>LR990641.1:30134513-32534513 GCA_905147715.2 Xestia xanthographa
GAAATTACATTTTGATGGGTCCCTATGGCCTCAGCAACATTACGCTGAACAGATCCAGCTTCCAGCATTCCCACAGCTCGTAACATCTCCGCCCTCGTCAAATGTCGGCGTTGCATGGCTACAATACCTCAATTTTAACTTTATCTTTCGTTTAAAAATGAAAAAAAAAACTGTAACTAAACGTAATTCGTATTGTTTTCTAAATTTCGCACAAATGTAAATTCCCTCTCCTACACATCAAGACATTTTTATGCCACCGAAACAAAAGAATTTTCAAAAATTTGAATTTGGAATTAGTCTGAGATAAATTACAAACAAATCGGTGTATAAAAGATTCCAATGCGGCCAGTACTTTTCGAGTTATTTAATTGAGTATGAAATATCCCTAGACCGTGTTGATGTGTGTATAAACCTAGGATATTTTGTATTTTTTTACAAATTACAAATTCAATCTGTTTATTTACCTTATATTTCAGGTCCCTGCAACGCTTAGTTTTAAAGATCTCCGTGGCCGCGCGGTTCTCCGCGTTTCGATGGCGCGGCCACGTTCAAACCCTTATAATTTTTTAACCACAACTTAGACAAATTTATGGTTTAGGGAATCAACTTTTACAAAATCTTGGCATAGTTTTTTTTTAAAAAAAAAACGCCGTGGCCGCGCGGTCGAAACGCACACGCATTACATATACGTATATCCCGGTCACATTATCTCGAGACCTCGCTGGAATGCGAACCTCCCGCAATTTTAATCATATCATTATAATAATATTACCTACATTCAATTAATTAACACAATATTGTTTTGTTGGAAATCTTATTGTGTTTATAATAATATCCTACTAGAGGATACTTGTTTTGCGCACCATATAAGAGCGCCGACGCGACGTGTCGTCATCGACGCCAGGTCTCGAGATAATGTGACCGGGATAACCCTCATTTCTATCTGCTGATCCGGTTATATGCTTGGTGGGTTGATGACACTTACCGGTGAGACCACAGAGCATCTATATATACGGGGTGAGACCATTGGGTGAGACTTACCGATGAGGTGAGGTGAACGCCAGAGCATAAATGCACGCGCGTGCCCTCCTCGCCAAGCCGCGAGCGGACCTTACTCGACAGTGGTGCCATCTGGTGAGCTCAAAACGATAGCCCCATTGACTTGAGATATTTCTTTCTATCTCTATGGATAGCCCCCATTGCCGAAAGTCGAGTTGATGTCTAGCCGATCTATGGTGTCAACTGTTGCACAAAGTAAATAAAATAAAACTTTATAATTTAATCTCATTATATATTTATTCCATATACACCTATAACTACTTCTTGACACAAAGAACATATAACTGCACTGATAATGCATAAACATACAAAATAATTATCGCTCTTGTTAATGACAAAGAACGCTAAATAAATATTAATTCAGAAGACTTGTTACCATTTCCAATGCGTAAAAAAGTATACAGTAGCTTATATATACATAAAAATGTAGTTATAATTTTGAGTACATGTATATTTGCTATAGTCGATAATTATATTTAGCTCCCAAATTCAGTAAAGATGTTAAATAATTTATTTATTATATTATCATTAATTGCACCCATTATATAATTTAATGAATCATTAAAATCAATAGTATCAAGCGCGAGCGTCACCAACATGCTTCTTCAGAGTACTAAATGTTAGTTAGTGTTAAGATGTCTTGTTACAAATACTAATTGAAGTGCGTTGACGCAGCAAGCAGTGGTCGAGCGCCGACACCGTACGCACTGGTGATAAGTGAAGCTTCATAATACAGAATACGCACCGTCTTTACGTCACGAGATAATTATATTAGACGCTAAACTAAATATTTCGTATTCAGTGTTGGTTTCAATTAAGGTATAGTCGAACTCGTAATTGTTTAATACTTTTGACAATATAGCAGTCACATAAACAAATAGACCGTTTTGTGATGTTCAAGTAATATTCAACGTTAGTGTAGAACTATTACGAGGTTGACTAGACTGTTTACTCCAAAGAATTTTATGTTCAATAAATGCAAAAATATTTCATGGAATGATGAATTTATGTAATTATCAGTCCAAACTCATATTGCATGACTCGTATTATTTATTGTATTATATTTATACTCTATAGAGCATCAATAACTTTACGTTTTATTTTATCTTCTGAAATTACGAGTTGCTATCGATTAAAATTTGCTGTTTTTTTAGAATAAGTCTAATTATAGTAGTATAGTGTTTAGTCAATCTTAAGTGTTTTGTATCAAACTTATTTGTATAACTATTTAGAACACATCGAAATAATATAAAACACAAACGTGGACGGCCGTCCCTTGAGACAGACGTATTAATTAAAATATAATGATTTTAATAAAAGTTAGTATGTTACCAAGTAATACTTATAAAAATACATAGACGCACTGTGCTTAGCAAATATTGTGCATGAAGTTGCTTCATCGATTCCAGCTTACACAGCCAGCATCCGGCCAGCATAGACAATTTCGTTATCCGATCAATATCGATTGGTTTATGGTATTTAATACAAAGTTATTGTTAGTGTACAATTTCTTCATATCAGTCAAACCAGAAAGGTCACAAGGTTAAAAAAAAAAATTCTAGTCCGCAGTCGGACGATGGAAATTTAAAAAATCATTAACCTACTTTATTAGCGACGGATGAAGTCATTCCCATCATAACTAGGGAAAGAGAAATTATCTAAATAGCCTTAGTTGGTATGGTTCCACATGAACCGTAAATATGTAGCAAAATAAAACATGACAGGGAATAGTCCACCCACATGTTGCCAGCTGTGTCCAAGTATAGGGGGCGAGCCTATAGCCCAATTCAATACTTACGGTTCAAAAACATTGCGTGGTGTTACTATTAAGTTTGTGGATAAAAATCATTAATAAGTTTGCTTTTGCTTAATCCAAACAAGCTCCGAATCCCTTGCACTGTACAATGTACGGCAGACGTACGATCATATTCATCGGCGACTCCAGAGCAGGGAAAGGCCCCAGCGGCAGCGTCTAGAGACGGCAGCACTAATATGTGGCGCTGAAAGTGCGTTGAGCGCACTACTTCTGTCACAGACCGCTTTTCAAGTGTATTCGTCAGCTCTGTCGTAGTGCGAGTAGACGCGGACACGCTCGGTTTGTATGTAACATTTAAGTGTTGACAATGCCGTCTGTAGCAGCGGCCGCGGAGCGTCTCCGTGCTCTGAGACTAAGCCGCTTATAGTACGTACAAAGGCAGTTATGACTTTGTTCTTATTTTTACTACGATATTAACTATACTAAAGGTGAAGATTTCAGTCCTTCTCTAATGTGGATAATATGGATCCATCTTGAAATAATTAATGTTTTTTGCCTGGTTATAAAAAGATGATGGAAGTTAAGTTTTAATGAGCCCTAAATACAAATGTTGGAAGTGTTGGCATCACATATTCAGTACCTTTACCATAGCAAGTGAGTTGCGTTTCGACTTAAGTTTATTTGATTACGCAAATCAAACAACAATTATGGGTGATAACGAGCGGCGATGGGAATCGAATCTTTATTGAAACGTTATAGAACGTACAACAATACGAAAAAAGGCCCATTTACTGGGCCCTCAGATAAAGTTTGTATTCACTGCAGAGACTACCGTATTTTCCTCTAATTCAGTTTCAACTAGATCAGCTCATTCAGTATTTGAGCTACTGTTATTAATATTAAAGTATTCGTTTATGTCTTAAAATCACGATCGCTATTCGTTCTATAAAAAATCCAGCACACAACTTATGGTAAAACAGAGTATAATCACTTTTTTTTTAAATACATTTTCCCTCTTTTCATTGTGATTATAAAACGATACTAAATTTAGTAGCGATACGTTTCTATATAAATGTAGTTCTGACAAAAATATCTGAATATATCCCAAAAAGACAAGTCATTATAACATCATAAATAAAAGTTAATTAATTACTTGTTCAAAAACAATTTCATTATGAATAATATTATATGGTAAAATACTAAAATGTACGCGTGAGGGGGGGCCTCGGGGGAGGAGGGGGCGGTGTTGGCTCACAGTCACGGGCACACTCGCGTCGCGTGCTGGGCGGCTCGTACGCGCCGGACTCTTTACAACAGCACACATTTCTTTTTCCTGGCCGGTTCTGGAGGCTCCAACGCTGCTAGTATGGCTTCATCGAATACGTTCTTCAATCCTTTCTGCAAGACGAGGGAATAACATTTAAATGTTAACTCTTACCTTCAAACACGACATGCTCGTATAGTCTTGCGAATTATCCGGCAGGCGTTACACCATGCTGAATTATAGCTATTGTGTCTCATTTTAAAATCAATATAATTGACACAATAAACTAAAGAACAACTGTTACATGAAAGATATCTTCAGTCTATTTTACTGCTACTTGTATTTACTACTCAGTGAAATATATTATGATTAAATAGCTCGGTTTCGAGTGGTCTTAATTTGTAGTTTCCCTAAAACTACCTGGATTGAATATAGTTTTGTGAAACAATTGGGAGATAAAATGGTGAACGCAGGTACTAAGTTAAAACATGCGCTGAAATAGCATTTAACATTCTTATTTTAGGAATACAGTGTGTGCTTTGGTTTGAGATTATAAGTGCAGTTGTTCAAACTACGTGATCTTTGAGGTTTAGTAAACCAGTACCTTTCTTTCTGTAGACATTTAAAACTTGTTTAATTCAGTCTCCATTTTATGTGTTCCAACAGAAAGGTAGCAGTGTAAACAACGAACCAAAGACAGTCGCGTTTATCCAATACTTCCCAATAGTTTCATTTTACATTATTATGACATCAATTACAAACTCCTTATAGACATAAGAGACATGTTTTAAGTAAATATTATTATTCATAGAACATTGTCTATAGCGAATTCTGCTGCGAAATTGAAAACAAAATGGTTATGTTTGAAATATGAATTAAAGGTAGTATTACTTTGCTTTAGGCCTTTAAACTATAATGAATTTGGGTTGGATTAATAACAACATTGTCGTATTTTAATAAACATTAGTATGAAACAGAGCAGGGATGAGCAGTTATTAAAACCATTCAACAAGGTTCAATATAATTGGGTCATACCTGTGTGAGCGCTGAGCACTCTACATATTTGACAGCCTTGAGTTCCTTTGCTAGTTTCTCGCCCTGTTCCAGTGACACAGGCTTCTGTTTTATCTTAGCCAGCTTCTCCATTGTGGCCGGGTCGTCTCGCAAGTCTATCTGCGTGCCCACCAGGAGGAAAGGCGTCTTTTGTTGATGATGAGTAATTTCTGGCACCCACTGGAAATTACAAACAATGAATTCGAATGATCAGTGTTAGAAATACAAATCTTTCTTCTTTATAATATTAGTGTAGATAGCGAATTAATTATGTTTTATTACTTTTAGAAGCTTAGCCATTACGCAGTTAATGAAATCCTGAAGAAGAAGTATTATATAGTATTTATGAATATATCAGACAGTACTTATTCTCAACAGTCAGCCAACTGTTGCTACTCATTAAGCTACTTTATTTCATCATTATAACCATATTAAATTGTGCTAAATAATATTGCTTCATAATTTAATTGACATTTAAACATGTGTAATATTAGAATTGGCTATGTGTTTAGCAATGCACGCCATTAATAATTTCGACTTACTTTTTCCTTGACATTTTCAAATGAACTGGGGCTTACTACACTGAAGCAAACAAGGAAAACATCCGTCTGTGGATAACTTAGCGGTCGCAACCTGTCGTAGTCCTCCTGACCTGTAGCCAACATACAAAGTACTTAATCAATATGTTATTCACACAAAGTTTAATATTAATGATTTTCCTAATAAGTTGTCCAGGCATAAACTGAAACATAAAACTCAATTTCACACTTGACTACTTTGGTAACTAGATTGCTGCTATCAATTTGTTTGGTACTTACCAGAACTGAAGTTACATAACCGAACATGTTAGGTACAATAAACAAAAACTGGTAATAAAGCATTGTAGCCGTATTGCACTCTACTTCTGATCCTAGTTGCTAATGGACAACCAGAATAGAGAATGTAAACTAACTACATAACTTCGTATAAAACAATATATTTACCTGCAGTATCAAAGAGACCCAGTGTATAAGGTTCTCCTCCTATCATGACCGTGACAGCATAGTTATCAAACACCGTGGGCACATACTCGGATGGGAACTTGTTGGTTGTGTAGCTTATGAGTAGGCATGTTTTACCGACGGCACCGTCGCCTACCACCACACATTTAATCGTCTGCATGTTCGCGAATGATGGGTAACTTCTTGAAAGATATCTGCGATGAAAACTTTTACTCGCTTTTTCTAACGCACTGAAGTGATTCTCTGACCATAGCAACCCTCAGGAAGTAGTCTGAAACAAAAGATTATTTTTTGTCAATCGTAGTATTTTGCATACTGCAAGAATGATAGCTCAAATGATGGAATGTTTATAGTGGTCGGATTTTCAAGGGATGTCCCAGATTTCCTGTATGAATTTTTAGTAACTTCCCTCATAAAGGTGGTTTCATTCAACATTTTAATGTCCATAAATTAATAAATTCGAGATTTTTACGTAATTGACGAAGATAGGAAATTTTCAAAAAAAAAACTTATAACTATGAACAAAAAAAAATCATAAACAGAATTGGCGATTAATAGATGCACACAGGTCACACTATTACGTCACAATATCAATTCGTCGCATTTAAAGTTCATTCATTATCGATTAATAAAAAATATTGGCGTAATTTTATTTTTAAAATTCTTCTCCACACCTTTTAGGCTAGGCCGTCAATAAAAAAAATGGTTCTCTGTAAAGTCGGTTTACTTAAGATAATTTTACGTGATAACGTCATTTTTCACGATATTAGTGATTTTAACTTAAAAAAACAGAATTTCATCCCAGTTTTCACCCCCTTATGGATTGAAATTCTAACAACACCGTTGCGTTAGCTTCCAACCATACGCCTAGATAATAAATTTTGTGATTTTTACTTCGAAAATTAAGGACTTTCCATATACAAGTTCATCCTTTTTTTTAACCCTTTGGGGTGAAATTATCAAAAACGCTGAGACAAATTTAAATTAATTTAAAATCGCCAGCCTAAACACAAAATTTTAAGATCCTAACTTTAAAACTGACGGACTTTCATAGATACTTTCATCCCCTAATTAACTCCCTTAGGGGTTGAATTTCGAAAAATCCACCTTACAATTTTTATGTAAGGATATACTGGTCAGTGGGGAAGCACACAACATTTTAATTTCAATGTCCATGACTTCATAAGAAGAAAATCAATCGACTAGCTAGCTACTAAGATAAAATGTCTTTTGTGCTGGTGTGAGTGCTGTATGTAGGTGATAGAAAAAGTCGCACAGAGAAAATAAATCATAACAAAATGGAGTATTTATATGTTAAGGTGGATGCTCAAGGGTAGCCCGCGAAATTCAAATTTTCTTACGTTTTTTGCAATTTGCAGGCCAGTGCTAGGTTGTATGTTGATTAAAATATTGTTTGCGACTGTAAGACGTATGTAGTAACACAATTATAATCATCAAAATCATCAATACAACCCTCCAAGTTCATAATGGTGCAAGAATGATTTTGACCTTGGAAAAGTAATTTTGACACCAATATGAACTTTGAGGGTTGTATTGATGAGTTTGATGAATATAATTCTGTAACTACATACGTCTTACAGTCGCAAACAAAATTTTAATCAACATACAACCTAGCACTGGCCTGCAAATTGCAAAAAACGTAAGAAAATTTGAATTTCGCGGGCTACGCTTGAGCATCCACCTTAAAGAGGTAAAACGGACGGCGCCGCCGAGGCCAGTGGTTCGAGGAGGCACGAGAAAAGAGCACATGGAAGGAATTAGGGGAGGCCTTTGCCCAGCAGTGGGACAGTACAGGCCAGAAAAGGGGTAATAATAAATTTGATTCTCCAAAAACTTTTTATGTTAGAAAGTGCTTAATAAGTACCATATGGTTTTTAGTAATAGGATGAGGAGAATAAACAGCAAATATAGAAACATAATTGGAGTGATTTAAACCATTCATGTTATAATCACAGAATATCTAAAAAAGTAATTATAAAATATTGAATATTTTGAGTATGAGTTCTGATAGTTATTATGATATAAATAGAGTTAGTGTAAAATACAACATAATTGATATTTACAAAAAGCAACAGCATTACAAATAAAATAAGATGTCCTCATCACCTTTCACTAGAGTAATCTATGATGACATTTGGTAAATCATTTCAAAATGAATAAACAAAATGTCAGGTATTTGACCACATAACTGATGATATTGGATAGCCATGACACAAAACCGCCAAAAATGGAGAGATTTGGAAGAGACCTACACTCAGCATTGGATGGCCATGGCCAAGGGTTGAAGAAGGGGGATTTCAAATTAATTAAATGTATTTATGTACGGTCGAACAAGCTATTTGGTTTACATTTTACAATATTGGGGTGGGTTAAACTGTAAACCAAATAGGTTGTTTGACCGTACTTACTGCTCAGTAAGTAGAGTAAAGTGCTAACTTCTTTAGAAAGTTGGTGACAACACAAAGATCTTTGAATTTACTAGTTGATTAGACAAACAAGTGTTCAGAGCCAATATCCATTTCAACAGAAGAGTTATAGAATGAAAACCATGAACAGGAAACCAGAGACCTCCAACAAGATGGACTCAACCTGGCCACAGGTAGACAACAGATTGTATGAAATCAGCAATATGCGGAGCATTCTAAAAATTCATACATTGATTTGATGATAATACCCTCATCCTATTATGTGGATGTTGATTGTAGGCCAGTCACAAAGGATGTTACCGTATTTTCGGACGCGCGCGACACCGCGGGCGGATGCAATATGCAACATGTCACATGCAAATTATTGCTTCAGTATTCAAAATGCCAATTTGCATTCTAAAACAAGCATAAAGTTAATTTTAGATATTCAGTGGTTTGAATTGAACCATTGAATATAACTACAATTTTGCAACAAATCAATTTATAAGAGCACAGCTGTTTAATAACACATTAATCAGAAAATAATTATACAAATTAAATCTGAGTCTTAACTGTGTTTTTCCCATATTGAAATGAACTGTAGGTTTCCATTCTTTTTGAGGAAAAATCTATGAAATGCTCCTGTATTGCCTTGTATTCATCAATATTAGGAGTGTTTATCAATATTTATTTACTTCTTATTGTTACTATCAAAAATAGATGTTAGTCTAACAACCAGCTGTGTATCATTTGACATCACAGCAAACATTTTTGATTTTCAACTATTACTTTTTAATAGAAAAAGAAACTGGAATGAAGAAATGTGGAATTGAAATATGATTTCAAAAGTTGTGATCTGCTGTTTATAAGTCGATTGTTTTAATTCTGATAGCCATGTCATTTTACACAATCACATTTAACATAATGGCTGTATGCAAAACAATACACACTCGCTGGAGCAGCTAGCTGCTTATGGTAACACAAGAATGATTTCACTGCATAATAACAATAATATGTTATAATTGTTGTCAATCCAAATAGTCATTGTTCAATAAAATTGATGATTATTATTTTTGGTCATTGTTTATTTGGCCAAATTATTAATTACATATTTCCAAATTACTACTGCATCTACAACTTAATAGTTCAATAAGGAAGCTATTTGAAAACTCTAAATTTATTTTTAAATTATTTAAAAATATATTATCTTCTTATATTTTTCAGTACAAACAACAATAATCACAATAGATAGAATCTGAGACAAATAAGTAGGTACTTGACAATGTAGCATCTGACTAATCAGTGTAGGCGTGTAAAATGTAGGTGAATAACTCGCACAGCAAATAAAATACAAGCATTAAAAACGATAAATAGAACTACGTTTCAAGCACGATATGGGGCAATGACCCCGAAAGGGGTTATGTAAATAAAAGAGTGTGGTGATTTTCAGGATGTTAAAAAACAAAGACATCTATAAAGATGCATCGATAGCGCGATAGGCGGTTGCCTGTGCGCCGCCACTCATTAACATGCCTTCCTGTTCCTTTCCGTCATGACTGTTGTTCTATCTAAACGTACACATACAGGAACATACAAGGGTGTCTGATGCACCAGGAACAATCACACTAAATACAAGATTAATTAATCTACATACCGGTGCAGTTATGTCCAATATTGATAAGTATTTTTACATAATCACGTCACAATACCTTTGACGTCCATTTTGTGTAGAGTTCGATCACAAGTAACTCGCTATCATGATATTATAGATATTTAAATGCATTTTGTTATATATTTTACTTACCGTATGAAGATGAAACACTTTCAAATCAAAAAATTCAATTGTAACTCACTGTAAATAAGTTGAAAACTACAAAACTGTACGTTGCGGGTTGGGTCATTGACGGTGACGCCATTGATTGGATGAATAGTGATGTAGGTAGTCCTAATGTCAGTTAATCGATTAAAAATCTCAAATAAAACTTACTAATGCGTTTAATCTGTAGTTGATCTATCACTTGGGTTGCAACAGAGGGATGTTTGTTGCAAAATAAAATTATACATAATAGGGAGACTAGCGATGCGCGATGGCGACAGGTTTTATTCGATTGTTTCGATTGTTCGAACATCTCGATGGTTCTCAATTGTTTCGACTTGGGCTCGAGTCCGACTCGGTCTGTTATTGCGACTGGCGCATCGCGCGTTCATTCGAGAGTTGTTCCTCGATGGTTTAGAGTTTCGCGAGTTCTTGATTTGCGTTGTTATTGCGAATTCAAACTAAGTACTTAATTCTTTCAACAAGAGCAATCGAAAATAATCAAAACCTCTAAAATTGAAGTAGTTAAAGTTTACGTACGAATACTTAGATAGCTCGAGTCTAGCACACTCTCGCCTTACATGCACTTCGGCTCGATGCATTCAATCGACTGACCCTGGTAATCGATCGAGACTCGTTAGAGTGACTGATTCGAAAACTAGCGGTCGATTCCGTTGACTCGAAACAATCGAAAAACATCTCGATTCTTTTGAAAAACGGCGAGTCGATAGTCGACTCGATGGTTTACTTTAACGACTCCAATTCTTTCGATTGTTAAAACATCTCGGAATCGCCCATCGCTAGGGGAGACACACTGTGGAACTAATGGCGCTAGCATAGCTGGTTCCCAACATCGTCATCAGTGTTGCCAACTCAACTACTTCAACATGTGCTAGATTGGTTTTTTATTAGTGATCGATGTAGATTGGTGTACAAAATATTGGTCAGATTGAGACCAGATATGGTGGCGCCATCTTAGATTATCTTTGCTTGTGTCTCACTATTTTGTTCATTTAGTCATAAATCATCATCATTCTCTCTTCTCTAATAATCGTCATCTCATTAAAAACCTTTAGTTTTGAAACCATTACCCTAATAACATTCATAGTGCCATGCCAATTTGATTGTGTTATTCATTAATCATGATGATGAATGAAATAACAGTCATTGGTTGTGTCACAATCATTAGCATATTTTTTTAGTCCCATTCTATATAGGTAAATAGACACCATTTTTGTAATGGATGATTGTAAATGTTGCCGGATGGAGAGGGAGAGAAAGACCAAAGAAACGATGGATGGATTGTGTGAGGAATGATAATTATATAAGATAGTTACGGAGTGAATGATAGCGTGTCGGTCGACAAAGAAGAATGGAAGAAAAAAACGTGTTGCGCCGACGGCCGACCCCAAGTAACTGTGTGTGTTTCTTTACTTTCTTTATTGTAGTAGTTGTTTTTTCCTTGAAGCAATAGGTTGCATGTCTCTGTCTATGATTGTCAAATTCCCGTAGTGTATGTGTTTACCTCGCCTTTCGCGAAAAGAGGCAGAGATTTTTTTTAGGCGATTTACACCTTGTTGCCTCCATAGCTTATTAGGTACTATGTTACTAAAAAATGACGTGACGAGCACTGTTTCGGATCAATTGAGCCAATTTATTTTTTAGTTGAGTTTCCTCCGAGTCCGAACTTGGCAAGTTTGGCAACCCAACCATTTTGGTTCCACAGAGTATGGCAATTCTTTCCATTAAATTTAACCAATCAACAATGCAGAAAATTAGAATTATCTACCATTGAGTAATGAGTTGGGTATATATGTTCTGTGGTTGAGATCACAGAGCTAGAGTACTAGAAATATTTCATCACACTGGCTGGCTGTAACTCGTTGGCACCAGGCGGGAATTAAAAAACATATTTAAATTCCGAATAATTTTTATTCAAAATTAAATTTTATTGTGAATTTGTCATTGTGATTTTTTGTCAGAATACTCTTGCGAAAATTATAGAAGTGGATTACATTGGCAGTCACGGTACTAAACAAACAAATTGAGCGCATAATATTTACCTAACCTGAAAATGTTGCTTTTAGGTGATGCTTTTCCTAATTTTACTGCCAACTCGACCATTGGGGACTTAGAATTTTATGACTATCTTGGAGATTCGTAAGTTGTTATACAATTGTTTAAAACCGGCACAATTTAAACATTTTTATCACTATTATGTATATTAGAATCTTGATTAACAAAAGAACAACAAACATCTTCAGCACATAATTTTATTGTTTCCCTGTTTTAGGGGAAACAATAAAAATTATGTATATGTATAAAAGGTAAAAAAATCCTGTAGTGATTTTTTTTGTTAGTGATTCATGAAACAAGTGAAGATATCAGCAAGGTTTTTAGGTCTTGCTAAAAATGTTATTAAACAATATACAGGTAAAAGGGAACCAGGATCCAGAGTTACATACAATTTTTATGCTTTTTGGTGACTAGCATTTCATCATCATTGTCTTGCCCTTGTCTCAATTCATTTGGGGTTGGCGCAGCAAAATGGTGACTTACATTTAGTTTGTCAAATATTACAGAAAACTAGGTACTTTAGAATAAATAGAACAATGCATTAAAACAGTCAAATAGCACATTGTAGTCAATTTTCAAACTAAAACTCAAACTCAAAACATTTATTTCAATTAGAGCATAACGGCATTTTGAATGCCACAAATAGAAAAAAAAAAACAACGCTACAGTCCCAGTCACACTATAATAACTTGAGAGAGTACTGTAGTTGCCCATTCCCTAGCATAGATCTCTATGGAGAAGAACGGACAAGAAACTCCAAATAATTTGTCATACATGTAATTTTCTCAATGTTTTATTTTACCCCACTAAATTACCTGACTTGCCTGTGGTTTCGCTATCGTTATGGTAAAAAATCATCCCTGAGGAATGTATTAAATATAGCAGACATTCAGAGATACTGTAGCTTCCCACCACCTACAGTATCTCGGAAGTTTTGAGAATTGCCAAAAATTCTTTTGGTAATTGGATCCCCAAAGTATATATCAGTAGTTCTGAAGTGTCACATATCATCAAAACTTAAAAAAATACAAACTTGATCTCTTGTATATAATTTTTTTGAATTTTTAGTATATAAATTTTAAGATTCATAAAAGAGAGATGAATATAAATGTTGATGGATGGAGAGAAAGAAGACCAAAGAAATGATGGATGGATTGCGTGAGGAATGATATGAATGGAAAAGGTGTAAATGATTGTGTGACATTTGACAGGGGAGAATGGAAGAAAAAAACGTGTTGCGCCGACCCCAAGTAACATGGGATGAAATATTACGATTCATATCAACCCCTCTACCTGCAAATAAACTGTTTTATATTTTCCAGATGGGGTATTCTGTTCTCTCACCCATCAGATTTCACTCCAGTATGCACTACAGAGTTGGCCCGAGTTCTGAAACTGATGCCTGAATTCCGAAAGCGCAACACCAAAGTTATTGGCTTGTCCTGTGATAGTATTGAGTCTCATACAGAGTGGTGCAAAGATATCCAGCACTTTGCAGGTAATATGGATTTAATTGGTATATTATGTATATTTATATTTTTTATATTGCTGGACATTACACACAGCGCCATCTAGTGCCACACTAAGCAACAAGGCTTGTCGTGGACACCAGATAGTTGATATACTACATAGATACTTTTTTGTTTGTAAATACATACTTATTATACATATAAACATCCATGACTCGGAAACAAATGTCCATGCTCATCACACAAACATCCGACACACCGACCGGGATTCGAACCCGGGACCCTAAGAACGTAAAGCAGCCTCACTACTGCTGCGCCAATCGGGTCGTCAATACATGGAATAATGGAATATATGGAAAAGCACTGACCAGAACAAAATTTGCCAAATGGATGGTAAAAACAACTGGCATTAAATCTTCTGCTCAGTAATTCAAAAACATAAGTTTTTTCAAGTATTTATGAGTAACTTTATTGCTGGAACTGGACAACCTTGTTGGTTGAGCGGTCACAAGCGCGACTGATGAGCATGAGGTACTGGGTTCGATTCCAGGGTTGGGCAGTGTTATTGGGTTTTTCAGACTCCATGGCTGCTATTAACCATGGAGTCTGGATTTGTGCCCAGTTGATGACAATAGGCTCGCCCCCAATTACATGGGCCTAAAAATAACTGGAAAAAGGGGGGAAAACAACCAGGAACATTCTGCCTAACCCCTAAGGGGTTGTGTTATGTCATATTGCTGAAAATTACCTAAAATCTGTATATGTGTGTTACATGATGATTTACTGTATTACTCCAGGGCACTATGGATCGTTCATGAATTATCATGATTAGTCTGATTTGTAAATCTACTTGAAGCACTGACAAATTAAAGTACTAAGGCAAACATAACAGCACAAGTCATCAAATTCATTTATTTAGTGCTAAACATAACTTAAAGCACCATTCTGACTCTCAATGAATGACAGAATGCATTTCGCCATGTGTGGTGCAAGTGGAGGCAGACATTAATGATCCCACTGCTGGGTCACAGGCCTTGGGCTATAATCCACCACGCGGGCCTAGTGTGGATTGGTAGATGTCACATGTCTCCGAATTTTTTGCTTCTAGGACATGCAGGTTTCCTCACGATGTTTTCCTTCACCGTTTTAAGAGGTGATGAAATAAATTACACAAAGTATTGCGTCTGTCTGGGTTCGAACCCACGACTTACTGTTCGTAAGTCGGGGCCGCCACCACTGGGCCACATATGTATAACAGAAAACCTCTTTACCCTTATACTTTTCATCTTACTTATAGAAATAATAAATCTTTAACAGGTTGCAATGAAGATGAGAAGTTTCCATATCCAATAGTTGAAGACATGAATAGAGATATTGCTAAGAAGCTGTGCATGGTAGACAAGGATGAAGTGGATTCTTCAGGAATTCCTCTCACAGCTCGCGCACTCTTCATTATTGACCCAAAGAAGAAGTTTAGGCTGTCTTTCCTTTACCCAGCCACTACAGGCAGAAACTTTGAGTAAGCATAGTTTATCATTTTTAGGGTTCCGTACCCAAAGGGTAAAAACGGAACCCTATTACTAAGACTTCGCTGTCTGTCCGTCTGTTCATCTGTCCGTCTGTCTGTCACCAGGCTGTATCTCATGAACCGTGACAGCTAGACAGTTGAAATTTTCACAGATGATGTATTTGTTGCCGCTATAACAACAAATACTAAAAACAGAATAAAATTAATATTTAAGGGGGGCTCCCATACAACAAACGTGATTTTTCTGCCGTTTTGTCTAATGTATAGATAATGGTACGGAACCCTTCGTGCGCGAGTCCGGCTCGCACTTGGCCGGTTTTTCTTTTCGTTTTGAATTCTTGAATCTACTAGTGTAGCAAAATGAAAAGTTAACAAACACATTCCTATAGTTTTAATTTTTCCGATTTTAGTGTTAGCTAGCACATGCTGTATAGCATACTGCTTGAACAGTTTTCATGGTAATAAACGATGAGGCACGTTTGGCGCAGTGGTTGAGTGATTGGTTGTTGCACTGTGTCGCGCGTTCTGTTCCCGCTGAGAATAAATAGTTGTATGGCGTTGTTGTTCCGGATCTGGCTGTTTGTGTATGCGAGTTATAATTGTTTGTAAACGCACCCACAATACAGGAGAAATTCATAGTACAGGGCAGCAAAAAAACTGATTATTATTATACTTATGTTTGAAGGCGACCATCAAGAAAGCATTTTTCATGCCTTAAAATCATTCGTGTAAAAATGGCGAACCTGCCAATTTAATCCCTGTTAAATGGGGATGGCAACTGTGGAACTAATGGCGCTAGCATCGCTTGTACCAAACTTTACATTTCAAAATAGTTTCGACCTCATTGGTCAGAATGGGTCTAAGCTATGGACGTGCCATCTACAATCAGCTTTGACCAGCCTTCCGCATTGGCACGTTCGCCATTTTTACACTGCCAAGGAAGTGTGTTTTTCGCGCGCATCTTGTATGTTTCTTTGTAAATTTCTTCATAACCTCGGTATCTTCCAAATTGCTCAATGGATTTCGACGATTGTTATCATTGACTGTGTTAAAAAAAAAAAAAACAAATAGCGGATTTTGGCGCAAAATGATAGGTTTATAATTTTTATTTTTCAACCAAGCCTATCAAGTACTAGTCTACTAGGTAGCGTTAGGGTATCAAAATGAAAGAAATTACAAAAATATATACAAGTTATACAAATTGCAGTCGGCTTTTTTATTCTTCTAATTACTTAAATGTTACTTGTTTGTCTATAACTAAACTGCTAATTATTTCACACATTTTTATCACAATTAAATTTCAATGCCTAAATAAAAGCAATTTCATTACTATACAATATACAAAGTAGGTAAAGCATTCAAGTACTTAATATGACTATATTTTTGAGTTATGACCGCAACTGACACAAGATGCCATTGTTGTATCGGGAGTCCATGTCATATTATTACTAGTTCTGATAATATTTATCTTTGAAGACGTTTATGTTATTGGACAATGGATTATAGCATTGTCGGCCAAGTGAAAGAAGAATGTTGACAAAACGAATTGACAGCGGACTCGTAACACTTGAATAAATGTACTTTGTTACTTAGCATTGTTTGTAATCTGCTTAGTCATTGTTAAATACCTTAACTACAAGTAATTGTTTAAAAATGTAAACAAGTCATACAATAAAAAAAAAATAACAATGAGGACAGGTACCTATGCAACTTTTCATTATGAGGTAGGTATATCAGTTATATCAGTATTTGTTTCTAAGACCTTTTGCTAGTTTACCGGAATCGAACTAACCCGCCCTAGCTTCGCACGGGTAGCTCTAATGGTACACCTGCACTACTTCTGCCTAACCCTTCCGGGAAATACAAGCGAAATGTTATGTTATACAGTAACATAATAAGTTGTTGATTGTGCTGTACATCACATTTCAGCTTCATAGCTAGCGTACTTTCCCATCGAAAGTCATCTTCTAACTAATGGACCCTCGTCGTCGTTAGGATATTATTTTGTTGCGCGAGTTATTTTAATTCTGTTATATTTCCCAAGAAATGAAATGGTGTAAATGGCACTTTTGGTCACAATTAAACGCTAAAGATGACTAACATATTTATTTTTATAAGGATTAATACTATGTCTGTAAAAACACCTTCGCAAATGAAGCATTATTTTTGATGAAATTTTAAAATCATAAAAATGGTTATTGTGAGTCAATCTTCAAATATAGATAATTATGTTTATCTTTTAAAGATTGACTCATTTAAAAAGTCCATAACTCCTTTACATAATTTTCATGTAACTTAACACTTTACTAAACTGTTTAAGCAGCGCACGCCCCGAAAGGACGATTTTGATGTTTTTACGATGTCTTAAAATTATCGTCATTCAGATAGCTTTCTTTCGTATTTTTATTTTATTTTTATTCTAGCTTATAACCTTCTCAGCTAACTTCTCTTTCTATTAGTGAAAACCGTATCAAAATCTGTTCAGTAGTTTCTGAGATCCTAGCGAACAAACAGACCCTCTGCCCGGCGCGCCCCGAAGGGACCATTTTGATGGCTTATTCGATGTCTTAATTCTAAATATCGTCATTCAGATAGCTATCTTTCGTAAATTGTTTTTAAATTATAGCCTATAACCTTCTCAGCTAATTTCTCTTTCTATTAGTGAAAACCGTATCAAAATCTGTTCAGTAGTTTCTGAGATCCTAGCGAACAAACAGACCCTCTGCCCGAGCGGAAGGGGATTTTAATGTATAATATGTAGTTATAGTGATAATATTACTTAACCTGTGACATTATACCTTCCAGTGAGATACTGCGTGTGTTGGACTCGTTGCAGTTGACTGATTCCGCCAAGGTCGCTACGCCTGTGGACTGGGTGGTAAGTTATCTCTTTATTTTAAGCTTACGTACTCAGCACCCCTAGCCAAGTTACAAACGTTTCGTATCGATTCTCTTTCTACAATCGTAAACGCCTGCGTAAGCGATTGTAGAAAGCGCTAAATTGGTAGTCAAGTTGACAGGACTGAGTCGATCGCTCGTTCTCTAATGACTGTAGAAAAAACCTACACTTTAGTCTATGGTGAGCGCGATCAACATTGTAGAAACGATAACATTCTATTCTATCACTGAACGATGTAAACTTGTCTACGAATTTTCTATCCGTTTGTGTTGATCACGCGATTTAACGTTAAGACGATGTCATTCCCATTCATTTGAATAGTTTTCTACTAGCGTTAACGATTGTAGATTGTCAGCTTGGCTAGGGGTGCAGGTTTGTTGGTCAACTCCCACACGTTCTTCTGGGCCAATTTTTCAATCATTATGTATATAACTTGTACCTGCAAAACTGTCAATGACAAACTTATTGACAAAATTCGTCGGTTAAAAGTTAACTGGTGATTGAAAGACCGGCCCTTAATCTAAATAGCAAGCAGCCTACTAGAGCATCCGGTGTTGTACTAGGAAATATACAAAACTGCGGTGTGGATGCACCAATTGTTATAGTTACAGCGGCTGTAGTATCGGGACAAATAGGGTAGACGACAAAAAAAATCTTATTAGTCCGTCAGATAATTTCCAAAAAATATTGGTCATATTTTTGCTTTTTTCACGTACCTAAACAAAAAATGAAGACTCAACAGTGCGTCGAAAACTCGCGTGACGTCACATTTAAGGTGACACAGCACACGGGCTCGAACTCATTGGTGGGCGTGGCTAAAAAGCACGCTGTCTCACCTGGCATCGTGCCCGACAGAGATAGTATCAGTGATGAGCAGTTAGACGCTAGTCTTCACGTGCGTCTAGTTCGTACGCACACACTCAGCGTTCCGAACCGTTCCGAACAAAACCGATGTTATACAAGGTGTCCAAAAAGAGTATCGGGTATTTGTTTCAGCGATGAAGTTGACTCGAAGCGGTGGGGGGCGCGGAAAGGGGGATTTTTAAGTTCCCCATTTTGTGCAATTTTATTTGCAATGGAGCAGTACACGGGGTACGCATCGCGCATTTTGCGTAGGAGCGTATTATCGTAACGGAGATTCAATAGTGACTGCTCAACGTTTGTATCGTGCAGAGTATCGTACACGCAATGCACCGAGTGACGATAGCATTAGAAAATGAATGATAAATGATGAAAATGCTATAAATCCTCTATAAAGGTATCTGAAACAGTTAGCTTATGGCCAACATTAAAACAGCCAGTGTCATAATAACCATTATAACACCCAAACGGGTGTTATAATGTTGTACTAAATTTCATTATGCAACTCGTTTTAAAAAAAGAACATCGAATGTGGTGGTGAATCGAACGTCTAGCATGTGCGATTCACTACCACAGCGCCGTAATTTTAAAAAAAACTTATGGGTTAATTCGAATTCACGTCGTATCCCGCCATTTTTGGTCGACATTTGGATATTAGTATTGCATTATGTACTTTGTTGTTTACAAAAATGAGTGATACAAGCTTTGTCAATTTTTATAATTGAACAATCCAAAATGTAAATAGTTATATTACTACCTATAGGTACACGGTTTGTTTGTATTAAATACAAGCAATTAAACTTTCCATGAATTTACATAGACTTCTTAGAACACTGCAACACCCTATGGTTTCAGAACCTTTTATGGAGGATTCATATCATGGATGTAGATAAAGTCTTGTATATGCAACTGTACATAATTAGGTATTAAAACACTCATGTGATACTATTATCACACTCGGCTTCGCCTCGTGTGATAAACCCACATTCGTGTTTTAATACCCCTCATTATACAACAGTTGCATAAATAACTAATAAAATTCAATTGGTTCAAGCATTGAAGGATACAGACTACGAAAATCGATTGAATTTTGCGAACGAAATGCTACGGTGATTCAACAACTTTGAAGACATACTGTTCAGTGACGAAGCCAACTTCCACCTGAATGGTCATGTTAATAAGCAGAATTGTTGATACTGGGCAGAGGAGAATCCGAGACGAAAGCATGAACGACCCCTGCACAGCCCAAAGGTCGTTGTGAGGGCCGCTATGTCTGCTAAAGGCATAATATTGGTTCTCATTTTCATCTTCGCTCCAGATTAGAAGAGTGCCAGCAGCGTAATGGTCACCATTTGGAAAACATTATCTTTTCAAAATAATTTTCCATTTTGTATTCTAATAATGAACAATAAAAAAAATACTTGTTTACTACTAGTTTTTGTTTTATTGAACAAACAAATACCCGATACTCTTTTTGGACAACTTGTATAATACTTTCGTCTGACCTTTTATTTAAATGCGCTAAAAAGAATAAAATAACTTTTTCTTTAAAACTTTTACTATCAACTTATAACGCTAACGTCATCGTAATTACACAATTCGCGAGATTAGTGGCAACAATAATATTGTATAACTATATTGTTTGTTATTGTTGGCCTGGGGTCACGATGTCCTGGATGCTTTCCGCCAGGTCTGCTAATCCCTCGAGAGAAATAAATGGCTGTGAAGCCAGCAGAATCTGGACGTTGGTCGGCAGACGACTGCTATATATTGTCATCGTGGTACTGTGGATTTCCTTGGCCTGATAAAGTTTAGGATTTCCTTTTCAGGGCGTATCACATCGGAGTCACCAATTTAGTAGTTGTTGTACACTAACTAAATTAAATTAAAAATGTTTATAATTCCATATAAATTTAGTCAACACAAGACAGAGCAGTGACAGATCAGAAGAAAAGTAAAAATTATATCGTGAAGGTTTTATGTATATAAAGTTTCGAAATAAGTAGGTTGCTACACCATATTATAGGGTGTGCGTTTCGATGGCGCGACCACGGCGTTTTTTTTTTAAATAACTATGCCATGATTTTGTAAAAATATGTATGTACGTGGTTCAAATTTCCCAAAACCTTAAATTTGTCAAAGTTATGGTTAAAAAGTTATAAGGGTTTAAACGTGGCCACGCCATCGAAACGCGGAGAACCGCGCGGCCACGGAAATCTTAAAAACTAAGCGTTGCAGAGACCTGAAATTTAGGTAAATAACATTGAATTTGTAAAAAAAATATAAAAAATCCTAGGTTTATATTTCAGGAGCCTACGTACGGTATCGCTTATCACCTTCAAAATGTTCTGAATGTGAAATTTAAAATTGAAATTAATTAATTTAATTAATTAATGAATTTAATTTTAAATTATGTTTTTTACAAAACCTTGCCATAGTTTAAAAAAAAAAAACACACTTTATAGGAGAGCAATAAAAATTCACAGGCCCTTCAACTTCAGCGAAAAACAAATGACACGTCACTTGCACGTCACATAGGTCTTGTTCTTCCATCAAACGAAGGACATGTCAATATTGCGTGTCCCCCTCCCGCACCGCACCGGGGGAAACATTATTCAGTGAGATGCACGAAAATTCATAGTACAAGGCGCGCGTAAAAAAATATGAAAAGGCTTTCGGGAAATCGAATTTTATGAAAAAACCACTGCATAAATCATTATCAAATAAAATTTATTGAATTCTTCGATAATTGTGCTGTGTCGGTACCGACTTTGTTTTGGAAATTTGACACTTCTTTTATTACTAATTTACGCCCAAAGTTACGTTAAAATTGGCAATAAAAATGAATCTTTGGTAGCTCGTAACTTTTGAATGGCTTTTTAGTTTACTATTCTGTTTCCGCACAGACACAATTAATAATGAGACAAAACGATATCATGTTTAACTTTAGATGTACCATGTCAAACAGTGGAGTAATAGCCCCCCGAAATTTGTATGGAAAATATGTTGCGCAGTTCAACCTTAAGTAAATTTTTTACTCAAATGTGACGTCACAAGCCCCCACTCATGATCTCTGACACGTTATCTTTGTCCATTTTTATTAATTTGATAAAACAAAAAACGCGTTCCAATATTTTTCGATAATCTAACTGACGGACTAAACAGAATCACATTTTTTTTAAGTCAGTCATCATCCCTATTGTTTTATTTAACACTAGCGGACGTCCCGCGGTTTCACCCGCGTAGTTCCCGTTCCCGTGGGAGTACGGGGATAAAATATAGCCTATGTTACTCGTGGATAATGTAGCTTTCGAATGGTGAAAGAATTTTTTAAATCGGTCCAGTAGTTTTTGAGCCTATTCATTACAAACAAACAAACAAACAAATAGATACATAAACACACGGGTGTATCCCACTATTTCCATGGAAATACAAAATAGAAAAAGTGGGACCAGCATTTTTTACAATTATATCCCATTATTTCTATTGAGACAAAAAAAAACGCAGTTATGTTATTTGAAAAGTTTACCACTTTTAATGAATAGATTAAAATTAAAACACGACTTCTCGGTATTAAAAAAAAATCATTGGAGAACAAATTAATAATCTGCCGTTTTATCTAAAGAGGAAATAAATAAATAGTTTCTATGTGCACGCCGTCATAAGAGGTGATGCAGCGTTTTTTTTGTCGCAGCCGACAGCAATAGAAATATTGGGACAATCAGTCTGAATCAGGCCCAGTAAGAAATACCTAATAGAAATTGTGGGATACACCCAAACACACGCCCTTGTGGTACATCTGGTCATTCATAAATACGTTGCAAATAATACGCATAATGGGAGACAACCACAGATCATAGAATTTCTATGATCTCTGGAGACAACCATCTTGGGAGAGGTCCTTCAAAAGATCAGTTGGCCTTTCTGATGAACATCTCTCAATATGGTTTTAATAGACGTTTACAAGTCAGTAAGCTAATGTTTATTTTTATTATTTGCAGGTTGGAGATGACTGCATGGTTCTGCCTTCTGTGCCCGTAGACCAGATACCCAAAGTGTTTCCGCAGGGCACCACTGTGGTGCCTTTGCCTTCCGGCAAGAATTATCTGAGGAAGACAAAATGCCCAAAGCTTTTAAAACCATAGTGACTGTAATCGATTTCTGTTTAAAAGTGATGTATTTTCATTTTATTTGCTACACTTAAAATTATCTAATATGCACATAACATGAAAAGTCTATTGAAAGTTTATTTTAATAAAATATTAAAGATTCAGTTCTGTTGTACTTATTTACTACTCAAAACTAAATTAGGTGCCACTTGTTTCTCTACGTTCTAGGTTTATAGGTGTTTTATTCTCTAAAAAAGACACAAACTCGGTCACAAGCGTCACGTCAACGTCTTATTATATACACCTATCCAAATTTTAGGCCATTCGATAAGAAGGTATAGTCCAAGAGCTAGATTGAATGAACACTCGATCTAGCTCTTGGACTATACCTTATTAATTGAACTCATAATAATTATCTTCTAAACTAAGACCCGATTAAATCTATGACTTGGCGACAAATTCAGACAAATTAGCGACAAAATATGAATGTAGTCTTCGCTAGGTGCCCGTTTTTAAGATATAAATGTGGCCAAGCTTGGGAGACTCTCCAGATCGGCCACCTATAAACCCTTATATCTTTTGAACCAGTGACCGACAAATTCTGATATTTGGCGACAAATTTCGGCAATTTTTGTGTTATCAAAACTAAAATCCCTGATGGTGGCCAAGCCAGTGTCAGTCACACGTTCCGTACCTCAAAAGATAAAAAAGGAACCCATATGAGATCATTTTCTTGTCCGTCTGTTCGTCTGTCACCACCGATTTTCTCAGGAACGGGTGGACCTAGCAAGTTGAAATTTATACCAGACACAGGTCTATAGTCCCTATTATGTGTATAAAAATCAAGGTCCCGAGTCAATGCTAAAAAAATATGGGAAAATATAGAGTTTCGCGAAAACAGTAAGTACCAAAAATTACCCCAATTTTCAACTATTTTTATTTTTCGGAATTTTCCCTTTGTGCTGTAAGACCTAGCTTTTAACCAAAATTGACAGTTCTAGGTCAACCGGAAGTACCCTATGTGCTCGGCCAGAGTGGGAGCGCGGTGCGTGGTGCGGTGCGGGTGCGGCAACGCGCGCGGTTTGCCTGGCCAGACTGGCCGCGCGGTGCGGTGAGCGGCGCGGGTTCGGAGATCCCCGCTCCCGCCAGGGTTACCAACATAAGGGTTTTCCCCGCATATTTAGGGGTAAATAAGAAGGATGTGATTTTTTTAGGGGTACTTTTAGTGCTGGGCTAGACAGAAAACGCGGGCGCGGAGCGGGCGCAGGGCGGTATACTCAAACATATGAACTTGAACACGCAAAGACGCCATAGCTGCATAGCTCGTTCATACAAGTGGCCGCAGTGAGTACGTGAGCGGCAAGCGACAACCGCGCGTGACCACCGAGGTTCTCAAACAACATAGATCGAGCCGTGCTATGGCAACTAGTAGTAAAACAAAAATTCACGTTTTTAATTGAAAACAGCGCTATCTTTAAAAAAAACATTGTTGCTATGGCTAAATACACACATCAACACGGTCTAGGGATATTTCATACTCAATTAAATAACTCGAAAAGTACTGGCCGCATTGGAATCTTTTATACACCGATTTGTTTGTAATTTATCTCAGACTAATTCCAAATTCAAATTTTTGACAATTCTTTTGTTTCGGTGGCATAAAAATGTCTTGATGTATAGGAGAGGGAATTTTCATTTGTGCGAAATTTAGAAAACAATACGAATTACGTTTAGTTACAGTGGAACACCAAGTGCTTGTGAGTGACCAAACTGTAAGTAGGCGACTGCATGAAAGCAATCTACGCTCTCATAGACCAATCCGGGTCCCACCTTTACGGAGAGGCAATCGTGGACGACGATTAGAATGGGTTCGGAACCACGTGGACTGGGGCCGTAACCAATGGTCCAATGTGCTGTTCACGGATGAATCCAGGTTCGGATTCCATCCAGATTCACGACGGACGCGTGTTTGGCGAGTTCCTGGACGATGGAGCCGTCTCCAGAACCCTCAGGAAGTTCACCCATACCAAGGAGGAACAATTATGGTTTGGGCAGGAATTCGTCTTGGAGGACGGACGGATCTCGTTTGGGTGCGGGGCAATATGACGGCAGAACGATACGTCCAACAGGTGCTGGGGCCCGTAATCTTGCCCCACAGAACACAAATGGGGCAAGATTTCCTGCTCATGCACGACAATGCCCGGGCACACACGGCGAGAACGGTAGCAGCTTGGTTACATACACATAATGTTAGGGCCTTAGACTGGCCTGCTCAATCGCCAGATCTAAATCCCATAGGAGCATGCGTGGGATATGCTGCAAAGAAGAGCTCTGAAGGAAGTTCCTGAAAATCTGGCTACAGAAGATCAACTTTTTGCGCACCTCAGAAGGACATGGGACAATATTCCGCAGCAAGACATTGACAACCTTGTTCTGAGCATGCCGAATCGTTGCCGATGTGTTATGAACATCATGGGCGCTTTCTCAGACTACTAACTTCAAGTTTATAAACACAAATCAAATGATTTTTCTATTTTTTTCAGTTTTTACTCACAAATTAAAAGTTCATTCATATACGGTTTCCGTCTATGCTTCATTTTTTTTCCATAAAATCCTGAAATTCTATACCTTAACCATTATTAAAAAATGGTAGAATATTAAATAACGTATCTTTTAAATATATACATGTCATATAAATAATTAACACATTGATAGTAATTCGTTTTTTTTTAAATATCCCTAGACCGTGTTGATGTGTGTATATTATTGTTGTGAATTAAAATATATACAAAAAGGATTTTCAAGTAATTGTGGGAATTTTGACTTAGCTTGAGGGGTAAATATTTTTGGGAGTTGGTAACCCTGGCGCCCGCACTTGCCGCCCGCGCCCTCACTGCGGCCACTGGCGAAGTATATTATTATACCGTGGTATGAACGAGCTATGGTTTGAGCTGCCCGCACGCGATTCGCGTGCGTCCCGCGCCAACTAGCCCGCGCCGCAACGCGCACCCGCGTGCCCACTATGGACACTCCAATGAAGTTCATATGTTTGAGCTCGTCGCACCGCGCCCGCACCGCACCCGCGTTTCCACTCTGGCCGAGCACTATAGGTTTTGGTCGAAAACCTATTTGGTAGTTCCCGTAGACCTAGAATCACGAAATTTGGCGAGAGAACCAATGTCTTACAGCACATTTAAAGGAAAAATCTGAAACCGTAAGTGCACACATCAACACGGTCTAGGGATATTTCATACTCAATTAAATAACTCGAAAAGTACTGGCCGCATTGGAATCTTTTATACACCGATTTGTTTGTAATTTATCTCAGACAAATTCCAAATTCAAATTTTTGAAAATTCTTTTGTTTCGGTGGCATAAAAATGTCTTGATGTATAGGAGAGGGAATTTTCATTTGTGCGAAATTTAGAAAACAATACGAATTACGTTTAGTTACAGTTTTTTTCATTTTTAAACGAAAGATAAAGTTAAAATTGAGGTATTGTAGCCATGCAACGCCGACATTTGACGAGGGCGGAGATGTTACGAGCTGTGGGAATGCTGGAAGCTGGATCTGTTCAGCGTAATGTTGCTGAGGCCATAGGGACCCATCAAAATGTAATTTCAAGATTGTGGACACGCTATCGTGCCACAGGTGAAGTAGCGGAGAGGCACCGGGGGCCAAGTCGCATCACTACCCCCAGACAAGACCGATTTTTGCAAATTACTGCGCGAGCACAACCAAATGCAACGGCGACTCAATTGGTCCAAAGGCTGCGAGTGGAACACCAAGTGCTTGTGAGTGACCAAACTGTAAGAAGGCGACTGCATGAAAGCAATCTACGCTCTCGTAGACCACTCCGGGTCCCACCTTTACGGAGAGGCAATCGTGGACGACGATTAGAATGGGTTCGGAACCACGTGGACTGGGGCCGTGACCAATGGTCCAATGTGCTGTTCACGGATGAATCCAGGTTCGGCTTCCATCCAGATTCACGAAGGACGCGTGTTTGGCGAGTTCCTGGACGATGGAGCCGTCTCCAGAACCCTCAGGAAGTTCACCCATACCAAGGAGGAACAATTATGGTTTGGGCAGGAATTCGTCTTGGAGGACGGACGGATCTCGTTTGGGTGCGGGGCAATATGTCGGCAGAACGATACGTCCAACAGGTGCTGGGGCCCGTAATCTTGCCCCACAGAACACAAATGGGGCAAGATTTCCTGCTCATGCACGACAATGCCCGGGCACACACGGCGAGAACGGTAGCAGCTTGGTTACATACACATAATGTTAGGTCCTTAGACTGGCCTGCTCAATCGCCAGATCTAAATCCCATTGAGCATGCGTGGGATATGCTGCAAAGAAGAGCTCTGAAGGAAGTTCCTGAAAATCTGGCTACAGAAGATCAACTTTTTGCGCACCTCAGAAGGACATGGGACAATATTCCGCAGCAAGACATTGACAACCTTGTTCTGAGCATGCCGAATCGTTGCCGATGTGTTATGAACATCATGGGCGCTTTCTCAGACTACTAACTTCAAGTTTATAAACACAAATTAAATGATTTTTCTATTTTTTTCAGTTTTTACTCACAAATTAAAAGTTCATTCATATACGGTTTCCGTCTATGCTTCATTTTTTTTCCATAAAATCCTGAAATTTTAATCTATACCTTAACCATTATTAAAAAATGGTAGAATATTAAATAACGTATCTTTTAAATATATACATGTCATATAAATAATTAACACATTAATAGTAATTCGCTTTTTTAAAAATATCCCTAGACCGTGTTGATGTGTGTAGTTTAATTACAAAAAAAAGCAATTTTACCCTTTAAAATTTTTTTTTATTTGCGGTTGGTGCAATAGCCGTTTCATGGGATCAAACAGCAAAGTTAAGTTGTCCTATAAAAAGTTTGTACGGAACGCTCGGTGCGCGAATCCGACTCGCTCTTGGCGGGTTTTTTAGGGTTCCGTAGTCAACTAGGAACCCTTATAGTTTCGCCATGTCTGTCCGTCCGTCTGTCCGTCCTCGCTTAATATCTGTGACAGTTCGCACTAGAAAGCTGAAATTTGGTACCAATATGTATATCAATCACGCCGACAAAGTGGTAAAATAAAAATTGGAAAAAAATGTTTTATTAGGGTAGCCCCCCTATATGTAAAGTGGGAAGTGATTTTTTGTTTAATTTCAACCCTAACGTGTGATATATTGTTGGAAAGGTATTTAAAAATAAATAGGGGTTTCCTAAAATCATTTTTTTGATAATGTCAATAATTTCGGAAATAATCGCTCCAAAAGTAAAAAACAATGTGTGTCGGGCCTCTAACTTTTGAACCATAAGTTTAGAAAATATGAAAAAAAATCTGAAAAGTAGAACTTTATAAGGACTTTCTAGGAAAATCATTTTGAACTTGATGGAAACAACAGTTTTTGTACAAAAAAGACAAAAAGTTGTAAAAAATAATTTCTGGACTAAGTTTGTAGTATATTCGTATATGCAAGCATTTTTACATAATGGATCCCCACCTTTAAACTCATAAGTGGGAACACTTATTGTGACGGACGGGAAACTACGGAACCCTACACTGAGCGTGGCCCGACACGCTCTTGGCCGGTTTTTAAACTAAACTTATATTGTCACTTACGGGATATCTTCCGTGATTGTTCATTGTTTTGAGCTCCCGATATTTCGACACTGCACAGTGTACGGCGTAGAACAAGCCAGGTGAACAAAAGTCATTTTCAAATTCCCGGAAATTTGTACCTACTTTCTACCTGTAAACAACACCCCTAAACCTTTGATTCCAAGAATTGTTTACGTCTAACATTACATTCTGATGAGTCATCGTTTATCAAAGTAAGCTAATGAGGTAAATGTTGCTAAAGAGTTAGGTCAGTTGCATTTTCGCGACACTTGCACTTACATCTCATGGTGACAGTTCTTATTTTGTGGAAAGTTTTAGTGATGGATCGTACTTCGGAAGGTATGTACTATATTATTTATTTATTAGAATCTTATAATGTGTTATAAACATTCATAAAGTAGACCATCTGTGAATACACAAAAAAAAACAATATTTTTCTTTGTTTCCGAACAGGCTTGTAAAAGCCATGTATCCTCTTGGTGTGGCTGACTCTGGCAGAGCCACCATCAGGGATTTTAATTTTGATAACACAAAAATTTAGTCGCTAATTAGTCGAAATTAGTCGCCAAATATCAGATTTGGTCGGGCACTGGTTCAAAAGATATAAGGGCTTATTGGTGGCCCTGCTGGAGAGAGCCTACCCCAGCAGAGCCACATTAATAACTCAAAAACTAGGGCACCTAGCGATGATCTGTTTTCTCCCATATTTACTCGCTAATTAGTCGAAATTAGTCGCAAAGTTACAGATTCAGTCGGTGTGTCATTAAAAAGATATTAAAGAATTCAATTTCCCCATACACTGGTACAACCAAGTACAAAATACTTAAAGTAGTTTTTAGACAGGTGTATCTATACGACGTCTGGAGGAATTCTATAACTTCAACCCACCAAAGGAAAGCAGTATTCATTACCTAAAAACAAGATCTACAATAAATATATGTAATTATTTAGGTATCGAACAAAATATTTGCATTTAGTCGCTGGCAGATAGATCGCTGAGCTCCGTTACATTTACACGCTAAGTAAGAAAGAGATAGATGCGCGTGTACAGACGAGCTACTTAGAACGAGTTGCCCGTGACGTACGTAAGTTAAAGTCGGCCAGTTTAAAGTGGAACTTAAAGAATAGTTAGGAACTCGAATGTTGTTATCTTTAGGTACCTATTCCGCAAATACAAAAACGCAGAATCTTAGCATGAATCACGTTAAAAAATTAAAATTCTTAAAATGGATTTTATGACTACGATTATAAAGTCCATTTTTAAGAATTTTAATTTTTTAACATGATTCATATTACGATTCTGCTAAAGCGGCCATTTTAGACCCCCAGAGCGAGCACCGGCGCGTAGGCGGTGTTCGCGCCGCTCAAAGTATTAAAAAAAAAATAGGTAAATTAATGCTCATATTAGGTACAGTAAGTATTTACATCTTTAAGTATGTATTTTTTTGTAATGTATTTCAAGCAATGGGTTGATACTTACCTACATACTTACAATACGTTTTCAACGTTTAAGTATTACATTTTACTAAAGATAGGTACGATAATTTTAACGTATTTATTATTCTAACGTAAATTAGAGCTCACCATTGTAAATTAGTAAAACAGGCGCATGCGACTGTACAGTAAGCGTTTATAGGTGCTGAGGCACGCTAAGGATTGTATTGCTGTGAACGCACGGTCGAGCGTCCGTGCGTCTATATGTGTAAGTGATAATGATTGAAACTAAACCTCAATTTAAGATCATTAATATAATTACGGATAAGTTAATATTCACTAAATATTTTGTTACACATCTAATTAAAACTAAAGCATCTAGGGATTAATTTTGTAGCATAACATCTTCTAATATTTCTACATAATTAAGTAAAACTGTTGGCGCGTGGAGGATTGCGCCATAAATGAAGCCTAACCTTTTGACTTTATTAAAAAGTCAGTTTTTTGAGTCTTCTCATGGTAGTATTCCAGTAAAAATCTAAATAATCCCGTGCGAAACGTAATCGTTCCTCTATAACTCTTTCTGTCAAGAAGGGCTTCTTAGCTGGTCTTCGTGATACAAGCCTTCAGCGTGGAGGGCACGGCGAACAGTTTGCGATGAGGTGTCAAATAATTCCACAAAGTGTCTCGTAGGTGTGAAACCATTTGTTTCTTATTCGCCAACCATATATTATGTCGTCGCTGCGCATCGATAATAAGCGACGGCTTTCCACTTCACAGTATTCCTCTAAAACAAAAAAATTATGTTAGGCAACTATAATAAAATACTGAAGTTTAAGTAGCTTCACACACACACACAATCACCATCACAATCAACGTCAACATCACAATCACCATCACAATCACCATCACAATCACCATCACAATCACCATCACAATCACCATCACCATCACAATCGCCATCACCATCACAATCACCATCAAAATCACCATGACAATCACCATCACAATCACCATGACAATCACCATCACAATCACCATCACAATCACCATGACAAGCACCATCACCATCACAATCACCATGACAATCACCATCACCATCACAATCACCATCACAATCACCATGACAATCACCATCACCATCACAATCACCATGACAATCACCATCATAATCACCATCACCATCACAATCGCCATCACAATCATAATCACCATCACCATCACAATCTCCGTCACTATCACAATCACCATCATCGATATCACACTCATTATCATTGTAATCACAATCATTATCATCGTTATCACAATCATCATCGTCGTAATCGTAATCACAATCATTATCATCGTAATCAAAATCATCATCATCACAATCATCATCATCATGATCACAATCATCCACCGTCCGGGAACATTACCAAGAGTTTGTAACTAACTAAGCCATCAAGGTCATCATATTTACAAATGATTATGAATACAAATGTGTCTTCATGTCGTACTAGCGTGATGTCGATCTTCAGTGTGTCGCACAAGCGTGCATTCGAACTATGGTGAGTCGCAGTAGAGTTTTGTCGCCTAAGCGTTATTCGCACATCAATTTGTCGAGCTCACGTAGTACACTCATATAATACCCACATTAGTCCGGTTTCTTCAGATATTTGTGTTCTATTAAGACCACTTTTATGCAGCACGATAATATTAGTCGCCCTCGCCTCAATATCAATATTTGCCTACATTTTGAGAAATACCAATAACAATACCGCTATCTATTAAACCACACGTCACTAACCAAATTTAACGTAACCAAACGACAACGTTCATTTCGATCAAGTAAAATATTCATAAAACTCAGGTTTACCTCACAGAAATATAAATTCTTGACTTATTTTTCTATGATCTACCTTCTTCTAACTTTATGAAATGTGTGAACAAAGCGAGAATATTTTTCTGTCCCATTACTTCCAATCGAGTAAACACTTACAAAAAGTCTAAAAGTAACAACGTGAGATTTTAACTCACGACTTACTGATTCACTCTTAGATGTGGACGCGCCTAACCACTAGGCCATCTTGACTTATGTTTCCATGTTGAAATTTTGGACTACATTTACTTGTAGATGACAATGTCTATTTTCTTGAAAGTAGAAGGTCGTAAGTCAAACTAAACGTCAAGCTATTGCTTTGTGAGATTGCCTATCGACTTTTGGTCGACACTGTACATCTTGACACTAAATAGACCACGAGCAAGGTTTAATGGTTTCAAAGAAGTTTAAGCCACTCTAACTTAATAATTAAAAACATTAAACATGTATTTAATAGAGAATTTATCTCTCTCGGTCATTTCTAAGGACTTAAGACCGATAAAACTAGAAGTATATTACACATATTAATAAAAAAAAAAATCTTGGAAATTTATCGTGAACTCTTCGATCTAGCTCTTGGACTATACCTTAATAATTGAACTCATTATATCTTCTGAACTAGGACCCGATTAAATATGTAACTTGGCGACTAATTTCGACTAATTAGCGAGTAAATATGGGAGAAAACAGATCTTCGCTAGGTGCCCTAGTTTTTGAGATATAAATGTGGCCCTGCTGGGGTAAGCTCTCTCCAGCAGCCACACATCCTCTTGTATCCACTCTGAATTTATGATGTTTTAACTGCATGGCTATAGATGATTATGACATATATTTTATGTAGCACACTTGAGTACAACATTTTTTTTTCTTTTTTTGCAGAAGAGTTTTACTTACTCTATTAGTAAAATAGAGTTTTTCGAAGAGTGGCTTAGGCACGAAAAAGACGAAAGAAATGATCGTTTATTTGAATTTACTTTGTCTAAGTGTGATTTCTCTGATATCACTGAAGAATTTCAAAGGGAAATTAAGATGATATTAGCCAGCACTTCTTAGAAAATTGCTACCAAATGGGTGTCTTCAGGAAAGTCAAAAGAGCGTTTCCTGAATAAGAATTAGTTGTGGCTGGAAGGCGACAAGATATAATTCTGCATGCGATTGACTCAACCACAACCCTCTACTTCATCCGCTGACCTTTCTCGACCCGGAAGACCTAAAATAGTTTTTCAAAATTCATCTTTTAAAACTAAGAAACGTAGAGTTGCTGATCTGGTTCAATCGCAGAGTGTTGGGGAATTAATGACTGCTGCAGAGGTAGCTGCACGGTCACGTGGACATAAAAACGTTGTCAAAGCTATATAGGACATTGGTCAAAATCCAGCTTCTACAAGTACATGCATTAGCCTTCAACAACCAAGTGCTGTGCAAAGTGATAGACCGCTAAGTAGTGACGAGGCATAAGCGTATTAAATTGATTCAAAATCAACAACTCACTCATAGAAACAGACTAGGAAGTGGACTATGAAAGTCGGTCATCACGTGTTTCCATTTCCATCTTAGGAGCACATTGTTGTGACACAATCTCGAGCAGAAGCTCATCATAGCTCCCACTACAGAGCCTCGACTCCAACTCCAACCAAAACAAAATCAGGAAGACTATCTTCTATCGGATTCTGAGTCCGATAACTCTGATATTGAGAATTATTAGATACCTCTAGTGTTAGATTTACAATTTTTGTATTTAACATGTTAATCTAAGGTTGTATAATTATATTTATAATTAGCGTTGATGTTTGTAGCGATTAAGATAATTTTATTCTTATTTTATTCCTGTATTATAATCGTGATTATATGAAATACACAATTACTATGCATTTTCTTTACAAAAAAATATTATAGTACCTTAATACTAATAAAAAATATTATAGTATCTATTTAACTAATTTAAAAATATACGTATAGTTCCAAAACCATTAAAAAATATTTTTTCAATACACTTCCTCGAAAACTGGTCCATAACGCACTACGATTAGGTACCTACTACAACATGCAATGTATTTCACACACGTGCGTTTTTTTCCATTTTCCCGCACCTGTGCGGGAATGAAAATTGCCACAGATAACTATACCTATACTTAGTCCAAATTGGTTCAATGCCTATAGTCTGAGGTGAATATTTTTTTTTTTAATTCTGGCAAAGCGCTACGCGTATTTACGGCATAAATATTTTTTGAATATTAAAATTGTGTTTATAAGTTGAATATCATAGATAAACATGATTAGTAAAAACTAATAGTTATTTTTATACACAAATTAACATTTATTTGTGTTCAGAATTAAAAAATATATAATAAATCCATTTTTTTTAAAGGCTGTTTATCGGCTTCTTCATACCCTTGCCTCTCCTTCAACCTGGCGAAAGCAGAGCGCGAAAAAAAAATAGAAAATTAAAATCATAGTTTCATAGTTCGTGACAATAGTACATTTGATACAAGTGGAGAAAGTTAGTTATTGCATTCGAGGCGGAATTATAACAAATGTCCACGTGTATCAAACGACGTTTTTCAATACACTTTTGAAGAAATAAAATAAAATAACGAATAACATTTTTATCAAGAACTAAGAAACTATGATTTAAATTTTCTTTTTTTTTTTCGCGCTTTTGTATCGCCAGGTTGAAAGAGAGGCGATGGTATGAAGCCGTTAAACAGCCTAATATAAAAAATAGATTTATTTTATATTTTTGAATTCAGAACACAAATAAATGTTAATTTGTGTATAACAGTAACATTAGTTTTAAATAATCATGTTTATCTATGATATTCTATTTATAAACACAATTTGAATATTCAAAAAATATTTATGCCGTAAAGACGCGTAGTGCTTTGCAAAAATTAAAAAAAAAAAACATTCACCTCAGACTATAGTCTGAGGTGAATGTTTTTTTTTTAATTTTTGCATTAGGCATTGAACCAATTTGAACTAAGTATAGGTATATTATCTGTGGCAATTTTCATTCCCGCACGGGAAAGTGGAAAAAATCGCAAGCGTGTGAAATACATTGCATGTTGTACCTAATCGTAATGCGTTAAGGTGGATGCTCAAGGGTAGCCCGCGAAATTCAAATTTTCTTACGTTTTTTGCAATTTGCAGGCCAGTGCTAGGTTGTATGTTGATTAAAATATTGTTTGCGACTGTAAGACGTATGTAGTAACACAATTATAATCATCAAAATCATCAATACAACCCTCCAAGTTCATAATGGTGCAAGAATGATTTTGACCTTGGAAAAGTAATTTTGACACCAATATGAACTTTGAGGGTTGTATTGATGAGTTTGATGAATATAATTCTGTAACTACATACGTCTTACAGTCGCAAACAAAATTTTAATCAACATACAACCTAGCACTGGCCTGCAAATTGCAAAAAACGTAAGAAAATTTGAATTTCGCGGGCTACCCTTGAGCATCCACCTTAAGGACCAGTTTTCGAGGAAGTGTATTGAAAAAATATTTTTCGTTATAATTAGTTTTATTTCTTCAAAAGTGTATTGAAAAACGTATAGTTCCGCCTCGAATGCAATAACAAACTTTCTCCACTTGTATTAAATGTACTATTGTCCACCTGGCTTGTTCTACGCCGTACACTGTGCGCTGCGCGCTGTTGCAAGCCGCAAGCACCATGATCGCGGGTTGACTGGAGAATGCGGGTGGATGGAAAATAAATTGTTAAGAGCAGACAAATCTGTCTACCCTTTCTTTGAACACAATGAACAATCACGGTTTTTTTTAAGTAACAATTTTTTTTTTCACGTAATCGGTAAACAACGTGTGGATTGCAGGAAAATAATCAGAATTACACTGCATTGTTTAGATGTTGAGATACGTAGCTTAAAGATTTACAAACTTTGTTTTGCGGTTGCAAAATCATGATCATATTTCCATAAAATTCCTATTGATTATTGTGCAGAACTTTATTGTGCATGTGGGGACATGCTTCTTACCGTTTTTTATTGCGAAATAAGCGAGATATTCCAGAATTTCTAAATTGCGTCTAAAACGAGGTAACTAGTGCCATCTATGAGCAAAAATGTAAGTTAGTAATGATACTTTAACTTCGCGCTATCTATCAAGTAAGTGTGGAAATACAGCAAAGAGTCATAGCGCTGGGCGCTGTGAACTTTACCAGGGTGCTTCTGGTTGCGTAGGTTGTTGTATAGATGGCGTAAGCAGTGTTAGGTGAAGGCAGATATTTTTGTTGTTTTTTTTAGTTTTGTGAAAATAGTATTTTAGTTGTTTGCATTTTGGTGCTGTATGCTTTATCCAACACCATTCTAAGTTACATACAATAGATTAGTAGTTATTTGAACAACAACTATGTGTCCGGAACGAAGCCGAAGCTCTGGTTTCCTCCAATAGCGATGCTGAAACCGGCTGGATCGTTTTGTACCAGATTCCTTTAACAGGAGATCTTTTAAAAAGTAAATAACAGTCCTGTTTAATTTTAGGTAAGTAGGTACCTATAAGGTTTGAAAAGTAGGGAAAAAGTCAAGAGAATTTCATTGCCTCTGATTTCAATATGTGATGGAATCCAATGAAGGAGTACGTGGTTTCAGTCAGTTTGTAGGTAACTTCAAAAATAGTTGTCAGTATAGTGTAGCAAGAGTTTTTATGTTCCTCGAAAGGTAAGTACACCTATCTAGATGTTGAAGCGAGCTTCTTATATCTGTAAGAATTACAATATGATTTTTGTGGATTGATTCTACATGAGACAGAGCTTCTGCGATCGCGTTCGGTTCAGCTTCCATTTTACGTAGACACTGGCCTTTATTTGAAATTTCATTGACTACTAAACTAACTTGATAGCAGATAATGTAGGTACGGATACGGACTTTTATGTAATGAGGACTTTATATGGAAAGTGTGGAGGATGGAAGCCAAGCCACAAAGATCCTAGTTTACTAAATAAAATAAAAGCTTTATAATAATATTTTATCTTGTATTTCTTTACGTTTTACATAGTTTGACCTATCATACCATCGTTCTAGCTAGCTCCATCTTTTATATTGACATGACAAATAAGTATAAAGGGTGTAAAACACCTCGTAACGAAGCCGAAAGGTACTTGTTCTCGTAATTGCGATCATTTTTTTGTTCTACACCATACCTGGGAACCTTCTTGATACGAAGATATTGGAGGTCTAAGTTCCAACTTTTTCACAAGTAAGATTTTTTACTTTAAACACCTCTACGACCCCCGTACTATTCATATTCAATCCATCCATCAGCACAATGTTTTGAGTGCGTTACATTGAGTTCCACCACAAAACATGATTTTTCACCCAAAAAAAAAGTCATTTCCCAGCAATAATTTTTGCGTAAAGTTACTTAGTTTGATGTACAGAATGCTTGGTTACCGGCTTCGTGATGTTTAAGTTTACAGCCTGTATAAAAAAGGTAAAAAAATAAGAAATTTATAGGTACCTACTGCCAACCAATACTCAAATATAATAAGGTTGGTCGGTCCACAACAGAACAACAACAACAACAACAACAACAGCCCATAACGTCCACTGCTGGACATAAGCCTCTCCCATGATGGGAGGAATTTGCCGTAATCTCCACGCTTGGCAGGCGGATTGGAGATCGCAGTGATGAAAGACTAACAGAAAACGCTGCTGCCCATTCTCTGGTCTACGGAGGCGCAAGGTGTTCTGCCTCAGACATTAGTCGCCTTATACGACACCCGTGAGTGTAATGGGTTGGTTCTATTCTACTCTGCCGGATACCACACGGCTTGCCACAACAGAAAGCAAGAAGAAAACTTTTATTCCATTATAAAAATTGGAGTCTTTAGTCTTATTGGGTTGTACCGAACAGGCGCGGATACAGGGGGGGGGGGGGGCAATAGGTGCAATTGCCCCCCCTGAACCGGACCAAATACGTCGTTAGCCAAAGCTTGAACTAGTTTGATGGAATTAAAACTAAATATTCTAGTTGTACCCATATCTTGTCATGGGCGTCGCCAGGAGGAGGCAGCTACCCCTGCCTCTCAGGATTTTTAAGTTATAGCTTTTCCTGTCTGATGCTAATAGAATGGTATTATAGATAATAAATAATAATAAGCCTAGTTTTTCATGAGTCTAAACTTTGTCTCTAAGAGGCCAGGTAACTCCAGTAGGTCGGTAGCAAAAGTGTTAAAATTTTCGAGCTCGCTTCGCTCGCTCTACAGACTACTTTCTCTTGAATTTATCTAAAATTCAACCAAGTAACTCCTATATGAACGTTCGAAACCATTCTAACCTGTCCAAGGCAAGGTGTCGTAAGAATTTCTCGCTACGCTCCCCCCCCCCCCCTGGCCCAAAAGCTGGCGGCCTCCTTGTATCTTGCATATCATGGATTTCTGTAAAGTAACGCCCATTTATTTATCAAAAGTTTATCAATATTTTTTTTATAAATTTTTCAAAAATTGTAAAATTTTTGTAAAATTTAATATTTCCTTAAAGGAAAGGATTTCCTTAAAGAAAATCCTGTATCCGCGCCTGGTACCGAAAGACCTCTCAAATGAAGAAATGTATAAAAATATATAAGTTCTACCTAGTATAGCGGATGTCAGGCGGTTTCACCCGCGTAGTTCCCGTTCCCGTGACGGGGATAAAATATAGCCTATTACATTGCTGAACGAATTTTTCAAATCGGTCCAGTATCTTATTGATTGTATTCGTTACATACAAAAATACAAATCTTTCCTCTTTATAATATTAGTTTAAATGATTGTGATGCTGAAGTGATATCGACAAGATTGATTGATTTGATTTATGAGAAAAGTTGAAGGAAAATTAGTTCTTCTCAACCCTATTGCTTGTAACCATTGCTACTAGAACTCTCCCAGAATATACGTATAAGTACATCAAACTTTTCGATATGAAGTCAAAACGTACCTATAGATTTACTCAGAGGCGTCTTTACCTATAGTGCAGGGTGTGCGGCGCACACGGGCGCCCCGGGTCTAAGGGGGCGCCGAGCGCCCTGCGCCCTCTAATGCGACACCTCCAAAGATGCGTCGATGCCGGCGCTCTCAAAGACCCTGCGCTCGTGTGCAAATATGCCTTGATTGAAATAAGCCTTGATGCAATTGGAATAAGTATCATCTTTGAATAAACATGTAAATATGAAGTAAATCGGCTTTTCTTTTGATAAAAAATATATAAAAGGTAAGATTTGGTTATTTGCTTGCACAATTATTGCGACATGCCTCGAGGTCGGAGGTCATCAAAAACAGCTAGCGAAATTCATGAAAAAAAAATATTTTTGAAAGAACTAGAAAGTTGTGATTTTTTTATTCTTATAACCCCTTCCTTCCTAAAAAAACTTTTAGCTTCCCGACATCATTTAAAATTGCACCATTTGCATCCGAATTTCCGTTTGAAAATATAACTGTTAGTATTCCATTTTGACCCCGCTCCTACTAGACTAGAGGGCGCCAGGGTACTGGTTGCACACGGGCGCCACATGGGCTAGAGACGCCTCTGGATATACTTACCGCCACTATTACAATGTTAGAAATGCCTGAACTGTCAAGGTTTGTAGTGGTGAGCAACACTGCTGTTTTTGTGATCACTGTGAACTTAGCATCTCAAGTATTAGCATCTCAACAAATAACTTGAGTTCTGCTTGCATCCAGTATAGTTCCACAGTTCCTGATAGTTTATAACGAATGTTTAATTCATTTGTCCTGAAAAATCCAATTTTGAAAATGAGATGCCAACTTCACATATGACATCGCAGCATCTCATCATATTAAAGGTTTTTCAGAATCGAGGAGTTGTTTTAAACATAGTTCTATACCTCCTGATTGATTGTAACAATAGTTCTGTTTCTTTACTGACAAAATAGCAATTTTAAAAATGAGATGCTAACTTCTTATATGACGTCATAGCATCTCACAGTATTTTCAGTGTTTTAACACCGAGGAGTTATATTAAGCATGGTTCTATACACCTTGATTGATTTTAAGCATAGTTCCGTCAATTTGCCGCCAAGGTCGCGACCCCACCGCGATTTCAAATGTATAAATATATGGTTACCGTAAACTGATAGTTCTGTCCAGCATCTCAGCTGTTTTCATTACAAATGCCAAAAATACGCCTACTACTGCTGTAGGTATAGCAAACGGCTGAGATGCTGGGCAGAACTCTCAGTAAACGGTCACCATATTTTTTTTATTTTTTTTATTTTCGCTAAAACTTGTCGTCTGTGGTGTTTTAAAAGTGGAATACTGCAGTATTGGACGTATTAATAGCGTCGGTAACGTAAACGGCTGAGATGCTGGCCAGAACTCTCAGTAAACGGTCACCATATTTTCTTTTAATTTTTTTTTTGTATTTCGCTAAAACTTGTCGTGTGTGGTGTTTTGAAAGTGGAATACTGCAGTATTGGACGTATTAATAGCGTTGGTATAGTAAACGGCTGAGATGCTGGTCAGAACTCTCAGTAAACGGTCATCATAACTTTTTTTGTTTATTTTTCGCTAAAACTTGTAGTGTGTTGTGTTTTGAAAAACGGCTGAGATGCTGGTCAGAACTGTGAGTAAACGGTCACCATATATTTTCTTGGCTTTTTGTTTTTCGCTAAAACATGTAGTGTGGTGTGTCCTACAGCAGTAGTAGGCGTATTTTTGGCATTTGTAATGAAAACAGCTGAGATGCTGGACAGAACTATCAGTTTACGGTAACCATATATTTATACGTTTGAAATCGCGGTGGGGTCGCGACCTTGGCGGCAAATTGACGGAACTATGCTTAAAATCAATCAAGGTGTATAGAACTATGCTTAATATAACTCCTCGGTGTTAAAACACTGAAAATACTGTGAGATGCTATGACGTCATATAAGAAGTTAGCATCTCATTTTTAAAATTGCTATTTTGTCAGTAAAGAAACAGAACTATTGTTACAATCAATCAGGAGGTATAGAACTATGTTTAAAACAACTCCTCGATTCTGAAAAACCTTTAATATGATGAGATGCTGCGATGTCATATGTGAAGTTGGCATCTCATTTTCAAAATTGGATTTTTCAGGACAAATGAATTGAACATTCGTTATAAACTATCAGGAACTGTGGAACTATGCTGGATGCAAGCAGAACTCAAGTTATTTGTTGAGATGCTAATACTTGAGATGCTAAGTTCACAGTGACGTTTTTGTGCTGGTCGTCGACACTCATAAGTATAAGTGATACCGTGTTGAAGAGATTGTATGTATCAACCTCAGACCAAATAAAAAACCTTTTTTATTTGGTCTGAGGTGTCAACTGTTCAGGTAACCACCTTGCCAATTCACGAGATTGTCCTGTTATAAAACAAAACCGGCCAAGTGCGTGTCGGGCCATGCGCAGTGTAGGGTTGTTTTATTCTACACCATACCTGGGAACCTTCTAGTTACGGGAACGACCCCCTTACTATTAAATCCATCCATCAGCACAATGTTTTGAGTGCGATACATTGAGTTTTACCGTAAAACGGGATTTTTCACTCCAAAAAAAAGTCGTTTCCCAGCAATAATTTTTGCGTAAAGTTACTTAATGTAGTGTATTTGATGTACAGAATGCTTGGTTGACGGCTTCGTGATGAGGTCTTTTACACCCTGTATTTATAAACATAATTTGAATATTCAAAAAATATTTACGCTGTAAAGACACATATTGCTTTGCCAAATTAAACAAAAAACATTACTACTACTACCTACCTACTATAGGCATTGAACCAATTTGGACTAAGTTTAAGTATAGTTCTGTGGCAATTTTCATTCCTGCACACATGCGGGAAAATGGAAAAAAACGCACACGTGTGAAATACATTGCATGTTGTACCTCTACCTAATTGTAGTGCGATAAGAACCAGTTTTTGAGGAAGTGTATTGGAAAAAACAATAGATCAAATTTGACATCTGTCAGTTTAGTAACTACAGCATTAATAAGTACTTCATCTTAGTCACTTTAGAGGATTTATTCTAAGGATTTTGTATTTGGTACAGACTTATCCAACACCCAAATTCAACGACTATTACTGCTAAACTAATAAAATTATCTTAAACACTATAATTTTCCTCTAGAGTCTATGAAATGTACCTACTATAATCATGAAATTTTCCAATTTTTTCAAGCCAGCAGTTCAGCTTTTAGAAGGGGGGGAAACTTCAAAGGCCAAATTGTTCCAATATGGTGTATATTGGAACAATTTGGCCTTTGAAGTTTAATATTTCGGAAATCGAGCATTAAATCGACCCTTAAGTCATTTTATTTTAAAAGACCTATTCAACGATACAGACGACGAAAAAAAAATTCATCCCCACTTCACATGTAGAGGAGCTACCCTAAAAAAATATTTTTTCTAAAATTTTATTTTACCATTTTGTCGGCGTAATTGATATAGGTACGCTCTACAAAATTACAGCTTTTTATTACTAACAGTCTCTGAGCAAAACCTCGGACAGACGGACATGACGAAACTATAAGGGTTTCTTGTCAGGGCTACGGAACCCTCAAAATGGAAGTAAAGAAAGCCAAATTTCGTCAACAAATCCTAGACCACTGTTGTAAGTTTACCCCCTTCCTTTACATCTGAATCTTTTCCTTCTGTACCTAAACTTCATTATAATCAAATCTAAACTTATAGAAAAAGTTAAAAGCTCTTGACATTTAACAATACTCTTGACATTTAACAGGTAGCTAACAATGACAGTAACATGGTATATAATTATGTTCTGTGAACATGGCGTTGTCTTTTCAGCTGAAAACATGTGTAAAAAGCAAAGAACATTATTTCATATAATCTTAGCCATTTCTCGTTATTTTGTTGTTGTGTTTGTTTTTGTTTTGTAGTTTTGTTTGTGTTTGTTGATCAAACGTCTAACACTTATCACAACAAAATAGTATTTTACTGCTGAAATAAAATGAGCATCAGTAACTTTCGCTTTCAACAGCAATTTCAGGCGGGCCCACCCAAGCTGCCGACGCCGACGGCTCCACCTCCTTCTCGATATCCACATCCGGAGAACTGGTGCGTGAAGGTTCAGTCAGACATGTTCCCAATTACAAACAGTCACGTTCGCTACAGGAATTGGCTGTCCAACCTGAAGAACCTCGAGCCTGTCTTAAACGAACGTGACTGTACCTAATATATTGTTCCACTTGTATATTTTCGAGGGTTGATTTCGGACGAGTACGAGGGAATTTTGTCTTATGGTTTCTGCGGATTATTAGAAAGCCGTTGAAAGACTGTTTTAACCGTTCACGGTTTATAACTAAACTTAAACTGTCAAGATAACCCGTAAATATTTTAAGTTTAGACGTTGAAAGATTAGCAAACAATAAATAATACCGGAGCTAAGTATTAAAGTTAGCATTTGTGGGATCCTAATAAGAAATCATCATAAATATAAAGTAAAGCAGGGTTTCTTCAATGAAACTCACCCCTGTGTCACGGTGAGAGCTCAACAGTGGCGTGAACCGCCATCGTACATCCCTTCCTCTACGAGTATCCACTAGAGCTGTACTGAGATGTGATGTAAGTCCCAACAATGATGTTTGTTTGTGTTTTTACTAAATATCTACTGCTAGCTATCATCGGTACGTAACGAGATAGTACGTCTGTGCTCTGATTATCATATTATCACATGTCAATGGCTAGATCTAATACTGTTTGGTAGTAGGTGTCCTTAACTCACTCGCACGCCTTTCTCTTGTAATCGCCTTAGCTATCACCTCGCTTCATCCGGCCGGACCTTAAAGGTCACAGCATACATAATATAACGCATGACGCACGGACCTATATTGGGCTTAAGGCCCTGTCTAACCCTAAAATTAGCAACTCTATTTGTGGTGGTTCAAACTTCGTTTGAAATACTGTTAGAATAAAGTTCTAATCAGCTTGCATTACAAAGTGGATGTTACGTCGCGCGTCGGTCACTGCGGGCCGAACAGTGCGTAATGAGTGGTTTTTAATTTATTATAACAAAAAAAAACATATTTTTTAAAAGTAACCTCAGAATAATGTAGCCACAATGTAATATCTTATTTTTCAGTGTATTTTTTTTATTTAGTCTTAATAATCTTTAAGTTAGACTTGACAAATAGTCATAAACTTAGCTATCATTGCATGTTTTTATGAGCGAGAGAAGTAATAACTATCGTGTTTTGAGCTTAAGAATAATCAAGAACAGTTCTTGAGCAACAACATTATATTTTTTCTAGATCAATACAACGACTATTTCATACCTTAAAACTCAGGCGCGGATACAGGGGGGGGCAATGGGTGCAATTGCCCCCCCCTGAACCGGACCAAATACGTCATTAGCCAAGCTTGAACTAGTTTGACGGAATTTAAACGAAATATTCTAGTTGTATATGGGCGTCGCCAGGAGGAGGCAGCTGCCCCTAGAGGCTCAGGATTTTTTAAAGTTTTAGCTATTCCTGCCTGATGCCATAGAATCGTAATAAATTATAGCGTAAAATGGAATCACTTATGATAATGTTTAACCCTGCGTAAAAACATTTATCAAAAAGGCTCCTTTTTTTCTACCTCTAGATTGACACTCCTATTGGATTTTTGAATGATCGATCTATACAATAGACAGAGCCTGAAATAAATTAGGAGCCCCTTGCCCCGAGGCCTCATATATATCCAATTAGAGCATAATTATCTGAGGCAATGTTATAAAAAAATTCCGAGCTCGCTACGCTCGCTCTTCAAGCCTAGTTTTTCATGATTCTTAACTTTGTCTATTAGATAAGAGGCCCAGGTAACTCCAGTAGGTCGGTAGGAAAAGTGTTAAAATTTTCGAGCTCGCTTCGCTCGCTCTACAAATTACTTTCTCTTCAATTTATCTAAAATTCGACCAGGTAACTCCTATGTGAACGTTCGAAACCATATAACCTGTCCAAGGCAAGGTGTCGTAAAAATTCCCCCCCTGGCCCAACAGCTGGCGCTCCCCTTGTATCTAGCATAACATAGATTTCTGTAAAGTAACAGCCATTTATTATCAAAAGTACATCAATTGTTTTAATGATTTTTTTTTTAAATTGCCCCCCCTTAAAGGAAATCCTGTATCCGCGCCTGTTAAGACTCAATCAAAAACAGGTCGATCTGAAAGATCCTGGCCTTACGAATAAACAATAATGGTTGACTATTTGTACCTATTTGTTTTACTGCCTCATTGGTTTAGTGGTCGCGACCGACTGCTGAGCATGAGGTCCTGGGTTCGATTCCCAGGTTGCGCAAAGTGTTATTGGGTTTTTCCATCAGGAAATTCTTAGTAGCAGCCGAGGAGACTGGACTTGTGCCCGGGTGATGGCAATAGGCTCGCCCTTGATTACGGACTAAAACAGCTGCCGAAATGTGGTTGTAGGTACTATCAGATACACCACGGCCTATAACCCTTCAAAGATTACAGACTTGATGTTATGCACCTACGTATTTAAAGTAGATTGGAAATTAAGATATTTACGTATTTTTTTGTATACTTAGTGCTTTTTCAATTAGATAAAACTTATAGGCTGATGAACATAATTATACCTACCTACTTGTCTCATTTCAATGGATCAGTATGGTAAAACTGATTAAGATTGATTGAATACATAATAGAGTAAGGTTGAACTATGTTGTCAGAGTGCTTATTTTCTTTGACTCGTGCAAAGTTCTTTACTATCCTGCTACTCCTGTGATTCTGTCTATCTAGAACCACTAATGCTACTCAGAACCAGGCCAAAGGAATCACCTCATCGCGCTTTCTCTGTCAAGCATACCTAAGTGATTCACAAAACATAGGTACAGCCGTATACAGCAGGGGCTGCCCTAGCATCAGACTGCAAATGAACGAAATAATCTCCCACAGACATTTTTTGGCCATAGTATTTCAGTAAGCCACACTCCTTTAATCTTTAATTTAGATAGGTGAGGTCCTTCAAGTACTGCTTTGCCTGATCTCCTCAAGGTGTCCCATACCATACAATGCCTTGGTATTGTATCCTACATTGTTTAGACGAGCCTCGGCATTATATAGAATAACTAGGAATTATAAGAATAATTATATTTTTTGCCGGTAACATGGCGATAACCGATCCATCGACTTTAGCTTCAGCCCAACAATAGTCGTCCAGGGTTAACACCTGCGGTAGGTTCGTACTTGTTATAATTATGGCATGGTAAGCTACCGTCAGATGTTAATAGTAGAGTCCATGCCCATGACTCTACTATTAACATCTAACGGTAGGAGGAAACTAGAATGATCGAATTTAATAGGTAGGTATATAAAAGGTGTAAAACACCTCTTAACGAAGCCGAAAGACAGTTGTTCTCCCCGTCATTGCGATCATTTTTTTGCTTTACCTAGGAACATTCTAGTTACGGAGATATTGGGGGTCAATGTTCCAACTTTTTGACTGTTTTTTTTTTATATAAGTACAATTTTTTAATGTAAGATTTTTACTTTAAATACCTCCACGACCCCCGTACTATTCAATCCATCCATCAGCACAATGTTTTGAGTGCGTTACATTGAGTTCTACCACAAAACATGATTTTTCACCCAAAAAAAAAGTTGTTTCCCAGCAATATTTTTTACGTAAAGTTACTTAGTTTGATGTACAGAATGCTTGGTTGACGGCTTCGTGATGAGGTCTTTTACACCCTGTATATAAAACTGAGGTATTATTTTCCAGGTTTTAGATTAGGTACCTACACATTATGACGTCACGGTCATTCACGCATGATGATTATAAAAAGCAAGAGCCAACTCTTGACTAGATTTGTTAGCTCTTGTTGTATTGGTCATCGCGAAATCTTTGCCCCCAGGTACCACTCCCATGAAAAGGTAATGCACAATTCCTGAGAAAAACCGATTAATGTAACCTAACCTCAAAACACTTTATATTCGCCTAAAAAGCGTAGTCGAAGGAGCCCCGCTACGCGGGCGCGCGGTTGCTTCTTGCGCGGGGCTCCTATTTCTGTCTGCAGGTTTTTAAGGAACCTAACTAACCTAACGTCGGAGTGCTTCAAGTCCCGATTATGGGGGCATAAATACTTTGATTTGAGTTCCGTCGCATGCATTTCACAATTTTACGGTTTCACTTCGATAGATCATAATCTACCGAAAATAATGCGTTAAATTGTAAGCAGTACGTTCGTTTGACAATATTTCGAGAGTTTACAATCTCGCTAGTTAGATTACAATCTAACGGGTTTTACAATTTTACGGTTACATTTAGGTACATATACAGGGTACATATACAGGGAGGAGCTCGTGGCTAAATAACAACAGCCGCTCGGGTCTATCGTTAGGTTAAGCCGTGCTTGCCTAGGTTGGTCTGTGGATGGGTGACCACCCATTACATACCAAGTTTCCTCCGTGCCTCGGAAAGCACGTAAAGCCGTTGGTCTCGGCTGTCATTTGTAGATCTTTGACAGTCGTTAGGTAGTCAGAAGCCCAAAAAGTCTGACAACCAGTCTTACCAAGGGGTATCGTATTACCCGGTACTAACTGGGTTGTGGAGGTCAGATGGCAGTCGCTCCGTGTAAAATACTGGTATTCATCTGCATCCGGTAAAACTGGAAGCCGACCCCAACATAGTTGGGAAAAGGCTAGGCAGATGATATACATTACAGGGTGGAAACGGTAAACGGGGCATTAAGGGGAACTACATTAACCGTTGCAGCTACACGAAAATGGTCTTTGGGGACTATCCATAATTTCTCGTGAAAAGTTGATCCCCATTCAGTTTTTCGAAAAAATGTACAGTTAGCAAGAAAATGGCCATTTTCACATTTTTGGTACCAATCAATCCTGTTTCTAATACTGATCAAAAAGTTCTATCAGACCAACCCAGGTTGGAGTACTAAAAAGTCAGAAAAAATCCTTTCCCATACATTTTGTTTGAAAATTTTAACCATTTTTTTTTGTTATAATCGATACCTACTGTTTCTGATTAAAAAAAACTCACTCGAAATCATTGTAAGTCAATCAAAATCAAAGCATTTATTTCAAGTAGGCCAGTTACAGGCACTTTTGAATTGTCGAAACAAAGATGAAAATTAAATGTAGCTACAGTCCCAGTCACAAGACATAAAAACTGTGAAAGTACTGTAGTTGCCCATTCCCTAGCGTAGATCTCTATGGAGAAGAACGGGCAAGAAACTCCATGGACACTCTTTTAAATCAGAATATTTTTACAAAATCTTGGTTACATCATTCATGTTGAGATGGTACATTATGTGAGAACAATGTAGCAAGATGTGCACGTTAAAGGTGTCCATAGTTTACTATGGACACCTTTAACGTGCAACAAAACAAAAACAATTCAAAAATAAAATTATTAAATTCAAATAAGCCGTGGCAACCAAGAGCTGACCAGTCCCAACTGACAGCGCTCGTTCACGAACATGACGCATGTATCAGCACCATTCAACTCAACCATTTTGAAGGGAACTAAATGATCTGACACACGCGTCACCATCAGCGAGACATTTGGGTGAGCATGACATATCTCCTAACCGCCACGGCACATTCAAGTCAAGGAAAAACGGAGGTTTCCAGCGACTGATAGCATTCTAGTTCATAGCACTCACACAATATGCGATATGCGGCTATATAATAATAAAGATATTGAATTTATGCAATACAAAGATAGTTGTACCTACAATTTTTTGCAGCTCCAACAATACAATTAGTGCTATCCATTAATGCGCCCCTGTCCTTGTGGAGCAGGACCGGCATTGAGCCAAGCATTTTTATCAGCGATATAATCGTCCAATTTGTAATATGCTTGCTTACAAAGTGTGCGTCTAATACATGTTTTAAATTTTGTTTCATTCAGTTCAAGAATGCTTTGTGGAATTTTATTATAGCATCTCAAACAGTACCCCATGAAAGATGACACTACTTTAGCGAGTCTGAAGCCTGGCTGAACTAATTGGTCCCTATTTCTAGTATTGTAATTGTGTCTGTCACCTCTTTTACCAAAAAGATGTAGATTTTTTCTTACGTACATTATGTTTTCGTAGATGTATTGACAATGTACAGTCATGATGTTTATTTCCTAAAACAGTTCCCTCAGAGAATCGCGCCTACGAAGATTGTATATGGATCTGATGGCTCTTTTTTGCAGAATAAATATAGACTCAATGTCAGCAGCCCGTCCACATAACAAAATGCCATAAGACATTATACTATGAAAGTAACTAAAATAGACCAATCTAGCAGTATCTACATCAGTAAATTGACGGATTTTTCTAATACCTAGCATATGCTGCCGAACTTAGCCGCCCCGCCAGAGATGTTAAATGAGAACCCCATTGTAGCCTTGAATCAAGCGTAATCCCCAGGAAAACCGTTTTATCTACGAATTCAAGTTTCTCTTTATTCAGTACTATATCACAATATTCACAATCGCTACTTTTAACATTCGGTAAAGCAAATCTTATGCATTTCGTTTTTTTTTCATTTGGTACTAAATTATTGGCTGTGAATCAATTATGGACTTGACATTATTCACGTCATCTAAATTTTGGGCCCGTCTATTGATCTTAAAAATTAGGGAAGTGTCATCGGCAAATAACACCATATTTTGAGATTGGTTTATCTGTAAATAGGGTAGATCATTTATATATACTAAAAAGAGGAAAGTCCTAAAAAAAAATCGATCCAGTTAAATAACTGGAACTTAATTTTTTCTTAGGACTTACTACGACTAGCATCTACTGCAGTCATGGCAGATTTTTGCTCATCCTTGTTTTTCACAGCCTATACGTGTTCTTTGATACGGTATAAGATAGTTCACTTCGTTTGGCCGCAACTGCAGTTTTGATACACCCCAGGATGTTCATATGATGGCATCTTATCCTTTGGGTAACGCAGACTGTGCAATTTTCTCATGAGGAGTAAATACGGTCTTTATCGAGTATTACTCATTACCAGTACCTATCTTCTCCGTTACTCCTAGACATGTCAAGACAATTGGTTGACGCTCCACTGGATCTGGCGGCTCGCATCTTTTTTTCTCAAAACAATGAAAAATCACGGAAAATATCCCGTAAGTGACGAAGTTTAAAACTCAAATACATTTAACGAAAAATTAACAGCTGCATAATTTTTTTCCCTGGAAATATTATAAAATAAATAATACAAAAAATGATAAATAATCATAATATTAGATTCCGTACCTACTTATTACCTATATAAAGTGCAAACACACAACCCAATCCGTTTTGATGCTGTCATTCAATTTGGAAAAAAATAGTGGGTAGTAAGTACCACATAAATATTGAAAAAGCTTAATTCTGATCAAAGTTGTTCCTTTTGCTGCTCCGATTTATCATACGATATCCTTAATTCATCGCGCCATATATTGATTTAATTAATGTCAATTCCTGTTAGTCATAATCAAGTGATAAACTACGCCATTCCTCATCTTGGAAAGTAGTCTCATACTAATCTTAAGGATTCAAACAGAAGCTCTGGCCAGTAGGTACCTTACAGTCATTAAATTACTAAAGATAGTAGAAAGAAAAGTACTTATTTTTTTGGAGTTTGGACAAAACCCAAAAAAAATTGATTGAAATGAAATGATGATGATGATTATTGACTGATTATAGTTGTTTGATCAATGTAATTTAGCCCGTTCTCACTATTTAGGTAATACTTCTCACTAAAACTAGGCAGCTGAGAAGACAATCACGCGCGGTTTGCGCAGCACATGCAGTCACAGTCTATTAGCAGCATCCCTTAACTCCTTGTTGGGCTGGCATAAGCAACAGAAATGTAAACATGACGGTGTTAGACGAGGGCTGGGCAGCGTTCTGCGACTGCGCCGGCGCAGCGTTGCGGGCTCCAGTGAAAGCCTACTTTCATCGGAGTGGGGCGCCACCACAAGCACAACAAAAGTGAACGTCGTTGCGTGCGCGTACGACGCCGTGAGTCGGCGAGTGGCTGTTGTGACAGTACGTTCCGAAACGTGAGTCGCGCGTCTCGTGCGTATCGTGATATCGTGATGTCCAGGTGGTGGATGGTGGTGTTGCTGGCGAGCGCGGCGGCGGCGGGTGGACGCCTGCCCCGCACCTCGCCGCCCGCGCCCCAGACCCCGCCGGCGCCCTCCGCGGCGCCGCGATTGCCTCAGAGGAATCTCACCCTCGCATCTAGATCTTCAGTAAGAAACAGGTTAGTTCCCCTAATGTCATAACTGTAAGATAGAGTTATATTTTGCATTAAATTCGTGAGTTTGTGTGTCCATGGCAAATGTTGTCAAACAATTCATCAAAGTCCATATCAGAAACATATGTTCGTGTTGCAGTGATTTGCGAAACTATCACGTTACTTTTCATAATGAAGCGCTATCCTTTGGAACCTGTACTTTGCATAACATAACAGTGAAGCTTGGGTGTAATGTCGATGATGTGGATGTTTGGAATGTCATGGAATCTTAAATTATCGTTAGATTCACTTAACATTGAGTGAGTATTATGTGATACTCGGCTGGCCGTCCTAGTGAGGCAATAGTAACCATGCGCGCAAGCTTTTGTGCTTAAAGTCGTCAAGTACGACTAACCGAACGGCGTCCACGCGCTATCAATGAAATACTACGACATCGGCCCAGTTTTGAAACAATTGGCGAAATAATATCAATAGATGCTGACGATGGTAATCCAATCTGATTAGTGGCTCTAGGAGTACCTAACTGCGACTGTAGGTTCCCAACGTTACTTTGATCAAGAACGCGGTCAACTGAATGAAAGAGTCCTAGAATTTCATAATTTCGTAACCTGTAGCGGAAGCTGAAACGATGCGACGAAGCCTCGATTTTCCCAGCACCATGTTGTCAGAAACATGTTTTTCAGACATCAAATAATTCACAACATTATCGGAGAAAATTGTGTCGCTGAACTGTGTTATATGAGTCGAACACTAATTCAGAAACAGGAAAAAACGGGAAACTATTCTTCAATTAAAAAACAAAACGATCACTTTCGTTATTTGCGCAATGAGGAGTGGCGCTGTGAGGTAATCATTTCCATAATTATATAAAAAATAATAATATTATAGTATTCCGACTGTCAGCTTTCAAAATTACGTACATAAAAATCTATTTACCAATCGTTCTTTACGGCCTATACGAAGATCGCTGTTATCATAAAATCTTAATGTATGGGAAGTTGTTAAAAACCATCTATTGTTTTTTGAACTGATTGTTTCCTGGTCTGAAGTTGATATGATCGGTGGTTAACTATTTTTTTATAGTAAACGTCGCTGCGTCGTTTTCGTCTTGCCTCTATCCCAACTTTTATCCATACATCTTGGTCAGCCATCATCGCGATGTCCACTTCTTGTGACTCTTTACGATAATTTTCACTTTCTTACTTATTTTCTCGTAGAATCCTCTTTTCTCTTCTTAATATCGAACTTTTTCGTGCACCTTTTAAACATCTTACATACTTATTTCGAGGTTTCCGGCGACTGGGACCGCAATTAACTGGGACCGCGGTCCCAGTCGCCGGGATCCGTAAAAAATAAATATTTTTCTTCCAGCGACTGGGACCACTCATAGATAACTTAAAAAAATCTATTATTCAAGCCAAAATTAGTACAGTCAAACTTTATGCAGGACAGCTAGTAAGATTTATTTACGTTCCTTAGATACGAAAGTAATAGATATCTATTTATTTAAACTCTGTTTGTTTGTTGTCATTTTGCGTGTAAGCCACTGAACCGATCACGAGGACATAATTATGCTCTTTTTCATCTTGGAGATTTGGCATTACAAATTATGAAACTCAAAGTACATTCAGACGTCACAGGCAGCAGTTATAAGTTGCAGTTGGAAGCAGCGGCAGTTGGAAGTCAAACTAAGGTTTATTTCAGTGATTCGCTAGGATGCAAACTTATATAACTTAGGTACCACCACAGCATGATTCTACTTTGTATAAAGTCCTTTCATCTTTATCAATCGTACCATCTGATACTATACATGATATTCCACAATATTACGTGAGAAAGCTTCCCACTAGGCTTTCAATAATGTATATACAGGGTGTAAACGGAGCCATCAACCAATCATTATGTACGGTCGACCAAGCTACATATTTGGTTAAAATTTTACAATGTAATTTGCATGTCAAAATGTAAACCAAATAGCTTGGTCGACCGTACATCAAACTAAGTAACGCAAAAATTATTGCTGGGAAACTACTTTTTGTTTTGGGGTGAAATATTACGTTTTACCTTAGGACTCAATGGAACGCACTCAATACATTGTGCTAATGGATGAATTGAATTGCACGGGGGTTTTGGAGGTGTTTAGGGTAAAAAAATCCATTAAGAAAATGAATAAAAAAAAAATGTGAAAAAGTTGGAACTTTGACCCCCAATCGCCACCACTGGGCCACCGCTGCTCTCAAAGGGACTATGTACAACGCACTTTGCTAATTTTACTAGTTTATAACTCGGAAACCAATCAATAGTAATGGAACTAGTCGAATAACAAATTACGCATTAATGCCACATTTATTTTGCCTACGAATAAAAAAAAAACCTAAAATATTAATTACAGCAAAAACGTTTTCATTCCCAAGCCTTTAAATTAAAATACTTGACAGTTACAAACCACGTAAAGTTGTGAGTCAATCTATTATTTAATTAAAATACGTAAATTAATTCAGCGTTCCATATACCGCTACGTTCACCTAAGTTTATATATATTTCACCTGTTTGAAAATAATACAGTTTATATGCTTTAGAATAAAGTAAACACTAGTTTTTTTTCCCAAATACCTGTTATGATGTCATCTCGAATATGTAAACATTGATAGAATACCAGTTTTTCACCAAAACAAATGTTTCTTCTTTATAAATTATCAATGAGACCTGTGTGCTTCGAATTAAATGTTATTATTAATACAGTAGTACATTCACCTCGCAACTTTTGCGTTTTTAAATAAGTTTAATTATGCGCTTAAACTAATTATAAAACAAGATGATAAGAAAAATAGTGTAGAAACAACACAACGACAACAATACATCACAACAACACTAGGTGTTATGATGGTCTTTCTGCAGATCTACGGTTTCATGTACCCAGCTGAGAGAATGTAAATAATTGATGAGCACGGACCTGATCATGATCTAAAGCCTAAATTTACCCTTTGCGGGGTAGCCATGGGGTCTTTCCACTTTTTTTTCCAATCTCCACGTTTTTGTGCCAGCATCATTCAGGTTTTTGCCCCGATGGCAACAATGTTGTCTGACTACTTCGTATAGACTTATCTGATAATAAAATACAATTAATACAAAACAACAGTTATGCTTGTCTCATGTCAGGAGCTGCGTGCTGTAAATCGCCGCCGCTTTCCACATTCTCTCGCGACATTTTGCTTGTCGTGTTGATTCATTACATTTTTCTATAATTCGTATCATTCACTTGTGGTAGGTACTCGTGCAGTGAACATTTGAACAGTAACGTGTACCACATCATGGCCACGTTCACTTCCTCTACCGTATTATAAGCCAATTTGTGGACATTCATTGTTTAATTCTACGTAATATTCGACCTGCACCTACTGCGGGTTCTCCTTCTAAGGTGTTTTACTTTAATTTTATAGTTTCCGATCTCCAATTGATCACTATCGTAAGTAAGGCTGTTGTGCAGCTTGTAACGCATAATAGTAGATTATTTATTTTATTCACGATTCGTTATATATCAAAACGTCTATAGACTATATTTGATGACATTCTATCGTTCTTGCCGTAACAAAATTATATAAAATTAACGCAACAGCAGCGTCAAGCGTCGTCCAATAATGCCTAATACTAATCTGACTTTATAATTATATTATGTACCTATGCAAGATATACGTATACAAAGGCAATGCAGCTGACCTGCGAGCACTTGCATGACGGCGACGGCCGCCTCGGGACATGATGATGAAACTTCCATTTTGATCGCAAATGTTTAGCTAAATTGCTCTTATTACACTATGCAATAAATGCGATATTTTAGTGTAATAATACTCCTCGCCAGCCAGTAACGTCCCGTCCGGTGACACTAATTACACCTTTAGAATCTAAACCTTAATGTGATCTACAATTATCAGAAAATAAGCCGATAGTATATAGCCTTTCTAGAACATGTTGTTGGGCGGTTCCTTCTAAGCTGCAAGTACAAACAGGTGGATAGAGGCGCAGCTTGTGCTCGAAACGAGATCAAGGTCACGAGCTCGTATTGTTACTGTTCAGACGCTAATTACGAGCTCTAATATCTATGAATAACAGCTCTGTTCATTGCTCATGCCTGCGACTAATTGCTACTGAAACAGTTTTAGGTTCTAACACCATAAGGTGGTACACATTATACTGCCTGGTAATTGATCGGCGCTCGGGACATCTCCCATTCAAGTCTAATGAATGGATCCGATGCGCGTTCGCTCGTCGCCATCGCATCTCCGTTCTCGAAGGGACAGTCGACCGGCCAAGGACGCTAATCGAGCGAATGTATGGCATGCATATGAACTTTGCAACTGTTCTAAAAATATATTATACAAAGCGTATTTTTTAGTGCAAGCGGCCTTTCGTAAGTTGTTGGCGGACCAGTGTGTGAAGTGCGCGGGCCACTGTTCTGTCTAAATGTCAATGTCGGCTTACGTTGATACAGGAAGAGGTCTGGGCGTGTTGCGATGTCGCCGGCTGCGGCTGTGGCCACTCAAACACTGTCGTATCATATCTATCTATAACAAGGACACTGCCGACAAGGATATATATATTGATTGTATCACCTTTCGGAACAACTGCGTTCCAAGCGGCCCGCGCTAGTTACTAACCTATTACAGCGACCCACCTATTATAAAGCACTACCTTCTGATCTGTTTATTTTGTACGTGTGTACTTACAAATGCCTGTCACCACTACAGCAAAGACATTTGTTTATTTAATAATTAGGAGATCCATACTCGCTAACCTAGATGCATGTTAAGCATACAAACACGTTGAACGTTCTCCATTAGACTTTACGTGTATAAATGTTATATCATTAAGCGTGTTGTAATTTTGTAACAAATTAGAATGAGGTATGTTTTGACAATAACTTTGTCAATTTGATCAGTTGTTAGGATCTGTATAAAGAAGATGCACTATGGAATGTAAAGTATGATCGTTTGACGAACAAATGCCAAATGATCACATTGGACAAACTATATAACTACCTACTTGCTACTATTTTATCCAAGAAATCATAATTACTATAACGCAAGCAGTCATATTATTACGATCAGAATTTAAAAATATTTTATCTTACTTAAACTTTATACTATCCGTGCCAAATATACAAATTATAAAAATCAATTTTTAAAGGTAACGTTTAGCACGCCTTCGCATTGTTCGTTTATTCAGCGGGTAGCTAAGGTGATGAGGTCTACGAATCTCTAGCGCCTAAGGGGCCTCAAGCAGCGTAGGTATAATTATACTCGCTTGGCCTATGCAGCGTCAAGGCTGGGTCTACGCGACGTCTACGCTGGGCCTACGCAGCTTCTACGCTGTGGAACGGTCCAACTAACTTTAGGCTCGACGACGCATAGCGAGCTGGTGAGCGAGCGAGCAGAACGAGGCATCGTTTCACTTCTTGTCATACTTTGGTTTGCCTCGCTCGCTCGCTAGCTGGCGGTCGCGGTGTGGTCTGCGATTACAATTTTTTCGAGTTGTATTGGTGACTATTTGTCTTATTTTTTACTATCTCACATTACATTACATTTTCACTATGACGTGTTATAAATATTCCGAGTTCCGGGACACGTTACAGCATAGGGTCACGGGGCACTGCAAAGGGTACCGGTCGTTATACCGTGGCAGGCTGGCAGGTGTGTAAGTGTTGTGCAGACGTGCCGTGACTTGCATAATCGGGATCGTCTTGATTCGCAACAACATTTGATACGTGAAATGGACGTATCTGTTGAGAGTGACTGTTGAATCTTTAACGTAATTTTGTGAAAAATAGATTTCAGGCTTTCTTTTTCTTTTTATCTACATAAGTCTATTTCATTAAAAAATAAAACCTTTTCAAAAACTTATCACAAAGTTGATTTGTTCAACTTCTATCGGCAGCACAATTTCTCTAACAAATTACGTAAAACTAGGAACTTAAGTGATCATATTATTTTGTTACAATTATATACTATGGCGGTTCACAAAACCACGTAATAGTGTTGTTACAAAGAAAGACATTATCCAACAGATAGTATTATTACATGCTAGTAAGATAGTCGATGTCGCATTTATTTGCTCATCATGTGGGTAATAGAATGATGCACCGGTGTGTGCACCAGTGGGGGGGTAGGGGGGGGGGGGTTCTTGCATCATCTGTCATCGTGTAGCTGTTCGCTCAAGCGTTACAAGAATAACGTGAAAAATTAGCTTGAAACCAATGAGTGTTCTAAGAATTACTTGCTTGGTAGTTAGCTATTTAAATATAGGTGAAGGAAATAAATAATAAGTAAACAATGCGCAGCATTACGCAAGCAACTTCTAAGTTCATTTTGTTTTTATTTATTTTAAGGAATTTTTGTCCATGAACTATGTATACCTATACTAATTTCATGACCAAAACTAAAGTAGCTAAATCATAATTTAGTTCTACTTACTAATTATGAACATAAACAGTGTTTTAGAAGCTACGGAATCCAAAGTGCTCAATTACTAATCACAACTGTCAGTCTAAATTAGAACTTACGATTGAATTATTGAAGCGATTGCTACCAGTTTAACCATTTGTTATTCTGAACAGAAATCAAGTAAAAATACCCATAAGTAGTTACGGGTGTATTGCACAGTCGCTAATCGCTAGTGACTGTCTGCGCTTTACGTAACCACCTGGAGTGTAGGGCGGAAGCCTACTTATGGTAATATTCGACTCTCAGCCGCATGCCTTTTTCCATTGACATGTTCCAACGTGGAATGACATCTAAAGCAACCAAGTGGGCGGTAATACTCGTCGAGCACTGATATAGGATCATTTGTTACATAAATGGAGCTAAGTTAGCAAGCATTAGAATAATCTCGTGGTCAAATATGTTGGTCTCGTGAATTCATCGTATTAGAATGAAACATCAAAAAATGTTGGCCCGTAAGTGTCGTTTGACCTGCCATGGCCCATCATCACTAGAGCTGTGATTAAATTTAATGTTGAAAAAGATTAATAGATAACTAAAAGTGTTAATTTTGCTTAAGTATGTGTGTTCAATGGTTATTCAGATAAACATTTTTATGTCTATTTTAGACAAACAATTAGCTCCTTTTTTGTACAGACTATCTTAATACTAGCGTTTATATTGAGGTAAATGACAATGGAAAATGTATGCAAGTTGTATTTAAAATGTCCATTTTGGTTTGAGTTGAGTTCCCTGTTACATTCACAAGTCCAGACAGCAGCAATCCTCCCATAGTGATAAGCAAGGTGAACACAAAAACTTTTTTGCAAGGAAAAACAGTAAAAAACCGGCCAAGTGCGAGTCCGACTCGCGCACGAAGGATTCCGTACCATTATTATCAAAAAAGGGCAAAAAAAATCACGTTTGTTGTATGGGAGCCCCCCTTAAATATTAATTTTATTCTATTTTTAGTATTTGTTGTTATAGCGGCAACAGAAATACATCATCTGTGAAAATTTCAACTGTCTAGCTGTCACGGTTCATGAGATACAGCCTGGTGACAGACAGACGGACAGACGGACAGACAGACGGACAGACAGCGAAGTCTTAGTAATAGGGTTCCGTTTTTACCCTTTGGGTACGGAACCCTAAAAAGAACAGCACTGTTACAATTCAATGTACCATGAGCTCGGACGAAATCTCACCAGACTCTTCACCAACACAACACTCACAAGCAAAAATATTGAAGCGCTTATTTAAGCTCATCAACTAATAGCATCGCAGCATCTGATCCCTTGTTTTTGTTAATGATAAAAGGGTCGAAAGTTTCATTGATGAACGCTTCTGAAATTAGGAGAGCCTTAAAAAACAGAAGAACTGTCTTCTATGAACCGTTACACTATGTGGGAGGTGTCTATCGACAGCTCTTAGAAATGATATCGAGGTCCCTAAAATCCTTTTTTTCTTAAATCGACTTAAGAAAAAAAGTATACTTAAATTGCTTTTTGTAAAAATTAAATTTCTAAAGTGAGAGGATGAAAATTTGAAAGAAATGTGGGTTTGCAGAACGTTACAAGCACTTTCAACGTGAATTTCTTCATCTTTCATCATCTTTCACTTAAGATGTGATATTAACTTTTTGAGATATATGGGACTTTTTTAAACTGTAGAGCAGCTCAAAATTATCTCTTTCAAGTTCAGCTAGCGTAATATAACCGAATCGTTTTTACGTCTGAATTACAGCGCGTATCACAAGTGCGTGACCACATTTTTCGACAATCAATTATTGAGAGAGTTTTGTCCTACGCCCGCGAAATTAATAATGTATCTCAATCAAAATATTGGTCCGCGGTGACGCAGTCTCTGACGGTGGCTGGTGATTCCCAGATCGGCAAATTGGGCCGTTAATTGGATACATACAAAGATCAGGTAGTCTAATCTGTGTAGTGACGACTACAGATTACATCGTAAACAAGATGTATCACCAAGTGATCTTGATCTTAAACGTAATATACTTAAAATAACCTCATAAAATGTCATTTAGCTGCGAAGCTGTCTGCCCGCAGAGGCACTGCGCCCACGCACTCACACGTAGATACCTATCATACCCATTTTGTTTTAAATAATTGATTGTTTACAATCTTTTGCTTCTCGATCCAATATGATGAATAGACACGTTTGGTATTTTTGATGAAGATACGAGGCTTAAATTGTGTTTATAAAAGGAAAACAATTGAAATTAATCGAAAATATAGGTACAATTTTAGATACTATGTACAAAATACTGATAAATGTTAATCAGTTAATATGCGGTTTCTCAAACAAAGCGGTCAATTATAAAATTATCAATCTGGACACTTTGCTATTCCTTCAAGATATTACTTCGGAAGATGAATAACTGTTATTCAGATAAAATTTATTCATGATTACTGTGTAGTCTATTTTTCAAACAACGTCCACTTTTTTATTACCTTTTGCTATAAAAAAGTGGACGTTATAAACCTCTACAGGTTTATATGGGAAAATAGTTGAGTCATATCTATGAATACGTATAACGCATACCGGTCGAAACGAAACAATATTGTAAATGCGTTGACTCTTTCATGCGTACCTACAAATATGGCAATCTTTAAAGAACTACGCAGCAGCATTGTGCTGCTGCGTAGTTCTTTAAAGATTAATCCTCACTAATACATATTATAATAAATGCGAAAGTAAGTTTCTTGTTTGTTTGTTACCTTTTCACGCCTAAAGCACTGAAACGATGATCCTGAAATTTTGCATATACGTTGTCAGGGGTCAGAAACGGACGTAACCTTTCATCCCGAAAAAAGTACCTACTGCTCCCGAGAAAAACAACAATAACGTTAACATGCACATGTCGAATCATGATTGAATTAAACTATAATAGAAAACTTTAGTAGTCTGTTATTAGTTTAATTGTCAAATTCTAAATTAACGCGAACGAAGCCGCGTGCTAAAGTTAGTTTTATTTTTCGGTGTCGTAGCAGCACTGTAGCAGAAGCGTAGCAAAAGCGTAGCAGCATTGTAGCAAAATGTAACACAAGCGTAGAGGAAGCGTAGCCGCTGCGTTAAAGTCGCAGAATTTTATAGAACGATCCAATCTTTAAAACATCGATGCTGATAAGGAAACTATGGCTTAATATAAGATTCGAACGGACGAAGAGATTAAAAAAAGTCTTGGAGATCCCCCTGTGATGTTTCGTTTATTGCTATTTAGCGTCAGTTTTTACTTCCCTAACCTACCTTGGTATTATTTTATTTGATCTTACATTTAGTCATATTTTATATTGTTTTGTTCCCATAACAAAGTCCGTGTGATGTGACAAGGCATAAATTACCAATTCATAGTAATTTTTCGAGATTTCTTCGATTTTTTAAAATATTTCAAACTTAGCTCCGAATCCTGCATGACCAAATGCCATTTTTAAGTAATAACAGAGATTTTAATATCTAATTCACATTAATAAGACAAGTATTATGTCTTATAATGAGAATTAGATATTAAATTCTCTTGATGTAGTTTTTGTTAACCTTGATGCATAATTATAACATATTTATGATATATACATAATGACGACCCGAATAGCGTAGCAGTAGTGAGTCTGCCTTACGTTCTTATAGGGTCCCGGGTTCGAATCCCGGTACGAGCAAATGTTTGTGTGATGAGCATGGACATTTGTTTCCGAGTCATGGATGTATAATAAGTATGTATTTACAAACAAAAAAGTATCTATGTAGTATATCAACCATCTGGTGTCCACGACACAAGCCTCTTTGCTTAGTGTGGCACTAGATGACGCAGTGTTTAATGTCCAGCGATATCTATACTTTACTTATAATATTATAAAGAGGTAACATTTGTTTGTAAGTTTGTATGTAGGGGATAATCTCCGGAAGAAATGTACCAAATTTAAAAATTGTTTCACTGGTAGAATGCTACGTTATTCGTGAGTGCTATATGCTATATTTTATTCCCGTACTCCCACGGGAACGGAACTACGCGGGTGAAACCGCGGGACGTCAGCTAGTATTTAATATATGCGGAAAGCGCGTTAAGCCGTTGGTCCGGACTGTCGTTTGTAGATCTTTGACAGTCGTTAGGTATAGTCAGTGGCCAAAAAGTCTAACAAACAGTCTTACCAAGGGGTATCGTGTTACCCGGTACTGACTGGGTTGTGGAGGTCAGATAGGTAGTCGCTCCATGTAAAATACTGGTATTCAGCTGCATCCGGTAAGACTAGAAGGCTACCCCAATATTAGTGGGAAAAGGCTAGGCAAATGATGACGTAAGAGTAATAACTTAAAGTTTCTAAATTAAATAGGCTACTGCGACAGCAACAGTCAAATGACCGCCACATATAAATCTAAGATAAAAAGTACTTAATGTTACAATTTAAATTACCTACAAGTATGTTGGCACAGAGACATAAAACATATTCTTAATTATATCGTTCATAAATTACGGAACAAAAAAATTAGCACCAAACGAGTAGCACTAACAAATTAATAGCTTTTTTAACCTCAAAATTAAAAGTCATAGTGAACGGAAACATTAGTATCGCTCGTTTTTTGTAACAACCCATATTTAATTACTCAATTTTTTATCTCAATTTAACATCTTACTGATACACCGCGAGGCCGAGTTGCTTACTAAAAATTTATGTCTTTGAAAACTTTGCCAAGTACCTTGACAACTCGATACTACATGATTGTGGGCAAAAAATGTGTTATTGATATCATTTCAGTCTGTTCACTCCTCGGTGTGACTAGTTTACAATATTATATTGATGTTTATTTTTATCGTCCCTTCTTTCAATGTTAAGATTTAACTCAATTTCAAGGCTCAGTTAAATGCCAACTGGGTTACTTCAATTTGTAGATTTTTCATTGCGTAAACTGACGTAACTGTGATAGCAAATAATAATGGTTATTTTGCTAATATATTTCTAGTGTTGGGTAGTTCTTAAAAATCGAAAACTGTTGCTTTTGATCTTTGGGAACATGACGATGACAATAATAATGCATATATGAACACCTTTTTGCGTTCACCTTGCACATTGCGCTTACTGCCCTTTCATACCGTAATTAAAGATAATCATCGGATTATATTATGATTCTAAAGGTAACATAGTAAATTTTCATCATCATCGAAGTCATTAACATCCAATACATAATAAATAATCAACTAGAATCGAGTTACGAGTAGACTGTCGAAATGATGTCGAATATAATTTCTTAAATTGCGTTCGACGAAAGGCGATTTCGTCACTAGTGTTAGTGCTCAGAGCCCGACACGACAATTCGTGCCAACAATTTATTGTTTAAACACTCGTTATTTGTTCACAACAATCCATAACTGTAAGACTAATTGTCGCAACACCTTGAATACAGAAAGCTCTTTTACACTTCTAAATCATCTTAAAAAGACATTTTCCGCTCATTTGTCTCTCCATACGAAGGTCGTTATCAATCAGAGCGGTCAGTATCTCAGTTGTTCATACACACATAAATCACAATTATGTGATCAGCTCGGACTCGGGCGGCACTCGGGCTTCAGGTTTTATAAAGCTCGAGGGGATTACATTTCAAAACTGGCGACCTTCAAACATCAGATTATCTAAACTTTTACATTCGAGAGACCAACATCTGACTGAATGGAGGCTGCTACAGCAAATTAAGTTGACATTGTATGACTGACCCGCTTGAGTAACTCACGATGTTATGCATTTTTCTTCAATACTCGTACATAATTCGCGACAAAAGCGATTCATCCGCTACCTTTTCTTGGGAAATAATAATAGCTAAAATGTTTTGCTACGGACGTACCTATTTGTATGATTTATTATCTCGTTTACTGAGAATATCCGAATCTGGAGAAGGCTTGGCCAATTTATTTTTAATAATAGGTTTTAATTGACTCTGTATCATACGCTCCGACAGCTCCTAGATAGGCTTGTTAATATTGACATTGCAACCTTGTGGACGCAACACAATTTGAACAACTCTTGACTTAATAATTGAAATCGTTAAGTTCATCGATGCATGAAATTCTCCGTCTCGTTTTAATAGTGACCAAATGTTTGGCAAATGTGAAATGATATAGTGTTTACAATCGCCGTTAGAATTCCGAGACGAAAGTCAACGCTCTGTGTCTGCGCTGACCTTTTCTCTGCGGTCAACTGTCGAATTCTTATTGGATTTTTACACAATATTCATTAGTATCGACAGATGAGCACTTTTTGTGTTAATATCTGTTGGTAGACCCCGCCTAGGTGTCGGGGGTCACCGGAGGCCTCAGCACGCACATCTATCGAGATCGGTTCACAAAGTTCATGCTGGCGCCGCTTTACACACCAACCGCGGCCTACCCTTGACCTCTTCGCCACGACATCATTCCTTCGGTTCTTCTTCACGATGATAACAAAACGCAACCGAACGCATCGTTACCCAATCTGTCTAAATATCGTGACATTTCTTTGATTGGACAAGAATGTCGAATCTGCTGATATCTGCGGTTAATTGTGCATGCAACTTAACCGCTAAGCAATTATCACACCCAAATTGGTGTGCGAACGTTGTGTTTGTGTATTGTACTTGAATAAAACTCGTTGTTGTGTTTCAAGTTAGCACTTATTAGCTGAACTATTGGAACAGTGTCCTTCGTAAGGTTGTGTCTTGTAGCGCGGACAACATTCACGGTGCTTGTAACGATTAAATTAATAATAGGTATCTAATAGACATGACTGTATCCGTTTGGTGGATAATAGTGGTTCGTGTCACTATAATCATCGCAAACAAAAAATGAACTCACAGATATTGTTTATTTGGACAAACACGTGTACACTATTTCATGACAAATATTTCATACGTCATGTGTTATTGTGGGCATTGTATGTATGTACATAACATATCTAATCTGACAAAGCTTTTGCCAAACACTTTATTAAACTGACATTGCTTTGTTACGCGTTTCCCTTATTCTTCTGTAAACGGTGGTAGATATAGTTATGGCATTCCTAAAAGTGGTAGGTTACAGGCAGATTGTTAACTCATTCACGAAACTCAGGTTACTATAGAAATAAATAAATCAATAAACAAATCTTGTTGATGTTATGCAACGGGAACTTTCTTGTTAAATGTTGTAAACATGTTTATCTACACCCATGCTATAAATCCTCTATAAAGGTATCTGAAACAGTTAGCTTATGGCCAACATTAAAACAGCCAGTGTCTTAATAACCATTATAACACCCAAACGGGTGTTATAATGTTTTACTGAATTTCATTATGCAACTCGTTTTAAAAAAAGAACATCGAATGTGGTCGTGAATCGAACGTCTAGCCACGGTAATATTATGATACAGTAGTGTAACTCGGCCGCATGATAGAAATAAATGCCTACAGCCGCGCGGTACGTAAACATGCGTTAGGGCTGCCCGTCTCCAGCATTTTAATTACATTTGCCTACTTTCTGTTTCTATTTAGTTTTGTGATTGTAAATATCCTTTTTATATAAATAAATTAAATACTTTGTATATTGAATAGGAAGTGTTCAATAAAAATGCATGTTGTTTTTTTATTGGTAGATTTATTTAAAAAAACATGTTTTTGTTCGAAAAACAAATCGGGCTTATAAATTAGCGACCGAAAAATATTTGCGCGTCGACTGAGTCGTACGAAATGCTTTATTGTTAAATTTTAAAGTATAGGCACCGAAGTTTTAACACAAGCGTAAGTAGGTAGGTACCTACCGTATCATGATTCATTCAGAACCGCATATAACTACCTATTTCACTCGTCTCAATAACTTTCCGTTACTCTATTCGCTTTATTTATTAATCCAAACACCTTTTTTTTCGTGAGATAAAAGGAAATACTTACTTTTCCATTAAAAATACACACATTATGTACCTACCTACTAGTAAGTAAAATTATTTTATAGTCTTACCTTTCAGAGTTTCCAGGTAATTTAAAAAAACTTATGTCTGGATGCGTTATTGACGAATTCATACAACCAAAAACAGCACAATATTTCCTACTCGTCATATTAACTGATTTTTAGAGAAAAAATCGCGCGGTTATTGTTAAAAAAACAACACACCGTCCGTTCGACACTGCGGTACAGCCGTGACTGTCTGCGCCCCAAGTGCACCCTTAGATCGAGGCGCGTAGGTATAGCTCGCGTTTCGTCCGTTTCTATGAAGTCGGAATACTGTATCATAATACTACAGTGGTCTAGCACAACGTGCGATTCACTACCACAGCGCCGTAATTAAAAAAAAACTTATAGGTTAATTCGATTTCACGTCGTATCCCGCCATTTTTGTTCGACATTTGGATATTAGTATTGCAATTTGTACTTTGTTGTTTACAAAAATGAGTGATACAAGCTTTGTGAATTTTGATAATTGAACAATCCAAAATGTAAATAATTATATTACTACCTATACACGGTTTGTTTGTAGTAAAAACAAGCAATTAAACTTTCCATGAATTTACATAGACTTCTTAGAACACTGCAACACCATAAGGTTTCAGAACCTTTTATGGAGGATTCATATCATGGATGTAGATAAAGTCTTGTATGCAACTGTACATAATTAGGTATTAAAACACTCATGTGACACTATTATCACACTCGGCTTCGCCTCGTGTGATAAACCCACATTCGTGTTTTAATACCCCTCATTATACAACAGTTGCATAAATAACTATTAGTTGTTGTTGAGCTCAAGCATAGGAATTATAGGAAATTCCTAGTAGCTACTGCACAACAAGAATGAAGAAAATATTCAAAAAATGCCGCCGAACGAACTAAGATAATAATTAATTTTCTGAAATGAAAGACCTTGTACACATTTTCCGGAATTCAGCGTAACAGTAGGAAATCTTTGTCACTAACAATTAAAGTACAGTCGTAGCATAGGTATTTACATAAATATAGTGCCCAAAAGTATTACCTGCACGATTCATTAATTAACTTCTACACGATCTTCAAAATTGTATACGTATACGTAAGTACTCTAAAATCAAAACAAATAAAAGATGTTTTATTTCCAACATTTGACATTGAGTCGATGCTCCTCCAGTTTGCGGGTCAACTTCAATCCGCAGAGTGTGGACGTGTGGACATTATATTTCTGATAATTGTACAATAACTACAATGTCTATTGTTTTATGGTATGCGATGTTACCGCCGCAGCGCAGCCGGCACTGGGCGCACGGGCTGACCTCGAGCCCGCTGCGCCCGCGCCGCGTCGCGCTGAGATAGATTCGATAACAATACGATTGTTGAAAACTTGAATTATGTTCTCTAAGTTACGCCAAGGAAGGTTATTTTGATTGTATCGGTGTATGAAAATTGTTAGGTCCGTATTTGTACTGCTTATCAGCCTCCGCTTAGAACTTTTATAATAATGGACAGCTTATTCTTTATGTTCCTTCCCAGATTGTTATCTTGCTAATAACCCTATTAACAAATATTTTCTTTTGTTAAGTGGTTTATTCAAGACATTTTTCTTGGTATTTTCTAAGGTAAAAGGTTAAAGATTTGTATTTGGTGATAGTAGAGCACAAGGTGTTGTGAGTAGGGGATTTGGGTTAAGTATTTGTTTCTCGCCATTCTGCGCAGTAAGTGAATCAAATGAAGAGTCGTCCGCCGCTCCCAATCGAAATGATAACGACCTCTAGTTGCGAGAGCCTGGCCAAAATACAAGTTTCCAGATATGGCGGGAAGCGACTAGTATTTATAGGTTCGCTGTGTGTCTATGGTTGACTGACCTTGCCAGGTACGAACACGGCGGCGGCGTGGAACACGGTGGGTTAATTAATTCAATTCGAAGAAAAAGAAAAAAAAAGTAGGCATTCGTTCGGTTTTCCAGAAGATGTCATCCGAATGATGTCATTTTCGCTTGCCCACTCAAAGTATACTAGAGTGCCCTGTAAACAAATGTTTACATTAGCAATTAACCTTTATAAGGTATATACTTACTCAACCTGATGTCTACATCTGCGTCACTTGCTTATAACGTACTAGGTATGTCGAGTAAAACTAAACCGAGTTACAGCAACCGAGGCATAATATTCGATAACAGTCTGCAAAATAAATTCTTCAAAGTATTCCCGTGCAGCAATGTAAAAGGCAATAGGTCACTCATATTTCATTATAATGTTGATGTCATTGACACCGGGTAACTCTTAGATAATCAAACCATCCGCCATGCTTAAATTATACTGCTTTGTATTAAGTAATGTTCCAAATCACTCGACCCTTTTCCCTACTTAGGTATATTCAAGCTACAAGGTAAAGTAACGAAGAGAAATCGAGTTAACTTACTTTAAATTCTTTCGGTGTGCTTTAATTACCTACTTGCTGACTACTACCATAGTATATTTATACTATGCTACTACGGGTGCCGTTTGCTCAAAACAATTGGAATTAAATAATCATTTCGTCAAAGCAATCCGACTTTTTACAATCGTACGCAAGTTCTGTGGGCCTCTCGTTGTTTCGATTGGGTGTTACGATCTCAGTTGGCCAGAAATGTTTGCAAATTTTTTCCGTCAAAATAAGACAACGAAATGAATATCAGCAAGCGTCAATTTAATTATTGCGAGAGCAGAAAAATCTTGCCTAAATTACAAGAAACACAGACATGAGGCAGCAGCTGAGCGGGCAGTGCGCGTGAGCAGGCGCGCTCCGCCGCGCTGGTGCGACACCCGCCGCGCAGCCACGCTACGCGGCCCACGAGTGCTTTCTTACGAGACCGGCAAATGCGACGGTTTTTTGTGCCCTACAAATAGGCATTCAGGCTGCGTAACCCCGTCACCGACAAGAAAACTGTTTAGCTGTAATTTGCATCTGACACCGTTGAAGCTAATCATTTGTTTTTCTCACCGTGTCACAGCTGACGCTTTGACATCAAGTGCAAAAATTTTGTCATATTTTTATTAAGCGATACAATCTAGTCTTGTTTCTAGAGTTATAAAACATTCTGTGAATAAATAACGTTTGCCCATTTCCCACGGTGGAGCACACTCTTAATTCTAAATACTCGATACTGTTTTAATGAACTGCGATACTAGAAAAACTGTATGAAATTATATATAATGTGCGACCTGTTTCAATTTTGCTGTAATAACTATTAGTTGAGATAAATAGACAGTTGTGGCGGTCTGGTTAATTGTGCAATAGGGCGATTAGCTAATTACAAGTAGGTATCGGCTATAGTGTATCCGCGACAGTTTCACGGCGAGGCCGGTTCGGATGCAGGTCGGCACTTCGGCACTGTTCGGCGGCAGTCGGCTAGAGCTACATTATAATCGACGCTCGATCTTACGACACTGCAGCGCATGAACAACTGTGCAATGCACAAGCACATGGTGTAAAAACCGAAATACGGTAACAATCATATTGTTACAGTTATTGTGAATTAGAATTGCTTTAATACACAAACATGACAAGTCAATCATTGCTGTAAAAAGGAATGGACTTTGTGTAGTTTAATTTCTGGGTTATTCACATTATATTTCCTATGATATCCAAAGTTTCTTATTAGGTCTGTCCGTTTATTACCTAGTAAATATAATTATTTTGCAAATACTTCAATGTAGGTTAATACAATGAACTATTTCATGGAGTCGATAGTGTCAATAATTGTATTGAAAGTTGTCACTTTCCGCTATAAAAGCAGAGTTGCGACACAGCTTGGTCGTTGCTCCATCTAAATAGTGATAGCCTTTCTATAGCCTATAGGAGGTTTACGTAAAACATGTGCAGGAAATTGCACACATTTTATTAAAGAATAGTTATTGGTCCCTTACCATTAAATATTGCTATAAAAATAGTGTTTAAAGTTTTCCGGGCGTAAAACTTTTATTGTAGCTGTCATGCTTAGTCGGTTGTAAAAATGCTCGCTGTTAGCAAGTGCTCGTGTAAGTACAAGTACCTAAGTAACACGCGTTAGCTTTACTAAATAGTGTTGAGGCAACGTGGGCGCGTCTATGAAAAATGTATAAGATTGCAATGGTATAACAAGAATGTATTTTTTCATTTCTGAGAATTAGGAGTTTCTGTGACGACAGCTATCATATCGCCGCTGGAATCTATTGCCGTTTCCTTAAATAGTTTGATCAAGATATCCTTACTTGCTGAGTGGAGTTTATGTAATCTTGATCTGTCACTTAGTCGAACTGAGCTCCAAAGAGAGGAGTTAATAGACATTACCTTCTTGAGGAGTGTGCTGACTGTGTGGAACAGTTTCGTCATAATTATAATTTTCGAACATTGATTCGATTACTTCTGCCTACTTATCCAGGAGAGTGAACTGTTTTTATGCATGAAAAAGACTGCTAACAGGATATCAAAGATGTCTAGAATCTCATACAACATTGTTTTATTTTTAATATGAACATAATTATTACTTCATAAAATTAACATCTATAGCATACCGTTAACTTCTGTTTCGGTTGCTCTACCAAAAGTGAACGTAACGATTGTGCTCTCAAAACGACATTAATAAAACTCAGATAAATGCCGGATGGAGCTGCGAAGTATGAAGAAACATGTCCGATTCGTGTGAAGGCTGCCACCACTGCCACCAGCGCTCTGCCCGTACGCAGGCTACGCACTCGACACGTGCGCCTCAAGGCTAAGGTGATATTTACTTGTATGTAAATATTTCGTAAATTGCCTATTTTAGGCGTGTTTACACTTCGCCACTGAATACTACAGTACGTAGTATAAGTTCCTCTTTGTTATCATGACGAGTGATGTAAAGGATGCTGTTTTTGTACCAGCCGATTTTTTATCTTCATCTACCTACATTCATATTATAGAGAGAACTTTGGACATGTTAATTTGAATCCGAAAAAATGTTTACTCTATTAGTAAGCAGTAGTATTAGTATTAGTATTAGCTTCTATTAAGCTACATTATCCCCGAGTGCCATAATGTTATACACTACACTACTACAACAGCCCATACCTAACGTCCACTACTGGACATAAGCCTCTCCCATGATTGGAGGAATTTGCCGTAATCTCCACGCTTGGCTGGCGGATTGGAGATCGCAGTGATGAAAGACTAACAGAAAACGCTGCTGCCCATTCTCTGGTCTACGGAGGCGCAAGGTGTTTTGCCTTAGACATTAGTCGCCTTATACGACACCCGTTAGTGTAATGGGATGGTTCTATTCTACTCTGCTGGATACCACACGGTTAATGTTATAGTTAAAACGTTCTCGTGGGATAATTTCTAATCAAAACGTAAGCGAAGCCGCTGAGAAAAGCTAGTTACACATGAATAACAAATTGTTATATTGTCTTTGACAGTCCGCGAAACGAGACTTACGAGTGGTGTACCTAAGTACGAGTATGTACTTCTTTCCACATAAGCAACGCGCTTATCGTCTTGTACGGATATCGAATAGTATGTATACTTATGGGTTATGTAGCAATATTATGGCCTTAGCTTACAGCTATTAGCTTTTTACTCAAAAAGGATGTCAACTTCCTGAGCGATAGCTAACTAGTTACTATACTTGTCTGTAAAATAAGCCATACCTTGGATATAGCCACATAAGTGACTAGATTTATCTGTTGAGGTCGAAATTTATCCCACGAGAACCGGGATAAAAAGTATCCTATGTTGTAATACAGGTTAAGGTCTATCATTGTGCCAAATTTCATCCAGATCCGTTCAGCCAAATGAGAAGGAGTTAACTTCAGCATCTAGACTATTAGTATCCAGGACGTAAAGACATTTCCAATTGGACACGATCAACTTTATTCAAAGAATGTCACTTTATAAAATGTACGATGCTGACTGATTCACACTATTCTTATTCCACGCAACATTAAAAATAAAAATATACACACAAAATTGCAATAATAAAGCTTACCTATGCTTAGTACTATGTAACAATTGTTAAATATTACAATATTGAATAGCATGACATAAGTATTTCAGAATCGTTGTTCACTGTCTCTATCATTTTGCAAGTTAACTCCACGTCTTAGTCGCGAATGCTAGAACAAAAGAAGTAACTTAATATATAGTAATCTAGTTATTATTATGTATCCGGGTCCTATATCTGGCTTACTTTACTTCCAGTGATTGTAACTACATAATTTATACCTAGGTGGTTTAAAAATTTCGAAGAATAGCCTATTTTTTCTAGACCTCTATGATACGGAAATCTTAAATAAACCTGTTTAATAATAGGCTTATTTTTAATGTTAGGAAAATAATTAAAGGTAATAATAATATAATGATTGGCATTTTTTTGATAATCATTAAATTACCTTTACTCTGAGGGGCCGGAAATTGAAACTCATGTGAACGTGTTGCCAGATAATGTAATTTAAAAATAAGTTTTTATTGGTTTTTTGTTAAAAGGATATTTTGTGTACGCGTCGCAGCCGGCAAGGTCTTGTTGAGTACGACAATTTACACTAAATTATCGGCTCATGAAAATTGCCATAGGCAAAACGCATACCTATTCCAACCAGCCACTTTCATTGCAGTTGCAATTTTGTTAATAACAACTTAAGCTAAAATACAAACAAATTTTAGAAAATTAGTGTCATTTGCTCCCCTTCAGTTGTAAATACGTCCTGCGTAAAATTAACATTGTCGTAATCAAGTACATACTCTATTTACTGGTTGCGTGGCAACTAGTAAACAGCTTTGTACTGTACGTGAGCATGTGACCTTTTCGTGAACTCAGGTATATATGCAGGTATACATATATATATATATATAATCTTCACATGGTCACCGGTAATCGAGTTCGTGCTACGTTTCTTTCGTGTTTATTTGTTTGCAATGAAAAATAATGACACGTATGGCCAAATGTTTGGCGCAAACATACGTGTTGTATGGTCTCACTTGAGTAAGTGAGATTAGCTGTTAAGCTACTGCCGTGACAAGACATGTTGTGTGAGAGATTGTTCAGTGGTGCATAATAAGAAAATTTGACGTAGAGCCTTGGTCTTACATGTAGAAGATAAGATAAAATTTCTTTATTTGTTTAAACATTGTATACATACAAGAGCATACAAGATGTTACATTGGTTTAGTCCACAATGTTTAGCTTTTTTTTTTTTTTTGTTTAGATGGGACCACTCGCAGACACAACACGTTAAGGTTGTCAAACTGCTTAACCGGACTATCCTGTGGTGGCCAAAAATTACTTTAAGGCCCCCAGCCAGGGCTTACAAGCTAGGATTTTTAATTAAATGAACAACACTAAGGGCACTCCCTGTGGAGTTCGGGCCTCGGCTTAGTGAGTCATTGAGGGAGGGCAGCAAAGGTGGCTGGGTCGGATTATTATTTTGGGAATTTGAAGCTACATGCTCAGCGGCGCGGGCTGGCTCGTCGAGCAAGGGTCGGTCGGTGATGTTACAGGGGGGTCGCGCTCGCGGTACGTCACGGTGGCGGGGTCGGTTTCGAGTTCGCGGTTTGTATCTGTGTTTGTTTTTACGTAGAGTGCTACTTTCCCTACAGCTTTCTTGAATGAGGGTGGTGGGATCATCGGGAATGAGTAATGTATGCCTGGGGCGGCGAATCTTGGAGATTTTAGATGGGGCATAATGGGCGGCTGAACAGATCAAGGGGTTGGTATGCTTCTCGGCCTTATCAAAGAAACTCTTAGAAAGACGTTTCATGAACTGTTGAATGGTTGGGATTTTAAGATCTACGTGAAGTTGCTCGTTCCTAAGGTACCACGGTGAGCCCGTAGCCCTTCGGAGAAAACGGTTTTACAATGTTTAGCTGTAAGTAACGGCGTACAAATATTTCCATAACATTGAGAGAGAAAAATAAATTTACAATAAGAAATGATTTAAAAATTACTTAGAATAGGCACATGCAAAGTTTATAATTTAACATCCTTATAAATAAAAAAAAATATTATGATGTGATTATGTCAAAATCCCATTTTCATATAAATTTAGTATTAGTGTCAAGAGACGATAAAATTATTAATTTAGTCAAACAGAAAAATCTTTTTCGGCTAGAAATTTGGAGATACTATAATACGCCTTTTGCGAAAGAAACATTTTTAATTGGCGTTTGAATGCCTTACCATTCAGAAGAGAAGCTATCTCTTAAATCGTTGTACTAAGACTTAGTATGGGCACAGAATAGATAATAGTACTAGGTATGGGTAGGAATAGCCTCCGGGCGAGTTAGTCCACGCTCCACACGACAAGCACGGCCGCAACACCATGCACCGTGCATGTCGTGTGTCTGATCTGATACGATATCAGCTACCGTGCAGGCGTGCAGCACTCACACGGTTAGCCGTACAACCGAACGCAGACCTACGCACGAACCTACGAACTGTCGTAATCTCTCGGCGAAAACGTCAAGCACGTGACGCAATGCCCTTTCCATGATCCGAGCCATCAAGCGGTGTTGCCACCCTAACAAATCATTGTAGCACATCAAGTTACGTACAGCTTGTTATAAATCTCACAAAGCAACGTTATGTGGATCTCTTACTATGAAAAATTGACTAATTTAGCTTGGTTACGTATACGCAGTGCATTTCCTATTGTCAGTGTTGGTAACTGGTAACAAGGCACGTTTAGGTTGCAAAAGACGTCGTCTACCACCGTAGGCTCACGTTTCTCCCTACTTAAGATCTATAAGGTGAAGTAATACGCACAAGCTGCAGTTATCTATCAAAACGATCTCGTTTTAATTAAGTTTCCTGTGTAAACTTGCGGAGCTTACTTCGCGTTATTGTATTAGTTCGAGTGATATAATAGAATGGTTGTGCAGCTATCACTCCTTCCGTCACTCTTTTTGCATCACGGCTGCTATTTTCAAAATGTTTCACACATAGTGCAGACTGTATTATTATTTAACTCCTCAGCGGATGTGTTATTGCGTTGCTGTTATATCCTATAAATTGATGTAAATACATAAACTGGATATTGTTAGTGAATCATGCGAAACCGGTTCTATAAATTAGTTACGTTGTAGAAAATCGGGCAGTTCTTATTTTAGACATTCAGATATTTAACAAGCTCCAAAACAAAATGCTCTACAAAATAAATTCACATAGTCAAACATTTTGCTGATGCGGGCTTTTAAAAATACTATTAGCTTAACGAAACAAAATAACTAAATAGCGCTTTCGTTCATGATTATGATTGTGTTTCATTCAAGCTCAGTATCAAATAAAAAGAGTTAACGAATTCCAGCGTTTTGTTTATTTTATAAGACGTAATACAAATATCCATTTAAATAAATACAATGAAACCAATCAACTGTGCCATAGAAAATGTAATTTGCTTAGGCATTTTTTTATCTTATTTTTATGCAATGAGAAAAAAAAGACGAAAAGCCGGTGCTACCACTAGTTTTAAAACAAATGTGGACTAGGGCGAATCACAAATTAAAAGAAACCTTGAAACCTCGTCATTATCTAAAATATCTGATTGATATTGCTACATAAAATAAACGAATAAATTAAAATTGATTGTATTTAAGAGTTTGATGCCAAAAACACTGTTTAGTATATCTGGCATTCGTAAATTAATCATCAATTCATCATCAACGCAAGATTTGTATTAATTTATTCACAATCCCGTTAATTTATAATTTGAATTATGATTGGAAATCAGAAACGTTAATACTATTCAGTTATTTTATGCAAACGTTGAAGATGAATGTTTAAGGTTGTGTGGATTTACTATATTTATCTGCCTACGTATTTCTATTTCGACACCGAGTAACTATATATTTATTGAAATACCTTAAGGTCTCAAGGTGCTCTACATCCATATTAAATTTGAAATATATACCTCATACACCCGTGAGCAATAACAGCCACTCGGGTCAATTTTTAAGTTGAACTGCGCTTGCCTATGTTGGTCTGTGGATGAGTGACCAGTGTGACCACCCATTACATACCGAGTTTCCTCCGTGCATGCGAAAGGCCGTTGATCCAGTGGCCCGAATGTCTGACAACTAGTCTTACCAAGGGTATCGTATTACCTAGTACTAATTGGATTGTGGAGGTCAGATAGGCAGTTTCTTCATGTAAAATATTGGTATTCAGCTGCATCCGGTAAGACTGGAAGCCGACCCCAATAATTTGGGAGAAGGCTAGGCAGATAATGACCTCGTATATGGAAACTTCCATGGTCGAAAGTAATTCATAATACAATCGTCAATAATATGTGCAAGAGGCAAAACGCATATTATTAACGTTTCAAAACTATTCATATTTTGTCAGCTTTCACTGAATAGATAGAAGGTAAAAACTTATTAGTTTTTTTTTCCATTTGAGTTGCCTAATCTCGCATTATCTTTAGGTCTTCTGATGCCATTATTCTTGCTATGTTATTTTTCGATACTTAAGTCGTTCTTAATTAAATTAATAAATCTGTCTAGTAACGTCATATTTAATAATGACTGTGATGTGATCTAGAACAACATTGTTGTTCTAGATCACATAAATATGTTAAACCCGATACTAAAAATGCCTTTAAGATAGGTCGACCTTTTGTAATAACGATGTACAACGACGCATAACCCTTTCATTCATTTGTTTACACTTAATAAGACAAGTCACAATCGATTTCAACGCGCTTTAATTTCAGCAACGACTTTCAACATTATTTACATGTTAATAAGCGTTTTGGTAGCTACAGTTCCATTCATTTTTGACTTTCCGTCATCGTTAAATATCCATGATTGTCGGAGTCGGACTAGATACGACTACTCAATAATTTCCTAACAGAAAACATGGTTAGCAATGTCGCTAACTAGTGCATACAACGCGATAATCATGTAAGTGGCAGCAGGAGACATGGCGACAGTACCTAATTATATCGAAGCGAGCTAAGCTTTGCTTCAGGAGGCGTGTTGCTCGCGTGACATTCGACAACCATCCATTAACTTTTAACAATAGAACTGATTCCTTGTCGTTTCTCTTACGACAAACAAAGCCTATACATATAAAAGTACTTAGAATTTTTTAGCCACAGCACATATTTTATGTTATTCGCTTCTTTGCTATTAAAAGGTAGTTACTAAGCACATCTTCGGGTGTTTCAAATATATACATATAATATTCGTTATAGACTATGCTATGGCTAAATAAGCCGTTTGGCGCGTGGCGTAGTGCGCATCCTGCCGGACATGATTCGGCGATGGTGGATGCCGAACAGTCTACAAGCTAAATGTGTAGTATTCGCTTCGGGTCGATAAATGCACCCGCCGCGGATAAACACTGCTGATCTTCTTATGTTTTTCATCGCGTATGTTCCGCTCGACGACTTTCCACTTCCCGCCTTAATTAGGTTTAGAGTTTGGCCGCTGAGAGAATGCGTTCCTGACATCTGTCAGTTGGTACAAAAATTTAGCGCGAAATCATAACATTTATTGATAATTGATTTAATGATATCGTTTTAATAATATTATTTGTGGAAAGGGCAAAAAGGGTAATAATAGGTAAGTTATGTATGCAGTAAGTTATTTATCATCACCAATAATACTAAAACCCACGACCTGTCAGGAATGCATTCTCTCAGCGGCCAAACTTTATTGGTTAATTTGCATGATGAGCCGCTATAGCTGTTAAAATGAATCGTTAAGGTTTTATAACAATCTAATTATACACATAATCAGAGGACATGAAAGGCAAACTTCCTTTCAAATAGAGTAACAAAACTTTTATACTTAATTCATTATTTTTTTGATGAATAATATGCATCAATCTGTGGAAATATAGACCATAAAAGTTTTGAGTTAGTAGTAATTAATTGCAATCTCACCTCTTGAACCGATATGTTGCAATTTTGCTTCGACTTATTTGCAATAGAGATTACAAATGGCGATGCAACTAAAGCAGCAATGTTTAGAGGTTTTACTGAATTTCGTTCTGAAAGATAATGAATTCGTTACAACGAGAGCGATTGATGGAAGTAGATTTGATGGAGATTACCTATAATGATGATGGGAATCGGGTGAGCGACCTTCGAGGAACATCAAAGACAATTGTTGGCGGTTGCATTAAAGAGGGTCTGATTGTGGAACCGTTCGGAGGCAGTCACGTTTTCTTCCATTCCCATAGTGAGCTTGCAGCACGACTGGCCGCATCCTCACGACTCCTTACTAGAGATGCCTAGACGTAATTTGCTTATCTTACGTATGAATTGAATTGATATATTTTATAAGTTCCAAGGATTAAACACCTGCATTTGTTTAACAAATAACTTATGAACAATAAACGCTGTTTACTTGTGAGAGGTACGTTTGTGAAATTCTTACCAAGTCTTGGATTCTCAACAATGATCAATGTATGTAGTTACATATGTTGCGAGTTGATAAAACTAAAAAGAACTCGATTTGGTCAGTTTTTATCATAAATTCGGCTGCTCTAAAACTGATCAAGCATAGTTGCAGCTGATTAAAAAAGCTTAGGTACGTTAACATAGCCTTGCACTATTTTTTTGCAACCGAGAGTATTTTAGCTTATTTAATTGAACGTTAGATACAAATCCGGTTGGGTGGTAGCATGTGGAACAAACGTGTACTGATCACGACTATGATCACAATGTCGTTAATGCTTGGCTATCTAAGTATCTAGTCCAATGACGAATTTATCTAATTACCTTCGTACATAAATCCATGTATATGTACATGTATACACTGACAGCTGGCATGTACAGTCACGGGCAATGAAATGTTAACACTAAGCAATATTCAAAAGTGGGTTTCTCCTACTGTATTGATTAACGTATTACGTTTTCACGAACATAGTATTTTGGAACCCATACTATTACGAAGTAGGTCTTATATCAAAGTAGAATGACAAACACGTGTAAACGTCATTTTAAATGAAGTAGAGTTCAAAGCACACTCAATCGCGCGTTGAACTCTTCCGTAAGGAGGGACGATAGAGTTTTTGCGGATGTCAAAAATTGGCAGCCGAGATAAGATCGTTTCAAAATTATACAGTGAAGGTATAATAAATACGTTATTTCACGAGAAAATCGCTTTTGAATTTTGCGCAGTGTTTACACTTTATTGCTCGTGGCTGTACATGTACATTGTACAGATACGTATTATAAACAAGGAAATCAATGCATTAAGGTCACTCGTTTTAGATACGACTCGCTATTTGCTAAAAGTAAACTTAAAGTTGCCTAGGATCTTTGTATTTGTTTTTTATGTTTTGGTTTGACATAGAGAAATTTTAGAGAAATAATCACTAGCATCAGAGATTTTCTGAACTGTAGAGGAACCTTCACACAACTATTGTTTCAATTATTTTGATAGTTTTAATAAACTACGCTTTCAAAAAAGCAGAAAATTTCGCATCTTTTATCAAAAGGATAAAAATGAAACCTCATAATCTGAAACGCTTGAGTATTTTTGAAAGTAAATCCAATATAATTAGCATACGGACATACTTGCATGCTATTGTGCCAACTATTAGCAATTTAACATGACTTAAGCACTACAAATTATACATCTGTTGCTTATAAATTTTATAATGAGTTTGCACTACGAGCTCGGACAGAAATACGAGTATTAGCAGCAATGCATGCGGTAGTCGAAACAATGCAGTCCGTGATAATGTAATAAATTATTAAACATTTTTGCATAAACTGATTGACGTTTATCTGATGTTCAACGCAGTACCTATTTCATTTCAAATTCATCTTGGACCAAATACGGAGAGAACGTCAACACATACTCGTCACAAACTAAAGCTCATTCACGTAACTTATAAGGCATTTAAAATGTTTCCAGTGAAGACCTAAAAATGTTTAATTACTGCTAAGTGCAACGATTTAATGGGTGCAGACATAAAAAAGAGTAACGAGCTCCAAGCGAAGCGTAATAAACTAATAACAGTGTATGGAGTGTGACCACAAAATATCCGCATTTATTTATGTTTTCCTCTTTTTTCGTTAACAGTTCCATCCGGTAGTTGCGAAACCACAGTCGTCAATTATTCATGCCGGTTTAAAGAAAATATTTAGTTAATTAAACATTCGAAATGCAAGACACTTGTATAAGCAAGCCATTAAAATGTAGCAGTAAATTATAGCGCTGCTAAGCTAATACGTGCTATCCGAATGATTGAGTATACCAGGAAAATACGTATAGCTACAGATTTAACCTGATCCAGTCTCATGATCAACATTGCATACAATTATAATATTTACGAAACGAAATTAAAATTGGTTTCCACAACACGAAATGTTCACAAAGTTGTAATTATAGGAATTCTCTGTAATCAGGCTAAAAGTATCTGTTTACTTTAAAGTATCATTGCAATATAAATGATAGTAGTTATTTTTATTTTATTCCTTCGCAACTATATATTTCATCTACAATGTCATTTTTAAGAAATACAAGTGAACATAAAAACGACTGTTGCCTTTTATTAGCAAAAAACTACGTCGTCGCGCGTCGTTTAAATGTGTCTCAGTTTTTTATTGAACTTTAATCAAATTGGGTTCTGACTTCCTGCTCGATCTACTTTTGAAAAAGAGTCCTACGTGCCTACAGACAGAACTGGAAAATATTATTATACGTTTACCTACACTTAGACATTTAATTATTAAGAAGATTTATGATCAATTCTACATTAGCGCCTGCCTAATCTTTGTAACAAATCTTGTAATTACAAGCTCTGTAGCACACACACAGATCTGAATACTTGAACATAAATCTCACGTAGGTACATAACATATGTGCGATAATTTAAAATGATATGCTACAATAAAACAAACATCATCCTCATCATCAGCCTATTAATGTTCCCACTGCTGGGGCACAGGCGTCCTATGTATGAGAGGGAATGGGCTGTTATCCACCACGCGGGCCCAGTGCGGATTAGTGGATGTCACATGTCTTCGAATTTTTTAGTTTTAGGACATGCCGGTTTCTTCACGATGTTTTCCTTCAACGTTTTGAGAGCAGCGGTGATGAAATAAATTACACAAAGTAATGCGCCTGTCTGGGTTCAAACCCACGACTTACTGTTCGTAAGTCGGGGCCGCCACAACTGGGCCACCGCTGCTCTAAGACAACCTCTCTAAAACAAACATAATATTAACAGACTCGTTAATTTTAAGGGCTTGTCTACAACGCCTTTTAAGTAGCCCGCTGGTGACCGACAGGGCGACGACTTTTAATTGCCTCTCATAGCACATTACGGCTATAACCACCACCAGCAGAATATAACTTTAGAAGTAACCAATCAATTAAGCGGATCTAAACACACGTCCGCTACGAAAATGGCCAAAACCTCCATTATGGCGTGATATAATAAATTCTGCATCCTTTATTCATATTTAGTTGCCAGTTATAGATTTGTAAAAGTAAAGTAGATTATGTTAACATAAAGGGCTGGCCGTGGAGGCTGTGACCTGTGACTCACTGGGACACCTGTGACTGTGAACCTGCACTAAAGAATCACTGAACTGTATATCTATACTAATATAATAAAGAGGTAACATTTGTTTGTAAGTTTGTATGTAGGGGGTAATCTCCGGAAGTAATGAACCGATTTCAAAAATTCTTTCACAATTAGAAAGCTACATTCACCTTGAGTAACATAGGCTATATTTTATCCCCGTACTCTCACTGAAACGGGAACTACGTGGGTGAAATGCTACAAGTGAAGTTAAATTAAAACATATTCAAAGTATCTAGTTTCCTTCTGCCTACTCGTAAATCGAGTAAAATTAAATAAAATGCTAAGCTGGTTTTGTTAACCATATATAATTCAACCTTATTCTTATAAAAAGCTCGAAACTTAAGCTATAAACTAACATTGTTCTGCGTCCTTGGCCGCTTTAGATAAATCTTGAAGAGGATTCATTGTTATATTATAAAGTCTGCTATTATTAATCCGATCAATAATTTAAATTAAATTTGCAATTTGAATTCCTACTAACCCTTGAAGGAGGTTTACCGAGACAAATTATTAATCCCGTAAGTTAATTAAAATCAAATCATAATTCTGCTATAATTTTGATTGGACGTCACTTTACTCGTGTTAATCGTATACAAATCGAGCAGTTTTATCATCGTCAATGATAAAACTAGAATACATAATAACAAAACCATAAATATTCATAGCGCATCTAATGTGACAAAATATAAATCAAACATATTATATGATGTTCCGGCTAAGGTTCACGTTTCTCCGACGTTCGAACGCCATTTTATTTTAATAACCAATTATTGTCAATGATGAATTAATTTAATTCAGATCACTCAAGGAAATACATTCAATTTTGTTTTTATATAGCATTCTTAGGAGGTTTTTATATTAGAACGGATTTCCAATCGAATAGGTATTAATTTATTCGTTTATTGTATTTAAATGTAACATTTACAAATTAATATGTCGCTCTAACTTCGAATTAGAATCATAATATTCATTCTCATTCTATCAATCAACATCTAGTATGCTACAGTGTAAGTCATCGTAACATTGAAGGCTCATAGCCATTTCGAAACAAACATTTCAATGAGCGCAATCTGCCGTAAGCACATACATGACGATTGATGTTAAGGACAATCTTTCCTATTCATATGTGAGATACCGCGTGAAGATAAGGCTAGGACAATAGATTGAAGCAGCTGCGTTAACAGTAATTGTAAATAAATTAATCTAATCTCATCACAATTTGCAGAAAATAACATTAAATACTCGTAAGATAAATATACAACAAAAATGAGCATTAAGCTATTCAATTTTAATCTTGATGTTGGAAACAAAGCGTTTCCAAGCAATCTTCACGCTTTGGGAACTCATTACTGTATCTACCATCAGACGTAAGGCCAAGTGCGTTGTTTAGCCGGTAGTGTCGGCACTTCGGCAGTGCCGCACCCACTCCGCACACAAGCAATAAGATTGTCGCCGTGTTCATAACATCAATAACAATCGAAACATAAGTGCTCTAAGTACCAGTCGGCAGTGTCGGCACCCGCCACACCGTCTAGTTTACCAATCGCCGACACAACTCATTCATTACAACTGTTACTTCACATTGCACACATTACCTATTGTTATTATGTAGTGCATTACATTCCGTTAATCAAGGAAATGTACCTACAGTTAATAACACTGCCTATAGTGTTTGTTAATCCCAAAGGTATAATTAGCGGTTTCGCACTTTGCTTCATGAACCGCAGCTCCGTAGTTTCTAAGTCCCCGATCTAATGATACCCGGTGGGATTTGAAAGCCTAAATTATGATTCTTTTAATTACAGTTTATACAATACGCAATTCTTAATAAGAACTGTAGTTTAATGTCCTCAATTATATACAATGTGCTTTCCATAGCGACCTAAGAGTTAACGAGATGAAGTTAAGCCGGCAACCTGTGCGGGGTACTCACGGAGCTATATTTATTTATGCAAAGTTTAGAAAGATTTCTCTAGATGAGGCGGTAATGAATTCCCAAGCCATTGTATGATGAAAATGAACTTTCGCTTCGTGGTCATTGTCGCGATGCCAGCTAAAGGCCTCAATAGACGGCATATGAGTGTTGCAACATTTTTATAGAATAAATTACTAACTAAAACCAATGTCAAGTCGTGAATGTTGGCTCGCGTGATTGGAGCTCTCTGCTCTGATATTGTTTCTATTCAACTTAATGTACATACACCGAGATAAATAACGTTTTCGCTTTTGTTTGCTGATCTACGAAGCGCTGTTTTGAAGTTCCATTGCTAAGAAATAAGTGAGTAAGGTCAACCTGCGGCTTGAGCTCAAACAAGTGAGTCGTGGCTATATCGAAAGTGTGTGTTTGTCAAGTTTACGTAATGACAGTCACCCACACGCACATGCTGACACCATCATTGTGCGTGAAGTTCATTACATGGAGCCCTCATCCTGCCTGATAGTCCTGATAGACTGATGGGTCCATAACGGTTTACGACTGTAAGAATTGTTTCACAATAGGTTACTTACTTTACATTAATGTGTAAATTAATACGTATGAAAACCGCAGTCTGTAGTAAAAGGCCATCATAATCGCGTTATGTTATGATTATATTTACTTGTGATATATGACGAATGTGTCGATATAATTTATGTAAATAATAAACATTAGTAGATATATGAATAAATAATTTTGATCCAACTGAGTAACCTTTACAAGCTCATCAAAAGGTATAGTCTCCTCGAGTCTGTTGGTTCTTATATAATAAGGTTCTCTTTTGGCGTTTAAAATGTTCGAGGTTGCAGTGCCTCCGTGGGGGGTATAATTGTCGTTAGACAAACGTAATAAATAACTCACTGCTCGGCGTTTAACTGTGAGTGTATGAGGTGGGAGTATATCTAGTTGAGTCGGTGGTATATCTAGTTGAGTCGGTGGTATGACAGCAGCTTGCTCGATACAGAGTGGCGGTGTTTGCCAACTGCACTCATACCCGAAGATTGCGCAAACGAGCTTCCACTCGCCTGCAACTGATTTGTGGCCACTAAGATGTAGTTCGCAGACGCGGAAGCGGTTGTTGGTATCTTTGCACGTTAGGTAATATAGGGCACCGGTGAATAACTAGTGCAGCTAAATGCCACGCAGCGCCAGATAATGCTTTTATATAAACCTGCTCTGTTTTCACTAGCTTAGAATGTTACTTTATCTTCCTTACAGAACATGGCCAGTTTGTTGTACAATACTAAATGTAATCGGTTCACTTGACGTAACAAGATAAATCTACGCCTTGGGTAGATACTGGAGACTTCTAATTTGAGTACCTACAAGGGTCGGTCTATAGCGAGATCTATACAATATTTTATACATGTTCACAATATGTAAATGTCAAGTCCCTATATAAGTCTTCTTGCCTTGAGCTTCACATTGTACTGTGGCCCCACACGTATGAGTCAATTACATTTTTGACTGGTTTTAATGACAGATTAACAATCAGCCAATCGCCATCGAGAGATACAAGTGTTTTAATACTTATATACTATACGTATGTAGATAGGTAATACATATGCGTTTTACATAACAATATATTTCGAGGTTAACGATTATATTCTAATTATTACGTTCGTGTTTAAAAACAAAAAACGTTATTTACTCTACATTCTTACATGTTGTGTTGGTGCATGAACGACCTCTGTGGCCCAAAAAGTACAGAACATAACTTTTCGGTTGAAAACATTATGACGTGTTTAATTGACGTCGACTTATAGAAATTAAACGTACAGTTTAATATAGTATCGGAATGAGTGATATTTCGCTGGTGCATAACATTGTAGGTCGTCTCGGAGTTTAATTTAAATGATGTAATGTAAATAGCGATGCAAATGGCTCCTCGGCCTGTAAAGGTTACAATTTGTAGTTGCAATACGAGAGGTGCATAATTGCTCATCACGTTTACGTTGAATCGCTTTAAACTCATTTTAGAGACTGGCATCACACTTATGCACTATTGGTTATCTTAAACTAGAACATAAACTGCATGATATAATCTAACTGCTGATTACGTGTTATAAAATCTATAATAGACACCCGTAGACCCGTAGACCTATAGAGAATAACAAAAGCTTCCTACATCTAACCGAACACCGAATTTGCGATTAAACGTTTTAAATGCAGTCGGTTATCTTAACATAGATAATGTTAAGTATTAAACAAAAGAAAGTTACCAAATAAATTATTATGCATGCAACGGTAGTATAATAATATTAATGATTTCCTAAGGTATAATTGTTTCATATCCACCGAGACCGACTTTCTCTCGCTTCGGGATCCGTTTCCTGTCGCTCCATATTATTATGAGGAAATAGAAAATTGAATTTCTGTAATACTATAAAATAATAATCTCTTAGAGCCTTTGACGACACGGTTGGTGCAGTGGCTGAGTGATTGACGTGCGCTGTGATTTTGTATGGGTTAATATTATTTCGTCGCAGCAAGCAGCTGGTCTAAAAAGTAGCTGTCCAAGTACAAACTGGTCTAAAACGCAACTGGCAGATGGTCTAAAACGCTTCTCGCTTAAAACGCAACTGGTCTAAAAATACATATCGTTTAAAACGCAACTGGTCTAAAATGCTACCCGTCAATAATGCAACTTGTCGGTTATTTGACTAAATATCATCCCGTCCAAAATGATTAAAATTACCTCAGTAGAATTGCCACACAGTTAGTTGTTATGGCCTAAAGTTAGTTGTTCCGGATCTGGCTGTTTGTGTATGTGAGTTTAAATGTTTGTAAACGCACCTATGGTACAGGAGAAATTCCTTAAGTAGGTCGTTATAAACTAGGTACTTTCTATACGCAACAACTAAAAACAACTAAGTAAGCCCATATTGTCGAGGGGCGAACGGGATCATTACGAATAATTAGTTAATTAAAGTTGCACAAAAAAGCAATAAAATAAAATAGATATTGTTTTGACTTTACAGTTATTGCACACAATTAGTAACTGCTCACAATTTCTACGACGATTTTTAACTAGTTATATAAGGTTTGCAACCTTTTCGAGAATCATTGTCGCTATGTCGACTCCCGTTACGCGACTGTTTTATACGTGTGGGGCGGGCGCAGGGATATTTCAGACTCTCTTTGACTAAAACCACACTAAATACTACTCCACAATCATTCCAGCAGTTGTTATCCCCAGCTGTGGTAAGATAACGCTGCCAATGTGACCCATCACTAACAGTTGGAACCATAGACAACAAAAAGAAGAATGTCAAAAACAATATTTTTATTATGTTTAGAGGTTTTTAAGAGATCACGCGTATGCACACAAAAATGCAGACGTTCTGAACATAATTGCCCAATAGCACATTTATGGAACTGGTGACCGACAAGCAAACTGCTATCGAAAAACCTAGTAGATGGTAGATACATTAATTCATTCATTTCAGCCGCAAGACGTCCACTGCTGGACATAGGCCTCCCCCAAGTGCCGCCTCATTGACCGGTCCCGTGCGACTCGCATCTAGCGGATTCCCGCAACCTTCACCAGGTCATCGGTCCACCTAGTGGGAAGCCTTCCAACTCAACTTCTTCCGATTCGCGGTCGCTACTCCAGAACCTTTCAGCCCCATCGGCCATCCGTTCTGCGAGCAATGTGCCCTGCTCACTGCCACTTAAGTTTGGTAATTTTTCGGGCTACGTAGGTTCAGATACATAGGTACTAGCAAACATAGACCATCTTACAGTCTCACATTTCTGTTACTAAATAATTTTGATGACATAAATATACTATAAGCTCGGCTTGTTGTGAGGATTAATCTTTGACGTTTCAGTATTAATCGCCCATTAAAATTCACTATAAGTACATACTTAATTATAAGTAAGTATAGCAGTTAGAATTACGTTCACAAACACGACGTGAAGGTCGGTAACAACTTTTAACTGCGAAAACCTTTTAAGAAAAATCATTCGATAAAACCTCCTGTTTCTCTTGTCTACTTTTACGATTGTGCTAGAGTAGACGATTTAAACTATCAAGATGATTAATCAATTCTTCCAGCTTTATTTATTGGCGATTGAAAGCCTAATTAATGATTATAACGATAACACCTGCACCACCCGCGGCACTTCACATCTCGATCGACTCCCGTCCGTTCGATATTATTGCTATATTACATAGGTATACAATATAATCACAGACCAGTTACTTTTCACATATATGTGTTCTCATAAAATATTATTGGTATTCTAATTAACTTTACGTTCACAACTTACTTCGCAATATTTTATTTCTTCATACTCAAGAGCTCTATTTTCGGCAGTTATAATTCCATTAGCAAAGATTTTTATCTAAATTAAGACACATTTATGCACAGACTACGTATTTATTTCACATGCCTCTCGATTATTGAGAAAATGCGATTTTTAAGGCAATTATACGCATTAGCACTTGTTAGTTGGAGAACTGCGCCTGCGGCGCGGTGACTGTTGAAAATGTAACAAGGTGGTCGGCGTTCATTCTAATCTTTCTATTTTTGGACCGGCCTGCCATAATATACGGACCATTAAATCGGGACTACAGAATAAATAATCATGAATATGTAGCTTGTGTACATAAGCCGTTCTTTGATGTCAATCATTCTTCAACGAATATGTTCATTCTCGTAAGTTGTACCGACACAGTCACAGCATGTAGTTGGTACACATTGATTCTAATCGCTGTTGAACTCCTTGTAAATAGTGGTTTCAGGGTGACACAGCTTTTTAATGTGTATTTCGCAGTAGTGTGCCTTCATTTCTATTTGCATTTAGGTTCTCAAACGAGCTCTGGTTCACTGGTTGTGGCTGTGTTGAGCAGGTGAATATCACTTGAGAACGTCTTCATTGAACGGCAACGTACTTTAGCTTTAGATAATGATGATTACCGCTGCTCACGCGAAAACACGACTATTTGTTAATAAGCGCACGCATTTAATGGTCGATCACAGTTCAGTCTACATCTACACCTTTTTAAATGCACTGTTGATCAAGAGATGTTTACTAAGGTGTAATAAAATACGAGAAGTCTTGCTTAGATTATGGAGAAAAATTACTTGGTTCTTAGAATGACATTTTGCTTGCGCTTTAGGAACGTTTAGCGAGCTTTTAGCTTCCCATGTCTGGTCACTTGTTTTGATAGATAGGGAGGGCTTTTTGTTTATTTACGCCAATTTAGTTATTTATGAAGTTTTTGTTCCTTTCCTGCCTACATCAAACGTCTTCAGTAATCATTCTCTCAGTGTAGCTGCTCTGTGGTGGTCGGCCTTTTAGCATTTGAAATACGTATTTATTTAAACCTTGGTTCGTCTAAGTGTACCTATACTTAGTATTTAAAAACGTTAAACAATGCAACTCGTTAGAAAATAACAACAATGCAGGGAATGGTTCTATAGTCAGCACTCGTTAGTACCTTCTAATTAGAAAAGGAGATTTACTGCCTTCCGCCCTTGCGGGAACCAGCGTGAACAATAGAAGAGAGACTTATTATAATGAGTGTATAGTGCAGGGTCGAGATATACTCGGTCAAGGCGGACAGAGTGCATTAAAAAGGCTCAACGAGCGGCAATATTTAAATGTAGCCAATGTAGGTCCGGCACACCCTGTTCAGCCCCGTTATAGTTTGCTGTCAAATTCTGGCCAACCAAGCGCGGTATTATTTCTAGTTCGTTCCTTTAAAAGAGAAGAACAAGTTGAAGCCTGGTGACCGCGACGGTCACAAAACAACCACGTATTGACCACCTTGCTTCAGTAGTGTGCACAAAGATGCCAACAGTCCAAGAGGCCACGAACCTCGTTACGCAGCACTTGATAAAATGCCTTTCCCGGTATTTATTATTACGAAACGCTTGGAGAGCACATTGTGAAACCGGGCGATTCGCAAAATGTCCACTTCAAACTTTCACCACAGGGAAAGGGCTTTTATCGTTCCTACAAATATCTACCGCCATTCCATTTCGGTATGTTAAACTTCTAATCTCGGACACCTTGCAACTCGTTGCGAATTTATCGATGAGAAGATCTTAATAGGATCAGACAGAAGTGTCAATCAAAATCTAGCTATGTACACTCTCTTCTTAAGTGTAATTTTATTTGATCATTGTTCTTATTGTTTTCCTCGATGTGCAACAGGTAGGTCAATGACATTATATTTGTGTTTTAAAGTTACATAATTAAAGCATGAACTCATACCCTCATATCTAATTAAACGGTAGCCATTTTTGTAAAGTTAAGAATTCGAAATCACATCTTGCAAGGCATTTCGTGCCGCGGCATGCAATATTAATTCGGGTCACTAAATAAAAATTAAGAAGTTAATGTATTCGAGATCGGTAAGAAACAGAACTGTTAACGTCTCATGCGGCTATCGATGATGATGTGCTGTTTGTAGAGAATGCACTTGCGCTGTTGCGCAGGAAGGATGGCGTATCAAGGAAAATAGTCACCGTTTGTATTGTCAAGTTGATATTGAAGAGAAGAATGTGTTACAGTAGTGTTAATTGTTTCTGTGTTAGAAAATGTATAAGATTGGCTAGCACGAGCGCAGATACTTTACTTGTTGGAGAGATACAGACGTTGATATAACCGCCGACAGTAGAACATCAACAGGATTGCTGACTCGTGGGCCACCTGCCGACGCCAACTCCCACGCAATCCATTGCGTCACCGTCAGGCATGAGGCAGCAACACCAAGTTCGTCCGTCACTAATCAATCATAAACTTAACGATATTTAGCAAAAACTTCGCCCTCTATTATTAGATTCACACGGGGCACACCGCCACCTGATCTAAAGCCGTTACATAAAACTATTTAAATATTATGTCCCCGTCCCAGCGTTACATATGCTATTAATAGTAATTTAATTATTAATGTAATCTCATTCATGTGTGCCCGTGTGAGTAAACACAAACTTATACCGTCAATTTTGTATTCTGCTTGCCCAAAGCCCCAAAGATACAAGTTAAGGAACTGGTTTTAAAAAGTGGTTTTCATACAAAATAGGACGTTGAACTTTTTGTTCCAATCACATTATGTAATCGACAACCAGATATTAATTTGTTTTCTCTCCATTACTGGGTCATAATCATAACAAAATAAACTTAACACATTAAGAAATAATTAATGTCCTAAACTTAGTTTTTATTTATTTACATATGTATTTTAATTTATATATCAAAAACACGGTCGTTTGATCATCGTAACTTATGTGTAAGTCAGCTAAATTAAGAATTTATTAATTTAATTCAAATAAACCTACAGTTTAAGATTAGATAAATGAGTCATAAAAATGCATAGATATTTCTAGACTATGACAGTTACACCTACTTTTTATGTTTAACTATGTATTATGTTGTTCATTTATAATTTATCCCTTTTTAAGGGCACAGCAATAAGAAATACTATGTCATGTTTTGTCAAATAAGACGTGAATAATCAGCCCCAAATACGTGTTCACAAGACAAGGAAATACACGCATACATAAATCAAATTCTCACTGCTACTTAAATATTGGATTGTAGATATAATATTAGTTATAAGACTGTGTACATCCGATAGTGTAATAAGTTCTGGGTACTGAACACTAGACTGAAAGCTGTTACTTATCGATGTGAACGGGCAAGGCGATTTAACTATATAAGGTATATACGATACGTATGTATAAACTTATATATCAGTGGCGTATTGGTCAAGTGGTCTACAGACTCTACAGTCACATGGAATCGTAACAAACAGTAGTTTACAATCGAGTACCAATAGATAGTGATCGAGTTATCCATGTGAGTGCGGCGCAGGTTGCGAAATGTGCGCGGACCCGGAGTGTTGCGTATCGAACTTGTCTCTTATTAAAATGACTAGCTCCGCCCCGCGGCAATGCCCACCCGCCGTTTTTTGCTCTGATTGCCTTATATATCCGGGAGTTTATTAATCTAAGTGTTTCTATTTACCAACTATAAATTGAGTTCAAATAATAATTAAATTATGTACAAGTATCTAAAAGGGTAAATATCATTGCGTCTAAAAATTCGTCCGCATTGCTGTCAATAGGGAAAGTGCCCAGAAGGCTGGCAGCATTGCAACGTTGCATGCTAACGTTGTCTTTTTTTTTAAACATGTCCTGCCCTCTAACTAACAGCTAACCGCTTGGCCATATAGGTAGAGAGCCAAAGACTAGGTGGGCACTCCGACCCCATACCGCAGACAGAAATTGAAAAGAATTTAAGAAAGTCGTCCCTGAGTTGTGCGCCTACGCAGTCGCAAGCTATTGTTCTAACGAGCTTTCATTAAATTCCACTGTCATCGATGTAACCGCTAAATATGCTCACGATTAATTCATCAGACACCTTCGTTGTTATATTCTCACTGGCAGATCTGCAAAAGTCGATGGCTAAGCTTGAATTTCGCTTTTCGAGCAGAGGTTTTGTCAGCTACTGGAAACTCTAAAACATAGATTGTGGCGAGATAAACGAAACTTAAACTAGAAAAAAATTTTCTTTAACAAGTAAGGACACTTTGGAAGATCCTTGTGTTTGTTACAGTCAAAGTGTTAATCGGTTAAAATTACTTTTAACGATTTTCAGTCAAAACCCTTTTAGGTTTAAACGCCTTTGTTATAAATGTTTTAATCTCTATTAAAAGGTTAGTAATTATTCAAATAGTTTGAACCTAGTTAAAAGGATTGCGTCTCATAACACATTAACACAAGATATAATAAACGTGAGTTATACCAACTGTTGATATAATTTCTTTAGATATATTATTAATATTCTCCAGAACTTATTTCGTTATAACGTTGTTGGATATAACGTTTATTTAATCGAAAAGCGTGACAGAACCGAATCGCTGCAAAACCGACTCCACGTAGTCAAATGTATGCTCTACCCCTAGAGTCTTATTTAAAATCGCGTAGGCGCGGAGGAGCGAGGCGGCCCACGATCTGAGGAGCAGCTGGTTCTTACACTCGCCGCGGTGAGCGTGAACCACATCTACGACAGAAATTATGCCTGCTGCAAGTACTGCAGGCTTAATTGCATGCTGCATGCTTGCTTGCATGCTGCATGTATGGTGTATGCTTGTTTGCATGCCTGTTGCATGCATTGTGTATGCTTGGTTTTTACAGGGAAATAAAAACCTCGCGTTTTATCATATTAGACTAAATAAGTTTTATGTCTTTTGAGTGGTATTTCAAACGATTTTATATTCTATGTAGGTTATGCTTATAAAAATTAGTAACATTAATTATATCAATCAGTTATTATAATAACTGATCGTTAAATCGAATAAAATGATAGATTCAGTTGTTATGTCTTGTATATATTATGTTACGGCTAATAGCCGAAGTGCTGCTACACCTAGTTTTAGTCGCCTAGAACTAGGTGCAGCCGGCCACATGCGGTTAATGTTAAATGTACCCTCTTATCTTCGGTTAGAACTAGGTTTAGCCATCATCATAGCAGCTAGAAGTAGGTGCAGCCGCACACAGGTGGTTAAAGTTAGATGTATCCTATTTATCTTCGCCTAGAACTAGGTTTAGTTAGTTCGTTCAGTTAAGCATTTGGGTTTTGTTTTGAGATCCTTATCTTGCGTTTCCCGATTGATTCGATCGAAAGACAGGGATGTTGCAGGGACATTTAAAATTACATAATTTAATTTAAGTAATTAATAAAACTCAAAATATCATAAATCTTCTCTTTAGAAGTAAAAGAACTAGACATCTTATACGTAAAATTAAAATAGTACATTGTTACCCTAGGGGTGAGAGTAACTTATTTCCCGAGACGGGGTTTGGTGCCCGAGCGCAGCGAGGGCGCTAATAGTTCGAGGGACTAAATAAGTCTTTAACCCGAGGTAAATACTTTTCATTACGAATACAAGGAAAGTAAAAATAAAAACGAATCAACTCCGATGATTGCTGCTTTCCCGCTTATTTTGCTTTTTTTTTCTGTGGCCGCGGCCAGCTATTCAGCCATTACATATTTTTCTTTTTCATCATCGAAAAAAATGGTAAATATTTTGCCCAAATCTATAATATGTTATTTAAGCAAAAATAAAATATAATGAACAAGATAAACTTGAATGACATTTAGAGTTACACAAAATACCAGCTGCTTTACAGAGACGCTTTCTATTACCAGATTTAGTTTTGCAATGGCATCGTTTCTATCCTTGTCCTCCAGTTGTTAGATTGGGCATTAGCTATTTGGCGTAATACCTACTTATTATAGCGTGCATTTATAGCGTTTTTACCACAGAGGGACTCCACATTAAAGACATTTCATTAAGTACAAGCTAACGCAATTTCGTTTCAGTGCAGCATCATATGCCTAGCCTTTTGTCGGGGTCGGCCAATGATATTTAATTAAACAGATATGTTATGAGCGCGCAATCGTGAAGACTCGAAAACGTGTCAATTGGCCTGTTTTTCCTTTATTCTGCGTCACTGCGTGTATGTGAGCTGGCTCTCCCCCGCGGCACACTTTTTTCGGTGGTTTTGTAGGTGTATAACATATCTGTTTGTTAGAATATCATTGGGGTCGGCTTCTAGTCTAACCGGATGCAGTTGAATATCAGTATTTTACATGGAACGGGAACGACTGCCTATCTGACCTCCACAACCCAGTTAGTACTGAGTAATACGACACCCCTTGGTAAGACTGGTTGTCAGACTTTTTGGGCCTGTAACGACTGTCTAGGATCTACAAATCACAGCCAGGACCAACTGCTTAATATGCTTTCCGAGGCACGGAGGAAACTCGGTATTTAATGGGTGGTCACCCATCTACAGTCCAACCTAGGCAAGCACAGCTTAACCTAAAAAGTCGACCCGAGCGGCTGTTATTATTCAGTCATGAATTCCTTCTATTTCAGTGCATAATATAATTCAACACAATTATAAATCTTGTTTCGGACTGACAGATTGTCTGGGATAAAATGTCTAGTCTGCGGGGGTAATACGAAATCGAATCAATCGTGAAACGCAAGATAAGAATCTTAAAACAAAACCAAAATGCTTATCTGAACTGAAAACCTAGTTCCAGGCGATGATAAATAGGATACACCTAACTTTAACCACCGGTGTGTGGCTGCACCTAGTTCTAGCCGCTATGATGAAGGCTAAACCTAGTTCTAACCGAAGATAAGAGGATACATCTAGGTTTAACCGCTGCACCTAGTTCTAGCCGGCTCAAACTAGTTGTAGCCGCACTTCGGCTATTAGCCGTAACATATATATTACTTACCCGGTCAAAAGCGTTTGATACCCTTTTTTTACTATACACATAAATAAAATTATTTATTTAATGATAAAGATATCGAATTTGGCGAATATCATACTCTCGGAATAGCCGTTTTACGCAAGAACGACTTGGACTTGGACTCAATGAAAAAAAAAGTATTGAATATACAAAGGTATACGGTGTGAAAGAAAATTCTACAGGATATTTTAGTAAAGGGTTTTGTGTTCAAACTCGAAGAGCAGCTTTACAATTATCATCATCAAGTATCAGATACCGATATGCAAAGGGCAGCTAGGGGTGCTTACATAAAGGAGCAGGTTTCCGGTACGGGCAGCTCGGTACCGATCGGTGCACATATTAAATTCTATGCAATGATATACTAGTAAACAGATACGTTGTGAGCGCGCAATCGTGAAGACTTGAAAACGGCCCAATTGGGCCGTATTACCTTGAGTCTGCAACACGCATGGCGACGAGCGATACGCTGCTACGAATTATTTAGATAAAAATTGTAAAAATGCCATCGTGCTTGTTCAGAAGGTGTACCAATTAGGATACCAAAGTAAATAAAACTCAAGGGATCTCATACCACATGTAACTACGCAATATACTCGATTTGTTAATATTTTTGATTTATTAATATTCATAATATAACCTTATATTCTGATATTTAGAGAATAAAAAAAGAAAGAAATGGGAAATACATTTTTGTTGTGAGTACGACAAGGACGCGTGCCCTCCAGAGTCCAGAAATAGAACAACACTATATGTCTCTTTTTTTCTTATTGGTTTTATCGAGCTATCCCTTTTGTATCATTTGACTTGTACTTGTAGACTTCTTTGTATCGAATGCGCTCACATAAAAAGAAACAAGTTTATACTACATGCAAGTTAACCCTGCACCGATCGGTACCGACCCGCACAGATTTATCTGTACCGGAAATCTGCTTCTTTATGTAAGCACCTTAAAGACTCGAAACCGATAAACTTTTAAAAATAAATTGACGTTGTAACTTGTAGTAGCGCTTCTCTACAATACTACAAGGATCTTTTCGGCGTTTCAATGACGTTGGCTTTGGCAGCGCTGTGCTGTTGGTAAACATTTGTGCAATGAAATAATTTTGTGAAATAAAATGGTGATGTAAAAACAAAATGGTGACGTCCGTTCCAATTTAAGATACGCGTCCAAAGATTATTTTATAATTGTCAAGTTATCTGATAAGTATTGATGATAGTCCGTAATCTTTATGTTCAAAGGCGATAATTAACCATACCAGCAAAATACGCAAAGGGCATCATTATGGTTTGATACCAATATCTACAAAAAAAAAAATAACAAAAAAGCGCATCTTTAAAGGATATAGAAGTGTACCGGATCGGCATTACAACACCACATTTTTGCTTGCTGGTCCTGATCCGATTTGATGCTGTTACGATGACTAAATGTGTTCGATGCAGTATGGAGTGTCAAAAATGAATCCTGAACGGCTCAAATTGATGCGATGTTGATCCCGTGCAATACTCATACAAGTGCGTTGTCCTACCAATATCAAACTCGAAGCATTATTTATTTCAATTAAACCATTACATGCACTTTTACGGTCAAAAATGATGAAGCCTTATTCCCAGTCACAAGGCATAATAACTTGTGAAAGTACTGTAGTTGCCCATTCCAAAGCGTAGATAAATAAACGATGCAACTTGTAAAATATCTAAAAATGTTTAAAATATCTGCAGACTTCTGTGTTAAACATTAATTAACTTAAGTATTCAGAATGCAACATCGATGCATAACCTATCAAATGGTTGCAGGCTAATCAAATTGATGCGCCCGCGCCGATGAACCAGAATGTAACGAGCGTTGCATGTTTGACAGTGAGCGTCTGATCTAGATAAAGGTCAGCGTCAAGATTCTTCGAGGCAATCTTAACTTTAGATTGCTTTAATATTATAGGTATTGAACGTAGGTACCTACTACATACATACCTAGATTATACGATAGCTGTGCTGTTCTGTGTTATAAGGTGAATGATACAAATTAGACTCGTAGGGTTGCTTTCATTGTGTACAATGTACATGGGAGTTCAATATTACTAGCGAAATATGGGTGTACCAAGTTGCATCTTATCCTAACACTTTAGGGAAATACAGATAAGATGTTATGTGATAACAATGGAATTAATTTAAAGTCAGGAAAATCGGTGAAATTCACGTGTTTTTTTTTTAATTTGCCTATCAGTGACTGAGAAATAGATTATAAAATCAAATAATCTACTCACGCTTATTCGGTGTGAGTAGTCCCTAAAATAAATAAATTTACATTTACAAAGGATTGGACGTTTTTTCTTCAAATCTGTCTTAAGTTAGTGCTGAATTTAAAGGAGTTTAACTTTCCAAGTAACTAACTACGCTTATCAACCTTCTCTTGGGTCTGTTTCGTTAGCCATACAAAAAAACCATAAAACGTATTGAGGTAAAATATCTCATAACTTTTACATTTTTTTTTCTTCTTATTTCAATTATTAAACTAAATAAAAAAATGGAAACTTCTCCAATAAGCATGTTTGTTCCGTGTGTAGATATCGATACAATTAAGCCCGTTTACAGGTTTGCTCTCGCGATATGGACTTACATGATACTCTTTTATCGGATGACACTGACTTTAAAGCAAGTTAACGCATAAAAGCTTTTACAACCTTTTGAAAACGATTAAAAGTATATTAAAATCCAATTTTTCATCTTTCAAGGATAAAGGCCAGCCAGTCTACAAAATAGACCTTTACGACTCGAGGTTTACCAAACACATTTATGCTAGTTATCTAACGTAATAAGTAACATTTTATTAGTGGTTTAGTGCACATACGGCCAATCGAATTCCCATTTATAGCGTTCTAATATTTTATTACTTAATCAAGTACCTATAATGGGTTTGCCAGTGACGAGGTGCAGATTCTTGATTGTTTTGTGATTTCATAACACGATCAATAAAAAACACATAATTGCAGTGAAATGTTTTGTGCAATGTGAAGTAAAGCAGTTGGCAGTTAGATAGTGAATGCCTCTACCATAAACAGTAGTGCCTATTTTTATTTTCTTATTGCTGATAATAATAACGGTAATTTGATCATTTATCTTCAGTATTTATTTCAAAACATGAATCGAGTTCCTTACATGTCAACCGATCTGATATCAATTCCGTATAGTGACAGCATTGAAGCATGAAGCGACATTGTCAAAGATCTTTTATTTACAATACAAAATATTACTTATTTCAGCTCACAAATATGACATCATATTTTCGCAGAGTTTACACATTGCACGGTTTTACATAATTCCCAGTAGAACCCACAAAGATCTTGGTTACCAGAAGCGAACTCAACCAACCAAGAAACATGAGTGAAGAAAGAATTGGCCCAGAAGCGTTGTATCACTAGGGCAGGCCTAGTTACGTGTTAAGCCATCTCTCTTATGAAATAATTATAAATTTGTCATTGGCACATATTATTTGACAGTAGACAAACCAGTATATCGAGACTGTTTCCAGTTTCCCGCTTGTTTGAGTATCCATCGCGTCACGAGGGTTCGATGACATCAGTCGGATGAGTCGGAATAGCTTTAACATAATCAGTAGGCGTGAAATAATTGTATTCAGTTTCACACGTTTCTTAAATCAATATTCGAAATGCTAACGTGCAAGAACAACATCAATTTAAGATTGCTTCGCAGTTTCCTACAAGACGGTAGTAAAAGAAGACTACGGTTAGACTGTACTAGTTTGTATTGGGACTGTTCGTATGTAAGTTGTGTGTATGTTGGGAGCAGTGGTGGCCTAGTGGTGGCGGCCTCGACTTATGAACAGTGAGTCGTGGGTTCGAACCCAGACAGGCGCATTACTTTGTGTAATTTATTTCATCATCACTGCTCTCAAGACGGTGAAGGAAAACATCGTGAGGAAACCGGCATGTCCTAGAACCAAAAAATTCGAAGACATGCGACATCTACCAATCCGCACTGGGCCCGCGTGGTGGATTATGTAGCCCATTCCCTCTCAAAGAGAGGAGGCCTGTGTCCCAGCAGTGGGAACGTTAATAGGCTGATGATGATGATGATGATGTAAGTGCGCTCTGTTCGATGGAACAGAAACTAGACTGGGATCTTCTGTTTATTTCAGCACCGACTCATTATCATCTGCCTGGTCTTTTCCCGACTATGTTGGGGTCAGCTTCCAGTATAACGGGATGCAGCTGAATACCTGTATTTTCATGGAGACTACCTATATGACCTCCACAACCCCACACTGCTTTATCCCCTTGGTTAATAATCTACTATTGTGCCACGTTATTTACACTCTTAACGATAAGTGTCACCTGAGTATACCTACTTCTTTAGGTTCAATAAAATAATATTATTACTATTTGAAAGATGAATGGTTTAGCGTAGTGTGTAATGACAACGAGTAGCAGTGCAAGTGGCTGCGACCTTGCTTGGTTGATAAACGGCCCGTAAGCACCGCTCGCCGACCTCAGACCGAGTTCCGCTCAACTCCACCCAGCGCACTTACAGCTGAGGATACAAGTACAAACTACACGGTAATCACAGTGTCAATGCACACTAGACGTTCTATCACAAAGAATGGCGGGCCCTTCTGTCTGACAGTCTGTTTAACAATATCTTGACACTATGCGATGATTGGTTAAAAATAATTTTGAACATCTACTTAGAGGGAAATCCACAGACGAGTTTTGTCGAGGCTTTAAAAAACCAGGGAAGGCAGAGACAAGTTGCAGTTTTCGATGTTTCCTACAGTTTTTCCATAATAAATATTGAAGGCATTCCTGGTTAAGATACCTTAGCGTAGCTTATTACACTGCACTCACTACCAACGGTAAAGTTTTTATGGTGAGATATTAAACTTCTCACGGCCTTCAATAACCGTGAATCGGGTTAAAATCCCGATGCAGATGTCAAATGGCAGTTCTCACCAGAAGAAACACTGAACCGCTATGCCTAGTGCCTTCAGTAAAATAACGTGATTCCCATGGAACAGTGTTTCTTTCTGTTTACTGCTTCACGGTTTGGGAGAAGTAAATTTTTTTGTAATCGAATAAACACTTTTTCATTTTTAGGGTTTCCCAAAAGGTATAACGCGACCCTATTACTAAGACTCCACTCTCCGTCCGTCTGTCACCAGGCTGTATCTCATGAATAGCTAGACAGTTTAAATTTTCACAGATGTTGTATTTCTGTTGCTGCTATATAACAATAAATAATAAAGATTTATTAAAAATAAAAGGGAGCTCCCCTATTACGATGGTACTGAACCCTTCATGCGCGAATCCGACTCGCACTTAACCTGTTGGTTAACGACACATGACATTTTAGTGCCGTAATAAATTCAAAATATATTTATACCATTATAAGCTGAAAATCATAACTTTTTGAATATCAATATCACGTAATTAGACAGCCCCAAAACTTCCGTCCTTTACCACTTCCTAGTATTTAGCTGGGTAGAAAAAGAGTGGAACGAATTCCCCAGCATATACTAAATACAAAATCTTTAAAATTCGTTTCCTTGGGCTTCCAAAACAAACTAGATCTTTACTCACCGACTAGGTTTCTCCAAATTGATTTTCTCTCAGTGTATAGTATAAATTGACTTTTCCACTATTGTTATTAGGTGGAGAATTCGATTTGTCGCCGTCATAATGGTCATTTAAGGCCGGAATCAACCACCACCACGTTTAGGCTTCCCATTTTACCCAACTACGGCGAAGCAAAAAAGAAGGGTGATGATCTTAGCAGTCTCTTTATGTATGTATGTTTATATTTTACGTATGTTCCTCCGTAGCGCTTAAATTATTCATCCGATTTTGATGAATAAGGTGTCAATCGATTCGTTATTATGGCTCGGCCCGCGTAACTTAAGCTACATTAGGAGAAGTCGATTTTACCTTGTAAACCCCGAATTTAATTAGAGCGTGATTTTTCCGTAGTAGGGTTTTTAGAGGTAGTATACTACACAAATTCTTGTTCTTACCTCCGTTTTAGTTAGTTTTACTTAGTTTCTAGCTAGAAGTCGTCAACCCTACGAGTTTCATTTTCAAAAGCTGAATAAAACATTCGAAAACGTTTGAAATCGAGCCCCCCTCTTATGCTTTCAACACAGATCTTATTAGACTAATACGTATATAATAGGTTTCCCACAAAGTTCACCGATTCAAGGCCTCCCCGGCTACCGGCCATCCGGTCCTTATAAAATGAATCACGCAAAACACAAAACTTGTATCTTCATATTTCCATAATCGTTTTTATCTAGTTATTTGTCTTCCTACGCGGATTATATGTTATGTTGATGGTAGGCCATTAATTAAACCCAGATTCGCTCAGGTATTTGTGCTAATCTTCGTTGGTATAAATGTGCGGTGAGTGAAGTAAAACCGCATGTTTTGCCGTAACTTTATACTGGGACTGGGACAGCTTAGCTTAATTACTAATTTACCTAATCATATTGAGAACACTAGGTTTGGTTACACTGAATCGTTACAGATCAGCACCCCTAGCCAAGTTGACAATCTACAATCGTTAACGCTAGTAGAAAACTATTCAAATGAATGGGAATGACATCATCTCAACGTTAAATCACGTGATCAACACAAACGAATAGAAAATTCGTAGACAAGTTTACATCGTTCATATGATAGAATAGAATGTTATCATTTCTACAATTTTGATCGCTAAACTCTTTGGTAGGAACGCTCACCATAGACTAAATTGTAGGTTTTTTCTACAGACATTAGAGAAAGAGCGATCGACTCAGTCTTGTCAACTTGGCTACGAATCTAGTGCTTTCTACAATCGCTTACGCCGAGGCGTTTACGATTGTAGAAAGAGAATCGATACGAAACGTTTGTAACTTCTAGCCAAGTTACAAACGTTTCGTGTGCAGAGGACGTAGCACGAGCGCGCGGAAAACGTAAGTGAATACGTCGATTTATGAATCGAAAATACTATTGTCCTTCTAGCATTTTAGTTAAATTCTTTGCAACGAGTACAATTATTATTATTAGTATATCTATGAATAAATTCTTAAAATTATGAAAATATGTCAAACGTGTATTTTTAATTTTAAAATTGGCGTATTTATGTACGTTACGTTTGACACCGCGCGCTCGTGCTAGGGCCTCTGCTCTGAAAAGCATCATTATACTATGCAGACGTTATAATTTTCAATTTTTTATTGAAATTCTCCTTGCGGAAAGTGCCAACAAAGTTGTGACAAAAAGTCATACATTATCTGATGATTTTATAACATAATATAAAACTTATTGAACTATGGATTTTATATTATCACTCTAATTATAAGTATCAATGGGGTGAAGGGTTAAAATACTGGAAATAACCAAGAAAACATCTAAAATGTATAAACTTTGAACTTTAGCGACCAGATTTTTTCCAGATTCCTGTTCTTATAAAGATTTGCATGTTTAACTTGAGAACTTTAATTCGAAGATCTGCACTTAAGGCGGCTCCCCGAGTAAATGACCTTGAGCGAGCAGTTTTTTGGAGCCTACTCCTCTTTATCCAAAAGAAATACCAACTAATAAAAAATACATTAAATTACTACATATTCTTGACTCCAAAATTGTCGTTTCATTTTTTTTTTAAGTTGCTTATTGTTTAATAAATACCCTCACAACGAAACCACAGAAATGAGAAATAATGATTTATAAAATGCTACTCCTCGTAAAGTAACCATTATTTTGATTTGCTAATTATACTAATGGATAGGCAATTTAATAATGAACATAATTGTCGTTTTATTTTTTTTTAAAGACGTAAATTTGATTTTATAAAGAATAAAAACCACTCATTTCGCACAATTCGACCTGCAGTGACGGACGTAACAACCATTTCGTAGCGCAAGCTGATTAGAACTTTATTCTAACAGTATTTCATACGAAGTTTGAACCATCACAAACAGAGTTGCTAATCTTGCTCGGGGTACCGCCTTAATGCTAATGTCACCGAATTCCACAAATCTTGTGAGGCAGCACATTGATGTAGCTAAGTAGGTGAGTAGGTAGGTTACGTACCATAATGGATGATACGTACCCGAGTAGGGGTTTACAGTACCTATACGGATACGGCTATTCCCATTTCCAACATTTGTGTATTGGGGTGAATTGATGGGTGGTTCTCCGCACACGTCTTAATAAGTAAAACGAGATTTAACATGCTTTTAATGAATTCTTATAGATCTCCCCAGTGAAAGAAATTATTTGAATAAATTATCACTTTGTTGCTCGCCATAAGAAACTAATAAAATGTTGAAAGCTCTTAATGAAGATATTAATCTTAAACTACTTTTTTCGTTACCGGTATCTGGAGCGTAAGAGTGTAGTATAAGCGTAAGAGGAAAATCCTTCACGGAACCTATCACATTCGTCTTAATTTAGTTATATAAAACTTTATAAAGCCTGAATTAAATATACCTCTACTTAAATCTGCCTGAAGTCAAATATATACATTTGAGCTTTTACAGCGTTGATTTTCACTGGCAGTTTTATTTAGCATTGAGTAATGAGCATAATATTAAGCACGCAATGCAATGCAATGCTCTTAATGGCGGTGCAGAGGTTAGAGGCTGGTAATTCAAGATCTTGCGCCAGACTTGCAACCTCAAATGTGGTTTGGTATAAAAAGCGGTCTAATTAATTGAGGTGACATTGCAGTGCAATGCACGCGGGAGATATCCATCTGACCGCGCGCGGGGCCGCTAGCGGGCCGCATCGGCCGGGGCCCCACTGCCGGGTCCCCGTTATAATAATCCCATGTCTCACGAAGTCTCGTTTATTTTTTGTTTACTATTCGTGATCAAATCGTCAGCTGCAATACTAACTGTTACGTGATAACCAACCACGACCTTTTTTACTTAAGCCTAATTCACACGAATAAGTTGGTGTTATTACTTTGTGAATTAACATACTTAATACACATTATTATGCACCAGAAAAATATGGAGGTGAATTTTAAAAGAATTTCGTAATTTTCCTTATTCTTCAAATTGGGCATTTGATAATTTTATAAGGTACATAAACGGTAAAATTACGTACAATCGGTGTACAACATTTTTTTCAAAACTTCAATGAGCACATACAATTACTTAGCTCTTGAGAAAGAGTGAAATGTTATAAAACCTCTGAGATTGCGTAACGGCGTCAGGAATGCACTATACCGATAATTGTTAAATTGTCAATGATTACAAGTAATTTCGAGTGGTAGCTATCTATCATGGAGTCATGTATTGTCAGAACAAGGCGGTTATTGGCTCGCCCTGTGCCACTGTTACAACGAGTCTAACCAGAGTAGGTACGTAACGTATGGCAAAAGACAAATACTCGTTCATTATACAACTGGCATGCACTAATGCGTCGGTTGATCGTTATCATATCACACGAATCGAAACGCGGTTAGCAGCGCTTACACTTACTGCTGTCTTAATAAGCACACTATGTGATATACGTTAGCTAAGTAATACATACGTAAGTCGTTAGGCAAAAATCTTTATAGTGTGACAAAACGTTGCCGTTTTCTATGTGAGTACAGTAACAACAGTTACCACATAGCGCATTACGTGTAGATCTAGGAAGCACTGCTAATTAATATGTAAGTCCTTATCTATATAAATAGGTACAGCAGTAAGCTTCCTTCGCATGTTATCTAAAGAAAAGCTATTCAATTACATGCGATGCCTTGCATACATTACTTAAGTATGTTGTAATCTAGCCTTAGGACAAGAAGTGTGTAAGTCCAGCAGATCACAGGCTGCATCCACAATATAAAACCGACGTCATCGATGCGTCACCGCGCCCTAATCAACTGTTAACTAAACGGTAATTAAAATCGGTTTCACTTTTCCGTGATTCAAAAGTTAAAGAAACGGTTTCCGATTTCCATAGATGTTACATGATTAGGTAGTTGGCGCCATTAGAGAGTCCAATTTACCTAATATGTGGAAGAAAATTAACTTTCGGAGATAACTTGCGTTAATTGCTTCCCGTAGCATAACATACGACAGACGAAAATTTGATTATTTGTTCTTACGTATTATATTTACTCGATCACAAATTGTGTTTTTAATTCTAATAGTTACGGTACTGTTACCAATATAATCAAATTTTATAACAAGCAAAGGAGACAGGTATCTCCAACAAGAGAGGAGGATCAGGGGTCCAAGGGAAGGGGACGGAAGTTTGAGGGTCTCGACAAAATGACATTCAATCAGCAAAAACGATGCAAGAAAAGCATTGACATATATGAGGAAAAGTCCAAAATGTTACAGGTTGTCATATTAAGCTACCGAAATGTCAGTCCTTTTTAAAATCGGCGTCATCATCATCATCATCAGCCTATTAATTTTCCCACTGCTGGGGCACAGGCCTCCTCTCTATGAGAGGGAATGTATCTACCATGCCGGCCCAAGTTCGGATTGGTAGATGTCACATGTCTTCGAATCGTTCTAGGACATGCCGGTTTTCTCAAGATGTTTTCCTTCACCGTTTTGAGAACAGATGATGATGATAGTGATGAAATAAAATATAAAAAGTTATGCGCCTGTCTGGGTTCGAACCCACGACTTACTGTTTGTAAGTCGGGGCCGCCACGTCTGGGCCACCGTTGCTCTCGAAAAAAATATATAAAAAAAACGCCGTTGAAAAACAAAATGTTTTGAAAGTCATTGACACTTTGTCTAACCCTCTAATGCAGTCGTATATTTCGAAACAGTGACAGTTCAATAATTAACCCATCACACCATACTCAATTACGTAGAAGATAATGAAAGATAAGCAATTAGTGAATAGCCATATAACAGCCAATAACCATCGTTTATTGTCAATAAAACCTGCACCACGTCGTCAACATATTTGTTTAATTCAATTAATTGACGCGAGACATCGTAAAACCTTTAAAGGAAACAAAGTAACCTTTTCCATCTAGCTTTACAAGATAATAATAATAAGGGATTTATTAAATTTCAGTGTTTTGAGACAATAGTAATACTCATTATATGACTAGTTTTCTGATAGTTGCATCTGCCCCTGACTGCAGGCCTTACACTCAAGGTACAGGATAGTCTGGTCAAGTAGAAGTCAGGCCTCATCAGCTAACCTGCGAGATGACAATAAAAAGAAAAACCGGCCAAGTGCGAGTAGACTCGCGCACGAAGAGTTCTTTACCATTATCTACACAACATTAGACAAGACGGCCCCCTCGAATATTATATTATATTTTAATTTAATATAAATATTGTATATAAATAAATAAATATCCCTAATTCTATAATATATAAATGAATAGCTGAATGTGTTGCTAAACGCAAATCTCGAGAGCAGTTGAACCGATTTCGATAATTATTTTTTTTAGAATTTTCCTGGCAGTACGAGGATACGAGTTCTTATGGAGAGAATTTTTTTTAAAATGGGGACTATCTTTCTTGTCACCAAAATTTATATTTGTCATCAAGTTGTATCACCTAATAAATAGATCTATCGCCACGAAATATGTTCGTTCTCAGTTAAACAAAAAGTGTTCCCAGGTTCCAATTATCAAATTAATGTTAATATATGTGTAAAATAAGAGATGGATTACCAATAACATTGTAGTGCATTACATGAATATAAACTTCGTTCTTATAATAATAGTTTTATTACTTAAATAATAGCTTTGTGCTCAGAATGGTAGATCTGTCACCAAATAAATCGATTATCGATCCCTGACTGCGACTCGTTTTATTTGTTATTTTGTCACTGTATTAGTGACAAAACACATACATTACATACAGTACATTTTATTTTGTTCAGTTATTTAATTTAATACATAGTTAATTTAATACATAAATTTATAATTTTAATGAGGTGGTTGATGACAAACTAGTTTTGCCTAGGCCGACTTGGGGCACCCCGACACGGATAGATTAGGTTAGAAGGGTATGGCGGGGTCGAATGAGCGAGCGAAGCGAGCGAATAGACCCCGCCATACCCTTCGTGGTTATTTTTTTATAAACCATTCAGAAGTATGTCATCTCTTGGTGATCTCTTTAAATTAGTTTGCTTAAATACTTATTAGGACAAACCTTTTATATTACATACAAAAACATTTATTTGGTACTAGACCCTATATCTTCATGATTTTAGGTGATTTATTGTGGAATTGATTTTATAATGTTTGGTGACTACATTTTGGTGACAAATCTACTATTTTGAGGGTAACCCCTATTATTTAAGGAACGCAAAACTAATTAAATTGGTGATACCTTAAATGATACCCTTTAAAAATTGCCTGAAAAAGAAAAAAAATAAAGAATCGATTGTTAGGCGGTACAAAGTTCGCTGGGTCAATGTATACTGTTCTGTATATTTTTTTTTCTATATTTATGCATAGTACATATCTACAAACATTCACAATAAAAAAAAACTGAACTGAAAAGCTGTTTTAAAATAAAATATTAAATTATAAAATCATTTAAGAGGTCGAATGTGACACTTTCAACCAGCCATTATGATGTGAGGCTTCATAGGTAGACACCTTTAAGGAGCCTACACGTCAAAGTCACCGGGCATGTCAGCGGTATGTCCGCGTACACACATAAAAAATAATATGCGATCACTTTAAAAAATCGAAATCTTCTTTGTTACGGTAGATAATATTATGATTTATTCTTCTTTTTAGATTCTTTATTTTCTTCAATCAAGGTATTTCTATTTAAAGAAAACACAACAAAGATTTTTTCTTGATAAGTTCCATTTAAAAAATTATATCAGCTTATGCTAGTGATCACAAACTTTTTTGGATGTGTATGTCTAGTGATCACGTACGAAAGTTGCCTACATACCCCGGTGTGTAGGGTCCATTACAGTACCTACGGTGACAAATCAAACTATACATTTCCAGTATCTCCGGCCTCGCTATGTATTGATATCCAATACAATGAGAGATCCACATAAACGGCTTGATTGGTCGCCGTACGTACTATGTGTATAATCACAGTGCGTTTCGGTAATTTGTTACAATGTCAATTCATCATCGGACTGTCGTAACACTCGTAACAAACCCGATCATACGCCAAACGTTTTTATGTACCAACCTGATCCAGCTGAATAATGAAAATATGGCGTGTGAAATCTTGTTTAGTGGTTTTTTAAACGTTATTTGACTTCAATATCAAATTAATTGAGTCATTCATAACTGTATGTTACGAATGTCTACGTAATAAATGAATATAAGTCATTGTTTGTGTGTAGTTACTTGGCTTGATTAATTTCGTTTACAATGCTTTTTAAATGAAACATTAATCTAAGATTTAGAGTGCAAGTCTTATTTTTTTTACACGTAAACGCAGGTACGTTCTATTGTAGGTGTTCTCTTTGTATATTTAATTAGAATAGTTTATCAAAACCGTTTATTCCCATCTACCACCCCAAATTCTACCACCCGAGGTGGTGGCTGAGAATAACTAGAAGCGTTTACGCGTTTAACATTTATTCCCATTTTTTTTTTGTTTTTTTGACTGTTATACCTAATAAATTGCTTTGCTTGTTTCAGGTACCTACTTTACACCCACAAATCGTACACCTGCTGAAAACTAAGAAAGGGTAGACTCAGGTTCGTGAGGATTGTTTGATGAATTTTAGACTCTGACTTGGATAAAGAATAGCGGTAACAATGAAGGAAGACTCCACAAATTTAGTGGATTGACTGTAGTCGCCGAAAAGTTTATGTCAGTCAAATTGAAAGTCATTCTAAAGACACGCATAGGTTCGAAAGGGTCGGACCATTAATAACGAATCCCACCCAATATCACGAGCGAGAGGGGGGATTTTGGGAAATATCACGTATTTTCTTTTTCCCATTTACGCAAGAAACAGAGCAATTAAGTAGGTTTAATTAAGTAAATATGTTTCTCCACTAAAATATGGCCTAATGCTTCATATGAATATTTTATAATGAATATTCAATGAAAATAATTAAGCAAATTATATAGAGAGATTATGGGGCTGGGCTGGGGGAGTCTAGTCAACTCACAATATCTCAACAAGGGGGAGGGGGGTTGAAAAATCGTCAAAATCCGCTGACGTAGCTCCTCTGTTCAGGCTCTTATATAGGTAACATTTTCAAATATAATCATTATATTCGTGTCTACCTTCCATATGTCCAATACTTAACTCTGAAAGGGTTACGTACTTGTTCAGAAGGTAAAATCGTAAATTCAAGTTAAGTACCCATAAATTGTAATATCGTAAACACATTGTACTCAATTACCGTTATAGTTTAGTTAAAAACGTTCTGCGAATTTAAACAAGCCGCCATATTGGTAAGTCTAAATTATTTCTCTAAAATTCAACAGAACTACTGAAATGAGCTCAATGGCCGAATCAATAATTTAGTTTATAAGTTGTTAATAGTTATACAATATATTCGTAAAAGATCTTGTTGTCCTTGTACGGCTTATTCATTCGTTCGATTCCTTTATTTTACTTTTAAAGATGTCATGAAAATAACTCTAATGAAATAGGCTCAGACCAACGTTCATATAATCCGCCAATAACGTTCCCAATGCTGGGTCACAGATATTTTCCAACACGCGAGCACAAGTTGCTTATAGTAAGGTATACAAGCGGAGTGACCGACGGTATTTACCATTACCAAAAAGGGGGACTTCCCTACAAATCATCCTCTGTTTGACCCCGACTCAGTTTTGTTACATTAGAAACTTTTGTACAAAATTGTTTGCTGCCAGGCTCAACGGTTGAGCATAATAAGTAAAAGCATCATCAGCCGTAATATTCCCACTACTGGGACAGCCCACAGGCCTTCTCTCTGTGAGAAGTATCACTACATATTATAAAACAAAGTCGCCCGCCGCGTCTGTCCCTATGTATGCTTAGATCTTTAAAACTACGCAACGGATTTTGATGCAGGTTTTTTTAGTAGACAGAGTGATTCAAGAGGAAGGATTTAGTATATTATTTGCGAGCGGGCGAAGCCGCGGGCATCAGCTAGTAAATAATGAATTACATACAGATTGAACTCACAGTTAAATATCAAGAGTGATCATCGGTTACAAACAATACGGTAACCCCCGTTACCGCATTGTTTCTCGTTACCGGTTATTATCAGCCCTTTTGTTTCACGGTGAGCCAATTATCCTCCATTTACGTTAGAGGCGGATAGTGCGCCGGCGGATGTAATAAATACACACGTATATTATTTAAATTGATGGACTTTAATGGGTTCATAGAGTATTGATAGATGGTAGAACAGGCAGATGCCTACGTCGAACAAATTCAGTAATGAACCGTGCATTACCGAATTTCGTGACACAAAAAAAATACCGAGTATTCTATAGAGCAAGCTTTGAAAGTTGGTTATAAATAAATCTGCTCCGTGTAAAAATACCCTTAACGACGACGAAAAGCACTTGTTCACCCCTTCATTGCGAGCATATTTTGTTTTGGAACATACCTGGAAACCTTCTAGTTAGGACATTTTGGAGGTTAAAATTACACTTTTAAATACAAAAAAAAAACAAGTCATTTGTGTAAACAATTTTTGCGTAGAGTTACTTAATTTGGTGTACAGAGGGCTTTGTGATTGTCAAGGGTGCTTTTACACCTTGTACGCATGAAAAAGTGTAACGAGAAGCAGATTTTTATACCGAACGAATTTAATACTTCTACTGACTCAATGATTGTTTGTGTCGCGATGTTTCTCTCGATAAGAAACTGGAAAAAAAATATAAATTGTACCTTTAAAAAAATAGTAATAAATAATTTGTAAAGAGACTTAGGTTACATTTTCAGAAGTTAAGTTGGTTCTAACATTGTAAACGAAGTACAACAAATGGAAAATAAAAAGCAACTTAATGCCGTAAAGTTTCGACTTTTCCTTTAGGCATTATAAAAATTTCAACACTGCGTTATTTGTTAATACCTTTTGTCTTATATTTAGCTGATAAAGAATTCTAATGAAATAAGAATCACGAATGTAATCAATGTCAGTTATCAGTGTTACTTTATAACCATTATGTTTCCTCTCACTAACCAAAAAACTTGTGATTACAAAAAAAAACTCTCAGTTTCAAGTACTCCCAACCAAGGCTCAGTGTCTCTCTGTCATTACAAAATTGCCAGCTTTGATGTAAAAATAATAGAGCACGTATTTACCGATCGTAAGAACCAGCGGACGTGTCCCTTGTTATTGCAAAACATCCATTAAATACTGTAGCTAAATGGTAAAGGTGGCGAAAATAATAAATACAATAGACAGTTAATTTAATTACGTTATACAGGGTGTAAAAGACCTCATCACGAAGCCGTCAACCAAGCATTCTGTACATCAAACTAAGTAACTTTACGCAAAAATGATCGCTGGTAAACGACTTTTTTTTTTGGGGTGAAAAATCATGTTTTGTGGTAGAACTCAATGTAACGCACTCAAAACATTGTGCTGATGGATGAATTGAATAGTACGGGGGTCGTGGAGGTGTTTAAAGTAAAATTCTTACATTAAAAACTTGTATTTAAAGAAAAACTTGTCAAAAAGTTGATTGACCTCCAATATCTCCGTAACTAAAAGGTTCCCAGTTATGGTGTAGAACAAAAAAATGATCGCAATGACGAGGAGAATAAGTGCCTTTCGGCTTCGTTAAAAGGTGTTTTATACCCTTTATGTCGGTAATTACACTTTTTTTGCAGCTCTTGGTCTAGATATTAAAATAGGCACTGAAATATAGCTAACTAAAACTCAATTTATTTTTAGTAGCGTATTACAAAATGTCATTGTACTGCACTTATGAGATTTATAAAAACGATTTTATTGTTATTATGTTCAAAAGACAAAAGTGAAAAGGAACTGGCAGTACTGGCATGTCCTAGAACCAAAATTTGAAGACATGTGACATCTACCAACCCGCACTGGGCCCGCGTGGTAGATCACAGACCGTTCTTTTTCATTGAGGCCTGTGTCCCAGCAGTGGGAACATTACAGGCTGATTATGAAGAAGGATTGTTTCAACACCTCATTATCATAAAATAATAAGAAAGCTTCTTAACTTAACCACATTATAAGTAAATATTCTGTAATCCGCACTTCAGCTGTCAAATTACCCAAGTTTTTATCTTATTTATAATTGTAAAATCGCCATCATTTGTCATAACAGCAGTTAATACCACACAATTTTAACTTGGAAATACTAACTACATACCACCGACGACTGTGCCTATAGTTTTCTACATGATTTACTTTGTATTAAGTGATCGTTTAAGTTACTTTCTTTCTCGCAGCTATACGAAACTAAACTGCTCAAAAAAAATCAATTTATTCACTTTCGGTCGGTGAACGAAAAAAACACTTTCGGTTCGTCGGCGCCGACATGTCTGGCTGCAGCCTGCACAGTTATTAGTGGCGAAGAGAGTGAACTATATTAACGAGCCGTGTCGGTAAGCTATCGCACATCAGTGCTATACACATGTTCCTCACGTATCTACCTAATGTGACATTACATAAGCCCCTTTCCCCGCGACGCGAGCCGTCAATCAACTTCGAACTGATTGTATCGCCGAACCCGCTCCAAACGCACGCGTTAAGATCTTCATCTTATTTCTAAATGAGTCGAGTTTGTTTGTCATTTGCCAATGCAGGCTGAGGCAACGACTCTCAGCTTACCAACTGTAGCCTGTCGTGATAATACAATGTTTACGCTTCGTAAACCTAGCTATATCTGAAACTGATCCCAATCATCTCCTCCTTTGTTTGGCGTTGTTCAAGCTCAAACAATCACTTGGCTATAAACATAAACAAAGCTATAAAAGCCCACTGTCCGGTGTTATCACCTATTTGTTTGATTGCAAATTGATGTCGTACACCGATATGTTGTTAGATACAATCGGGGCAGGCTGAACATGCTCGTAAAGCAGGGCGCGCGGCGTGCGGTGCGCGGGCGCAGGCGACTGCACGGTAACCGTGTGTTTATACTGCGCCGCATACATCTGTGTCGTGTGACCGTATTCGTCAACTCACGGGCCGAATTCTTAAACAGAATCAGATATAATTATTCAGTCGTTAAGCGATAGAATTATGGCGCGGTATGAATACTTGGACGAGATACGTCAGTCATGTCAAATGTTTAACGTATGTACACGTCCGAAGATTTATCAAACTTGTACCAACATCTGCGCTAACGACTGACGAATTTATCTTTAAACTTATTTTCAAAGAAGCAGTGAAAGGCTTTTAAGAAACAATCGCTTTTAACTACCTATTATGTACTAAACTGCAGGCAATTACTATGTTGTGATTGTGTAATATTTACATGCTTTCTATTAATATTAAACTGTTATCAAGTTACAGGAAAGTTGTCCCTTTCTCAATTTATTATTCAGAATAGATAAATACGTGATATAATAGAGACATATGGCTATAATTATAAATTACCAATATAAATACAAATCGGACCGCCCGTCGCGAGAACAACACGACTGATACTTACTGATTGCTTCGTAGCTGATAATAATCGGTTTAATGCTGTGAGAGCACGAATGTTACGGTTTGCTGCATTGCTGCAACCGGGTTTTAAAGTCAAAACCAACTAAATATTTGTTTTCTTAGATAAGGGGTCTGAAAATGTATTACAAAACAGGATAGGATATTAAGACCATTTCAATTCATAGTGCTACGCCGTAGCGCACCCGTCGTAGCGGTTAAATAGGTCAAGAATGCGTAGCGCCTACGAAAGTGCTACGACACGTTGGGGTTAGCTTTTGCCAAATTGTGTAACTTGTTTTGTTCCTACTGCTGGCATTTAGCTTCAGATATGTTGTTAGGCAGAAATGCCTCCTTTACATAAATTGTTCCACTCTCTTAAATGTAAATTGGTCCTTCAGCGCCACAAACCGAAATTAAATTCCGATAATCTGAATTTTAATCAACATGATCAGATTGCTGCAATTTTCCTCCACCTTTCGTATAATATATCAAAATATTTCCTAATCAGTTGGCCATTGGCCACATATTTTGCGTCGCGAACGCCTTATAATACGAGTTCGTCTAGACTAGTTGTCATTTGTTAAAGTTATGGCTTGTTGCAACAGGCACACTGCACTGTGATTAGTGCAGTGACAATCCATCACTCGTGGACGCTTATCTACTAATATAGAGCTGTAATAATCATACATCGATAAAATCGTGAAATAACTTGCCAAGCTTCACTCAGCAAGTAGACGCTTTTAAATATGACGAAACGTCCACTTGAATTACTTGCGGCAATTATTGTATCATTTTCCGAAATTACCATTTTAAATGTTGTTTTAATTATATTTACATTACATGCCAATGTAATTTAGAAGTATAATATACAGCGTTTTGACATAAATTAAATTTAACAGTGAATTAAAGTTCTATTATTTTCAAAAATTCTATGTGATTAATTTTATTGTCACTTACATTTTGTAAACGTTTGCTTTCTACGACGACCTCGGGCGGCCGTTTAGTACCTAGTTTAGATTGTAGACTCTTTCATCGGTTTTCACAACATCCTGGCGGCTACGCCTCGTATATAGAGTTGTTTCGATAAATAATAAATTAATTGTCGTTTCATTGCGTTGGTTTTACAGCTCCAAGGTATAGTTCGGCCTTTAGTTAAAACTGACAATTTGTGTCTTTAAAATTGTACTTGGGTACTTTCAACCTTCCAAGGGTTTGTCCATTACATAGTAGGTATTGTAGTAAGTTAGGTCCAGTTGTCACCAGCGCGACTACTGACCATGATTCTCAATTTTTGTGTTTTTTCTCTGCAATTTCCCAGTAGCAGCTAATGGAGACTAGATTTGCGTCCAGTTTAGCTATAGGCTCGCCCGCTACTACATAGGACTTAAACATAACTAGCGAAATGTTACCATTAGGTGAAATTTCTCTAGCCTTTGGGGATGACAGGTTATGTATGTGACGTTAGTACTAGGTATGTATTTTTCAGTAGGTACTATACGTACGTAGTCGTAAGACAACAATTTTTTTCACTTCCTCATCAAGTGCTTGCTTAAATTTTTCACATCGCGCTTTGCGCATTGTCTGGGTGTTGACTAGGTTGTGGTTGATTCCCGCACTAATGTTTGCCTGACCTTGTTCCGCTGTTCCGGGTATGGCTGTTTGTGCTTGTGAGATCTGTATTTGCAAACACACCCACGAAACAGGAGAAATTCCTAGAATGCGCAATTTATTTTCCATAATTATAATGCTAAGTATATTAGCTCAAACACAGAGCAAGCGTGCAGACACGATCATAAATTATTTAAACGTTGCAGATGCGACGCGAGCGCATAGAGCCGCCGTTTTAGAGATGATTTCTTTATTTCTAATCTCAGTAGATAGAAAGTTAGAGTATCATGTTTCACAGTACAAAACTTTTGGTAGGCTTCGTATTAATATAACAATATTTATTTGCATTGTTTTTTATACATTTTGTCAAGTTGCACTTGACAGAGTGTACCTAATCGTGTCATAAAAACTCAACCGGTAGTGAATATGTTTATGTTTACCAAGAGCTCACTGTAGGGAACTCGTATTATTGAAACAACCGTTACCGATCAATTAGCCTTTAATACTACTCTCTTAATACTAATACAATACATCTTATAACATAGATCTTACCTACTAAGTACATACATAGGTACTACACCTCACCTCGGGGGCGAGAGAAAAAAAAAATGATTATAAATGAATCTTTTTTTTTTTTTGCTTATATGGTTATATATTCATTACGTTTTAAATAGTTTAGTCCTATTTTTATGGACAACATAAGGTTTGTTGCTTTTTAAAATCTTAACATTAACACCTAAATCTTCTAAAATAACAAATGGCCCATCCCACTGGGAATCTAATTTAGCAGCTGTTTCATTTTTAATAAGAATTAATTGTCCGTTATTGTATGTTACATTATTTACTTTTTTATCGTAAGTACACTTACGATTTTGCTTACTTAAAATTAATTTTTTACGAGCATCTTGGTGTGCTACTTGTAACCTATACTTAAGCTCTAAAGGATAACTTTCTGGATTATATAAAGGTTCTATAGACTGACTTACTCTACATGGTAATACACTAGCTCTACCAAATACAAGTTCGAAAGGTGTGTACTTTGTTTCCGTATGAACAGTATTATTGAAACTGTAACACCAAAATGGTAACCACTGACTCCATGTTTCTTTTTTACCATCACAATATATTCGCAAAAAAGCACCGAGATTTCTATGTGTATTTTCAAGGGCACCGATAGATTGGTGGTGATAAGCAGTGGATGTCAATTTGTTTATTTCTAGCAATTTACATACCTGTTCCATTACTGAAGACACGAATTCTGTTCCACGATCAGTAGCAATGGTATTTGGTATTCCGAATCTTAGTATAAAATTATCAACTAATGTTTTAGCTACACTTACCGTTTCCTTGTTTTTTAATGGATATGCCTCTACGAACTTAGTTAGCTCGCACTGCAGGCTTAAAATATAACAATTTCCTTCAATATCCCTTTCTAATGGACCTGCAATGTCAAGAAATACCTTTTCAAAAGCATGTGAAGCAGTTGTAGTTATCTCCATGGGCGCCTTGACATATCTACAATGCTTCATTTTCTGACACTTTATGCATTTGCTCACGAATTCTTGTACGTCTTTATCTAAGCCTGGCCAGTAAAATTTCCTCTTAATATTATTGGTCATCCTACGTACACCTGCGTGACCTGCAGTTGGTAATAGATGAAAATCATGTAAAATATAGTTTTTTTCCTCCTCATCATTAATTCTTTTAACTCCTCTTAATACATATATTCGTGGACCGGTCCAATCCGTATTATCTTTTATTTCTTTCAATAAGTCTTTTATAAAACTTTCATATTCTCTACTTTTTACTATGCATAGTTCTTTTATGTTCATATTTTTACAAAATTCTCTTAACTGAATCACAAATTCGTCTCGCGTAAATTGTGCTTTAAAGTTAAGATTAATGTACAACGTTTTTTTACGTTTACTGTAAATAAAACATTTATTTTCTGCGTCTATGCTTTTTTGGCTCCTTAACTTCATTAATTCTTCATTTTTTATAAAAGTCATTTCTATAGACTCACTTGGCACTCTTAGCACCTCAACTACGTGTGGTTGATCAGGCCACGACTCGTCGGGTCTACTAAGAACAGGTGTGTCATCTACTTGATTGCCTAAATCTAAACGCCGTTTCTGCGCCCTAGTCATCACTAACATAATGTCTTCATTCATTTGTTTTAAGTTATCTGATGTTATTATTATTCTAGACAACGCGTCTGCTACACTGTTATCTTTACCTTTCATATATATTATTTTAAAATGGTATTCTTCTAGCGCTAACCTTAGTTTAATTAGCCTACTTGATGGATCTTTCATTGAGAATAAATATATTAATGGTCTGTGGTCAGTCATAATTGTGAATGTTTTACCATAAACGTATGGTCTAAAGTACTTCACAGCCCACACAATGGCAACTAATTCTTTTTGAATGGTTGGATAATTCAGTTCAGCTTTATTAAGTGGTCTGCTTGCATATGCTACAGGCTTCATATTTTTATTGCACAAAACTGCTCCTACTGCTGTACCTGATGCATCCGTTTGTATTACAAATTCATTATCCTCTGAGAAATCTGGAAATTCTAAAACTGGTGGTGTTGTTAAAGCATGCTTCAGCGTGTCGAATGCTTTTTGGCACTCATCAGTCCAGTTAAATATTTCGTATTTTCTGGTTAATTTGTTCAAAGGATAAGTTATTTCCGCGAAATTTTTAATAAATTTTCTATAATAGTTACAAAATGCTACGAATCTTTTTACTTCATCTGTGTTGGATGGTGTGGGATATTTTTGTAATACTTCTATTTTTGCTGGGTCGGGTAAGACTCCATTTTGTGATACTAAGTGACCTAAATAAAGAATTTCTTTTTGTAAGAAGTTACATTTTTCAGGATTCAATTTCAAATTAATTTTTCTCAGTCTTTCTAATACATCCATCATATTTTTGTTATGGATAGCTAAATTTCTACCAAAAACTACCAAATCATCCAAATATACAAAACATCGGTCAAAAGTTAATCCTGACATAGCTACTGACATTACTCTGCTGAAAGCACTTGGACTTGTCTTGAGTCCCATCGGTAACCTCTTCATTTGGTACTGTCCAGTGTTAGTAGTGAACGCAGTGTACTCTCTACTGTTTTTATCCAAAGCTACTTGGTAATAACCCTGATTTAAATCTAAATGTGAGAAATAGACTGAGCCAGAGAGTGAGTCCAAAATTTCGGTAATATTTGGTAATGGGAATTTATCGTCTACAATGCAATCATTAAGTTTACGATAATCGACTACTAGTCGCCACTTTTTGTCGTTTCCACTTTTTTTTGGTACCAATAAAATAGGACTCGACCACTCACTCTTTGCTTCCTCTATTATATCATTGTCAAGCATGTTTTGTATTTGTTTCTTTACTTCATTTTTCATGGAATGTGGCAGCCTATACTGCTTTACGTAAACCGGACTAGTATTCGGTTTTAAGGTTATTGATTGCTCATAAACGTCTGTAGTTGTTAATTTGTCGCCGGGTAAAAAGAACACGTCCGAATACTTAGCACATAACTCTTGTATTGATTTCCTTTCCTCCACGTTAAGATGATTTAATTTCAAAATCCCTGATAATGTTTTTGCTCTCTCTAAACTGTTGCAGTTATATTTAAAATCGCATAAATCATAATCTTGTACCGAAAAAACCTCTGGTTCAAACATTGGTAAAGTAACATCGTGCTCGTTGGTGTTTAATATCTTTACTGCTAATCTATTATTTTTAATTGTTCCTATACATCCTGCTAAAAATACATTTTCCGTCAGTTGCTTGCTATGAATAATACAGTCATTATTTGAGTTATTATTCAAGAGTAAATATTGAATCGATTCACTTCTGGCTGGAATGTGTAACACTTCGTTTGAATAATCTACAGTGTCACGTAGCGTTAAATAATATTTCTTTCCATATTTAGATAAGGTAATGATGTTAGTCTCCAAGTTGATATTCGATGCATGATGACATAGAAAATCTAAACCTAAAATTCCATCAGCCTTTAATGGCATGTTATCGAAAACATGTAACTTGACTTTAAAGTCAGCGTATTGTTGCTCATCACGATGAGTCAGATTAAGATTAATAAATCCAGTTGCTTGAGTTTGACCCGCAATACCATTTATGATAGTGTCATCTTTAATTATGGCAATGTTATTTGGTAACGCGACTCTCTTTATTATGGAAATGGATGCTCCCGTATCTACTAACCAAAAGTATTTTCTATTGCCAAAATATAAGGTTATAAATTTTGCTTTGCCTGCCAACGCCAAAATGTTATGTTTTTGATCGAAAAAACTGCATTTCCTCTGATTCTGAAGTCACAGCTTCGCTGTTGTTAGATTGATCCGTATAAAACACACGATTACCATTACTATTACCACTACCATGAGTTTCGTAACTCGATTGGTTTTTGCTAGATACCTGGTAATCTCGTCCACGATTTGTGTTGAATGAACCTCGAGTTTCTCCTCGGGAACGATAAAATGATCGTCCACGCGATTGTCTGTAATTCCTTCCGTCATGATTATTGGAGTTCTGATGATAGTATCCTCGCTGTCCTCGTGGTTGACGATTATAGGATTGCCCTCGGCGAAAATTATTAGCTTGGAACTTACCTCTAGCGCGACATGAAAACTGCATGACATTTTCATCTCTGGAAGTTGATGCCACTGCCAACTCCTCGTCCTTCGCCGCCTGGATTGCGTCCTTCAAACTGTTGTAGTTACGTGCAGCAATAATTGTACTGAGCCGAGAATCACTCAAGCCATCTGCGAATCGTTTAATTGCTTGCTTTTCGTTTAAAGGTTTTAGTATAGCATAATTCTGAGAATTACCATCTGCTTGCGATATTGTTAGATTGGTGAATAGTTTTTCGATTTCCGTGCCGTACTGGTCGATAGTGCGCCAGCCTTGTGTTGTGTTTTGCAACCTCGATTGTATTGCAGTGAATGACTTTTTTGGTAACAAGACGGAACGTAAGTCTCTTACAAGATCGTTTGCTGATGTGTAACTGTTGTTCATTCGTAATTTAGCATTTTCTGACAATCTACTCTTCAAGACAAATGTTATAAGTAATGTCTTCCCTGCTTCTGATAACATATCTGCATACATTTCTACAGAATCAATGATACTTTTGATGTTATTTTCTTTACTGTTCATTACAGGAATCAAACTACACGCGGTTTTTAAATCGAATTCCATGGTTACTTCTAGATTTGAGTCTACGTCACAAAATTCACTTCCACTACTACTATCTTCCCTCGTTTCAGAACATAAATCTACTATTCGTAAATAACACGATTTTATTTCATCTCTTAATGAAAGTCTTGTATTCTTCCTTAGTAGTCAATAACTGTATTAGTTTATTACTTTTCTCAAATATTATTTCTGTCTCTGTTAATTTATTTTTTACAATATTTCCCTTAAATCGAGACTTTCCTTTCTTAACTAGATATTTCCTTATTATAGTAAGCTCGTCTAAACATTTAAGTAATTCTTCTTCCATTCCCTGACTTACAATTATATATTATTATTTAAATTACATACCACATTCTTGTAGTGAGTTACCGTAGTAGGGGACAATAACGTAAGTTGATACATTGGAATGCAATTGCTCGCTATAGTAAACACAACTCAGAAGGTGAAATTGAAACACATTTACACAGTTAGTAATATAAACACTATAGTCACTATTAAAATCCTGAAGGTCCTTTTTCTTGTATTTTCGTCACTTCTTACTTTGTTTGTAACTGTTTTTCACTAACGCTCATTATTTCACTCACTTTATACTACTGAGACCGCACTTCTCATTCACTAATTAAGCACTTGCACTTTTGCTTCCATCTACTTCATTGGGACATGAACCTCTCGATCATCTCCACGATTCCCTCTGGAACGGTTTAACGATCGCCGAAAATTATTTTGTGCAATCTGCTCCCTGATCCATGAATGGTGGCACTTTTTATATTGTTTATACACAAAATACGCTGCGCCAAGACCCAAAAGTGTACAAATTAGCAGCAACACAATACTGATAGTTGACATGTGCATCTTCATTTCTTCGACATGGGCATTGTTCGAACCCGCAGCATTCTGGTTTAAGAAGACAGTCTCCTTTTCCACATTTGATCGACACATTGTGCACCGATTTTTCCCGAATTTAATAAACAAAAATACTTTTATACGTATTACGCCATTATTATCTGTTTTTTTTTTCTACATGTTTCGGAGCCGTAACACTAAGCCAACAGTGATCGCGTCACGCGCCCCATAACTGGCAAGGGTCGCCATGTAGGGAACTCGTATTATTGAAACAACCGTTACCGATCAATTAGCCTTTAATACTACTCTCTTAATACTAATACAATACATCTTATAACATAGATCTTACCTACTAAGTACATACATAGGTACTACAAACCTTGGTTGGTTATAAAAATCTTGTGTCAAAAAAATCTTGTGTCAGATCAATATTTGTTGTTAATGATGGCATAAGGATTATTCACGTTAGGACGATGGCGAGTTGCTATCATCAATCCTAACTGCCACACTCGTGATCTTGACAATTTCCTCTTCTTTTGCTACAGACTAAATAATATATGAAAAGTTGCAGTCTTACCAAGGGATATTGTATTACCCAGTAAACACTGGGTTTTGGAGGTCAGATAGGCATTTGCTCCTTTTAAAATCCTGGTAGTCAGCTGCATTCGGTTAGACTGGAAGCCGACCCCAACATATTATTTGGGAAAAGGTTAAACAGGTGATGATGACATTTCAAGAATTAATCAACACAGCCTGTGTCAGTCCAGCACTGGACATATGCCTCTCCCAATGTTCCGCTTTCAGTCGGTCCCAGACACTTTATTAACGTCTTCGGGTCACTTGGTTCGTTTGACGGTAAAATATAAGCGAGGAGTATCCTCGAAGATTAGGATGTAAACAACAATACATATTTATCATACAAATCTTCTTTCTTTTTCTTTAACCGTTAAATGTAACGCTCACAGATAAAATATGGCTATCTTACCACAGATAAAAAAAATGTGTTAAATATTTCTTCAGTTCGTATCAAGTTGTTAGTGCATACTCTTTGAGCACTGTAATCACCGGGTCTCCTTGGCTAACCGTAACTACCGGAGACTTACTCTTATTTCTCAATTCCTATGTCGTAAAACTAAAAAGAAGTATCGACTAATTAGTCTTACAAATTGGAGTTATTGTTTCAAAATGTCTTAATCAAAAAAACTTCAACAAGAAATGTTGTTTTATTTGAAACAGTATTTGAATTGTTTATTTGTCAGAAATCTCTTACTAAATCATCGGAATTGGAGGTGCGGTCTATTATCGAATACTAAGAATTATAATTATCACTTTTTCCTCCCAAAAAGTTTATAACTAATGAAATTCTTTTTCGGAATGCTTTGTTAATTACAGAAAATATGAATTAGGTATCTAAGATATTACGAGTATTGATGAAATGATAGACTACGAGCACTAGACTCCTTTTTTTTAAAGGTCTAGAAACTAACAGGAAAGTCGTGCAAATTAACCGTTTTGATCGAATTTTAAACGATTTAGAAGCAGTACACTTTCTATAACCTACACTCGGACACAAACGACCAGTGTTCTGTTCAAAGTTTGAATTCTTATCAAACCCTGGTTTTAGAATTATCCTCTACGCTTCACCGATTTGCATTCTGTACTATAGTATTAATGACATACATTACTGACGTAACAAATTAGGTCTTAAAACAATAACACTTATATCTAGAAATGTTTAATGTTAAGTTATATCATCAGAAAAATATAAAAATCTTTATTACTGTGTGAACTCGCTTTCTAGTTTGACAAAATGGCGTTTGTTCGTTTGAAATTCTAGCACATGTAACTCGCACTTTGAACATTTAATTTTGGATTAGTAGGTTATCTATACTAATATTATACAGAGGTAAAATTTGTTTGTATGTAGGGGGGTAATCTGTGAAACTAATATCCTATTCTAAAAAAATTGTAATTTTGTCATTTTGTTTGTGGCAGAAAGCTACATTATTCGAGGGTGCTATTGGCTATAAATTATGTTTATACTAGCTGATCCGCGCAATCCCGTCTTTGTCACATAATATCGCTTACAACAGACTGCAGTCATGTCATTTTGTGCATTCAATTACGAACAAAAACTATTTTTGCTTACCTCCTATAACATACGGCATGATAATATGTAGCCTAAAGCCTTCCTTGGTTTACAAAGAACATTTTTGCTGAAAATCAATTCAATCTATCCAGTAGTTTTGGCGTGAAGCCGTACCATACACACAGACAAACAGACAAAGATTCTAAAAAGTCATTTTTTGTCATCAGTTACGTTTTTCTAACAAAAGCCACTTATTTTTTCTTGAAAATTATCAATGTAGTTTTTCTTTCGTTACTGTTTTATGTATAGAATAGAGAATAGATCATGCATATTAGCCGAACTATCAGATTTTTTGGGGACGAAGTCGCGGCCAAAGTGCTACTTTGTAATATTAAAATTTGGGACGGGATAGAAAATGTCACGTGTGGGATTTGATTTCTTTACACAAAGAATTTCAGTTTAAAAACCTAAATTCACTGGTCATGGTGTACCTAATTATTTTTCACAGATTACCATATACAAAAGATACTCTAGCACCTAATTCAATTTCAATTTAAATATTACACACAAGACTATCTACAAAAGCAAGCGTTCAAAACAGGCTCTTGTTAGATTACCTAGTTATTCAGAAAGATTTCATCTTGCGACACATATTCAATGGATAGCTCGTAGTCAGTGTTGCGTGACCGACATCATAGAGAGAACTTGTGCGTGAGGTGTCCGAACAAACATCTTTGTGTACTGTAACGGTAACTCTAACTAGTCGGTTGGAGGTGACCATAGTGTAGATAGATAGTGGGTAGTGAAGATAGATACCCGCTATACGATACACGCTATATACATCCTCATACGTGGTTGTTTCGGCTCTTGAATGACATTTTCAGGAGCCGTTCATAAAATATTTACAAATATGTAGTATTGGAGGAGGAGCTCTAGGTTGGTTCGTAGACGGGTAACCAGTGTAACCACCCATTACATACCGAGTTTCCCCTGTGCCTCGGAAAGCACGTTAAGCCGTTGGTCCCGGCTGTCATTTGTAGGTCTTTGACAGTCATTACAGGTAGTCAGTGGCCCGAAAGTCTGATAAAATCAGAACTACCTTATTTGATGCAAGGCAAAATGTACCAATTCCATGGACTACAACTACAGTGATTTCGTTGCGTTGAAACAAATCAGTCATTCTCGTCAGCCAACATGTTCAGACAAAACCACCGCTATTGCCGATATATTCTGTTGTTTTAAATATCATATTTTATTTAAAGAAATAATACAAAAGTTACAATGCATGGTTATGTAAGCTGACTTCGTAATTGTGATCTCATTTCAGCTGACAGCGTTGAAATGCTCCAAGTTTTCACATGATCTTGAAACAATGAAAATGTAGTTAACATTTTATACGAGCCAGGTGCGGCCGACGCGTGTCGCTTATAAACCTATGGAGCTGCCACCAACCTGTTATTACAGAAACATAAAACTGTATGTAGAATGTACACAAGAACATTATCGTTGGCATATTGAATTATCATGTGACTTTAAGGCCCCTAAGATCAAGTTATCAATATTTTTTATGGGAGAAACATGAGCCGAGAGCACTATTGTTTATATCCTAATTATGTCGTCAATAAACAGAAACTGAATGTACAAGAAGCTTATGTAACGTAATGAAATAAAATATCCCCTTGTATCGGCAGCCTAGACTAATCACAGCTATTACACGCAATCGTTCCGCGCGTGGGTAGCGCGCAGTGCTGCCGCAGTCGCCACATGGCCACGCGAGGGTCAGTGCTCACAGCCCCACACTGCTCACTCACTTAATCTCAAAGTCGACGTCAAAATATCCGCACGAAATGTGCTCAGCCGCCGACGATAACAAACGGCTCACTACAAGGTCGCTCTGTGTGACACTTGTCATTCCCATGAAAATATTTGTTGTTTTTACTTATAAACATTACTTATAACATACTTGGTGACATATTAGTGCTCTATTGTCGATTATATCGCAGCTAAGTCCCAACTAATTATATTTACCTAGATTCTTATAAAAATCCTTGTAGTGGAGTTGACCGTAACATACATCAAGCTGTATGCCTGTCGATCATTATCTCTTGGCATACTATCTGATAAGGTGCACGCAAAAAACAATGAACTAGAAATTCGTAAAATCATAATTCAAATATTTCTTGATGTTAACATTTTCAACTTACATTGTATTCATCTTATCGTAGAGAACTGTTATTCAAAAGAGTTCGTGCATGATGCTAGCCAGATCTAACATCATCAAAATCGTGGTCTTGTCGTGAAGACGCCTGCTAGAAGATAAATAATACTAAATACCGCTCACGATTCCCACAAATACAAACTAGGACTACTGGTATGTGAAATATTTTATCATGATGCTTACAGCTTTTTTAACGCTACCAACAAAAACGAGTCGTGAATAGACTATAATACAGCAAGCCATTAAATACAAAATCATGACCAAAAACTATGAGCTAGAGATCTGATGCGCACTAACGACCTGTAATTAATCAAAGGCAATGTCGCAAATTCGTCGTGAAAATGTTTTTGACCGCGTGCACGATTAAAAACAGTCGGTAACAAATATATGCAACGTATGTCTTTTGGATGTCGCGCATAGACAAAGCAGTTTCAGATACATTGAATGTCGTTCATTCGCAAATAGAACAAAATGTTCGTTAGACAATGGCCCCTCGTACAAAGCAACCCGCGCAATTGGAGCCCACAATAGGTACCTACTTGGACCCTGAGCCAGTGAGCCACATTCGCTTGGCCAAAGAATGTTCTGCCCTCGGATTAGTCCTGCTGATTAGACAAATGTTTTGGGCTAATTAGAATTGGTTCCAAAATCGTTTAACGCGTGAGCGAGGCGAGAATTGTTTCATAAGGTATGGTTCGTATTTTCAGCTTCAGCATATCGTATTTTTTATTAAGCTGCATCTGGTAAGACTTGAAGCCGACAGACATCAATATAGTTGCAAAAAAACTAGAGAGATGTTCCTGTGATGAGCGATATTCACCAAAAGCCCTTCAATTGCCTTATAGTGCTTTTTACGTAAACTAGGAAACAATTTGTGCGTATCTTTCACCTACCGGTGAAACACAATCATTTTAATAACATTCTTGTATAATATTGAAGGCCCATCTATTTTAATTGTCGGCGATGGTTATCAATTAACAAAGGCTTATATAACATTAATATAATACATTTAATCCACCTAACAGTTATTGTGTAACGGAATAACAGAATTTTTATTTTACATATTATACAATTATTGTTGCTCAGAACTTAAGCACGTTAACAATATGCTTGAATACATAATATTACTAATGTTCTACAATATAACAAGTCTCAATTTTGAATATAAAAACTTGAATCACAAAGTTGTTGTAAACTATCATATTTTTGAAAAAGAATTTTATATCTTTAGATTATGACGATGATTATTATTCAGCTGCATCCGGTTTAACTGGAAGCCGACCCCAACATAGTTGGGAAAAGGCTAGGCAGATGATGATCTCTAGATTATGACGCAGTACAATCAATACATTTAAGTCTTTGTATAAGTTACCTAATATGTAAAGTAACTCCGCAACAAGTGAACGAATCTCTAGCGAATTAGACACGCGTGTTATTAACGATTGATTTACACCCACTGTTACAGGAGTTACTCGTAGATTTATGGCAAAATACTGGCATCATGCGATACGCTGGTAACTGCAAGCTTCAGAAGAATAAGAATATTTTTATTGAAAAATTAATTAGAGCAATAACCATGGAGACAGGTATATAATAATAGAGGAAGTAACAAAAATAAGAGCAATCGTTAACGATCTACAAAAGGTCTCTGCGCACAACTTACCAAATACATTGGGTACTTTGACGTCTAGACGGAACCCGCTCACCTAAATATTTACACTGAATGCTTCATTAATCAACACTAGTTCGATTTAATATCTAGAACCGTACCCGGGAATACGGTGCTATAGTGCGTTCGAAAGGAGGTAGGTGTTGCAAAATACTCCAATGCCGTTGGTACACTCGAAAATGTATCACTTTCAGGAAGTCAATGTATCGGATAGGACAGGTCGTAATAGGCGATCAATTTACTAAAGCAAACACTATTAAAGTGGGCCGGTTGACCAAACTGCGATTTTACAGCGGATTTGCATAATATCGAGCGATAGTCTCTCGCTTCACTTTAGCTCGATGTGACCGCCTCTATACGTATAATAACAGGTTCGTTTGTGATTTCGAAATAAATTTATGTTGCCGAACACCTTGCTGTTTGCGAGATTAGCAGAACTTAGCTTCGAAAGTTATAATATCAGCGATATTGTTGCTCAAATGTCTTTAATTGGTTCTGAAGTCGTTCACTGTAACGTGAACACTGGATCATGTCGTCACTGTAGATATTTCGATACCGTTACAGTTATCTTAATTCCATATTACGCGCTGATACTATGCAACGTTTTTTTGAAACCAAAATATTATTTAAGTAGATATCACTTGTTAAAAACTGCTCATCCTCACTTAGAAGTTAATCAGTAAAATATCAAGAAGAAAGTGGTCGTAAACATATTAAAAAAAAAACTTGTTTATTTCATTGACAACATCATGATTAATAATTCCCACATCACATTAATATATTACATAAATATATTGGTTGGTTTAACACGTCTGGCGATACCACACATGTTTATTTACATAAATAAAGACATAATGACAGCCATTAAAGTACAATATTATTTAACTGTATTAATGTCGAAGATCTCGCTAATTTCCGTCTGTTTTCTGTATTTCATGATTTATTTCGATTGGCATACAATACATTTCATCAATTAATAAAATCTCCCAGACCAGGATAATTCAAAGTACTTATATCGTACTTCGAGCAAAAATGACGTAACCACTTTACATTATGCCGTCAGTAAAGATACACGTATTGTTTTTATTACAGGTCGATGCTATGTCACTTTGTATCAATGCTCAATTAAGCACCTAAGACACTATCAGACATGACAAAAGTTAAAAAATAACTCGTTACAGATATTAATAAGAACTAGCCCATTTGAATGAAGTTCAACATAAATATTTGCTATTTCATCGACTTATAAAATGGTTTTACATGACGTTTAATTTACGAAATCGTTGGAATAAATTGCTACATGATATTTTATAGGTTCATACATTTTCAGAGACTTTGTGCAAGCGCAAATGAATATAAAAGGACTAATAACAAAAACTAGATTGTTCCTACGTACTTAGTGCCATGTCTACGGCCGCTGTAGGTCTATGACGCTATTAAACATTTGGTAGCACGCACGTTGTAGCACGTATTTAAGGTTTCTATTTCTTGCCTTGCATAACGACTCTGATGACAGATTTGTGAATTTCACTAGGCTATAATACCTATTTAATTTTTCGTCTAGAATCGAAATTTTATTCCGAATTCCTGGTTTGCGCGTTGATGTCTTTTATATCGTGTAAACAGATTTTTAATAAAATAAAATAAAATTATGCCTGCCACACTGTTCCCAAACTACTGAAACTCCTGCCTGAGTAAACATAAAAAATAAAAATAACTTTACGACCATAAGGTCTTCCTTCAATTTTATCTCAGCCTTTTCATTTAGGAAATTCTACTAAGTAACGTATTGTTAGGTACTCGTCATTTGTGTTAAAATACTCTTGTACTAAAGTCAGTGTTTTTATTGTTTCAGAGAGCAATACATATTCAACGTATTTGAAGTAATAGTGAGTACATTAGAGACAAAACTACAAAGGATAGAAAACTTGGACAAGGCCGTGGAACACTTAATGAGAAGAGTAGAAGCGCTTGACTCGAGAGTTAATGACAACATACACAAAACAGATGCTATCATATCAAAACTGGGGAACCTCGACTTAAAACTGTTCAGTCGCATAAGCCAGAATGAAGAGGAAAGCGTTACCGAAAACGCCGCAAAAAGACGAGCTGAAAATAAAAACAAGATAAGTGACGCACAGTTGCTTGACCGAAAACTGGAATCTCTAGATCAAAAAGTGTCGAACATCGACACGACACTGCTAGGTCTTAAAAATCAGATCGACAGCAACTTTTTGCCAGTCGATGACATCAATGCCGAGGCCAGTGAAAAGAAACCTATTAATTTGAACGTTATAGAAATTGCTAAAGGTTTGAATACCGAGGTTGTCAATGAAATCACGAAAGAAGTAGACCAACTGCGAAGCTCCGTATCGACGGTTGATCGCAAACTACAGTTCCATATAAATCTCGTTTCTGAAAATTTAGGCAAAGTTCTTTACATGATGGCCGATGTACACGCCGCCATAGTTGAACCTGAAGATGCTTCCATTAACGTCAACAGCCTGTTTAAGAATCGTACGGCGACAAGCACCGCGGCTCCCGTCACGAAAAGCAGTAAAATTGATAACCTTGCAAATAAAATTATCCCTATGATGAGTGTTTCAGAAAAGATGGATGAAGTTTGGGATGTGGTGGTCGGTACTAAGAGCTCCGTAGATGATTTGGTTCCTAAGTCAGATGAACTGCTCACGCAGACGCAGCGTCAAGAGCGCGCCATCGGACAGATCCATAACGACTTACGTCTCAAGACAAATCTAATTATAGAAAACTTAGACATGGTGGAGAAACGGCTGAAGAAGCAAGAGGACGACGTGGCGACACTGGCGCAGCGGCCCGTGCCCGCTGAGCTGCTGCTCGACCCCACCATCGACCGGCTGGTAGAGTACGCGCCCAACCGGTACCGCGTGGACGAGCCCTACCCCGACCCCACCACCAGCACCGTGGCCGCTACCACCATCCCGCCCTCTACCACATTGAACAACAGGTGACATCTTTCTATTTCCAATTTTTAATGCTTTTGCGATTGTGGTGTTACGATAATACTTTAACTTGTTTTCCATGCGATATGTTTTTGCGAGCCCTGGCGATTGTGCGTCTTACTCGTACAACCTACACACGCGATATCGTTGTGGTGCAAGGGGGTGTAGGGGAGTACGGTGACTAATGTCCGTGTCGCACGCAGCCCGAGCACGAGCACGTCGAGCACGTGGAGCTCGCCGGGTGGCGCGGGCGCCACCGTCACCGTGACGCCCGCCAGCTCCGGGTCCACCGGCAGCACGAGCCCCCGCCCGGCCAGCCGCAAGGGCGGCATCATCTTCCCCAGCGTCAAGAACAAGCCCATCATCGGCAATAATACTTTCGCTTCGGAAATTGTCGCCAACTATAAAGACGTGAAAGTGAGTCAAAGTTACATAAAGAATATTATTACTCATTATAACACAACACACCTATCGTTGTCGCTGAACAAATCTTAAAGGTGCAATTAATAAAATGTGCTAACCGAGCGAATGATATAACTTTATTGAAGTACCACGTAGCATCATGTTTCATCGTCACAGGGCTATTAATCATAATTGAAATTGTCTTTAGTAAAAACATTTTTCTTTGGCCCGTGATTGATGGAGTAACAAGATAATCTCACAGCTTAACATCTTTGTATGAAACTGGACGCTTCGGAAGAAATGTTTCTTAAGTAGCGAGCGTAAGCCTCCGTAGTGTATCAATAACATAATGCAAAACAAAAACGTTGATTGCAAGTAGCTGCCGCAATACGTCTTGGTAAATTGATTCTTGTATAGATGTAGGCTAGATGAAGTAAGGCGAGTACATCGGCTACGCGTAGGGGATTGGTACAATCAGTCAGTCGAGGCAGTGGCTCGGGCATGTTACTGTTACTCTGGTCGTATTTAAGCTCTGTTGCCGGAATGTTAATCAGCGCCTGTCGGTCTGGTTGTGCGCAACTTGTAGACAGTCTCTCCGATACACTGCCATTTACGTCTCCCGGTTTAGCAATAAGGAACACAAAATACTGCGCAATACATGCTCTGGTATGCAGTTACCGGAATATATACATTCGGACCAAACGGCCGGTCTGTAACTACCAGTCTATACTGGTCATAAAATGTACAAATATTTTATGACATCCGCTCGTTATATTACAATTTTTACAATCTAATTTCTAAATACCTATCCGTGATTCAATCAACTCAAAGAGCTTTTAAAAAGCCAATAACTAACTAGGTAAAGTACATATTTACTCCAGATCTGTAGAAGCCAAGCCCCGTAATCATTTTCAAGAACTTCTGCAGAAGTAGCCTAGTTTCTCTAATCATTCAAGGTACTACATTATTTTATATTCCTTACCTAAAAAAAGTTACAAACATTTCGCAAAAAAAACAGCATTGAAGATGCTTTTTAGGGTTCCGTAGTCAACTAGGAACCCTTATAGTTTCGCCATGTCTGTCCGTCCGTCCTCGCTTAATCTCTGTGACCGTTAGCACTAGAAAGCTGAAATTTGGTACCAATATGTATATCAATTACGCCGACAAAGTGGTAAAATAAAAATTGGAAAATAATGTTTTATTAGGGTAGCCCCCCTATATGTAAAGTGGGAAGTGTTTTTTTATTTATTTCAACCCTAACGTGTGATATATTGTTGGAAAGGTATTTAAAAATGAATAGGGGTTTTCTAAAATCATTTTTTGATAATGTCAATAATTTCGGAAATAATCGCTCCCAAAGTAAAAAACAATGTGTCCCCCCCCTCTAACTTTTGAACCATAAGTTTAGAAAATATAGAACTTTATAAGGACTTTCTAGGAAAATCATTTTGAACTTGATGGAAACAACAGTTTTTGTACAAAAAATACAAAACGTTGTACAAAATAATTTCTGGACTAAGTTTGTAGTATATTCGTATATGCAAGCATTTTTACATAATGGATACCCACCTTTAAACTCATAAGTGGGAACACTTATTGTGACGGACGAGAAACTACGGAACCCTACACTGAGCGTGGCCCAACACGCTCTTGGCCGGTTTTTTAAAAATTGTTTTCTCATACTTATACAGTAAAGTTCGCAAGATCGAAGCTCTGGGGGTCTAAAATGGCCGCTTTAGCAGAATCGTTTTGTGAATCACGTTAAAAAATTAAAATTCTTAAAATGGACTTTATGACTATTGACATAAAGTCCATTTTAAGAATTTAATTTTGTTGCTGTTGTTGGTCTGTCGATGAAAAAGCACCAAGCTGAGACCCCGCGACATTTCCGTGCAAGGAAAGTTGCGTGGCTCTTATTACGTAAATCTGGTTCGGCATCACACTCATACAGCGGGCTGCGCTTTCCGCGCCTTTGTAAGCGCCCGCGCAAAAACCGGCCGTTCCCACCATGCGACAATTACCAATGATTACAAGTGTTTATTGTTCTTAGCGTACGAGAACCGGCGGTTATGTGTAGCTCCGTGATGCAACATTTTATAACATGTTTACCTATCGCGCACGACTCGCACCTGTGTAAAAAATGTCGCTCCAAATACTTACGTTATGTTACGAGCACCAAGCGTCGAGCGCAATCGAATACATACATTGTGGTAACTGTTTGTTCGCAATAATTCCGAAATACTTCACATTTCTTACTGCCGCTGCAGCGGTCGAGGCTACGGCGTGGCAAGGGGTGCGAAGAATCTCCGGAAGGGATCCGGCTGCCAATACCAACGACTGGACCTGGCAACATATAACACGCGCACACTCCGGACTGACGAGAAGATAGCGGAACTAGAAGAGGAATTGAGCAGGCTGCGATGGAGTATTGTGGGATTATCTGAAGTCCGAAGAGAGGGGGAGGACACGATAATCCTGAAATCCGGCAACCTGCTCTATTTCCAAGAGGGTGACCGGCAGTCCCAGGGTGGTGTTGGGTTTATCGTCCACAAGTCCCTTGTGAACAACGTGGTGAAGATCGAGAGTGTGTCGACCAGGGTGGCGTACCTTATACTCAGAATATCCTCAAGATATTCGCTGAAGGTCATACAGGTCTACGCCCCGACCTCGGCACACCCCGACGACGAAGTGGAGACCATGTATGAGGATATATCTAAAGCCATGCATGGTTCCAAAACTCACTTCACAGTTGTCATGGGGGACTTCAACGCGAAACTGGGCAAACGAGACGGGGATGAGCTGCAGGTGGGGCAATTTGGAGTTGGACATCGGAATCGCCGGGGTCACCAACTGGCTAGTTTTATGGAGAAGGAGGGCCTCTATATGATGAACTCCTTCTTCAGAAAGCGTGAGCACAGGAAGTGGACCTGGCAGAGCCCCGATGGTGCAACTAGAAATGAGATCGACTTCATCATGTCAACCAAGAAGCAAATGTTCAATGATGTCTCTGTGATCAATTCGGTGAAAACCGGGAGCGATCACCGCATGGTAAGAGGCACATTGAACATCAACATCAAGCTTGAAAGGTATCGACTGATGAAGTCTACGCTCCGTCCAGCACAGATCCAAATCCAAAACCCCGAGAGCTTTCAGCTTGAACTCCAGAACCGTTTCGAGTGCCTAGGAAGCTCAGTGGACGAATACAACGATGGGTTCGTGGAAACTGTCCATACGACCGGGTCTAAGTTCTTCAAGGCGCGTCGTACAGATCAGAACAAGAGGCTCTCCGATCACACTCTCAAGCTCATGAAGGAGCGGCGTGAGATGATCCTGCAGTCTTCAGACGAGGCGTGTAAATACCGGCAGCTCAATAGACGGATTTCTAAATCCTTGAAGAGCGACCTCCGCCGCTTTAATACCGAGCGTATTAAAGACGCGATTGAGCGGAATAAAGGCTCCAAGGTATTTGCAAGGGATCTGGCTATTGGGCAGAGCCAGCTCACGAAACTGAAGACCGACGATGGTAGGATCTTATCCGCCAAACCGGATCTTCTGAGGGAGATCGAGAGCTTCTATGGACAGTTGTACACGTCAACCAGTAAACCCGTCGTAGATCTAGCCAACGACCCAAGAGCTAGACTGACCCGACACTATACCGAAGACATCCCGGACGTCAGCCTGTACGAGATTAGGATGGCTCTGAAGCAGCTCAAAAACAATAAGGCACCGGGTGATGACGGAATTACGGCCGAACTCCTGAAGGCGGGTGGAAAACCGGTACTTAAGGCCCTTCAGAAGCTGTTTAATTCCGTCATACTTGAGGGACAAACGCCACAGGCATGGTGCAGGGGTGTGGTGGTGCTCTTCTTCAAAAAGGGTGACAATGCCCGGCTGAAGAATTATAGGCCCATCTCACTTCTAAGCCATGTCTACAAGTTGTTTTCTAGAGTCATCACGAATCGTCTCGCGCGCAGGTTTGACGATTTCCAGCCACTCGAACAAGCCGGTTTCCGAAAAGGCTTTAGCACCGTGGACCACATACATACGCTGCGGCAAGTTATACAGAAGACAGAAGAGTATAACCTGCCTCTCTGTTTAGCGTTTGTGGACTACGAGAAAGCCTTCGATTCGATCGAGACCTGGGCTGTACTGCAGTCTCTCCAACGGTGCCAAATCGATTATCGGTACATCGAGGTGTTGAAGTGTTTGTACAAAAACGCCACCATGTCAGTCCGACTTCAGGACCAAGCCTCGAAACCTATCCTCCTGCAGCGAGGTGTGAGACAGGGAGACGTCATATCTCCGAAACTGTTCACCGCTGCACTGGAGGATGTCTTCAAGGTTCTGGACTGGAGAGGGCTAGGCATCAACGTCAATGGCGAGTACATCACTCATCTTCGGTTTGCCGATGATATAGTGGTAATGGCTGAGACCATGGAGGACCTCAGTACAATGCTCGATGACCTCAGTAGAGCTTCCGGAAGAGTGGGTCTAAAAATGAACATGGACAAGACTAAGGTCATGTTGAATGCCCATGTCACACCCACTCCTATCAAGATCGGAGACTCTACTCTCGAAGTTGTAGACGATTATGTGTACCTGGGACAAACGGTCCAGTTAGGTAGGTCTAACTTCGAGAAAGAGGTCAATCGTCGAATCCGACTCGGTTGGGCAGCGTTCGGGAAATTGCGCGGTATCTTCTCGTCCAACCTACCGCAGTGTCTCAAGACGAAAGTCTATGACCAGTGTGTGTTGCCAGTGATTACATACGGGACCGAAACGTGGTCGCTCACAATGGGCCTCATCAGAAAGCTTAAAGTCACCCAAAGGGCAATGGAGAGGGCTATGCTCGGAGTTTCCTTGCGCGATCGAATCAGAAATGAAGACATCCGCAAGAGAACAAAGGTTACCGACGTAGCCCGAAGAATTGCCAAACTTAAGTGGCAGTGGGCAGGGCACATTGCTCGCAGAACGGATGGCCGATGGGGCCGAAAAGTTCTGGAGTGGCGACCGCGAACCGGAAGACGTTGCGTTGGAAGGCCTCCCACTAGGTGGACCGATGACCTGGTGAAGGTTGCAGGAATCCGCTGGATGCGAGTCGCACGGGACCGGTCAATGTGGCGACACTTGGGGGAGGCCTATGTCCAGCAGTGGACGTCTTTCGGCTGAAATGATGATGATGATGACTGCCGCTATTCATTTAAGGCAGGTTTTATTGTTATATTTTTTAGATTTGGTCACATGAGCGTACGATATTCGAAAGATAAATAAAATTGACCGGAATAGGCGTGTACTATGTTAACAAAAAATTCTGTAAATATGTAATGCAATTCTTAGTAATTAATAGATATCCGAAACCTAAATAGGATCTACATGAAACTGTACTTATTATACTGAACTGAAGCAGGTTGTCGTGATTTCGCAACTTACCTAACTTAAGGTAAGTAATTAATTTCGCGAATTAACTTCCTATACAGGTTATTGAACCGCCACGTCCCACGTATTCAAGTGTTGTAATTTCAATAAAACCAATAGGTACAGCTAGGTACAGCTATACTCCTGTTTAGCAGGTAACTGAATAACTATCTGCTATTTAGTATCTTAATAGACTATCTCGGCTTAGGTTTGTTAATTCCTAGATTAATTATAAAAAATTTGCGTAAGAAATGAATTGGTACGGTACGTTATCGTTCTCAACTTCGAATTCACAAATCAGAAACCGGGTGCAAGTCTCACGAAAAATTGTGGGCCATAATTTGCAGAAGAGTCGACGAAAAGTTTTTAAAGTATCCATGACTTTCCATGTCTTGACACAGGAGCTTATTTAGATTGAATTGTCCATCATTCACAAAATTAATAAAATAGATCCACTGATCAATTGGGCACAATTACATTAATGGTAGTAGCAAATTGTAGTAAAGTTAAGATTTATATGCATAGATTGTTGTTATAAAAAATAAGATAGAAGAGAAGAATTAAGGTAGATTGTATTCGGCATGAACATTGCAAACATGATTAGAGAATATACATAATTATGTAGGTAGAGTAGATACTGCCATTAACAAATTACTCTTATTCCTATTGCGATGTTATAACAATGACATCTATAGGAATGTAGTCAGAAGACTGACAGATCGTGACCGTCTTGTCAGTCGAAATGATGAAAACAAACCTCCTACCTACTTTCATTTCCCCCGGGGCCGCAGCTGTCTTACGACCCAACGGTTTGTATTAGATACTCTTATGCAAATCGCAATATCTATAAATCACAGTACCACCACGGTGCATTATGATCTGTTAACAATCATAGGGATAATATCAACGGTTATCGCTGGTAACCGCAAGTTTCAACGTAACGTAGGAAGTCGAGTTTCCTTATACCTAGACATAGTTTCCCGATAGGGCACCGCTAAAGAAAGATCGTTGCGCGTCGAATATGACGTAATTGAGTACTTTCTTTAACTTTCTGTAACCAAAGAGTGAAAACAGAATCAAAGTGCGATATACTCCTATCGGTTTTTACACCTAGTTACTTAGATCTTAAGACTCACCAGGGGACCCAAATTACTTACAATTTGTAAAATGGTCAAAAAGTGACAATTCATAATGTTAACTGCAAAATTCTTAAAATGGTCACAATTTTAAGAATAATTTTAACATGATTCATATTATTATCCTATTATGATTATGCCAAAGGCGGCCATTTTAAGCCCCCTGTTAAGTTCACCCCTACACACTTTATAACGTTAATCTTCAGTGGTTTTAGCTGCGTTTCAGTCAGGCAGTCAATCACGGAACCTATTTACATGTATCGATTACCTAAACTTTCAACGAGTTAGCTCAACGACATATTTCAACATATTTTCAGGAAGTCATGAATTCACCTTTGACTTACCGTTTACTGAAGTTCCCGATACAAAGTTAGACTGACTTTAAGACTTGCAGTCTGCGCTATTTTATGGATACTTAATGTATCTAGAAAGCACTTACCTATTATGTTCTTTCAAACAGCCTCAGTGTTTATTTAATTTTAACATACGGTCAAGATGATGCAAATTACTAGCTACAAACCATTTGTACGAAAGTGATTGACTAAAGTCCTGTCAACAGCTATTGTAAACTTGTGAATGAATGATTGCGGCTGGCCCATTGTGTACGTGTCCAATTAGTAAAAACGACTGCTAAATAAAAGAGTAATGATTTATTTCCGCGATTGATGAACGATGCCATTTTGGGTAGAGGCAGGTAGTCTTGTTCTAGTTGTAGCAACCGCTACTAGTTACTGTGTATAAAGTTCGATTCCTAGGTCGGGCAAAGTGTTATTGGGTTATTTTCCATTAGGAATGTCTTAATAGCAGCCCGAGTTGATGGCAGTAAGGTTGCCTCATATTATTGTGAGACTTAAACTTAACTGGCGAAATGCGAGTGTAGGCATGTACTATATGCCTAGATAACTCTAAGTTAAGCTGACTCTTCAGGAATTCGGCATCATATTATGTATGTAGTGCAGGTTGTAATCACACAATCACTCGGTAAACCTATTCCATATCATTCTTTCCCACGACGAGGTCCGAGGCCCGTTGCTTCTTCACGGGTGGTTATTCTATGTAAATAATTGGTGTCTATGGCATCATTACGAGACATAAGTAGAAGGGAAGGTTGAAATGGTCTCTTTATAAATGAATTGTGCAACAATGTTTAGTGTAAGAATAATAACTGCCTAAGTATGGCGTCCGGTACGGTACCCAGAAGGCATTGGGACAGTAAGTTGGGCAATACCGGCTGCTATATAGAGATATTAATGAACCGTCACGTCAGGCGAGCGGTCGGTAAATGCCGACGTAGGTAATTGGCATACCAGATCGCGTGAATGAGCTCCTAAGATTTACACAAATGATGTTTTGTTTTCATTAGAAACGGTTGCGGTTACTAATTGGTAAAAAATCTTGCATAATTGCTTTAGGCCTGCTGTTTACTAATGATTGAAAAGACGTAGTTAAGTTAACCTCTCTTTCCTTTTTTTTTCGTTCAATGGCTTTAGCGACGTTTTTATAGAAACTTAGCAATAGAAAGAATCCTATAGGAAAGCTAGAATGTTTCAATGGGGCTGAAAACTATGTATGGGGCCATCCTTCTTACATAAGGTTAGTTCCACTTTTTAACCCTCCCTCCCTCTTGGTGATAAGTCGTGAGGTTTTAGTCTACCCATCCAGTCTCCAGCATCACGTATATTTTTTATTATGGGCAGATCAAGTAGTCTTAGAATTAAACTTAGGTATATTGTCACTTACGGGTTATCTTCCGTGATTATTATTTCTTTTGAGCTCCCGATATTTCGACGCTGTTGCAAGCGCCGCCATGGGATATCCCGTTAGTGACATTATAAGTTTAGTTATCGGAATTTAATTTTTCAATTTATTTAATTACTATTGGTAAAAAATATTTTACGTCAGTCATTATTATTTTTTACCCCCCACTGTTTGAACCTCACGTGATTAAAGAACGACCCCTAAATGAAATACGTAGGTACCCTCATGTAGTTAATTGTAATATAGATTGTAAGACACGAAAAGTGATGGAGGTAAGTAGATGGCAAAACGCGAACAAATAGGTAGGTAAAGAAAGCAACAATCTCCAGTCTACTGCAAGTTTATACCTTTATAAATATAAAAACAACCAAAAAAATAATTTAAAAAAATACAACAAAATGAAAAAGACATTAAATCAAAGATTGTTATAAATGCGACATTTAAACAAATGGCAATTATCTCGAGAAAGTTTTTTTAAAGGTAATCTATCTGCAGAACCAAAATGGAAAGAAAGTTATTAATATTGCGTAACGATATACATAACGCGGTATTAAAATTGATGGCATTGTTTGAGTAGGTACTAAAGGTTTTATACGCGCCTCGCACCCATTCAAATGCATATTCTCTTTATGTGTGTGAATTATCATTCCGAAGGCATCGCGAATACCTATAATAAGTATAGCCTATGCGAACAGAATGTTGTAAGAGGTTGCACATTAAAGTTATTCAAAGCGGGCGTAGGGTGCACCGAAGCTAGATCATTTCCGCAATTTTAAAGATAGCATGAATGCATGTATTTGCGTGCTTATAATTTATTGCGTACTGTATCATTAATTATGTATGTACAGTACTAGTCTACAATGATATTTGATGTCTTTATAGGGGTACTCGTGCGTGGACCTGATGAACGGCGGCATGCGGGAATCCGGTGTGTACTATCTGCAAATTAGAGGGACTACCTACTGGTTCCTGAAGGTGTACTGCGAGCAGAACATCGCTGACGGAGGCTGGACTGTAAGTAATCATTTTAGACTTTTAGGGTCAATTTCACAATTGAAACTGGACGCCATCAGCACATCCGAGCCGTGTTGAAGAACTATCGAAGTCATCATTTGTGAAATTATTATGTGTGAACATCGCCCTTAGATAAAGACGCGTGTCGTTTGGGAAAGATGGCGACGCACGTACTTACCAGGGTTTATTCTGAAATTAAATTACTTAGTTATCGCTTTACAATTTTTTATAGGTATACCTACTTGGGTAAATGCTAGGTACTCTCGGAACTTATTTGGGGGATAAAGCGTATAGTATTATGCTATACGTACACTTTATATTCACCATTCATAATACTATTTATCATACTTTTTATTTGTTTATATATCTACACTCAGCAAATCGATCTAAATACGATTATTTTACTTAAAAATAGCTAAATTATAGTACATTTTGATACAAGTGGAGAAAGTTTGTTATTGCATTCGAGCGGAATTATAACACCCGAGCCGTAGGCGAGGGTGTTTTTGAGCCGAGAAATGCAATAACAAAATAATGTCCACGTGTATCAAACGACGTTTTTCAATACACTTTTGAAGAAATAAAATAAAATAACTAGAAATATTTTTGTCACGAACTATGAAACTATGATTTTAATTTTCTTTTTTTTTTGCCTCTTTGGTTTCGCCAGGTTGAAGGAGAGGCAATGGTGTGAAGCCGCTATACAGCCTAATATAAAAAATAAATAAATTTTATATTTTTGAATTCAGAACACAAATAAATGTTAATTTGTGTTTAAAAGTAACTATTAGTTTTAAATAATCATGTTTATCTATGATATTCTATTTATTATAAACACAATTTGAATATTCAAAAAATATTTATGCCGGAGACGCGTAGTGCTTTGCAAAAATAAAAATAAAAACATTAACCTCAGACTATAGGCATTGAACCAATTTGGACTAAGTATAAGTATAGTTATCTGTGGCAATTTTCATTTGGAAAAAATCGCACGCGTGTGAAATACATTGCATGTTGTACCTAAACGTAGTGCGTTAAGGAACAGTTTTCGAGGAAGTGTAATGAAAAATATTGTGTTGTCAATGTATTTCACACGCGTGCGATTTTTTCCACTTTCCCGCACGTGTGCGGGAATGAAAATGACCACAGATAACTATACCTATAATTAGCCCAAATTGGTTCAATGCAAATTAAAAAAAAAACATTCACCTCAGACTATAGAGTCTGAGGTGAATGTTTTTTTTTAAATTTTTGCAAAGCACTACGCGTCTTTACGGCATAAATATTTTTGAAAATTCAAATTGTGTTTATAAATGGAATATCATAGATAAACATGATTATTTCAAACTAATAGTTACTTTTACACACAAATTAACATTTATTTGTGTTCTGAATTCAAAAATATAAAATAAATCTATTTTTTATATTAGGCTGTTTAACGGCTTCATACCATTGCCTCTCCTTCAACCTGGCGAAACTAAAGCGCAAAAAAAAAAAGAAAATTAAAATCATAGTTTCACAGTTCGTGACAAAAATATTTTTCGTTATTTTATTTTATTTCTTCAAAATTGTATTGAAAAACGTCGTTTGATACACGTGGACATTTGTTATTGCAATTCTCGGCTCAAAAACACCCTCGCCTACGGCTCGTGTGTTATAATTCCGCCTCGAATGCAATAACAAACTTTCTCCACTTGTATCAAAATGTACTATTCACTCATAATTTTCATGTTGTGACACGCCAAATTGTCAAACTGTCAGTTACTTTTTAATTCTCTTTCTATAGCTTAGTCTATGTATGATGGCTACTTTTTGGTTTATGTAGGTAATTTAAATTATTTTTATCAATATATTTAGCTATTGTATTTTATAAATTATTAGGTACGAGTGTTTACTAAATAACTTAATTTTAAATTATATCTTTATATTCATTACGGATATGTCCTACCCGACTACACTTGTCAGATGAGATGATGGCCACACTAAGAAAACTAATACTTGAAAATTGAAAAAGGAAGAGTACTTTGAAAACGAGCTTACAAACCACAGAGCATCTATACCTATAGACAGGGGAGTCTACTCTTGGATCTGATATCATAAGCATCAGAAAACAGTTTGGCTTTTGCTGCTACATTCTTATATTGCCCAGGGGATCCCGCTTAAGATTTCGCCTGGTGCCTTTACTCCCGATCTTGGGAAGCTGTCTACGTGACCTGGGACCTCTGCTCCCGATCTTCAGAAGCTGTCTTCGTGCTTGACATTTTACTTGTCTCGCAAAGCTATCCTGACGTCTGGTCTGAGGTCTGCCTTCCTACAGAGCTGACCTGGTGCATGACTCTTGGAACTGCACAACGCCCTTCCAGCAGAGGTTTCCTGAAGCTGATCCTAGAAGTGGCCCTGATAACTGACCTGCTACCCTAACGCCTGTTCCCGTTCCTACAGTGCTGAACTGATTCGCCACCAATTTAAAGTGCGTGAACTATAAAACTACTACTTTCTATCCTAGAGTGTGTGCTAGGTAGGTCTTTTATAATTAGCTGTATTTTTTATTTTCCCTATAAATATCTTTCCCCTATTAAATTTTAATTGAACAAGTCTGCTTATCCCTTTATTTAATAGGAGTATATTTGTTACAAGCGCTGGAACCGTCTCTGGGTTTCCACCAAGGTTACGGCTTTCGTTTGTCGATATCGATTCATACGTGAAGTAACTTTGTCGATTTATACAAAAAGGCTTATCAGACTCATACTGGTAATGCAAAATTTAAGAGCAAGAGTAGCGAGCTCGAAAATTTTTGCACTTCCCCTCGGTCGGCCCTCTGGTAGGTTAGATTTTCTTTTAACCATTCATACATAACACGAGTTGTTTAGCTACCTAATTAAGTACACAACTCCGTAGGTACAACTAAGTAGGTGCTTTATCAACTAAAATGCAGAAAACTATAGACCTAACAAAATGCAAAAAAGAGCTCGAAAAGTTAGCATTCCCCCTTAGATAAATTTGGTTTTTATGTTCATTCGTAGTTTCGTGCAGAAATGAGAATAGGAGTACCTAACTCCGTCAACTTATTCAGAATGTAAGCTATTGATATACCCAATAGCGAGCGAGAAATGGTTTGCATTCAAATTCTGATAGGTTGGTTTCTCTATAGTAGTTGACCGAGATTTCGGGAAGGTTTTGACTCCCCCTTCTACCTCCGTCCCTGCAACTTACCTAAACAGCTATAAAGACTTTGTTAGCGCCATGTGAAGGGCACTGTCAAACTTCGCACAATACCGTCGAAGTGTAGAAAACGCCACTTACGAGAAAGAAGCGCCACGTCACATGAAATAGGCATGTGTTACTGATGGTGTTATTTTAGAATTCTGACACTCATCATGAATCGAGTTTCTACTTATTCATCACTTGTGTGATTCAATTAGGTACGTACAATTTGTTTCCGTTGTGACTTGATAATATTTATTCTCGAACTTTGGCTGTATACAAAACAGGGTGGAAGGGTCAGTTCCATTATTTTCAGATTCTTTAAAAATGGAACTAGTGATTATAAAAAACAACACTAGTTCCATCATGGAACTGTTAATGGTACTAGTGACAATGAAGGCATCGACGCACAACGGTCACCTACCACGTACTTACAGAGAATGGGGGTAGTCAGATGACACACCAATCAATTGACATACCTACTTTTAAAGAGCTGTCAAAACGCGGTTCTCTCATAGATTTTGTATGGCAATAGCAAACTGTGACGTCACTGTTTATTCACAACTATTTATTGATTTCAAAGCAACTAAAAATCGTATTTGGCAATTAATTGAAAATAAATCGGGTTTTCAGGCCCAAAATAAAGTGTTTTTGTTTTAGAGATTGGTGTCTTGGAGTTGTTGTTTTATGGTGTTATCTACTCTATATATATTGTTTCATAAAAACAAAAAAAAACAGCTGTTCTATACACTTAACAAAAACTACAGAACGGATTTGGATGAAATTTTGCACACAGATAGTTTATAACCTGGATTAAAACAGGATATTTTTTATCCCAGTAGTGAGATCCCATGTTACAATATTAAATTTCGCGTGGGCGAAGCCGCTGGCAGAAGCTAGTTTCCTAATAAAAATTGCTATGGGATGTAGAATGATGTAGGTAATGAATACGTGGAGTGGTCGTTTGAGCGACGATATCCCCTCCCCCTGTGTATACCATTAGGTACCTACACCTCTGACTAACCTTTTCGGGAACAGGCGTGATGTGAGGGTACCTATTATAACAACCTATTAAGTAAATATACTAATAGGACTAGGTAAGTGGAAATCAAAGAGTTTATCATAGGACAAAAATGTATTTAATGTTTATAGTCACGCAATCATGTTTTACACTACCCTTAAATTAAAATCAATAGCACTGATACACAATATGTTAAAAAAAAACCTGTCCGATCCGGGGTATATTAGTATCCCAACCGCATCTATACTTATAATCATAGAGCTGAAGAGTTTGTTTGGTTGCACGCGCTAATCTCAGGAACTGTAGGTTCAAATTGAAAAATTCTATTAGTGTTGGATATTCCATTTATCGAGGAAGGCTATAGACTTATTATAACATCACGCGACGACCTAATGAAGAGGAGCATCAATGAAAAATATTTCAAAAACCTCCTTTTTTAGAAATCGGTTAAAAACGGCAAAAATAGTATTTTTAGAATAATTTCACGCGAACGAAGGTCGCAGGCAACAGCTAGTTACTAAATAAAATAAGAAACAAAATATTCATGAAAGTAAACAAATTGATGAATTTTACAACTGATTTTTGTACCCAAATTATCACCATTTCCCTAAAATCTAACAAACTTTTAAAACGTGACAACACCATCTTCTGCATTAGTTTGTTCGATCATCAGTTGTATAGTACGTCACTACCTGAAGAGCGATCGGAGTGTCACCGCCCACGCTCCCTGTATTGCCCTGGAAGTTTCCTCATATTAGTTTTTTACTTGTTATCCAAAACTACCTAATATAATCTTATCATGATACTATTATTACCCTTACGGATCGGACAGATTTTTAAAAAATATATTGTCGCGAACAAATCGTCAACACAAATTAAAAACGATACAATTTTAACTTATAAAGAAATCTAATACGAGTCATAAAACGGTTTCATTACAAAACGAGGTTGAACTGGTTCAAGCAAAAGGTCGATCTCGCTATTCAGACTGAATGCGACCAGCTCAATTGAACCGCGTTCTTTATGTCATATAGTGACCCTGGAAGCTCCTCCAAGAAGACCTGTGAATATAACCCTTACGGTGGCCATACACATAAACACGCTAATAGCGCGTCAGTTAAGTTTGAGCTGCCTCCAGAAAAAACCTGCAGTTTTGCAACATACCCGCTCCGGTTAACCTGTACAGGCAGTAGTTACACCTTAGGCCCAGCGCACACCGCTGGAGGCGCAGCGCAGCGCATTTGAAGACAACAATTTAATATAAACCTTAACTACCTTGATATACGGTCAATATAAGAATAAATTCGCACGCAGTACTCGGAGTGCCCTCAAGCTACTACAAGAGCATGCGCGCGACCGTATATCAAGGTTAAATTGTTGTCTTCAAATGCGCTGCGCTGCGCCTCCAGTGCGCTGGTATGGCCCAGCGTGTATGGCGACCTTATGACACTGTTTTTAATGTTGTTTACTTGTAATAGAAATACATAAACAGGCAGGAGAGCTTAAATTTGGACTGTTTAGTCTAAACTCCACCTCGTTTTGTAGTAAGTAGTCAAAAATTTTAATAAGTATTATAAGACATTAAGAATCACAACAAACTTTGCGAGATTAATTACCCTCATCTCAAATTGCTGTATCCTAACACTCAAAACCTAAACACTATTTTTTAATTCAATTTTATTAGTTAGCCATCGCCATAAACTGCCTCACTATACTCCCAAATTTTAGGAAAAATATTGAAAACTTAATTATAATAATCCAACGTTAACACAGACAATAGAAAAACAAAATAATTGAACTACTATGAATACAAAGTATATTTAAGTTGGTAATTTGTTAATTACTATTAGGACAACTGCCAGGGGTGATCAAACTGCCAGGGGTGATCAAAATGCTACTCAATTGAAGAGTTAGGCTTTTTGTTAGAATAGGCTTTAAGGTGTTTTGTGAAATATGCTGTTTAAGTCAGTCCGTTGATGGTATGTTAACGTGTAGTTTTTGATTAATTTTTTTAATGTTCATATTACAGTGACATAACAGTCACATAACTCTTTACCTCGCACTGCAGGAGTAATGTCACTAGTTTATAGATAAATCCCTTGACGAGTAATATGTACGACGGGTTTCCGGACGATATCGATAAACTTCGACCGGTCATCTCATCATTATGAACAACTTGTAATATGGGACCAAACCCTGAATGGCTAAAAAAAATCAGCTGTCCCATACATTTTGACGAGTTATGCGAACATAATTGTAGGGAACAGCAGATTTACAGTGACATCCGTTGTACAAATTGCCGTCGCTGTTGAAGGCAATCCCATGAGAATAATGATATTCTCATGGGATTGCCTTCAACAGTAATAGGTACTATATTCAGTAGTTATCTATAGTACATGTTACCTATGAAGGTAACATGTACTATAGATAACTACTGAATATAGTACCTATTACAGCCCAGACTACGACTTCCAAGTTGGTTGATTAATAACAGTAGCAAAGATATGATTTCTTTATTTGTTTAAACATTGTATACATACAAGAACATGCAAAATATTACATTGTTTTAGTCCAGAATGTGTAACCGTAAGTATCGGCGTACAAATATTTCCATAACATTGAGAAAAAAATTAACAATAAGAAATGATTTTAAAATTACTTAGAATAGGCACATGCAAAGTTTATAATTTAACAACTTTATAAATTAAAAAAAATTCTGATGTGATAATGTCAAAATTTCATAATCATATAAATTCAGTATTAGGGTCAAGAAACGATAAAATTATTACCTAATTAAGTCAAACAGAAAATTTTTTTTGGGCTAGAAATTCGGAGATACTATAAAATGGTTTTTGAGAGAGAAACATTTACTTATAATTGGCGTTTGAATGCCTTACCATTCAGCTAATTCTTGTTAAATATAGTAGGCGCCATACAGGCGATACTTTTACGTGTGAGTGCCGTTTTTGCGGGATAGACTCGAAGAATGGTCATATCCCGTCTTACGCGGTACCACGTCCTGTAAGTGTGGAAATAGTTTGGGGTTTGTTACATTGCAGTTTCGAGGATGTAGAGACAAGGAAGAGTCAATAGCTTGTACCTTTTAAATCACCAAATCACCCCTGGTAGCTATTACTCGTATGCTAAACACTAGAGGGCACGTTCAATAAGAAAAAGGGTATGTGGCTATATGATATAATAAGATGGATAAGTATACCTCTAATAGGCTTGTGTCCTGAAAAAATCTAATTAGTCCGTCAGTTAGATTATCAAAAAATATTTGACACGATTTTCCTTTTGTTATGTAAACCAAAATTGACGAAGATACGACGCTTTTAAACTTCTCAATACGTCACGCCGTTTTATATTTTTGCGTTGTGACGTCACGAGCCCCCACTCCCGAGTTTTGATGCGTTTTATCTTTGTCAATATTCATTATTTACAAAAACAAAAAATACGTGTCCATTATTTTCCAATATTCTAACTGACGGACTAAATAGATTTGCAATTTATTGATGATGGAAACTAGCCTATTATAATATTTGAAAAAAATACTAGATACCTATGTTCCTATTTAACTCGGCTAATATGTTATACAATTCGCTATTAGAGTATGATTATGTAAAGCTATAGGGGAGAAATGTGTTGAATGCTACTTGCTTGTTTAATAGTTTTATATGTAACTATTCAAGTCGTTGACGACTAAGTGTGTCTACATATTTTTAATTTGTAATTTTAGATAGGTATTTATATTTGGATTAAAATTAACAGCTATGTTCTTAAACAAAAATATAGCAATCACTCTGACAAAAAAAGAAATGTTCCTAATTGCTAATATTTAATATGAAGAAATATCTACTACTTAAATACTAAATATGACTATTTCAATACTTTAGTGCTTAGTACAAATATTGTTAAATTGAATACGAAGCTTGAAACTTTGAATATTAATTAAAATCAGTGTCAAATGCGTCAAAGATTAAATCTTAGGCAGCATTGGTTAACGGTCTGAAACCACTACATGGCGATCAATGCTCGCTCACTGATTTTGTCGACAGTAGGCACTACAGAACTGAGCTTTAAGGCTGGTATCAGAAATAAACTAAAAATATTGGTGTCGATTTTTTTGTGCACAACTAAACTTAATGTAAGCTATAACTATATTTTTCTCTCTAATAAAACGAGAAAGAGACGTACGTAATTTAGAGCTGTTAAAGTTATTTGGAACTAATATTTCCATACAAATTAAGGATGCACGTAAAAACATGTCGACTAAAAACAAGGTGAAACGCAAAGCATAGTTTGACATCTCTAATTTAGTTCATAGCTATAGCCGTCCTTTTCGCGCACTGCCTTTTAGTAAAAGATAGCAATAGCCTAAATTAAGTTTAGTTTGTGTACAACAGAATTGACACCATTATACATCTATTTCTTAAATGCTACGCAGTTTGGCTATTTGCAAAATATTTGACAAACCTTAAAATTATGCTATTGGCATTATTTTTATGTTTAAACATTAATTTATACTACTACCACATTGGAAATCTACTACACTTCAATATTAATTTTACACTATTAGGATAGTATTTATAATAAAGTTTGCTATTTTTTTTATCGAAGAATCACGCACTCTGCGGACACAATTGTCCCCCTCCCCACTAACAAACTTAACACAATCGTGTTTCGTGACTGCTAATCCTTCCACAGCCGCTGGAGATAAGAGATTCTTGTAAGGTCCCTCACGAGCGAACAATATAGGTACAAAAAAACCCGTAAACCTCAAGCTTCTACTATACATATAGCTATTAAATAGTCAACTGTCAGTAGACATTTGCTGCAAATATTTTACTGTACACGTCTTTTAAAGAATTAAAAACATCATTTCTCTCTAAAAATAGACGGAGAGAGAGAAATAGAGTGAGAGAGATGAAGCTCTACACTTCTACAGGAAAGAATAGCACTATCCTTTTTCACAACCGAACAATGATTAATCAAACCATAATACCGCCCCTGAAGAGATCTGCGTACATTTGAGCCACGCTCCAGTCTTTGTATTGTCTTTGAATGCAATTAAAACCTCCTTTCAATTACCCAGGTGATACACCGTCGAGATGACTACGGCATACCAGCTGAGAACTTCAACCGAGACTGGAGCGATTACAAGAACGGGTTCGGGGATCCCAGCAAGGAGTTCTGGCTCGGTAACGAGAACATTTACATGCTCACCAACAACGATGACTACATGCTCAGGGTTGAACTTGAAGATTTCGACGGTAATAAGAGGTAAGCAGAAAAGACAGTCGCGGTCGTCAGTTCGTCTAGTTCTATGTGAGTTTATATCTATTAAATTACCAGGAACTGCACGCTACAGGTAACAGTTATTAAGTTTTCCTAAGTTAGCTATAGACATTACATTACTAATCAAATCTTTGTGCTTAACAAAACCGTAAACATTAGAACAGTTCTACAATATTATAACAAAAAATTCTAGAACAACTAAACATTACACACGAAAATAACTTGCGAATAGAGCAACAACAAATAAGTAAAAAATAAGTAATTAGATTCTATACACCGCGTCAAAATATTTTTCGTTATTTACGCCTGACACAGAAAATATCGCAGTGAATTGACTGCCATTCAAACGCCTATCAGAACGTGCAAGCGAAGTCTTCTCAGTTTTGACAGTTTTCACGATTAAAATCTTTTCTTGACTACAGTAAAATATCGCCAACGAGTGTGATAGAAACACATGTTTACAAGTTACATCGTAGGCAGTAGCGTAGGCGAAACTATTTACAAGTTTATACCAGCTTTGATACTCGCTACACGATTGATTGGAAGATTTATAGCTAGTGTTAACTTAATCCGTATGCATATAGTTTGGCAGGTGCGGTATATTGATACATAGTACAAGTTGTTGATGATAAACCTAATTAAAATTGATTGAAAAAGAACTGTATTATTACATTCGGTTTTGTCAGCATGAACAGAACAAGAGAAGAATCTAATGTTCAGTATTAGTGTTATAGTTTTAAATAAGACGTTCGGACATAATAGAAATAGAACACTACATAGTTGTCTACAATAACAACCAGTATTTATCAACGTTTTACAAAATAACAACTATTGTTTAATAGTTTTTTTTATAATTATTTGTATAATAGTTATATGCAACTGTTGTATAATGAGGGGTATTAAAACACGAATATGGGTTTATCACACGAGGCGAAGTCGAGTGTGATATTAGTATCACATGAGTGTTTTAATACCTAATTATGTACAGTTGCATACAAGACTTTATCTACATCCATGATATGAATCCTCTATAAAAGGTTCTCAAACCATAGGGTGCTGTATTGTTGTAAGAACTCTATGTAAATTTATGGAATAGTATATTTCATTACAAGTGCGGAAAGACTGTCATTGCAAAGAGTTCCGACAAATGTCTACCCGAGCCGAGGCGCAGCCGAAGGCGAGGGTTGACAGTCGAAACAAGTACAGCATACAAGTAACATACAGCTTAGTCTTCAGTAGATTTTTTTTATTGATATGAAATGAAAATGAAATTTAATGAGATGAAATGAAATGAAACCTAACCTAACTCATTCAATTAAATCATTAAATCTGATATTGAAATAAATTAGTAGCTTCTTTTTAGAAATCCTATACGTATTTGTATGAATCACAAAAACTCTTTAGTAAAAACTTCATGGTTGGTTTTTCTTTATAATAGACATTATTTTGACAGTTGGGAAAAAGAACGCACGAGTTAGGGAAAGGTAAAAAAAAGCACTAGTATGTAATAGCCCACATCCCGAACGCTATACGTCTCTGCAATACACCACTTTTTGAGCAACTGTATTAAAAAGTTTATTTGCTGAGTACCTATTTAATACAAACAAACCATGTATATGGTAATAATATAATTATTTACATTTTGGATTGTGCAATTATTAAAATGCACAAAGCTTGTATCACTCATTTTTGTAAACAACAAAGTACCTACATAATGCAATACTAACATCGAACAAAAATGGCAGGATTCGACGTGTATATTTTTTTTTAATTACGGCGCTGTGGTAGAGAATCGCACGTGCTAGACAATGTTCTCTTTTTAAAACGAGTTGCACAATGATATTATAAAGAAGATACGCCATGTTCATACTGAATGGCGTTCAGATATCGTTGCGAGTAATTTAAAACTACGACAGCGATAGATAATACGGAACGTATAAGATAGAAAGAGATAGCTAGCTATCAAAGTGCAACAATTGTGTCACTTTGTCCTCAACATTTTGTGCGTGCTAGTGCGATATCTACCTCTTTTACTATATAATATCATTGGAGTTGCATAATGAAATTTAGTACAACACTAAAACACCCGTTTGGACTGTTTCAGATACTTTTCTAAAGGATTTATAGCATGGGTGTAGATAAACAACATTACATTGGCAATAAATAGCTTGAACATAAATTGAATAATGTATGTACAGACGCCATCACAACAAGCTAGTTACCTACTACAATCTATCAAAGGAGAATGACCAAAAAAGTTAGGGCTTTGCTTTGATTATATAATGTCTAGATGAGCGTCAAATGCGCGCAAACGTGTCAAAAAATATTAGCCAACTGTTGGCTTATAGGTTCTTACCCGCCGATTAGTGCTGATTGTGCCGCTATGGCGTCACTACGTATTACGCGCGCTAAGTAATAAACAAATAACAGCTATAAAATAACGGTATGGGCTATTAAACTGTGCCGGAATTATACAGGAAGGGTATAAAATACCAAGCACATCACATAGCATCGGTAACTAACCAAAAAACTATTTTTTTTTTTTTGTTTTTATGAACATAAAATTACGCCATATTTTATCAGTGTTGCCAGTTTCTTTTTTTCGGCACAATTGTAATACTAATTTATTTAACTTAGCTGATTTAATACAACATTCACTAACAACTCTATTTAAATTTAAATAGTGTTTTTTATTTATTGAAGAAAGTAACTACATACTTAATAAAAAGACACTATTATAACTGAATAATACCTACATAAGTACACCGAAAACTTATCTTATTTTATTAGTCTATTTTTTTAATATGTGACCTAAGGGAGAATATTGTAGTAGCTGGTATCATTATTCACGCCCACAGACATAGAAGGACAGTGTAAAACACCGCCTGCACGCACACAGGCTTGAAAATGTTGGCTCGTTTTTTTTGTAGGGCGACGCTCCATCTAGACATTATATAATCAAAGGGGCTTTGGCAATGATATTATAAAGAAGATACGCCATGTTCATACTGAATGGCGTTCAGATATTGTTGCAAGTAATTTAAAACTACGACAGCGATAGATAATACGGAACGTATAAGATAGAAAGAGATAGCTAGCTATCAAAGTGCAACAATTGTATCACTTTGTCCTCAACAATTTGTGCGTGCTAGTGCCTTATCTACCTCTTTTTACTATATAATATCATTGGGCTTTGGTCCAAAAAAACAGGGTTGACTTTATTGTGGGTTGTCTTATACTGTTGGACTTACTCTGTGTGCAAATGTGCATCAAATTCTAACCCACAGTTAGACTAATTCAACGATATTTAATACTGCAACGAAACACTATTTGCTTGCATCTATTTAATAAGTACCTATATTATTTCTATGCATTAAAAACAGCAGCTATAATTGTAATAGCCTAGTGGAGTGGGTAGTTTTTAGTTTTTTTTTACCACATTGCCTGCAATGAGAATGGGTCGTCAAGTGAATGTGCAACTTTTTCTCAAGTTAACGTTTCAGCTAATATCTATGATTGTGGGACAGATTTTTTCGGATCCCTAAAAAAAAATGTTGCATTTGAACCCGTCTTTCAAATGAGCTATGTAGTAAATCTGGGGGCACATTTTTTTATCTGTTGTTGGACCAATGCGGTCATTTTCCTTTCTTTAATAGATTTTCAACTTTATCACTAAAGCATTAGGTAACCTTTAAAGTTGATTGGGAACATTTCATTTTGTCAGTTTCGGTTAGGTTGACGTGCTGGCGTGGCGTCGCGTCTGTACTTACCTATGTATGGTAAACTTACAATGACAATAAATTGAATGAACATAAGTTGATTGAACATAAATTGAATAACCTCTCAGAAATCAGGCTTTAATGACACGGCAATACAGTTTATGAAGCAGTTCTGTGTGTATTAAACAGAGAAAGCTTAGCGATACCGTCGATTTTTCAAGGAATAAAAAAAATTACCAGACTAATGATTTCCCGACAAAACAGGTATGCACAGTATTCGCACTTCAAGATCTACTCGGAAGCGGAATACTACAAGCTTGAAATTGAAGGTTACGAAGGAAACGCGGGAGACTCCCTCAACGACCCCTGGTACGGATCGAACAACAGCCCCTTCTCTACTTACAACAGGTATGTGAACCCTAAACACACAATTTCACACAACAATGACGGCCTTCCGTGCATTCGTCGAACGCACTAGGCATTAATCATATACACGCATCAAAAAAAGTTTGCGGTCATTTTCAAAAATCGAAAAGCGAAGAAATTATAATTTCTTCTACTTTTTAGATTCTTTATTTAAAAATATAGATTTAGAATATAAAACAGTAAAAAAAACAACCGATTTTTTCTTAAAAATTATGTCAGCTTCTGCTAGAGATCACAAACTTTTTTGATGTGTGTACGAACTTATACTAACTCATGAATCAAATAATTTGTTTTCAACAGACGCAAATAATAGTTATTTATGCAACTGTTGTATAATGAGGGGTATTAAAACACGAATGTGGGTTTATCACATGAGGCGAAGCCGAGTGTGATAATAGTATCACATGAGTGTTTTAATACCTAATTATGTACAGTTGCATACAAGACTTTATCTACATCCATGATATGAATCCTCCATGTAAAGGTTCTGAAACCATAGGGTGTTGTAGTGTTGTAAGAAGTCTATGTAAATTTATGGAAAGTTTAATTGCTGAGTATTTAATACAAACAAACCATGTTTATGTAATAATATAATTATTTACATTTTGGATTGTACAATAATTAAAATGCACAAAGCTTGTACCTATCACTCATTTTTGTAAACAACAAAGTACATAATGCAATACGAATATCGAACAAAAATGGCGGGATACGACGTGAATTCGAATTAACCTATAAGATTTTTTTTTTAATTACGGCGCTGTGGTAGTGAATCGCACGTGCTAGACAATGTTCTTTTTTTAAAACGAGTTGCATACCTAATGAAATTCAGTACAACATTATAACACCCGTTTGGATGTTATAATGGTTAATGTCACTGGCTGTTTTAATGTTGGCCATAAGCTAACTGTTTCAGATACTTTTATAGAGGATTTATAGCATGGATGTAGATAAAAATAATTTTACAACTTGCATGGAAGAAATCCATTATGTAATATTTTATTTTATTTCATCTACACATTAATATTTTCTACGACACTTGGAATATTTTATTGACTACTTCATTAACACGAGACGCTTATTTGTCTCACCCTTTTACATCACCCTTCGTTCAAAATACCTACTTCTATTTAAAACGATTAAATCCCCATCTTTTCACCGGTATCATAAATGTCTATTAAACCTTACCAATGAAATCTTTTAAAAACAATTTTACTTTATACAATATCGACTATTCAATGCGATATTGCCTACTGACGACAACACCAAACTACATGAAGTCAATAAAATGAGCTTCTTGTTTATAAGCGAGACTAGCGGACGTCCCGCGGTTTCACCCGCGTAGTTCCCGTTCCAGTGGGAGTACGGGGATAAAATATAGCCTATGTTACTCGTGGGTAATGTAGCTTTCAAATGGTGAAAGAATTTTTTAAATCGGTCCAGTAGTTTTTGAGCCTATTTATTACAACCAAACAAACAAAGTTTTCCTCTTTATAATATTAGTATAGAAGTATAGATAACAAGACTGCTCTGAGAGTAAAAATGACACAATTATTTTATTAACAGGGACAACGACAGATCCTCGTTGAACTGCGCTTCTATGCTGAAGGGAGGGTGGTGGTGGAAGTCTTGCGGCCGCGGCCTCAACGGCCTGTACCTTCACGACCCACAGGACCTAACTGCCAGACAAGGTGAGATAAAGCACTAATAATATTCAACTTAGTCTAAACAACCAACATCAACAAACTAAGTCCAACTAAGCAATCATCTAAAGACAAGAGAAAAGACATAATACTGTCTTATAAATACGAACCGTCTAACAATGTGTAAAGTAAAGCTCTGATCAATGTCAATAGAATCGACAGCGTGATCACATCTAGTTGCTATCATTATTTCGACAGGCGCCGGCACATAGCGACGCGTGGGAATGAGTCGGTGACAACCACTGTGGGTATATTCGTGACGAGTATAGATATAAACAGTGAAGGTGTTACAGGTATCGTCTGGTTCCGCTGGAGAGGCTGGGACTACACCCTGAAGCGTGCCACCATGATGATCAAGCCCAAAGGCCTGCTGCCAAACACGTGAAGCGCCGCCACACGACGTGACACAACACAACTTATCCAGCCTCTGTTCACTCATTACCTGGATTCGACCCACAAACATTACACCTTCTATCTAAAACATTCAACAAGCGTTTTAGTCTAAATTGAACTGAAGCAACCAATCTGTGATACTCTTACAACGATATTCGCCTCGAAACTCACAGTCGTACAAAGAATGATCAGATCTAAATGATTGCTTTCCGAATCCATGTAATGACATAGAACATAGCAGGCAGCTAAGCTCAATATATGTACCTATCTCTGTAAATAATTACTCGTAAATCATCGATCATGTCAATCATCGCATCTTCGCCATTGTAACAGTAAAATGTGCCCCGATGTAAATACCAGATGCTAGACTATGATTAAAGTGCCACATCACGCCCCAAATTCATTAATTTATTACTCATGTAAACTTGATACATAAAAGAACCTTTCGTTAATTAGGTATATAATTTAGATTGTAAGTAATTTTTTGTAATAAGATGTAAATAATTACTATTATGCAGCAATCGATAAGATGCAAACAAAATGACAACAATACTTACATGTAACGTAATATTATGACAGCGCGGATTAGCCTGGGAATTTGAATTTTATTTTACATCTCTAAATGCACTAACTCTCGAAATATTATATAATACTATTATATGCTTTAATGTATGATTTTAATTACATATGTATAGTTGCACATTGCTCTATTGTAATTAACCACTAGCACATACACATCAATGTACCTGATATATACCTGAGTAGCAGCAAGTTCGTGTAATGCCTTGCACGACGTGATATAAATATGTATACAGACAGACACATACACAATATGATATTATCGACATTATACAATTTGCACTACTACAACTAATTAGTTTAAAGTTCAACCGTCACTAGTGAGTCGGCCGCCGCCGCCGCGTCGCCGTCGGCTCGTTACTAACAAGTGCCCACTATGTAAGTAAGATGTCGTCAGGCAATGTTCACTAATAATCCACACTGTACTTAAACTAAACGCCTATACTTCAGGATTGTTTATGAATTATTGCTTGGCACGTAACTGTGCTCAGTTATAAGTTACATACACGAATATTGTTAGTAAATAAATGTGCGTATTTTTATCGTCGTCGTTTTATTCACATAATACATTCATTAACATATTGTACATATAATTCTGATTAGGTATATGAAATTGCAATTGAATAATATAGATATACACAAGAAACATTCATGAAAAAATAAAGTTGTTTAAATAATATTTGAAATATCCGTCCATCTAATTCACGTTATCAATTTAGATTAGCGTTAAATTTTAATTGTTTTAATTCACCTCACCACTAGACGCCCGTTTTCACAACACTGACTCTAAAAGCTGATGCTGATATTTTAGTCCATCTCAAAATCCGGTTCCGGTGGTTTGACATTCAACAGTGGATCCATGTGACGCATTAGGTCCACATCTAGATCCATATCCCCCATATCAATACTATCTGATATCAAACCGGGTGGTGGAGGAGCCTCGCCTAAAAAGTCTTTACTATCATCAGAGTCTAATAAATTATTACGAGCCACCCCGTGCGAGAAAATAGATCGATCCATTTCATTACGTGTTTCTAGCATGGCTTGCTCTAACAAATTCGGGGTTTCTATATTAAACAATAAATCTTGTGTGGTGTCTCTATATACGGCGTCTAAGTCAGCTAAAGAATAATGTTCGGCGGCAGGCAACACGCGCGAGGGGCTGGACTGCGAGTCACGCCGCGAAGTTCGCGCGCGTTTCACCCGCTTTCCAGCCCCAGACATGTGTTATACTTTTTGTTTCTTCGGGCCCTTCTTATTAGCACGCTCCTTGGCCTTCTCGAGCAGTGGCAACAGCTTCTTCTCCTCTGCTAATATTCTGAGCAGCATGATGATGAAAGGCAAATAGTTATGCCTCCTACGAGCCATTTCTTGTTGATACTTCAACATCTTTACATCTTCATACTCAATCAGCATTCTAAGTCTGGGTATTTCATTTTCCATCTCATCTGTTTCCATGCCGAGCATCTGCGACTCGGCCAGCAGATCCTGGAGCTGTCGCTCATAGATCATCTTCCTGTCGGACACGAGAGCCATCAGGTTGAAGTGGATTTCGCCTTCAGTATATCTGGAAATTTTAAGTCAACTGTTAGCATCGATCACAACGTAAGATGTCATCACGCCCGTACCACCAATGGGTGACCGTTTTGGAGAATAAATGCGTGATGCCTGAGAGGTCTACACACATTTGGGACGGCATTCGGCACAGCCGAGCGGCAAAATCGGATACAATCATGTAGATATACGTTCGTCTGCCCGGCTTAGCTCGTATTGTTCTGAGCCAATGCGAATATGACCGAGTTTACCAGTCGGCACGAGCTGAATGAAAGCAAAATATGTGTATTTAATTGCTTTGGATAGTCACTGTTAATCAACAAATACTGCCGAATCGTATGTGCCGAACCAAACAATTGTGTAGTTTTTCCCAAGTTTCACGTAACGCCCGCCCACCTATCATATCCAGTCTCCATGCTGCAGCTGAAATCAAAATTAGTTTTCAGATAGAACGGAACATCAATATTATATCAATGTTAAAATGTGGTTAGTCAAAAGCAAAATTTTCAATAATTCACATACACATTGATTCTTTTCATAATAATTGGGCGGACTACATCCAGCCAGTCTTGTTCTGGGGCGACGGGGCCGTGGTCGATGGGCCCTTCCTTGAGGCCATCCAACTCGTAAAGACGACCGTCTATTGGCATGTAGCCAACGAAGTGGTAAGCTTCGTCATCCTGAAACATTACAGTCAATCTGTGTTATTGTTTGTGCAATGTGGAAATTACTGTTCAGAAACCAGAATTAGATGCTTAATTCAGTCTCAGGAATTGAATTTACAAAATCTAATTTAGTAGTAGTAATTTAATAAAAGTAATACTGAACAAGCAAGACAATAGTAGCAATCATTTAAGAATCAGCCCATAAGGATATGTTGGCTGTAGGTTGTAGCATACATTAGACTTAGAAGAAATATACAAAGTTTAATGGCTAAGAGGACTTTATCAAAATGTTATTGCAAATAAAAACACATAAAAGCTCATAAGTTCAATATTGGAAAGACAAGTGAACAATTTGTTTGCAAAGGTTTACTCATGGACTGACGCAAACTGAATTGCGTCGATTGTGTCTCCAAATCGATATTCACTGTGATATCCAGCACCATCACCATAGCACCATCAGTAAAGTTCTAGATTCTAATTTATACTCTCATTCTATTCTGAATTTAGTGAATTATGAATGTTGCCATCCTCGTCCATTTCATCAATGCATATAATGCCTACATTTCATACCTTTGAAGCAGTTTTAGGATCAAACTCAAAGAGTGTTTGGTTCGCCATGGAGTTGTGAGCACTACGAATAGTCTGCGAGTTGCTTAGTGTAAGCCCTCGCATCCTCGGATCGAAAGACATGCTGAACTCCTTCAAACTGTTCAATTCCGGGCCCAGGTCCACATCAGGATGGTCGCAATTCAATAGCAGACTTATTACCGCCTGTGTTGCACAGGCATTGTTTATAACCTAAAATAAACACAAAAATCAATTTAAGAAAAGTGATGTAAGTTTTACAGAGCACTGGCTGTTACCAGCAACTTCGACGTGTCTTTTGATAGGTTTAGTGGTTTAGGCGTGAAAAAGTAAAATACAGTAATAAAAGTAACATCACATCTGTAAATTCCCAATGGGTTATGCTGAAGAGTACCATAGTACAACCACATTTCGGCAGTTATGTTGCGTCCCATGTAAAAAGGTACAAGCCTTTTGTCATCAATTGTTCACAAATCCAAACTCTGGGCTACTCTGAGAAATTTATTATGGTGAAACCCAATCACATGCCTGTCCTAGGAATTGAACCCAGGAGCGTTATACTTTAGCCACCACAAGACTACCGAGGCAATGAGAAATATTAGCATGGCTACTAAAATAAATGTTGTATGCTGTTCAGCATTATTAAATTATATGAGTATAATATTGTTTACCTGTTTAGCGAAGTAGATTTTGTCGAGACGACTGTCAGTAACAACAGGGGCTGAGGGAGCTTCATGTTGCAAGTATTTGAACAGGAATATAAGTCCATGTACTGGCCTGAAAAACAATGTATAACAGATATTAATGTTTGATCCCAGCTGGGCCTTCTGACCCTTTAGGTGCTATTTTATTTTTACAATAAGTAATTAATCTTTTTTATGTTTGAAGCAGTGAAATTTTTTTTTTAGTGTATCATAGAACTGTGATGACCGTTATTTCGTATCGCCGGTACGTCTATGTATGTATTGTAATGTTTTAGTCTAGTTTGTGGCCATGTTTATATAATTATCATGTCAAGAGTACAGGTGACTGGACATTAAGGACACTACAGCAGATGGAACAGGGTTTGATGAGGAGCACCACACTCGCACATGGTGTTTGATGGATCAAATATAGTCCATTATAATAATATTTATATAAAACATACCTTAATGTTTCGAAGATACCATCGTCAATTGTCCACAATTCTTCAACTTGAACACCACTAGCTCCTAAAAGATAAATAACGGTAAATAAAACACAAATAAATTTGGTTTCTTTACTAGTACTTAACTGAAGTGACTTGACTGGAAATGTAAATAATAGCTTTTTATCTCACAAATTGACATATACAGATTTTTGGACGTGTTTTGACCGCCGTCAGACATGACCGCCAGAGGCTGCACCCAAGGAGAGGTACTACCTCTTCTGGAATCTGGTTATTAATGACGGCAATTATCACAAAACTCAATGCATAACAGTTGTACACAATTGGTTATGCAGACTGCCTCACAATCCTTATTTCAGGGACTGAAAATTTGCAACCTTCAACAAAGGCTATCCAAAATACCACGATTACTGAAACGACGACACGTACGAGGAACACTTATAAATGTTAAAGCACACAACAAAAAAACACAGGGGCCATGAAGAACAAATTGAGTCATACAAGATCTTATATGGGCATCAACTATTCGCAAAAAAACATTCATCTATGAGGCCATTTCCTCACAAACTGTTTCTAAGCAACTGTACAGTCAGAGCATGGACTAAACTCCTAGACAATGCAGTCTCAGCCCAAAACACTAATCGGCTAGACTAACCTACACAATACACTGTATTGCAAGAAGAAAATCGAGTGGGGAACCACAGACTACAGGTGTCTCAACTGCCTGCCTGACAATGATAAACTAGCTAGCGGGGGATCGGGTATGGTAGCACCACTCTGCTACCATACCCGATCCCCTGCTAGCTAGTTTGGTAGTAAGTATTACAAAAGTGTACATTTAGGTTAGTGTTATTTCTCAAACAATGGTATAATTAGTGCATAAAAGAAAACTATAATTAAAATATATTTAACAGTTGCAAGAGGCAATAATGTGGAATTAAAATGTTTGTTAGCAACCTGCCCGATTTAAGTTATTTAAACCTGTGTTTTCACCTGTGTATGGTAGCGTAGTGGGGCCTAAAGCCATTGTGCCACTCCTATTCACGCTAATGCTTTTGCCTATGCACTCTGATAGGGAAATGTGCCCATGGTGAGTGAAGGCAGGCCAAGGAATCACCTCCTACTATGAATGGTTGCTTTACAAAACAGGTGCTCCAGTTGACTAAACCACAGCTGCCCTCAGTTATAGCCACCATAACTGGACATGACTCGTTTTATAAACAGTCATAGTGGTTGTAGACAGCCCACTGTGTGAGTCTGCATGGAAGACGAGGCAGAGGCACACGTGTTCTTAACTGCCAAGAGGTTGCCTCATACGGGGCATACTACTTCAGTAACTTACGACTCTCCACAGGGTCGTCTAAACACCAAGGCGTTCCTGGCATTTCTCAGGGAGCTGTTTGAATGAACAATTTTCCCACCAGTATATGAAACAGTATAGGAATTGTGGGCCCCAGCCTGTTATGCAATACAATACAACAATGATGTCATGGGGCTTCGGAACCGGTTTTTCCTGATTCTTAAAAAACTGGAACGTTGTAAAAACCTGGTTCCTTCGATTCTTTTTAAAATCAATTATTATTGGTCTGTGAACCTGACAGATCAGTCACACAACACATTGTAGGTTGTTTAAAATGTGAATACTGAGATATAATAATAAAACTATGTGATTTCAGTGTAATATTGTAGCTTGATTTAATCAAATCAGACATGACAGCTGTATCACCTGCCACAGCCGGCCATCATGACTGATATAAACAATATGTAACTGGTGATACATTACAGATACTTACATGAGTAAGTAAATTTATTGACCTCAGCTTTTGATCAACATTTTGGGCTGATATTATTTAGCCACAAACCCCCCCTCCATAAGTAGGACCATACAATTTGACTTATGCTATTAACAGATATGAAATCTGGATAATAATATTGCGAAACATAATCTCCCATAATATTGGAACTCTTCTATCATTAATCATTAAGTATACAAAAATGAGAACATGGTTAGACTTACCAAACTTTTTAATGAGCTGTGTGAAAACCCCCGGGTCACTCTCAATCAAACACCAGTCACCAGCAGACTCCATGTTGAGATATCACCTGTAGGAACAACACAACACTACATAAATTTTGATATAAACATTTGATTCAAACCAGAGTATGAAGACACGAGAGAGAGGGTTGTCAAACATTCACAAGTTGTACATTGTTTGAGTATTTTCTTCCATTTTATATAGTTTTTCCAACTAGCCGAGTTATAATCTTATACTATAAACCAAGCTCATTCGATCAGTGATAAATACACTTGAGGATGTAATCAATCAGAAATTAATTGTGCCATTTACTCGTATTTAGTTGTTTATAGATTACACAACGAAAGATGACTACTGTAAGTCATCAGCAGGAAATGGATTGCGGCTGTAAATAGCACAAAAGATAAATAGCGGCTGTGGCATCTGATGTACCCTTAGCTAAGTAAAAACATTTTTAATACCTATTACTCTTACCGTATGAATTAATTAACAATATGACTGCGGCTGCGATACAAAACGAATTAAAAAAGCACAGAAAATAAATTATTCTAGGAAAATCATTTTACCTTTGTTGCACACCGGCAAAGTTTTCAACCGGTGCTAATAATATGGTGTGAAATGTGAATAAATGATGGAATGTTCTTCTGATGCAGATGTTAAAATTTTCTATACTCCTCGATTGGGAAAGAAAAGAATTAATTTCACTTCACAATGCCAAGCCAAGAGAAGAAATGCGGCTGTGCGGCAACTATGCATAGATAATAGATATCATTTTTTCACGAATCGTAAATCAATATGACTAGCGATGCGACGACGAAGTTGGATGACATGACAATAATAACCAACAATAGTCGAATCGAATCAAGGAGTACTAATGTTCTGTAAATCGAATAGATAAAAAAAAAAAGTGTGCGTTTCGGGACGTTTGGCAGAAGTGATAATAAAAACTAATCCACAGAGTACATTATACTCTGAACTATAATATATAAATTGTTTACTACTAAGGTGGATGCTCCAGGGAAGCCCGCGAAATTCAAATTTTCTTACGTTTTTAGCAATTTGCAGGCCAGTGCTAGGTACCATGTTGATTGGTGCACGAATGATTTTGACCTTGATAAAGTCATTTTTACACCTTTATGAACTTTGAGGGTTGTATTGATGATTTTGATGAATATAAATCTGTGACTACATACTTCTTACAATCGCGAATAATATTTTAATCAACATACAACCTAGCACTGGCCTGTAAATAGCAAAAAACTTAATAAAGTTTGAATTTTGCGGGCTACCCTGGAGCATTCACCTTAATAGAATAATTGTGTCGCTTAACTTCAAACTCGGATAAACCCACTCTACCCTCTTATGGGCCAAGTTCACCGAAAAGATAACAGTCTGATTATCTAAAAACAGCTGTAACACATTTTTGAACATGGAAACGTGTTCTAAACAGCTGTTTTTAGATAATCAGACTGTTATCTTTTCGGTGAACTTGGCCCTAAGAGATATTTAAGAAAAAGTGATATCAGTCTTAATTCCAAGAACTAAAAGGCCGTATTTTGTTTATTATGGCAACATCATTGAAGATTTAGTTTGGATTTGCCTTCATTTGATAAAATGGAATGTAATAGTTATAGTTATTTAGTGTTTTTATATTAGGCCGCTTGCGGGCTGCTACTTAAATTAAAAAAGGTTTTAAGGGTATGGTTGGTACTACATGAATCTATCGACGCGTGGCTATTGTCTGAATTAACAGTCATCTTGGTTTTTCCCAAGGAACTTATATCCAACCTGCAATGTGCACAGGCTACCGATGTGCGGTCCGAGCGAGATAGCTTCACGAGAGCCCTCTGTTCCTTTCATTAGGGTGACCAAACAATAATGTAAGTAGATACTAATATAATATACTAACCAATAATTTGATTTCATAGAATAATAATAATTATGCTTTATGGATGGATTAAACGCATTGCGGAGAATTTATAAATATTATTTGGTAGATATTTACAGTCAGGTTCACATCTCTATAATATAAAAATGAATCGCTGAATGTGTTGCGCAAATCTCGAGAGCATCTGAACCAATTTTGCTAATTATTTTTTTTATAATTTTCCTGGAAGTACGAGGATGGGTTCGGAGAGAAAATTTAAAAAAAATGCCTGAAAAAAAAAATACAGAATCGACTGTGCGGTACGAAGTTCGCCGGGTCAGCTAGTATTACTATACAGGGTGGGATTTTTCAATGCCACCTGGAGAGAAAGTACTCGAAATACTGGAGAGAGCAAATTTTACTCAAAGGAAACATTCCTTTATTTTTATAAGGAAACCAATCTGCATTCACAGATTTTCGAAAATTCGCTTGCCACACTCGGGAATCGAACCGACTAAAGTTCGAAAAAATAACATGTACTTTTTTACATCAATCGATAGGTGCAATCATATGGATCAAATCTCTTTAACAAACATGATAAATTAAATGAAGGGAAAACCATTAAATCTAAAAAACAGTTATTAATTCAATGGGATAAAATATTCAATAAGATAAAGCACTTTTTATTCAAGGTTCATTTAATTTATCATGTTTGTTAGAGAGATTTGATCCATATGATTGACCCTATCAATTGATTACAGAAAGGTACAGAATGTTATTTTTTCGGATCCATCCCAGGTTCGATGCCCGTGTGGCAAAAAAAATATCGAAAATCTGTGAATGCAGATTTGTTTCTTTAAAAAAATAAAGGAATGTTTCCTTTGAGTAAAATTTGCTATCTCCAGTATTTAGAGTACTTTCCCTAGGAACCGAAAATGTATGACTTAGAATGTGTTAAGTTGTTGTGCAAACCTGGATAAATTGTGATAACTCCATTCGATAAGCGGCTGTCAACTTTTGGACTGTGAATTTGAATTCTTCGAACCTGGGGAGTATTCTGTTTTAATTTACGTATTAGTGTTGCATAATTTACATACTATGCATTACACAGACACCGAGCGACGTCCCAGTAAACACCAGCTACGTTTACGTCTCATTTTGCTTGACAAATTGTGTACGCAAATTCGAGGACGAAAACTCTTGCCCAGCACTACAAACCCTACTTCACACTTAATATGGTGTCTCTGATAGCTATGCTCTAAATATTATAACTAAACCAGTTAGTTCATAATTAAAGTACATATTTAAACTTTGTTCCCACATAAAACTTATGTTCATATCAATCCTTGAATCTTATCAAAGTAAAAAAATAGCCTTTCCCTAAAGTGTTGACTGTAGTAAGTTTGAGCATATTAAATCAAATTTAAAATTAATAGAATATTAATTTTAGGCAATATTTTAGGTTATTTTTCCGTACCTTTATTTTTTCATTTAATATTTTACTTCATTCTAACTTTAAAACTCCTACTTTCTCAAGGTTTCAACAAACATAATATTCTCTTAACATACTCAGCTGTTTCTTGTCACATTTCAGGTGTTGGTTTAAGGTAATCAGGCAATATGATGACCTGCGGAGCTACGTTCATGACATGAGTGACAAACTAAAAGCAGAGCTGACGGAGCTAGATTCATCTAGAAATGAGTGAGCAAGCTACTGCGGGACAGGATGGAACTGAAGTTGAAATTTAGTCAACAGTAAACAAAAACACTCAACTGAAGAGCCAGCTTGCAGAACTTCACACCCAACACATAGGACGAGATACTGGACTAGTATCACCATTTCCGTCAACTAGTGTCTAGTTTCCAGCAATACCATGACACTCATGACTGAAACGAATATTTGAACTAGAACTACTAGAAGCAGAATAATTGTGCAAGGCACTTAACACCATTAAAGCCAGCAAAGAGATCACTAACACCAATAACCTGTTCAATGAGCTGATTGATGGTGTATCCGGACTGGAGTGCGAGAAGCCCACAATTTGAACCCCACCCAAAGTAATATCATAGTGTATTCTGATGGACTAGGAACCGGTTTTGGATCATCAACTGTTCTAAACATACAGTGTTGGTAGTATGTAGGTAATAATTATTAGTAGTAGTATGTAGTATAATTCAAATAAATAAAGTTAGTACAGCATTATTATTTGTCTTTTTTTTTCAACATGTTTCACAAAACAAATATACAACATGTAGAAAAGTGAAGTTAGTGTAAGGCCCAGCGCACACCGCTGGAGGCGCGGCTTAACTACCTTGACATACGGTAAATATATAAGATAGCCTTAGGCACACGCGGTGCTCAGAGCGCCCTCAAGCTACTACAAGAACTAGCTACCTAACTAGCTCCAGTCGCCGCCGCGCTGCTCTGCGCTCCGCCGCCGCACCACGAGAGCGAGTTGTCTGTACAAAATATCGAACAGCACTATTAATGTGCGCGCTCGGAGTAGCTGCACGCCGGCGCCGCTCCGTTCAAGGGCTCTCAGCGCCGCTCGGGGCCCGTGGATCTGCCAGCGCGCTTTAAGGAAATGTGCTCCGCCGCGCCTCCAGCGGTGTGCGCTGGGCCTAAAAGTATTACGAGCTATTAATAAAACTATCTATCTATAGTTAATTTTAAAGCCTTTTCATTTATAACTGTACAAGGATCTTTTGACGCGTGGCTGAAATCAGAACTAACGATACCATTCCGATTAGTTTAAAAACTAATATTAAAATACAAGAAAATAAATATTTTAGAACATTACAAGCTTTAAACACATTATAACAACAAAAGACAATGTTTGCACAGAAATCGGCACCGGTGTATATCACAAAACCTTATAAAACACTACCTATGAGTAACGTCTATCACGATAGCAACTTCACACTCAGTTGTCATCAATTTGATATCCATTAGGCTTACGTAATCGCAATAATATTAAAAGTATCGATACGAAAGCATCTGTCAAAATGAGTTACGGTGTTTAACAGCCACGATGTTCACCAATGACGTCATATTTGATCGCGTTTGGTCATACATAATAGGTACGAAACTAACCTTTTGACAGTTAATTGATATACACTGAGCCCAGTTACTATCAATTCGAGCTGTCAACAGAGATACATAATAGCCCTGCAGGTGGCATTGAAAAATTCCAGCCTGTATAAAACATTTTTATGCAATTTCTGTCAGTTGATTTGTGACCTATAATTTTCAATGTTTGAGTTTTACCATGGCTCATCATACTGGCGGTAAGATAGTGAGACGCAATGCTTTTAATAAGTTGCATTTCGTGTGACTCTTCACATTAAAATGATTGAACGGGATGTGGCGGATCAAAATAATTTCACAGAATACTATAAGTTTTGCAAAACAAATATTATATTTTTTACTTTATTTACCTTTTATAGTGACTCTGAGCTATGGAATTTGAATATTTATTCAAAATCAAAATCAAAGCATTTATTTCAAATAAGCCAGTTACAGGCACTTTTGAACTGTCGAAACAAATGTAGCTACAGTCCCAGTCACAAGATATAAAAACTGTGAAAGTACTGTAGTTGCCCATTCCCTAGCGTAGATCTCTATGGAGAAGAACGGGCAAGAAACTCCATGGACACTCTTTAAAAATCAGAATATTGTTACAAAATCTTGGTTACATCATTCATGTTGAGATGGTATATTATGTGAGAACAATGTAACAAGATGTGCACGTTAAAAGTGCCCACAGTAAAAACACACAAAAAAAATACTATTTAAAATAATTCATTCAATTATGCCATGGCCATTACGAGATGACCAGTCACAACTGACAGCGCCCGTTCACGGACATGACGCATGGATCAGCACCATTCAACTCAACCATTTTGATGGGAACTAAATAATCCGAAACATGCGCCACCATCAGCGAGACATTTGAGTGAGCATGACATACTCTCAACCACCAGGGCACATTCAAGTCAAGAAAAGACGTAGGTTTTCAGTGAATGATAGCTTTCTAGTACATAGTACTCACACAATATGGGCTATGCAATTATTTAATACTAAAACACAATATGGGCTATGCAATTATATAATACTAAATACTAAATTCGGTACACCATTCCTTCTAAAGTTATATGCGTGGCGTGTACTACAGAACAGTTTCAACACACATACATATTAGGTACTGAAATAAATTTTACAATCAGCCTGAATAAACATAAAGTACATAAAACAGACATGCGTATTATGCTTACGTTGAAGACTACCTCCTAATAATTAATTGCTGCATTGTGTTAAAAATCTTATAATTTCGTTAAATACGACGAAAGAAAAACAGGTTATGATTTGCTTTTGCAATCTTGAATCACACACTTTTTAACCAGCTGTAATATGTCCGAATAAATAAATTTATTGTTATAACGTCAAATTGCGTTTAAATCAAATATCATTAAGTTGTTACAACAAATTAATATGGCTGACGGGCTGCCAGTCTAACATAAATATATAATCTACATCAATGATATTTTAAGTAAAAAGGTGTAGATGCGTTATAAGCGCTCAGCAAGCGGTACGTTAAAATGTGGCTAATTAGCAAACCTTGACCTCAGTGTGACGTTGCCGGCGTCGACAGACGCACTTCACGTAAACACAGTGCATTAAAAGTGAAAGTGACCCAAAACTACCGAAAATGCCGTCGTGTGTCATGAGATATTGTACAAATTATACTAGCAAAACTTCTAAAAGTCAAGGAATCACATATCATTCGTAAGTATACTATTTATCTTAATATTTTCACAAAACAAACATTACGTTTTTAAAATAATGGCGTCCGAAAAGAAAGAGTGCAACAACAATTTCTCTATCAACAAGTGCGATAGAGATAGACGTCATTACCGATCATAGAGTAAAATTATATGTACGAAACAGACAAGTCAGTTGACTTTCAATGCATTTTTATTACATTACTTTTACTACATGAACTCTTGAGTGAATCGCATTTTTAGGCATAAATCACGGTGTAAGGTAATGTCATATCTGATTTATTAATTCTATATCGTTTCTAGTACACTTGACGACGCACTGTCGCGAATTATATTTGTCTCTTTTTCACTCGCGATACTTGAATCATGCCATCCTATTTTGACGACTAATTGTAATGTAGTGTGTTATTGCAATATTTTTAGTTATTCATGTGTGCGGTGTGCCGTTTTTGAAGATAGAATGTCGTTTAGGTAACGTATCTACACCTTTTTACTTATAATATCATTGATCTACATAAAATCTTTTCTTTTTTAATGAGAGGTTTTCCTTTTGAGGTTTTAAAAAAAAAACTTAGTTTCCAAGAACTCGATAGATGGCGTTGAAATTACTATGCCAAAGCCAAAATGCTTGAAAACAAAAACATTGTGTCACGTTACATACTCTCGTTGACTGACACTTTCATTTGCTTAACCTTCCGAATATAACCAACATTTCTCGCGCTTTGTTAAAATCAGTTTTTTTAGGTTCCGTTCCTTGCATTATCATACTTACTCCTAGCGCCATCTATCCAGCGACTAGGGAAGAGCTAAAAAGAAAATCCCTCATTACATTTCAATACAGTGTCCAAATTATGGCTAAGAAATGTTCTCATTCTAACAGTTATTTGAAAAATATTATTAAAATTTTACCTTCAAATAAAATTTGTATTATGTTTCCTAAGACGTCCGAAGTCCATTATGAGAGAGAGAGAGTACACGCTTCGTTCCATGAACAGCTGCTAGATGTCCTTTCTTTTCCGCCTCGTAATCGCGCCACTAGCGCCCCCCAACGTCATATCTGTGAACTACTTTCAAAAACCGCATACAAGCCGCCATGATGAAGTGTTAGGCCATTGTTCGGCTCATAATGATGCAAAAGTAGGTAGGTATGCACCAGGAAGACCTTACTTGGACTTCGGACGTCTTAGGAAACATAATACAAATTTTATTTGAAGGTAAAATTTTAATATTATGTGTTCCGTTTGACGTCCGAAGTCCATTATGAGAGATATGTTTGTTATCTCCTGGTGGATTGTATAAAGGAAAGGCAACAATGTGAATTATAAACCAATATTATTTTAATCACATTTTCATAACATAAGTAACCTCTAATTATATAGGTTTTAAAATATGAACAAAAATCTAGCCATTTAGGCACTGGCAGTAATATTTATATTAAAAGAAAACATAAAAATGCAAGAATCGTACAATATCTTCATGAGTAATTTAACCTGAATCAATTTGATTGTAAAAATCGGTTACATATAATCAATTGGGGACTTGAAATAATCTTGATAACGAATGCGCCGAGGATATTTCGTTACTAGATCTGATTTCTTTACGGTAAAATTTTCTGAAAGTTGATTCATGCCTCCAGTTCGCCTTAGATAATATGTCATTTATAGGATAATTTTCTAGCCAATTTAATGATGAGACAGCTGATCTAAAACTACCTGGAGAGGCTTGTATTCCAGCATCACATAGAACACGTTTTACCCAACCACCGATTATAGTTGGTGTGGCTGCTCTAACGGGATCTCTAGTGGTTATGAACAAATTTGTTATTGAACCCCGTCTTTCCTTTGATGCATTTTTTAATGTGCGGAGCCAATATAATGGATTTGTATTTTGATCTTGGGATGCCAACAAAACCCAACTGGATTGCTGGAAAGTCGCGCTATCTGTCTTTGACCCGAAAACTGGGTGTAAAGTTATGGAATCCCCATTATCTACAAACTGATCAATATGCAACAGGGATAGGTCGTGTACACGACGTCCTGAACATAATAACAAAATAGTCGCTGTTCGCTTAGACACCTCATATAAACTACTGATGCAAGGAGTGTTATCTTTTAAATAAGTAATTAATTCCCTAGCGTCCCATGTGGGCACCCTAAGTGGTAACGGCTTTGCAATTGAAATTGCTTTCAAAATGTGCTTAACAATATGACTAGAAGAAATTCTAATATTTGAAGCAGTTTCACAAATAGATGCGATAACGGACTTGTGCACAAGAATAGTTCTGTAAGCTAACTTTTGATTAAGATATAGATATGCTAGATATTTCGCAACATCTGTCGGATTTGGTGTACGGAAATTTACATTATTTTGACTACACCACAAAGACCACTTACCCCAAATAGGTGTGTAAGTTTTAAGAGTTGAAGGTCGCCAGCAAGATAAAAGAAGATCTTTCTCTTGTGGAGACCAATCGCTTGTCATGGTGTCCCAGCCAAAATGAGCCAGGCTTCCAACTGAAGATCGTTGACATGAGCTGGTGGTAGGCCGGTCACCGTGTCCACCAAGGTCTTCTTCAGGTCTCTGATCTTCAGCGGCCGTGCCAAGGATCGATTCTTCAGGTCTGGCCGCCAAAAGGGTTTCTTCCACTTAGGTGCTACTATTATGTACCGACCTGATGCCGAGTTGAGGTGGTGAAGAACTCGTGGAAGCAACGCCGGCGGTGGGAACACCCATGCGAGGTCGTATCGCCAGTATCTGCTGAACGCGTCGTGATAACAGGCGTTGGAGTCTGAGGAATCTAGAGAAACATAATTTATCACGACGTGTGCGGTTTGTGACGCGAACAAGTCTATGTTTGGTTTTCCCCAAGTCTGAAATATCTTTGAAGTTGCTGCCACCTGCAGGTGCCACTCGCTGCCGGCGCAATTTCTTGACAAGTGGTCTGCTTCGGTGTTGTAGACCCCTGGTAGGTGGTGAGGGATCAGTACAACATTGAGGTCGTCTACCAGAGTTAACAGTTCCCGCGTCAATTCCATCAATCGGCGTGATTTGGTGCCGCCTTCCTTCTGAATGTACGAGACCACTGTCTTGTTGTCGGTCTGTAGAATGATCCTGGAGTCCTGGAGAGCTCTGGATTCCTTCGACAACACAGCAATCACAGCAAACATCTCTTTGAGATTGCAATGCCATTTTTTCTGGTCGGGTTTCCATGCACCTTGTACCCTTTTGTTGTTGACCAGGGCACCCCACATAATGTCGGAAGCGTCCGTGATGACAAAGTTTGTGGGTAGCACATCTGTGTGAATTGCTGTCTTTTGAAACACATTCTCCATCCACCACTCGAGTTCTAGGCGAACGTCTTGTGTCAGCTGTACTGCTCTGAGAGGATTTTGACGCAGTACTTTGATGTGACATTGCAGCGCACGGCAATGCATCCTTCCCCGGTGGGTGATGAAAGACGCAAAGTTGAGAAACCCTAAGAGGCATTGCGCCTGCTTGAGGGTCCAACTGCCCGCTGCGAGTCTGGTCGAGAGGATCTGTCGAGTTTTTCTTACCTTCTCTGGTGGTAGGGACTTGCGGTTTGTTTCGGTGTCCCAATTGATTCCGAGATATTCGATCGACCTTGTTGGCCTGGTGATCGATTTCTCGAGATTCACACACCAGCCCAGACTGGACAGGAAGCGTACAGCTATGTTTAGGTGCGTGCTGAGTACTTCCTTGTTCTGGTGGACTAATAAATAGTCGTCTAGATACACGACAAGATGCAGACCTTTTCTGCGAAGGTATTCTGCCGTCCAGTTTGTTATAGTGGCAAACATTCTGGGAGCAGCAGCCAGGCCGAATGGTAGACATGTCATCTGCAGAAGTTGACCACCGTAGCTGATGCGCAAAAAGCGCCTGTGTTCTGTACGTATTGGGAGGTGATAATAGGCCTGGCTGAGGTCCAGTTTGATCATCCAGTCGCCTTGTTGTAGAAATGAAGGCATTCGTTGATGATGGAAAAGATGGAAATGCTTTGGCTCCATGTATACATTTAGTGCTTTCAAGTTGAATATCACTCGAGTTTTGCCAGTGTTCTTTGTGATCATGAAAAGGGGGCAAATGAACGATGGGCTCGAAGGAGCAGGCTCTAACACTCGTTCTTGAATCATCTTGTGGATTTCTAGTGTCATTTTTTCCGAAACAGGGGTTTGAAATTTTGACAGGTTGTCCGAAGTGGGTAGAATTAAGAGCGGTGTCTGATTGAAGGGGATACGAGCTCCCGATATCATTTTTAAAATAGTTTTTGGGGGGTCGAAAAGATTCCATATTTCTAAATAATGTTGAAGACAGCCGCCCCAAAAACTCGGTATTAAATAGTCATTTATGCTTCTGTCCTGCTCGCCTCCCGTTCTTATCTTTTCGCCCCCCCTTCTTTTTTGAAGAGAAATCGTGATTTCGTCTGTTATCTTTTTTGTCGTTTCGCTTCGGTTTGTTTTGTCGCGAACGAAAAGTATTGACTTGAAAAGACGTCGAAGGCTCTAAAGATATCGGACGACTAGTTCCCGCACTATTATTCTGTTTTTCTAATTTTTCGATACCCCCAATTTTTTGAAGGTAGTGCGATAAATTTTCAGGATTGAATATGTATTCGATTGAGGGCGGAATTTTTTCTATGTCGTCGCGTATGTATTTACTTTTAACATTCTTTAATAACGATCGGCGCCGAGTTTCTATGACCTCAGCTCGTTTACCGCAAATAATTTGGAGAATATCATGAGATACCGTTTTATAAGATGACTCAGCACCAAACAACTCTTTGAGTTTCTCAAAGAGGGTAGTTGAAGATAATTGGGCGTTCGAATTAGCAGACCAATCAATTAGTTTCTGTAATGCCGCGTTTACGTGCTCGTTTTGAGTTAGGAAAGCATTAGATAACGCCGCACATTAGATAACGCCGCAAAACTGCGTTCCATTTGAAACCATCTTAATGGTGAAAATGGATCTTCAAAACGCCGCAATTCTTCGTTCACTTTCAATTCAACAAAACTAGGAAAAGCTACATATTTTTTCTGTACTTCCGTGTATCGTACAGCATTCCAATCCGGGGAGTCGAACCTCTGCATTTCTGCTATTTTCGTGACACGTTCTGGATTTGCTTTAGGTACACTAGGTTCCTTAACGGAAACGTCTAAATTTGCAATATTTTCCCAACAAGGGGTAAGCTGCGGCGGACGTAAGAAATTTTCTTGTAAATTGAGGGTAGGAACAGTCGATGTTGAAGGTAACGCGGTGCCAACATTATTTTGCGTGGTGGATAGGCTTTGTGCTAATGGAGCACTATTTGCTATCATGTAATTTGTTAAAACATTATTGACATGACTCACCAACTGCTGGGATAGTACATCAAACCTGCGATCCAGTTCGGAATCTTGCGAGAGGGAGCGTTCGCGTACCTGACGAGGGCGTTTGCGCGGCGCTGGATCAGGTACATCGCTTTCCGTTGACACCGTATCTCCTCCTTTCGATGACGATGAAGAACTCGAACGCGGCGTCCGCGTCCTTTTCCGCGAAGTATTGTTTGGCGCGATAGTTTCACCGTCCATTGTTTTTTAAATAAACACAGCTCACGAGACGGAAAATTTAAATTTTAGTTATTTTTTATAATAAACGAATGAACTTTCTACTTTAGTCTTGAAAGTTCTAAAAATAAAAAATAAAATATCGCTAATTCGATATATCTGACAATCTAACAGTGCGCACAGTTCGGAAAACGACGCAACAATGGCCTAACACTTCATCATGGCGGCTTGTATGCGGTTTTTGAAAGTAGTTCACAGATATGACGTTGAGGGGCGCTAGTGGCGCGATTACGAGGCGGAAAAGAAAGGACATCTAGCAGCTGTTCATGGAACGAAGCGTGTACTCTCTCTCATAATGGACTTCGGACGTCAAACGGAACACATAATATAAATATATCAGAACGAAAAATTTTTTTTTTTAATAGGACATGACAATATTATTATTTCCCACCATTCCTACTAAATTTGGGAATAATCCTCCTGGCAACACTTTACAAAGGGACACAGGGCTCTCGAAGCGCTTTCTCTTTCGGACCGGATTTCTCTTTGACCAAGTGATTGTCTGTAATAGAACTTAGGGTCTTATTCATAAGGTTTATTTTTATGTTGGTGTCAAATTGACAATGCACATTCCTGCCCGCTTAGCATGAACGCCGTAGACACAAAAGAGAAACGACAAATCTTTTGTTATCAAGCGGGCTGGGTTGGATACCTATAAGTTCCTTGGTTTTTCCACAAAAAAATAAATATTGGCCAACAACGCCCTTCTGGTTCTGACATAGTTACTATACTCTTTGGTTCTAACAATGTCATGTCAAGGGCCAAAGCCAAAGAACCATACTTAGGCTGTGTGCCGAATTATGCTGTAATCGATTTGAGCGTCCATAAACCCGTACCGAATTACCGTGAGCGCGATATCGATGTCCCTTGAATCGTCATAGATGACGTCATGACATGCGCCATCTTGCGATTACACCGACCATGCCCCAAACAAGGAACTTATATACTAACTGGAATGAGTACGAACAAAATGCTAACAAAATAAAAAAAACTATCTCAAAAGCTTAGAGTTCAAATTTGTTTAATGGATTCATTAGATAAAAAACGTTCCGAGCGAGAAACCGACATCGGTGGATGGTGTCTCTGTCTTGCCTTGTCACCGATGTAAACAACATGACCGATACACGTTCGCGTTGAAGTCATAGTTTTGCGTTCTCAAGTTCTTTTCTTTGTATTTATGTGAAATTATCCGCTCTAAATATGGTAAAATTGCGTTGTGTGAAGGGGTGTAGTAGTAAGGGGTATGCTGGATGTGGAATTTAGTTTTTCAGGTAAGTTTTTTAACTTTGTTTGTATACTACGATTAGGGTTACCAATGTTTTAGATTGACAAACGGGAAATATCCAAAAAAATATTAAAACAGCTAAGTTCGAAGTTTCGAACATCGTTGTCGTACATACTAATCAAAAGTTTATTTTCATTTTATAAAATTTGAAACATCGGACATCGTACATGGCGTCGTCGGTAGTAGTTTGCTTAAAGAGGGCCCTTCCCGGCCCGCCTTTCGTCAATGCGAGCATGGTCGAAAAGCTTGTTGTTTCATCCAGAGCCACAGCGGTGCTATTTTTTCAACTCCCCTGTCTTACTTAGCCCCGAATCCGCACTATTTGCCTCCCGCGTACCTCATACCGCCTAACGCGAGGACATTGAACGAAAAATATTGTTCGAAAATGTATAAAACTTGTTCCAGGAAATACGTGTTTTTTAATTAGTCTTACAAGTATGTGAAATAAATATTTGTTTTTTAGAATCTCCACTGCAAGGCTTCTATCAGGATGCTTACTTTACTTTTACAATTTATAAGTACATTATGAACGGCCAAAGTTGAGGTAAAAGTTGTGCAAAACAGCAATTTTTGGAGACCTAAACTGAATTTGTTTCTACAAATTTTTATTTTCTGCTTTGATAGAAGCCTAGATATAGTCCCCGAGATACCTATTAAATAAAAAAAAAACAAAAATATATCTCTAACAACGGCATAATAATGCACGAGCTATTGTCAAAATTCTCGCGAAAAGTATGGCGGGTTGGCCGCTCTTAAATACAAATATTGTTTTGTTTCTAAACAGATTCCGTAATAATGAAAATTTGCAGCAACGGTGGCTGAAGTTATCTTGCCTAGAATGCTATGGAGTTGCAGGTCATCATCATTAAATAATAACATAACAGTAGTCTGTAACTGTCTCAAGAGTTAGTGTGATTATTGGACACCCTATTAGAAAGAGACAACATCCACTCTTAAAGCTTTCTCGCTCGGAACGTTTATGGGTTTCCCGTCCTCATTCCAGTTAGTTTATAAGTTCCTTGGCCCCAAATAAATATCACCGTGAGCGCTGTCAAAAATGACAGTTGTGTTCACAGGTTGTGTTGTTTTTAAAAAAATTGCATCTATGTAATTTGTAATTCGTAGAATTTTTTTATGGGGTAAAATTTTGCCGGGAGCAAAATACGCTAATATAAACGCTTTCGTCATCCTTTTCATCACTGGACGAATCGTCGTTCTCCATCTCAAAATCTGAGCTAACAGAGTCGATAGAGTCAACCAACATAACTTTCATTTCCAAAAATTGGTCTTGTGGAATGTTTTGGTTTGGGATTATGTTCACTGTCAACCAGAGTTGCCACCTTGGATTTCTTAAAGGCGCTAGATCAAGAGTAAAATGTCACCAGATTTTTAGAAATTTGGATTAAAAAAAACCACCAAATACCGCTAAATTTACTGCATTTAAATCTCAGACAAAAAAAGCCCGTATTTATACGAAATAATATGTATGAGATGCTGAAAAATAGTTGGTCATTCCTACTAATCATACTATTTCAAGTATTTTTTTAAATTTTGTGTATCTAAATTATAGTGTTTTTTTTTATTTACATTTTTACATATTTTTTTTTACATTTATAATTTTAATTTACTTACAATTAACCAAACGTAGGTACTTTTGTCAAGTTTGACTGAATGTTAAACATTACATTCAGTCAAACTTGACAAAAGTACCTACCTAGTATGCTAAAGGGTGTAAAAAGACACATAACAAAGCCGAAAGGCACTTGTTCTCCCCGTCTTTGCAATCATTTTTTGTTCTATACCATGATACTCGGGAACCTTCTAGTTTCGGAGATATTGGGGGTCAACGTCCCAACTTTTCCACGAGTTTTTTTTTAATGCATGTTTTTAAGGTGGATGCTCAAGCGTAGCCCGCGAAATTCAAATTTTCTTACGTTTTTTGCAATTTGCAGGCCAGTGCTAGGTTGTATGTTGATTAAAATTTTGTTTGCGACTGTAAGACGTATGTAGTTACAGAATTATATTCATCAAACTCATCAATACAACCCTCAAAGTTCATATTGGTGTCAAAATTACTTTTCCAAGGTCAAAATCATTCTTGCACCATTATGAACTTGGAGGGTTGTATTGATGATTTTGATGATTATAATTGTGTTACTACATACGTCTTACAGTCGCAAACAATATTTTAATCAACATACAACCTAGCACTGGCCTGCAAATTGCAAAAAACGTAAGAAAATTTGAATTTCGCGGGCTACCCTTGAGCATCCACCTTAATGTCAGATTTTTACTCATCCGCGACCCCCGTACAGTGTGACATAAAAGAGTAGAAAATAAATGAGGGCGCCACAATCGGTCAGGTGGCAACCCAGTTAGTACGACCTAGCTGATTTTGATACTTGATTAGTATTATTGGTTTATTGGCTATGAATAATGAGTAAATAATTATTTTAAATAAATATGTTTATTAATTCATTGCTTTCAATAAGTTCCGCGTAGATCATAGATTTGGTACGTAATAGTAATAAAACTACAAGTTCACTCAAATATAATAAGAAGGACTTCGAGAGACGACCCTTTCTGTGTTTAGCTGGTGTCGAGAATTGCCCGCCGTTTTGCACAATTCTGCGCTTACAGAAACACCTAAAACAAACAAAGCATGGTATTAACATAAACTTATAATACAACTTTGAACTAGTGCTTTATCTTTATAATATATCTGCTGTCAGTCCGACGAAAAACGTCCCGCGCATATGTTCATAACGTGAAAATATTTTAAAATTGTTTCTTTCCACTAGTCGGTTGCTTCAACAAATATAGTATGGCAAAAAACGTATTTGTTAACGCAATTAAATTTCATTAAATGTTTTTGCCTTACTATCAACGTTGTTAAGTCGCGCTATAACTACAACGGTATTTGTTTATCTTAGCATAACCTCAAAAATGGTAGACAACTAATTTGTAAATACTATTTAGATCGAAAATTTTGCTCCCTGAATGTAATAATCGTTTGTAATTAACGTTTACTGCAACTTTCAATAGTTACTTACCAGTAAAATCTGCTGTACGATGGCAAACATCTTCGAAGTAGGATAGCAGCTTCCCAGCTTATTTCGGTCAAACACCGCATGAAAACTTAAACATTATTTCACGGGTACCTTCACGAATTACCTTATTCATGATATCACGCTGTTTTCCTGTCCACACTCAGAAATAACACACAAAAACCAAAATTCTAATGAAAAATCGAGAAGAATTGACAGCTTAAGTACTCATTTTAGATGTTGCCAGAAAATGAAAAACTTTAGTTCCCAAATTTTTAATTTCTACTCTTTTATGTCGCACTGTACTATTAAATCTATCCATCAGCATAATGTTTTGAGTGCGGTCAATGATATTCTACTATACAGATATGTTGTGAGCGCGCAATCGTGAAGAGTCGAAAACCGGCGTGGCCTGTTTTTCCTTTATTCTGCGTCACTGTGAGCTGGCTCTCCCCCACGGCACACTTTTTTCGGTGGTTTTGTTGGTGTTTAGCATATCTGTTTGTTAGAATATCATTGAGTGCGGTACATTGACTTTTACCGTAAACACTCATGTCAACGCGTTCACGAGCGTTCCGAGTGGGGTTGTTTCCCGGAAATTTTGCCGCAAGATGGCGCTGATAGTTTGTTACCTGTCAATGTCAAAAGTTTTTGATATAAACGTGTGCATTGTGTGGACGATTTTTTAAGTATTTGCGTGTTTTTTTTACTCAATTTGTGTTGCTGCACAATGTATGCTACCTGGCGTATCACCCAGTTGAAGGAGAAATTGAAAAATAAAGAGCAATGCAACAAGGACAGAAAGCGGTGCTTGTCGAAAAGTACATTATATTTAACATTTTATCGACTTTTAGCTGTTTTCTAGGCAATATTAAGGTTCTCTAGGTTGTAAAATAAACTTCACTCACAAACTTTTTGCTTTTTAATGATCTAATGATAAATAAACTAGGGTACAATACATCAATAGTTACATGTAACAAAATGTAAGGCTATTTGAAAATAACCCATTTTTTATTAACAGGTTGGAAGCTTACGACAGAAATTTCAACTTCGACAGTGTTTTTAACAGTCCTGCATAGCTATTCACAACCCTTCGATTAGATTTTCGATTCGGAAACTCGTATGTCTATCTCGCTCGATTTCATAATGTCAAAAAAAGATAGACATACGACTTTCCGAATAGAAAATCGAATCGAAGCGTTGTGAATAAGGGGCCTGAAGCGGTCTCGTAGTCTGTTTCGTTGAAAAATGTTTCCCACTTAACCTCGAAAAATTACTTGATTTGTTTTTTTTTAGTTTCAGTGCCTTTTCCCGTTTTCTCTTCATGCGCAAATTTCTTGGAAATGTGACAACGCCTATTTCTTAGCATCCAAAGGCTACACAACGACCCTTAATATTGAAAAAACCGGCCAAGTGCGAGTCGGACTCGCGCACGAAGGGTTCCGTACCATTATCTATACATTAGACAAAACGGCAAAAAAATCACGTTTGTTGTATGGGAGCCCCCCTTAAATATTAATTTTATTCTGTTTTTAGTATTTGTTGTTATAGCGGCAACAGAAATACATCATCTGTGAAAATTTCAACTGTCTAGCTGTCACGGTTCATGAGATACAGCCTGGTGACAGACAGACGGACAGACGGACCGACGGACAGACAGCGAAGTCTTAGTAATAGGGTTCCGTTTTTACCCTTTGGGTACGGAACCCTAAAAAGTCACAAAATAATAAGATATTGTTAAATTTCTATGGAGTTTGACAGTTTGTTTGTAACAAACAGTCAGCGCCATCTACGTGGAACTATTTGACAATTTTCTTCCCCATTGAATTAATCCATTATCCGAATTAATTTATTGTGATATCTAAATCGGATCGCAAATGAAAATATCGATTTGAGCGCTGTGAGTGATTATTTTATAGTACGGAATGCACCCTTATTTTACTCTATGCGAACCAAGTGTGATTTTGTCACTATCAGTCACTCACTATGTTGAAAAGAATCGCCTAAATTAGTCCGTTTACCACAGAATACCAGAATACAGATTCAATAAACGTCAAAACTCTTATTTTAAAAACTCTGCCTGTCAGTGGACCTGCACTCACTGTCCTGCAGTCTAAAATTGTTATGCTGGACGGTTGGTGAACTGCCTCTGGACACGTTCGCTTGCTGCATCGTTCATAATATCTCTAATATTTGTCTGCATCGATTGCTACATTGCACATGTGATATGCCTTTTGGGCATCCTTTTCCTCTTGAAGACATTTATAATAAAGTTGGTACTCGATTTCACTGCGCGTTGGAAGTAAGTATTTCTAAATGTTATTAATAATAAATCGTTTCGCTTTGTGTTAGCTTTAGCTTGTACCGCCTTTCATAAATTTTGTCTGTGATCAATCTATAATTAAATCTTTGTAGTGTTAAACTTGCGTGACCGTGATCTTATTATGTTACGTGTTCATTAGCCCTTTGATAAATTGCGATCGACAACAATGTGTCAAGTTTACAAAATACATTAGCGATTTATTTTATTTTATTGAGAACTGCCGTTTTATTACGACCAATTTTTTATTAAAATTTGTAATTTTTTAAATGTAATAAAGTAGTTTATTAGCACAGCCCTCAAACCTATTTTATTTTTAAACATAACTGAAAACGAGAGACCTAGCCACAGAAATATGATTTGTTTTTTTCTACATTTAAGTACAATAATTTTCTGAACATCACAGTTGTATGAAGGTCTGGTAAACAAGTTTCCTATTTCTTATTAAAGGACACTGAAAATTTAGTTGTAAGCTCCTGTGAATCTTGAAACATTCACAGGAGCTTACAAATAAATTTAAGGTCATTTGCTGTGCTGTTGCTGTGCTAAACTAATATTATTCCTGTTTTGCCAGCATGCTATTTTATTTGTCAATGTATTTGAGTGTTAGTAAGATAAATTATCAAGATTTTAGTGTTTTTACTCTGATTTTTGTATTTATGTAGTGTTTTTTAAATAATTTACTCTCTTTGCGTATCCAATTTATGAAAACAACGTCTCAAGTGGTTATTTTAAAGTATAGAATTTCTCACTTTCCAGTAGTTCTAATCTCTCTTTTTTCTCTTTTTTTTTTACTACCTACATTTTTTTAAGTTATTCAAACTGGGTTAATTTTGGCATTGTTTATGCTGTATTGTCAGTTTGTGCAAGAGCTATCGGGAGCTAGGTATCGCAAACTTGGTTAAATTCGTAATTATTTTATCCTTGGCCTTGTTATAGGCGACGTCTACTAAAGTTGATGCGGCCAAGCCAGATTGGTGTAGGATATGGTTCATCATGTCACATTAGTGATCATAATCTACAATGATTTGCTCCTAGCCTAATCAACTTAATGTGCAGTAATGAACTTTAAAATGATGTACTTCTGGTTTACTAGTTGCAAAAAAAAGGATTATTTTCTTAATTGATATGTTTTATCTTATCTGGTCTAGGTAATCATTTGTAGTTAATCTTAAATAGTGTAAAATAACAATATCATTTCAATTCATAACAAATTGGGTGTGAGAAACATACAAATGGGAAATACAAAATACCATTGTTAATAAAAAACACAATAGTAAAACATTTAACATGTGTAGATACAAGTTCAGTGAACTACAGTTCCATTGTTCTTCTACCAATGTTTTGTAATTGTACGTGCATCTTTTCCCAGATGCATTATGGTCAGTACTCATTGCGTAATATTCTGGATCAGCTGTCATTGGTAAATCTAAATTGATACTGAGTTAAACCACAACAAAAAAGCTGTGAAAACATGTTACTCACTCATTTGTGTTACTTCACTCTTACATGTTACTTATTAAATGGTAAAACTGAACTTTATCTCTGATTAAATTGAAAATCACTTTTTCTATGAAAATAGAGTAAAAATTTTGCTGTGGGGATTCATTTATTGCTCACCAACCAACGAATTTTACAAGAATGTAGGTCCTAGGACTCCTAGGTAGCTCTTAAGCTTTTAAGTACTTTGTGGGAAGAAACAACAACGCCATTTTTACTGACATGAAGCCACATCTAAATAAACTTTTGCTAACATACTATTGCACACAACAAAGTGCATGCAATCTTTCCATTGACTGAGCAGATGTGGTACCAGAGTGAAGGTCATGCAGTCACTTCCCCTTTCCAATTGGCTCTTTGTGTTCGGGAAGTCACATTGTAAGTCATCATAGTAGGCTATTGCGCCTTTGTAGGTGATTTAGTGAGCCAAATATAGTTCGCTGCACCACTAGTGAATTTGTATGAGGTTAGAGATGCTTTAAGTATGTATGCTTTCTTTGTGTTTGGTAGGTCACATTTTAGGTCATCATAGTAGGCTATCTAGTTCGTGATTTAAAGAACCAAAAATAGTGCGTTGCACCACTAGTAAATTTGTATGAGGTTAGAGATGCTTTATGCATGCTTTCTTTGTGTTCGGTAGGTCACATTGTAGGTTATCAATGTAGCCTACATGTAGTTTAAGAATGTTGCACCTTTGGAGGTGATTTGGTGAGCCAAAAATAGTGCGTTGCACCACTAGTAAATTTGTATGAGGTTAGAGATGCTTTATGCATGCTTTCTTTGTGTTCGGTAGGTCACATTGTAGGTTATCAATGTAGCCTACATCTAGTTTAAGAATGTTGCACCTTTGGAGGTGATTTGGTGAGCCAAAAATAGTGCGTTGCACCACTAGTAAATTTGTATGAGGTTAGAGCGTTGTGCTCAATTATCTTACTCTTACTAAACTACAATAAATGCGAAAGTATATGAGGATGGATGGATGTTTGTTTTTCACGCAAAAACTACTGAACGCATTTGAATGAAATTTAGCACACAGATTAATTTTCTGGATTAAAACATAGGATACCCTTTATCCCAGTAGTTTAATCCCGTGGGGCAATTATAAAACTCCACGCGAGCGAAGCCGCAGGCATAAGCTATAGTTGGTGCCATTTGAGATGAGAATAGCGGTCATTGGCCTTTCCCTAATATCTCTTCGTAGGGTGCTTACATAAAGAAGCAGGTTACCGGTACGGGCGAGTCGGTACCGATCGGTGCAGGTATTCATTTCTATGTTATCGCGCTCGCTTATAAAGAAGCAGGTTTAAACTATATGCAAGTGAACCCTGCACCGATCGGTACCGGCTCGCCCGTACCGGAAACCTGCTTCTTTATGTAAGGAACCTTACGAACCAAAACAAATAAACTATATATCATTTTTCATTACAAAAAATGTTGAAGATCACGATAGATGACGATTCAAGACTTGAACAGGCTTATTTTTGGTTTTCAAAGTTAAGAAGTTTAATAAATGTAGGTGGGTCAATGACCGCTATCTTAACTGGCACCAACTATAATTCCAAAATATGCTTAGCAGGTAACAAAACTATATTATTTAACTACATTATTGGAAAGTTGTAGCCTTGTAACAAATAATTACATGATCAAATACCTATGCCTTGAAAAATACAACATTAGGCAAACCAAAATTGCCGTCTTTATAATCGTGAGTCATAAATATTCATTACGTGTTGTCGGCGGTACAAAGATCCCTCAGATTATGTTAGAATGAACCAAATTGCACCATTAAGACGTGTCCCCGTATTAGTAATTATCTTCGTAGTAGGACTAGTAATATTTATAATGCTAATAATCAAGCTGTTGTGTAATAACGAAATCTTGACACAGACCAAACAAAAAAAATGCAAAAACTTTCACAAACGTTGCGTTGATTACTTTTATTTTAAGTTCTCTAATCCAACAACCGCTTGCCTACGATCCGCCTAAGAGCTCCATGGTTTGAGCCTATACCTACTACCTACCTCAGATTAGCAACTCTATTTGTGGTGGTTCAAACATCGTTTGTAATACTGTTAGATTAATGTTCTAATCAGCTTGCACTACAAAGCGGTTGTTACGTCAGTCACTGCGGCCGAATAGTGCGAAATGAGTGGTTTTTATCCCTACTTATATATATATATATTTATATATAGAGATACCATCACGGTAAATGTTGATCTTTCAAGACGTACGATCAGTTAAAAGTTGATCCAAAAACAAATGTTGATCCGAAGGCCTTATGTTGATCCATTACGCTTTTTTTCATACCAATGTGGCTCCAATCGGATCAACATTTGACATTCTTGTGACGTCACTCGACTGAAAAGTACGCTTGTCAAATGTGGCTCCAATATACAAATCCGCTCCGATAAATGTTGATCCGATTCAAACGGACCAATCACAATGAAGCACTTTCTTACTTCCTCCGTGATTGGCCGATGGTGGTCACTCCAACGTTGACGTTCCGCTCACTACAAATCTTCGTGAATTTTAGTACAAAGATTGCTAGCACGCCGGAGACGGACATAGGCTACTTTTTATCAGCTATCGAGGGTCTGGAGTACCTGACGTGGCACATCAAGAGTCCAGTTAAACTGTACGAGATACGGAAATTATACCTTTGTAAAAGTTGTTCATCGTGATGGGCCGCTTCTGCTGGCACTTAGAAATTGAGGACCTGGAGTACCTGATGTGGAATATCAAGAGCCCAATTGAGCTAGTACATTAACAACTCACAGTATTAGAGCTAATAAAAATAAGAAGAATGATAAATTTACAAAGTTACATACTTACCTAGTACCTACCTACAAAACAAAAGTAGGACAAAAAAGACTTCGTAATAAATAAAAATAAAAAAAACATCAAATTACGTGAAAGTTATTAAAATTACTTGTACTAACTACCTACCTTACACAGTCTCTCTCTTTTTTCTAAAGTGGCCTCCTCCCAGACGGTCGCAGACGTGAGCGCGCCGTAACACACACAAAACACAAACACCTAATACTAAAAACAAAACCGGAAACGAAAATCTGAACTAAACAAATGTTTCACCTTACGCGGTCGCGATTCAACTGACTGATTGATTTATTCCCGATTTACGAAATTTGCTCAAACGCATCCCGCGCACGTAAGGCTAATCAAAGGATACCGCCGCGCATGTGTGTGAACTTGGCAGATCAGAGTTCCTGATACTTTTCAGAAATAGTGCTGCCCTTTTTCAGGAAAAAAAGTCAAACGAAAATATGATCTGCTAACTTCCGGTAGCAGATCATTTTTTCCAAAAAAAAATTTTCAAAGTGTTTTAGGCGTACAATGATGAGTTCTATAGTTCCTAATACATTTTTGATATAATTCTGTGACCATAAAAAAGAAAAAAAGAAAAAGGAACATAGTAACTTCAAACCAGAAAAAAACCGGCCAAGTGCGAGTCGGACTCGCACACGAAGGGTTCCGTACCATTGACTATATTTAGTATTTGTTGTTATAGCGGCAACAGAAATACATCATCTGTGAAAATTTCAACTGTCTAGCTGTCACGGTTCATGAGATACAGCCTGGTGACAGACAGATGGACAGACGGACAGACGGACAGACGGACAGACAGCGAAGTCTTAGTAATAGGGTTCCGTTTTTACCCTTTGGGTACGGAACCCTAAAAAAGTCGATACTATACATACAAATGGCAATAATTACATAAAACGTGGATTATCATAGATTTTTATAGGCAATATCTGTAGTCTAGACGTTGAAGTAATAAGTAAAATCATGTATGAAAAAGAAAACTCGATCTAAAGTGTCACCAGTGCATAGCTGAAGCCTAAGATTAGCGAAAATAATTATAAAAATCTATGTTTGAATCATAAAGTCCAAAATAAGTTATGCATAGTATTCTGGAGAGACAACTCTTCAGTTTAAAATACAACAATAACAGGGCTATAAAAATCACTGCAAGAACACTCAGAATTCATACAAAAGTATCAACAGAGCATGGTTGAAGATAAAGATTAGCAAAAAATATGGAAATTACTGTCAACAGATTTCGTGTTCGCAAAAAAAAACTATAATTAATTATGAGTGGTATAGAGGACCTAGAACTCCTCGGTTTCAGATACAATAATAGGAGTGCTAAAAATTACTTGTAAAGTACACCTAGAACATTCACTCAGATATCAGGAGATCATGCTTGAAAATTTAGAATTGCAGAAATCATGAACAGATTTCGTGTTCGCATAAAAAAATCAATAATTAATTATGAGTAGCATAGAGGACCTAGAACTCCTCGGTTTCAGATAAAACAATAGAAGTTCTGTAGAAAAACATGAAAATAAAACCTAGAACTCACATTCAGATGTCAGCAGATCATGCCTGAATATTTAGAATTGCAGAAATCATGAACAGATTATCTTTGGTTTTCATGTTTTTCTTTAGCACTACTATTGAATTATCTAAAACCGAGGAGTTCTAGGTCCTTAATACCACTCATAATTAATTATATTTTTTTTTTGCGAACACGAAATCTGTTCATGATTTCTGCAATTCTAAATATTCAGGCATGATCTGCTGATATCTGAGTGTGAGTTACAGGTTTGTTTTCCATGTTTTTCTGTAGCACTACTATTGGTGTATCTAAAACTGAGGAGTACTAGGTCCTCTATACTACTCATAATTAATTATTATTTTTTTTATGCGAACACGAAATCTGTTCATGATTTCTGCATTTCTCAATTTTCAACCATGATCTGCTGATATCTGAGTGTGAGCTCTATATTTGGTTTTCATGTTTTTCTTTAGCACTACTATTGAATTATCTAAAACCGAGGAGTTCTAGGTCCTCAATACCACTCATAATTAATTATATTTTTTTTTTGCGAACACGAAATCTGTTCATGATTTCTGCAATTCTAAATATTCAGGCATGATCTGCTGACATCTGAGTGTGAGTTCTAGGTTTTATTTTCATGTTTTTCTACAGAACTTCTATTGGTTTATCTGAAACCGAGGAGTTTTACGTCCTCAATACTACTCATAATTAATTATTGATTTTTTAATGCGAACACGAAATCTGTTCATGATTTCTGCAATTCTAAATATTCAGGCATGATCTGCTGATATCTGAGTGTGAGTTACAGATTTGTTTTCCATGTTTTTCTGTAGCACTACTATTGATGTATCTAAAACCAAGGAGTTCTAGGTCCTCTATACTACTTATAATTAATTATTGATTTTTTTATGCGAAGACGAAATCTGTTCATGATTTCTGCATTTCTCAATTTTCAACCATGATCTGCTGATATCTGAGTGTGAGTTCTAGGTTTACTTTCAAAGTCATTTTTTAGCATTACTATTATTGTATATGAAACCGAAGAGTTCTAGGTCCTCAATACTACTCATAATTAATTATATTTTTTTTTTGCGAACACGAAATCTGTTCATGATTTCTGCAATTCTAAATATTCAGGCATGATCTGCTGACATCTGAGTGTGAGTTCTAGGTTTTATTTTCATGTTTTTCTACAGAACTTCTATTGGTTTATCTGAAACCGAGGAGTTTTACGTCCTCAATACTACTCATAATTAATTATTGATTTTATAATGCGAACACGAAATCTGTTCATGATTTCTGCAATTCTTAATTTTCAACCGTGATCTGCTGATATCTGAGTGTGAGTTACAGGTTTGTTTTTCATGTTTTTCTGTAGCACTACTATTGATGTATCTAAAACCGAGGAGTTCTAGGTGCTCTATACTACTCGTAATTAATTATTGATTTTTTAATGCGAACACGAAATCTGATCATGATTTCTGCAATTCTAAATATTCAGGCATGATCTGCTGATATCTGAGTGTGAGTTACAGGTTTGTTTTCCATGTTTTTCTGTAGCACTACTATTGGTGTATCTAAAACCAAGGAGTTCTAGGTCCTCTATACTACTTATAATTAATTATTGATTTTTTTATGCGAAGACGAAATCTGTTCATGATTTCTGCATTTCTCAATTTTCAACCATGATCTGCTGATATCTGAGTGTGAGTTCTAGGTTTACTTTCAAAGTCATTTTTTAGCATTACTATTATTGTATATGAAACCGAAGAGTTCTAGGTCCTCAATACTACTCATAATTAATTATATTTTTTTTTTGCGAACACGAAATCTGTTCATAATTTCTGCAATTCTAAATATTCAGGCATGATCTGCTGACATCTGAGTGTGAGTTCTAGGTTTTATTTTCATGTTTTTCTACAGAACTTCTATTGTTTTATCTGAAACCGAGGAGTTTTACGTCCTCAATACTACTCATAATTAATTATTGATTTTATAATGCGAACACGAAATCTGTTCATGATTTCTGCAATTCTTAATTTTCAACCGTGATCTGCTGATATCTGAGTGTGAGTGCTAGGTTTACTTTTCATGTTTTTCTACAGAACTTCTATTGGTTTATCTGAGACCGAGGAGTTCTAGGTCCTCAATACCACTCATAAATAAATATAGATTTTTTTTGCGAACACGAAATCTGTTCATGATTTCTGCAATTCTAAATTTTCAAGCATGATCTCCTGATATCTGAGTGTGAGTTCTAGGTGTACTTTCCAAATAATTTTTTAGCACTCCTATTATTGTATCTGAAACCGGGGAGTTTTAGGTCCTCAATACTACTCATAATTAATTATATTTTTTTTTTGCGAACACGAAATCTGTTCATGATTTCTGCAATTCTAAATATTCAGGCATGATCTGCTGACATCTGAGTGTGAGTTCTAGGTTTTATTTTCATGTTTTTCTACAGAACTTCTATTGGTTTATCTGAAACCGAGGAGTTTTACGTCCTCAATACTACTCATAATTAATTATTGATTTTATAATGCGAAGACGAAATCTGTTCATGATTTCTGCATTTCTCAATTTTCAACCATGATCTGCTGATATCTGAGTGTGAGCTCTATATTTGGTTTTCATGTTTTTCTTTAGCACTACTATTGAATTATCTAAAACCGAGGAGTTCTAGGTCCTCAATACCACTCATAATTAATTATATTTTTTTTTGCGAACACGAAATCTGTTCATGATTTCTGCAATTCTAAATATTCAGGCATGATCTGCTGTCATCTGAGTGTGAGTTCTAGGTTTGTTTTCCATGTTTTTCTGTGGCACTACTATTGATGTATCTTAAACCGAGGAGTTCTAGGTCCTCTATACTACTCATAAACTATTATTGATTTTTTAATGCGAAGACGAAATCTGTTCATGATTTCTGCAATTCTAAATATTCAGGCATGATCTGCTGATATCTGAGTGTGAGCTCTATATTTGTTTTCCATGTTTTTCTGTAGCACTACTATTGATGTATCTAAAACCGAGGAGTTCTAGGTGCTCTATACTACTCGTAATTAATTATTGTTTTTTTTTATGCGAACACGAAATCTGTTCATGATTTCTGCAATTCTAAATATTCAGGCATGATCTGCTGATATCTGAGTGTGAGTTACAGGTTTGTTTTCCATGTTTTTCTGTAGCACTACTATTGGTGTATCTAAAACCAAGGAGTTCTAGGTCCTCTATACTACTTATAATTAATTATTGATTTTTTTATGCGAAGACGAAATCTGTTCATGATTTCTGCATTTCTCAATTTTCAACCATGATCTGCTGATATCTGAGTGTGAGTTCTAGGTTTACTTTCAAAGTCATTTTTTAGCATTACTATTATTGTATATGAAACCGAAGAGTTCTAGGTCGTCAATACTACTCATAATTAATTATAATTTTTTTTTGCGAACACGAAATCTGTTCATGATTTCTGCAATTCTAAATATTCAGGCATGATCTGCTGACATCTGAGTGTGAGTTCTAGGTTTTATTTTCATGTTTTTCTACAGAACTTCTATTGTTTTATCTGAAACCGAGGAGTTTTACGTCCTCAATACTACTCATAATTAATTATTGATTTTATAATGCGAACACGAAATCTGTTCATGATTTCTGCAATTCTTAATTTTCAACCGTGATCTGCTGATATCTGAGTGTGAGTGCTAGGTTTACTTTTCATGGATTTTTCAGAATTCAACCCCTAAGAGGGAAAAATGGGGTGGCAAAGTATAAAAATCAATGCACAGCCCAAACCACTGAGTCTGGAGATTCCAAATTTGGCACATAGGTTCTTTATGGGGTTTAGGGGTGCATTAAGAAAGGATTTTTCAAAATTAACCCCCTAAGGGGTTGAAAAGGGGGTCCAAAGATTACATGGGGAAATAAGATTAGTAAGACTACTTTATTCGAAACTTAACAGGAGTACTCCTATCGATAAATGAGTTAACATTTGTGTTTCAGGTTTTTTCAGAATTCAACCCCTAAAGGGTTAAATGGGGTAACAAAGCCTGAATTTCAACATAGGTATTGTTTGTATGGTGAATTGGGTCGCGTGTATTACAAAAACAACGTAATGTGGTGGACCTGAATTACCATCATTCCCTGTTGGGGTGGGATGGGGTTGAAATGTCTAAAAATCAATATGGGTGTCGAAACCGAGATTATCAGGGGTGCTGATGTCGAAAATGGCATTTATTTTGAGATCCAGAAGATAGCGGATTCAACTTCTATACAGGGTTATTGTTGATTTATTGTGATGATTGTGCGATAACGATGATGATGATTGTTATAATGATGATGTTGATTGTGATGATGGTGATTATGATTAAGACGATAATGATTGTGATTACGATGATAATGATTGTGATAACGATGATGGTGATTGTGATAGTGATTTGATTGTGATGGTGATGGTGATGGTGATTGTGATTGTGATAGTGATAATGATTGTGGTTGTGATAATGATGGCGATTGTGACCATGATGATTATGATTAAGATGATAATGATTGAGATTACGATGATAATGATTGTGATTACGATGATAATGATTGTGATGACGAGGATGGAGATTGTGATGATGATGATTGTGATTACGATGATAGTGGTTGTGATTACGATGATAACGATTGTTAAAATGTTGATAGTGATTGTGATTGTGATGATGATTGTTATGGTGATTGTGATGGTGATTGTGATGGTGATTGTGATTGTGATTGTGATAGTGATAGAGATTGTGATTGTAATAACGATGATAATGATTGTGGTTACGATGATAATGATTGTGATTACGATGATAATGATTGTGATTACGATGATAATGATTGTGATGGTGATTGTAATGGTGATGTGACGGTGATTGTGATGGTGATTGTGATAGTGATTGTGATAGTGATAGTGATAGTGATGGTGATAGTAATGGTGATTGTGATAATGATTGTGGTTGTGGACGTTGTGATAGTGATGGCGATTGTGATCATGATGATTGTGATTTAGATGAAAATGATTGAGATTACGATAATAATGATTGTGGTGACGAGGATGGGGATTGTGATGATGATGATTGTGATTACGATGATAATGATTGTTAAAATGATCATGAATGAAGTGATTGTGATCGAGATTGTGATGGTGATATTGATGGTGATTGTGATGGTGATTGTGATGGTGATTGTGATGGTGATTGTGATGGTGATGGTGATGGTGATTGTGATTGTGCTGGTGATTGTGATTGTGATAGTGATAGAGATTGTGATTGTAATAACGATGATAATGATTGTGATTACGATGATAATGATTGTGATTACGATGATAATGATTGTGATTACGATGATAATGATTGTGATTACGATGATAATGATTGTGATTACGATGATAATGATTGTGATTACGATGATAATGATTGTGATTACGATGATAATGATTGTGATGGTGATTGTAATGGTGATGTGACGGTGATTGTGATGGTGATTGTGATAGTGATTGTGATAGTGATAGTGATAGTGATGGTGATAGTGATGGTGATTGTGATAATGATTGTGGTTGTGGACGTTGTGATAGTGATGGCGATTGTGATCATGATGATTGTGATTTAGATGAAAATGATTGAGATTACGATAATAATGATTGTGGTGACGAGGATGGGGATTGTGATGATGATGATTGTGATTACGATGATAATGATTGTTAAAATGATCATGAATGAAGTGATTGTGATCGAGATTGTGATGGTGATATTGATGGTGATTGTGATGGTGATTGTGATGGTGATTGTGATGGTGATGGTGATGGTGATTGTGATAGTGATGGTGATTGTGATTACGATGATAATGATTGTAATAACGATGTTGGTGATTGTGATAGTGATTGTGATAGTGATAGCGATGGTGATGGGGATTGTGATGGTGATTGTGATTGGGATGATGATTGTGATGGTGATTGCGATGATGATTGTGATAATGATTGTGATAATTATGGTGGTTGTGATAGTGATGGTAATTATGATGGTGATTGTGATAATGATGGTGACTGTGATAGTGATGGTGATTGTGATAATGATGGTGGTTGTGATAGTGATGGTGATTGTGATAATGATTGTGATAATGATGGTGGTTGTGATAGTGATGGTGATTGTGATGATAATAATAAATTGTGATGATTATGAAATTTGGCACATGGATAGTTTATAACCTAAATTAACATGTAGAACACTATTTATCCCTTTAGTATTATTCAGTGGGGCAGTTACCGAACTGCAAGGGGGGAAGCCGCGGGCAACAGCTAGTTACTTATAGATTTTTTTTTGCGAACACGAAATCTGTTGACACTAATTTCGATATTTTTTGCTAATCTTTATCTTCAACCATGCTCTGTTGATACTTTTGTATGAATTCTGAGTGTTCTTGCAGTGATTTTTATAGCCCTGTTATTGTTTTATTTTAAACTGAAGAGTTGTCTCTCCAGAATACTATGCATAACTTATTTTGGACTTTATGATTCAAACATAGATTTTATAATTATTTTCGCTAATCTTAGGATTCAGCTATGCACTGGTGACACTTTAGATCGAGTTTTTTTTTCATACATGATTTTCTTGTTACTTCAACGTCTAGACTACAGATATTGCCTATAAAAATCTATGAGAATCCACGTTTTATGTAATTATTGCCATTTGTATGTATAGTATCGACTTTTTTCTGGTTTGAAGTTACTATGTTCCTTTTTATTTTTTTCTTTTTAATGGTCACAGAACCATATCAAAAATGTATTAGGAACTATAGAACTCATCATTGTACGCCTAAAACACTTTGAAAATTTTAGTTTTGGAAAAAATGATCTGCTACCGGAAGTTAGCAGATCATATTTTCGTTTGACTTATTTTCCTGAAAAAGGGCAGAACTATTTCTGAAAAGTATCAGGAACTCCAGAACTATGCTGCATGCGAATAGAACTCCGATTTATTTTTGATCTGCTGGACAATGATCTGCCAAGTTCACACACATCCGCCGCGCCGCGTCGCCGCCCGCTACAAAGCATGCCGCCCGCCACGCGCCGAACAAAACCGAACGATACCTACCGACCGACAACGGTAATGGCACGGTAATATTATGATACAGTACTTTAACTCGGTCGCATGATAGAAATAAATGCTTACAGCCGCGCGGTACGTAAACATGCGTTAGGGCTGCCCGTCTCCAGCATTTTAATTACATTTGCCTACTTTCTGTTTTTATTTAGTTTTGTGATTGTAAATATCCTTTTTATATAAATAAATGAAATACTTTGTATATTGAATATATATATCAATAAAAATGCGTGTTGTTTTTTGATATACCACGTCTTTACTTTGAATAACACGTCTTTACTTTGAATTATGCAAACTAACAAAACACACATGCACCGAAGTTTTAACACAAGTGTAAGTAGGTAGTTACCTACCGTATCATGATGCATTCAGAACCGCATATAACTACCTATTTCACTCGTCTCAATAACTTTCCGTTACTCTATTCGCTTTATTTATTAATCCAAACACCTTTTTTTTCGTGAGATAAAAGGAAATACTTATCTATTAAAAAGACACACATTATGTACCTACTTACTAGTAAGTAAAATTATACACGAACTTTTTTAATTTCGAAAATGTGGAAATCTTCTTAGTTTGCGAGCACTAATCACTACACCACTTGAAAAACTACTGGTGCATTGCTGCTGCCACAAAGTAGGTAAGTAGGTACCTACCTAAGTATGGAGTGGCGGCAGCTGCTATTGCTAGCTAGTAGGTACCTACCTACCTAAATCTGTAATTTTACTTCAACGTGAAGAGACTCTGGTGTTGAAACTAGAATGAGTAGGTACCTACATCAGCTGTAAGTAGGTAATTAGTAAATGGCCTTGGGTCAACTTTTATTGCAGACGTTAGAAATAATCTTAATTAAGGCGACGTATCACTGTGTACTTGCTGCTGCCACAAAGTAGGTAAGTAGGTACCTACCAAGTATGGCGCGGCGGCGGCTGCTACTGCTAGCTAATACCTACCTAGATCTGTAATTTTAGTTCAACATGAAGAGACTCTGGTGTTGAAACTAGAATGAGTAGGTACCTACATCAGCTGTAAGTAGGTAATTAGCAGTGTAAAAAGCCTAGGGTCAATTTTAATTGCAGACGTAAGAAAAAAATCTTAACTAAGGCGACGTATGTATCACTGTGCACTTGCTGCTGCCACAAAGTAGATGACGCGACAAACGACGAAGAAATGCGCGACAGCATCTTGTCTCACTTTAACTTGAAGTAGGAACTTATGTTTATTTCATTCGCACGCTAGTGCGATGTTGCCGTTCTGTTTTTTAGTACGTACCCTTCATATTCAGCTCCGGAGCAACATTTACCACTAACAGTCAGATATAAACCGGAGTCACATTATACGCTTCAGTATCATTTTTTTGACCGTTATTGGATCAACTAAAACCGTAAAATTTTATGACGAGTAATTTAAAAACAGGCAAATGCACATCCACTGACGTCACACGCTGAATTCATATATTCGATGAATACAGCTCTATCTCACTCCGGAGCCAAATGTACACACGAAATAGGCGGATCAACATTTGTTCTAAATCTAAACTGGATCAACATTTACCGTGATGGGTTGATTATATATATATATTATATATAATATTATAAATGCGATTATAAATGCGAAAGTAACTCTGTCTGTCTGTCTGTCTGTCTGTCTGTCTGTTACCTTTTCACGCCTAAACCGCTGAACCGATTTTGATGAATTTTGGTATAGAGATAGATGGAACCTTGGGAAAGGACATAGGGTACTTTTTATCCAGATCCCGATCCCGGAATTATACGGGTGGAAACGCAGAGTGCAGTTGTGTATCGTATATCCCTACTAAATGAATTTTGGTATAGAGATAGATGGAACCTTGGAAAAGGACAAAGGCAACCTTTTATCCCGATCCCGATCCCGTAATTATGCGAGTGATAGATAACGCAGGGTGCAGTTATGTATCGTATATGCCTACTAAATGAATTTTGGTATAGAGATAGATGGAACCTTGGGAAAGGACATCTTTACTTTTTATCCAATGATTGTGATTACGATGATGATGATTGTGATGATGATGACGATGATTGTGATGATGATGATTTTGATTACGATTATAATGATTGTGATTACGATGATGATGATTGTGATAATGATGATTGTGATAACGATGATAATGATTGTGATTACAATGATAATAAGTGTGATAACGATGATGGTGATTGTGATAGTGATTGTGATTGTGATTGTAATGGTGATGGTGATTGTGATGGTGATTGTGATGGTGATGGTGATTGTGATGGTGATTGTGATGGTGATTGTGATGGTGATGGTGATTGTGATGGTGATTGTGATGGTGATTTTGATTGTAATGGTGATTGTGATTGTAATGGTGATGGTGATTGTGATGGTGATTGTGATGGTGATTGTGATGGTGATTGTGATGGTGATTGTGTTGATGATTGTGATGGTGATTGTGATGGTGATTGTGATGGTGATTGTGATGGTGATTGTGATGGTGATTGTGATGGTGATTGTGATGGTGATTGTGATGGTGATTGTGATGGTGATTGTGATGGTGATTGTGATGGTGATTGTGATGGTGATTGTGATTGTGATTGTGATGGTGATTGTGATGGTGATTGAGATAGTGATGGTGAGTGTGATAATGACTGTGATTACGATGATAATTATTGAGATAACGATGATGGTGATTGTGATAGTTATTTTGATGATGATTGTGATGGTGATTGTGATAGTGATTGTGATAGTGATGGTGATGGTGAGTGTGATAATGACTGTGATTACGATGATAATTATTGTGATAACGATGATGGTGTGGTGATTGTGATAGTTATTTTGATGGTGATTGTGATGGTGATGGTGATTGTGATAGTAATTGTGATAGCGATAGTGATGGTGATTGTGATTGTGTTAGTGATTGTTATGGTGATTGTGACGGTGATTGTGATAATGATTGTGGTAATTATGGTGGTTGTGTTAATGATGATAATTGGTGATAATGATGGTGACTGTGATAGTGATGGTGATGGGGATTGTGATGGTGATTGTGATTGTGACAGTGATAGTGATGGTGATTGTGATAATGATGGCGGTTGTGATAGTGATGGTGATTGTAATAATAATAATTGTGATGATTATGAAATGCGGCACATAGATAGTTTATAACCTGGATTAACATGGAGGACACTATTATCCCTTTAGTATGATCCAGTGGGACAGTTACCGAACTTCACGCGGGCGAAGCCGCGGGCAACAGCTAGTTCTTTATAAAATCAAACTTTCGTCTTTTGGAAAAAATAAAAAAACATAAGACCTGCTTTATAGTTAGTTCAGTTAGTATGCAAAGGTTCATGATCTACTTTGGAGTACTTTTTGAATACCAGCGTTTTATTTTTATTTCAAAATTAATGCTGCATTATTAATTTAGGCATTTTAATTATTTTAGGCGTAACGGAGGATCATGCTAAGCCATTTGAGGTAGTATAGGCCCTATTACATTTATTGTAGTTTCGAGTTCATTTTTCTTATAAATTGTAAGGTATTATTTTTTATCGTCGGCAATGCTTCCGGTATTATCGCTCAATGATAAGAATCCCACCATACTATCTGGTGAGTCGAGGCAGTTCGCTAGATTGGTACATTTAGTCAAGCAACATCCGATGACTAATCTGATAAGGATCATAAACAGTCTAGGTTATCGTCAATTCGCGTTGATGATAACGAAATGTATCGCTGTTATCATTTCACATTAGAGACAGCGATCTTTATGGCTGAAAGAGTGGTTTGGGCAGCTGAAACTTAGTATTGTAAAAGAAGGAATGAGTATTCTTCTTTTAGTAGGTACCTAAGGCGGTACCTAACAGTATATAGCTATGTAGTTAGAGGACGCTTATATGATATCGTCTTATTTCACTAAAATAATTGATATCAATAAGACGATGTGTCTTATTGATATCGATTATTCAAGTGAAAATGTACTTATATCGCTATAAAATGTTTATTTAATAAAATTTTCACTGTAGGTAGGTACACCACAAACAAAATATTGGACATCTAGTGGATAGTTTTATCGCACAAGGCAATCTCAACCTTTAAATATAGGTACCTACTAAAAGAAAGGAATTCATGTTTATAAAATTAGTAGGGGCAATAGTTCAGCTCTAGGCGTCCTTGAATTTAATTACCAATGTTTGCCCGCGTTGCCAAGGCTTTTTAAGTAAGTATTCGATTTCTATAATTGAATTGAGGGTAGTTGGTAAATCATCACTGATCTTGGTCTCGGACTCTCGACACTCTCAACCGACGTCGTAGCGGCCATTTGCATCTATAACAAGCAGTACGATTTCATGCTCTAAGCTGGACGAACGTGTTTTTGTGTCTCTATTTGTGATCGTGTCTTCAAGCCATCGCTATAATATACCGTGTGGTGTGCGATCTTCATCACCTCTGAACCTAGTATACATCTAGACTGCCTGTGACGTTTAGTGCACGTGGCAGTTGAGTCAAGGTTAGTATTGTTCATTGCCGTCTTAGAGATATTATGAACGAACGATTAATTCCGCCCACAACTACTCTACTTTCCTAAGTTCACAAGCTGCTAGTAAATATCAAAAAAAGGTTGTTAAAAAACCGAACAATCGGTAACCATTGCCCGCGGTTTCGCTCGGGTTCAGGTTAGAATTATCCCATTGGAATACCCACCCTACCGGAATGAATAGTATCCCATGTAAAGCATAGGAATCAGGCCATGGTCGGACAAACAAACTCACATTGAGTTATAATATTGGATTTAACAAGCATTGTAAACCTTTTACTTTCAAAATCACATGTGGTAAAAAATATTTTAGTTCCACGTCCCTCGCAATTGTCTGGATAGCGCAGCTTCGCGATGATTGGCTTCCTTCCGCTTTGATGCGTTCGATGATTAAAAAAATGTACTTAAAATATACTATTTAGTACCTACCTAGCTCTAAAAAATCTGTACCTCCTTCAGAACGAAATTATTTCGAAATGTAAGGTACTCCCGCTATATTGACGTCAAGATGGCGGGTGTACTATAATATTTTATTATTTAACCTTTACTCATAGAATAGAATTGCACCAAAAAATTGTACCTAAAAAGTACCTCAATTAAAAAAACACACATGATCAGCTGGATAGTTCTTGAGTAATAAAACAACCGCGTCTGGTATATATTACAGTCAAAACTGTTAATCGGTCAAAACCACTTTTGACTGGTGTAAGTCAAAATCCTATGAAGTTAAAATGCGTTTTCTGCATTAAACATAATAGGTATGTTGATTTAGAACGCCTCGGTTGTAATTACCAGTTCTAGAATTACATGATGTTTTTCAAAGGGTCACATAAAACCTAATAAGTTTCTAATTAATGTTAGTAAAAAATCTGTACCTCCTGTACAGATTTTTTAGAGCTAGATACTAAATTGTATTTGTTAGGTACCTACATTATTTTGGTAATTAGTATAATTTGATTCGCTATGGTACACCCGCCATTATGACTCACCGCTTGACCTGGGGCCCAATTCTGTAACTTTGTGTTAAGCATCACGCCATTGACACTATCGACACACTACAGACATTATGTTGCCACTGTTGCGAATTTGGTATTCTGCAAAAACTTCAATGGCGTTTCAGTGGTGTCTCAGTAGTGTGTCGATAGTGTGGCGGATCAATATTTTTCAGTGTTTTCGTTGTTCGATGGCTTCACAATGGCGGTTCGATGGCCAAAATACTTTTCAAACACGATAGACACAACTTTCAAATACAATTAAAATATTTACAGACTACCGTAACGTTGGCCATCATGATGACATTGACACATTCTAATGGAGCAGAATACCAATTATTACAATCATAGACTAACAGTCTTATTCATAAAAATCCCCTAAAATAGGTTTTAACAACTCATTAGTTAAAATGCTCATTAGAACTAATAAATTGTCGTTATAAGACGTTTTAACGTGATTAAGTTGTCGTTCTGATGAATCCATAGACAACATCTGGTGTCCACGGCCAAAAGACGCAAAAAAAGTTTGACAACGTCACGGGACATTTGGAGAGCTTGTTGGCTTCTTGTGTTTCGTTCACGTGTATATTTTTTTTTTAACAAAGAGATTGCATTGGACTCGCAGTTGGTTTTCAATTTATTATAATTTACTCTGTGCAGTTGGTTGAGACAACCCATGGCTAACTCCCACATCAACTTGAACCTAAAATGTTACAGAGATTTAAAAACCTTAACAAATAATACTTAAGTAGGTATATTAAAATGCGGGATATAAATACTTGTAAACGTGCTCACTTCACGACGACTCCAAATAAATAAATAAATTGTATCTCTACTTCCCAGCTCCTTGCAAATAACACTTAGCTTCAATCAACTAACCATAAACGGTTCTGACGCGAAAAAAAATCAGGTACTAATCAGCTGTTGCACATTTGTCGGCCATATTTCTGTTTATTAAAGGTTTATAGTAGGGTCAACCCTGTTTTAAGTTACGAAGCCGCTATTGAATACTTACAAAGCTTTTTAGCGTTATTGAACGTTTATGAATAATGCTTTTCGGGATTCTCATTATAACAAGCTAATAAACCTATTATAACTTTTTATAAATAAGACCGTTAGTATATACTGCAATAGTCTTCTATGGCGTTTCAATGGTGGCACTACAGTGATAAATCAATGACCATAGATAATTTGTAGAATACCAAAAGGCAATGATTAGCCTATTGAGACACTACTTACACACTACCGACACACTATTGACAAGTTGGTAATTTTACAGAATTGAGCCCCTGACGGGACGTTAGGTGGCTAGTGGTATGTCAATGTTAGGTCATTCTTCAATTATGTTGTTTTATGTCCACCGAAACTACGTTTTAAATATAGCACTAGGATTATGGAAAAAACGACACGCATGCACTACAGACTACACCATAAAACTGACCTCATAATCATAGCGCTAGAACTCGTTAAAATAAATCACCCATTTCTGCTTATTAAATTTTTAACCGACTTCAAAAAAGGCGGAGGTTATATGTTCGTGTGTATGTATTTTTTTTTTTTTTTTATGTATGTTACCTGATTTCTCTCCCATTTGTGGACCGATTTTCAAAATTCTTTTTTCATTTGATACAGTACACTCCTGAGGTGGTCCCATTTTAATTTGGTGAAGATCTGATGCTGACCTTCGGAGATATACAATGGAACTCTTCAAAAAGAGACGGCAAATCTGTTGTGATAGCTCCAATCGGTTGGATGTTCATTGTTTATACAATATCATGACGTAACATCACGCCTGTATGCTCTGAGGGGGTACGCAGATGTGTACAATCATTTGTGGACCGATTTTCAAAATTCTTATTTTACTTGAAAGAGTATACTCCTGAGGTGGTCCCATTTTAATTTGGTGAAGATCTGATGCTGATCTTCGGAGATATACAATGGAACTCTTCAAAAAAAGACGGCAAATCTGTTGTGATAGCTCCACAAACAAAAACACTAAATCAATTAAACAAGGTCACCGACTTCTGAAGCTTGACCTTTGATTGATTTGGTGTTTTTCTCACCGGCTTCTGAAGCTAAAGTTATTTTTCACTTTTTTGTGGTTTTGTTTTAGTGTTTTTTTTTTTGTTTTTCTTTTAGTGTATTTTTTTGTCCTTTTCTTTTTGTGTTTTTTTTGTTTGTTCTTTTTTTTGAAGTCGGTTTTTATTTTCATTGTTTGTATCTATCGTGCGTAAAGCTGAGAAACGTTAACGTATAGTCAGTCGTGGACTAGTCTTATCGACGAATAGGGTCATAGCATAAAACAAATTATATAATATTATTATTATTTTTTATTTTGCTATTATTATTATTATCATTTTTTAAATTTTAATTAGTTAGTAAAATTACATCATACGTTTTTCTTTTCTTTGTATTGCTTCGTAAGCTAGATAATCTCTTAACTGTAGGATCTACTATTGTATTTCATTTCTTTAGCCACTCATTTTCTCATTTTAATTTTTAATTTTAATCTCTCACTTGCTAACACTTATTTTTGTGAATGCTGGTTAACCTGTAATTGGCAACTGTGTTAGTCCAAGACTGTAAAACCAATGTATACCTAAATCTTATACACAGAAGCTGTTGGTGAACCTTTACCAATAAATAAATAAATAAATATATTATCAGAAAAGTATTAACATGTTTGTTTTTGTTTACAGATTGGTGAATAATGTTTGGGCTGCTGCTTAGTGTACTGGGCTTAGTTGGACTAAGCCCAGTACCCCTTCTATCCGAAGTAATAGGCGCCACGGAGCCAGCACTGAAGCTGTTAATATCAATACTGCTGGGATACCCGCTGGCGGTTATCTACCATAAATATGTGAAGCAAAATGTTGAATATAGGAACTTGTATTTCATCCTGACGGGATTCGACATGGCGTTCTATAATTTTGGGTTTTCAATGTACCATAATGCCATTCCTGCGGTAGTAATTTACTTAAGCACAAAAATCCTTGGCCCGGGAAAGTACAACGCAATACTGACGTTTGCGTTTAACATGACGTACCTGCTGGCGGGCTACGTAGTGACCGAGTCGGAGGACTACGACATCACGTGGACGATGCCGCACTGCGTGCTCACGCTCAAGCTCATTGCGCTGTCCTTCGACCTGTGGGATGGCAAGAAGATGCTGAAGGGAGAGGAACTGTCTGCGAACAATAAACTGACGGCTCTTGAGAGTTCGCCAACATTCCTGGAACTGCTGGGATTCGTTTACTTCCCGGCGTGTTTCCTAGTCGGACCGATATTCTCGTTCAGGCGCTACAAAGATTTTATTTCCGATAAATTCCCATTGGAAAAGGAAGCTGCTGTCTATGAGGCACAAGCTGTTAAGAGGATGGTACAAGGTGTAATTTATTTAGCGGCTTATCAAATTGGAGGTAATATTCTTTAAATATTTTATTAATACATGCGATACTTTGAGGCTCGTAGGTACCAATGTTATGAATACCCAATGAGGACCTGAATATGATCCTTGCATCCTTTGCAAACAAACTTGTAAAATTTTGTTTGTGCTTGCATATATCAAGTCAGAAAATGGAGCTAGTTTTGCATATTTGGATATTTACAAGTTTTTCTCAACTGGCCTGGAAGAGTCTACCTACATGATAAATGAATACTAACCACTACATGGTAATTCAATTGTGTTTTGTTTTGTTTCAGTGAGTGTATTCAGTATGAAATATATGCTTTCGGACGAGTTCTGGGACACATCAGTATTCTATCGTAACTTCTACTGCGGACTTTGGGCTCATTTCGCGCTCTACAAATACATTTCCTGCTGGCTACTCACCGAAGGTAAACATACTATCATCATTAATTTATTATTCTTATCATGTTTTTTTATAACATATTTCAACATTTGGCCTAGATTTATATCAATAATGATGGGTAATCATAGGATGATGTCTATCATACCAATTGCATAGTCAATATAATCATACTGATAACGATTAATTAGCAACAAAATGCGTTTGCAAAAAATGTTACGAAAAACGTATTTGGATAAAATACCACAATTGTTAAGGGCCTATGGTGAAAACAATTTTATTAATCATAGTTGGGGTGTTTATGGATGGGGCATAACTCTCGAATGCAGCGCCACGCGGGCGTCGCACAGTGGATCGTCCCCATACAAGAGGTCGGACATAGAATGAAAAATTAAAAAAGTATTTAATAAAATATATATATATATACAGTTGCATTCTTCTATTGAAGAACAACAAAAAATGTTACTACGCTTTTTTTATTTGACCAGCACTTTAGGAGCTATTCGATGAAAACCGTTATTTTTGTATGGAAACGAACACAAAAATGTCTGTATCTCATGATTCCCTCCTTGTTTCGATTTGTGGTTTTCACTACTGTCTTTTACCTATTTTATGCCACGTTTTCTTCAAGGACACATGGTGCCCGCAGAGCGCCCCTTTCGAGATATTTTGCCTATAGTAACTATCTTTGTTATTGTATTACTGATGGAATGGAGGTACTATGACAACGAACGAAATCTTGCCACCGATACGGCTCTTTTTGTTTGCAGCATCCGGCCGCTATTGAAGCGCTTATGTACGCTCATTAACCAATAGCATTCCAGCATCTGATCCCTTGTCTTTGTTAATGAAAAAAAGGGTCGAAAGAAAAAAATACAAAACAATACGGGTGGTAAACAGATGTGGTCATCGTGTCCACGGGATTTTGTTACAAATATGGAAAGATTTCGTTCGAGCTGATGGTACATTAAGTATACTTATTACTGAGAATTAGTCATCACTAAGTAGTTCCTTAAATAACAGGTGCATTTGTGAGTACTTTAATGACTTATTAACGCTTTTGTTGCAATATAACAAAATTTTTAATTTTAATGAGTCATTAAGTAACGACTACCAGTACTTGCTTAATCTAATTATTTATTATAATTACTAAGAATTACACATAAGAAGTTAAATGAAGAAAAGGTGCATTAGTGAGTTCTATATGTATATTGAAAAAAAAAATATCGGTAATGAGTTGTGACATCGCATTAACAATAACAAATCAAAAAGAAAAGAAATGTTTTATGATGTTGATGAATAAGAAAATACGTATTTATAATTTTTTTATTTATATAATATAACACTGTAAAATATATTTAAATCTTTAAATAAATTACACTTAAACCTATAATAATTTATAAATAAAAAATAAAACAATTACTAATAACTAAATTGTAAATATTGATTATAATAAAAAATAAATAAACTAATACTACCTTAAAGTTACTAACAATTATATAACTATAAGACATAAACTATATTTTCTTTGTCTTCATCAATAACGACATCATGATCATTATTGTCGTCATCTTCTTCAATGTCACTACATTCCGAAACTGCTCCAACTATTGTATCTGTTGAAATGTCAATAAGCTCCAATTCACTCTGGTCATGTATGAGCAAATCGTCCAGTTCTCTAAATGAAGATTTTTTAACTCTATTGGGCATCCTCGGTCGTAGGCTCGTTAGAAGAGGATCGGAAGATAAAAGAAGATTATGAAGAATGTCTTCATTAGTGGCGATGCTACTGTGCTTTCGCGTATGAGTTTCTCTAAATTTACGAAAACCCTTGTTTCTTGCTTCAGATGCTTCCTCAGACAAAAATCCTATAGGCACTACTGATAGGTGTTCCACTATCTGCGATCCATGAATCAGCAATTTATGCAAACTTGATGGCATGGATATAACTGTACGAAGAAATTTGCTGTTTCATCACAATATAACTTGAATTTTTGGATTTCAATTTTTTCGCCTGAGGAAATGCATTGCAAAATTACAGCGAGTCTTCTAATTAAATTGACGTCTAATTTTGTAATTTCCGCAGTCGTTTCAGGGTTTGCAAAAAACCTTCTAGCAGTATTTCCAGTGTTTGTATTGCCACTACCCTGCTTTACAACATCCAGAAGTAAGCCTGTGTTTCTTCGGAAAGCAGCTTGAATAGCTTCTTTCTTATCTTTAACAATTATTTTATTAACGTCACCTTTTGCTTGCCATGATTTTATGTCCATTCTGTAGGCAATGTGTAATAAACACTCCATAGACCGAATCCAAGCATGTAACGAACTAAATCCATGCTTGTATAAATCTTCGTTCACAGGTTTAGCTCTCACTTCTTCCAAATTATTCATCTCACTTGGGCGAGCTTTGCACAAATCACATACTGCTGCCGATGTTCCCGATATGATTGAATGTACCTTACCATCAATCATGGTTAACCACAGATTGTGCGTAACAGTAGCATTGCCGCAAGCAGTTGGGTTCAGTTCACGAATCTCGGTCTCAACCAATCATCCAAAAACAAAAACCAATCCAATCCAATCCATTTCAGCCTTTACATTTGCTTCCGTTTCTTTTATAAACGTAAATGAAATCGGACGACAATATGTGGCTGACGATGGCCGATCATTCTGCCACATTGTGTTTCCACTAGAAGTCACTAACTTACGAGGTACAAGACTTGCCATAAATACACTGGATAAATCTTGTTCACTTGTTGTTGTTCTTTGATGATAAATGCTTTGACTTGAAGCTCCATCAAAACCCCATTTACTGTGAAGCACAAGTTGTTCACCAGCATCAAAATTCGGTTCAAGTGAATCGATCAGCCTCCTAACTGTGAGATCAAGGAGGGCTTGGAGTCGTATCTTTGCGGAAGTATCAGTCACAGTTACGTCTTCTTTTGCCGGGTAACACTTAAGTTTTTCTTTCACTAACATGTAATAGCTTGGGTATTTCGCATGACCTTCTTTAAAACTAAAGTCCCTAAGTGTGATGTAACGCCACTTGGATAACTGCATGTGAACGTAAAGAGCAAGTGCTTTGTGAGTAGGAACTTCACGAAGCAAAGTATTCTGTTTAGTTTCCAGGACATTCAGAACGGTTGAGACATGTTCAGGATTTCCCAGCAAATGCTTCATGATTCTGGCCACATCATTTTTTCCGGCAGACTTAAGTGCACTTTCAACAGTATGTAAAAGCTCATCTGGACGACTGCAACTAGCCATATTTTCATCAACACGTCTTCTTTTCTGTCTACTGGATAAATCTTCAAAGCGTTTTCGAGGAGATTTAAATGTTGAAGTTGATGCATCTGATTTTGATGGACTGATTACCTCTTCTGTCTCATTTTTAGCTTCTTCAGTGTGAACAATATTTTCCTTAAAGCAATTTGGCCAAATGATATCGGAACTTAACCACTCTCTGTTCTTGTCCATGAACTTGTCGACTGTCCTTCTTGATTGTACCCATTTGGAGTAAACCCGATAGCAAAATCGTCGACACCAGTTCTTTACGTTACTATTCGATTTCAATGTATTACATAAATTTTCACAGTCACGAAGCTCTTTATGATTACGAAGAGATAAAGATCAAGATAAGTAGAAAACCCACGGAAAGCCATAATGACAACACTTGGTAGAGGTTGAAATTACAACTGAATAATATTTGCAAAACACACTAAAATATATAGGGCAGCAAGTTGCAACTAGTAATGAATTTGATAAGCTAATGATGACATATGAGCCAATCACAATGCAGAGCTTAAGGGCTGTTAACATGGTAATTACAATAACTAATTAGATTAAGCAAGTACTGGTAGTCGTTACTTAATGACTCATTAACGCTTTTGTTATATTGCAACAAAAGCGTTAATAAGTCATTAAAGTACTCACAAATGCACCTGTTATTTAAGGAACTACTTAGTGATGACTAATTCTCAGTAATAAGTATACTAAATGTCCATTCCATCAGTAATACAATAACAAAGATAGTTACTATAGGCAAAATATCTCGAAAGGGGCGCTCTGCGGGCACCATGTGTCCTTGAAGAAAACGTGGCATAAAATAGGTAAAAGACAGTAGTGAAAACCGCAAATCGAAACAAGGAGGGAATCATGAGATACAGACATTTTTGTATTCGTTTCCATACAAAAATAACAGTTTTCATCGAATAGCTCCTAAAGTGCTGGTCAAATAAAAAAAGCGTAGTAACATTTTTTGTTGTTCTTCAATAGAAGAATGCAACTGTATATATATATATATTTTATTAAATACTTTTTTAATTTTTCATTCTATGTCCGACCTCTTGTATGGGGACGATCCACTGTGCGTCGGGAAACTCCCAAAAACTAATTAATTTTATAAACTACTAGCGGACGTCACGCGGTTTCACTCGCGTAGTTCCCGTTCCCGTTACGGGGATAAAATATAGCCTATGTTACTCAGGGTGAATGTAGCTTTCCAATGCTGAAAGAATTTTTGAAATCCGCGCAGTAGTTTTTGAGTTTATTCACTACAAACATACACACAAAAATACAAATCTTTCCTCTTCATAATATTAGTGTAAGACTTATTTCGGGCTCTATGTTTAATAATAAAAGAACAATCTCCAACATAGTTTTTATAGCAAATATTTTCTTCCTTAATCACATTTTTAATGTTGTATTCGTAGCGTCGTGGGTAAATAGTAACAGCCGCTTGGGGTCGATCTTCAGGTTAAGCTGCGCTTGCCTAGGTCGGTCCGTGGATGGGTGAACACCCATTACATACCGAGTTTCCTCCGTGCCTCGAAAAGCACGTTAAGGCTGCCTGTCCTCTGAAGCGGAGCGAGATCTATAAAAAATACTAAGTTATAATAAGCATTAGAAACTGCTGGTTAGACAGAGATCCGATACAGCGAATGACGTCATTCTCTGCATCGACGTACAAAATCCATACTAAATTCCGTTTATCTAGAAAGAGATAGAAACAAAAGTTTAAATGGTTATAACTTTTGTGTTGTTTGGCCGATTTATGTCTTGTTTTCGCTTTTTATTATTTTTATAGTACTTTATCATTCCGTATCGAAATAAAAAAAAGAAAATTTATGCATATTCCCTATTGTACATCTTTGGCAGTCGTTAAGTAGTCAGTGGCCTAAAAGTCTGACAACCAGTCTTACCAAGGTATTACGTATTACCTGGTACTAACTGGGTTGTGGAGGTCAGATAAGCAGTCGCTCCATGTAATATTCTGGTATTCAGCTGCATCCGGTTAGACTGGAAACCGACATAACATAGTTTGGAAAAAAGCTAGGCAGATGATGATGTTGTATTCGTCGTGTGAAAGCTGCAACCACGCTGCTGCTTCCGTTTAAGGCAACAGCAATTTCGCGGGCTCCAGGGTAGCCCGCAAATTCAAATTTTCTTACGTTTTTTCCAATTTGCAGGCCAGTGCTAGGTTGTATGTTGATTAAAATATTATTCGCGGCTGTAAGACGTATGTAGTTACAGAATTATATTCATCAAAATATTCAATACAACCCTCCAAGTTCATAAAGGTGTAGGAATGACTTTGAACTTGAAAAAGTCATTTTTCCTTTATGAACTGTCTTGTTTACAATGAATTTTAGATACAATTTTTTCAAAGTTTTAAAGTAAAATTGTTGAAAAACCTCTTAGGGCCAAGTTCACCGAAAAGATAACAGTCTAATTATCTAAAACAGCTGTTTAAAACACATTTTCATGTTCAAAAATGTGTTTCCTTGAACTTGGCCCTTAGTTGTGTTACACCTCGACATCGAAAACTTTGTATTTTGAAATTTTATTGTATTTACTTTGCGTTTACTTTTTTGTGAGAGACTAGACCATATACACTGGCCTGCAAAACTAAGCATTACACTTTAATTTTTTTTTTCTAAACTTTAGAAGTTTGAGATTAAAAATAAAAAAAACGTTTAATATCAAGTTTTATTAGCTTTATTGGTTTTTATGTACGAAATTAAACTCTTTTTCGAATCCTTTTCGTTTCGAAAGTATATCTTGTGTACTTAAAAAGTTATTGCAATTTTAAAAGTGTGATACTTATTTTTGCAGGCTAGTGTAGTTAAAAATCTTATTATGAAATGTTAAATCCCTATTCTACATACATTAAATAGCAAACCTGAAAAGAAAAACTACATTGCTTTCAATTCGTCACCTTAAGGCCTCTTAATCCAATTTCAAAACAATTCGTAATATAATTTGTATGAACAATGGTCCATTTTATACTGTTTAAGTATTTAATGTTTTATGGCAATCAGTGGACTGAGTTCATTTTACTTTGTATAAGTTATACAAATTAAAATTGTGTTTTGTTACACAATGTAGCACTGGAATACTTTGTTGAATCTGGATCAATCGAGTGACATCATTCTAAGTTCTTGATATAATTTTTTTTGAATGTGTGAACATTGTAGGCTTTGTAGATTCCCAGATGCTTGTTAACTTTTGTTATATTTATCTTGTTTTACATTTTTAGGGTTCCATAGTCCTGACAAAGAACCCTTATAGTTTCGTCATGTCCGTCTGTATGTCTATCTGTACGAGGTTTTGCTAAGATACCGTTAGTAGGTACTAGAAAGCTGTAATTTTGTAGAGGTGTAACGCCGACAAAGTGGTAAAATAAAATATTGGAAAAAAAAATTTTTTAGGGTAGCCCCTCCCCTACATATTAAGTGGGGATGATTTTTTTTTCGTCGTCTAGTCCATCGTGTGGGGTATCGTTGAATAAGTCTTTTAAAATGACTCCGGGCTTGTTAAAACTATTTTTCGATTTAATGCTCCATTTACGAAATATTAAACTTTAAAATGCAAATTTTTGTTCCAGTAGGGCGTCCCCTCCCCTCTAAAAGCTAAACTGCTGGCTTGAAAAATCTGGAAAAATTCATGATGATATTGCATTTCATGAACTTTCAAGGAAAACTATAGCAGTTAAGATAACTTCATTAGTTTAGCAGTAATAGTCGTTGAACTTGGGTGTTGGATAATTTTGTACCAAATACAAAAACCCTTAGAGTAAATCCTATAAAGTGACTAAGATGAAGTAGTTGCTTGTTTATAACGGGTAAATACTTGCATTGAAAAACAAAATCTAAAATAAATTATCATAACTTTCACAAAGCTGCCGCTAGATGGCGCTGTACCAACGGGTTCGTTCTATATTGTGATAACGGGCTACTACGGAACTCTACACTGCGCGTGGCCCGACACTCACCTGGGCAGGCAGTCTCGACATAGATAGCGACAAATGCGCTAACTTTCGATCGCTGATAACTAACGAATAAATTCGGTTGCAATAATGATGCTTGCGTGTAAAGCAAGTCTCTACATCCAAGATACGTTTCTCGCAAGCATCATCATTGCAACCGAATTAATTTGTTAGTAATTAGCAATCTAAAGTTAGCGATTTTGTCGTTAACTCTGTCGAGACTGCCGGCCGGCCCTGGCCGGTTTTTTTGTATAGTAAGCAACAGGCTATTGTCGGGCCTACACTGTCCCCCCTTACTTAAGTACTAATTGCTATAACATATTAAAATTGTAATACCCAATGATTTGAAAAGAGTAACCATGGAGTTTCTTTTCCATGAAAACGACCAACCCGAACCGTGCACCTTTTTCGACGTTTTATAAGTACCTACATCTAGGCCTATGTAAAATAATAGTAGATTTTACAACAAGTGCACAAAACGAACCATTTTTATCCGAGATTTTTAGCAGCCCGAGCCGAAGGCGAGGGCTGATAGTAATGTCGAGGATCAAATGGTTTTGTGGACGAGTTAATAAAAAACTAGTATAAATTGAAGAAATTAATAAAACACGCAAAAACGAGCTGTTTCCCGCCGCTTTCTTTTTTTGAAATCTTACGACATTGATATTAGACTTGGGCTGCAGACTTAAACAGCCTACTATTTTTTTTATTTTTTATAATAATTTTCTTAAATTAATTAAATAACCTACCGTAGGTACTTGAATTTAATTTTTTATGTAGGTATTTTATGTCTTAAAAAACATATAAGGCAAGTAAATTAAAGTAAATATTATAAAATAACAAATTCTATCTATGAACTTCTTATTGCGTTTGGCTGTATGGCTTATTTTCTTTGCCTTAATATAGATACATTTATGAGTAGATACATTAATGCCCTTGTGCACAAAATTCGATTTTGTGCAGCCTCTATCCTGCACAAACAAGCACTTTCAGAGCATGACAAGTGAAATAGTATATTTCATTACAAGTGCGGAAAGGCTGTCATTGCAAAGAGTTCCGACCAATGTCTACCCGAGCCGAGGTGCAGCCGAAGGCGAGGGTTGACAGTCGGAACAAGTTGCAATGACGGTTCCGCAAGTGTACTGAACTGAACGACTATTTTTAATACAGTTGCGAAAAAATGAAGCAATTTAATAAAATAATAAAAACACAATAAACTCGCAAAGAAAATTTCTGGAAAATGGCGCCAACCGTAGAATATAAGCAGAGTTTTTTTTTCTTCACCCATTTTGGTAGGCAAAGGGAATTATCCATACAGCTTAGTCTTCAGTAGATTTTTTTATATTGATATGAAATGAAATTTAATGAGATGAAATAAAATGAAACCTAACCTAACTCATTCAATTAAATCATTAAATCTGATATTGAAATAAATTAGTAGCTTCTTTTTAGAAATATACGTATTTGTATGAATCACAAAAACTCTTTAGTAAAAACAACAAGGCAAGACACCCATACTGAAGATACAATTAGAATAAAATGCAATTAAAATAAAATTAAAATTAATAATAAATAAAAATATGTATTAAAATTGTTAGCAGGAATATTGACAGCCATATACAAAGAAATAATTAGCTTCGTAGATGGCTCTCAATATTCCATTGTCAGAATCATGTACACGGCTCATAAAGGAGGCCCTCGCTTTTCTTAACACGGCATAGAAATCATCTACTCTGTTCTCCGGAAACATACCGGACGCACTACACCTCCACGGTAGCCCAAATATACATCTAAATGCGTTGTTGTATTGCACACGTAGGGTATTATATGCGCGTTGTGTGTGCTTGTACCAGAGGTGTCCAGTGTAAAGCGACCGACAGTACGCATTGAACAGAGTGACTTTAACTTGATTGTTACATTTAGCGAATCGCCGAGCAAGCATATTACTTTTCGCTGCCAACATTCTCCTCTGTCTTTCTAAATCCTCATCGTCTCGCAGTTTATCCGTTACGATATGACCAAGATATTTAAAACTCTTAACAACGATAATGTCATCCTGTATAAATAAATCCACAACTATATCAATCCCAAATAAAACACACACACAGTGAAAATAAATTTTCAAAATTTCGCCATTGTAATAGATATAAATATAAATTTGTAATTGAGTTTTCTACATTCTTGTCATTTTTTAAATTAAACTTATTCATTAATTACTTAAAAGTGTCTCTTATTTATTTTCTCATAAAACGAGATGAAAAGTAGAGTATATGACTCGAGAGCAAACATATTTTTCCCTCAGGCGATGTACTTTAAATCCCTCGCTACGCTCAGGATTCAATTTAAGAATCCCTCGCTGTGCTCGGGATTCTATTCTAGAATCCTTCGCTTCGCTCTGGATTTAAAATAGCGCCCTCGCCGTAAAAATACTATTTTGCTCCCTTGTCATACAATCTACTATTTATTTTGAGCCACTATTATTAAAATACTTCTTCGTCTCGGGGACCTAGAAAGGGCAAAAAGTCATTTGGGTGCAGCAACTTTGGGACTTTCGAAAAGGGATTCTTGATCTTATTTCAACGAATGATGTTTGATGTTGAGTATCGTTTGTTCTATAAGGTGTCGGACGTAAAGAATAGCACCATCCCATCTTCCCGTGGGTGTCATAAGAGGCGACTATAGGGATTTACTAGAGAATGGGCAGCAGCGTTCTCTGAGCTTTTGTAACAGTCGTACTGCGATCGCCAACCCGCCTGCCAAGCGTGGCGATTATGGCAAAAACCCCCCTTTGGGGGAGGCCCATGTCCAGCAGTGGACGTTTTTTGGCTGAAATGATGATGATGATGATCGTTTGTTCCAGCGGCTTGCATCCGATTCGGTCTGTCGTACAACGGAACGCGCTCGGAGGGCGGCACGGCCGTGAGCCAGTGGGACGGGTGCAACAACATCAAGCTGCTGCGCTTCGAGAGCGCCACGCGTTTCCAGCACTACATCGACAGCTTCAACTGCAACACCAACCACTTCGCCGCCGAGTACGTGTACAAGCGCCTGCGCTTCCTCGGCAACCGCAACCTCAGCCAGCTCATCACGCTCACCTTCCTCGCGCTGTGGCACGGCACGCAGTCCGGCTACTACATGACTTTCCTCAACGAATTCCTCATAATGGTAATGGAGAAAGATTTAGAATCAATGCTAATCAAAACTGAATTCTACCATAAAATGTGGAACAACACTAGCATCAAGTACCTCCTCTACATTTTACTGAAAACTTACACAATAGTATTCATGGGGTGGAGTCTTGCGCCGTTCGACGTCAAGAGCTTCTCAAAATGGTGGACTATTTATGTTAGTTTATATTTCTCAGGATTCATACTATTTGTGCCGTGGTCCTTTGTTTACAAGCCCCTAGTTAAAAAAGCCTTAAAAGCTTGTGGAGCCCATCCCAAAGCACAATAATTGTAATTAGATAATCTTGTATTGGTTAGGTAATCCTTACAATCGACGCATTTAGCATAATATGGTTATTACAAAGTTTAGTATTTGCATGTCGTACATATCCATACATAATTTAAAAGAAATCGCCTAAGTACAATTTGGAGCTATATCACGCGGTTAGACACGGACAAGTATTCAAAGAATGTCCCACGCTGGCAAGTCGCATATTGTGACTACCGGACGTGAATGAAATGGAGTTAGTATGTTTTGGTTCATTTTATATTATGTTCAACTTTAAATCATGGTTGCATGTTAGTTATATGTACATTTAATTTTTGCAGTTGTGAACAATATTCTTCCTTATAATTATCGGATCGGATTACTGAGTCCTAGTCATTAGTGACAAAGTTTTATTTAATGATAACAAGAGCCTCACGGTTTACTTATAATGGATGTAGTCGTGTCAACTTATAATAAAGACCGGACTTCACTACTGACTAGACTTATTTATCCGATTAAAATGAGGCCTCATCGTAAATATTATTTATGCCTCGACTGCTTGTTCTGACAAGGCACTGCTGAAAAATACTTTCAACAACATAGGTTAAAATATTTGCACAGGTATTCTTCATTTAATTGCATATTGCATGTCTCGTAGGCCAGTAATAAAACCCAGGTCGTCATTAAACCAACTTCAATCCATAAAAAGTATGTCCGATCGGTTCAGTAGGTAGGTGAATTTAGTTTTGAATTAAAATGTTTGCCCTATTACGCACATTATGTCGACTGCTATTTTCAATATTGATCCTTTAAAAGTTGTTTGTTGCAAGATAATAATTAATTGCATTTTGCATATAAGTGGATTTTGATATTAGTTTCGTATTAGATAGTTTATTTACACACTATTAACATTATTGCGAAATTGTAAGTTTTTCCAATGCCCCCCCCGTATAATTAATTAAATGATGGACGAACTTTCGTTTTGGCCGCGTAAAGTTATTTTTGCACACAGTATCTTTTTACATTACCTATAGCCTTTGTTCTAGCCAGTTCTAGCACTGTAAAGTTTGAACAATTAGCGTTAAATAGTTTTTGAGTGAAAGAGTAAAAACGATGTTTAAGAGAAAGAAATATTTAAAAGGCCTCCATTCACCCGACTGTCGAATAGCAAGTTGAGTGTACGCTAGATGGACCTCTTTCAACATTTAACTCATTTTTTACGTAATTATTTTATTAGACAGACCAGCGACTTCCATTTCTTATTTTTACTTGATTTTTGACAACTCATACTCATAATTATTGCTTAACCTTTCAATTTTGAATTCCTATCAATAATAAAAAAAAATCTATTTAACTTTCCCGTTTACCTCATTTATTGAGATGCTTATCAGTGAATGATCAAGGCGTCAACAATAATGAGTACCTACCTATCCTTAGAATTTCTATTTCATTTCCTATACTCAAAGTTTGCTCATTTCCAACACACTCTTGATCTTAAAGTGATCAAACTTTGAGTACCTACTTATGTGCAAGTTAAAGCTGTAGCCAAACAAAGGAGCGTCGCGTCGCGATTCGCTTCAGTTTGACGATAACAGATTATCTTTAATCGTTCCATGGTTAAATATTTCGCAAAATGATAATCCCTGTCTCCCTGCTAGCAAGTCTCACCCGACAGATGCCTAGCTTACAGTTATTAATAACTTGTGCTCTTATATATACGGTATGAAGCTAGTGTAGTACGTTAGGTTAGATATTAGTCTGATAATATAATTAATATAAATTTAAAGAATTCATCTAAATAGTGGAAAAGGGCTGTAATAGTTGTAGCCTTATTTTTACGATTGTTGCTTAGTTAGTAGTAAATAATAATCATACAAACCACTTCGCCAATTCAGCCTCAGAACGTGTGATATGTCCGTAGTGAATGTAGACCCAGTAACATCATTCTTATATTATACCCATACATCTAAATGGTCCAAGGACATACATTCTGAACTAACAACCGCAAGTGGACAAAATCCTCTTTAGAGGAAACCGAATAAATGTAACAAATAGTAGTGAAGTAAACCTAACTTTACAATTTTTCTGGCGATTCGTAGTTTGGTGAGTACGGTTTCATAAAAAGAATTCTAAAATTCAACCAATACGGCTTCGTCAACGCGCATCCTTTGAGTGACAAAGGCTACGCTATAAAGGGTGTAAAACACCTCTTAACGAAGCCGAAAGGCACTTGTTCTCCCCGTCATTGCGATCATTTTTTTGTTCCACACCATACCTGGGAACCTTCTAGTTACGGAGTTATGGGTCAAAGTTCCAACTTTTTGGCAATTTTTTTTTTAATACAAGTTTTTAATGTAAGATTTTTACTTTAAACACCTCCACGACCCTCTTACTATTCAATCCATCCATCATCACAATGTGTTGAGTGCGTTACATTGAGTTCTACCACAAAACATGATTTTTCACCCAAAAAAAGTCGTTCCCAGCAATAATTTTTGCGTAAAGTTACTTAGTTTGATGTACAGAATGCTAGGTTGACGGCTTCGTGATGAGGTCTTTTACACCCTGTATAAAGCCTCGCTCTTGCCGCTTATGACTGTAATTTTGCTATATTTGGCAACTACACAACGCTGTAAGTATACTACAACACGTTTGCTGAACTTTGCACTTTTGCAACCAGACAAAGTTAGAAACAAATTGTTTCATAAGTTGTTATTTCGTGGCATTTTAGCAAAGTTATGGAAGTTGTAATTCTATCATATATGACAGCTTCTATTTCCTTACGCCTGTTTCGGACTACAGAATTATTATGTGGTACCTACCCATAAAAATGTCCTAATATAATATACCTAACCACATTATATAATACTTCACCTAACTAACTTATCTGCCTACGATATACTTAATATAGCTTCTAAAAGCCTGTGATTAGAATTACATAATTAAAAATAAAAACCGGCCAAGTTCGAGTTTGACTCACGCATCGAGGTTTCCATAGAAACTTGTGAAAGGACAAACTTAACTTTGCCCTTCGATCCCCAAACACCTTATCATACTCATACCTGACTTTGTGAATGAGGCCTTATGACAACGAGAAGTATGGTAAATATAATAATAATATAATATGTAGCAAATATAAGCAATTATGTAGCAATTTTCGAATGAACTCTCATAAACCAACGCCACAGACAACCAGCCATTCTGACGCACACTTTTGTTTCTCTTGTGAAATCGCAAAATATGCGACATAAACTGTCATGTCTTGTGATCGCGTTGACTTTCAAGTTAGATTTTTTCCGACACCGATTAGACCGAAGCTTAGCAGAAAGGCGTCAACTTTCCAGAGATTGAGGAGCTAAAGTTACTACATTGTTACTTAGACTGATGCCGTGTGAGACTCCCAAAACTACTACACTCTCAAAGCCAAATAAATACGTTTTCTTTCTTTCATTATTTGCGGTTGGTGCAATAACCGTGTCTAGAGATCGAACGACAAAGTTTATACGACCTTTAACAAGTTGGCTATTTATCTACATATTTACGGTTTTCAGATTTTTTACGGTTTGGAGCCCTAATTATATCTGTAGGTATTCGAGCGTGGAATATAAGTTATGGCAAACTAAGTAAAATAACTGTTCTTATACTCGGATAAAAATGACAACATAATATATATTTTTAATTATTTGTGATTTAATTGTACCGATATTATGTATTGAACTATGAACTTGTTTAGTTACAAACATAAGACATAAGTGTTAATCATAATTATTTAGACCAGCTTTTATCACGATATTATGAATAAAAACTTGTTATTATTTACTATGAAAGAACTTGAGTTGTTATGATAATAGGTTTTCGTAAATTTTACAACATATTGTCACAAAATAAGGGGCCATCCATAAATTACGTCACACGTTGAGGGGGAGGGAGGGGGTCGACGAAGTATGACAAGGGGGTGGGAGGTGTTCTAAATTTAGTGACGTCACATTTCAAAATCTTTATAAGTCTGAATCTTTAATACCTAAAAATATAAGAATTTAAATCGAAATAAAACTTCTTCGGAACTGCTTTTTAGTTCAAAAACTTGTAGATGTAAAATTGCAAAATATGTGACATCACACTAGGACGGGGGTCTCACAAATGTGACCAGCTGTGACAAATACGGAGGGGGTCAAAAATCATTAAATTCGTGTGACGTAATTTATGGATCGCCCTTAATCTAGCTACTACTCTTGTAAACTTTATAATAATGTATGGTGTTGTAATTGATTTTTTAAATGTTATAAACAGAAACACAGTACATAATCATACGTAACATCAGCCCAATTTATTTCGTTCAGTTCAAGAATACACGGAGACTGCAAGTTTTCCCTGTAATAAATGATAAATCTACTTAAAAAACAATTGTTAAGAGGCAAACATTAAAAGACCTGGTTCGTACATTTAAGTTTATTACAACATTAAAGAGAATAAAACTGAAAAGGAAAATTTAATTTTATATTTCACTGTTCAGTCGATGTTATAATTATTTCTTTGTGAGGATCCTACGACAAAAACCTGGAATCGGCGAAGTGAAGTGGTGAACTAATTACGGGGTCGACTAAACATTATTCCATTGCCACAAATTGACTATACAGCAGAGCAAACTATCGATGGGTAAGCATAGTGGTCTGAAAATCCCTACAGCAATACAAAGTGTGCCCCGAATCCCAGTTGTCCAACTTTAAAATTGGACCACAGCAACTTTTGATAGTTTCGTGGTCCAACTCATTTAAAAAATAAATTGCCAACTCTAAAAACCTCAACTACATCTTTGTGTGTATGGTACCTACTGGTTTACGGTTATATTGAACGTATTTGCAGTAAATAGGCAGGTACTGGCTTAGCCGGGTGCAATGAGACAAAAAATACTCAAAAGGTGGAACGAAGTTTATAGTGGTCAGATTTTCATGGGACTTTTTTTATTGAGTTCCTAGAGGAGTGGAGAAGAAAGTTAAAAAAAAAAATTCAAAAATACTTGAATTAAATCGATAACAATGAACAAAGAAACAGACCAAATTACTTAGCGTTTAATGAATGCACGTAGGTCACACTATTACGCTACAATATGAATTCGCCGAATTCGAAGTTATTCATAAACGAAAAAAAAAAATTTCAACGAAAATTAAAAAAAAAAAGTTGCGAGCGCCGAATTTTTTTTTTTAACTTTCTTTTCCACCCCTCTAGGAAAAGTCCGTTACACCTTATTGTCTAATTGCACTCGACTATAGCTGGTTGATATCAAATTATAGTAGGTACAATGGTGTGGCTGACTCTGGCAGAGCCACCATCAGGGATTTTAATTTTGATAACACAAAAATTTAGTCGCTATTTAGTCGAAATTAGTCGCCAAATATCAGATTTGGTCGGTCACTGGTTCAAAAGATATAAGGGCTTATTGTTGGCCCTGCTGGAGAGAGCCTACCCCAGCAGAGCCACATTAATAACTCAAAAACTAGGGCACCTAGCGAAGATCTGTTTTCTCCCATATTTACTCGCTAATTAGTCGAAATTAGTCGCCAAGTTACAGATTCAGTCGGTGTGTCATTAAAAAGATATTAAAGAATTCAATTTCCCCATACAGTGGTACAACCAAGTACAAAATACAGTGGTTTTTAGACAGGTGTATCTATACGACGTCTGGAGGAATTCTATAACTTCAACCCACCAAAGGAAAGCAGTATTCATTACCTAAAAACAAGATCTACAATAAATATATGTAATTATTTAGGTATCGAACAAAATGTGTGCATTTAGTCGCTGGCAGATAGATCGCTGCGCTCCGTTACATTTACACGGTAAGTAAGCAAGAGATAGATGCGCGTGTACAGACCAGCTACTTAGAACGAGTTGCCCGTGACGTACCTAAGTTAAAGTCGGCCAGTTTAAAGTGGAACTTAAAGAATAGTTAGGAACTCGAATGTTGTTATCTTTATGTACCTATTCCGCAAATACAAAAACGGGGAACAGAGCGAGCACCGGCGCGTCGGCGGTGCTCGCGCCGCTAAAAGTTAAAAAAAAAATAGGTAAATTAACAAACTTGCTCTAAACTCTATAGATTTTTTTCTTTAGTCATCCACCGGGAGTACAGCGAGAAGGTTTGTTTGTTTGTTTTAACATCAAACCAACTTTTTGGAAATTCATTTTTATAATTTGATTTAGATACAGTTCAATTTGTTGTATTTATAAGGAACAATAAATAAACTTACCTATTAAACCTTAATTAGAGCCGTTAATGCTCATATTAGGTATAGTAAGTATTTACATCTTTGATTTAAGTAGGTATGTATTTTTTTGTAATGTATTTCAAGCAATGGGTTCATACTTACCTACATACTTACAATACGTTTTCAACGTTTAAGTATTACATTTTACTAAAGATAGGTACGATAATTTTAACGTATTTATTATGGTAAAGTAAATTAGAGCTCAACATTGTAAATTAGTAAAACAGTTGCATGCGACTGTACATCTTGACACTAAATAGACCAAGAGCAAGGTTTAATGGTTTCAAAGAAATTTAAGCCACTCTAACTTAATAATTAAAAACATTTAACATGTATTTAATAGAGAATTTATGTCTCTCGGTCATTTCTAAGGACTTTAGACCGATAAAACTAGAAGTATATTACACATATTAATAGAAATATTTTTTCTTGGCAATTTTTCGTGAACTCTTCGATCTAGCTCTTGGACTATACCTTAATAATTGAACTCATTATATCTTCTGAACTAGGACCCGATTAAATCTGTAACTTGGCGACTAATTTCGACTAATTAGCGAGTAAATATGGGAGAAAACAGATCTTCGCTAGGTGCCCTAGTTTTTGAGTTATTAATGTGGCTCTGCTGGGGTAGGCTCTCTCCAACAGGGCCAACAATAAGCCCTTATATCTTTTGAACCAGTGACCGACCAAATCTGATATTTGGCGACTAATTTCGACTAATTAGCGACTAAATTTTTGTGTTATCAAAATTAAAATCCCTGATGGTGGCTCTGCCAGAGTCAGCCACACGGTACAATGATCATAATATTCAATCTTGTTGGTCCAGTGGCCGTAAGCGTGACTGCTGGGTTCGATTCCCAGGTCGGCCAAAATGTCATGGACTTTTTTCATCAGGAATTTCTCAGAAGCAGCCACGGAGACTGGTTCTTCTCTAAATATTTATATTATATTGCACACAAATAACTGGTGGAATGAGGGTGTTTTAATAGATACACTTCAGCCTTAGCCACTCCACCTCTGATATGTTAGATTCAAGGAGTACCTAACTTGTCAATCTAACTTAGTAGCGGCGTTAGAGGGGAGAGGGTGACAGTGGGCGACCGCCCAGGGTTTTTTTACACATTCCTGGACTCCACACTAGGATACCCTGTGTCGTGGGGTCCAGTCTCTTCCCAAGTAAAGTTTCATTAACAAACGCGTGAGAATGAGATGTTTGTGTGTGTTCACGTCAAATTAGCGGCGGAGCGCGCGATTCACTCGCGACGTTAGGTAAGTTCAAAAATTTTGAACTTGTCGCTACGTCATAGGTACCTACTCGCGTAAACGCCTGGTGGCCAATGTAAACGAATTATTCCCAATAGTCTCCTCTAAACCTGTCCTCCGGGGTGACAGCTGGCAATTGTCTTCCCAGTTCGTCATTATGAAAAAAAAAAGATGAAATCTATGGTAATTAAACCCGGGGTGACAAGTGAGAAACAGACTTCCCATTTGTCCTGATTTGTCCTCTCTAGTCAGTTTTCAAAGATAACAGTCGGCACAAATTCCAACAATTTCCAGCTGTCACCCCGGAGGACAGGGCTAGAGGGGACTATTGGGAATAATTCATGTAAACTTGTGAACACGAACTCGCCACGTCTACCGCGCCCGCATCCGTCGCCGCGCCCCGCTCCCCGCGGCGTTACCAAGTTTGTCAATCGAAAATGAAATTGCTGAAAACATCGACTTTGATAACTTAATAAAAGAGTTCGCCGATAGAAAGGATAGAAATGTAAATTTTTATTAGTTAAAAAAATTAAATGAATGGTTGTTTCGTTATACCTATCCTTTGCCTTTTTTCGTTTTCGTTTTGTGCGTTACCCTGGCAAAATGTTGTACATTTGAGAGATGAGACCATAAACAATAATTAGTGTATCATGAGGAGCAATCTGTTTACTAATAGCAAAATTTGTGTGATTTGTAGTTTTACCGGCCATTGGCGACATAGCGAGTACGCAGCCCCCTTTAGAACCGTATCCAAGTCGCAGGGGCTGAAAATTTTTCGAAACAACCTCACCATAAAATTTACAGCAAATCTTGGCCGCCATCCTTTTTGCGCAGGGCACAAAGATTTGCCCCCTTACAAAACGTCGTTGACGGACTCGTTCACCTTGCCGGAGAGCATAAGGTTAATCAGAGCCGTAAGCTCCTTCAAGAGCAACTCACCAGCTTCCACAGCACCTGAACATATTCAGTCCTTTAGATGCTGAGGCAGTGGCGGATTAAGAGTTTCCGAGGCCCTAAGCACAGAGCCTGTGTAGGCCCTCTATTGGTGTGACTGACACTGGCAGAGCCACCATCAGGGATTTTAATTTTGATAACACAAAAATTTACTCGCTAATTACTCGAAATTAGTCGCCAAATATCAGATTTGGTGGGTCACTGGTTCAAAAGATATAAGGGTTTATAGGTGGCCCTGCTGGAGAGAGCCTACCCCAGCAGAGCCACATTCATATCTCAAAAACTAGGGCACTTAGCGAAGATCTGGTTTCTCCCATATTTACTCGCTAATTAGTCGAAATTAGTCGCCAAGAGACAGATTCAGTCGGTGTGTAATTAAAAAGATATTAAAGAATTCAATTTCCCCATACAGTAGTACAAGCAAGTACAAAATGCTCAAAATAGTTTCTAGACAGGTATCTACGACGTCTGGCGGAATTCTATAACTTCATCCCACCAAAGGAAAGCTGTATTCATCTATACTAATATTATAAAGAGGAAAACTTTGTTTGTTTGTTTGTTTGTTTGTTTGTTTGTTTGTAATGAATAGGCTCAAAAACTACTGGACCGATTTAAAAAATTCTTTTACCATTCGAAAGCTACATTATCCACGAGTAACATAGGCTATATTTTATACCCGTACTCCTACGGGAACGGGAACTACGCGGGTGAAACCGCGGGAAGTCCGCTAGTTACCTATAAACAAATCTACAATTAATATAATTATGTAATTATTTAGATATCGAACAAAATGTTGTGCATTTAGTCGCTGGCAGGGTTGATACTTACATACTTCCAATAAGTATTAATTAAGTATTTTAAACATTTTACTAAAGGTACGATAATTTTAACGTATTTATTAATCTAACGTAAATTAGAGCTCAACATTGTAAATTAGTAAAACAGTTGCATGCGACTGTACATCTTAACACTAAATAGACCAAGAGCAAGGTTTAATGGTTTCAAAGAAGTTTAAGCCACTCTAACCTAGAAATTTAAAACATAAAAACATGTATTTTATAGAAAATTTATATCTCTCGGACATTTCTAAGGACTTTAGATCGATAAAACTAGAAGTAAATTACACATAATAATAGAAATATTTTTTTCTTGGCATTTTTTTGTGAACTCTTCGATCTAGCTCTTGGACTATACCTTAATAATTGAACTACTTATATCTTCTAAACTAAGACCCGACTAAATCTGTAACTTGGCGACTAATTTCGACTAATTAGCGAGTAAATATGTGAGAAAACAGATCTTCGCTAGGTGCCCTAGTTTTTGAGATATGAATGTGGCTCTGCTGGGGTAGGCTCTCTCCAGACCGGCCACCTATAAACCCTTATATCTTTTGAACCAGTGACCGACCAAGTCTGATATTTGGCGACTAATTTCGAGTAAATATGGGAGAAAACAGATCTTCGCTAGGTGCCCTAGTTTTTGAGATATGAATGTGGCTCTGCTGGGGTAAGCTCTCTCCAGATCGGCCACCTATAAACCTTTATATCTTTGAACCAGTGACCGACCAAATCTGATATTTGGCGACTAATTTCGACTAATTAGCGAGTAAATTTTTGTGTTCTAAAAATTAAAATCCCTGATGGTGGCTCTGCCAGTGTCAGTCACACCCTCTATTGCTTAAATTTGGAAGGTAGAAAATATAAAATGAAAGTTCATCAAAATAGAAAGTCTAGTAGGTATAATTTAAAACTTAAAACATTTTCTTCCTTTCCCTACTCAGAGCAAACTCCGAGATTACATCGCGATCGTCGAAATTTATCTGACGAAGTATGTCTGCCTCAATACACATTAATGCTAAAGAATTAAGCTTGTCTTGGCGGATTTTTGTTCTTTGCGGGTTTTTTAATCTTTTTAGTTGTGAGAAGGATCGTTCAGCAGAGCTCTCTCTGATAAAATGTAGGTAGGAATCTCGATAAAATGTAGGTATAAAATGAAACGCCAGCAGAGGATGGAGGCCCCTGGAGAACAGGGGCCCCAAGCACGTGCTTGTAGTGCTTATACGTTAATCCGCCACTGTGCTGAGGACTTAGACCGTCGAGGCCGCCGGCGGAGCCACTCCGGAAGGAGCAAACGGCTGTGACCAAATCTCGACCTGTAACGGTGAGGGAATGAAAGTCCGAATCAGGAGGGTCTGAGAGTGTTTCTGGAGAGCACGGTGCCACCACATCGCTGCTGAAGAGAATCCTGGCTGCTCCGCTAATGTCACCTTCCCCTAACTTCGTTTCCACCAGGTGAGGTATACCTCTTGAGGGTGTATATCTCTGTGCCGGTAATTTTGGGTCTATATCTTGAGCCGAGACGTTGCAATTTTCTTTAATTTGTGGAGTTAAAGTTTTTTTTCTTGCCAGAACCAGAACTGAACGGTAGAACTATACGGATACAGATTGTATCCGTATAGTTCTACCGTTAGTTCAGTTCTACTAGTAGAACTAAACGGAGAAAAAAATCCGTTAATTTCTTTTAGTAGGACAGAACGGACAGTCTGTCGTACCTACACTCGTACTAGTAGAAATTAACGGAGAAAAAGATTATTAAGTTCGTGTAGTTCTACTGATAGGACTAAACGGATAGCAGAAAAATGTATATTCGTTTTTGTTCTACGATTACGTACAACATAATATACTTCTTAGTCGGTCATGTCATAAACTCTTCATGACCAACAGTTATTAAAAGAAAAATTTGAACACGACATCTAACAACAACATTGTCACTAGCTAGTACCATTAACAGTTCCATGATGGAACTAGTGTTGTTTTTTTATAATCACTAGTTCCATTTTGAAAGAATCTGAAAATAGGGAACGTGCAGGAACTATAGGTGGCAGCACTAAATCGACAAAAGAGAGACTATGCGGACAGTAAAGGAAACTTATCACATGTCATCGCGCTTTCAAGAAATTATCTCTTCAATTATATTATTTTTGAATATGTTTTATGGTATAAAATATGGGTTCCGGTCTATCAATAACGATCGTCAGCGTAATATGAATGTTTAGTGATACGAATCTTATATCTTTCGTTTACTTCCTCTGATGAAAATTGTGGCGCATGAAGACATTTATGGTGGCTTATCTAAAATAGCTTCCATAATTACAACACATGTTTTAATGGAAGGGAATCCTTTATCACTGAGAACATTATCTCCAGGCTCTAACAAATCAATTAGTTCACAATCATTTGTTATGAAGCAATCACTAAAATGCCCTCCGTAGCATTTAGATACAAAATAAACCAAAGGAGTGCAGCTAATTAAAAACTTTATTTATTGTAGGTAAAACCATGTCTATAATCTGAGTACAAGTGGAGTATTTTAGTAACTGTTGAGGGATATTCGGTGTGAACTTCAGTGCAGTATAGTAGAACACGTGTATGGTGAAGTATAAATGGTTCTGGCATGTTTGCTGGACGGTTGATTTTGAGGGCCTTTTCAATGGAGAGTGTAACAAAAACAAGTAGTTTTCAAATATTTTTCTTTCATCCATCCATTTTTTTTGTTTTTCACATAAACATGATATGATCTTTGTAAAGTCATATAATTTTACGCTATTTGATTTATTTTCATATTTGTGGATGTATTGGTACATCCAGAAATGCAACAATACATTATGATTAGCTAGAATTATAATATTCATTATAAAATTAATTCTGTTTACTTGTTAAAAATGTCATTAGCAAGTATTAATAGAGTACAAGGTTTGGATTGGCGACGCCAGTTGGCAGCACCGTCGTTGTGCACGTTCCCTATAATGGAACTAGTTTTTTTTTATCACTAGTTCCACTAGTACGATTAACAGTTCCATGATGGAACTACTGTTGTTTTTTTATAATCACTAGTTTCATTTTGAAAGAATCTGAAAATATTGGAACTAATGTTGATTTTTTTTACCACTAGTTCCACATTATTATTTGAGGCACTTGTGAAATTTGTTAGGGGTGGAAACGCACTAGATGTAAAAACACTTAGTTTTTTTTTTGTATTATTTGGTGTGAAGTAAAGTAAAATTTATTTACATTGATTGCATGTAGGTACATGAAATAAGATGCAACCGCGAACTGGAAGACGTTGCTTTGGAAGACCTCCCACTTGGCGGACCGATGACGTGGTAAAGGTTGCAGGAATCCAATGGATGCGAGTCGCACGGGACCGGTCAATGTGGCGACACTTGGGGGAGGCATATGTCCAGCAGTGGACGTCTTTCGGCTGAAATAATGATGATGATGAATAAGATGGGCATGCAAACAGTAATGCAATTGTTACCTACATTGAAAAGTTAATTAAATAATGGTTTACAGTTAAAAACAACGGTCCGCATAGTACATTTATAATATAGAAAAAAAAAAACTTAATACAGTTGGAATAAAAATCTGACAAATTGAGAGAATGAGAGCATTGGGTACCTATGTCACAATAATAATTATGTATATATTACAATAATCTTCTATGATGTTAAGAAGGCGCATTCAGAAAATTGGCAACAGATAAATATTTGACAGATTGTATTTGCAAGGTTACCAACTTTCTGGATATGCGCTGTTATCTTCAAAGTTCAAATAAAAAAAAAATATATATGAATGGAAATTCTGGTCTTTTTGGACTAGCGAAAAAAAACTAAAAACAGCACTATTTATTCTAAACCACCGATGTAACTCAAACTCCGCGCCAAAATGGAGTTGTGTTAACAACAACAAAAATAGCCCAAAACCCGGCCAAGTGCGAGTTGAACTTATTGATTGACGGATTCTTGCAACCTTTGCCAGGTCATCGTTCCACCTAGTGGGAGGTCTTCCAACGCAACGTCTTCCGGTTTGCGGTCACATGTTATTTCATGTACATACCTGCAATCTATGTACCTAAATAAATTTTACTTTATCGCACCAATTAATTATCAAAAAGTTGATTTTATTGAATATAATTAATACAAAAAAAACAAAGTATTTTTACTTCTAGTGTGTACCCCTCACAAATTTCACAAGTGCCTTAAATAATAATGTGGAACTAGTTGTAACAAAATTCAACATAACTTTCAATATTTTCATATTCTTTCAAAATGGAACTAGTGATTATAAATAAAAAAAAACCGGCCAAGAGCGTGTCGGGCCACGCTCAGTGTTGGGTTCCGTAGTTTTCCGTCCGTCACAATAAGTGTTCCCACTTATGAGTTTAAAGGTGGGTATCCATTATGTAAAAATGCTTGCCTAAACGAATATACTACAAACTTAGTCTAGAAATAATTTTGTACAACTTTTTGTCTTTTTTGTACAAAAAACCGGCCAAGTGCGAGTCGGACTCGCTCACGAAGGGTTCCGTACCAATTATTATAAAAAAATCACGTTTGTTGTATAGGAGCCCCCCTTAAATATTAATTTTGTTCAGTTTTTAGTATTTGTTGTTATAGCGGCAACAGAAATACATCATCTGTGAAAATTTCAACTGTCTAGCTGTCACGGTTCATGAGATACAGCCTGGTGACAGACAGACGGACAGATGGACAGACGGACAGACAGACGGACAGACAGCGAAGTCTTAGTAATAGGGTTCCGTTTTTAACCTTTGGGTACGGAACCCTAAAAACTGTTGTTTCCATCAAGTTCAAAATGATTTTCCTAGAAAGTCCTTATAAAGTTCTACTTTTCAGATTTTTTTCATTGTTTCTAAACTCATGGTTCAAAAGTTAGAGGGGGGGGGACACATTGTTTTTTACTTTTGGAGCGATTATTTCCGAAATTATTGACATTATCAAAAAATGATTTTAGAAAACCCCTATTCATTTTTAAATACCTTTCCAACAATATATCACACGTTAAGGTTGAAATTAAAAAAAAAATCACTTCCCACTTTACATATAGGGGGGCTACCCTAATAAAACATTTTTTTCCAATTCTTATTTTACCACTTTGTCGGCGTAATTGATATACATATTGGTACCAAATTTCAGCTTTCTAGTGCTAACGGTCACAGAGATTAAGCTAGGACGGACAGACGGACGGACAGACATGGCGAAACTATAAGGGTTCCTAGTTGACTACGTAACCCTAAAAAACAACAGTAGTTCCAACATGGAACTGTTAATGGTACTAGCTAGTTGTTAGATGTCGTGTTCAAATTTTTCTTTTAATAACTAGGTATTGGTCATGAAGAGTTTATGACATGACCGACTAAGAAGTATATTATGTTGTATGTAATCGTAGAACAAAAACGAATATACATTTTTTTGCTATCCGTTCAGTCCTATCAGTAGAACTACACGAACTTCATAATCTTTTTACCCGACTGCGCCAGAAGGAGGGTTATGTTTTTCGAATGTATGTATGTATGTGGGTATATTTCTTTGGCACGCTCTGTAGCCTAAACGGCTTGATGGATTTTAACTTGAGAGGTGTCGTTAGATTCGTCTTAAACGTGAGAGTGTCACTGGGTACATAAAACTGGCCAAGCGCGAGTCGAACTCGCGTGCAAAGGGTTCCGAACTAAAAATTTTTTTTTGTTAATCTCTCACATTTTGTCAAGTGGGGTATCAAAATAAAGGATTTTAAAAATGGTTTACCAAAATATATTTAACTTATATGTTTCAATTTAATTTGGCCTGATAAATGCTAAAAACAACAAAAATTTTAAAACAAAAACATAAGATTCATTCTATATTGCCGAGCTTTTTGTTGTTGTCCCAGTGTGTCAGCAGACAACATTTATATACCCTGGGCAACTGACAACAAGCGTGCGGCGTGTGCGCAGCAATATTAATAACATAAGCTGGGAGTACCTCCACGCGGTGAAGGCGGTAACAGTTTATTTGGCTAAAACTCTTAATTAATGCCTTCGGGCTTATGTTTAGTTGTTGTGTATTTTGGATCTTCCTATTTGGCTCTGCCATCCCGGTAACGCAGGGAGGCAGTCATCTAGCGAACGTTTGTGTTTTAAACTATTTACTTTTAGTATCAATATTAGAATCACTTGAGGATAGGTAAATTTTATTCGAGAGTATGTATGTATGTATGTTTGTATGTATGTATGTATAATTGTTTGGCACGCTCTGTGGCCTGAACGGCTCGATGGATTTTAGCTTGAGAGGTGTCGTTAGATTCGTATTTACTGTGAGAGTGACACTGGGTATATCAAAAAAAAAAAAAAAAATGGCGGATTTTTCGCGCCAAATTCAAATGTTTGGCCGGCTTTGCGGACTGAACGGCTCAATGGATTTTAACTTTAGAGGTGTCGTTAGATTTGTATTTATTGTGAGAGTGACAGTGGATGTATCAAAATAAAAAAAATAAAAAAACATAATTGCGAATTTTTGGCGCCAAATTCATATGTTTGGCACGCTCTGCAGCCTGAACAGCACGAAAAAAGGACTAGTCATGAGGATTTTAAAATGGTATATCTAAGTAACTAAAAAGTGTAAAATAAAAAAAATAATTTAAAAAATTAAAAAACCCGACTGCGTTAAAAATAACTAATAACTTTAAATAAAAACTAAAAAGAAACAAAAACAAGTTCAGGAAACAGGACATATTGACTGAACAGTCGGGACCCAATATAATCTAGACTAAAATCATTACATCCAATATGGGTCCCGACTGTTGCAGTCAATATGTCCTGTTTCCTGAACTTGTTTTTTTTTCTTTTTAGTTTTTATTTAAAGTTATTAGTTATTTTTAACGCAGTCGGGTTTTTTAATTTTTTAAATTATTTTTTTTTCTCCGTTAATTTCTACTACTTAGTAGGACAGACTGTCCGTTCTGTCCTACTAGTAGAAATTAACGGAATTTTCTCCGTTTAGTTCTACTAGTAGAACTGAACGGTAGAACTATACGGATACAATCAAATTCTGATTTTTGTACTTAGGTACATGAAAATTTTGTATTTGGTACAAAATTTACCAACACCCAAGTTCAACGAATATTACTGCTAAACTAATAAAGTTATCTTAACCGCTATAATTTTCCTTTAGAGTTCATGAAATGCACTATCATCGTGTTTTTTTCCAGATTTTTCAAGCCAGCAGATTAGCTTTTAGAGAGGGGCGACTGGAACTAAACGTTTGCACAAGAATTTAAATAACACACAAAAGTTTAATACTTATTTCGTAAATGGAGCATTGAATCGTAAAATAGTTCTAACAAGCCCTAAGTCATTTTAAAAGACCTCTTCAACGATCCCCCGCAGGATGAGGTAGACGACGAATAAAAATTCATCTCGACTTCACATGCAATGGGAGCTACCCTAAAAAATATAATAAGTACCAACATTTTATTTTACCACTTTGTCAGCGTAATTGATGTGACACACACACACCCCTACAACCTTTCTAGTACCTACTAAAACGGTCTCTTAGCAAAACCTCGGACAGGCGGACATGACAAAACTATAAGGGTTCCTTGTCAGGACTACGGAACTCTATAACGGCGTTCGGAAAAAAAATCGTTTATGCCCTGTGTGAATGTGAAAGCAGTTACTGAAATCGATTACATGAAATACCACCCAACCCTAACTATACCCATTATCCCTTGAAATGAAGAATAGCTTTCACACACCAAAATATGTAAGTATTACAGCTTTTATTTTATTACCTACTTACTAAGCGAAACTATGCGAAATAACAGCTTTCTATTAAGAAGTGTCTCTGAGATAAACCGCGGACAGATAGAAAGAAGGACATGGCGAAACTTAAAATTAGTTTATTAATTTTTGAACAAAACTTTTTTTTTTCTAGTTAATAGTGCCTACGTGTTCACAGAATACGCCACTTCGTATATAAAATAAGGTTCACAGGTAGTGTTGCCAGGTGTTGCCCGTTTGCGCGGAACGTCCCGATTTTCAGGGGTCTGAGGAGGCGTCCCGATTTGCACCTGATCGGGCCGCTAAATGTCCCGATAAATCAATAACTTTAATATAAACCATATTTATTACCAAAAAATAATATGTAATTATGTATAAGTACATCAGTCGCATTCGAATCACCATGTCGAGAGCGACAATGCGTTCAAAATCGTGCGCGCGATGCGCATCACTAGCTTGTTCTCTCTCTCGCTCAGAACTGAAACCGAACCGACATCGAGTCATCGAGACTCGAACATTTATCAAAACGAAAATTCTAATTAAAACTATCTTTAGTATGACGCATGACGTGCAGTGAATTTTATAACTAAACTACTCATATGTATTTCTAGACCACACTGAAATCTAAAATGGTATGCTAGCTGTTATTTAGTGCTTTCTACTTGCTAGTTTTATTATTTTTATTTAATCTTTGCCGCAACCTAAGCCGGTGTTTGTCAGAGAAACACGCGATGTGGCGCGAAGCTTTTATACACCGTGCACCGGTATGAACATGAAGTAACAGTGGTGTGGGAGGACCGTGGGAAAAGACATTTGCAGCCAATCCGTATCTACGGTACATATTGATCGAGTCTCCGACCTAGAGCCTCGCAGTCACCCTGACGGATAACAAAATACAAAACTTTGTTTTTTAACACAATACTAAATGAAAAAATTTAATAAGTCCATATGGAACATCAACCGGGCGGGATGTAAGCATAATCTTGGAATAATCTACACTTTGTGTCAGTCGAAATCCTACTAATCCTACTAATATTATAAATGCGAAATTTTGTGAGTATGAGATGAGATGTATGGATGTTTGTTACTCTTTCACGCAAAAACTACTGAACGGATTTGGATGAAATTTTGCACACAGATAGTTTATAACCTGGATTAACATAAAGGATATTTTTTATCCCGGTAGTAAGATCTCATGAGACAATTTACAAATTTCGCGGGCGAAGCTGGCAGAAGCTAGTAACGCATAATTAATAGCGTCTCGTTGTCACTCGGGAGTCTCGGGACATAGGCCGTGTGTGAGAGAGAGAGAGGGCACCGCTATTCTCCACGCACGTGTCGCACGCATGACTTAGAACTTTTAGTTCTAGGAGATGCCAGTTTCCTCGCGATGTTTTTCTGCGCCGTTTTGAGAGCACTCTTCTGTTAGAATTGTCAGAAGTTATCGTTTTACTTGCACCTCTAAACTGTAAAACATTTCGCAGTTTTTTAAATTCCCTATGTCCTCTCAAGTTCTAAGTTCTACTCCAAGTTTACCTACCGTGAATCATCCGTGATTCACCTGATAAATGCTGTTTATTATGCAAATAGGTTTTTACAAACACTTTAACACGTTTTTTTTTTAAACTAGATGAGGCCGGTTTTTCGTACCTGACTGCTCTGAGAAGAAGCAGCCGAAACAAATTCAGAGGTCATAGTCCAGACATAGGTAATCTTGGTCAACTCACATGAGGACTATGCAAATTAGTGTCTGAGGTGGTTTTTTGAAGAAAGAACCACACATTTGAGTGGACAAATCCAGTCAGTGCAAGCATTTGTCGTCAGCAGGGACCGATATCGATAAATAAAAAATACCGATATTTTCAAGAAGATATCATTATTGCAACTGATATTTTATGTTAATATCGATATCCATAACGAAATTATTAAATACTGCTATTAAATTATCCATAACTATATCGTTATTCTATATCGATACCCGTCGCGAGAGGGAGACGATGACGCGACCTTAGTTGCTCGCACTCGCACAGCCGCAACGCCGAGCGGCAACATTGTAACGGATAGACCAGACCCTGTGTAACTTATTTATATACGTACCTACCTATTTTCTTGGTTTTACTAGGACGATACTGATATCATTTTCGACTTATTATTACGCACTAACCATAGTGGTGATGGTAGTGGTGGTTTAGCTGCCTACTTCTTACCTTCCTACTTCTTAGTTATTTAGGTACCTAATTGGTAGTAAGTGTGATTTTTTAGATTTAGTAGAAATAGTTTGGTAAGTATAAAAATCACTTACTTACCTAACTAGGTACCTACCTACTCAGAAATAAGTTTGAACGATCACTATTTATTAGGTAATTACCTACTACGGATATTTATAAATGTAGTTATTTATCCCATTTGATGACAATAGTACCTATAGGGCGCTGTCCTATTGAGATCGCTCGTACGATGGTATGGTGCGATTCGATTGCATTCTTCGATGACATCGTGTGTCCTATTTTGAAGCGATGCGATCATGCGTACTCGACATGTCTCTTATCATCAGAGATGCACAGTTTTTGGTGTCTGACAATATTCCTAAGGGTCCCTACAAGAAATTAAGTCATTTTGAACATTTTTGATCACTCCTTGTGAGAAAGGCAAGAAGAATTTGAACCTGCTTTATTTTTATTATAAGAGTCAGGTTCTTATTCTTGTCGACTGCGGGAACAATTGTTTTAAATAATGTATATATTAATGGCAATCACCCATATTCAAAACCCCTTTTCCGCAAAAGTAACGAGCGAGTGATGTTTGTGGTTCTCTGAACAAAGAACTACAAAATATTCTGAATATTAAAAAATATGAATAACATCAATATATGGTCTACTCGTAACATACGGGAAAACATTATTGATTTCTATACGAAATATAGCAGAAAAAAATGTTGAAAAAACTTAATTTATGGAAAACGTCGGGACAAAAGGGTATTTTTTTCTATACCTTAGAAACACTTTAAAGAAAATTTAAAAATTACTCATTAATCTCAAGGTAGCCCTTTATTAGAATCTGAATTTTTATTTATAAATAAACAATAACTTCATTTCGTAAATTAAATGCAAAGTGAACTATATAATCGACCGCGCAAACCCGATCCCGTCAGTAACGAAAGGGCTCTCCCAGCGTGAGCTGAGCACGTATCACTTTGCTTCGCAAGCGCTCCCGAGTTATTACGTGAATATATTTCCGAGATATACGCAGACTACCACATTTCGATCCAGTATTTATATTAAAATTATTAAACTTTTTGATTGTACATATTTATATAAGATTTTTTTTTGACGTTGGTTGTTTATTATGATTGGTAATATATTTTTTGTTTTTTACGGATTCGTATAGAGGAGGCTCGGGAAAGTAAAAACCAGTTTTCAATAGTTGACCCACTTGTCCCCCTTCTCCCCCCTTTAGGCGGATCTCGGAAGTTGAGAGACTTGAAACATTTTTTTTTTCAGATTCATATAAAGGGGCAACGCGTTAGTCAAAATCATTTTTCAAAACTCCCCACTCTCCCCCCCTTCACCCCTCCCCCCCACCGTATCTCGGAAACTAGGACACGTAGCGGATTTTTGATTTTTACTATAAATTATTAATGAGGAGCGTTTAAATTTGTAAACGGAGGGTATCCTCCCCTCCCCAACCTCCCCTAAAAATAAAAGGGCTATAACTTCGTAACGGTCAGAGATAGCCATTGGGTGCTTCAACAAATATTATAGTAGGCGTCGAAACCTGTCTGGTGGTAGGTAGGTTCTGAGTGGAGCGAACCTGCGAGACCGAGTGGAGCGAAGGGGGCGGAGGTGGCGAGTGAAGCGAGCCGGCGACCTCCGCAGCGTAACGAAAGTTGAGTGGGTGAAGCGTAACTCAGGGCGACGACAAGCAAACTTTAGGGTAGTGTTTTTAATGGGTCTGAGTTTTTAAATAAGTTTTTTTTTATAGGTGATATTTTTTTAAATTGGTTTTTAAAATGTTTTAGGGGTTCTTAAGGGTTTTCATACTGATATATGGGTAGTTGTAACGGATTTTCCAATTATCTTAAGGATTCCTATGGATTCTCAAAATTTTATGATGGTAAGGAAGAACACGACAAAAAGCGAGCTGCACGCAACTCGCGCACCCACGCAAATACTAGTATTAATATAATGTAGAAGTAAGTAAGTTTTGGGGTCGCTGATTATGAAAATGACATCAAAATGAAAATCCAAGATGACGTCGACGAAAATTTTCGGTTTTTTCTTCATGGGTGTTGTTCGTGATTTTTGGGGTCGCTGATAATGAAAATGAGATCAAAATGAAATCCAAGATGGGGCCGATGAAAATTTTCGGTTTTTTCTTGATGGGTGTCATTTTCGTTGTTTTTGGGATAGCTGATAACGAAAATGAGTTCAAAATGAAAATCCAAGATGGCGCCGAGGAAATTTTTTTGATTTTCCGTCATGGGTGTCGTTTTCATGGTTTTTGGGGTTGCTGGTTACGAAAATGAGATCAAAATGAAAATCCAAGAAGGCGCCAGAATTTTTTTTCGGTTTTTCCGTCATGGGTGTCGTTTTCATGGTTTTCGGGGTTGCTGATTACGAAAATGAGGTCAAAATGAAAATCCAAGATGTCGCCGAGAGAAAATTTTGTTTTTCCGTCATGGGTGTCGATTTCATGGTTTTTGGGGTTGTTGGTTACGAAAATGAGGTCAAAATAAAATCCAAGACGTTGCCGAGAAAAAAATTGTTTTTCCATCATGGATGTCGTTTTCATGGCTTTAGGGGTTCCTGGATACGATAATGAGATCAAAATGAAAATCCAAGATGGTGCCGAAGGAAAATTTTAAATTTTACGTCATGGGTGTACTTTTCATGGTTTTTAGGGTTGCTGATTACGAAAATGAGGTCAAAATAAAAATCCAAGTAGGCGCCCAAAAAAATTTTCGGTTTTTCTGTCATGGGTGTCGTTTTCATGATTTTGGGGGTTGCTGGTTACAAAAATGAGGTCGAATGCAAATCCAACATGGCCCCGTGAAAAAAGTTCGGTTTTTCCAACGTAGGTGTCATTTTCATGGTTTTTGAGGTCGCTGATTATTTTAATTTTAATTCTTCCTCGGCGCCATCTTGGATTTGCATTTCGACTTCAGTTTCGTAACCAGCAACCCCAAAATCCATGAAAACGACACCCATGACGGAAAATCAAAAATTATCCTGGGCGCCATCTTGGATTTTCATATTGATCTCATTTTCATTATCAGCGATCCCGAAAACCATATAAATGACACCCATGATAGAAAAAACAGAAGTTTTCCTCGGCGCCATCTTGGATTTTCATTTTGATCTCATTTCGTTATCAGCGTCTCCTTAACCATGAAAATGACATCCATGACAGAAAAACCAAAAGAAAAAACCACCTTCAAGTATAAATATAGTGCAACATAAAAGAGTAGAAATTAAATAACTAAATTTTTTCATTTTCTGGCAACATCTAAAATGAGTAATTGAGCTGTCAATTCTTCTCGAACGGTTTCGTTTTTCATTAGAATTTTGGTTTTTGTGTGTTATTTCTGAGTGTAGACAGGAAAACAGCGACATATCATGAATAAGGTAATTCGTGGAGGTGCCCGTGAAATAATGTTTAAGTTTTCATGTGGTGTTTGACCGAATTACAAGCTGGGAAGCTGCTATCCTACTTCGAAGATGTTTGCCATCGTACAGCAGATTTTACTGGTAAGTAACTATTGAAAGTTGCAGTAAACGTTAATTACAAACGATTATTACATTCAGGGAGCAACATTTTCGATCTAAATAGTATTTACAAATTATTTTTCTACCATTTTTGAGGTTATGCTAAGATAAACAAATACCATTGTAGTTATAGCGCGACTTAACAACGTTGATAGTTTGGCAAAAGCATTTAATGAAATTTAATTGCGTATTATCAAATACGTTTTTTGCCATACCATATTTGTTGAAGCAACCGACTAGTGGAAAGAAACAATTTTAAAATATTTTCACGTTATGAACATATGCGCGGGACTTTTTTCGTCGGACTGACTGCAGTTATATTATGAAGATAAAAGCACTAGTTTAAAGTTGTATTACAAGTTTATGTTAATACCATGCCTTGTTTGTTTTAGGTGTTTCTGTAAGCACAGTGCGCAGAATTGTGCAAAACGGCGGGTAATTCTCGACACCAGTTCTTGATATTTGAGTGAACTTGTAGTTTTATTACTATTACGTACCAAATCTATGATCTATGCGGAACTTATTGAAAGCAATGAATTAATAAACATATTTATTTAAAATAATTATTTACTTATTATTCCTAGCTAATAAACCAATAATACTAATCAAGTATCAAAATCAGTAAGATCGTACTAACTGGGTTGCCACCTGACCGATTGTGGCGCCCTCATTTACTTTCTACTCTTTTATGTTGCACTGTAACAGGGGTATGTTATGTTTACTCTACAGAGTGAACCTCAGTGGCCATTAAGTCGCGCTAAAGTCCAGTCGCACAAGTTTCCAGGCGCGCAAAAGTCCGTTCGCGCATAAGTCCAATCGCGCAAATACCATGCGCGCATTTGTCTTTTCGCGCAAATGGGTTCGCGCAAGTGTCCTTCGCGCAAATGTTTTTCGCGCAAAAGTCCCAGATCCAGAAAAATTAAGTTTGTCCTTTAAAAAGTTTGTACGGAACCCTCAGTGCGCGAGTCCAACTCGCACTTTTATTTATCATTTTGTAAAATGTTTATATGTATCTAAATTCTTCTAATACAAAATTAAACCATTTTTATTTTGATTGTGATAAATATACAGTAGACACACATTCCAGACTTTTATTTCTAAACCGTACTGACTTTATAATTATGTATCATAAAATAATATCGTCTACAGGATCAAAATGGTTTAGGCGATTACTACGTTCGATCTGCACCCGTGTGTGCGTGTATCTACATGAACAATGCACACTAACATAGGATCGCAACAAATGTGCCTAAACTCTAGCGACTGAATTTTTGGAAGGGGCTCTTAAAGTGTAAAGGAAGGAAGGTGCCACATCATATTATTGGTAACTAGCTGACCCACGCAACTTCGTCTGCGTCACATAAGCTACCTACTACCTACCTACTACCTACCTACTGCCTACCTACTACCTACCTACTACCTACCTACTACCTACCTACTACCTACCTACTACCTACCTACTACCTACCTACTACCTACCTACTACCTACCTACTACCTACCTACTACCTACCTACTACCTACCTACTACCTACCTACTACCTACCTACTACCTACCTACTACCTACCTACTACCTACCTACTACCTACCTACTACCTACCTACTACCTACCTACTACCTACCTACTACCTACCTACTACCTACCTACTACCTACCTACTACCTACCTACTACCTACCTACTACCTACCTACTACCTACCTACCTTTCTTTTTTTTTTCTTTTTCTCGCCGTAAACACCATCCTTGAACTCCAACGAACATTTAAAAAAAAAAATTGGTCACATTGGTCCAGGCGTTGTTGAGTTATGCGCTTACCAACACATTTTGTGATTCATTTTTATATTATAAGAGTTTATATGTATCTAAATTCTTCTAATACAAAATTAAACCATTTTTATTTTGATTGTGATAAATATACAGTAGACACACATTCCAGACTTTTATTTCTAAACCGTACTGACTTTATAATTATGTATCATAAAATAATATCGTCTACAGGATCAAAATGGTTTAGGCGATTACTACGTTCGATCTGCACCCGTGTGTGCGTGTATCTACATGAACAATGCACACTAACATAGGATCGCAACAAATGTGCCTAAACTCTAGCGACTGAATTTTTGGAAGGGGCTCTTAAAGTGTAAAGGAAGGAAGGTGCCACATCATATTATTGGTAACTAGCTGACCCACGCAACTTCGTCTGCGTCACATAAGCTACCTACTACCTACCTACTACCTACCTACTGCCTACCTACTACCTACCTACTACCTACCTACTACCTACCTACTACCTACCTACTACCTACCTACTACCTACCTACTACCTACCTACTACCTACCTACTACCTACCTACTACCTACCTACTACCTACCTACTACCTACCTACTACCTACCTACTACCTACCTACTACCTACCTACTACCTACCTACTACCTACCTACTACCTACCTACTACCTACCTACTACCTACCTACTACCTACCTACTACCTACCTACTACCTACCTACTACCTACCTACTACCTACCTACTACCTACCTACTACCTACCTACTACCTACCTACTACCTACCTACTACCTACCTACTACCTACCTACTACCTACCTACTACCTACCTACCTTTCTTTTTTTTTTCTTTTTCTCGCCGTAAACACCATCCTTGAACTCCAACGAACATTTAAAAAAAAAAATTGGTCACATTGGTCCAGGCGTTGTTGAGTTATGCGCTTACCAACACATTTTGTGATTCATTTTTATATTATAAGATATATCGTTATTTTAGGATCAGTACCGGTACCGATAAAGACACACATAAATACATATATTGATGAACTGAAATAAAATATCGGTACCAGTATCGATAAAGAGGTACCAAAATATCAGTTCCTATATCGATATTTCGATATCGATACAGGAATCATATCGGTATTACAGTCCCTGGTCGTCAGTTATCGTGTAGCTCGACTTAGGTATAACTCAAGGAGCTCAACGACATGACGAACAATATCAAAGAATGGACATTGGGATAGGTCGCTTATAGTAAGTACTTAAACTGTCAGACAATCGTTATTAAAACCAAAGATAAGAAAACAAACAAAAGAAAATGAATGATCTATAGCATGGTCCTCACATTCACAATCCATAAGTAGGAGCGAGAGACAAAAAATAATCCTCTTCTGAGTCTTGTGACTGCTCCACATGACACACGTGGTAATTCCTATGAATAAATAAATCTAGATCTAGACCGCCCGTCCTTCGAGCAACCAATAATCGCTTCGGCACACCTACCACGTGTTCTGACTAGCTGAATAATATCGTCACCCTCCCCGCTAACTGTAGTATCTCACAAACTGTCGTATCTACACTGACATTACCTACGTGTTCATAACTTTGTTTCGAAGAGTTCTCTCTAGTCGTCGTATCTGTATCGTTTACCGTTTAGAACATAATCAAGTATTTTGTTTAACGTATGTGCAAAAGGAGGGATAAAATATTCTCACTACCTGTCGTATGAACATACTACAGTTAGTAAGATTTTATTTTTTTCGTCCCGATGCAAAATGACTGAATTGTATGTACATAGGGCCCTTAGCTAGAATTTTTTTTAACAATGTTTTTTTTTTTTTTGCATTTACGTCGTTTAGAGATGAAAGTTTTTTTACGAATATGAAGCTTATTGCCATATCATTAAGTCACACTGCGGTATGCACGGAGGTAGGGTGCGGGCGTTGGACATTGAATGAGCAGTGAATCAAATCTATTCAGTCTACCAATTCTTCGTATAGTGACAGGTCGCGTCTCTGCGATGCTGATGATGATGTACCACATGTTTGAAGAAGAGATTAAAAATAGTTCCGTGAAGCCCAGCTTTTCTTCATACAAAAGGGTTTTTAAATCCAAGAAATTATCTTTCCACCGCCCAAAAAAAGATCAGTGTATTTTGTGCATGACGTATTTACAAGGTTCTGAAGAAGAGAAACTAAAGATTTGCGAAAAGTATAGGAAGCACCAACAGGAGAATACTTTTTAGATCAGAAAGAAATATGTAAACTAGCATCACAGATTCACAGCAAAACCCAATCACAATGCAATATTTGACCTCTAACAAGTCATATTAATAATGAAAATGTATATTAGCAATGAAAATGCTGTTTTTTATAAACGTCGCGTCGTCTTTCGGCGTACAATTTCACAAGCCACCTCCAATTTTTAGTTTGGCACGAAAAAATAAACCGTACTAAATGACTAAATGTTCTCACATACACTGATTTAGTCGATTTAAAAAAAACTTTAATTTATTTTATTAATTTTAACTGGAGAGAAATTATGGAATTTTCTGAATCCGAAAAGATTTTCTTTAAGAATAGCCACGGAGAAGAGATTGCAGGCTCTCTTTCTCTTAGGAGACAGGTCTCTGTTTTCTTGGTAGAGGAAATAAGACTTCTTAATCCAACACCACCCAAAATTTTGATAGAAAAATATAATGACTTGTTGTACAGGGGACACCCCAGTCATGACCCACCAGTCCAGACCCAACAGTCACCCATGCCGGAGCATGTGGCATTTTATACGTCACTTTCTCACTAATTACGAATGTCATGATACCTTTTTCATTAAAAACTGAATCCGAAAAGATTTTCTTTAAGAATAGCCACGGAGAAGAGATTGCAGGCTCTCTTTCTCTTAGGAGACAGGTCTCTGTTTTCTTGGGAGAGGAAATAAGACTTCTTAATCCAACACGACCCAAAATTTTGATAGAAAAATATAATGACTTGTTGTACAGGGGACACCCCAGTCATGATACCTTTTTCATTAATTTACTGTTGATTTTACTAGCTGATTGTCTATATAATTTAGCTCTTACGTTAATTTTAAGACGTTGTTTACCAATAACATAATTATTAACTTGATTTCTAGTTCCTATGTTCAATAAATAAGACTATAAACTGAGCGCTTTGATCCTAGAAGAGGACTTGCTTTAAGTCTAAATATAGACTAATATTTTTGCAAAGACTGTGATTGTGTTATAGTAACTAAGACTTAGTTGCTATGAACAAACTCAAAATGTATACCTGCTTAGCATTAAGTAGGTATACAGTATTATAAGCACAAGTATAAGCTTGATGTATAAAATAATTAAAATTTATTTGAAAGAAGGTTAAGTCTCAATTCCTCATTAGTTAGGTATAGTTTACATAAAGTACACAGCTAAATTGCCAAAAATGTTAAAACATTATTTTTTGGAACTTCCTACACGTAACTTGTAACTTTTTAAGCTTACGAACGAAATTTTTACTACTTTCAATAAATAAGATATTAATACAGTTTCAGTTATATTTTTATACCAAACAATCACGTCGTAACAGAAACAAGTTGAAAAACAAAGTTCTCACAGAGTGACGTATCTGCTTCAAATGAATATAAATAAATATATCGATACCTTAGGGCTTTGGGGCAACTACTAACTTACAGAGTAAGCCAAGAACAATATACAAAAGTAATTAATTCATAAATAAAGCCACTGCCAACGCAACTACAGTAACATGATGGTAGCGTCCGACCGAAAAACTGTTGCCCTGAAAAATTATGATTTGCTAGATACGACAGTTAGCGCGGAGGGTGACGATATATCAGATTACTCTATTCTTTATGTATTGTTGAATGTAAAAAAATAAAAATATTTAAGGAGACGTTACCAGTTACGTTGGCAGTTGGCACCGTTGTTTGTTGCACATCACAGCGTCCAGATGGTTGCGTAAACTTGGTGCTTAAGGCTGATGCTCCAGGGTAGCCCGCGAAATTCAAATTTTCTTACGTTTTTGGCAAATTGCAGGCCAGTGCTAGGTTAAAGGTCATAAAGGTCGAGAAACAATTTTTTCAAGGTCAAAGTCATTGCTAGACCTTTATGAACTTGGAGGGTTGTATTGATGGTTTTGATGATTATAATTCTGTAACTACATACGTCTTACAGCCGCGAATAATATTTTAATCAACATACAACCTAGCACTGGCCTGCAAATTGCAAAAAACGTAAGAAAATTTGAATTTCGTGGGCTACCCTTGAGCGTCTACCTTAATGAATCCCAAATAATTGATAATTTCCCTTTTATGATCAATTTCAATCATAAGTGTCTTACGACAGGCTTTATAATATCGGTAGGTTTGCATTTCCTGAAAAGCCTTTTCCAGAGACCAAAGCGGCTTATATCGAGATCTTCTCGAATTACATTAAACACCTTTTAACGAAGCCGAAAGGGACTTGTCCTCCCCGTCATTGCGATCATTTTTTGTTCTACACCATACCTGGGAACCTTTCCGTTCTGTTCAAACTTTGTGGAGGCTTGGAAGTTGGCTGCGAGTTAAAATTTTGCGCATTAAAAAGGGTGTAAAAAAACCTCTTCACGAAGCCGAAAGGCACTTGTTCTCCCCGTCATCGCGATATTTTTTTGTTCTACGCCATACCTTCTAGTTACGGAAATATTGGGGGTCAAAGCTTCAACTTTTTGACAAGTTTTTTTTTAACTAAAAGTTTTAAATGTAAGATTTTTACTTTAAACACCTCCACGACCCCCGTACTATTAAGTCCATCTATCAGCACAATGTTTTGAGTGCGTTACATTGAGTTCTACCACAAAACATGATTTTTCACCCCCAAAAAAAAAGTCGTTTCCCAGCAATAATTATTTTTTGCGTTTTTTTCGTTTTTTGCGCTCAACGCCAAGCCATAAATGCCAATACGGGTCAGAGCCCATTCGTCCCCTAAAATTCGTCTCCCAGCATAAAAGTTGTGGATTCGGCCCCTATATAGGTGCCCATTGGTCTCCTGGTAGGGGACCAATTAATATTTTAACAATAAATATTATTTTTAAGGTACTCATTCGTCCCCTCTAATATATATACAATATAAGTTAAAGATTCGGCACCCATTCTGGTGCCTATTGGTCCCCTGAGATAAAATTAGCTATATTTTACATAAGAAACGGTTATCATAGTACACTTGTGAACAGTTTATTAACGGAATTAATTTAATAAATCATAACAGATCATTGAAAAAAGAGCTATGATCAATGATAATCCGTCATGATAATAATATAACCTGACGATAGGCTTACGATGTAATATTGTCTCTCGTCTCACGAATGGCTTGTTAAAAAAACGGGTTACAAAATAGATAACGTGTTTTGTTTGTATGTTATGGCTGCCTCGGTGACATATTGGTTCTTGAAAGTGACTGCGAATACGAGACTGTTCAATGTGTCTTTGGTCTTTTATTAAATGAAGTTCGCCTAACGAAATAAACAATACTGTTAATATAATAATAATAATATTTTTAACATAATTGAATCGAATTATCTCATTTGAATCCTGGAATATTGATGATTGATGGTAATTCACTTTATGGTGGAATACTACAGTCATATTTTGACTAAAAAGTCAAAATTAAATTATTTACTCCGAAATATGTATAGCAATTTTTTTCCGTAATTATAATTTTATCATATTATTAGTGGATGTTATTATGTTATTGTATTCTAAGTGTTTCGTTTTAGCTCAATGTGGAGTCGTTGTCACCCTTTTAATGTACAAAAATAATGAACGTTATAACATTAAATTCTGTTTTCGTAATAAGAATAGTTTTATACTGAAATAATGTTGATTTGTTTAATCTTCAATAATTATTGTGATTTTAGTCATTTTTTGTTATTGTAGTTATAGTTTGTTAGATTTAACTTATTATGATTTTCCATGTAGTTGGTAAATATACAAAAAATACGGTGATTATAGCCAATTTTTATGTAGGTACTTCTAGTTATAATTTATTAGATGTAAGTTATTACGATTTTGCATGTAGTTGATTAATATACAAAAAAAAATATGTTGATTTATCTAGTCTTCAATAATTACTGTGATTTTAGTATTTTTTTTGTACTGTTATAATTTTTTAGATTTAAGTTATTATGATTTTGCATGTATGTAGTTGGTAAATATACAAAAAAATAAGAAGTGATTATTTACTGTTGATATGTGTTCTGACTGACTATATATGTGTTGTGACTATTTTTTTTTGCATATTTTATATTTAATTTTGATTTATATGATGGTCAATCAAGGCTGATTTTTGTAAAAGAGTTGTATTTTGTTAGTTTCTAGGACATTGTGATTTTGCATGTGTATTTGTAGTTAGTAAAAATGTTGGTTTTACATAGTTGATAAAGACTGATTTTACTTTTTATATTACTTTTATACAAAGTTATTGTGATATTGCATTATTTTGTAGATCTCTTTGACTGTACAAAGTACTAACAATTAATTGTTATTTTTGTTATATTGGTATTGATATTTGGTTACTTATTTGTTTGTACACTGGATGTAAATTAATCTAAAATTCAGTTATTACTGGGATTTTATTTAAAAAGTTACACAGTTTTATTTTACTGCATAAAGATATTATAGTTATCATATATTTTGCTAAATATTTACAAATGTACAAGAAACCAAAAGTTGATTAATTATTTTGAAGACTGACTTAATGCCTAGAGCCTAGAGGCGTTTTATTAAACTTAATCTTATTTGAAATAAACATGATATCTACCGAATTACTATATTTTATATTTAAATAGTTACACAGTTTTATTTTACTGCATAAAGATATTATAGTTATCATATATTTTGCTAAATATTTACAAATGTACAAGAAACCAAAAGTTGATTAATTATTTTGAAGACTGACTTAATGCCTAGAGCCTAGAGGCGTTTTATTAAACTTAATCTTATTTGAAATAAACATGATATCTACCGAATTACTATATTTTTTATTTTACCCTTTTCTGCGCGACTGTACCAGGACTACCAAGCTGCAGTATACACATATACATGTACTTATATTAGAAGACTGAATAAAAAAAAATATTCTTCAGGGGACGAATGGGCCCCTCAAAAGTTCCAGGGGACGAGTGGGCACAGGGTGCGAATCTTGGGGGACGAATGGGCTCTGACCCGCCAATACCACCCAAATTCGACCTTTCTGAAAAATATTTATTTATCTAATTTGAAGTAGTTAGGTACCTACTTTTTGAATACCAGCGGTTTATTGTTCGATTTGGAGGTAACTTTGGGATTGAATTATGATTATTGATTGATGAAATCGTGTTTTCGCCAAACATAAGATCTAACATTAATCCTCAACTTTACCATATATTTATTTCAAAAGTAATGCTGCAGTATTTTAGGCGTAACGGAGGATCATGCTAAGCCATTTGAGGTAGTATAGGCCTTTAAGCGAATAATTTATTTATTTAAACTTCATGTACAAGAGTGGTACATATGCGGACTTAATGCCACAAGGCATTCTCTACCAGTCAACCTAACCAATAATCGCATGGTTTCCTACTTTTAGGAATCGTTTAAATTAGTTAAACCGAATGAGTTTAAATGAATGTGTATGTTGCATGGAGCGTGGTTCGGAGCTCGCCCCTTGGGAATGGACACACCTGTGCGTCCACAGTTTCGCCCTAGAACTGTGCCATTTTCAACTGTAATAGCTTCCGATCGAAAATATTTACATTTTCATAGCCAGGTACCTACTTCCTATACGGTAATCTGTGCCCGATAACTTGTTAAGTAGAGATAGCAGTTTTAGATAAGGATATCATCCCACAAAATTCAATGAACTTGAGGTTTTTCAGTGATCATTGCCATGCTTTTTATGACAACAGAGTTCATAAGTAGTAGTCGCTAAACTGCTAACTTAAAATTACCAGACCTACCTGTAGTACCTGTACGGCTATTATACACATAACATAAAGAGGACAGGATTCACACGAAAAAAAAATCAGCAATTCGTTGCTATACTATTTATTGGAATAAATAATATTAACACAACAATTTTAGGTAATTTCGAGGACACTTCCGCATGACCACCACTAAGCTTATTTTTGCTTGCACTCGCCACATAGAAACGCTCTCTAGCCCCGCCCCGTTGACTTTGTATAGAAATAATCAATGAAAAGATACCGAATCGGCCGAGCGCACTGACGACGCACGCCAAACGAGAGTTATTGTTACTTTGCGCGCCAAAGTTGAGGCTTTCATAATAGGCCCAAACTTTAAGGGGGGGTGGCTCGGCGCCTCCGCATGTTTTAAGCGAAAAAAAAAATGGTCAGGCGGAAAAGACCCCGATCGTACCCTAGATATACCTACATATAGGTACCTACATATTTTTAATCATTATCTATCATTAAACGTATTTTGGTTGTGGAGGTCAGATAGGCAAACACTCCATGTTACATACTGTTATCCAGCTGCATCCGGTAAGACTAGAAGCTGACTCCAATAAAGTTTGGGAAAGGCTGGGCAGATAATGATGATTTATACCTATAGGTACAGTACACAGTGACTAGAATTGTAGTAGGTACAAGTAATTCGAAGTTACAATCATTTAATTAAGTAGTTTTGGTCTTATTATACTTACGTACACTTAATTTAACTGCTACATTTAGAATAGCATTACATAATTGACAAGACATAATTGAGATAAAGATCTTTACTTAATTATACTTAATACTTAAATTATAACGTAGTAACCGCAGCAGGTATAATAATGAGATCAATTAATAGTTTCTTAAGAAGTAACAACGTGAATCGGTCGAAATATTCTTACCGTGTCATGTTGTGTCGTGACAAGTCACACTATTGTGACCAATGAAATGGTTGGTTGGACTACCCACATTACCCTGAGTAAGTTGAGAACCTGTAAGACTCTACTTTAAAAGTTTATACTGCTAATCTGCTGATAAAATCGGTTGTCATAGTATGGGCATGTGATGGAATGAGAGAAAGTCTTGAGAAAAGTTTTGAGTTTTCAGTAGAGGAAGACTAAAGAAACGATGGATCTGGATGCAAAGGCTTGAAAGAAGGTGACTGCTGGTGACCCTAATTAAATTGGATTATGAGCAGGAGAATTATGACTGTTAATCTGCCGCTATGGTCCTTCAAAAATAGAGAGTTAAAAAGTAGAGGGGGACGAGTTGTCAAGTTCAAATGATCAAATTAGAAAGCAGGTCTCAAGATTTCTTCCTCATGACCCAAATGTTCTACATCTTTTTCACACGCTGAAGTGAGATCCAAAAAATACTGCTAAAGAGTTGGTGGTAGGTTCCCCTCCCCCTGTCAATGACAATGATATAAGATATGTCGTCATCATCAGCCTATAATGTCCCCACTGCTGGGACACGGCCTTCTCTCAATGAGAGGGAATGGGCTATAATCCACCACGCGGCCCAGTGCGGTTTGGTAGACGTCACATGTCTTCGAATTTTTGGTTCTAGGACATGCCGGTTTCCTCACGATGTTTTCCTTCACCGTTTTGAGAGCAGTGGTGATGAAATAAATTACACAAAGTAATGCGCCTGTTTGGGTTCGAACCCACGACTTACTGTTCGTAAGTCGGGGCCGCCACCACAGTGCCACCGCTTCTCTCGAGATATGTCTTATCAGAATGAATTTAATTGGTCAACACTACGTCTGAAGGACCGTCACGGTACAACACAACACAATAGAGAATCCGGTTTTATACATGTGTTTATCTAAGCTCCTCTTTATCAATTATACTTGGGGTACTTGCGAAGATCCTTGGGTCTTCGGGTATCCATATCTTGGCGTGCAGGGTGGAACCTGGCTGCCTCTCTCCACGACGAGACCACGATAACGAATGAGCTTGTAGGTTGCTACCTGAAATTAAATACTTCATTTTAAACACTTTTAAGTATGTGTGTATAGCTTGTGCACAAATAGGTAAATGCAGCAAAATAAAAAACACAGAGGATGCCATATTAGAATGAATAGGTTCAGTAGCTCAAAACCTTAACAGCAAGGATAAATCTATCGCTAGCTTTTGACACTGTCTCTGTCCCCATTCTACTAAAAAAACTGGAAAAGATTGGTATAAACTGACGAGTGAGGGAAATTGACCAGTGTGACTCCTATAAGAGGCCTACCGCCTAATCTATTTAGGAGTTACCTTAGTGGTCGCTCGCAAATCGTCAGGATAAATAACCACACCAGTAAGAAAGCATTATCCTCACCTTCGGAGTACCGCACGGTAGTGTCTTAGGACCTACACTTTTCTTGGTTTGCATAAACGAGCGCTGTAAACTTGATCTAAGAAACTCCAAAGTAATTGCTTACGCTGATGACACTGTTATCCTGGTCGAGGCAGTGACTGAAATGAAGCTCGGCTTCAGGCAGAGTCAGCCTTGCGAGTGACTATGTGATGGCTGACACAGAATTTGCTCACCCTCAACTTGGATAAAACCAGATTTATCACTTTTAGTCCAAGGAAAGCGTCACAGCCAGCCCCACCCTTCCCTCGACAGCTCATGCGTGCCATACAACGAGGACTGCCACCTGTGGCTGTCCTGAAGTTATGCGCATGGACTCAATAAAATATCTTGGAGTCTGTGTTGTCAGCGCGTTGACATGGAGTGAGCAGATCAAATCTCTGGTCTCTAGGGTTAGAAAATTAATGTATGTTTTTAAAATCGAAGGACCTCCGCCAATTTCTCTACCCTAAGAACTGTGTACTTTGCCCATTCCATTTTAAATAAAATAAATAATAAAAATTTGTTTATTTCTCTTCCACAAATAAAAAACTTACAGTAAGTACTTATGTTGTAACATATCTATATACAGGAAAAAGTATTTTATTTGTGGGAGACTGGCGCCTAAACTAAGCCGAGGCCTGTATTTTAGGACACCATAGGTCCCCACTAAAATGCATATTAGGAGATCTAACAAAAGTAGTATATACTTATTACAATACACATCAAAGTTTTTAAACCAGATAGGCAAACTTATATTAATAGTACTACATTTATTAAGATAGAGTAGAAGAGTAAACGAGTGTGTTTTTGTGTGGCAGTGTATGAGTGGTTTTATGAGCGTGTGTTCATGAATGAGTGTTCTGTGTGGTGTAGTGATGTCGTGTCAGTGTATGAGTGCTGTTGTATGAGCGTGTGTTCATTTATGAGTGTACTATGTGAGGTGTGTGGTGATTGTGTGTTATGTGTTACAAATACTACAAAACCTGAGACTAAATAAATAATAAATTTACTTTTTTATTTCCAGTTCCTCAGTCTCCTTATAGTCCAATCCCAACAGCCATGAAGTTACCTTTCCCTTACATTCTTTTGAATTAGAATTAAATATATTTTTAATTTTATTAATTTGATTATAGGTATAATCTAGGTGCAATAAAGTTATAAAATTTTTGTGCGAATCTAGTTTTGGTTTTAGAGGTTTTGCAAACGGCATAGTGCCTTCTTGTGTTAGCAATCTCCTGGTTAAACGCCAATATATCTCCATGTTGTCGAAGGATGCTCAGAAGAATGTACAGTTGTCTAACTGTTAGTACACCGGTTTCTTGATATAATTTTCCGGGTAGAAAAGAGTCTAGGCTTAAAGAAGGCAACCTTTAAAATCAACCTTTGAGCTCGCTCTAGCTCCAACAAATTTGTTTTGTCCGTGCCGCCCCATGTAGTAATACAGTAGGTCACAATAGATTGGATCAAGCCCTTGTAAACCATGATCAGTGTCTTTCTATCTGCTATGTGTCTCAGTTGTCTAAAAATGTACGTAAGTTTACGCACTTTCTGGGCGACATTATGAATGTGTTCTCCAAACGATAGTCTATTGTCAATAGTAACGCCTAAGTAACGTATTGATTTGACAGATTTTATTTGCGGACAGTTACTACACTGTAATACGGGAGGAACTGAACATTGGTGGGCAAATATTTGGGATACGCTTTGTGAAGTCACTGCTAGGTGACGAACGGAAAATTGCATGAATTTGGTCTTGTCCGCATTCAATGTTATAATAGTGAATTTGAAGACAGCCAGTGGCAGATAGTGTTAAACCCAGCCTGTGTTTTAGCATAAACCTCTTCCCAGGTGTCACCAACAAATGTCAAAGTAGTATCATCTGCATATGAGATAATATTACAGTCTTGGATTTGGAGCTGACAGAGCTCATTTATATAACATAAAAATAAGGTGGGCCAAGAATACTCCCTTGCGGGACTCCAAACGTCATTTTAAGATCATCACTCGTGTAGTCACCGATATTCACACACTGAGATCTTCCCGATAAATAATCAGCGAAAAGATCAAGCTGTTTCCCCCGAATTCCCATGCTGTTAAGCTTGTTTAAAAGGCTTGTTTTAACGTACTGTACTTCGGCCTGGGGTGGTGCTGGTAAATGTCTTCTGCTGCGTTAGGAGAGGGCGCAGAGGGCTGTTTTTCAACCGACTTCCAAAAAGAGGAGGTTCTCAATTCGACTGTATTTTTTTTTTCTTGTGTTTGTTACCTCAGAACTTTCGACTGGGTGAACCGATTTTGATTATTCTTTTTTTATTTGAAAGCTGGTGCTTCCGTGTGGTCCCATGTAAACATCTGATGCTGATCTTCGGAGATATACAATGGAACTCTTCAAAAATATACGGCAAATCTACCGTGACTGTTGCAATCGCTTGGATGTTTATTGTTTATTCAATATCATGACGTAACATCACGCCTGTATGCTCTGAGGGGGTACACAGATGCGTACAATACACCCAGATTTCGACAGTTAGGTTATGTTAAGTTGGCGCGATCGTGTTCCGCGCGCGCCTCAAATGACGTAACATTACGCCTGTATGCTATGAGGAAGTACGCAGATGTGTACAATACAACCAGATTTCGACAGTTAGGTATGTTAAGTCCGCGCGTTCGCGGTCCGCGCGCGCCTCAAAGAGATGTCAGCATAAGGGACTGTTCTAAAGAGATACTGCGGCCCTGGAACATAAAGGGCTAAGAAGGAACATGGTTAGTCAGTAAAAGTCTGACACTCCCTTCCGCTCAGCCCAGAGCGGGACCCGTAATTTGATGATATCCCATCCGAAAAAAAAAAACAAGGTATGTTACGTTCCATTGGGGATACGCCTATTACCATGACATGTATTATTAACAATGTCAAGTAAATTCATGGCAAATATGTGTTTGGGAACAACTAAAAATGGAAAAATAAAAAACTTTTTTGCAAAAAATAAAACCGACTTCAAAAAACACAAAAAAGTGAAAAATAACTTTAGCTTCAGAAGTCGGTGACAAAAACACTAAATCAACGAAACAAAGGTCAAAGGTCAAAGGCACTCCTTTGCGCTAAGTACAATATTGCGGAAACATTCCAACTTGTATTTTGACCCAGAGTTCAGAAAACATAAACGTCGAACGGACAGAGTTTGCCCGACATCAGCCGTTAAAGCAGAAATTTTCCGCCAGCAGTTCATTTTATTCAGTCCCGTGCTATATAATAGAATAAATAAAGTTCTAACAATATATTCATGTACTCTCCGGGATTGCAAAAGAATAATTGATCAATGGCTTCATAATCTCACATACGAAGAGTTGGAGAAACATCTTTCTTCCTCCGACATGCACGCCAAATACACGTAGCGAGAGTGTGCTCGTGGGGAGATTCCACAAGCACACTCTTTACACCCCACAGACACACACTACACTCACACACATACAACACTCCCGCATGCACAACTTAAACTTACCGATTTATAATATTTACTATTTACTACTTTGATTGTTTATTAAAATAAAAAAAACTATAAATAATAAATAAATAATAAATATCGCTGGACATTACACACAGCGCCATCTAGTGTGCCACACTAAGCAACGAAGCTTGTGTCGTGGTCACCAGATAGTTGATATACTACATAGATACTTTTTGTTTGTAAATACATACTTATTATACATATAAACATCCATGACTCGGAAACAAATGTCCATGCTCATCACACAAACATTTGCTCCGACCGGGATTCGAACCCGGGACCCTAAGAACGTAAGGCAGCCTCACTACCGCTGCGCCATTCAGGTCGTCAAAATTAAAAAAAAAAACAATAAAAATAACTATTTTATTTGTTTTCTCTGTACTGGAACGCTGTGGTCCCCTTGGAGATGGGCGTTAATACCTGCGACACAGTTTTGTAACTAATGTGGCTATTTACGTATGCAATCAATTTGTAAAATGTGTTTTTGTTCCAATACGTATCAAGTAAGCCATTTCGCAAATTATAGGTGCTATCAGACATTTATAGAATCGTTAATAGAAAATGTTGGCTTTAAACGGAGGACGTAATATGGTACTAAGTAGAATAATTGAATTCTTCATTCATTTGCTATGCGAATGTGACCTATTCTTATAATGAAGTAGGTAATTGTGGGATTATTGATCAACGAAACAGCTGACAATTTACGGTATTGTTCAAGGCAGTTTTTGATATAGCTAACGGGTTACTAGTTAGTATTCAATTCGTAAACCAATCTAGAACTTCAACTTAGGAGAAGTATTACTTTTTGATATAATTATCCACTACGTACATAATTTCAGGCTCATAATATTCATTGACCGAATAACTAGAAGGTAGATTGGAATTTCCAGGGCTCTACGAGTTTCGTAGAGGCGGGTAGCCGCCTCTACGAAACTCGTAGAGCCCTGGAAATTGCGCGTAGGCGCTCTACTCATTATGATTATGACTTCCCGTAGCTTTCCTTTTACACAGCAATATGTTCTGTCTGTGAAGAAAAGAAGCTATACTAACTATAACTATGGCTTTAATTTGAAAATAATTATTGCCATAATCACAAGTGTTTCTTGACTTCGTACTTGATTATTGATGAAAATCAGGTGGACAACGAAAAAAAGAGGTAATCGTCCAACTTTAATTAACCGCGCACAATCGCTCCGGAACCCCTAAGGGCTTCAACTTGAGGTTTATTTATCTACAATTATTTTTGTGAGACATAAAGAGGGCTAACTAAACAGTTCGCAAATGCGTTAAGGCCCGTGTGGCCCCATGACGCGAGGGGCCGCACCACGAGGGGCGCGCACGTGCGCACTGTTATGGGCCCTTAGGCCCCTTCTATACACCCCGATAGGGTTGACCTGTCCTTGTCGATTATTTTTTTTATTGTGTTGCGCTTATGATAACAAATTCATTGATACATTACACCGATAACAGAATGGGAGTTCTTTTTTGAACAAAAGAGTGTTGTTTGTAAATGCAGTTAGAATAGACTAGCTAACGTCCCGCGGTTTCACCCGCGTAGTTCCCGTTCCCGTGGGAGTACGGGAATAAAATATAGCCTATAGCACTCACGAATAATGTAGCTTTCTATCAGTGAAACAAATTTTAAAATTGGTTCATTACTTCCGGAGATTACCCCCTACATACAAACTTACAAACTTACAAACAAATGTTACCTCTTTATAATATTAGTATAGATTGCACAGCATAAAAAATATCTAACTATACAATCGTGCAATAATAAGTCTTTGTTCAGACATTATCTGTTTACTTGATATGTGTTATATTCGCGTTTTCCACTCCGATATTATTATCTATCTGTGATTTGCAATATCAAAGAAAATGAAAGTTTAAGGCCGATTCGATTTGGGCAGATTGCGTTAAAAAGCAGGGGGTCTAAAATGGCCACTTTAGCAGAATCGTTTTGTGAATCAAATTAAAAATTAAAAATTGTTAAAATGGACTTTATTGTTATTGACATAAAGTCAATTTTAAGAATTTAAATGTTTTAACGTGATTCATGCTAAGATTCTGCGTAGGATCTGTTAAAGCGGCCATTTTAGACCCGCAGTTCTTAATATTTACTAAGTTTGTGCAATAGTGAGTACATAAATTGGTACGAGTGCAGGAGTCGTGCTTCAAACGTAGCGTCCAGTCGTCCAATCCACCCCTCTAACTACAAGTGCTATAATAACAGTTTATATCATGTGACAGTGGACATAATGAGTATTTCCGGTAATTTGTGCGTTCGCTCCGTACCGAACAATCAGATTTGTTCGTTTGTGTCGTTAATTATTAACTCAAGAGTCGAGTATCATAGTTTTAACGAAGTCTCGTAATTTATGTCTGTAATTCTGTATCTTAAAGAACAAAATAGGTATTTTATGAAACGAGTTTTATTTAAAAAAAAAACTGAAAATAAAACAGCAATACTTTGTTTACAGGTTTCCGCGATAGTTCTTGCCAGCGTATTTGGAGAGCGCTCCTAACTCCTCCTCTATCCTGAGGACCTGGTTGTACTTGTCGACTCGCTCGCCCCGCACGGGTGCGCCGCACTTGAGCTGGCCCGCGGACAGACCCACCACCAAGTCAGCGAGGAATAAATCACAAGTTTCTCCCCATCTATCAAGGACAATAACGCCTAATCCAGCCGCTTTAATCATCTTGTAACATTCGATGACCTCACTCAAAGTACCCGCTTGATTTAATCGCAAACCGATCGTATTTCCAGCTTTTTTCTCGATGGCCAGGCCAACTCTTCTTATGCTGGTCTGCGTCAAGTCGTTGCCTATTAGTTGCGCCGACGTGCGAGTCGTGAGAAGGGAAAATGCAGACCAATCATCAAATTCGAAACCATCTTCAATGGAACACACGGGAAACTCTTTTATGTTGTCCAAATAGATTTCGGCGAGCTTGTCAGACGAAACATATTCTTGAGGATTTGAATTTGGGTTTTTGAATTCTAAATCATAAGCTCCATCTTTATATAAATCCGTTGCAGCTACGTTGACGCCTATTTCAGCCTTGCCGTGATACCCGCATTGCTTTATAGCATCAGTGAGGAAAAGAAGCGCATCTCTGTGGCTTTTTAGCGGAATAGAGAACCCGCCGTTATTGTGGACGTACGAAGCTTCGATGGGGTATTTAGACAATACACTTTCTTTAACATAAGTATATATTTCTGTACCGATTTTCATCGCCTCTGTAAAGGATGACGCTCCAGTTGGCATAATTGTATATTCTTGAAATGGCAATCCGTTGGACGACAACACTCCACCATTCAGGATGGTGAAGTGTGGAACTGGCAATATGATGGTGGTTACTCCTCCCATATCTGAGATGTGTCTATACAGTGGCATTCCTTTCTTGGCGGCCCCAGCCTTCGCCACCACCAGTGACACAGCCATTATAGCGTTGGAGCCGAGTCTCGACCTGTTATCAGTACCGTCGAGCGCGATCATGAACTGATCTATTTCTTTTTGCATAGTCACCTCAAGGTTCTGTTTTATGAGTTCTGGGGCGATTATATTATTGATATTTTTGACAGCCATCGTTACACCCATACCGTGGAAATCCGTGGGGCTGTTATCTCGCAACTGTAACGCTTCTGCAATTTTTTTCTGATCTGTTGATGAAACCGCAATGCGAAATAGTCCAAGTTCAGTTACCATATCCACCTCGACGGTCGGTATGCCAGATGAGTCGATTATTTGACGAGCGAGCAAAAGTTTGATCGGCATTGTGGCGTTACTTGAATTTTTACATAGAAAAAGTGTTTAAAAATAAAATGACTTGCAAGAATAATAATTTTCAAAACATAGTACGCTAAACTCCGGAGGAACGAAAACGTCAAAATTCTTCGTTCCTTCGCTAAATGTTGAGGATTTGAATTTTGCGTTCATATGTGTGCCAGTTACCGTCTACTAAGTTAAAAACTGTTTGGTTTGTTCGTGAATGAAAAAAAAATAGATACATAAAACACTCCACGCCATGCAATACGAGTGTGAAAGGGCGCACGTGCGCTATAATCTCTATGTAAATCCTACATTACACTTCGATAAGGTGCTTTTTAATAATTGAAAAACAGATTAAATGCGTATACGCGGGCAGTATATTTGGTTGCAGCGATGTCATTATCTTTAGCACATTGGAATAAAGTATTTTATCAACCCTGGGCTCATGGTTCCTTTAGTCCGATATTGACATGAAACTAATGAAACTGTTTTGTGGTAAAAAAAAACCTAAATTAATCTATACTATTATTATAAAGCTGAAGAGTTTTTTTGTTTGGTTGAACGCGCTAATCTCAGGAACTACTGGTTGGAATCGAATAAACGCCTTGGTGTTGGATAGTCAATTTATTTATAACATCACGATGCGACCAACAGCAGCGGAGCATAAATGAAAAATGTTACAAAAACTGCTCTTTGTACGTACGTATGTACCTACATACGTTATTTTGAAACCTTCAGACGATGTGCGACTTAGACCACTCGAAAATTATATGAATTATAATCAAATCTTATGATGATATTACGTGCAATAACTATCTATTTTATTTTTAAACTTAGTTCACAAGGCAATGACATTAATGGCATGAAGGGTGTGGGGACGCGTTAAAGTGGTATGGAGTACTTAATAGTGTTCTAATACAGTCCCGAGCGCCACCCTATTAGTGGAGGGCGATCTTTCAATTTGCTACGGCGTGATTCGCAAATATGCTGCTGTGCCCTTGTTTACACTTTAAGAGCGCTCAGTTTCGGCACAAGTGTAGCTATAATGCTTTTGTGTGCCAAAAATGGGGGGCGTATTGTTTTTTTTTTAATGATAGATGAAACTGTATATAATTACAGTGAAAACTGGATAACTGGGACATAAGGGACCTGCAAATTTGTCTCACTTATAGAGGATTTCCACTTATTAAGTGGCTCTGATATCCAGGCATAAATGTCAAGACCTCAGCATGACTTACAGCTATGGAGGTTTCTCAGCCGGCGCACATATGGCGGAGCGCAACGCATAACATTTTTCACTGTCAAACTATTATCGACATTGTCCTCATTTAAATAATATCTCAAATCAATTAATAGACTGCGCGCGGATGCTTGAGCTGCTGCACAGATTCTATACGCGCATTCTCGGATTCATTGATTTTAGATATTATTTTAATGAGGACCATGGCGCTAATAGTTTCACAGTGAAAAATGCTCTGCGATGCTCTCCGCCATAATATGTGCGCCGACCCTTATCCAGGTCCCACTTAACCAAGTTTCACAGTATTTATAAAAATACGGTAGTTCTACGTCTGACACAGTGGATAGGTAACACATTGTGGGAGAGAACGTTATCAATTTAAAATTAAATGATACAATAGTGGGATCCCACGGGAGCCCGGCCTCATCACATCACGCAATAGTGATGTAGGTACCCGTGAGAACAAAGCTACTGGACCATCAACACACCGATTAACGATTATATTCGATTATCACACGCGATGGGTTACGTAATTACTACCCAACATGTGCAAACTGCAGTCTTAGAGGGGTGACAATGGGTGGAGGAAAGTTATGAATAAATTAGCACCTAAATTATGGGTAGCAGGCAAAAGGTACCTACTGCCTAGTTGTAATAGTCCCGTAATTAATGACTATTAAAAAATAAATCATGTTAGGGTTAGGTACCGAAATAAATCGGCGGTACCTACCTAATTTCAGATTTTTGTAATTGAATAGGTTTAGGTACCTGAGTATAACCGAATTATTGTTTTGAATATATCTCAATATTAGTCTTTGAAGTACTTATTACCAAGGATGTTAAAATTAAAGTCAGTTTCATTCAAAATCTCTTTGAAGCCTGTAGTTCACCAACTTACGACGCTGACCGTAAGTACATTAGTTCCTACGTAAGTAAATGAGATTTGAATGGTTACACTACACATTGTATACACTTCCTCGCTATCTGGTTAGAATGCAGTGTAATTCGACTCTTGTATTTTTTTTTAAATTTATTGCTATTATTGTTATAGGTATTTCCATAAAAAAAAAACTAGAAACAAGTCCAACGCATAGTCGGCGGTGATTGATTTTTTATCTCTGCAAAGACGCGCTTGGTTTTAAGACCAAAATATTCTTCGAATAGGTATTTACATTGTTGAGGTAGCTAAACACAATACAATATTAATTATTCAATAGGCTTGTGTCCTGAAAAAATCTAATTAGTGCGTCAGTTAGATTTTCAAAAAATATTTGACATGTATTTTTTCTTTTGTTACGTAGACCAAAATTGACAAAGATACGACGCTTTTAAAATTCTCAATACGTCACGCCGTGCTTTCATTTTTAGTGCGTTGTGACGTCACGAACCCCCACTCCCGAGTTTTGATGCGTTCTAACTTTGTCAATATTCATTGATTTACAAAAACAAAAAATAAGTACGTATCCTTTATTTTCCAATACTCTAACTGACGGACTAAATAGATTTGCAATTTATTGGTGGTGGAAACTAGCCTGGTAAACAAAATTTGTGTTCTAAATTCAAAAATATTAGAATTTTCCATTTTTTATTTTTTCATATTTGGATGTTTTACGGCTTCATATTGCTTCTCTTTCAACCTGCGAAATCAACGCGCGGAAGCAAAAGCAAATTAAATCATATTTTCATAATAAGGAATGACAGATATAGGTACCTACTTCTCGTTCTATTACCTATTTTATTTCTTAGCTTAAGTAGTTAAAAATCGCATTCAAATGCGAATTTCTCGCCACGTAGTTGGTAAATGCAATTATTGTGCGGCAATTAATTGTGAAAAAAAACCACATTAGTGGTGTGGTGTATCGATCATTAAAAGGTGCACAAACATTGCAGGGGTCGCGCCCTGGCACGGGGCACCTCCGCACCGCGCCGCGCCGTGGCCTGACCCTGGGCATCGCTTTGTGGCATTCATGCTTCATTGGTCACCGCACATCTGTATGATTTTATTTGAACATCAATTTGTAGGTAATTTTACTGATAATCTAGTCTTTATAAATGCCCATCACACGAGAATTCGTGTAATTTGTTGGCAACCAACGAGTAAAACGCATTACTCAAAAGCTCGGCAAAGCAGTCCACTATCTCAGAAGGAAATACATGTAAGTAAATAAAACACACCCCAATAAAAAAACTTTTTTGCAAAAAATAAAACAGATTTCAAAAAACAAAAACGTGAAAAATAACTTTAGCTTCAGAAGTCGGTGAATTGTTTGTTTGTTTCATTTTTTTTGCCACCGACTTCTGAAACTAAAGTTATTTTTCACTTTTTTGTTTTTTTAAATCTGTTTTATTTTTCCATTTTTAGTTGTAATATCCTATACAAATATTTACTATGCATTTATTTTACATTGTTCACAATACATAATTATCATGGCTTATCCGCATTCAAATGGAAACTAACATACCTACCTAACTGTCGAAATCTGGTTGTACTGTACACATCTGCGTAGGTACCCCCTCAGAGCATACAAGCGTGATGTTACGTTATGATGTTGTGTAAACAATAAACACTCAAGCGATTGCAGCAATCACGACATATTTGCTGTCTATTATTGAAGAGTTCCATTGTATATATCTCCGAAGATCAGCATCAGATCTTCACCAAGAATTGAAATGGGACCACACGGGAAGCACCAGCTTTCAAATAAAAAAAAGAATCATCAAGATTTTCTCTAAAAGCGCTGAACCGATTAGCACAAAATTTATATGGTCCACCTCTGAAACGGAAAAGGAAAGTATGATTTATTTGGAAAGTAGCTCAACTTTCCAAAAAAAGAACCATCAAAATTCATTCATAATTTGCGGAGTAATCGCATAACAAACATACAAAAAAGAAAAAAAAACATACAGTCGAATTGATAACCTCCTTCTTTTTGAAGTCGGTTAAAAAAAGTTTTAATTTTCCTCCATTTAAACTGGCAGGTAAGATTAAAGAGTGGCCATAGGTGCGAAAAGGCACGTTTATTGTGAACACGTGAAAAGGGGTAACACAGGGGGACAAATAACTACTGCGGCAAAACAAATTAAACAATTAAGCAATTAAGTTTTTTTTTGTTTGCCTGTACTGTCCCACTGCTGGGCAAAGGCCTCCCCCAATTCCTTCCATTTGCTCTTTTCCCGTGCCTCCTCGGACCAACCCTCGTTGTACGGTCCAAATCGTATCGCCACCTTTTTCTGGGTCAGCCTCGGCGGCGCCGCGCCTTCCGACTTCCGGCAACCATCGTGTGGTGACTTTTGCCCAGCGGTCATCGTGCTTGCGACTGACGTGACCCGTCCAATCCCATTGTAGCCTTGCAGCCTTGCGTCCACTATGCCCGTTTTGGAACGCATGGTGGTTATTTCGAGCCCAGTCTTGTCTTTCGACACCCAGAATGCTGCGTTCCATTGCCCTTTGGCATTAAGTTTTTATTAATTTAATGAATAATCGAGTTTCATATCATTTCATGTTATAAGCTTAGCTAGTAACAATAGAGATGCATTATGAACATTTGAAAAATTGAGGGGATTGTTTATCGACTTGTGTAGTTGTGTTGCTGCTTATATCTAATAATCTTACCTTTTATGATAACTTTCTTCTGCTCTTCCTTGTTGTGTGTGTTGGCTACTCCTGACAGCATGGTTTCTGTTGAACAGCGGTCCACTCGTACCTAAGTATAAAGAATACGGGGTATGTTAATTCAAAGTTCTACTTTTTCATATCTTAATAGACTTCAGTAGAATCAATGGCGTTTTTTTGCTTTTCCTTCATGCTTTCTGGCAAGTCAAGTACAAATAGGATTTCGTACGGGTAAAACTTTAATCACTTAACTCAATCCTAAACAACTGTACACAACCTCATCACGAAGCCGTGAACCAAGCATTCTGTACATCAAACTAAGTTACTTTACGCAAAAATTATTGCTGGGAAACACCTCCACGACCCCCGTACTATTCAATCCATTTATCAACACAATGTTTTGAGTGCGTTACATTGAGTTCTACGACAAAACATGATTTTTTTTACCCCAAAAAAAAAGTTGATTCCCAGCAATAATTTTTAAGTAAAGTTACTTAGTTTGATATACAGAATGCTTGGTTGACGGCTTCGTGATGAGGTTGGTTACCTACACCCTGTTTGAGATGAATTTTCAATAATAGATACCTACCTTTGCAATAAAAGGAACTCTTGTTACAGACACATTCTTCTAGACTAGCAGTTTAGGCTGTTCATTGTCTGTCAATTAATTCATGAAAAAAGTAAAATGTAGAAGTCCAATTATTATTCTAACCTTAACTCACTAATACTTGTAAACACAATCCACACATATTCAAACACAGAACAAGAAAGTTTATAAATGACTAGCTGTGCCTGCGGCTTCGTCCGCGTGGAATAGTGACTTTGGGCAGCGTTTTTTGGATACCTATATCTTTTGGTTTGTTTTGGATTATTTTGTGCATTCAATTACGAACAAAAACCTTTTAAAATCAATATTGCTTACCTCCCATAACATACGGCGTGATAATATGTAGCCTAAAGCCTTCATTGGTTTACAAAGAACATTTTTGCTTAATTTCAATTCAATCTATCCAGTAGTTTTGGCGTGAAGCCGTACCATACACACAGACAAACAGACGAACAGATAAAAATCTAAAAAGTCACTTTTTTTCATCACTTACGTTTTTCTAACAAAAGCCACTTATTTTTTCAAGAAAATTCTCAATGGTGCCGATTCTGTTGTGCACAAACTAAACTTAATTTAGGCTATTGCTATCTTTTACTAAAAGGCAGTGCGAGAAAAGGACGGTTATACTTAGCTATGAACTAAGTTAGAGATGTCAAACTAGTTTGTGCCTTGCGCTTCACCGTGTTTTTAGTCGACATGTTTTTACGTGCACCCTTCATTTGTATGGAAATATTAGTACCAACTAAATTTGACAGCTCTAAATTACGTCCGTCTTTTTCTCGTTTAATTATAGAGAAAATGATAGCAATAGCCTAAATTAAGTTTAGTTTGTGCACAACAGAATCGGCACCAATGTACAGTTTTTCTTTCGTTACTATAATTATTGTATGATGTTTTTATATCTAAATTATGTAGTCTAGTGTTGGAATTGTCATCAATTAATTCTATAGTTTTAATAACGAAATTGTGTCCATGGAAGTGTACTGATTTCCAAGATACAGGTTCTTTACCTAGTTTGGAAGTCAGGCGTCCTTTTAGTTTTTTGCAGCCTTCTTTGTACACCCCATAATGGATGACATTGTATTAGGCTATATTTTTACTGAGTCCAATAAACGATTTATTATTATTATTATTACTGTTTTTTTTATATGTATAGATTACAATACAAGATGTTGCCCGCGACCTTCGTCCGAGTGAAAAACTTTTTTCATTGATGCTCCGCTCCTATTGTAGTAGCGTGATGATGATATATTATTACATATATGTATATATGTGTGTGTAGGTTACATATCTTCTCGCTTCGCCCGCTTGCAGTTTTATAATTGTCTCATATGATCTTACTACCGGGATAAAAAGCCTATGTTTTAACCTAGGTTATGAACTATCTCTGTGCAAAATTTGATCCAAATCCGTTCAGTAGTTTTTGCGTGAAAGAGTAACAAACATCTATACATCCATACATCCATACTTACAAACTTTCGCATTTATAATATTATGTTCCTCGATATATGGGTTATCCATTACTAAATAATCGTTTAGTCTACATTTGACAGATTCTACTTAGGACATCATATTCTACAATTGACAGATTCTACAATCGACAGATTCTATATTTGTCAGATTCTACAACCGACAGATTCTATGTTTGACCGATTCTACAATCGACAGATTCTATGTTTGACAGATTTTGAATAAGTTATTAATTAACAGGCAACAATCATTTTTATCATATTTATTATAGTATTATTTTGTAACATAGTTACATAGGTATTTATACAATTACATTGAAAAAAAAAACGAAAAGTTATTATTTGTAATAAAAAAAATAAGAGAAAAAGTATGGATAAGAAACAAAAATTACAGGAACAGTTGCATCGATTTAATACATCTAATAATTTATAATAAAACTACATATTGAATTGCTACTAAGCCCTCTTCCTCTGTCTTCCTCTCTCCTAATGTTGCTGTGCCCGACAGGGTCCATAATGATCTTTTATTTTATTTTAAAACACCATTCTTGTAATACCATACGGAACGCAAACAATTGAGTATTGAGTAAATATTTTTTCAATTCGAACCAGCAGTTGTTTGACCAAACAAACTCTACAGCTTTATAATATGTACAGAAGTAATAGATGAAAATACTTACCAATTCACCCAAAAAGTTAATATATCCGATGGCTAGCTTCAAAGTGTCAACTTTAGACAGTCTCTTCTCGTAAGGAAGAGTGGGGATATGAGCACGAAGCCCTTCAAAGGCATCGTTGATGGACTGCATTCGGCGGCGCTCGCGCAGGTTCGCGGCTTGACGCTGTTGGATCTGCTGCTGAGGACACCGCAGCGAAGACTTACGTCTGTGAAGGCGCCGGAAGTCCGATCTAGAAACAATTAAGAATTACGTATTTATAGTGATCATCTCAGTTCTGCTTAGATATTGATGGGTCGCCGAAGCACGTGCTTTCGTTCAAAGAATGTGCACTCTACAAGCAATGCAAATAGACATACACAAAAGAGCGTACTTAAGGCCCTTCTAACCCTAAAATTAGCAACTCTATTTGTGGTGGTTCAAACTTCGCTTTTAAATACTGTTAGTATAAAGTTCTAATCAGCTTGCACTACAAAGCGGTTGTTACGTCAGTGACTGCGGCCGGATAGTGCGAAATGAGTGGTTTTTTGCGATTTATAAAAAATCTATTGATTGGACTAAAAAAATAAAACACTGGTGCCGATTCCCTTGTTCACAAACTAAACTAAATTTAAGTTGAATGCATCTTTTTCTTTCTATTTCATTATGAAAAGGACAGAAGATAAATATTAGTTTAATCCTGTCAAATTAGTCAGTACCTGACGTAATTTGATGTAATTTTAGTAGTCAACTTTTTAATCGCGTCTAAAACTTGTATGGCGCTGATTAATTTGACAGAACATAACTAAAATTTATCTTCTGTCCTTTTCTTAATGAAATAGAAAGAAAAAGATGCACTGAACTTAAATTTAGTTTAGTTTGTAAACAAGGGAATCGGCACCACTATCATGCTAATATGCTTTATAGTTAGTTCAGTTAGTATGCAAAGTTTCATGATCTAATTTAAAGTACTTTTTGAATACCAGCGGTTTATTGTTCGATTTGGAGGTAAATTTGGATTTTTTTCTATCGAGAAAAGTTTATGAAATTGTGTTTTCGTCACACATAGGACTTAGCATTAATCCTCAACTTTACCATATATTTATTTCAAAATTAATGCTGCAGTATTTTAGGCGTAACGGAGGATCATGCTAAGCCATTTGAGGGATATATAGCCCTTAAATATTGGTGTCAATTCTGTTGTGCACAAACTAAACTTAATTTAAGCTATTGCTATCTTTTACTAAAAGGCAGTGCGAGAAAAAGGCGGCTATAGCTATGAACTAAGTTAGAGATGTCAAACTAGTTTAGGTATGCCTTGTTTTTACGTGCACCCTTCATTTGTATGGAAATATTAGTTCCAACTAATTTTGACAGCTCTAAATTACGTCCGTCTCTTTCTCGTTTTATTAGAGAAATAAAGATAGCAATAGCCTAAATCAAGTTTAGTTTGTGCACAACAAAATCGATACCATTATCTGTATTTAGTTTATCATTCGTCATTCTTCATCAGTCTATAAGGCAGTGATGATAGCCTAGTGGAGTGACCGTGACTGCCAAGTCATAGGTCTCGAGTTCGAACCCAAGGCACGCACCTATGAGTTTTCGGATTCATGTGCGTATTGATCAATTATCTATCACTTGCTTCGGTGAAGGAAAACATCGTGAGGAAACCAGCATGAGGAGCAATAATTAATTTCCTATTCCACGAAGCACACCTACGAATATCACTCGCGGTGCGGGGACTAAGAAATTATATTCGTAGGTGTGCTTCGTGGAATAGGAAATTAATTATTTTAAATTTTTATTTGAAGCCCACCTACGGGTGTGCTAAGTGGAATAATTTAGGTGTGCTTCGTCTGGGTGTGCTTCGTTTGGGTGTGCTTCATGGAATACCTCACCAGCATGCCTGAGACATTTTTCTTGACGGCTTTTAAAGCCAAGTCAGAGGCCTTTGGGCGGCATAAAAACTGACACCAGGCTTGGCACTTATAACCACACGATAAAAAAAAAACATCATTGCCCTGCCCATATACCAATTTATTTGTGGTCAGCCCAACATGTCTTCATATTCCATAATTATTTTGTTATCTTTGTCAGCTTTTAATTATCTAAGAGTTCGTTGTCTTTGATCTTGCATAATTTCCACTTGAGTCTACACTGTATCAATTTGAAACGGTATCCTCCTTTCATTTAGATGATTAAGGGCACAGGTGGCCTGATGCTGCAGGCCGATTATCTACGTTAAGCATCTCCGTTACTTTTCCACCTGATAACCTCAGAAAACTGAATTTATAAGTTTCTAGATTAATGGAGAACTTTAATTGAAAATCACTTGTTCGATCGAGCTAATTATATTCCTTAAACCTGTCAAGCAAAGTATGCTAAGGTGACTGCAAACGTCCTATAGATTAGTGGAACATTGAAAATACTTGTACTTGTTTTTTTTAAATGTTAGAGCTCAAGTTCCAAGATGCCACTGACTATGATAAGTAGGTACAGTTAGGTAATCTAAAGCAAAATATAATCTCTAAGGTTCTAAAATTAATTATGTGAAACAGAAAAAAAAATGGTTATTGTTGGCTAAAAATCGCAGAATTCGCTGGAGCTTGAGCTTAATTTTGTTCTACGAAATGCAGCCTGTACAAAACACGTAAGGCGTGTTAAACACAAAAATATACAAAAGACTATACAGCATTGCCAAGCAATAAATAGAAAAAATTAGGACATGGACGCACGTACCTAATTTTTGCCACAGATTCGTACCTTCGTCGTGGCGTGGATACATTTTCTTGATCACTAGCATAGAGGCTGCCATCGGACATCGAGGAGTCATCATACATGTAGTTGTCAGAACTGTTGGCCGAGGTCGGTGAACCTCCAACGGGCAAGGGCACCACACTTGTAGGATTTTCCAGAGACGGGCACCTGATTCCATTAGGTCCCTCCATTATAGAAAAATATTTAAAATACTTAGATCACTACACACATGACTAGTGAGACTAAACGAAATTCCGAGGGGGTCCTGAAGGTCGGAGGAGTTGTGTTGTCGGCAACAGTTAGCGAGATTGTGAGTGTTGCGCGTGAGGGTCAGAGGGAAGGTTGCGCGCCTAGAGACTCCGCCCTAAAACAGCTCTCCGCCCACGTGCTTATCGACCAAAATAATGCGACCCTCGTAAACGAACAAACGAAACCCTCGCTTTGGAGCTGTGGTATACAATAACGAGGGGTAGCAAGGACTCCATTTAACTGGTTACTAAATAATGTTCTAGGACAATTGCTTTGCTAATATAATCCTTATCTTGCTGTGGCAAAAGGCTTTATTATGTAGCTAATTATAGTCTAGACATTGTTACGTCTAAACACTTCATAACCGACACCTTTTATGCTCGGCAAGAAACTTACTTTGATATTGTGGCTATATTTTTAATTATAATTTTAGAGTCTGTTTGTAAATATCCGATGCTGTTATTATGTCTTTACAAGAAAGCGACGTGGTATTGTATTGTTGCCAGTGGCCCCCGCATGCACTTTATGACCTAGCATTATGGGTGGTTTTCGAAACTCAGTGTTACTATAGTCGTACGGTAAATTACCGAGTCACCGACTGTAGTCTCCATTTATGTCTTATCTACAAGAATGGTTATTTTACTGTACATTAGACTTTTATATCTCTGAAAGCGGAGGAGGATTGGGGAGTAAGGGGGAGAGCGGAATAACATCGTGGCAGCCGTGTTGCTCCCTGATAGACAACGAACGAGGCTATGGCGACCGAGCAATAGCGGGATAATTATATATACCTACACCCATCCGGGAGCAGCGGTGGCCCAGTGGTGGCGGCCCCGACTTACGAACAGTAAGTCGTGGGTTCGAACCCAGACAGGCGCATTACTTTGTGTAATTTATTTCAACACCGCTGCTCTCAAAACGGTGAAGGAAAACATCGTGAGGAAACCGGCATGTACTAGAACCAAAAATTCGAAGACATGTGACATCTACCAATCCGCACTGGGCCCGCGTGGTGGATTATCGCCCATTCCCTCTCATAGAGAGGAGGCCTGTGTCCCAGCAGTGGGAACATTAATAGGCTGATGATGATGATGATGATGACACCCATCCGGGCAACTGGTTTGGAAGAGGCTGCAGCGGCCTTAGGGTCTAAAGGTCTAAATAACCCTTAAGAGTCCTATTACATTTTTTGCGCAAATTTTTGAGTTTACTTCCTGGATCAAATTATTTCGATCGGCGTACACGAGTCGATAATAATAGCGATCTCCGGACGATTATCGATTGTTAATGACGAAAATTAGAGACGAGACTGATATGTTACAATAAATAAAATTAAAGTACTATAATTCTGCGGAATTAATTAGTATTTTTTTCTTATTAAATTGACAAACGAAAACGAATGAAATGTATTCATTGTAGATCAGGGGGTCTAAAATGGCCGCTTTATCAGAATGGTTTTGTGAATCACGTTAAATAATGAAAATTCTTAAAATGGACTATAAAGTCCATTTTAAGAATTTAAAATTTTTAACGTGATTCATGCTAAGATTCTGCGTAGATAAGCTGCTATAGCGGCCATTTTAGACCCGCTCAAAAATGAAAATGTGCAACTCCAACTTACAAGCAAGAGAATGGCAGTCTCGTTATTCGATTAAGCAAATAATTAAAATATCTTACTGCTGCTGAGAATTACTGCGTCATAAATCATGAATTTGCGTAAAAAATGTAATAGAACTATTAAAATGTCTAGTGCAGAAGGCAACGGGAAAACACTGCAATAGTTTTCCATGAGAGTCATAATGGATTTAAGAAATAGCGATCTAGATGTGTTGAGCGCTCCGGCTGACGCCCGGCGCCACCAAACCGGGGATGGTGGTGTGAAATGTGCTACCGGCCATGTGATTGTGTCAGATCAGGCAACACATGGTGACTATGTTACTGATAAACTAAAATCAGTTAGGCAGCCTCACCGCCTGGGCACCTGGAATGTACGCGGCCTAAACCAACCAGGAAAACTCCAGTTAATAGAGAGTGAAATTAAAAAGAAGGGAGTCACTATCCTCGGACTTAGCGAAACACACTGGGGAAAGTCAGGATACTTTTCAACTGACCGGTTGAATAAAGTCTACTTTAAAATGAAAAATCAAACGGTCAAACGGACAGCGACGAACATCTTCGACGGGTAGTCGGCAACAGAAACGAGAGAGACGAACGTATGCTTCAGTTCTGTAGTGAGGAAAATCTTACCGTGACGAACACCTGTTTTAAACAGCATATACGGCGATTGTACACCCGGATTTCTCCTGGCGGCCGTTTTAGAAACCAGATAGACTATATCCTCATCCACAACCGATGGAAATCGTCCGTCACGAACACCACGACACACCCAGGGGCGGACTATGGCTCTGATCATCAACTTTTAGTTACCGCAATCCGACTTCGGCTGAGTGTATTCCACAAGCAAGAAAGCACACTGAATATGCGCCATATTGACCTGCATGCCTTTAGAAAAGTAATTGAACTCAAATTACCTGTCCATAGATGACGCCATTGACCCAGACGTCACTTGGAAAGCTTTGAGAATTATTGTGCAAACTGCCAAACAGAATATGCTGCCAAACCCACCATGAAACCTTTTATATCTATGTAAACCGCTGACCTAATTCTTCGTAGACGTGAGTTGAAGGATAAAGGTCTAACCATACACAGGAGAACAGAAGGTTATACGACCAACCCAGCACAGAGGTCCAGAAAAATTGCCGCAAAGATCAACACAACAACGTCTGTGCTGATCTCGAACAGAATTCTGCGAAACATCGGACCAGAGATCTTTTCCATAAGGTCAAAGAGCTTACTAAGACGAGACTTGTACAGTCGCAGAGGAAGCAGGTAACATCCTCACTGACAAAAACCAGGTGCTGGAACTCTGGAATCAGTACTGCACAATACTTTATGACACCGGTCAACCTATCACAAACGGCACGCAAACCGATTCTTCACCGCAAGAACCCGAAATTCTGCAGTCAGAGGTCGAACATGCCCTTGGATGTCTCAAGGATAGAAAATCTCCTGGTAAAAAAACTTCTAGTCGGTGACTAAAAAAAATCAATCAAACAAAAGTCACCGACTTCTGAAGCTAAAGTTATTTTTCACTTTTTCGTGTTTTTATTTCGTGTGTGTATTTATTTTTTGCAAAAAAGTTTTTTTATAAGAAATATTTAAAAATGTAGGTAAGTGGTTTTCCAAGAAGTAAATAAAGGAAAACAGAATACAAAGCGAACAATGTCGAAATATCAACCATTCAACAGTTTTCTTTGCGTTTTGTCGAACAAAGGATTTTTTCTTTCTTGACGCAATCACAGACGCAATCAAAGGGCACAGAGATGTCGTAGAAGTGTAGGCTATTGTGAAAGATTGAGGCAGAACTTTTTTTCGCCATTGTAATCATTTTTTTTTGTTTTTATTACAGGTTGTTTGGGCTTCATCCAACTTTCATTCATTTTACAGTTTCGTACCGATCGCATCGCGTCATCGCCAGCCAATCAGCGTACAGTAAAATGACGCGATACTGCGTTCTGATTGTCCACTGATTGTTCCCATACCTCCTTTCCTCGAGCGCTGTGCCATAAAATTATTCTAATATATGTACTTACTTGCGAGGGCCAGCGGTGGCCCAGTGGTGGCGGCCCCGACTTACGAACAGTAAGTCGTGGGTTCGAACCTAGACAGGCGTATTACTTTGTGTAATTTATTTCATCACCACTGCTCTCAAAACGGTGAAGGAAAACATCGTGAGGAAACCGGCATGTCCTAAAACAAAAAAATCGAAGACATGTGACATCTACCAACCCGCGCTGGGCCCGCGTGGTGGATTATTGCCCATTCCCTCTCATAGAGAGGAGGCCTGTGTCCCAGCAGTGGGAACATTGGGCTGATGATGATGATGATGACTTACGAACACCACATACGACAACATTGTTTTTTTCATTTTAAACCCCCATCCTAAGCTGGGCAAAGTAGCAGCCATAAACCAAATAACAAGTAGCTATATCACGCCGCTACACAGACTTTTATTTTTAGTTTTACTCTTGTCCCGTTGTCTGTTGGTAATCAAATCTTGCAAGTTAAATTTGACACACTTACCGGTTTCCGATTGAGCTGAAATTTTGCATGCATATGTATATCGCTTGACAAAGCAATATTATGAAGACATGGAGCTGATCGAAGGTGATGGATGATGGAAGGTGGCCATAGGCACGCTGTAATAAAACGATCCAACCACATCGAGTTTGGACTCGTTTGATTTGTCTTGACAAGTTCTTTATCTTTAGATGGTATCCAGGATCTGATGATGGAGCTGGAAGGTGGCCTTAGTAGGTCCGTAATAAAACGACACAGACCCTTCCGCCGTATTCCAGTAGTTCCATTCTCTAGTTCCATTAAGGGGGTTACTACCTACTACTTCGAAAATTTATTTCGATTTCATTGTTTTCACTGAGTGCAAGCTCAAAGTATCTGGGCCTTTACCGGTTTTACAGGGTTACAATAGTTATGCTACTGTTAACAATAAGTTACAAAATTATGGAGTTGTAATTTACTTTAATTCCATGAAAAATGTTTTTTGATGCCAATTATTCTGCTTTGCTTTGCTGCTTTTTTTTCACAAAATTGGTCAACGGGTCTAGTTGACCAATTTAAACATGCATTAGGCAGAGGTGTTAGGTACACCACACTTCTATACCTACCCAAATTTCATCAATCAGGTTCAAGTCCCATGTACTAGGGGCGAACCTATAGCCATCAACCACATTGAGCTATTACTACTACGTTAGCTCAATGATCAACCAGGCACAAATTCAAACTCAATGGCTGGTTTTAAGAAAAACCCTATAACTCTTTGCCAACCTGGGATTCAAATCGATGACCTCTTGCTCAGCAGTAGGCGCAGTAGAGCTTGCAGCCACTAGAAATAAAATGTAGTGTAGATTTTAGTACATTTTGATACAAGTGTAGAAAGTTTGTTATTGCATCCGAGACGGAATGAACTCCCGAGCCCTACGAGGGTGTTTTTGAGCCGAGAACTGCAAAAACAAATGTCCACGTGTATCAAACGGCGTTTTTCAATAAACTTTTGAAGAAATAAAATAAACGAACGAAAAAAATTTTGTCATATTATGATTACCTACTATGATTTTAATTTTCTTTTTTTCCGCGCTTAGGTTTCGCCAGGTTGAAGGAGAGGCAAAGGTATGAAGCCGTTAAACAACATAATATAATAAATAGATTTGTTTTAAATTTTTGAATTCAGAACACAAATGAGTGAATTTCTCAGGCGAAAAATTTACGCGTCTAGGCTGAAATCACAGTGCTGCTTTACAGATAATGCAACGATTTTTTTTCTCAGAACTAAAGTGACATGAATCTAAATGTTTATAAGACTATTACTTTTTATGAAAAAAATCGGTAAATGATGAATTATCAATTTCTGTGTCTTGTCCACAATCACTTTCATACTCAGCATTTACCTCTCAGGAAGATAGTCTCCAACATATATAGGAAAAAGTATTTTGATTGCGGTAATTAAGTAATGATTGACCTACAAGACGTTAATTAGTTTTGAATGTTTAGACTCATAGTTAATGAGTACATGTCAACGGTAGGTTTGTCCAAGCGAAATTACTAATTTCTATGGTCATTTTGTTTCACCGTCCTGAGCTTCCACCAATGAGTTTAAACGAACAATAAATCCCTGCTCGGCAAGAGACAGTCGTGCGCTTACGTGCAGTAAGAATGGTAGTGCACCATATCGCCAGGTCTTTCCGCCAAAAATGTAAGTACGTGATTTCAGTTTACTCGGAACGAAATTTTGCAATTTCGGTGATCAGGTTTTAAGAGGATTTTTGCAAGAAATAAAGGTATCACTTTTATGCCTGATAAGTAGCCTTTGGTACACTTTTAATATTATAGAAAATAATAGTCATAGCCTTGATAGTTTCTTGTAAAAAAAAAAAATAGCCACGTTTCCAATTTCTGTGGGGCAATTTCTGTGGTTTCCGTGGCATCTCGTGGCCCACGGAAATTACACAACTCCACAGAAATTGTACCAATCAATTATTGTTTTAATGTTAATGAAGATTTTTGAAAAGAATCAATACTTGTTAAGCCGAAATTACTTCGACAGAACTAGGTCCTTAGCCCCGGACATTAAAATAAAATTGTATGACTATTTCTTGAAAAAGTCATTCAATTAGATTAACTGAACTTTGAGGGTTGCACCCTCCGGGAGCTCCTCCTGGAAGCCTCGATCGTGCAGGCCTGGGTGACATCACCGGCCAGACCTGCCGACGTTGACAATGAGGCAGGGTGGTTCCAGGAGGCCATGTCCGACATCTGCGACGTGCGCAGATGTCAAGTTCCCAGCATCTCCATCCCCAGCGAGGCGACGCTGGGGACTCTCGACAGAGATCCGTGGGGGCGCCCTTACTAGATGGTGCGGGATAAACTCCGCACCTGGGCCCCCCTACTGACGCAGAGTCTCCGGCCTGGGCTCGTGGAGGACATGGTGAGTACTCTATTCCCTTCGCGAGGTTAACATCCCCCCCGCCTATGGCTCCGCCGCCTGCGATGCTGGAAGCGGACCAACAGAACGACGACGAAAACGCTCCGGAAGTGACTGGGGTAGACCTGAGAGTGTCAGTACGTAGCCTCAATGTCAAAAATACCGCCCCGGAACCCAACGGCTTGCCTGGCAAAGCCAGGGTCCTGGCCTCGGAGGCTCTCGGGCCCCGACTAGAGGGGCTCCTAAGCGCATGCTTGGAGAGAGACCAGTTCCCGCTTCGTTGGAAGACGGGAAAGCTAGTCCTCATTCGGAAGCCTTGGCGCCCTGTGGAATCTCCGTCCGCATACCGGCCCGTGGTGCTGCTCGGTGAGGTAGGCAAGCTTTTTGAAAGAGTAATTGCAAACCGCCTCGCCGAGCACCTTGCGGGGTCGGGGCCGGATCTTGCGGAACACCAGTTTGGTTTCCGCAAGGGGCGCTCTACGGTGGACGCTATCATGCGCGTGAGAGCCCTCACGACGGGGGATGCGGTTTCCCGGGGTGGGGTTGTCTTGGCGGTGTCTCTCGACATTACCAATGCCTTCAACACCATGCCCTGGAGCTGCATTAGGGAGGCACTCCGGTATCACCGGGTGCCGACCTACCTTCGTCGTGTGGTCGAATTTCGTGGAGCACTTCCGACGTTTGGCCCCCAAACTGGAACGGACCGGGGCTGCCTCCAGGCGGCTCCTGACCAACCTGGGGGGGGGGCAAACGCCTCCTGCCGGAGGCTCTGCGCGGGAGTCGTGGCCGGGGGCCACGTGGTGGGCCTGTGGACGGTGGGCTATGGGCTAGCTCGCCGTCTGTCCGTCTCATGACAACAGACCGTGTCGACGGCGCGTTCGTGTACCACGCGCGCCTCAAAGAGAGTCAGCAATAGGAAGGGGTCCCCAAGAACCGATGCCTGCTGGGTTTGCGGGACTGTTCGAAAGAGATACCGTGGCCCCGGAACACAAAGGGCGATGAAGGAACATGAATGGGTTTTAGTCAGTAAAAGTCTGAAAGTCCCTCCTGCTTCGCCCAGAGCGGGAGGAGTCATTTGATGATTTCCCATCGTCTTCATAGAAGTATAAAACATAATCAGTTCCTTGATTGCTAATTTTCTAAGACTGATTTATGCAATAGTACACCACGTTGTATTTTTAGAAATGCTTATTAAAATGATCAAATCGTTTATTTGTCATACATGGGTTACATGCAGGTATTCATTACATAATTACGACGATAATCTATATTATTAACGACGATATTCGTATTATATCAGTTTTTTTGTCCTTGTCTTTCTTAACATATTATTAAAAAACAATGTATATATATAATAATTCACAATTTTGGTGCAAACGCAGAATTTCTGTGTCACCAATACAATTTCGGTGGCAATAATAAAATTTCTGTGGCTCGCCAATTTCGGTGGCCCAAATAACTCTCTAAGTAATTTAATTATAATATCCCCTTTCATTAAAATGTATATATAATGTGGATATGTTGCGCTTTATTATTAAAGTTTTTCAAAAAACCTGAAAATGAAAATGTCCATGGAAATTAGGTAAAAAATCGAGTTGTTGAAATTGACTCAAATAAATGTCAATTTGTGTATAAAAGTAACTATTGGTTTTTATTCATAATCATGTTTATCTATGATATTCTATTTATTTTTGGATATTCAAAAAATATTTAAAGACGCATAGTGCTTTGCCGAAATAAAAAAAAATCATTCACCTCAGACTATAGGCATTAAACCAATTTGGGCTAAGTATATAGTGGCAATTTTCATCCCCGCACACGTGCGGAAAAGTGGAAAAAATTGCTCGCGTATGAAATACATTACATGTTGAACCTAATCGTAGTGCGATAAGAACCAGTTTTCGAGGAAGTGTATTGAAAAAATACCTAGTACTAGTGACACCTACTTTTTTTTTCAAGAAGAACCCATTCTTGGGTATCAAACAGGGTGCATCTCCGCCCATTGTAGGTTTTTTTGAGTGAACACATTGAATGAACAATTGATTGTTTCAGTCGAGTAATAATAATATTCCCCATTCCATGACAAGTTTTGTCATCACATATCGTCGCTGCGCTTTCCATAATCGCTATGTGTTTTTTACCCACTTTACAGGAGACGCAGGACACTGATTTTCTCAAAAAATACCCAGAGTATTCAAATAATTAATTTTTACTCTATTACATATAACAAATTGACGTAGTTTTAGATTACTTTTTAATAGATAACATTATTAATAATGCCAAAATTAAACATAATTGGCAAATTAGACACATGGACTTATTTATTTGAGTCGTAAATACAAGCTATGTGCATTTAGAGCACGTACCTACTTTATAATCCTGTTGAATCTTAAAGAACGGCGATGACACACAGCAATTTTTTAGAAATAAATAATTACTAAGACAATAAATTTATATTCAAATGTCATTATTATATTATTATGAGATCTAAATGTGGAACATAATTATTAATGGTTCATATTTTTGGTGGTAATCGCGGTGCATGTATTTGCTTTAGATTTTTTATGTGACTAAATTTGGTGGAATCAAATTTTAGTAGAGCATCATAAAGGCGCAGGTTCCCATAAGGGTGCTGTGTTTATCCTCCTCTGCGGCAAATTGTTCCACTCATCCGTGTGGCGTAGTTTGTACTTCACATCACCGTTGAAATAAAGAAGTCCTTTAATAGCTGTTACCGTTACATCGCCCATTTGTTTTCCAGGTCTTATTCTTGAAAAACCAACCGGTACTACATACTCATAATTTAAAAAAAATGTACTCTGGCTAGGTGATGGTCAAAATGTAAGGTTGAGATAGATGGTTTGGCATCTCTCATCCGCGATATATAGTCAGATGGAGGGTAGATGGGGTCTACTTAGACCCGTTGTAAATCTAGCAATAGACCCGAGAGCTAGAATGATCCGACACTCACTATACTCTTCGGTATAGTGTTAGTCTAAATTGGTTCATCATCATAACATCCCGGACGTCAGCCTGTTCGAGATTAGGATGGCTCTGAAACAGCTAAAAAACATTATAGGCACAATTACGGCCGAACTCCTGAAGGCGGGTGGAAAGTCATTTTCAAGAATCATTAGGAATTGTCTCGCATGCGGGTTGACGATTTTCAGCCTCCCGAACAAGCCGGATTCCAAAAAGGCTTTAGCACCATAGACCACATACATACGCTACGGCAATTAAGTTATACAAAATACCGAATAGTTTAATTGACCCTCTGTTTTACGTTTGTGGACTACGAGAAAGCCTTCGATTCGATCGAGACTTAGGCTGTACTGCAGTCTCTCCAACGGTGCCAAATTGAGTATCGCTACATCGAGGTGTTGAAGTGTATGTACAAAAACGCCACCATGTCAGTTCAAATTCAAGACCAGACCTCGAAACCTAACCTTCTCCAGCGAGTTGTGAGACAGGGAAACGTCATATCTCTGAAACTGTTTACCTCGATCTGTTTCAGGACTGGAGAGGGCTAGGCACCAACGCCAATGGCGAGTACCTACATCTCTCACCTTCAAAGTCATGTGGAATGCCCATGTAACACCCACTTCTATCAAAATCGGAGTCTCTACACTCGAACTTGTAGACGATATGTGTACCTAGGTCCCGTCAAACGGTCCAGCAGGGTAGGTCTAACTTCGAGAAAAAGGTCAATCGTCGAATCCGACTCGGCTGGGCAGCGTTTGGGAAGTTGCGTCGGTTACGTTGTATCTTCTCTTCGTTCAACTTACCGCAGTGTCTCAAGACGGAAGTCTATGACTAGTGTGTGTTGCCCGTGATTACATACCGAACCGAAACGTAGTCGCTCACAAATCAATGGGTCTCATCAGAAGGCTTATTCATCCAAATTTAGTCATCCAAAGGGTAATGGAGAGGGCTATGCTCGGAATTTCCTTGCGTGATCAAATCAGATATGAGGACATCCGCAAGAGAACCAAGGTTACCGACGTAGCCCGAAGAATTGGCAAACTTAAGTGGCAGTGGGCAGGGCAAATTGCTCGCAGAACGAATTACCGATGAGGCTGAATATTTCTGGAGTAGCGACCGAAGACGTTGCGTTGCAGGGCCTCCCACTAGGTGGACCGATGACCTGGTGAAGGATGCGGGGATTAGCTGGATGCGAGTCGCACGGGACCAGTCAATGTGGCGACACTTGAGGTAGGCCTATGTCCAGCAGTGGACGTCTTTCGTCTGAAATGTTGATGATGATGAAACAATTTTTAATGAAGGAGCCATTATTACATCGACAAAACTATCTGTGATTTATTTAAAAAAAAAATTGCTTTTGCTTTACAATATGAATATGTATGGATAAGTGAAATATAACACTAGCGTGTTTTTGTGGAACTTTCGATGTATGAATGTCACTTATCTAGTAATGGCTACATAATTCTCAGTTTGAACTTGGAGGTAGGTATCATGCTCTCGGCAAAGACGATTTTTGAATGAGCTTTTGATTTATGGTTGCAAATAAATTTGAACTTTAAATTGTAAGAAATTGATTTTGTTTTTCATAACAAATTGCAAAGACTCCGCATCCTAAATAGATACTCTTACGAGGGGCAGGTGACTCAGCGACTGTGAACACAAATATCCAGGTTCCGAAGGCGGCTTGACGATAACTTTTCAGCACTGCTTGCACGTAAAAAATACAATATTTTATCTAAGTAGCAATGGATTTTTATTGGATATACTTAATTGCCCTGATTTGCCTCGTAGTTAAGGTGGAAGCGCCAGTAAAATCCGCGAAATTATTGAATTACGCGGGTTACCTTTTAATATTTTTTTCCTTGGCACCAGTGACTTTTGCACATCTGTGTTTGGGCTCTTTAGTTCATTTACTTTTCTTTCTCCTTATTCATAAAAAAATCAAATACCGATGATTTTTTGGTAGAAGAAAGTTTCATTGGCTTACATAAGAATAACTACAATTTGACAGTTGTTGAGACCGTTGAGACCAGACGTAGCGACATCTAGTATCAAAATCAATATCGAAAACCTTCATTGGGTTATTGATTCTGTGCTTAGCGGTTGAGTCAGAAAGATTCAGTTCGGTTCTAATGGCGCGTGGTTGGAACTAAGACATCACCACCTTTTTTCAATACAAGTACCACCAAAATTCATAAATAAGTTACTGTCTGTATTAAAAATATAGTCATTACGACTACAAAGACAATACTGAGTCAGAAAAGCTAAATTTATATTTCCATAATGATAATACCTCTCAACCGCTATTTGTCACACTTGTTGCAATTGCCTATCAGCTTAACCGCGCAATGTCACATGTGTTGCACGCGGCTTTATGAAGATATTTTAAATAAAAAATCGACTAAAACTTGCACTGTTCATGTTTTCAATAGTTTATTTCACATCTCTTTATCATTTCCAAACGCCGTACCAAAAATCACAGCTCTACTCCATTGACAAGTTGTCAAATAACATAAATAAAGTTACGTCAACAGACCGTGCCATTTTTTGCGTCATCGTGTTAGCGTTAGTGTCACATTTCAAGTGATTCCGAGCTACGTATTTGTTATTGTTTTTTAGTGTAATACCTTTAAATGTTCGTGAGAAGTTGTACTATCGTATTGTGATAACGCAAATTAGGTTTCGAATCGCAAAGTTGCAGTATTACGCCTGTGAAAATGACGTAGGTATAATTACCTATTTTGATTGTGAAGTGTGAAGAAATAAGTGATTTAGTGATTAAAACGTGTGTGAAATGGGAAAAATAGTGCTTAATTAGTGAGGTGTTTAGATTGCTCAACTATCTACACCAAAAAACAAGTAGTTTTGTGTGTTTTTTCGTCCAAACAGCGACTGACAATAATTAGTTCCAGATGTAAACAAACAATGAGTATCTAGTTTCATATAATTATTTTGATATGATGCTAATGAGATATTAATGAGATTAAGGTCTTATTGGAAAGGTAATATAATCTAGTTTATTTTTAAATAATAAAAAATCAAATAATAAAAAGTTAATAGTTTTTGATCAAATTCATATTTTATTAGCAACATATCGGTTTTTATCACTGTTTTTCAAGTTCTACATATTTTTTGGAGTATCAAATTATAATTGTATGTCTTGATTTTTAATTAAGCAGTTTCCTTATCTATTCTGCTATTCACTGTAATTTTTCTAGAGCTATAACTCTTCCAGTTTGCGATCGACAAATGTTTTTATATAAAGTGTCAAATTACGTGAAAATTTTTCGCAAGCATGCGCGGTATGTATGTAGTAGCGGTCTGACTTTTTTAGCGCGGTTTGCGCGCTGGAGAGTTATGTAATGGCAAAAAAAGATTGTAAATGAGACAGACTGAAGCGTTCTTCTAATTTTGCCTACCCGTATATTATTTATCCGAGCCATTTTGGAGTTAGAAGATAGTACACTACATCCAGAAATTATATTATTTCAATATGAATGTATAAGATCAATCTAGGTACATAATAATTTAGAGACCGATCGCATTTTATAAAGGCTGCTTTATACCGGGGCAACACTGTGCGGCATTGCAGTATGCTACATACTATGGAGTGCGTCACGTTGTGCTATGCTACAAATAACCAACGGTTAGCGGCATCCTATTTTACGCCGAGGCAACATCGTGCATAATTAAAATTTTCAAAGCATCGTAAAACATAACCTTTAGACGTATACTGTATGACGCACCAAAAATTAATGTAGGATGGAATCCATGTGTTTGTATAGAAGCTGCGACTGGCTGCGACAGTCTGCCACATGGCGCAAGGGGTTGTCATGCCGCGCGATTCTTGCCACAATGTGCAACTATTGTAGCATGCGGCATTGTGGCACGCCGTAATGCCGCACAGTGTTGCCCCAGCGCACTATGGAAAATAAAGGTCTGTTTCTGATTAAAAATCAATAAGTAACTTTTTTATTTCTGAATATTATGTTCTAAAATTTTGCACAAATATCAATGATATTCTAACAAACAGATATGTTATAAGAGGTTTTCCTTTTGAGGTTTTAAAAAAAAACTTAGTTTCCAAGAACTCTATAGATGGCGTTGAACTTACTATGATAGTTGGTGCCAAAGCCAAAACGCTTGAAAAAAAAATCATTGTGTCACGTCACATACTCTCGTTGACTGACACTTTCATTTGCTTAACCTTCCGAATATAATAACCTACATTTCTCGCGCTTTGTTAAACTCAGTTTTTTTAGGTTCCGTTCCTTGCATTATCATACTTACTCCTAGCGCCATCTATCCAGCGACTAGGGAAGAGCTAAAAAGAAAATCCCTCATTGACACGTTTTCGAGTCTTCACGATTGCGCGCTCTTATCATATCTATTTAATTAAATATCATTGACAAATATACATAGAATAGTGTTTAGGGCTTCAAATGGGATGTAATTTATTAAGATTGAATATTATTATTTTAATGTTTACAAAACCAAATGTCCAAATATCATATAGTACTTACATCAAAATACAAATCAATTATAACAAAAACATATATATGTTTTTTTAATTAAAAAATGTTGTGATTAATCGAACACAGATTAGAGAGGTACTTATTTAAGGCTGATGCTCCAGGGTAGCCCGCGAAATTCAAATTTTCTTACGTTTTTGGCAAATTGCAGGCCAGTGCTAGGTTGTAAGACGTATGTAGTTACAGAATTATAATCATCAAAACCATCAATACAACCCTCCCAGTTCATAAAGGTCTAGCAATGACTTTGACCTTGAAAAAATCGTTTCTCGACCTTTATGAACTTGGAGGGTTGTATTGATGGTTTTGATGATTATAATTCTATAACTACATACGTCTTACAATCGCGTCCAATATTTTAATCAACATACAACCTTGCACTGGCTTGCAATTTGCCAAAAACGTGAGAAAATTTGAATTTCGCGGGCTGGTCGAAGCATTCACCTTAATGTAATGTTTAATAAATGTTATGTTATCTATACTTGATGAACTACGGGATCTAAAATAAATAAACTTACCGCAAACTAACAGCAACATTTCAAACCGCAATAGATTGCGAGCGGTTTTCCGTTTTCTGACTTTTCACATTTTTACTAATTACTGCGAAAATCGCAAATATCCGCAGTTTTCTTTAATTTGATTGTTTACGGATAGCTATAGAACAAATCAACGTTAAATGTAAGCAAGTTGCAAGCCCGTATATATAAAAGTACTCTGTGTTGCATGATTAAGCAGGGGTAAACATGGGCAACTGTCAAAAGTATCAATGAACTCTATAAAAACTTTTTTTCACCATATTTTATTTGCAATTATTTTAAGGTAAACGTTAACATAATATTAAATACATATAAGTTGTTTCATATTCTTCAAAAGACGAGGTTTCCAAAAATATATAATACATTATACCTTCTCCTGTAACATAAATCAATAAAATCGATTTGAAAGTGATGAAGTGAAAGGGCTTAACATGGACGTCCGTCAAAACTATAAAGTTTATTTATTTATGTACCTACACACAATAGTACATTAGGATATAGGTGCGGTAAGTTGAAAATTACAGCAGAGGCGATATTGCTAGCCCGAGCCGTAGGCGAGGGCTATAATAAAGCAGAGGCTGTAATTATCACAGCGCACGTATGTCATACGACGTTTTATAACATATTTGCGAGGAAATAAATAAAACTCGGACTTTTTTAAACGAATAAATCTTTTACTTGTTCACAAATTAGCGATGCCCGCGCATCAGCGCATTTTTTTAAGGCAAAGACACAAAACAGCCAGTATTACTAATAAAGTAAATGAATATTTTTGTGTTTTTGTTACAGATAAATGGTTGTAATTTATTGTCAAAATTAATTAAATTAAAGAATTAAATTATATTTCATCGCCCACAGTTAATTTTATTCATAAAATATTGACCACTTTTTTGACTTAAAAACTCTTTGCTAAGATTTAAAAAAGTACCGTTCGTTTTAGACGGAGCATTTACATTACTGCACAAGGTGAGAGTCAGGATGGCTGGACCAAGAGAGATTTTGGAAGTTTGAGCAATACCAAGTGTTAGTACCTGTTTTGTACTATTTGGTACCAGACATCAAATAATGTGTACCTCGCTAAAGAGGGAAAAGTATTACAAGGAAAGTGGCCAGCCATTCTGACGTCAGAATGGCTGGACCAAGCCGGTTTCACCTAGTTGTAGGCGTTATAACTAGTTCATCTTTTCGTTAATATATAGTACCTCATTTGTACCTCAACATATGTTTTTCTTAGATTTTTTCGATAAGCCAAAAAAAAGTTACATCTAGAAGAAATTTTGCATGTAATCTGGAGGGCTCAGGCGCAAAATGTCGATTTTGCAAAATGTCTACTGGTAGTAAAATGTCTCTTTCTCATAATGTCGCTTTTTAAAAGCTTTTATTTATTTTCACCTGTCCTTTTCTTTTGATGGCTTTTTTTTTTGATGTTTGTTTCTGTCTGTCTGTAATCAAATCTTGCAAGCTAAATTTGATCCACTTCTCGGTTACCGATTGAGCTGAAATTTGGGAATTAATTAATAAATAAACATTATATAATTTTGTATTAATTTGGGGTTTCTGAAGAGAAAAAGTTTTCTAAATAAAACCAAATGAAGTTTAATTATGGGTTCAGATTTTTATTACGCTAGTAACCTTATTTCATAGTCAATGTCAATTAGATTGACATAAATGGGTTAAACTTTACATTGCAGGGCAACGATTTAAAGGCCGAGGAAGGGGTGGGGGAAGGGGTTGGAGGAGGGACTACCCCTCTATGTCACCCTCACCCCGCGGAGCCCCATGGTTATAGAGATATCCATGGTCAAAGTTTTGAGGTTAGAATAGCGCTATTTAGTTATTAGAATGAAAAGAGGTAAAAATTTAGTACCATTTGGCAGGAGAACGGAGGAGGCAGGTGCCCCTGTGCCTTGGCACCACTTCCATGTGAAGGCAATTTATTTTAAAACGTTTATTAGAAACTGCTCCATTACGTAATATTTCCATTTCCAAAGGTTTTACGGAATCGCAGAAAAATGATGAACGTTAAGATGACTAGATCACGCCAGGTTTTGCGAATATCATGTGAATACGATATAATAATAATAAAACAAACAACACATTGCCAACAAACTGGATTGTCCTTTCATCTGGTATTTAAGTCAGCTACATGCTCCCGTAAATATTGTTAATGGTGTCGATTCTGTTGTGTACAAACTAAACTTAATTTAGGACATTGCTATCTTTTTCTCTCTAATAAAACGAGAAAGGGACGGACGTAATTTAAAGCTGTCAAATTTAGTTGGAACTAATATTTCCATACAAATGATGGGTGCACGTAAAAACATGTCGACTAAAAACACGGTGAAGCGCAAGGCATAAACTAGTTTGACATCTCTAACTTAGTTCATAGCTATAGCCGTCCTTTTCTCGCACTAGCTTTTAGTAAAATATAGCAATAGCCTAAATTAAGTTTCGTTTGTGCACAACAGAATCGACACCAGTGTCTACTAACATAGTTGTTAAGTTTTTATGTTACTAACATCTTTGTATTTAACTTATAATTATGGAATTTTATTCAGAAATAAAGATATTATTATCTCCTTTATTCATTTTATCTACTTAGTTTACATATTTTTAAATGAATCTTTAAAAAATATATATTAAAATATACATTCAAAAATATAAAAATTTTATTATTATCCATTTATTCATCTTTAGACATATTTTTAACATTTTTAAATATTTCTTAACAACATAAAAAAATAAATAAAAAAAAACAGTAGCCCACCAGCGCTGGGAACAGGGTCCGAGCTGCCGGTGGTCAGGGCTCTTGAGAGAGGAACCTCCTAACGATACGTGTCGTGTCCAGAAGTACTGCTTTCTGAATCAAGCCCTTGATCCAGCTGCCAAGCGAGAGCCTCCTAAGATGTTGGTCGAGGCTCTTGGCTATTAAGCCATTGGCCGACACGACTATCATTATTATAATTATTATTATAACATTATAAAATATTCTACAAAGAAAGTGGTCCCGCTATTTTGATATCAAAATAACCGGACCACTATTCGTTTGAATGCTGAATCAAATGCTCAATCATTTTAACACCAACAAAATTTTACACGATCAACAGTATGGTTTCACCAAGGGACGTTGTACGGCTGACGCCGGTGTAACCTTATTAAAGCACATATTTACTGCGTGGGAAGAGTCTCAAGACGCCATAGGAATATTTTGTGACCTTTCCAAAGCATTTGATTGCGTAAATCACGACACATTGCTTTTTAAACTTGAGCATTACGGATTAGGTCAACTTGCACTTAGTTTGGTAAAATCATATTTGAGTGATAGACAACAACATGTTCAAATAAATGGTGTTAATTCACAGGGTTTAAAAGTAAAAATGGGGGTTCCGCAAGGCTCAATATTGGGTCCTTTCCTCTTTCTCGTGTATATAAATGATCTACCCTATTTATTGAAAAACCAACCTCAAAATATGGTGTTGTTTGCTGATGACACTTCCCTAATTTTTAAGATAAATAGACGGGCCCAAAATCTAGATGACGTGAATAATGTCCTACTTCAGGTCCATAATTGGTTCACAGCAAACAATTTAGTATTAAATGAAAAAAAAACTAAATGCATAAGATTTGCTTTACCCAATGTTAGAAGTAGTGATTGTGAAATAATATTGAATAAAGAGAAACTTGAATTCGTAGATAAAACGGTTTTCCTGGGGATTACGCTTGATTCAAGGCTACTATGGAGTTCTCATTTAACATCCCTTGCGGCGCGGCTAAGTTCAGCGGCATATGCTATTAGAAAAATTCGTCAATTTACTGATGTAGATACAGCTAGACTGGTCTATTTTAGTTACTTTCATAGTATAATGTCTTATGGCATTTTGCTATGGGGACAGGCTGCAGATATTGAGTCTATATTTATTCTGCAAAAAAGAGCCATCAGAGCCATATATAATCTTCGTAGGCGCGATTCTCTAAGGGAACTGTTTAAGGATATTGGCATCATGACGGTACATTGTCAGTACATCTACGAAAACATAATGTACGTCAGAAAAAATCTGCACCTTTTTGGTAAAAGAGGTGATAGACATAATTACAGTACTAGAAATAGGGACCAACTCGTTCAGCCAGGCTTCAGACTCGCTAAAGTAGACTCATCTTTCAAACAGTACCCGTTTGAGATGCTATAATAAAATTCCACAAAGTATTCTTGAACTGAATGAGACGAAATTTAAAACATGTATCAAACGCACACTATGTAAGCAAGCTTATTACAAGTTGGGCGATTATGTCGCTGATAAAAATGCGTGGCTCTATTGATAGCATTAAATAGATTTGTTGGAGCTGCTGAAGATTGTACAACTATCTTTGCATTGTATAGAATCAATCTCTAGTATTATATAATCGCATAGCCCATATTGTGTGAGTACTATGTACTAGAAAGCTATCATTCACTGAAATCCTACGTTTTTTTTCTTGACTTGAATGCGCCCTGGCGGTTGAGAATATGTCATGCTCACTCTAATGTCTCGCTGATGGTGGCGCGTGTGTCGGATCATTTAGTTCCCTTCGAAATGGTTGAGCTGAATGGTGCTGATCCATGCGTCATGTTCGTGAACGGGCGCTGTCAGTTGTGACTGGTCATCTCTTAGTTGCCATGGCTTATTTGAATGTTTATTTTTTAATTGTATTTTTTTTTGTTTTTACTATGGACACTTTTAACGTGCACATCTTGCTACATTGTTCTCACATAATATATCATCTTAACATGAATGATGTAACCAAGATTTTGTAACAACATTTTGATTTAAAAGAGTGTCCATGGAGTTTCTTGCCCGTTCTTCTCCATAGAGATCTACGCTAGGGAATGGGCAACTACAGTACTTTCACAGTTTTTATGTCTTGTGACTGGGACTGTAGCTACATTTAATTTTCATCTTTGTTTCGACAATTCAAAAGTGCCTGTAACTGGCCTACTTGAAATAAATGCTTTGATTTTGATTTTGATTTTGATGAAAACACATGGCGTGCAAGTAGCGTGACAAGCATAAACCATGCATGCAGCAGGCATGCAAACAAGCATATACCATACATGCAGCATGCAAGCAAATATGCAGCATGCCAGCAAGCATGCAGCAACGACAAACAAGGATGCAACATGCAGCAGGCATGGTTTCTGTCACGGCTCCGGCGGTCCCATGCGAGCTTATCGTCGCAGATGTGGTTCACGCTCACCAGTGGCGAGTGTTAGAACCACCTGATCCTCAACTCGCGGGCCACCTCACCCCTCCGCGCCTACGCGATATTAAATAACACTCTAGGTGTACGGGCAGCAGCTCCGCACACTGAGAGGTTGTATGTAGATGGACGAATCACACGGGATGTGTACAGGGAATAAAATCACTGTTTGTGTCCGTAAATGATTGACAGTTTATTATGTAAAACATTAAAATATATAATACAAAAAATAGGTGACTTGTGGCGGGCGTAATAGCCTAGTCAGCGAATGTAAATAAATCGGTGAACTTAGCAACTGCTAGTTCAGGTAAAAACTAAAACAATAAATATCATGTGGCGATGCTCGTACACTAGGAGTAGGGCAGACAAGACTACGTCGAGTCGGTTTTGCACCGATTTTACGACATCAAAATCTGAAGATATTGAAGAGATCGCTAGAAGTGAGATAAACAGTTCTTCAGCGTCTTCGTCAAAATCGAAGAAAAAAAAATTTAAAACTGGCTATTTTTTTTTTCTAAGTTACTAACGCAACATTTTGCGAAAGAGATATTCTGCGAAAGCGACATTATGAAAAAGAGACATTTTACTACCAGTAGACATTTTGCAAAAGCGACATTTTGCGCCTGAGCCCTCCAGATTACATGCAAAATTTCTTCTAGATGTAACTTTTTTTTGGGTTATCGAAAAAATCTAAGAAAAACATATGTTGAGGTACAAATGAGGTACTATATATTAACGAAAAGATGAACTAGTTATAACGCCTACAACTAGGTGAAACCGGCTTGGTCCAGCCATTCTGACGTCAGAATGGCTGGCCACTTTCCTTGTAATACTTTTCCCTCTTTAGCGAGGTACACATTATTTGATGTCTGGTACCAAATAGTACAAAACAGGTACTAACACTTGGTATTGGTCAAACTTCCAAAATCTCTCTTGGTCCAGCCATCCTGACTCTCACCTGCACAAGTACGTAATGAGATACATTACGATATTGAAATGGGTGAAATAAGAGACCCTTTACGAGCAAATGTGTTCTAAAATACTTAACAGGACATTACATTAAGATAGAAGAGCACAAAGGTACTGCTTATTTCATAAGAAACTGCTTAGTTTGTGGTGTTGTAAAAAAACATTTATTAAATTAATATGTATAATTTTTTGATACTATAGTCTAGTTTGGCCCTTGAGTAAAATAAAAAAGCATGCCAGTAGCGGCATTGACAAAAACCATTTTTAATCAGCAGTTGTTCTACGATTTTCCATATAGGGAACGTGCAGGAACTATAGGTGGCAGCACTAAACGACAAAAGAGACATGGTGAAACTTGGCTATCCGTGGATTATTAAAAAGGCAATGTAGATATGCACATAGAAATTTATATTTTGGTTTCTCTTTACAACTTGACAACACAGAAAATATAACAGCAGTGACAGACCATGTTCCTAACAACATGCCTATTCAAACATCCGTCATCTCTCATACCAGCCAGTCTGATTAACGCTTGCAAACCTCTTCTTAACACTCCTCCTCAAGCGTTTCCCTCTGACTCACTCTTGCACACCCATCTCCTTACGACAAAACTCATGCTTACTCTTAGGCACAGGTTTTGTCATAATGTCAGCGACCATCACATTTGTTGCCAGATATTTTAATTTGATAATCTCCTTCTCTAAGGCCTCTCTAACAAAATGATATCGCAAATCAATATGTTTGGTCTGCTGATGATGCACTGGGTTTTGTGCTATGGCCATTGCTGACTGACTATCTGTGTAAATCGTGATAGCCTTTTCTTGAGTGGCCACCAGTTCCCCCAAGAACCTTCTCAAAAATATGGCATCTTTAGCAGCTTCCGATAAGCTGACATATTCAGCCTCTGCAGTTGATATGGCTATACTTCGCTGCTTAGCACTCTGCCATGATACTGCTCCTCCTGCCAATGTGAAAACATTTCCAGAATAAGACTTTCTGTCTATTATATTCCCTCCATGATCAGCATCAGAAAAACCTTGTATCTCTGTACTGCAGGCATCATTTGAGTACACGAGTCCCATGTTCTTAGTACCTTTAAGGTACCTTAAAATCCTCTTGGCAGCACTCCAATGAATCTCTTCATAGCAGTTGCAGAACTGACTCATAATATTCACAGCATGAGCAATGTCTGGCCGCGTACACACAGCCAAGTACATCAGTGATCCTATCAACTCTCTGTAAGGTATTTTGTCACTCGGTGTGTGTGAGCCCTCTGGCTTCTTGAAATGTTGACCAGGTACTGCAGGTGTGGCAACTGTCTTGCAGTCCTCCATGCCAAATCTGCGTAGAAGCTTCTCTATATACTCTTCTTGGTCAATCTTTATGTGGCCATTCTCTTGCTTTAGCCGCATCCCTAAAAATAATTCAGCTTTTCCTAAATCTTTCATCTCGAATTTGGACATAAGTTCTTTCTTGACCTTCTGCATTTCTCTTGCATTGTTATAAAAGATTAGGATATCATCAACATAAACTGCAAGTATTATCATATCATTCTCGATTCGCCTGGTGTAGACACATGGTTCATTCTTGCAACGATGGAAATTCAGACTCTCTAGCTCTGAATGAAGTTTAGAATTCCATGAACGTGGCGCCTGTTTCAATCCATAAACTGGTGAAACTTGGCTATCCGTGGATTATTAAAAAGGCAATGTAGATATGCACATAGAAATTTATATTTTGGTTTCTCTTTACAACTTGACAACACAGAAAATATAACAGCAGTGACAGACTGTTGGCATTGGCTCAATGTGCTAGGCGCCATTGCCTAAAAAAATGTAAAGGTTGAGTTGGTGGTCCGACCGGCCATCTTGATGACGGAGACAGAGCTCTCATCACGCGAGTTGCATTCAGCATTAATTATAATTGTATCCATAACTATGACTTAGAAATAAAGGATTTCCCACATAACAAAGCAGTTTTAAAACATGGTGGCAGCGGATGGTTGAAAAATATCAAGATGACTGAATCACTTGCAACAATCGTCGAACTACAAACAAAATTGCTCCAATCAATGCAGGAGCAAATTAACTGCTTACAAAATGTGAACGCTAATAATATCAACGTGCCATGGCCGGCACCTATCAACATAAGCATCGACCCAGAAGACGCATACAAAGTTTTCGAGACGTCTTGGAACAATTATTGTAGAGCTACTCAGATGGATTGCTGGGCCGCAGACAAAGAACAAAGAAAAATTGGAATCCTGTTTGGCGCCATAGGAGAAGAAGCCCTTAGAAAATATGGCTATTTCGGCATCAACATCAACCAAGCGACCGTTAAAAGTTGCAGAGAAGTGTTACAAATAATGTGTTCAAAAATGGTCCCTAAGAAGAATATAATCTATAGCAGGTACAAATTCTGGAGTAGCAATCAATCAGAAGAATCTTTCGATATTTTTTACAGCACTTTATCCCGACTTATAGACGACTGTGAGTACAAGACATACACAGACGAAATGTTGAGAGACAAAATAGTCCTTGGCATAAAGGACATGTCCTTAAAAAAAGAACTGCTAAAAAAAGAAAATTTAACTCTTCAGGATGCGGTAAATATGTGCCGAGCGTCAGAGGCCACAAATACACAAATAAAAAATCTTTCGATTACAAGCACAAGTACTGAAATCAAGAAAATAAAAACAAAGGAAGAAACAAAAAGAGGAAAGTGTCGCTTCTGTGCCAATACACACATATTCAAAAAAGAACTGTGTCCAGCATGGGGGAAAACCTGCCAATTCTGCAAGGGCCGCAATCATACGGACAAAGTCTGCAAGAAGAAAAAGGTCAAAGAAATTAGAGAACAACCAGAAATCATTGAAAGTGTGCAAGAAACGTCAGATTCCGATACTGATAGGGACTCTGAAGAAATATTTATAAAAAAAATAATGGAAGAACCTAATAAACATCTTGCGCATTGCAAGGTTCTGTTCAAAAAAGGACAAAATTGGAAGGAAACCACATGTTTACTAGATACAGCAGCAGATGATTCATTAATCGGACTCCGGAATGTTCAAAGGATGCTCGGAGAAGAAACAGTCAAGAATAAAATGAGACCATCAAAGAAAAACTTATTCAGTTTCAGTGGACACAACATTATCATTGATGGAGAAATAGACATTGTTTTCAAAGTCAAAATAGCAGGACATACTACCAAATACAAAGTTACTTTTCAAATTGTACATACTCCACACATCCCTCTGCTCTCCTGTAGGACTTGTCTTGAGATGGGTCTTGTGAAGTTTTGCAAAGAAGTTTCTTGCATCTATGCAAAGGAAACACATGACATAATAGATAAATATAAGTCTGTTTTCGAAGGCAGGGGAACTTTTTCAGGTTATGTCAATTTTGAAGTGAATCCTTCAGTCACTCCAGTCATTCAGAAAGCTCGAAGGGTTCCTGTGGCACTCCGGACAAAACTACAAGAAGAACTGACAAGATTAGAAGAGGACGGCATAATAACTAAAGAAGAACACCACTCTAACTGGGTAAGCAATATATTAGTTGTTGAAAAGAAAAATAAGTTCAGAATTTGTTTGGACCCAATTCCATTAAATAGAGCCATTTTAAGGCCTCGGTATCAGTTCACCACAGTAGATGAAATTTTACCTGAACTAGGCAAGGCTAAGGTGTTTTCCACTTTTGATGTTAAAAAAGGATTTTGGCACTTAAATCTCTCTGAAGAAAGTAGCAAACTGACAACATTCTGGACTCCATTTGGAAAATATCGATGGAAAGTGCTTCCTTTTGGTATTTCCTCTTCACCTGACTATTTCCAAATGAAAATGAGTGAAGTTATCCAGGGTCTTAAAGGAGTTGAAGTATTGGTGGATGATCTGTTAGTTTATGGTGTAGGTGATAATATGGATCTAGCAATAAAGGATCACAACAAAAATCTAGAACATCTTCTTCAAAGGCTAATAAAATATAATTGTAAACTAAATAATAGTAAAACCAATTTGTTACAAACCTCTGTAAAGTACTATGGTCATCTGTTTACTAACAAAGGGCTCCAGCCAGATCCTTCAAAAATAGAGGCTATAAAAAACATACCTATTCCAAATAATAAAAAAGAGCTCCAAAGATTCCTGGGAGTTATTACTTACTTGAGTAGATTTATACCAAAGTTAAGCTCAGAATCATCAGAGCTGAGACTCCTCACACATGATAAGACTGACTGGCTCTGGAGCAGTAAAGCCCAAAAAGAGTTTGACAGACTTAAATCTTTAATTAGTGATACAAAAACCCTTAAATACTATGACAGAAATAAACCAATAATTTTGGAATGTGATTCCAGTGAAGGAGCCTTGGGTGTTGCAGTATTTCAGGAAGATCAACCTGTTGCATATGCCTCACGGTGCCTCACACCTACGGAGAAGAAATACGCTCAAATTGAAAAAGAGCTCCTTGCCGTAGTATTTGCTTGTACCAGGTTTGACCAACTTATTATTGGCAATCCTCAAACCATTATTAAGACGGATCACAAGCCACTATTAAGTATATTCAAAAAACCTTTACTTAATGCTCCAAAACGACTGCAGTCTATGCTACTAACATTACAAAGATATAGTTTAGAATTACATTTTGTGTCAGGTAAAGATAATATTATGGCTGATGCTTTGTCCAGGTTCTATTTGGATTGTAACAACATAGATAAGTCTAAAGATATGAACATTTTTAAAATAATAGAAAATATAAACCCCATCATAGATCTACCAATATCAGATACTTGCATAAAAGAAATAGAACAAGTAACAAATAATGATCAAAACTATCAAAAACTAAAACAATTTATCTCACATGGATGGCCAAGTCATTCGAAAAATATCCCAGAATCTTTGCACCAATACTTTAGTATTAAAAATGACCTCACTACATATCAAGGTCTTATATTAAAAGGTCAATCAATTCTAATTCCTGAAGCCTTAAGAACAAAATTACTTAGTAAGTTACACAGAGCTCATTCTGGTATTGAGAATACTTTAAAGCTAGCTAGACAAGCAGTATATTGGCCCTCTATGTCTACGGACATTAAAGATATGATTAGAACATGTACCACTTGTAACAAGTTCCTTCCTAGTCAACAAAAATTTACCATGCAAACTAGTAAAATACCAGACTATCCCTTTCAAATAGTCTCTATGGATGTGTTTTTCTTCTCTCATAATGGTAAACAAATCAAATATTTAATTACTGTGGATCACTATTCTGATTTTTTTGAAATTGATACACTAAAAGACTTATCAGCAAAATCTGTAATAGATAGTTGCAAAAGGAACTTCTCAAGACACGGTATTCCAGAAACTGTTATTACAGATGGAGGTACTAATTTTGTGAACCAGGAGTTTTCTGAGTTTTCCAAAAACTGGCATTTTACCCAGGTTACTTCATCACCCAATCATCCACAGGGTAATGGTAAGGCAGAGGCCACAGTAAAAATAGCAAAAAAGCTTTGGTTAAAATCTGTAGATAGCGGTGAGGATTTTTGGTTCAATTTACTCTGTCTTAGAAACACTCCCAATAAATTAGAGTCAAGTCCAGTACAACGTCTGTACTCACGAAGAACACGGGGTTTTCTACCAGTGCTCCCAAGTCTTCTTAATCCACAAGTTATCAAAGATGTTCCTAGGAGCATAGAACAGAGGCGTAAAGATATCAAACATTCTTATGATAAAAGAACAAAAAGAGCTGTAACATTGGAAGTAGGTCAACCTGTTTCTGTACAACTACAACCATCTGTTAGTAAATTTTGGTCTCCAGGTGTCATCACAGACGTTTTGTCTGACAGGTCCTACTTAGTTAATGTTAATAATGCTTCTTATCGAAGAGACCTATGTCATGTTCGGCCTTTATCATTATCCTCCCCATCTCAAGCAAGTCTGGAACCAAGTAAATATAATATATTTAACCAAACTAACAATGGCAAATTAGATTCTGTACCCATAGAACAAATAAATACACATGTCAATGACTCAGATTCTAGCACTAACAATAAAACCTGTTTAGCAGAGGAGAATTTAAATAATACAAATGAATCTATTTGTTCTCCAGTTTTAACAAACATCGAAAACAACATTGATACTAGACACACTCCTACTAGACCGAAGAGGGAAACTCGTAGACCCTCATATTTAAGAGACTATACTTGTTAAAAAATATTTTTACATAATATGTATGTTAACTCAATCATGTAATCTTAATTACTACAATAACTCCTTTGTATAATATTGATAACACTCTAATAAGTATTTTTTTAATTTTAATTAGTATTTTATATGAACAATTGTTACCCTACTTAGTAGCTCAATTGTGTTAAGTAGGTATTACTTTATTACTATTGAATGGTTAAATAGCTCAATTGTGTTAAGTAGGTATTACTTTATTAAACTTCTTTTATCTTTTGTATTTAATTAATTATGCATACTCAAATAAATTATATAAAAAAAAGGGAACATGTTGGCATTGGCTCAATGTGCTAGGCGCCATTGCCTAAAAAAATGTAAAGGTTGAGTTGGTGGTCCGACCGGCCATCTTGATGACGGAGACAGAGCTCTCATCACGCGAGTTGCATTCAGCATTAATTATAATTGTATCCATAACTATGACTTAGAAATAAAGGATTTCCCACATAACAAAGCAGTTTTAAAACACAGACCATGTTCCTAACAACATGCCTATTCAAACATCCGTCATCTCTCATACCAGCCAGTCTGATTAACGCTTGCAAACCTCTTCTTAACAAGACACTATGCGGACAGTAAAGGAAACTTATGCTGTCACCTGTCACGCAAATCTCTTCAAAAGTATTATTTTTGATTATGTTTTAAGGTATAAAACATGGGTTTCGGTCTATCAATAGTGATCGTCAGCGTAACATGAATGTTGACCAATATGAATTTTGTATGTTTCGTTTACTTTCTCTGATGAAAATTGTGGTTCATGAAAAAATGGTGGTTAAAACAACTTTCTTATTTTCAACACATGTTTTAATGGAAGGGAATCCTTTATCAGCAAGAACAGTATCTCCAGGCTATAACAAATCAATCCACAATCATTTGTTATGCAATCACTATAACGCCCTCCGTAGCATTTAGATACAAAACTTAGGAAACCTCAAGGAGTGCAGCCAACTAAAAACTTTATTGTATATCCATGTTTATAATCTGAGTTCATGTGGAGACTGTTGGGGAATATTCGGTGTGAACTTCAGTGCAGTCTGGAACGCCCTCCGTAGCATTTAGATACAAAACTTGTGAAACCACAAGGAGTGCGGCTAAGTAAAAACTTATTTGTATACCAATGTTTATAATCCGAACACATGTGGACTCTTTGTTTAACTGTTGAGGAATATTCGGTGTGAACTTCAGTGCAGTCTAATCCACACCCATATTTTGTTATTAGCAATCACTAGAACGCCCTCCGTAGCATTTAGATACAAAACTTATGAAACCACAAGGAGTGCCGCCAACTAAAAACTTTATTGTATAACCATGTTTATAATCTGAGTACATGTGGACTCTTTGTGTAACTGTTGAGGAATATTCGATGTGAACTTCAATGCAGTCTAATGTGTGTGTTCGCTGAAGTTTAAATTGTACTTGGCATGTTTGCTTGGACGGTTGATTTTGAAGGCCATTGAACTTTTTCAATGCAGAGTGTAACAAAAACAAATTGTTTTCAAATATGTTTCTTACTGCATTTATCCATTTTTTGCGTTTTTCACTTAAACATGGTATGAGAGTACTATTCTTTGGAAAGTAATAGAATTTTATTATTTTACGCTATTTGATTAATTTTCATTTTTGTGGATGTATTGGTACATCCAGAAATGCAACAATGGATTATGATTAGCTAGAATAATCATTTTCAATAATAAAATTAATTCTGTTTACTTGTTTTACATGTCAATGTCAAGTATTAATTTGGTACATGATTCGGATTGGTGACGCCAGTTGGGACCACCGTCGTTGTGCACGTTCCCTATTGCGGCGCGCGGCGTAAAGCTGTCTGAAAGATAGGAAAATAAAATACTCAAAAAAAAAAGTTGTCTCAAAAGGCCAGTAGCTAAAAAGGTTAAAAAAAAAAACTAAACCGTCACTGCCGATTACGGTATTGCCAGTATTGATTCGATTGCATATTTTTTGGTAATTTTAAGTAACTGATGACGACCAGTAGTCACGGTGGTTTAAGAGATATTAAGGTTACGGTCTACCGTCACCTGAAACTTACTAAGTTTCAGGTAACGGTAGACCGTAACCGTAAACTGCAGCAGCATTGTCATCCAACGGCAATGACAGACCCCAGTGGACAGACACTACTAGAGTGCGTTCCGTTTGACAACAATATTTATGTTAGTGATTACAGCGCTATGAGGCGCTACGATCCAGTAATCGCGTCGCGCTCAAGTCGATAGATGGCGTTGAACTGACTATGATAGTTGGTGCCAAAGCCAAAACGCATGGAAAAAAAAACATTGTGTCACGTCACATATTCTCGTTGACTGACACTTTCATTTGCCTTCCGAATATAACCTAGTTTTCTCGCGCTTTGTTAAAATCAGTTTTTTTAGGTTCCGTTCCTTGCATTATCATACTAACTCCTAGCGCCATCTATCCAGCGACTAGGGAAGAGCTAAAAAGAAAATCCCTCGACTCCCTTTCCCTCATTCGCCCTTGATTCGCCGAGATTTAATACTTATAATAAAATTATTGTTTTTGTACAAAAGTGGTAATTTTGTATTTAATAGTAGCAACTTTGAATTAAAAAATTTATGTCATTGTCAAAATAAAAAAGACGACAAGCTTGAAGCTGCAGCTTCATGCAGTGTTGTTCATAAATTTAGTGCTAAATTGTTTGACTACTTAGCACGTTGAACTCATTATATATTAACGATCAAGGAGCGAATGTTACTCTCTCTTCACCAATATATTATTTACTACATTTTTTTTACAAACTACAGTAATTTAAAACAAAATGTTCATAGTAGGTTTAACTGGCGGACTTGCGACCGGAAAAAGTACAGTACTTTCAATATTCCGAGGGCATGGCATAGCAGTAATTGACGCAGATGAAGTAGCTAGAAAAGGTAACTAATACTTTATATTATGTGTTAGCGAATATAGTAGTGTGTAGTGTAGTTGTAATGCGCTTTGAGATACTGGGCGAAGCTGAAATAATGAAGCCGAATAAAGCGTAATGTCCTCCACTTTAAGCCAGGCATTATTCAGCTTCATTATTCCCATACCAAGCATGTTTATACTTAATTGCTATCAATAAATTAAAGTCATCTAAATTAGTTATTTAGATAATAAATTAAAGGTATATACTGATTCACACAAATAGGCGAAAATCTGAAAATCGACACTAAGTTAAGAGTTTCGAGTTACATTTTATGCAGCCCTTTTTGTATACAAAAAGAAACCAAGTCTTGCTCAGTTCAAGTATTAAACCATTCTTAATTTAATGTTTTTAAGAAGTATGACTATGTTTTTTATGTAGCCCATGCCACTAGGCTGCATTAATATTGTGCCCATCAATGGGTTGCCTGGCAAATTCATCACCATTAGTCCAGTGCAGCTTCAGCTTAGCATAGCGAACGTCCGCAGTCTTCCTATTACTTTGCAATTTTATTAGCTACGCACAAAATAACAAACTAAACCAACAAGTTGGTTCTTGAGTAAACTCATTGTACAGACAGGCAGAGAGATGTTACATTTTAAAACATTAAAATAGGTTAATACCAAAGAGACCAGAGAGGTACCAGAGAGGTAGAGGTTATGTCCAGCAATAATTATTTATTTATTTAATTGGATATTACTTAGAGGCATTATGATTTTTTCTTGGATGTCTTTTAAATTATATGTGACAGTGTAAATTATATGGTAGAAAAGAAATGAGCCAGCAGTAGGTTACGGGCCTGACTGGTATGATGATGTTTTCTGAGCTCATTATTATCTGAATATGTTGATGCTGATGTGTGCCACAAATTCAACAAACCCATGGGAAGGACACAGAACATACTTTAAATATCTGCCGCTTTTGTACAGTATTTAGATCTATCTTGTTTTATATGTATGTTGTTGCATGTGTATCCGCTATGACCTATTATGGTCCTGGGTTAGGTTCCCAGGATGCTCAGAAACTACACTCCACCATTATTGTTTAGATAGTAGAAGCAGGCTATGTCATCATACTGCACACTCTTATCTGTGATACATAATTATCGACAATTAGAGCTGATAATGCGACTTATCTGTGTTTTTATGATTATGTTGATTTGTTGATAATTTTTAAACTCGACTATTAACGCTCATCGTCTCTTGCACACATTCTATTAGCTTGCGCGGTCAAGGAGTTAAGTGCAGGCCACACCATTTCACCTCCTTTCAGACTTTGGTTCACACAAGAGCTAAGCTACGTCAGCGATACAAACGATGCGAACGTAATATCTTACGATGCTAGCGATGCTATATGTTCAACTCGCCCGGAGCGCCCGCCCGCTCGCTCGCCCGCTCCTCTGTAGTTTTCGGTGTGAACCCACGAAGCTCGCCAAAGCTTCACGTAGTTTATATGTGTAGTTTCCCTCGCCTCGCTTCGTCCGCCATCGCACCTCGCTCGCCAGCTGGCGGTGTGGCCTGCGCTTTACACCAAAGCGGTGACGAGCAAAGCAGAGAAACATGTAGGAATCAACCATTCACATTGTTTGAAATTCATATTATTTCCATCTCTTCTATAATTGGTAGTATCTTGCATGTCTCGTTTTTGCTCTTAGCTTCGCTCGTCCCCTCGTTGATGGAAACCAGCCCAGTGCCTTGATTATTTAGTATGTACCTACATAATTCTACAACAACTAAACTAATATAAGTTTAAAATATTTCAACCAGTTGTGTTTTAATTAGTTGAGATGTGATTGAGTTCATATTTATCTATAGGAAACATCAACGCTGGAGACTAGTTGGTGCAGCCATAGATATATATGTTACACTAACTCAATGGGTGCAGCACTTAGTAGTTTGTTGTATTGCTGTGCTAAGTAGCAATTTGCGTCACCAGGCCACACATAAGTATGTGTGGCCTGGTGAGGCAAATTCAATTCTCAATCGACTAATAGTTGTGTTGGGTTCGTGTGCAGGCCCATCATTAAGGCCTGCTAGTGGCCATCGAGTGTATTTCCAAATCTTATGAGTAAGTAAAAAGAAATGTCAGACATGGCAGGCAATAACCGTCACAGACCCGACAATCTTAATACCAATATTGACCAATGTCAAATAAACTATCAAATAGGTTATGTAATTACTTGATATTATACAGGATGGTAACTTTCAGCGGGGCAGTAAGGGACCTATCTTAACCATTGCAGCTACACGAAAATGGTCTTAGGACATAAACCAATATTTTTTTGTGAAATTTTAATCCTCATTCACAGATTAAAAAAAAAATGTAAATTGGCAATAGAGGTGTAACTAATATATTCATAATAGGTACAGGTATTATAATACAAGCCACTTATATTCATATTAGGATACGCGAATGTAAAGTAATAGGTTACCAGGTATTAGTCAAATATTAGGGACGCGTAATAGCGAGGCTATAATCTGTGTGTGCGACTCACCTCGCTCGCTAGTCTATTACCTACTATTTGCCAACCGCCGCCGCCGTCATCTCACTCACTCGCTCGCCAACGAGTGAGCGAGATGACAAGACTCACCTAAACCGACTCTAGGCGGGCGAGTGAGCGAGATGAATATTGTATTGTATGAATAGTATCTGGCCGCTTGCTTGTCGAATTATGCACGTAATGTGTGTATTGTAAAGATATAGTTATACACGTCGGGCTTCGTATGAAAGCTGCATGAGTTGGGAACAAAGTAAGTAAGCAATGAAAACCGTTTTTCAAATTTGGTCACTTGTTTCTGTCGCACTGTGTATTCGCTAATCTAACTAATACGAATATTAGCGGTGACCGAAGCTCACAGCGACTCCATATTATATTCAGATAGCACCGTGCACGCAGTGTCGCAGTGATTGATAATATTTACGTAATACGTTAGTAGCTATTTTGTATTTATTTTTAGTGGAGGTTTTGGTTTGGTGATGGTTTTTCATTTTCATCATCATTCATCATTTTCATTATTATCATTGGTAATAGGCATATTTCATATTCAGAGAATAAAAGCAGGTATCAATATTAGATTGAGTAGCTAATAATGAATCTGTTCACTAATATTTGACTAATACCCAGTAATAGGTATGGTATCATAATATGCGTTAACTAATATATTCAATAATATGATTACCTAAAAATGACCCTAATATAACATCTCTAATTGGCAAGTAATTTTTGTATTTTAGTTTCACAAAATCTGTCATATGACCTGCAATGATTTCCTACGAAATGAATGAGAAAAGATTTTTCATTTTCTGACTTTTTTAGTACTCCAATGACTGTCGGACAAATAGAAATTTTTGATCAGTATTAGAAACAGGATCGATTAACATCAACGTTTTTTTCCTGTAAAATTTAATACAAAATGTATGGAAAACGTATTTTTGTAATTTCCGACTATTTTAGTACTCCAACCTGGGTTGGTCCTATAAAAGTTTTTGATCAGTATTATGAACAGGATCAATAGGCATAATTTAAAAAAAAGAGTAAAATGACCTTTTGTTGTTAACTGTTTTTTTTAAAGCCGGAATAAGCTAGTCCGTTGTTTAGGACAACAGGCCTGTTTCATCAGTCCGTAGTAAGTTAAATAACTTATTTACACGAAACTTATTTTCAATTCCAGTTTTGGACCCAGGGACCAAGGCGTGGAAGGAATTACGAGAATATTTTGGTGACGAGGTGCTTTTACCCGATGGCAAAGTCAACAGAGCACGATTAGGTGAAATCGTATTCGATGATATAGAGAAGAGGCGGAAATTGAACGCCATCACACATCCGAGGATACAAACTGCGATGATGAAGATGGCAATATCGTACTTTTTCTCCGGCCATAGCTACATAGTTATGGAAGTGCCATTGTTATTTGAAACTGGGAAAATGTTGACCTTCATGCATAAAATTATTACTGTCGTTTGGTGAGTTTCACTTTTGTCGTTCTATTTCTTTATTCAGTAAACTAGCGACTTCGTCCGCGTGTAATTCGATTTTATTACCCACTGATACTGATTCTGTTAGCCTGCGTCATCCCACTGCTGGGCAAAGGCCTCTCCCCATGACTTCCAGTTTTCTCTATCCAGGGCTAATGTGGACCACTGGTCGTTGGTTTTCATTGGTGGTTGGTTTTTGGATCATACCGCCATCTTCTACGAGGTCTGCCGCGACGCCTTCTGGTTGTGTCAGGGCTCCAGTAAGTGGCTATTTTGGCCCACAGCTCATTGGGCATGCGGCAGACGTGGCCAGTCCAGTCTCACTTCAGCTTAGCAGCTTTTTGAGCAACGTCAGTAATTTGTGTTTTGGAGCGCAGTGTGGTGTTGCGTACACGGTTAGTTAGACGCCTAGAATGCTGCGCTCCATTGGTTTATTATTATTACCCACTACCACTTTTGTTACGGTAGATTATATTATGATTTCTTCTTATTTCTATACTCTTTATTTAAAAATATAGATTTAGAATAAAAAAAAATAAAACAGGTCAATTGTTTTTCCATATAATAGGGCTTTCAGTCCTAGCTTACGCTCATTCAGAAATCTGATTTAGTCAATTTTAACGGATTTAAAATACTTTTTCGCGGAAAGTTGTGATTGAAAAAATGCCAAGAGGACTATCAGAAGTTTTACGAGCAAGAATAGTAACTTTGAGAGAAGAAGGTTACACCACGAGAGAAATAGCACGCAGAGTTGCTATATCCCAATCCTGTGTCGTGACCACGTTGCAGAGGTACCACGGGATGGGTAATTTAGCTGACCGCCCCGCAGTGGTCGCCCAACTGTTTTGACTGCTGCCCAAAAGCGCTATATTAGATTGCTGGCAGCCCGTGACCCAACAATCAACGCTACTAAAATAACAGACAGACAGACAACAAAGTGATCAAATATTAGGGTACCGTTTTTTTCTTTTTGAGGTATGGAACCCTAAAATCAATACTATTTATTGTTTCGTTAATTCATTTTGATACAAATAGATTATATTCCTAAACATTTGAAAATAAAAACATTTAAAATCCAAAAAATAGTAGCCCTCGGTATCAGGCACCAAATCATGGTAGTCAGGGCTCCAAAGTGAGGAACCTCCTAACAATACGAGCTGTGTCCAGGAGTACTGCTGTCTCAAGGCAGCCCTTGATCCAGCTGCCTAACAATTAACAACCTTTTCCCAAGATTCTTAATCGTTTTGTTACTATTTTCAGTGAAGACCACCAGCAACTAGAACGTCTATGTAAACGGAACGATTTCTCGGAAGCAGTGGCCAAGAAACGCATCACTTGCCAAATGCCACTAGAAGATAAAGTTGCGAAATCCCATTTCGTGGTGGACAACTCGGGCAGCTTGACCAATACAAGGCAACAAACAGAATGCATCATTCGATTGCTCAGACGATCTAAGTTTACTTGGTAAGTGTAGCCACGAATGCTTAACATAATATCACGCCTATATTGTAGAAGAGTTACCTAAAAATACACCAACATTTCGCGAATTATATTTAAGTCCCATGAAATAACGGGAACAAATCCAGGCTACCTGACTCCTGAAATTTTTGGTGGAAAAACCCAGCAAATCTTTGTCTGACGTGGGAACTGAGTCCTGGTCCTTATGAGGACCTGAGTTCAGGCGACCGGCTGTCTACACAGCAGGCTGGTGAGAGGGAGTAGGCCGTGAACCCCCATGAGGGGGAGCTTTTAGGCCCCTATCCCACTGACGTTATACAGACGTTGGCGTTCCTCCAACGTTTGCACAGCATTGTCGCTGCTAAGACGTGACGTTAACGTTACGTTAGTTAGTAGTACCCAGTAGGTAAACGCCACGTTAAAATAAACGTGGCAACCTACTGGGCCCAATTACTATCTAATATAGAAGTACATCCATACGACAAGAAGAAGAACGTTGCGTTTTTGGCAGCAGGTACAATCACGCCGTCCCGCTCTGTCCTGTAGGCGCGGGCGGGGGTTATGGCGCAACGTTAACGCTTGCCACCAGGGACTCGAGACGTCAACGTAGCTTCGGAGAAACGCCAACGCTCGTAAAACGTAAAACGCCAGTGTCTCAGTATTTGGTCGAATCCCACGATGCTTTCTTTCTTCTTTCGAATCTTATTGGTTTTCTACATTGACGACAAAGGTCGTATTATTTTAATTGAAAGGCAAACTTAATGTCCAAGTTAAGATTTATCTGCACCATAGCTTTTATAATATATTTTTTATTTGTTTCAGGTACTTTCGAGCAATTATTTTGATTGCGTTCTTCTCCCTCATTTGCGGAATCGGGCACATAGTCTGTAATATGGTCAACAATAAGATATGAAATATTATTTTATAAATACAATGTGTAGGTTCGTATATTTGAACTCAAGGAAGTTTGGCCCTGTAACCAAAATTTATTTATTGATATAGCGTTTACTCCCATCTACCGCCTTCGAGCTTGCCACCGGGGTGGTGGCTGGCACTAACTAGTGGTGTTTACTACCCCGGTGGTAAACGGCACTTATTTAATGTTATCTGCCCCCTTCATAATTATAATAAGGTGGTCGATTCTCATTACGTACTGGACATTATCAATTATATTGATTTTAACTAAAATAATGGCAAATACAAGGTGGATACGTTCAACAGGGAAATAAGGGGAACTACCTTAACTGTTGCAGCTACACGAAAATGGCCTTAGAGTCAGTTCACACCGAGAGGCGACGCGGCGCGACGGTACTGGAAGAGGCCAGTGATTTCGCGCTGCGCCGCGCCCGCCCCGAGACGCCTCGCAGTGAAATGTGTATATTTTCGTGTAGTAAATAAAGTTATATTTTGAGTCGCTTTATTAAAATGTGCGCGCAGCGTCGCTTCTCGGTGTGAATTGATCCTCAGGAGACTATCCATAATTTTTCGTGAAGGGGCTTGGAAGATTTTTGTATGAAGTCGGCCTAACTTCCGCCATTTTCACTTTAAAAATAGATAATTAAAATAAAATAAATATCTAAGCGAGGCTCCCATACAAAAAACGTGTTTTTTTGCCGTTTTGTCTATTGTTGTGTACGAAATGGTACGGAACCTTTCGTGCGCGAGTCCGACTCGCACTTGGCCGGTTTTTTTTTTCATAGTTGCGGCCACGTATAAAACTTATTAATCGATCGCTGGCATCAATACAAACAAGTTTTGTCTGAGACAAAATGTTCTAAAGTATCATGTTTCAAAAACAATATTTACAAATTATTTTATAACTAGCTGACCCACGCAACTTCGTCTGCGTCACATAAGAGAGAAAAAGCTAACAAAAGGAATACATTTTCCCCGTTTTTGCAACATCTTTCATGTATGCTCCGCTCCTTTTGGTCGTAGCGTGATGTTATATAGCCTATAACCTTCCTCAATAAATGGGCTATCCAACACAAAAAAAATTTTTCAATTCCAACCAGTAGTTCCTGAGATTAGCGCGTTCAAACAAACAAACAAACTCTTCAGCTTTATAATATTAGTTTATATTTATGTATTTATTTTGAAATAATATTTCCATATATGTGTCATTATTTTACTTAAAATCACAAATCAATATAATTGATAATGTCCAGTACGTAATGAGAATCGAACACCTTACTATAATGAAGGGGGCAGATAAAACTAAATGAGTACCATTTATCACCGGGGTGGTAAACGCCACTAGTTAGTGGCAACTTGTTAAGCTCGAAGGTGGTAGATGGGAATTTGCACTAGCTAGTATATGCAATGCGTATGCATTCCTTGTGATCAAATATACAATATATAAGCGGGATAAATTATGATATGTATTTAAAAATGTAGTTTTAAGTAGTTAGATATTGTTATACGCTAGCTAGAGGCTGGAATATATGCAAATCATGGAAAAGTATTGTTGACCTTAAATATATTTACAAGTTGGTATTTTAGTCATTTCTCGTTTAATATTAACGATATTCGAATGCCACGTTGGTCTAGCAGTCGCCAAGCACGACTGCTAAGCATGAGGGTCCGCCGCGGGTACGCTTCCGTCGGCCAGTGTCATTGGGATTTTCCATTCGGAATTTCTCAGTAGCAGCCACGAAGTATGGATTTGCGCCCCGTTGGTGGCAATAGGTTCGCCCCCTATTACATCATCTGCCTAGCCTTTTTCCCAACTATGTTGGGGTCGGCTTCCAGTTTTACCGGATGCAGCTAAATACCAGTATTTTACATGGAGCGACTGCCTATCTGACCTCCACAACCCAGTTAGTACCGGGTAATACGACACCCCTTTGTAAGACTAGTTGTCAGACTTTTTGGGCCTCTGACTACCTAACGACTGTCAAAGATCTACAAATGACAGCCGGGACCAACGTCTTAACGTGCTTTCCGAGGCACGGAGGAAACTCAGTATGTTATGGGTGGTCGACCATCCACAGACCAACCTAGGCAAGCACGGCTTAACCTAACGATCGACCTGAGCGGCTGTTATTATTTAGCCACGAGCTCCTCTCGCGCGCCCCCTATTACATGGCACTTAAACATAACTGCCGAAATGTGTGTGTACTATTAGGTACACCTCTGCCTAACCCTTCGGGGATTACAGGCGTGATGTTATGTTATTTGACATCCAGTTTAAAATAGGGTATATGCATGATTTTTTTTATCACTCTAAACAAAGCGTATTAACATCAGAAATAGAAAAGTGAAATTATTTTTTTAATATCTATAAAATTACTAAGTTTGAAACTGCTGATGAAACAAAACTTCAAATGGTTATAACTTTTGTGTTGTTTGGCCGATTTATATCTTGTTTTAGCTTTTTCTCATTATTTTTATAGTAATTTAACACTTCAATACCCGCAATTACAGACACAATTAAAATAACAATGCACTGTGCCTCTGGAGGCACGGCCGGGAGCATACGGGTTAACATTCCGTATCGAAATAAAAAAAAAAAAAAATTATGCATATTCCCTATTGTCAACATAATCCCAATTAAGAAATATCACTATTCCGAACGACCAACAGGGATGTTCCGAACTTTAGGCCGTGTCATTATGTTGGTTCAGTCCAATGATATTATACGTATAAGTAAAAAAGGCGTTTTAGTTATAATATCATTGGTTCAGTCAGGCTTATTCCTGGAATCCCCCCAAAAAGTACCCGTAAGGGGGAGAAGTGGAATCTAAAAAGAAAATTCTAGAATTCCCCCCTGATAATCCCCCTTAGGGGGGAAAACTGGAATCGAAAAAATACTTCCACAAATCCCCAAAAAAAAGTCAGAATTCCCCCTGAGGTCCATAAAGCCTTAAAAAATTGGCCAAGGAGTGGCACTGCCACTGGCGCACGGCGCTGGGTTACGATCATATCTGTGATTCAGTGCATATAATCCAGTCTCTAATCATCACAACATAGACAGTAGGTAAATACTAGCCAAAGCGATATTTTATTCTACATTAAATAACTTCTAAAACATTCAGTATCGCTTGGACCACAAAATGGCGCTAAACGCATTTAGTCATTTATGGGTTAAGCAGGCTTTGTTTATGTTTTTATACTACACTTGCTTAGTAAGTGTACCAATACTACCCCACTAATAGGCTTGAAAGCTGTTCATTAAACCTTCTCAAAAATCTAGGCAGTTATGTTGTATGGAATTTCATTACTGCCCTGAAAATCAGGGTAGTAATGCATTACTAACGCGTTTTGTTTTTGTTTTTTTAAAGTCTTGATGACGTCATCATCATCTTCCTGCCCTTATCCCATGTTACTTGGGGTCGGCGCAACACGTTTTCTTTTCTTCTTTTCTTTTCTTTTCTTCTTTTCTTTTCTTTTCTTCTTTTCTTTTCTTTTCATTTCTTTTCTTTTCTTTCCTTTTTTTTTTCTTTTCTTTTCTTTTCTTTTCTTTTCTTTTCTTTTCTTTGCTTTGCTTTTCTTTTCTTTTCTTTTCTTTTCTTTTCTTTTCTTTTCTTTTCTTTTCTTTGCTCTTCTTTTCTTTTCTTTGCTTTTCTTTTCTTTTCTTGCAAGTGTAGTATAAAGCAGTATATATCACTCGAGGGTAAGTACAGATTACTAAACTCGTGTGGTTCACGGCCCTCCGCTTCGCGTCGGGCCTCAAATGCACACTCGATTAGTAATCTGTGCCTTACTCCCCTTGGTGAATAAATAGCTATTATCCAGCGATAAATTAGTATGGGGAGGTGGTTAAATTTTATACAAATGTGGCTGATGAAATACAAAGAAAATGTAGTGTTTTATAATATTTATTTAGTGCATAATATGGTAAGGAATATGGATATTTGTATAAGGCTTGCATTGTGCTCATTTAGAAATAGAATGTAATAGCGTATATAAACTTTACCTATAAATAATATATTTATGTTTTGTAATAGTTTAATGAAGCACCAGTACCTTTTTTAATTATAGAGCAACCATTCAAAGAAATCAAAACACCAGTTTAGAAATGATTCTGATTTATGATATACTAGCGGACGTCACGCGGTTTTATCTGCGTAGTGTCCGTTCCCGTGGGAGTACAGGAATAAAATATAGCCTATGTTACTCGCTGATAATGTAGCGATCCATTGCTGAAAAAGTTTTTCAAATCGGTCCAGTAGTTTATTCGTTACATACGAAAATACAAATCTTTCCTATTTATAATATTAGTATAGATAGATATAGTAGGTAGTAAACACCAAATAGTTCTAGCAGAAGCCACTAGTTTTTGCTGATCGTTATACAATCACATACCTAGCCGAATTCGCCGCTAGAGGGCGTTCGTGTAGAGTAAGGTCTTCCGAAATGTCAGATGTCATACAGTGTTCGCGCGTTGTGTGCTTTTTTATCACGTATTTATATTATTACTCACGATTGTGTTCTAGACTGAGCCATTCCTGATTAATTATGACTTGAAGATTTTAAGTAGCAACTTAAGATCTTATTTGTTAGTACTTGGAGGTAGAATGATTTTTAAATGTTTCATGCTTGCTAATTTTAGGAAATAAATTGTAAATATGTATCTGAAGTTTACACTATGTTGTTATACGTAATAAAATAAACTTTTTATGACGTTATTGGTACTTTAAAGTATAAAATAGAATTATTGACAAGACCTTACTCGACAGTGGCGCCATCTGGTGAGCTCAAAAACGATAGCCCCCATTGAAATGAGATGATTTATTATGTAGTCTATAATGTAATAAGAATATTATACTAATTGTAGAATAACGAACACTCGTACACATTTACGAAAATGTGAATTTTAAAATAAGGTCTAGTTAATATAGAAAAGGTAAGCGCTTCGGTATTTTCATGTTACGTATTAGTAACCTGTTACTCTGCTGATCTGGTCGCACCTCGACATCAGTCACTTCAAAGTTAGTATACATTGAAAACGGGTACCACGTAATCAGTACAGTAGATCACTATCAAGCCAAGTCTGACAAGCCAAGTTTGACGACCTCAATGACGCAGCGGTAGTGAGGCTGCCTTACGTTCTTAGGGTCCCGGTAGGAGCAAATGTTTGTGTGATGAGCATGGACATTTTTTCCTTGTCATGGATGTTTATATATCTAACTAGCGGACGTCACGTGGTTTCACCCGCGTAGAGTCCGTTCCCGTGGAAGTACGGGGATAAAATATAGCCTATGTTACACGCTGATAATGTAGCTATCCATTGCTGAAAGAATTTCTAAAATCGGTCGAGAAGTTTTAGAATTAAATCGTAACAGACACACAAACAAACAAAAAGCAAATCTTTCCTCTTTATAATATTACTAGCGGACGTCACCCGTTTTCACCCGCGTAGTTCCCGTTCCCGTGAGAGTACGGGGATAAAATATAGCCTATGTTACTCAGGGAGGATGTAGCTATTTAATGGTGAAAGAATTTGAAATCGGCGCAGTATTATTTGAGTTTATTCATTACAAACATACTCACAAAAATACAAATCTTTCCTCTTTATAATATTAGTATAGATAGATAAGTACCTATTTACAAAAAAAAAGTATCTGTGTAGTATATCAACTATCTGGTGTCCACAACACAAGCCTCGTTGCTTAGTGTGGCACTAGGTGGCGCTGGGTGTAATGTCAAAAAAAACACCGACTTTATTTTTATGCCGCCCCAGACGCCAGGTTAGGCACTAACCACACGATAAAAAAAGAAAAGAAGTACATCATTCTAAACCCCTCAGTACCGAGTACGTGGTAACTGTTTCCGCGACGGTGCCAGATCCACCCCGTAGTGTTTGGAATTACAAATGTGTTCTCTGAATTTGTAGCCATATTTTGCTATAGGGAAGTACTTACAGCTTAGCTTTGGTTCGTATTTTCGGTGCTTTTGTTCGTATTTTCGGTGACAGTCGATGATTGCCGAGGCGCATGCTTTTTCTGGGAGATCTGTATTTTTTTTATAATAATTTAATAATCGATTTTGTACTTGTGAACTTTCGTTGTCGTACCAACTAAGCAACACTGAACTTCTGGACTGTTTAGCTAGTTTTGAACAGTGTAGTTGCAAAGAAGTATTAACTGAAAACAAAGTTTATAATATAGAAAAAAAACTATGGAAAAGACACACTTACCTACCTACATTATTAAATCAAAATAATGTTTGTTTTGTCAATTTAGATGTTAAATGAAGGTTTTGGAACAGTACATACAGTATATATGTTACGGCTAATAGCCGAAGTGCGGCTACACCTAGTTTTAGCCGGCTAGAACTAGGTGTAGCCGGCCACCTAGGTGTATCCTCTTATCTTCGGTTAGAACTAGATTTAGCCTTCATCGTAGCGGCTAGAACTAGGTGCAGCCAGACACCGGCTGTTAAACTTAGGTGTATCCTATTTATCATCGCCTGGAACTAGGTTTTCAGTTCAGTAATGAGGTGTTTGATGACAAACTAGTTTTGCCTAGGCCGACTTGGGGCACCCCGACACAGACAGATAAGGTTAGAAAAAAAAAATAACCACGAAGGGTATGGCGGGGTCGATTCGCTCGCTTCGCTCGCTCATTCGACCCCGCCATACCCCTCGTGGTTATTTTTTTATAAACCATTCAAAAGTAGGAGCCCCGATCGCGGGGCCCGTTCGACCGGTTCTCCCTCTACTCGGATGCATCTGCGGGGGTAATACGAAATCGAATCAATCGGGAAACGCAAGATAAGAATCTCAAAACAAAACCAATAATTATGCTTAACAGAACTAAAAACCTAGTTCTAACCGAAGATAAGAGGATACACTTAGGTTTAACCGCATATGGCCGGCTGCACCTAGTTCTAGCCGGCTAAAACTAGGTGTAGCCGCACTTCGGCTACTAGCCGTAACATATACACCGATATGATAAAATAATACAGCAGTCCACAATTTCAATAAGCATGTAGGGTACGAACAGTCGACTTTTTATACCTTCGTCAGTTTTCATATTAATTCCTTTAATACTTTTTAAATTACTGCAATGAGCAGACTATATTGCTCAAATCTATATTCTCAAATGTATCTTGTCGAGCAGCCATTAGCGTAACTCCTTTTGATCGGCCCTGGCTATTTTAAATTTAGTTCTCAGACTTCTCAGAGTCATTCTAACGAAGAAGCATAACTTTTATTTATTTTAATACAGCGAAAGAAGTAAGGCAAAACCTGCTTCCTTTTATTTTAAGAGCATATTGTGAATGTAGACACGCCAAAATGCATCATTTATTTAACCCGCCGGTACTCGCGTCTCCTTTTTAGTCATGGACAGTCGCGCGAGGGTCGAAAAGACCCAGATTTTGAATGTATTGTTTTTAATAACTTAATTAAGTTTCGGGATTATTTGTAAATTATATAGAAGGAGGATAACAAAACAAACTTAAAAATAATAAATGTTTATTATTTAGAGAAAAAAAGTAATGTAAATCACAAAATTCAAGAGATCACTGCTAAATCTTACTTTTTACGATATAGAAATTAAAAAAATAACCCTTCTAATATAGTCAGAAAAAAATAACAAAAAATTAAAAAAATAAAAATGGGAAAATAGTTAGTCTCCATATAAAATAGTTCAATTTTTTTCACTTCCGTACTGTCCAAATGCCACACGGGGATTGACTGAGGCGGGGTGTGCCGATAGCCTGTGAAGCTACTTGAAGATTCTTAGTGCGACGACACAAATGAACTAATACAAAAACAGTAATGGCACAAAAACTAGAGTACTGGGTCTTTTCGACCCAGGCGCGAGTACCCGCGGGTTAAAAATAAACAGAAACCATTTTCGAAACGAGTTACTTCAATGAAAAGACACTATTTCTAATGAAGGAGCGCTAATATTTTATAGCGTCACTGCACCGCTTTTCTAATTGGAAGGCGCTTAAGGTGACACTAGTCGACATTTTTTCCCTAGAAATTTCGGGAGGGTATTACTCCACTGTTTGACACTGTACATCCAAAGTTAATGATATCGTTTTGTCTCATTATTAATTTTGTCTGTGCGGAAACAGAATAGTAAAATAAAAAGCCATTAAAAAGTTACGAGCTACCGAAGATTCGTTTTTATTGCCAATTTTAAAGTAACTTTGGGCGTAAATTAGTAATAAGAGAATTGTCAAATTTCCAAAACAAAGTCGGTAGGTACCGACAAAGCACAACTATCGAAAATTCAATTATAGTCTGGTAAATGAGTGCTCAAAAGGGGGGTGTGGTTGGAAAAGTCGAAAGCAGAAAATCTGACTTATGAACTTCGTTTGGACTAGTTAGAAGATAAACATATTAAAAGTCCTGACCCCTCCGAGGTGAGCCGGGGGGGGGGGCAAAGAAGGTCCCGTTTTTTGCTTATATCTCGAAAACGATGCGTCGTATAAAATTTTGTTGTACTACATAATAAAACCTCATAAAATTCTCTACAACTTTGTTTGTCACACTTTTTATCTATCTCCAATATTTAAAAAAAAGAAAAACAAAAATTTTGCCAAGTTGTAGAGAATTTTATCAGATTTCATTGTGTAGTACAACAAGTATTCGTGCGACACACCGTTTTCGAGATATAAACCAAAAACAACGAACGGGACAGAGAATTGGACAAATTTTTAAAAATTGTTCGTTTTTCGGAGCTCATACCAATTCAACGATAAGAGATAGATAAAAAATTTGAAAAGCAAAGTTGAAGAAATTTTTATGAGGGTTTATTATGTAGTACAACAAAATTTTATACGACGCATCGTTTTCGAGATATAAGCAAAAAATCAAAAAAAGGGACCTTCTTTGCCCCCCCCCCCCCCCTCGGGCTCACCTCGGAGGGGTCAGGACTTTTAATATGTTTATCTTCTAACTAGTCCAAACAAAGTTCATAAGTCACATTTTCTGCTTTCAACTTTTCCAACCACAATGATTCATTTACCAGACTATTAATTTTATTTGTAATTGATTTTTACAGTGGTTTTTTCATAAACCTCGATTTTCCAAAGGCTTTTTCGTATTTTTTTACGCGCGCTTTATACTATGAATTATCGAGCATCTCACTGAACTCACTATGTCGGGCACGATGCCCGCGACTAGTGTCACCTTAAGGTCGTCGAAGGTATAACAGACTCGACTGGACTGTTGTTGTAATATAATTATTAATTTAAAGTGATTTTTGTTTCTTTTTTTTATCAGATATGATAAAAAAAATAATATTGAACAACAATCCGATTGTCATAATGTACAACAATCCAACATGTGCGCATATCAACTCGGATGATCTAATACTGTAGGTAGGTACAGTCCTTTCACAGTTTTATAACCTTGCAGCGATAAATTGATTTAAACGGTAAAAACGATCAATATAATATTTTTGACAGATTTTTCAGTAATATACCTAAGTTCGGAAATATCGCAACACTCTTAACATAATACATGAGGTACATAATCCCGTTTTAAGTACTAACAATGTTGTCAATGATAGCCACCCAAAAATAAACTTTTTTCTATGAGGATAAATATCACTCTGACTTGGTCAGTGACGCAAAAATTAGAGGTAATGTAACTGTGAAAGGACCGTAGTCTCACATTATTTCTATCGTCTTAGGCTGCCCGTCCACTGAAGCGGAGCGGGGAAATATTAACCAATTTAAATGCATAAAATCTCGGCTTTGTTGCAGTATGCAATCCTAATGGTTAATATTTCTCCGTGTCTCTGCTCCGCAGCCTAGCTCCGCTTCAGTGGACAGGCAGCCTTACTGTCGACCACAAAGCATTCGTGCAACACATTAGGACATTAGCATATTGGATATCTACAACTATGCCCGTTCTGTTGTTGTGCTCAATCACAAAATAAACATGTCGAAATTGGCTTGCTTTCAAATTGAGAAATTAAAAATGTAAATCTAAACATGGACATCTTTATTCCTCTACCACCTGGTCACCATCACTCTAAAAGTATTATTTTAAACAAACTTTGTGTTTTTGCTCCATGGCGTCCATCAAAATTGTGTGAGCAGCGCTAAGATGATACCGAAAATCCGAGATGATGCTTAGACAGCAGGGAGTGGCATGATCTTCTTTCCGTTGAACAAGTTGAGCAGTGTGCTGCAGGTTTTCTAAGGATGGTTTGACAGCGCCCATCCGCGCGTGTTTCAGCGTATGCCTTATAACAACCTTACTAGAAATAGCAGTTGTGATTAGTCACCACAAAAAGTTCATTCAAATCATACCATCATCATCTGCCTAGCCTTTTCCCAACTTTGTTGGGGTCGGCTTCCAGTCTAACCGGATGCAGCTGAATACCAGTATTTTACATGGAGCGACTGCCTATCTGACCTCCACAACCCAGTTAGTACCGGGTAATACGATACCCCTTGGTAAGACTGGTTGTCAGACTTTTTGGGCCTCTGACTACCTAACGACTGTCAAAGATCTACAAATGACAGCCGGGACCAACGGCTTAACGTGCTTTCCGCGGCACGGAGGAAACTCGGTATGTAATGGGTGGTCACCCATCCACAGACCAACCTAGGCAAGCACGGCTTAACCTAACGATCGACCCGAGCGGCTGTTATTATTTAGCCACGAGCTCCTCCTCTTCATTCAAATCATACCATGACGTGATTTTTGACAACTAACAGTTTTAACGATAGGACTGGATGTTAGTATTAGTTGTTCAGTTGGTGGTGGTGTAATGATGGTGCACAAGCTATGACTGAGGCCTTCCTGCCACTACAATCATCCACATCACTAACCTCAATAATACTAAAATTCTAGAATTAAGTAGCAGATGCCCGCGGCTTCGCCCACCCGCAAATTATATACTAAAACCGTCCTCTTGAATCACTTTATCTATTAAAAAAACCCGCATCAAAATCCGTTGCGTAGTTTTAAAGATCTAAGCATACATAGGGACAGACGCGGCGACTTTGTTTTATAATATGTAGTGATGATGAAAATTGAAACAGAATGCTCATTTGTTGTTAGAAAACAAAAACTCATATTGAGTTAGAGGTAGTTTGATTTCGGGAGCGGTGCGACGGCAAAAATAAAGGTCACGGATGTTTTGTTAAAGGTCATGGTAGAGAGCAGCGGTGGCCCAGTGGTGGCGGCCCCGACTACGAACAGTTAGTCGTGGTTTCGAACCCAGACAGGCGCATTACTTTGTGTAATTTACGTCATCACCACTGCTCTCAAATGGTGAAGGAAAAAATCGTGAGGAAACCAGCATGTCCTAGAACCATAAATTCGACATGTGACATCTACCAATCCGCACTGGGCCCGCGTGGTGGATTATAACCCATACTTTGACGTGGAGTTGCGGACACCAGCCCGTTATACAATATTAAGGTCATGGTAGGGGTATCGTATTACCCGGTACTAACTGGGTTGTGGAGGTCAGATAGGCAGTCGCTCCATGTAAAATACTGGTATTCAGCTGCATCCGGTTAGACTGGAAGCCGACCCCAACAAAGTTGGGAAAAGGCTAGGCAGATGATGATGGTAGGGCCCAATCGAACCCAGGACCTAGGTAATGCTCAGCAGTCGGTAAAATGTTGGTAAAGGACGGGCCTGTCTGTTTAGTGCTCTAGCTTCAAGTCTTGTAAGGCAACGAATTTGTAAAGAATTGACGAAGATTAAAGGTAGGTACTTGACTGTAACTACAATAATCGTATATTTGACATAAGGAAACCTATTTATATTTTTACAATGTCCATACCGAATACCACGATACGATAGACGTGTATTAAATTTAGATAAGTTTGATGATTTCACAGATTGGAGATTTTGTTGTCCCCTCGCCTGAAAGTTTCATCTGCAGTTGTACTCTTCTCTAATAATACAATTTTCATTTCAAGTGGTGACGTTCTAGCACTGGTGACTGCAGGCTTGTGGCTCGTGGCCGTTGTGGTAGTAGCAGTATCCGTTGGGAAATCAAGCTTGATTTCCTGGATGTCCTGGACAAAGGTGATGCCATACTCATGACCTGAGGGATGCGGAGTTGTACTGGCAACTTCAGCAAGACCAGTAACGACTTTGGTGCTCTTGCTCGAGTTATCTTGAGGCGGCGGTATAAACACTTGCTTCATTGGATCGAAACTATACGAACCGAAGATTGGTCTAAAACAGAAAAAAAAACTTTAAGTAAGTAGGTAAGTAAAAAAATTGAGTTTTCCTCTAGGTACCTACTTATTGAACTGCCTCGTCAGTTTAGTGGTTGCGTTACTACTGGCCATGAGGTCCAGGTGGCCTACCAGGATCGTTTTAATTTTATTCCAGTGAGGGAAAGAGATGGCGCTAGACGTCCTCTATAGCTCCATCTCTTACACACACTGGAACAAGAATAAAATGATCCTGCTTTAAGACGTCATGGTATATGGCCACCTGGTTTCATTTCCCAGTTCGGCGAAAGTATATTCGGTTTTCCATTTCGCAGTAGTAGCCTAGGCTGGAATTTAATTTTGTGCCTTGTTGATTGATGGTTATAGTCACTGGCTGTGTATACCTCTGCCGAACACTCTTCGGGGAAATACAGCCGTGACGTTATGTAGGTATTTACTCATCCTGGTTACTAGTGCTACCTATAATCCTATAATGCCATAAATAGCCTATACAAATTAATTCACTTACGGTTTAATCCCGTCTTCTATTATAAAACGTTTGAGTGATTCTCTTTTACCAAAAACAGTAAAAACTGAAAAAATAAACTACACATTACTTATTAATACTGGGCGTAAACAACCTCATCACGAAGCCGTCAACCAAGCATTCTGTACATCAAACTAAGTAACTTTACGGAAAAATGATTGCTGGGAAAGTTGCTAATTGTTGATCGAAGCTGGGAAACAACATTTTTTGGGGTAAAATATCACGTTTTGTGGTAGAACTCAATGTAACGCACTTAAAACATTGTGCTGATGGATATGGATGAATAGTACGGGGGTCATACATACTGGTGTTTAAAGTAAAAATCTTACAATTAAAACTTGTATTAAAAATAAAAAAACTTGTCAAAAAGTTGGAAATTTGACCCCCAATATCTCCGTAACTAGAAGAAGGTATGGTGTAGAACAAAAAAAATACCGCAATGACGGGGAGAACAAGAGTGCTTTTCGGCTTCGTTAAGAGGTTTTTTACACCCTTATACGTATTTTGGAAATTAGCCACGTAATGTGAGGATGGCATGGATGATGTCTCGCCGAGACAGGACGAGTCCGGGAGTATATGTTAGTAGCCCTCGTCTAGTTCTCACTTTCTCTTCTACCATTTCGGTTTTTTGCGAAACTTCTCTGGAGAGACAAAGAGAGCTTTCGGTCGAGAGTATACAGCCACTTGAACATGTATTTGACTTACTGCAGTATAAGCTGAAGAACAAGGCACAAATAAAAGACAAATGATAACATTTTCTTAACGTTTTTCCTAATAATGTGCAGAACATTTTTGAAACCATAGGTGTTAGCTTCGCATGCTACCTTAATATTTTTGACTACGAGCAATCATATTTTTATCTGCAACTAAAATTGAGTTTTTTTAGTACGTAATAAAATATTTTTATATGTTGTTAAAGTTCATGCGATAGTTTCAGGGTCGGACTTGCCATATAGTCGAAGTGGCGTTTGCCAGCCGGGCCCCAGCCTATGGCCCTGGCTTGCGCGGCTTGCCGGCAGCCAGGCGGTAGGTCTATACGTAGGTAGGTAGGTAGAATAGGGGGCCCGTGGCTCAGGATTTTTAAAACGAAAAATTTTGAAAACGTATTCTGCCTGCGGATTTTCCCGTGGTCGACCGGTATAGGCAGGCTGAAATAAATAAGGAGCCCTTGCCCCGACACCCTCATAGGTAATGGCATGGCGCGTATCGATGCGGACGTGTTGCTGACGCTTATATTAGTGTAAACCGAGCAGCGCGGCGCAAGCCGTCGCTCGTAATTATTTTGTCGTCATGAGTAGTCAACTAGTGGCGAATGAATTGCTGGCGTTCCTGCAACAGAAACTGGACGTGATGGACGAGGTGTCCGCAATCCAGATCTGTTCAACCAAATTCAGCGACGAAGATATAGCTGCTTCCAAGCTGCTACTGTACAGGTCGGTAAACAAAGCTGACCAGATGGTGTCCCGCCGGCGTGACGGGACTAACAAAAGCCTGCAGGATATCATCACGCTGTTGAAACAGACCGACCCTGACGACGTGGCGACGTTTGTGGCGAAGGACTTAAACAAGCTTCCCCCCGTCACATTCGACCACGTCGACGTTACGAGCCTATTCGATATTCTTAGTAAATTGAATAGGAAAAAGAGGGTAGCTGGCATTTTCCTTGATTTAAGCTCAGCCTTTGATACAATTGACCACAAATTACTCATTGCAAAGTTGGAGCATTATGGTGTGAGAGGCAAAGCTTTACAACTTTTCTCTTCATTTTTAATGAACAGGAAAATGTATGTAGATATTAGCAATATGCAAGCTAATGGTAATAGCAATTGCAATAAATCTTCTATGCAAGATATAGTAGCGGGCGTACCCCAAGGGTCGATCTTAGGGCCTATTTTGTTTATATTATTTACAAATGATTTAATTAATTACATGAATTCAATATTTCCTGACACACAGCTGACAGTTTTTGCAGATGACACCAACGCAATAGTAGAAGCTAACGACATACAGGAGCTTTCCGCTAAGGTTAATGCAGTGTTGGTAGTTTTTAAATCTTGGTTTGAAAGTAACAAGCTTTTAATTAATACTGAAAAAACCAATATAATTTTATTTAGTACAACAGCTCGTAATAAAGATAACATGATGATAGCACTTAATGAAGTTAAAATTGATATAGTTAATGAGGTAAAGTTTCTAGGGATATACATTGACAAATATTTAAATTGGAAAAGAGAATTGCAAGCCATTGATTCGTATATTTCCTCAGCGTGTTATGCCTTACGCAGTCTTAGGGACGTAATAGACATAAAACACCTTAAAATGGTATATTATGCTCTAATAGAATCAAGATTGAGATATAGTGTTCAGTTTTGGGGAAACAGTTTTAAATATAACTGCCAGAGAGCCTTTGTGCTCCAAAAGAGAGCTGTACGAACCATGGTCCGGATTCCGCAAATAGAGAGCTGTCGGCCACACTTTATAAATTTAAAAATTCTTACTGTGTCCAGCCTCTATGTTTTAGTATTGTTGGTGAATTTCAGGAAATACCTACATAAGTATGAAACAGATGAGGAGAGACAGTTGAGGGAAAGTACGCGCAGGAAAGATTTTAAAAACAAAATAATACCCCAACTTAATATTGTGCAACATAGTCCTCAATACCAAGCAGTGCGGATTTTTAACAGGTTGCCATTGGACTTAAAAACTATAATTTACAAAAGCTCGTTTAAGTCAAGACTCAAAGCATTCCTATTGGAGAAATGTCTGTATTCGATAGACGATGACATATCCACATTTTAATATTTTTTTATTTATTTATATCAGTTAATGTGAGACTGGGTAATATTGGTATATTATAGATTGTTTGAGTATTCTTTTTTTTTTTTGGTTGTAATCTAATATTATTAAATTTTTAATTGTATCGTTTTCATAATTTGTAATGTAATTGAATTTTATTTTATTTTTATTGTTGTTTTTTTTTTCTATAATTTATTGCTGAATGTGTTAGTTTTATAATTTTAATGCACGTGAATTTATTATTATTTTTTTTTTGTATAGATTAATGATTTCAAACACAATGTGAATTGTTCCTGAATAAATTGAATTGAATTGAATTGAATATTGAAAGATATCGTTTTTCTTAAGGCCAGCCTCGCGGATGTGCAGAAGAGATTGGATGCATCCCAAAACACCGTTGCTGATTTGCGTAATGAATTAACAGAGTTGCGTAAAACTGTAGCGGTATCTGGGTCACCATCGAGTGCATCTAATATCAACACGCGTCGTGGAGCGTGCCTCAATTTATCGGGGGCAAGTTTCGCATCAGCAGTTATGTCTTCGTCGTCGCCGAACAATGCTGAGTGTTCAGAACGTGCGTCATGCGCGCCCCGCAACCCTGCACTCGCCCCTGCGGCTGCTCCTCGTGTCGCCGCTCGAGTTACTGAACCCGCTGACACAATGTCTGTGTCTAAAGCGCCTGTGAGAGTTACCGACCTCGCTAACGCTCCTGCGAAGAAGCCCGTGCCTGAAAAGGCATCGAACCGGGCTGATGATGATGGTTTTGTGACGGTGCAGAGGAAGAAGCGCCGACAAAGAACCAACAAGAACCGCTGCGGCACAGCTCCTATCAAGCCCGACATCCCTGTTCGAGCCGCCCAGCCGAATACTCCCGTGTATATTTCCCGCCTACACTATACCACTAAGGCCGAGGACATCGTGGAGTACGTATGCCAAAGGACCAAGTACAGGCCGAGAGTGCAGTTGCTTGAATCGCGCCGCAACGTCAACTTCAAGGCGTTTGTGGTGCGAGTACCTACTTGCTACCTGCACCTCGTCATGGCAGAGGACTTTTGCCCGCAAGGTGTAATGTTCCGTCGCTTCCGCGGACAAGTGCCACACGATCGCACAAAGACAGTGCTCGAGTGAAGTGTGTTTTACTAACTTAGTTTTAAGTTTATATACTAACACACTTTGTACCTACTATTATGATATATATATGTTAGTCTGTAAGGTATTTATCTATGGGCCAAAGTAGCCTGAAAATAAAGGATTTATTATTTATTATTATTATTATAAATACACAAGGTTGCAAAAAATAGAGTATTTGTGGACATTTTGATCTGAAATTAACTAACTGAATTTATTCGACGCAAGAAGTAAAAGTTTTCAACCTCGCTTTATTCGCTCTTGCAGCTAGGGTTGCCACCCGTACTATAATATAATATAGTATTGTACTATAATTATTTCAGTCAATTGTACTGTATATTATAGAAAAATAATATAGTACGAAAAATACTATATTTTTATCCCTAACTCAACTGTCGCGCTTTTCTGTAAGTCCTGAACGTACCCACAGCGCTGCACGGGGAATTTTAGAACGAAACGCATTCGCGGCAACAAAACGTCAAACTGTAAATAATTTGTCGATGAATGCCGCCCGATTTTTATAAACCTAAGTGTTTATTCTCTGCTGTTAAAATAAAATAAAAACACATGGAAAGTGATGATGGTTTTTGCACGACACCCAAGAAAAAGCTTCAAAAAGATAAAAGGCTTCAAAAGAGTAAGAGCGAATCGACTACCAATGGTGCAAAGATGTTTAGATCATTGATGGCCAAAACGAAGAGCAATAACAAATAGGTATATAATATGGAAAATTACATAATGTTTAAAAATAAATGTACCTACAGTACACATTTTTTCCTGAATTTCCCAAAAGTACTATATTTTATGCAGCTTTTTTGGGAAAAATACTCTACTTGCAGCCTACTTTATCTAGAATCTTCATTTTGTCTCTAGGGCGCGCAAGTACTACGGTAGGTCGAATCAATTTTATTCTAACCTATCCAAGGTTAGGTATGGTCGAAATTTCGAGCTCGCTTTTCACTTAGCTACTTTCTTTTAATCTTGACTTGACTTTGTCTAAATGTCGACCAATTTCGAAATCGAGCTCGCTTTCCACTTAGCTACTTTCTTTTAATCTGACTTTGTCTAAATGTCGACCAATTTCGAAATAGAGCTCGCTTTTCACTTAGCTACTTTCTTTTAATCTTGACTTGACTTTGTCTAAATGTCGACCAATTTTGAAATCGAGCTCGCTTTTCACATAGCTACTTTCTTTTAATCTTGACTTGACTTTGTCTAAATGTCGACCAATTTGTCTAAATGTCAAACAATTCTAACCTTTCCAAGGCAAGGTGTCCAAAAAATACTAGCTCACTCTTTGTTTTATTTCCTTTTGCATCTTGCCTTTGTCTGTAAGTCGACCAAGCAATTCATGTGCGTGTGAACTGAGGGAACAAACTGGTATTTCACAAATAAAAATAGGATTTTGTAATTGTGGAACAAATCTGGGAATTTGTGAACAAAATAATATTTTTGGAACTACAGCCCATAAAGTGAGATATGTCTGATGATCTGAGAGGACTTATGAATCCTCACAGACCATCCGCCAGATCTCGGAAAGTATCTGAAAAATTAAAGTCTTGTGTTGTGACTACAGACATTTAGTCAAGAATTTGTAAAAGATATTTACTGAATCACAAAGCATCAAAGATAAAAAATATATAACGACTAAACTGGGGTTCCTCAGTCCACACAAGAAAGATAAATATTTTAGTGAATATTACCGAATCAAATAAATAAAATCTTTCTTATTCCACTTAAAGTTTTAGTAAAAGTCATAACACATTTTGTAAAAAAATATCGACGCTATTTGAAGATAGCGATTATTAAATCGGGTCCCTCTCATTAGGTGGTCACACTACTCTTCGGTCCTAGATGGAATCCAGGGTCTGATGATGGAGCGGGAAGGTGGCCATAGGAACTCCATTATAAAACGACATAACCCCATCGAGTTGGGCTCGTATGATTTGTCTTGACGAGTGCTTTTTCTTTAGATGGAATCCAGGGTCTGATGATGGAGCGGAAAGGTGGCCATATATACTCCATTAAAGAACGACATAACCCCATCGAGCTTGGGCTCGTATGATTCGTCTTGACGAGTATTTTGTCTCTAGATGGTATCCAGGGTTTGATGATGGAGCGGGAAGGTGGCCATAGGAACTACGTAATAAAACGACGTTACCACATTGAGTTTGGGCTCGTTTGATTCGTCTTGATGAGTACTTACTTTTGTCCTAGATGAGTCGAAATACTTTTTCTTACTTTATCTTTTCTTTAGATAATGTGTGCTCAAAACAAACATTGTGCGTTCAATACATCCATCAGCACAATGTTTTGAGTGCGTTACATTGAGTTCTACCACAAAACATGATTTTTCACCCTAAAAAACAGTCGTTTCCCAGCAATAATTTTTGCGTAAAATTACTTAGTTTGATGTACAGAATGCTTGGTTGACGGCTTCGTGATGAGGTCTTTTACACCCTGTATAACGTCATTACACACATAACACAATTTATATGATATAAAAGCTTTTCGCGAGATTTACCTATGTATAAAGAAGTACTTAAATTAAATGACTTGATCTTATAGATTTAATTTTTTGAATTTTCAAACTAAGTAAATTTATACGAATAGGTACTATCGAGGACACTCCCGCCTGACCACCACTAAGCTTATTTTTGCTTGCACTCGCAACATAGAAACGCTCTCTAGCCCCGCCCCGTTGACTTTGTATAGAAATAATAAATGAAAAGATATCAAATCGGCCGAGCGCACTGACGACGCACGCCAAACGAGAGTTAATGTTATTTTGCGCGCCAAAGTTGAGGTTTTCCTAATAGGCCCAAACTTTAAGGGGGCGTGGCTCGGTGGCTCCGCATGTTTTAAGCGAAAAAAAATTAAAATGGTCAGGCGGACAAGACCCCGACTGTACTTAACTCTCGCGTCAAGCTTTTATATCTTTTTTTTATTATAAGCTGATAGGAAAAGTTATTTTTTTTCTTTTTATCGCATTTAAATAAAAGCTTGTTTTTAAAAAAGTATTTTTACTTTAATTTTTTTTTATGATCATCTCTATCGGTTCATTTTACTCTGGGGGTCTAAAATGGACTTTATGCTAAAGTCAATAAAGTCCATTTTAAGAATTTTTAACGTGATTCATACTAAGATTCTGCGTGGATTCTGCTAAAGCGGCCATTTTAGGCCCGCTGATCCGCCTCGGTGAATTGTCTGTCTAGAGGTCTTGCCCACATAGATGCCTCCGCTCCCACCCGGCAAAAATAATATAATTCAAATATGGCAACCGAGCAGTCTGACAGCGGTAACCTATCTGACACGGCGCGGATACGCGGATACAAGGCGCGGATACAGGGGGGGGCAATGGGTGCAATTGCCCCCCCCCTGAACCGGACCAAATACGTCATTAGCCAAGCTTGAACTAATTTCACGGAATTGAAACTAAATATTCTAGTTGTATATCTTGTCATAGGCGTCGCCAGGAGGAGGCAGGTGGCCCTAGAGGCTCAGGATTTTTAAAAGTTGCTTGATTCCATAGAATGGTATTTTACGTAATAAATTGTAGCGTAAAATGGAGTCACTTAAATTAAGATTATGTTTAACGCTGCGAAAAAACATTTATTAAAAAGGCTCCTTTTTTCTACCTCTGGATTGGCACTCCTAGAACCAGATTTTTGAATGATCGATCTATACAATAGACAGAGCCTGAAATAAATTAGGAGCCCCTTGCCCCGAGGCCATAAATATATATATATGCAAATATAGCATAACTATCTAAGGCAAAGTTGTAAAAATTTTCGAGCTCGCTACGCTCGCTCTTGAAGCCTAGTTTTTCATGACTCTTAACTTTGTCTATAAGAGGCCGAGGTAACTCCAGTAGGTCGGTAGGAAAGTGTTAAAATTTTCGAGCTCGCTTCGCTCGCTCTATAAACTACTTTCTCTTGAATTTAGCTCAAATTCGACCAAGTAACTCCTATATGAACGTTCGAAACCATTCTAACCTGTCCATGGCAAGGTGTAAGAATTTCTCGCTACGCTCCCCCCCCCCCGGCCAAAAACCTGGCGGCCCCCTTGTATCTTGCATATCATGGAATTCTGTAAAGTAACACCCATTTATTATCAAAAGTAGGTAAGTTTAGCAATGTTTTTTATTGAATTTTCCAAGAAATCCTGTATCCGCGCCTGCTCTGACAGCGAGCTGTCTGCTAATTTATGTTGCCAATGTAAAGTAGGTATATCCAAAGAGCAATGAATAAAGCCCGCATTTGAATTATATTCTTTTTGCCGGGTAGGAGCGGAGTCGTTCATGTAAGCTAATAACATGGCTGTGCCTAGTCGTGTAAAATTAGAAACATCAAACAAAAGGAACCCGATCTGTAGACGTACTTATCATGCGGTTATTATCAGTCACATTTCTTTGGTAGATAGGTACAGGATTTACCAACTAGTAGGTACATCTAAGGCACACCTACGTAGGTAGCTATACGATAGAATTAAGTGTAGTACAATGACCTCTTTCCAGGTTTAGGGTAAACAAAAATTACAATAGGTAAAGTAGGTGATGTACTCGTAGGTTCAAATGTAGGTAGACCGGGTAAGTTATTACACCTCCGCCCAAACTTTTGAGGATTACCTACAGTTCTTATATTATTTAAAAACTAACTGTACCTATAGGTCAAATAAAAATAGATCCAGTTTAAGTCTATAACCTGATTTGACCCATTTCGTGAGGATACCCGGTTTATATTTTCGCTTGCACTGCGCCGCCGCGTCAGCCCCGCTGTCAATCGATTTTACCCTACCTACGCGTTACCTCGGTTCACTTGAGAGTCGTGACGTGAAATCGTACCGTTAGCGTTGCAAATATGGAGGATTAAATCGTGGAACAAGCATACAAGGCACCAGTAGTAAACATGGAACAAGAAATGAAAGATCCGAAAGATATGGAACAGGATATCAAGAATCCAGAGAACATGGAACAAGAAATAAAGGAACCAGAAAACATGGAACAAGAACCTACAGAAGAAGAAAAAGATAATACTTTAAAGTTTATTGAGGCAGTTAAAGAACACAAATGCATATGGGATATGCAATCTGAAGATTATTACAACAGGACAATTTATAGAGCCGCATGGAAGTCACTATTACCACCTGCGGAAGTTCTAGTGCCAAACCAGCCGACGGGCAGTGGACAGAAAGCAGATCTAAAACAAAAAGGTAGGTAGGTTATACGCAAACATCTAAGATTAACATGAGATTGAGAAATGGTGCATTTCGTACCGTCTATTAATACCTCGTAAAGTAAATAGTGAAAAAAATTAAATTAGTTTTTATCCGTGGTTGTTTGACAAGTTATTGTGAGTGTGTGTGTGTTAAAACTAGTTCGCGGCTAAACCATACATATTTTATTGGGGATTCAATCCAAAATAGTAGACACGGCCATGTCACAATACTGAAAAGCAAACTCTAGGCCGAAGACAAAAATTAGACATTCAACTTCATTGTTACACAAATAAATATTGTAAGTAGGTACCTACTCCTATATCATTATCATTCAAAGCCTGACTTTACCCCCTGTTGGGTATAGAGCTGTCCTTTTTTGTACCAAAATCAACGTTCCTGTAGCCGGGTCTCATCCATTTTCACCAAATGCCAAGCGATATGGGCAGACGATATAGTCGTCTGCCCATATCGCCGCCGGATGATCAGCAATTCAGCACTACGCCTTGCTTTTCTAGGCAGGGGCGCGTACCTAGGGGCCAATATACGTATCCATAAGAATTAAAAAGTAGAACCATCGCCATCGTATCGCAGAATTTACAGAAACTTCACAGTCAGAATCTTCTTTTCGCATACTTACATTTCATATTGATAGTCATTAAAAAAGGCATAATAATTATCATAATAATTATCATAATATATCAAAAAGTTTATTGTTTGAATTATCATATTATTAATCATTAGGTATAAGTGCGGATTGGTATATGTCACATGTCTTGAAATTTTTGGTTCTAGGACATGCCGGTTTCCTCACGATGTTTTCCTACACCGTTTTGAGAGCATTGGTGATGAAATAAATTACACAAAGTAATGCGCCTGTCTGGGTTCGAACCCACGACCCACTATTCGTAAATCGAGGCCGCCACCACTGGATCACCGCTGTTCTCATTTAATGATTAAGTAGTTTAAAGTCATCTAGGTGCAGTTTTGGATAAGATTATTTCACTAAAACCAAAGGAAAATATGGCCATTACCAAGGGTGCATCAAGATTCTGCCAGATAGAAAGAACCCATAAGGCTAGCAGCCTGTTTAGAAACCCTACATCATGGGTATTTCTAGGTTATACGGGCTAGCCAAGCTTGTAGTCTGGTATGAAAGTACCACCAAGTACCGTAGTAATGGGACCGGACTAGGACCCCGCCCTACCCAGCTCCATTTAAGTTCCATAACGCGATTTCGAATATCCTACCAAAAAATATTATGCTCCTACGTAAGCCAATACTTTTCGTCTTCTTTCAGTTGCTGAACTTCAAAAAGTATGGGTGGGCCTAAGAGACAGTTATTACAAAAATGAAGACCCAGGCAGGAAGTATAAAGATAGCTTGAGATTCCTGCACACTGCATTTCAATCTCGGTAAAAATAAACTTTAAGTAAGCCTACCTATATGTGTAATGTCCTAAATGTAAATCGGAATAGGTATGTAGGTACCAGTTCAATATGAGTATGGTCAGCAATGAAAGTCTGTTCAGTTAATGTACCTACCTTTGTTTTCAGTACATAGGTACTTACTTATTGCATTCAGGCAAGAATGTCTGTTGTAAATGTTTTCATAATAATTTTGTTATATAATGTAATGAATCATTACAATAGGTACTGATAAGTTGTAAAGCTAAAAAAAAAGCTAATATTTAAAAGAAAATGTAATCTGACTTTCGTTGATGACTGTACCTATCGTGTTTATAAATACTGTATGTTGAGAGAAAAGTTTTTAAATAAGGTGTTCTTTGATTTGTTACAGGGAAATGGAAGCTTTACTTGAGTTTGATGAGCCATCTTGGGATTTAATGGACGTAAGAACATGGAATGAGAAAAAGAAACATATTCCAAGGGCTAATAGAATTACAGATCCAGCGCCAGAATATGAAAAAGCAAGATTATTAAAGAGACCAAGACTTAGTTATCATGAAAACTTAGCTCTAGAGCGTGCCAAGAGAAAAGCTATTGCTGAGAAAAAAGCGATTGCTGAAGAATGTGCCACTGACATAGAAAATGGGACTGGTACAGCAAAGGAGACTGATAAAAAAAATGGGACTGATACAGAAAATGCGACTGATACAGAAATTGTAACTGGCATAGGAAATGTAACTTTTATGGAAAACGCCACTGATAAAGAAAATGTGGCTGGTGTAGATAAAGTGACTGATAAGAAAAATGTGACTGAAGTAGAAAATGCGTGTGATATGAAAAATGAGACTGGGACAGATATTGCGACTGATAAAGATAATGCGACTGGTACAGATAATACGACTGATCAAGAAAATGTGACTGGTAAAGAAAATGCGACTGTTAAAGAATATGTCACTGGTACACAAAATGTAACTGGGACAGATAATCCGACTGATAAAGACATTACTGCTGCAGCAGTGGCTTGCAGCTTACAGCGGCTTCGTGAGCTGGCAGAAAACGCTTTTGATCCAGAAAATGTAACTGGGACAGAGAAGCCGACTGATAAAGGCAATACGGCTGCTGCAGCAGCAGCTTGCAGCTTACAGCGGCTTCGTGAGTTGGCAGAAAACGCTTTTGATCCAGAAAATGTAACTGGGACAGATAATTCGACTGATAAAGACAATACGGCTGCTGCAGCAGCAGCTTGCAGCTTACAGCGGCTTCGTGAGCTGACAGAAAACTCTTTTGGTCCAGAAAATGCGATTGGTACAGAAAATGCGAGTAGTAAAGATAATGCGTCTGAAGAAACTAAACCTGGAACTGAACCACTGTCTATCTTGGAGAAGGCGATGACACTATTCGAGATAGAAAATCCTGGCGTATGGAGTTCGGATGAAGATGACGCAGCGCGGACGTACGTAGAAATAACAACACAAACTGATGAATCGCAGGAATTCCCTATTAGGCCAATATCTAACCAAATTAATGAGAAAAAACAGTAAAGAGACGAAGCTTTTTCTGCGGTCGTTAAACTAAAAACTAGCTGGTATAACCAAAATTTCCGTTACCTCAAAATAGTATATTATGATACAAGTGAGCTAAGTTGCTCATTATACACGAGGCTGTGGGTTGCAGCCCGAGCCGTAGGCAAGGGCGTAAATCAGCCGAGTGTGTAGTGAGCAAGTTGCTCATGAGTTTCATACGCACTTTTTCAACACACTTGCGAGGAAAAAACAAACATGTATTGCATAAATCATTTAATTATTTACCACACAGCAACAAATGCGATACAAACAAAATATGAAAATTATGGGAAATAGCGCGCAAGTTTTTTTTTTTGCACGCTCCAAATGTAAGGTGATTGATTACTTATAGCCGTACAGCCTACTTTAAAATTATAATTTTAGTGATAAAATACCAATAAATTTTACCAGATAACAAATTATTAAGAATTTAAAATAATTTGATAATAATAAATGTTTTTTCGTTTTAATTATGGACACATTAATTATTTATTCCAAAAACGTCTTTGTTGTTACAAGAAAAAAAACTATTACCGGTCAAATTGAAAATGCTCTGTTTACTCGCATATTATTTGCAGTTAGGTACTAACATAACTTTGGGATAATTCTATTATGCACTAGTGTGTAATATCATGTATGCCCATGGGGGGGATTTTGTTTTATAATATTATATTATGTATGTAGTGATGATTTATACTGTTTTCAACACACCTGCTCGTAAAGTGAGCCTTATTACATCGTTCTTAGGGCCATAAACCGAACTATAACACACATAATATGTGCATACATGATAATTACAGCCTCTGCTTTATTATAGCCCTCGCCTACGGCTCAGGCTAGCAATATCGCCTCGGCTGTAATTTTCAACTTACCGCACTTATATCATAATGTACTTTAAGAAAATTATATTTACAAAATTAATTTAATAGTAGGCTGTTTAGGTCTGCAGCCCAAGCCTAATATCAATGTCGGAAGATTTCAAAAAAAATAAAGCGGCAAGATAAAATAAAGCTCTTGTTTTTTCGTGCGTTTATTAATTTCTTCAATTTATACTACTTTTTTATTTCCTCGCAATCGAAGTGAAAATCAGAGTTTATAACTCGTCCACAAAACCTTTACAACACAAACACAACACAAAAAAGTCTCGTGCACTTGTTGTAAAATCTACTATTTTTTTTTTGTCAGGCAGACACCTAGTACCTTCCTCTGTAAGCCTGGTTGTTTTTTGTAAGACAGAGCTTCAGACATCAGGCCGGTCCCTACCACACTATAAAGTTTCATTTGTTTAAATGTGTGCAAGATGTAGACAACAAAGTTTATCAGATATCATAATTTTATTCATAATATTATTAATCTCATAAATGTCGCCATAAAAATGTTTTCTGAATAGATAATTATCTAAATGTTTCTTGCTGTCTTTAGATTTTAGGTAGGATTCCAAATTAGAATCCTACTTACTTTTAAAAAAACATGATGATGTATGATAATTAACTGTCGTGATAGGTTTTAAACCTGATCGTATACTATTAAATTGTTTAATATTTTATAAATGTTTAGATCTTAGGTATGTATCCAAATGGTTGATGGTGTATAATAATCAATTAAATACTTTCCTGATAGGTTTCAAACCCCCGTGTAAACTATAAAATGATGGTAGAAAAACTAAAATATTCCATAGATAAACATGTTACGGAAAACTAATAAAATAAAGATTGAATAATTTATTGTGGTTTTTTTTTATTCAAATAATAGTTCACCGACACTTCGGCAACGGGGTAGATGACACACCAGGTACTTTTTAAGAGCTGTCAAAACGCGGTTCTCTCATAGATTTTGTATGGCAATAGCAAACTGTGACGTCACTGTTTATTTAACTCAATGACTAACTATTTATTGATTTCAAAGCAACTAAAAATCGAATTTGGCAATTAATTGAAAATAAATCGGGTTTTCAGGCCCAAAATAAAGTGCTTTTTTAAGAGATTGGTGTCTTGGAATTATTGTTTTATGGTGTCATCTACCCTATTATGTTTAAGCCTCATGTAACAGGAGGCGAGCCTTTTGCCATCAACCGGGCACAAATCCCGACTCCGTGGTTGCTACTGAGAAATGATTGATGGAAAAACCAAATAACACTTTGCCCGACCCGGGAATTGAACCCAGGACCTCATGCTCAACAGTCGCGTTTGCGACCACTCGACTAACAAGGTTGTTAGTAAGTCCGATATTATGCGTAATAATTTAGCGCTTGATTCATTAATGACTCTTCCCTGGAATGTAAATGTGGTGCTGCTCCACAAACGATGGGGCACTTATTATCGTGTCCTGCTAAGCGTGTCCTGTTGTTTGCTCAATAAAGGAACTGATGGACGCTACCGAAAGCGCCAAACTAGTGGCTCAGTTCTGGGCCGACTCAATGGGGGCTATCGTTTTTGAGCTCACCAGATGGCGCACTGTCGAGTAAGGTCCTGTCAGTAAATCTGTATAATACTAGCACCAATAACTTCGTAAAAAAGTTTATTTTATTACGTACCTATAACAACACTGTGTAAGCTTTAGATATATATTTTCAATATTCTTCCTAAAATTAGCAAGCATGAAACATTTAATAATAATTCTACCTCCAAGTACTAGCAATATTATGATTTTATGTTGACTTAAAATCTTCAAGTCATAATTAAATCAGGAACGGGCTCAATCTAGAACGCAATCGTGAGTAATACGTGATAAAAAAGCACGCAACGCGCGAACACTATAGGCCATCTGACATTTTGGAGGACCTCAGTCTACACAAGCGCCTCTAGTGGCAAATTCACACGCGATAGCCCCCATTTAGATTGCCATCGACACGCTAAGAAGAAGAATGCGCCTGTGTGTGTTTTATGCGTATTGTCCCAACGTATTGCTTGGCTATACGTCCTTGGTCTAATCAAGTAGCTGTAATACAACTGCTGAACATCATCTGCCTAGCCGTTTCCCATATGTTGGGGTCGGCTTCCATTTTTACCGGATGCAGCTGAATACCAGTTATTTAACATGAAGCGACTGCCTATCTGACCTCCGCAACCTAGTTAGTACCGGGTAATACGATACACCATGGTAAGACTGGTTGTCAGACTATTTGGGCCTCTGCTGACTATATACCGACTGTCAAAGATCTATACTGCCCACCATACACTAAAGTGCAGTAACAGCAAAATCACGATTTCGAGTAAAACGCATTTAAAGTTAAGAATTGATTTTAAAAAATCAACAGAATGTATAAGCAAAAAAATTTGAATGCAGAAAGGTTGTAAAGGCATAGGTTCACACGTTAAAGCAATAAAAAAAAATATATCTTAATAACTGAATTTATTATGGCCATTTATTCTTTTTGGTGCCTATTACTGCATAGCCTTTTTTGTAAAAAATACCATTTTAAACTTAGTAAAATGCAGCAAAAAGCCCTATTACTGCGTTTGGATCAGTTATTTTGTCAAGAAACCCAACTAACATGCAGTAAGGTCAAAAAAATACTGCATTTTAGTTAGTTTTTTAAGAAAAAAGTGTTCAATTTACTAGTGCAGTAAGAAAAATAGCTAGTTCACATTTTAAAGACCGTTTATTTCTTATTATTTAATCACAATAATTCAACTCACTTATGTAAAATTTACATATCAAAAAAAAAAAAAAAACATCTAATTAATAAAGGACCCTGCGCAGAATGCACAACCTCCTTTGACAGTTTTCTCTTAATATTAACATATTTAACATAATGTATCTTTATGTTTAAAACATTAACTGCACTTTAGCTAGGAATAATCATATCTGTGTCATTATGCTATCCAAACTAATCTGCAGTAATGCTGTATTTTACTGCGTGTTAGTCAGTTTATAATGATAAAAGAATGTTAAGTATTCACTAGAGATGGGTCTAAAATTAATAAGCTGCTAAATTAACACTGCTAATTTTTTTTAGTATCAACACCTGTTCAATAAATTCTGAGATAGCCAACTCACAACAAAACAATAATGCTCTTGCTGGCTGGACAGTGCTCCCATCCGCACCAAACACGGACGCCGGATATATATTTGTCTCGCTTTATCCCATCCCTACTGCAGGCCGCAGGCAGACGCGACGGCAACAACAAAGAAAAGGACACACGACACACGTGTTCCGTATCCGTCTCTATTGAATTGTTTTCAACATTTAGCAACTACTAATTTTTTTTGTACATATTTAGTGTTCAGTGACAGTTAGAATGTTAAGGTCGAGTGTGTTAATTTAATTAACTGTTAAGTGCTAACTGCTGAATTTGGAAATAGTCTATTATAATATGTAACTAGTGTTAAATAAAGACTGATTTTCGTTCCGAAGGTAAATTTAACAGTTGCTAAAAATAACTGCTAATTTTAACTGTTAATTATTTTTAGCATTAGCATTTAGCCGTGTTATTATTTTTTAACGTTTAAGCCCATCTCTAGTATTCACAACTAAAATGTGACAAGCTTTGATTTTACTGCATTTTAGTTGGGAGTTCGTGACAATAAATTGTATTTTCTTAATTTGCAGTAAAAATAGCTTGTATGGCGGTAAATTTTACTGCGTATTAATTTTTTTTTTAATTTTTTTCCAGAAATATAAAACTATCTAAAGAACTATAAAATTATATTGCTTACTGCATTTTAGTTATGAAACCTTAAAATTTAATCTGCAGTATAATTTATACTGTATTTTAGTTGGGAAATCACGCCAAATTGTTAATTTTTTTCGTTTGCAGTAAGTGAAAACTGTTAAATAAAAACCATTCTAATAGTCTTAGAAATAAGTAAGTTAATTCAATAGAAAGCTTAAGAAACCCGCTTTCAGAATCACTAATAAAACGAAAAATCACAAAAGGGCTGTTACTGCTCTTTAGTCTCTGGTGGGCAGTATAAATGGTAACGTGCTTTCCGAGGAACGGAGGTCCCATCCACAGACCAACCTAGGCAAGCACGGCTTAACCTAACGATCGACCTGAGTGGCTGTTATTATTTAGCCACGAGCTCCTCCTGAACATGATTAAAATTTCTGAAAATTAGTTCTCGGAGATGTAAGTATGGAAGAAGAAGACGGTTTGCTGCACCAACACTGGGTGCAGGTGTAATAGTCTAAGATCCCTTACAGAACGACCTTCACCGAGATGGTTAATGGATGAAAAGTATTTTATATCAAATTAAATATGTCAATAAATATATTGCAAATGGGTTGACTAATTTCAGTCCCGGAATATGATTAATTAGCAATTTAAAAATTATGTTTTTTTTAACATTTCTCTGGTTTGGTTAATAGACAAATTCCATACCAATGGAAAGTATGAAGTCTTTAGAATATATGCAAACGTTAGGTTAACCGGTTAACCTAACGTTAATTTGAAATAAAATACTTTACTACTATTAAGTAAGTACTTACTTTACTACTACTACTTACTTTACTACTACTACTTACTTTACTACTACTACTTACTTTACTACTACTACTTACTTTACTACTACTTATTAACTTACTTTTCACTAGTAGGTATTTTGTTTTCAGATTTTTTCCTTTACATGTGCCGTAAGTAATACATTGTTTCTCGCCAAATTTCATGATTCTTTCTATTTTTTATTACCTTGAGAGTGTCGAAATATACGTTTTTTTGCGGCTTAGACGGCCATATTTTTTTAAGTTAACTTAGAATTTTGATTTTTTCACAGCTTGAGACTTTAGACTTGACTAAACAGTTTTAATTTCAACTCGATACCTTTACGCATTCCCGGTCTTGACTAGGGCATACGAACAGGTTTTCCCGGTTTTAAAATCCGGGAGTTCCCGGGTTTTCAGTTTGTAAAAAAAACGGTTTTGTCCTTTAAAAACCCAGGTTTTCGGGCTTTTCGGTCTTTTTTGTTATCGATCATTATTGATCTGTGAACTTCGCCGATCAGACACGCAACACGTCGTAGGTCGTTTAAATGTAGAAATATGAATAAGTTAAATTTTATATCCCCGGAGTTATTCATCTAATTTATAATTTATTCTCAAAAATACACTACAGGGATTGTAGGGTTGTGGAATTGGTAAAATTCTTATTCGAAAGTACTCGTTGTATATTTTTTGTCTTAAATTTATCGTGTATTTATTCTTCTGAGATACTTATAATTTACATTTGTATTTTTTTTAAACAAAAGTATCTGATCACCTCGTTCCCGATGCGATCCCCCAGGAAGACGTCAAGCATAGTCCGCTCCATAGCCTCGCTAAGCGACCTTGATTTTAAGGCCATACCGTGAGTGTCCACGTTTCGGCCCCGTAAGTCATAATAGGTAGAACGCACTCGTTGAAGACCTTAGTCTTTAGGCTCTGTATAATGCGCAACAACAAGATCCGAAGAAGTTTTCCAAATGCTGACCAGCCCTGCTGGATTCTTCTGGTAGCCTTCCTCTCGAAGTTGTTCTCACCAAACTGTACAGTTTGCCCGAGGTAAATATGTTCTTGAACAAGTGTGAGATGAAGTCGCCATTGATGTTAATGCCACGTCCTTCCCAGTTCAGCGTCTTAAATACATCCTCCAATGTGTTGGTGAACAATTTCGGGGGACTTACATACCTTTGCCTCAGCCCCCGACGCAATAGTATGTGCTGTATTTTGCTGGTTCTCAGCACTTAGATGTATCGCTAGTCTACTTGGCACCGCTGCAGAGAATCCAGGCCTAATCAGGCTTCGATAGAATCAATAGCCTACTCAAAGTCCAAAAATGCAAGACATAGAGGCCAATGAAACTCTCCGGACTGTATAATCTGCAGCACTGTGTGGATGTGGTCTAGATTGCTGTGTCCTGCTCGAAACTCGGCTTGCTCCATTGTCGACGATTGAAGTCGACGAGTATTCGCGCTAGACGATTTGTTATACGTCACGAATCGTCTAGCGTCTTAGCTACGTGTTCAAGCTGGTTTCAAGAGACGTCTTGAAACCAGCTTGAACACGTAGCTAAGGAGCGAATTGGATATGTAATTCTTTAAATGGTCTTGTTCCCCTTTTTAAATAAAAGAACGACCACGTTCCTTCTCCACGCTTCTGCAGGTTTCCCAGAGAATAGGACTGAGTTGAAAAGCTCTATAGAGGATTTCCTCCCGCTTTCAGAAGCTCAGTCGTTATCCCAACCTCATCAGGGGCTTTCGATTCTTCAGCTGTTTAAGAGCCGCCTCAATTTCATCTTAGCTGACTCCCGGCAGGTCTTCTGTGAAATGGCGGGTTAAGGTTGCTCTAGAATTCTCATTTTCGGGATCAGGTCCAGATGCAAACAAAACGTACAACTGGCCTTATCGCCGGTGATTCTTTTGGATTTGACTTCCAAAAGAATCTCCGGCTTCGAAACGACGATATCCCCATTCCCCACTAAATTTAGTCAACTTCGTCAGGTAGCTTCTCCCAAGTAATTAGACGGACACATTCGACCCCCAGTTTTACTCAATTTCTTTTTCTATTGAGCGTGTGCTGGAGCATCGAATATCGCGTCTTACCAATTTTCTAATTATTTTGCTGAGTGCCTGTAGTTCTGTCGAAGTGGTGAGTGGGTTTTCACGTCGTTCCGTCACAAGCTCCTGAGTCTACTCTGAAAGTTTGGACTTCCTGCCCGTACGCCGTATTTTACGAAAACGCGTCTAAAGCTTCCTCCCTGAAGATTTGCACTATTTGGTCGAGCGCCTGGTATAACCTTTGTTTGTTCATAAATAGAGCAAGAGCATTTTGTATTAATGTAAAAACCCGAAAATACCCGAAAAACCCGAGTACCCGGTTTTGGAACAAAAACCTGAAAACGAAAAACCGGTTCTGAAAAATGGCTAGTTTTCGAGTCTTGACATACAGACGGCGTACTTCAAATAGAGTAAGTATATAATTATCTTCTAAGAATTAATTACAAATGTATAGTTTTCAGATATTTCCCTGTATTTATAGTTTAGGACAATATTACTTGCGAAATTTCATAGTTCTAGGTCATAATATTAACTTCAAGCTGGAGCGAACCTGTTTGATGAAGTCTAGGCTCCGTCCAAATATGCTCCAAACCATTCTAGGGTCTGAAGCGTTCCAGTCAGATCTAGAGTTCAGAACCGATTTGTGGCCGTGGAAACCACAAATGACGGTAACCAGGCGCTCGACCAAATGGTGGAAATCCTCACGGGACGCGTTTTTGTAAAATGCGGCAAAACCCCGGTTTTGCCGCATTTTACAAAAACGCGTCCCTTCCTACCTACCTTCTTTCCTAGATGAACACTTTCGACACCCGTGTCGAAAGTGTTCATCTAATCACTTGGGAGGAGCCACCTGACGAAGTTGACCAAATCTAGTGGGGATATCGTCGTTTCGAAGCCGGAGATTATTTTGAAGGCCGAAAACTTCTACGGCCAGTTGCGCACATCGCATGCATCTCGGGTCCCGAAAATGAGAATTCCAGAGCCAGTAGAGCCACCCTAATCCGCCATTTCAAAGAAGACCTGCCAGAAGTCAGCCAAGACGAAATCGAAGCGACTTTTATACATGAAATAATTAAACTTGGGTTTATTGTTTGGTAACCAGTGAAACGATTTATAACAATAGTTCATAATTCTTATTCGAACAGTTTTCAACAGACTACCTTTTTTCACAAAATAAAAGACCTTTAATCAAAGTTACTCTACCACGTTAGTGGAAAAGAAAATGCAAACCATTTTTTAATATAAATAATGTTCTCACGTTTTCCATCATATCTAAGTCAAATGTATGGTCAGTCTTCCCTGTTGTGCGTCGTAGTACTTATTAGTTCCATAACTGTTTTTGTGGCAGTCAATCTATACGCAATCTGTGGTTTTAACAATTCTGCGTGAAATTGAACCACTATTTTGTTTGAGAAAAATGAGTACAATGGGCTGTCATTCGTGGTTTATTTTCGTCATTTGTGAAGTGTATTAATTCCTTTATATTTGCTTGGGACTTACAAAATTCTTTGTATCCTTGAACTTATTATATTAATTTTTATTAAAAGAAACTATGAAAATAAAGTTCAACTGTTAAATTGCAATAATAAAAATCATTTGCATGAATTTCAAAGTTGATTGTTTTGTGAAGTTATTTTTCACGTTTCTGGGACAAAGTCAAGAATGTCTAGATAGTAAATAGCCTCTACGTATTGTGTTTATGCGTAGAAACGAGCAGTCTTATTGATATTGTTGAATACAATATGGCACATTTTGGAAAACGCGATGTTACCTACAGCGCACTTGATAACGAATTAACTCCGCCACTGGCCTCACTGGCAGAGACCACGAACGCACCTCCAACTTTTATTACCCTGGACCACGAACACGAGGATGCTAACAATGTAATCATCCATAAAGTGCCCAAAAATAAAGGTAAGCAATCAAAAGCCATGGTGTTCTCTTTAGGTCTGTATTCATTGTCTCGCGATCACTATTTTGATACTCAACAGTCATAAGAAGGCGTGTTGTTTGTGTATACAAGGCCATTTAAAATATTGCTGTATCATCAACCTTTCATTAAGTTTTGTTACAAATAAAAACTGCTTGCATAAAAAGATCATGTTACTTTCTTCTTGCAGGAGGATGGACTCATATAGAGGATCTGGACTCATTTTTTACAAGAATGTATAGATACTATGTTCGTGGTGGATTTTACCCAATGATAATCTCTGACCTATTTTATTTGTTGCAATTTATTTTCATAGTGTGGTTTTCCACATTTTTGGTGTATTGTGTAGATTATCAGATATTATTTAGAAATGATCCAAAGGCCAACAGAAGTGAAAAACTTAGTTTAAATGATGTCATATCTTCTCCTTCAGTGTGTGTGCAGAGTGTGGCATGGAAATGGTGAGTAGTACAAAATTTATTGTCATGAAAAGTAGTCCACACTTTCGACTACCTGTGTAGTTTTATCTGTTTAGCAGTGCAAGTACGTAGGAATCGATTCGATAAATCTGACAGTTATTCTCGACAAAATGACTTTTTATCTTTGTTATAAACTCATTTTGTCCAGAATGACTGTCAGATTTATCTAATTGATCCCTACGTACTTGCATGGCAGGTCTAAACTTCAGTATGTATAATTACAACCTGAACAAGATATAATTTCTATCTGCTTACATAGCAGTGTTCTATCTGCTCACAAAGCAGTGCAGACTGAAAGATTAATGTTCAATCTGAATGTGCGGTACACACCTGTGTAGTTATGCATGTGTATTAGATATGATGAAAACATTATTTTGTGATTATATTACATGGCAATTACAACAGTCCTAAGTTATTCAAAATTTATCTCAAACTTCAGCCAGGTTCATACTTCATAAATAAGAAACTTATGTTGTGATTAATATACGACGTGTTTCCGGACGATATCGATAAACTTCGAGCAGTCATTGTACTCATCATTATGAACAACTTTTACTATGGGACCAAAAACTGATACAAATTAATAGATAATATATAATAAAATGTAATATAGAATAAATAATAATTCAATAAAATACTGTTTCTTTTGCGAATGCTTTACATGTGTTTTGCTTATGCAAATGTCAATATGTTTTAACTCGATGTTTTTCAAATAAATAATTATTATAATACAGGTACAATATTTTTTTGTAAATCTTTTGAACATTTTAGGTGGTGTCTCATCACATTGTGTGCAGTCATTTGGTTGATGAGGCTAGTGATATCAATATACCATTTATATTATGCCTATGACACAAAATTATTTTACAATAATGCATTAAAAATTAAAGAGGTGAGTAAATAACTCATGTTCTTGTATTTCTTGTAATTTCACTACATCTAAATGGAAATGTCTAAAATATGGTATTTTTCTTTATTGGATGATTATGTGTTTCAGAGTGATTTAGTTTGGATTAACTGGTCAACAATACAGGATAGAGTGCGAGAAGCACAGCCAGAACACCACATGTGCGTCCATAAGCAAGAAATCAACGAATTAGACATATACCATAGAATACTCAGGTATTTTATATAAAACTCCCTCTTTGTTTACTACACATAAAGCTGAATTGAACACCACATAAAGCTTGTTTAAATGCGTCACTAGCAAAATAGGCCATGCAACCCATGGGGAATCCACCTGTGGGTATTGTAAAAGCTGGCTGTGGACAAAGCGTGCATAAGCAACCCAATGATGATAAACTTCACAAAATTTTTTTCAAAGTAAAATAACAGTATTATGTAATTCTTTTATGGTAGAGATTATACCCCATACTCATCAAGAAGCACAAACATTCTGTGTTTTGAAATTACAAATGCAGTGGAAATTCTAAATGTCATAAAGGATATTCATTCAAGTGGACAAGTGGATCTATTTTTTTCATAACAAACTCATTATGTAACATGTGTCCCAGATTGCGGTCACTGTTCTGTTTTGAGATCAATAATACATAACAAACACTACATATGATGCACATAAGTACATAATAGTTATTTATACACAATATCCAACCAACTTGAGTTCCGTCTTTATCTGGGTTTATCATTTCAAGAGTTTATTTGCTCCATACTAAACTATTGATGAACTTATACATAAAATATGTTAACATTTGTTGCTCATATTCAGACTTTTGGAATGAACCAAAAAGTATGAAAATAGATCGGACTGCACTTCTGTAAAGTTACAAGCACTTTTGTGATTTTCACCTACTGTATTGCACTGTAAAGTAGTGTAAAGCCTATAGGTACTAATTGAAATAGATCTTATCTCGTGTAGTGTAGTGGCACTTATTTCATGACAAAATGTTTCTTGAGTTTTGGTAAGGGTAGACATAATAATGCTTGTGACTGTACACAAACTTTGCTTATGTTAGGAGGAAAATATTCCAATCTTATTACTTTATTATTGCCTATGAAAATGGAAAATACTGTAAATATAATATGTGAAGTAACAGTCAACAGTTATGAACAATTTATTTACCTTACAGATTTACAAATTATATGGTAGCAATGGTTAATAAAAACTTATTGCCTCTGCAAATACATGTGCCTTGTATTGGTGATTTTCACTATTTATCCCGAGGTTTGAAATGGAACTTGGAATTTCTGTTATTTTGTAAGTATCACACTTTCATATTATGTCTCACCTAAATACGAGGACAGTCACGCATTTCCTTGAAATGTATTTGCAAAACATTTTCATTTTATTGAAAACTCTATTTGTAGCCAACTGTCCCAATATTCATTTTAATTTTATCATAGAAATACAATCTAGTATGAAAGCAATTTGTTAAACTTCGCCATGTGCATTTTGACCAACAATTGAATACACTCGTACAAGATTGACATAACTCTAATAGAGTCACAGACTAGTGTACCAACCTCTAACAGGTAAGCACATTATGCACTACATATTATTTTGTCGTTGAGTGTAGTGAGGAGCTCGTGGCTAAATAATAACAGCCGCTCGGGGTCGATCTTTAGGTTAAGCCGTGCTTGCCTAGGTTGGTCTGTAGATGGGTGACCGCCCTTACATACCGAGTTTCCTCCGAGCCTCGGAAAGCACGTTAAGCTTTTGGTCCCGGCTGTCATTTGTAGATCTTTGACAGTCGTTACAGGTAGTCAGTGGCCCAAAAAGTCTGACAACCAGTCTTACCAAGTGGTATCGTATTACTCAGGACTAACTGGGTTGTGAAGGTCAGGTAGGCAGTCGCTCCATGTAAAATATTGGTATCCAGCTGCATCCGGTGAGACTGGAAGCCGACCCCAACATAGTTGGGAAAAGGCTAGGTAGATGATGAGTGTAATTCAATGAACTTAGAATCAGATGAGTACAAAACGACTCCTCACCGCACATAACTACGGTTTTTGAATATACAATTAAAATTAAATTTACATGCAAGCCTTAACACTGAAATCATTTCACAAGTTTTTGAAAATAATACTTCTGAACTTACAACCCGGTTATATTAACTCTGGAGCTGGTGTCGATGACTTTTCTTTTATTTTTGCTTTTTCGTCAGTACGGTTAGCTCTTTCGTTGCAGATTCATATAATGATATTTTCGTGCTATCCACTGCTTTATTTTTGAAAATTTCATTGTTACATTTGGACTTTTATTGTTATAAAAGTCATCGACGCCAGGTCCAGAGATAATGTAACCGGGTTGTACCAAGTTAGTCAGAGTGCACTATACGAGATCACTGCAGCTGTTTAATAATCTACATAGGCAGAGGATAGATTTAGTGCAAAATGTCCGTGTTCCAACAGACAGTCCTTGGAGTCCTTGGGAGAATTGCTGGCAGCTTCGTGCGTGTTACAAGGATCATTCAAAACGAATGTTACTCGCTCGTCAGCTCGAGAGACAAATACTATGGTTGGCCGTTGTGAACTTACTGCTCTCGCCACTTATACAGGCGTGGCAAATACTTTACTTCTTCTTCAATTATGCCGAGGTAAGTTTCATAAATATTTCCTCTTTTTCTGTAACAAAGGTAAGAGCAGTCAACCTGTCTTTGACTTACATGTCGCAAAATCTACTCTGGCTACCCGTTATCTGCACGAGCTCCCAGCTCTATAAATGAATGAACACATTGCGAAATTTAATCGCACCATATCGAAGAAACGCGTGCCTAAGACAAGAAATACCAAAAACACCTTTAAAATAAATAATAGAAGTGACAACCGGTATAAACTTCTGTTTAACGGTTAAACAGAAGTTTATACTAGTTGTCACTAAAAATGTAGGTATGGTTAAACTTTAACCACATTTTTAAGGCATGGCTAAGCTTAGTATAGTTTAACCATATATTTTTAAGGCATGGCTAAGCTTAGCATAATTTAACCATACATTTTTAAGGCATGGCTAAGCTTAGTATAATTTAACCATACATTTTTAAGGCATGACTAAGCTTAGTATAATTTAACCATACATTTTTAAGGCATGGCTTAGCTTAGTATAATTTAACTATTCATTTTTAAGGCATGGCTAAGCTTAGTATAATTTTATTACGCGTTCATTAATAAGGGGGTTTGCTTATTGCTTCCGCAATATATTTCCCAATGATTCTTTCCAAGACTTATTTATTACGACACCTTTGAAATGATATGACATAATGATAATGATATGATATGACTTGTTTGAATATTTTTAGCGAAATTAATCATTCATGGGTAAATAATGTATTAATAAATGAGCGCTGTAATCCTAATACATTTTTATCATATATTTTTTTTGTTATATTCCAAACTTATATTGTCACGTACGGGATATCCGTGATTACTATTTGTTTCAGCTCCCGATATTCCAGTAAGTGACAATATAAGTTTAGTTTTAAACCGTGAAAGCTTAAAACAGTGTTTGTTATATTCCAGTTAATAAAACGTTCGCCTGCGTCACTTGGTCTGCGAACATGGTCGCTGTACGCCCGCATAACTCTGCGACATTTCAACGAATTGGAACATGAACTCCGAGACAGACTGAACCGTGCTCACAAACCCGCTACCAAATACCTAGGAAGCTTCTCATCACCGATCACCACTGTAATTGCCAAGTAAGGGATTTTTTGACAAAAAAAAACCAAACTCAAACTCTAAGCATTTATTTTAATTGGACTAATTAAAATCGACACATATGAATTAAAAAAAAAAAAAAATGACAAACTGCTGTGGTTGCACATTACAAAGCGTAGATCTATGGAGAAGAATGGGCAAAGTTTAAAGGACACCTAAACAGGCCCTAAAAATTAAATTAAGTAATACAAGAGATAATATTTTCTGTGAATTCAGTCTCTCTCTCCCAAAAAGTAGAGGGCCCGGTCTCACCAACGGGAACAGTTTAGGCTGAATTAATGGTTAAATTAAAATACTGCCAAATGTTCAAAACTTCCGGGCTGTCCGCTCTGCCACTAAAAGCGAGTTGTTTGTTTCGCAACAAACAAAACAAAGAAATACGTATCGAAAGAAGCTATCTCGACTGCTTATCAAAATGCGTAGTTCGTGTGATTCATAATTCATTGAGTCACGCAAATGTCTTCTTGCGTCGTAGAGGGTAAGCACTAAGCAGTCTTGAGTGTTATCTTAAAATAATCAGATTTAGTTGATTGCAGCATGAAAATAGAAATTGGAATAGCGCTAAGGTGGCTCGTAGGTCATATTATTATGTAGACTCATTTTGTTACAAGCATGTCTTTTAAGCGACTTATACAACTGACCGCATAGAATTACTAGATAAATTAAAGCATATTCTAACTGCGCATACTTATCAGAGTTACTAAACAACATTATTTTGTTGTACTATTCTAATCGTGACAATTCAGTAATCGTAACTACGCCAAAGTATTTATCTTGCGAAAGATATTACGTAAACAATGCCGTGCTATTAATATTTCGCTATGTTTACTTTTGACAAAAATAAAATTCGTGCGATTTGGCACTTACTCCGTTACTGATTTATGGCAATGACGACTGACGAGGAACTTTCGTTTAGTACTTTAGTCTATTGCGCAGTTAGCTGTGTATCTATCGATCGATTAATGACATTGTGGCGTGTACATTGTTTTATATTATGTGTATCGGGGTATCCTAATATACAGATGAAATAATGCTGACTCAGTTTTTATATCAAGTAGCGCAAACAACTATTCTCACAATTTCCTGAAATTCGTTTTATTTAATGTTTTAATAGCAGATCTTTCACCTTATAAATCAACAATATATTGCTATCAAGTATACCCGAAAAATAATAGTCCACTCGATTGTTGATCTTTTATTTAGTTAAAATAAACACTAAAACTCCGCAACATAGTAAAGCCATTACAACAAAGCCAAGTACAGCATAGGAAGCAAGAGCGTGCGAAGCGAGCTCGGTACTTTGTGTATCCCGACTCGGTTGTTAGGCTACTTTAAACCCTGCAGACAAAAATTAGATAACACTTCTTTTATTTGGAAACCCAATACAATTATTTGATGATTGGAAATAGATTTATGAGGTAATTGATTAAATCATACCCCATAAAGAATACTTAATTTTTTTGGTTAGGTACCTTAGACGCCTTAGTTAGAGCATTCGACGTAAACTGTATTTTAACCATAATGTGTGTGAATATAAGGTATAATGTTCCAGGAACGTGGTGTTTCTATCTGCGAGTGTCCTGGGCGTGCTCGTCGTGCTGTCGGTGTACGACGAGGATGTACTCACAGTGGAACACGTGCTCAGTATCATCACAATACTGGGCTGTATTCTAGCCGGGGCCAGGTTGGTATACCATATCATTTTCTACGCATGTTAGATTTCATTCCGCATCTTTGCGGTAGATCTGAAGCCTTTTCTACTACATTTTAAGTTACGTTTATACTGCCGGAGTGTGCCACTTTATGCACTTTTCGCAATTTCTGTGTGTCGTTGGTTTTCTTATCGGACATAACGTCGATCTCAGTCGCAATATTGGTTCATCCCCACTAGTTCTACTAAGCAGTTCTACGATAGAACTAATGGGAACATATTTTTCCACTAGTCCTACGTTTTGAGGTGGTCTACAAAATCGTAGAACTATAGGACCAATTATTCCCATTTGTTCTACTGTTCTATTACACAATTCTACTTTAAAAGTAATGGAGTTTTTGTTCTCATTAGTACTACGTTTTGTCGAAGTTCGTACATTCACACTGTACAAAACTCGCACTAATACGAATTTGCACCGCTTTGGGGTTGCTAGTAGTATGTTGGCACGAATAGGCTCAGGTTTACTGTGCGAGTCTACACTCGAAGATTACATAGTTAAGTAGGAGATAAAAAACAAGGATAGTACAGTCACAATAGAATCATGAAGAAGTACTATCTTCATTGCATGCTGCATTATAATCGAAATATATATGGATTGTTTGTGAGATTCCTATTAACAACACACACATGACACACGTACTATCAGGGTCTTTTCCGCCTGACCAGTTTAATTTTTTTTCGCTTATAACAATAACTCTCGTTTGGCGTGCGCTCGGCCGATTCGGTATATTTTCATTCATTATTTCTATACAAACTCAACGGGGCGGGGCTAGAGAGCGTTTCTATGTTGCGAGTGCAAGCAAAAATTAGCTTAGTGGTGGTCAGGCGGGAGTGTCCTCGACAGTACACATACATCCTTCATGATTCTGGCCTCCTGGTACTTTATTATCCCTGTTTCTCATCTCCTACTTGACCTTGAATGAACCGCAGTATTTACAGCCTTACGCGCTCAAGAACAAAAATTATACACATTCTAAAGATGCATTTCGTACACATATAGAAGTCTGACCTAGACCGTACTAGGAACGAGTCAGGCAAAAAAGTATTCTTTATGTTGAAAAGTAAAGTAAAAAACTATGCCCAATAACCCGTTCCGTCGCGTGCCATGCACGGTGTGTCAATGTCGGCGAGAATATTGTATCTCTAATACTGACAACTGAAGGCTGACGAGTACCGGCTTACTGCTGTCTCTCTAAATAAATAAATATCGCTGGACATTACACACAGTGCCATCTAGTGTCACACTAAGCAACGAGGCTTGTGTCGTGGACATCAGATAGTTGATATACTACATACATACTTTTTGTTTGTTGACTCGGAAACAAATGTCCATGCTCATCACACAAACATTTGCTCCTGCCGGGATTTGAACCCCCGACCCTAAGAACGTAAGGCAGCCGCTGCGCCATTCGTCTATGAAATCTTCGTAAAATGATGTTTTATTCTTTGATTTCTTGGTGTCATGTGCTTATTTTATATGTAGTCTGGCCGCTATGTTTCATGAATATGTGCAAGTTCTCATCGGCATCGGTAATCTATAGCGCGAACTCAACATTGACGTCGCTATAGCAACGCTAATCCAACGTCTGCTATAGTTGGTGCCAGTTAAGATGAGAATAGCGGTCATTGACCCACCTACATTTATTAAACTTTCGAATTGAATATTCTTGTCTTGAATCATCATGATCTTCAACATTCTTTGTAATGAAAAACGATACATGGTTTATTTGTTTTGGTTCGTACGAAGAGATAATTAGGGAAAGGCCAATGACCGCTATACTCAACCTGGCACCAACTATTAGTCGAGTGCAATTAGACATAAAATACTCAAAAGGTGGAACGAAGTTTGTAGTGTTCGGATTTTCATGGGACTTTGAGTTTCTAGAGGAGTAGAGAAGAAAGTTAAAAAAAAAATTTCGCCGCTAGCGACTTTTTTTTTTTTTAAATTTTCTTTGGATTTTTTTTTTTCGTTTGTGACCAACTTCAAATTCGACGAATTCATATTGTAGCGTAATAGTGTGACCTGTGTGCACCCATTTAATGCTAATTTAGTCTGTTTCTTTGTTCATAGTAGTCGATGTAATGCAATATTTCAATTTTTTTTTGAAAATGTCCTATTTTCTGCAATTATTTTTAAATTTATGAATTTTAAGACCAAGATTTCTTTTGAAATTGGTAACTGATACTTTTTCACAGATAATTGGATGTAAAAATATTCAAGAAAACCATGTTTACGAATAAAGTGACATTGTAATGTGTTCACAATTATCAGGAAATCGTATATATAAAAGTAAAGAAGGTCATTTTTCTCAAAATATTTCTATGACGGTCAACGTAAATATTATCCTCAAAATATCCTTATTATGTCTGCTATCCATAGATAACAAAAACAAACAAAAAAAACTGGTGGTACTCGATAAAGGTTGATTATTAAAAAGGTGTAATGGGGCCGCTGGTAAATTTACAAAAAATATCGTAATTATAACGTAGCCATTTCTAACGATTTCTATCTAAGATAAGTTGCAAGCTTGGGTCTCTGCGCGCAATTTAATATCAATACCGATACCGATACCACTCCCACTTCTTAGCGATAGAGGCTCTTTTGTCATGATTTACTTTTTCAGCAGTAACCAATATTTTACAAGTATCCTTAAATATTTATCTAGTTATTATACCTCGTTAGATAGCTAATAAAATGAGGATTATGGCAATAATTTGCATATTGAGTTTCATAGCAGTATTTGGAAAAAAATGCTTTCATTAACATACACGATTTTCTAACATTTCCGAATGAATTTTAAGTCACTACACTCATGAAAGTGGTCTTCATTAATACTTTCTGATCCAGTTATCTGTGAAAAAGCATCAGTTACCAATTTCAAAAGAAACCTAAGTCTTAAAATTCGATATTTTAGAAATAATTGCAGAAAATAGGAAATTTTCAAAAATACTTGAAATATACATTAAATCGACAACAATGAACAAAGAAACAGACCAAATTAGCGTTTAATGGATGCACGTAGGTCACACTATTACGCTACAATATGAATTCGCCGAATTCGAAGTTATTCATAAACGAAAAAAAATATTTCAATGAAAATTCAAAAAAAAAAAAAAAGTCCCACGAAAATCCGACCACTATAAACTGTGTTCCACCTTAATGTCTAATTGCACTCGACTATATATTATAGTCAGAAGCTACCTAGATCTGCGTGTTCTTGCTCTGATGAGCCGCTTTTGTTTTTTTTTTTGTTAGCATTGGCTTTTATTCTGTTCCATTTTCGCCGACTTTTCAATTCCTAAACCAGGCAATTCTTAGTTTTTATATGATTCCCACTTTTATCGGTACCGTGTGTTATGGTATGTTAGTGACTTATTCGTGTTTAGTGATGTTAGAATTAGTTCTAATTAGCCCCGAATCTAGGTTTGTTTGTTGTGTCCATTTATAATGAGGTTAAATTAGTCTGATCTTTGTTATTGTACTAGCTCGGTACCTTTAGCCAATGTACGTTAATATTAATTCAAACCATTTTAAAAAGAATTCATTTAATCATTCAATCAATCATTCATTTTATTTCAAAATCAAACCATTTATATAAACTAGGTAATGAAAAGGTCCTTTAAACGTCAAACTTTAAAACAAAGAAAATAGATAAAAACCTTTCACCCTTTCGGAGATTACATCCAACATCAGTGTGTGTAGAATCAAATACTATCTAACTATTTTAAAGTAACTTTCAATGTAACCATTGTTCGTTTAGTTGTGTGCTTAGTTTAGTTTTAGTTTAGTTGTACCTTGACAAAAAAATGTATAACTTCAGATTAAGGGGTCTACAGGAGCTAAACGCGAGTTTTATAATGCAAAAAAGAATATGATTCACTGCAATAAACAAAACCAGAAAAAAATATGCTATTCTTCAGGATATATGCTAGTATGATAGTGTTTTAAAAATATAATACAACTGATTTAACTTGATAAAAAAAAAATCACGAACTTATCTCTAAAAATTTCTTTTAACGAAAACCATACATAATTTCTTTGAACGAGTATAAAATACATGCGATCACTCTGATTTGTTGGCAAATAATTCTACAAGCAACATATTAGCATGATAGTGTTTTATTTTTTTAGTCAACACAAGATATTTTTTGTAAATCGCAAAAAACCACTCATTTCGCACTATTTGGCCCGCAGTGACGGACGTAACACCACTTTGTAGTGCAACCTGATTAGAACTTTATTCTAACAGTTTTTCAAACGAAGTTTGAACCATCACAAATAGAGTTGCTAATTTAGCTCCTGTAGTCGCCTTAATGCAAAATGTTTGGGTGAATTATCTGGCAGCATCGATTTGATGTTATTTTGTTAATGTGTGTGCAACAAAAAGTTACATGTTAATGCGTACAAATCATAAAGTTTAAAATACGAATCGTTGCTGATAGTACTTCGCCCGTAGGTATCTTGTTCGCACAGTGAAAGTACCCCGCGCCGCGTAACCGCTGCTTCTGTCTGCAAAGTTCCAAAGCATACAGACAGTGGATTGTTGTCACCAGTAGGCCTATTACGTATCTTTCTGATATCCAGTGACTATCAAGCTTCGCCGGTTGTATACCGAACTTTGATGACAACCTAGAATGTCATAATATTGGTATTACGTATCGCACTGAGTGGATATCACTATAAGGTGACTAACAGCCCGGGTACGGTGTAACGTCTTTCACGAAAGCCACTTCAAACTCAGTTGTCATCAATTCGTTGTCCACTATGCTTACTTAATCGAAATAATTTAAGTATTGATACGAAAGCGTCTGTCAAAATGAGTTACGGTGACTATCAGCCACGATGACAACCAATGACGTCATATTTGATCGCGACTGGTCATACATAATACGAAACTAACCTTTTGACAGTTAATTGATGGACACTGAGCCCAGTTACTATCATTTCAATCTGTCAACAGAGATACGTAATAGTCCTACTGTTCCACTGCCGACGAAGAATGACTACCTATCAGCCATTGTCTCGCTAATGAAACTTACAAAAGGTTGTCGGTCGCGTGTCCGTAAGAGATCATATTAATGGTTGATTCCTGACTGTTTACACCGTGCAGGTGTTCCGCCCACAAGAACCCTGTTAATCAAACAACTCGGTTATAGTTGCTAGGTCTAGTCACTTGTCGCTATTCGCCGGCGGTAAAACAGGCCAAAATATGTGTGCACTCAAAGCATTTATTTGAATTAGAACATAACAGGCACTTTTGAATGTTAGAAAAGCAAATAAGGCGAAGCTAAAGTCACAGAAACAAGGCATAATACCTTGTGCAAGTACTGTGGTGGCCCATTCCAAAGAGTATAGATCTCTATGGAGGAGAATGGGCAAGAAACTCAATACCCACTCAAATAAATTTCCCTCGCTCAAGCTTCCACACAGGATTCACTGATGCCAGCATGTTTACTGATGGTTTATTTATGCTTGTTCATCTTCCCCGCTGTATTTTTTTAAATAAATACTACTGACGACGAAACATATACACGAATATAATGTTTAAATAAGACGTGTCAAAAATGAATGGAATCGCAACCATCAGAAGCGAACATGATTCTCCAATGTTAGAAGAGACCAACCAAACGAAGGTCAAAACACCAATGCTCATTCCTATGGATTGTACCTGTCTTTATCACTATTCCTATATTGGCTCTAGGCTGCATAGTCGGCTGATTGTGCCCGACTGGCTGCGGTTGGTCAGGCTTCCTCTACCATCCCAGAGTATGTCTTTCCTTACAAAAAAGTGCCCCCTGGTGTATCCGGCTTGTCCGGGTCAGGTTTGCTCCTGGCTGGGTGTGGTGATCAATCATCATCATCATCATCAATTATTATTTCCATAATTAATAGTTACTTATGTCTTGCTGTGTTGTATCACACAGAGATTTTATTGATGTTTTGGTTACAGGGCTCTCATAGGTGAGGAGGAGCGCCTGGGCGGAGGATGTACGGGCCCCGCGCGTGGCGAGGAGCTGTTCGTGCAAGTGCTGGGGCACGTGCATTACCTGCCCGCGGCGTGGAGAGGCCGCGCGCACACCAAGGACGTAGCCGCGCACTTCCAACAACTCTTCCAGTTTAGGGCTGTACGTATTAATCTATCAACTACATACCATAATATTAAACCAAACAAAGTGCGCACTTTGATTTATAACTCGTTAGTCATAGATATGGGGCTCCGCAGCAGTAACTAATTCAAATTCACATCAAAGAGTTCAAAATTAAATTTTGAATTTCTTACTTCAACAAAGCTATGTTACCTGTGTATATAACGGTTAAGGTAGTTCCCCTTACTGCCTCGTTGAACGTATTCACCCTGTATATTAATCGAAATCCCTAGGGCTCATAAATTAATTTCCGGTAACATACGTATACAAGACAGATTTGTCAATGCATGAAACTTAAATATAACGAAACGTGGGTGTCCTCTAGATACACCTTTTTCCTAACCTAAATAGATCCCCAGATGCTTGTTAACTTTTGTTAAATATTTTTGTTTTACGTTTTTTGTATAGTAAGCAACGACCTATTGTCGGGCCTACGCTGTTCCCCCATGCTTAAATACTAATGTTCTAACAAAATAATATTGTAATTACTTACCTAATGATTTGAAAAGACTTATCAAAGAGTTTCTTGCCGGTTCTTCTCCATAGAAACGACCAACATGCACCTTTTTCGACGTTCTATAAGCGCCCATCTAGGCTTATGTGAAATAAAATATTTTGATTTGATTTGAACCCTTCGGGGATTACAGCCGTGAAGTTGTGTTAGTACAAACGTCCTCTATATGTCTAAACATGATCAATGTTCTCCAGGCGTACATAATCTTTGAGCTGCTCAGCCCGCTGCTGTGTCCCCTGGTCCTGTTCTCGCTCCGCTCCCGAGCGCTCGACATCGTAGACTTCTACCGCAACTTCACCGTCAGTGTACTGGGCATCGGGGACGTTTGCTCCTTCGCACAGGTACGCCACACTTTTAACGGTGCTCAAAGGCCCTACTACCATCACTTTCATCAGTACTATTTAATCCAATCCTCCTATCCTAGTCCTATCTAATTATTTTAATCTTACTTCAGTGTGAGAAAAGGATGGAGCTAGAAGTGCTGTAGAGTGCCCTCTCATTTACACTTTGAAACAAGATTGAAGTAATACTTTTACGAGAGGTGGTGGTACGATCCCATACATTCGCATTTGCTAAACAAGGCGATTTAGCAAATTCCAATGTACATTTCACCACCTGGCCTGTGCTGTTACGGGCCGACCTGAGTATGTGTGTAATACTCCATAAAATGAACTATAAACCGCTATACTATCTTGTACCTAAATGTGGAAATGTAAAAAGTTTACACAAGAGGGATTGCCTTTTGATTTACGAAGCCCTCTTTTAAGCATTGTTATCGTATAATGTTTTTAAAATGGTTCTTGGACATTGCTTCACTATGCTTTCTTTCACCGTTTTGAAAGTTAGGTGCCTGCTTGGGTTTGAACCCATTGCGGCTGTTATCACTGGGTAGGTCACCACTGGTTTGCACTGCTGACTGACATTACAGTCAAATCAGCTACTCATTACATTTTGTGTCGATGTTAAAGCCATGAGCTACGTGACCCGGAACTTATTGTCCACTACCAACTATAACGATCACTTATTAGAATAAAATTTGTCTTGACTTAAACGGCTGCAACCGGTGGTGCCTGCGTAGTCTGTGTTTCTCTGAAACTGGCCGATACCGAAACTTCAATCGGTCTCTAATGCTCTATTAAACTACATAAATTAAAATGAGATAACACCCGACGATTTCAGCTGGATATCCGTCGACATGGTCACCCTGATTGGCATACACCGGGCAAATTAAAAGGTATGTACGTTTTATGTTACTTTTGCGATTAGTCAACACCGGACGATAAGTTTGCGGCTGCTTGGATCTAGTCAAGCAGTTCTGAGGTCTTGGTTCGATTCCCAAGTCGGGTAGTGTGAGTCCTGGGCTTCGAGTGGCGCCATTGACCCCATGCTGCTGATCCCAGTCCGGTCATGGTTGATTCGGCTCCCATCGGACTTTGAGAGAGGGAAGAAAGAGTGCACCTGTAAAAATATAATACTGCACAAGACTGCGCAACCAGTACAGTATTTTATCTGTACTAATATTACAAAGAGGACAGATTTGGATGTAACGAATAAACTTAAAAACTATTGAACCGATTTAAAAAATTCTTTCAGCAATGGATAGCTGCATTATCAGCGAATAACAAAGGCTATATTTATCCCCGTACTCCCACGAGAATTCGAACTACGTGGGGGATACCGCGTGACGTCCGCTAGTATTATATATTATCGATCGCTACTGTCCGCTGAGATTAGCCAATCTTCAAGCCATGGCCGGATACGGTCAGGAAGACGGCAATTATTCTTCAAAAACAGATTACATAACAATATACATTTAGTCAGTCATTATCATGACTGATTAAAAAAAATATGATTCTATTTAGTCCGTCAGTTAGATTATCGAAAATATTGGATACGTGTTTTATGTTTTATCAAATAAATAAAAATTTACGAAGATAAATCGTGTCAAAGATCATGAGTGGGGGACATTTGAGTAAAAAATCTACTCAAATGTGACGTCACAGGAGTTTTCGACGCACTGTATCGTCTTCATTTTTTGTTTGCATGAAAAAAGAAAAAATATGTGTCCAATATTTTTTGGAAATCTGACGGACTAATTAGATTTCTTTTTTGTCATCTACCCTATTGCATTAATAAATAATTTCAGGAGGAAACGGCAACACCCAATACGACCAGGGAGAGGGTGGTAAGACAGAGTTGTCGTTGGTGGCGTTCTCGTGCCGCCACCCCGGCTGGCAGCCCACCGAGCCGTCCCAGCGACAGTTCCTGCGCTCGCTGCGACAGAGCATGTACCACGCGGTGCCTGCCAACAACCACCTGGTAACTACTTATTTTAATAATTCATCATCATTTCAGCCGAAAAAAGTCCACTGCTGGACATAGGCCTCCCCCAAGTGTCGCGTCGCCACATTGACCGGTCCCGTGCGACTACGGATCCAACGGATTCCCGCAACCTTCACCAGGTCACCGCTCCACCTAGTGGGAGGCCTTCCAACGCAACGTCTTCCGGTTCGCGGTCGCCACTCCAGAACTTTTCGGCCCATCGGCCATCCGTTCTGCGAACAATGTGCCCTGCCCACTGCCACTTAAGTTGGCAATTCTTCGGGCTACGTCGGTAACCTTGGTTCTCTTGCGGATGTCTTTCTGAAACTCCGAGCATAACCCTCTCTTCTTTTAATATCGCAGGATAATAAGAAAAACCATAATGAGACAAGCATATCTTAGGTAAATCTCGAACAGCGGCGATTCGTATGAATATTATTTGGATGTTATGAACGTCATAGTACATTAATGAAAGCGCTCATTGGTTACCACTGATTCACTCTAGCCATGTTTTGACCAGAATATGTTATGAATTGAATCTAAGATTTTATCCAATCAGCAGTTGATTTTGTTTTCTTCACGCACTGGTTTATTGCTCGAACCTAAATTGTTACATCACAGGCGAATGCTTTAATAAATAATCGAAGACGATAATCGCCAGCTTCTATGACATAGGAGACCTGAGCGATTCCGATACAGATGCCTACAGATAAAGAAATCTTCACGCTATGTTACTAACGACAATTAACATGATTTTTAATATCTTATTTCAGAACAAAACGATGCTGGGCTCGTACATTCAACAAAGTCTGTTCGGTGCTATCACACCACTTCCAGCAGTTCTCTCATACTATCCACAGCAGAAGCAGCAGCAGTACAGATTACCAGTATGTATCATTGGCGAATTTCACACAAAAACGAACTTAGAGCAATAACCTTAATTTGTTGAGATGGTGGTGGTGGGTATCTTTCAGTTGTAAACTAAAAAGTATAATATAAATTGGAAAAATTTCAATGGTACTTTCATTTCGAACGCGCAATCTCATGAAAGGATTTTTCAAGTAATAAAGATTAATAATTCCTTTTTTTCCAAGGACATGGATGAAACAAGCGACGAGGATGAAGCCCCGGCAGCGGGGCCGACGCACTCGACGGAAGCAACCAGTGGCCCAAGGCCCATGGGGCTGGCGGGAGTGAGCTCAGTGTTGGGAGCTAGTGCCATGAGCGACGCGCCTCGGCAGCCCGGCGACGATAACCAGGACATGTCTGTTAGCACGCTGCACCTGTATGACCTGCATCTGACACAGGTACGTACTCATGTTACTAGGGCACTTGCCGTATCATTACAGGCCGTACCATTACAGCCAGAGGTACTTGTAGTACATTCTTATAACAGTAGGCCTATTACGTATCTTTCTGATATCCAGTGACTATCAAGCTTCGGTTGTACACCGAACTTTGATGACAACCGTGAATGTTATAATATTGATATTACGTATTACACTGAGTGGATGTCACTTTACCGTTACTAACAGCCCGGGTACGGTGTAACGTCTTTCACGAAAGCCACTTCAAACTCAATTGTCATCAATTTGTTGTCCACTATGCTTACATAATCGAAATAATATAAGTATCGATACGAAAGCGTCTGTCAAAATGAGTTACGGTGACTATCAGCCACGATGACAACCAATGACGTCATATTTGATCGCGACTGGTCATACATAATACGAAACTAACCTTTTGACAGTTATTTGATGTACACTGAGCCCAGTTACTATCAATTCGAGCTGTCAACAGAGATACGTAATAGCCCTGCAGATCAATATGTCAAGAAGTGAAGTGTCAGGCGATTTTTTACCATGCGTAGTGGGAGTAGGGTCACATTGAACATTATTCCAGAAACCGAACACGTGGGATTAGAAACTCAACACCGTTCGATTATCGTTGTTTGAAGAACAACTTTTTATACAATTTAAACGTGTCTTTGGCAATAAAATCTATCAGTTGCACGCACACGAATATAAACGCAAACAATCTCAACACAGGCTTCTTTTAAGGGCGCGCTCGCATATTTTGGGCGTTTGACCAAAAATACGTACTTTTCCAAGTCCTCGATATTTGTTATATAAAGATAATGGCATAATATTTCAATGAAGAATCATAAATCTGGCTTTGTTTTAGTTCGTAGATTGATTAGAATTTTGTTATAATAGTTAATATTACGAGAAATAGCAATTTTCCGACAGCCAATTTCAAGCAAAAGTTAAACATTAGGTTTTCTCCTGCCATTTGTATCAAACTGGTAACACGAAAAAATCTAAAAAATATATATATGTACTGGTCATATAGTCCTCAAGGTTGTAGATTGATTAGAATATTGAAATAAAAATTAAATCGACGCAAAAAAAAACGATATTCAAAAGCAATATTGATCTAAAATGTATGCATTTTCAGCGTCCATTATATTCCAAATAAACTCAATTTTATCAAATAAATTAATATGATATAAAACTTCGATCTACAACGAATACGATTTATTAGTTTTCGTTTGTCAATATAATAAGACAAAATTACAATAAATAAAATTGGAGAACTATAATTCTGCGTCAATTCAGCTCGCACCTCAGCCCATGTCAGTCTCGTCTCTAATTTTCGTCAATAACAATCGACAATCGTCCGGAGATCAATATTATTATCGAGTCGTGTAGGCCGGTCGAAAAAATTTGAACCAGGAAGTAAAAATCAAAAATTTGCGAAAAAAATTTAGCAGCCCTCATAACCGCATTTAATTAATTATTTTTTTATGGTTTCTATAACCATTTTATGTTTGTTAATATTATCGTATAAGATAAGATTCTGTAATATCTCCTCCTGAAAAAGGGCACTGGCTCTTGTAACACTTCATACAATTGACTTGTTCAAAAAAAAAAAAAACATATTTTTTTTAAATATAATTTAAATCTTTATCATAAATGATAGTAATGATAGAAGCGAAAAACTCTCAATTCTTTTTTATTTATTTATTATAGACAATTTAAAATTGATAAAATTTTGAAATTAGTCACGTGACTAGAAACGCGCCAAAATCGGTCGCCATATTGGCTACGTCACAATGTTAACGGACTTGCTCAACAATACAGTGTGAATTTTCGTGAACTTTCAGCATTAAATTTAATAATGAAAAATATGTCACGGCAGCTGTTTCATACAATAAGTTTGTAGTTAATATCTACAATAACGTGTTGAGGTCGGTAAAACGACAGCGACATCAGTTTATTGCCAAATATGTGTAAAATACTTAGTAACTACACCCTTCCTAAAATAGGTAACCTACATGCACTGAAAATATTGTACTAAAGAAGCTTCTCGTTTGCTAATAAAACTCGAAAGGTCAAAATGAAAACAGTAACATTCTACCTGCGTTCTTATTTTCGTCATTATTCATACATAATTTTCATACACAAGCCCAACACAATCAAAGTCTTGACAATATTACTAAAAAAAACCATGTTGCAACATAACACTTATTTTAGTAGTGCTGACCGCAAACCCAAGTTTCGCAATCACGATTAAAAAGTTGCATTCAGCCTAATCGATACTCGCAATGAAATGAAGTCTGGAAAAAAAGAGATGATACTGAATACTGAAAGCTCCTTGGTATAACTTTTATTAATTATTCTAAACTATCATTTTTAATAATGTAATTTAGTAATTATTCGATGCTTTTGATTGATTTCACGAGAAGGAGATTATATTAATGAGAAACAAGGAAGGCTACGGCTAAATTCGCGTCGATTTTTTAGTTTCTAAATTTAAACTTGGAATGCGCTCGCAATTCACATTTATGAGTATTTTTATTTACTACATCATTTATTTATTGTGAATTTTGTTTTGTAATAACTGAAGGTTGGATATAGTGCGCCAATGATCTTGATAGGCATAGTTTTGATTAATCCACCAAAGATAGATAAATATTATCAACTCTAAAACCTCAACAGATTTTTACAATACCTACCAAGATCCTTGGCGCACTTTTTCCAACTAACGGGACGCTAGACTGAAGTGATAACTTAAATTAAACTAATTTATGTTGAACTACCTAGGTATTTGATATTGAAATTATTTAAAAATAAACAAATTAGTGGCGTTAGTTCAGATTTTGTCCACTCGCCAAAGATCCTTGTACAGTCAGGTTTTTTAATACAATCGGATTGGGTTTTTAGACATGTGTCAAAATAAAAAGTAATCTAAATCAAAAGCACTAATATGGGGTAGAATTTCGGAAAATGCTTTCTTATCGGATGCCTACGTCATACAAAGAACACACCCTCTGTTTCAGGTCTCTATATACGATTAGCGGTTTGGCTGTGCATTGATCCATCAGGCAGTCATTCAGGAACTACTTCGTTCCTGGCCCCTTATTCACAACGCTTCGATTCGATTTTCGATTCGGAAAGTCGTATGTCTATCTCGCTCGATTTCATAATGTCAAAAAAAGATAGATATACGACTTTCCGAATCGAAAATCGAATCGAAGCGTTGTGAATAAGGGGCCTGAACTCCTTCGTTACCGTTCCGAATCGAGTCACCCTCCCAGAAGAAGTTATCACTTCAAAAAATAGTAAATTTCAATACAATGTAATTTTGAACAGCGAGTGCATTTCTAATTTAAAATTTTGATTTCAAAAAAATCGGCGCGAATTTAGCCATGGATCAATCTGTACTGTTTATTGTTGGGTTGGTTTGAATACCTACGTATACAATATACAAAATACTATTAAGATTACCTATAAAAAAGCACAATAATATTATAATTATTTATTGTTTTACGCTTAAAACAAGATTATTTTAATTTCCATTCGTCGATTATTACAATCCTTAATTTAATTACTCGAGTTAATCCAAATTTACAAAAAAATAATCGATTGGAATAATCGCTTTCACACACATCACAAAGTTTTAAAAAAAATGTATCGGCATGTCATGTCGTCAACGTCAATAACAAATACAAATTGAGTAGTGGTAATAAATATTACGTGTTATTGGTCCTGTGTTAGTAAATTACGCTTAGATCTGGGTATTTTCATGTTGTATAAAATATTTGGAATGATATTTGTCATATTTGTTTTCGAATCTTTGCGTCTGTGTGATACAATGTGAAAAATAAAAATGTAAACACGCAAGATTGCCGCGAAACTTTGACTTTAGATTTCAAAATCATCATTACCATTAATTATTTAAATGGAACTATGGATGAATTCGTCACATAATTAAATGACGAGTCAATTATTCTCAACATAGTGGAGCTTGGATGTCCGAAAACTATTTTTTTATGATTTCTAGCCTCGGCTCACAATATGGCGATGACCGTAATACGCACTTGGATTATAATAGGGTAAATAAAGAATCTTGCGTGCTAAATATATAACTTTTAATGGTGTTGACATATGATCCTTTTATTCAACTCTCTTAATTAACGCACACTCATAGTATTTGAGGAACAGAATTTTAATAACAACAAGAAATCATTGATGCTAGGTCAAAACACTGTATCAGCTGTATGGTACGATGAGTAAGTATTAACATTGTGACGTCACATACGCGCTCGGGTTTATTCGGGAACTGTCGGCGTGTTTTCGGTACGGGGTTCGAGAATGTATTTTTAATCTAATATAACTTTCTAATTAGAGCGAAAAAAAATAAAATAAAAATTGTTTGTTATAAAACATATATATGATCTTTCCATTTATGACAAAAAAAAAATCTAGTATAATACTCAATTTCGTTTCTTGTGTAATAAATATTATTGAGTATAGTAATTCAATCAGGACCAATAACTAACATTATGTTAACAACAGTTCAGGGTCCCTACTCTCTAATGTTTCGTCCGTATATTCGGATCTATCCGTCTCTCTCGCGCACGTCTGCAGATGAGTGCGAGGGAGAGAGACGAATAGATCCGTATATACGGACGAAACGTTAGAGAGTAAGGCCTCTGAGACGCCGGAGTAAAACTATTCACTGTCCTAGCTGCACATTTTACGACCGCTAATGTCACGAACCAAGACGTTCAATGGGTAGAAGCCGTGACAAAGCAAACTTTAATCGCCTGCATAACCCTTAGAATTTATATATTTGTAAGAATGTAGTTTTACATTGTATGATGTTAATATTTTTTAAGTTCTATTCACTCTACCATAAAATGTGGTGTACAAATATTAAATAACAAAATGTCATTCATAAAACTAGGTACAATAAATGTCAAGATTTGTGATACAATCAGTCCAGCATGAATTAATATTATTATAATTATAGATTTTAAACCAGTGTCCAAATTAAGTACATGTCATCCTTCTAGAAGGGATACAAATCCTTCCTTAGGGGCCGGACTCCACCGAAGCGGAGATGAGACAAAAGGGGAGATGTGTTGTATACCTCCAATAGAATTTAGTTGAAACTGAAACAACTTGTATAAGGATCTCTTCTGCAAATTAAGTCAAGCATCCTAGACCCAGCAGTTGAGGCTATGCCTTGTTTGTCAATAATCATCTGCCTAGCCCTTTCCCAACTATGTTGGAGTCGGCTTCCAGTCTAACTGGATGCAGCTGAATACCAGTATTTTACATGGAGCGACTGCCTATCTGACTTCCACAACCCAGTTAGTACTGGGTAATACGATACCCCTTGGTAAGACTGGCTGTCAGACTTTTTGGGTCACTGACTACCTGTAACGACTGTCAAAGATGTACAAATGACAGCCGGTACCAACAGCTTAACGTGCTTTCCGAGGAACGGAGGAAACTCGGTATGTAAGGGTGGTCACCGATCCACAGACAAGCACGGCTTAGCCTAGAGATCGACCCGAGCGGCTGTTATTATTTAGGCACGAGCGCCTCCTTGTTTGTCAATAAATAAAACTAAAATTGTATTTTTTCTTTCAGGCGGGTCAGAATGTATCGTGTTGTACGAATAAATGCAGCGAGAGGCAACGTGGTGGACGCTGGGGCAGCTCTGAGGGCGAAGACACTCCGCTCCTGCACCGGCCATAACACCGGCGCCAACTGTCCCCGCGTGGCGCTAAGTACCCGGTCTGGGTATAGCACAAGCTTAGACAGTGACGTAACAAACTATTATCTTCTTTGTATATACCAGTGTTTGGTCTCTAAGTTCCTTGTAAATATCACCGGCTGAAAAGCAAAGTTCTGAATCTTTGTTTTTTTTTTTTTGCGACGGTTTTCGAAGTTTACAAAAGTATTTTTTTTTAGCTGTCGCTAATTTGATTGGCTGTGTCAATTTTTTGTTTGTAACGATTTCTTTCTCTAAACGCGTGTCATACTCAGACTTTACTCAATTCACTGACAATGTTCTTAATTTTAAGTAAAGTGGTTTTCAATCTATGTGATAGCGAGTGTTCCACAAACAAAGCCATGTTGAAACCATGTTTAGTTGACTACTTCACTCAAAATCAGATGTCGGAGAATAGAGTTGCCGCCATGCCAACTGGGACATATTGTAATACAACGTGATTTTATTTGAGAACACACTATTTTGTAATGACTAGAATCTTAGAACGCACATGTTTTGTTTTTATGACATTTTTATGAGTCTTTGAATATGTATATATATATACAGTTATTATTGTACAAAAGGATAGGATTGACCTTGCTAAACTGGTTGTTACGACGTGAATGTCCAGTAATACTAATCGACGAAACAGGATAATTAAAAATAAAAGAAACTCCTTTGTTCCTCTTATGTATCTTGGGCTCAGTTTTTATTTAAATTGTTGTACTATCTGCGTTTACATATTTGAAGTACAGATGTTATTGATCATTTAATAATAGTTTTAATATGGGAGCAGGCATCAAGTGGTCAATACTGGCGTTTCAATCAAATGCCGCAGAATTCATGTTTAGTGGAAACTTGATCCGGTATCTTAGAAATCCATTAACCAACATATGAGAACGGTAATCATTACTAAAGGCGCGAACACTACGTGTGCTTAAACCACTACGTTTTGGAATTAATGTTATATAACTACAAACTTTAAAGTAAGCAAAATACTTAGTTATAGTTGCATTATACATACACATACAGAAAAAAAAAACAAAAATATTTTTAGTACGCATATAAAGACGAAAAATACAAAAAAAGCCTTAAAACTTAATAAGTTATTTTTTTATAAAATACGTATGTATGTAGAACCTACCGTCTTTACAATCGTATTTCAAGTAATCGTAATAGACGACCATGTTCTTGCACTTTATTTATTCGGAGTTCAGACTGATGATTAAAGGTCTTAGCCCACATAAACGACTCCGCTCTCACCTGGAAAAAATAATATACATAATTAAAATATGGGCTTTATAATGTATATCTAAAGAGCATATTTGAATTATATTCTTTACGCCGTTTGGGAGCGGAGTCGTTTATGAGGGTGTCATCATCTGTCTAGCCTTTTCCCAACTATGTTGGGGTCGGCTTCCAGTCTAACTGGATGCAGCTGAATACCAGTATTTTACATGGAGCGACTGCCTATCTGACCTCCATAACCCAGTTAGTGGCTCTAAAAGTATGACAGCCAGTCTTACCAAGGCGTATCGTATTACCCAGATACAATACCCCTTGTTAGACTGGTTGTCAGACTTTTTGACCCACTGACTACCTGTAACGACTATCAATAATCTACAAATGACAGCCGGGACCAACAGCTAAACGTGCTTTCCGAGGCACGGAGGGAACTCTGTATGTAAGGGTGGTCACCCATCCATAGACCAACCTAGGCAAGCTCGGCTTAACCTAGAGCTCCTCAATAATACACATAATCCTCAACAGTAATAACAGTGTAATGAAGTTAATTTCCCTTTTCTTGATTTATAGATTTTAGATTGAATGCCTCCAATGAGTCATCCGGAAATACGTACTAAATCGGAACAATGTCTTAATATAATTAATAATAATACCTTAAACAAACAACGAAAGAAATAAGGATAACCAATAAAATCATATATAAACATATAACATAACATATTTTTGTAAATAACAAATTTTATAAACAGTTTTATATAATTATCTAGTTTTACTAAGTACACCGTTAATTTTAGGTCGTTCTGGAACCGAAAGAAATAAACTCGATCATCGAACTCGGAACCATTGGCCCTTTTTTTCAAATAACGAAAAAAAAAAACAAATGATTGTAAATTTTATTTTTCGTGATTTTTTATATTGTTATTTAAAAAAAAAAACCGGCCAAGCGTGTCGGGCCACGCTCAGTGTAGGGTTCCGTAGTTTCCCGTCCGTCACAATAAGTGTTCCCACTTATGAGTTTAAAGGTGGGTATCCATTATGTAAAAATGCTTGCATATACGAATATACTACAAACTTAGTCCAGAAATTATTTTGTACAACTTTTTGTCTTTTTTGTACAAAAACTGTTGTTTCCATCAAGTTCAAAATGATTTTCCTAGAAAGTCCTTATAAAGTTCTACTTTTCAGATTTTTTTCATATTTTCTGAACTTATGGTTCAAAAGTTAGAGGGGGGGACACATTGTTTTTTACTTTTGGAGCGATTATTTCCGAAATTATTGACATTATCAAAAAATTATTTTAGGAAACCCCTATTCATTTTTAAATACCTTTCCAACAATAAACCACACGTTAGGGTTGAAATTAAAAAAAAAAAACACTTCCCACTTTACATATAGGGGGGCTACCCTAATAAAACATTTTTTTCCAATTTTTATTTTACCACTTTGTCGGCGTGATTGATATACATATTGGTACCAAATTTCAGCTTTCTAGTGCTAACGGTCACAGAGATTAAGCGAGGACGGACAGACGGACGGACAGACATGGCGAAACTATAAGGGTTCCTAGTTGACTACGGAACCCTAAAAACGGGTTTTAGTTATTTAAAAAAAGAACAGTTCCAATCTTTCCGAGTTCGATGATCGAGTTTATGGTTTTTGGTTCCAGTACGACCGAAGAATATATATATGAAACGCTATACAATTACCAGCCTACATCCGACAGGCATATATTTCGAAATTCAACGATCTAATAAAAAGTAGCTGACGACTCGTAGCACTCGAAACACCTGGTAGGGATCGGTGGGTGGTAGGTATCGATATCTAAACAAAATGAAACACAAACAAAACATTTCATCATGTTAAAATAATCAATACCCATCACGTCCTTCAAGTCTAGTTAGGTAAATTATTGTTTCAACACACTTGCTCATAAAATGGCTCTAATTTCACCGCAATTAGGCACATGCCCATAGCACACCTATAATCAAATTGTGACTTTTTCATTGCTATTACTCACAAGTGAGTTACCGTCCTCGGCTCTCTTAAGTCACCTGACGGCTCGGGTCTCAATAGCGCCTCAGCGGTAATCACCAACATTACACACTTGTACTATAATAATGTAGATACTATAACCCTGTATAGTCAATTTATCAAAGCACTATGAACAATAGTTTGAGACAGTGATAGTGACAAATAACATACCAGTGAGATTGTTCCTTCCATTTATTTTTAAAGAGGTTTTTATGATACACATCATAGAAACATTTTCTACACAGCAAAGGTCAAAATGAGTAATATTTGTGATAAAAGTGTACTTACACGGGCAATCCTGACGGACATTAATGGCACGAGTACTGTTACACCAAGCAATTTACTGTGATGCAAACCTGTACACATTATTGATAAAAATATTGCGTCGTACTACATAATTGTACTATATATGTGTTCTAGCTGATGCCCGCTGCTACACCCGCCCGCAAATTAAATACTTAAACTTTCCTCTTGAATCACTCTACCTATTAAAAAAACCCGCATCAAAATCTGTTGTGTAGTTTTAAATATCTAAGCATACATAGGGACAGATGCGACCGGCGACTTTATTTTATAATATGTAGTAATTGTTATTGCTCTGCTTAATATTTTAGGCATTCTATTAATAGGCAAAATTTAATAATAACGCCGCAAGAATTTTATAAATATTTAGGAATTCTAATTATTTGCTGCAACAAAATGGGCTGTTATTACTTAACTTTGAAGACTTTTCTTTGTTCTTCCTTCATGTGTTTTCACGAATTCCACATGACAATAATAAAACGGTTGTCTAGAACTGCATGTGGCATTGTTATTAGAACTCTTAAGTATTCGTAGTTAAATATAAAATATATATATCCACACTTTCGCTCGGTCTTGTAGGCCTCAGAATTATCTATGATCTTAGCTCCTGATATACCTTTGAAACAAAGTGCAAGACTTATCTTCTATAAAATAAGACTGTCAGAATGATTATCGTCAACATAAATTTTGAGTCCAAGAGCATATTTAAACAGGTTTTGTTGGCCCTTTGAATGTGCTACTTTGAGTATCGCCTATTTTGCGATTTCACCAATTCTCCAATGTGGTTTCGCGATGGTTAGAGAGTGAACACTCTTATCGACGTGGAATCGGCTTAAGCCGATCATGAATGACCTCATTAGTCGCATTCAATCCGGAGTGAACTTCCAGCAAGCGATAAATCGCACGGGGTCCTAGGCCCAGCGTCAGTATAAAGCTCCCGAAAATCCTTCTGTGTTAAAAGTATCATGCCTGCTAAGGTCTTATATTATATTATATGTTGTTCTATCGAAACTAGAAATACAATTGTACAGACAAACGACGTGCTTAATACTCACTCAGATTGAGTGAGTCACTTAACTGTCTAAACTTTAATATTTTTATTAATAACACGTAATTAACAATATTTACAAGAATATAGCGTCAGTAAATTTAGAGTAATATACAATTAAAACAATATTTTTCTTATGGGCTTTGCCAAAATAAGCCAACACATAATCAGGTTTCACTTGAATTTTAAAGTAATCACTAAAACAAAACTATCCAGTAACTTCAGTACCACTATTGTACAAGTACTATGGAGGACACTCCCGCCTGACCACCACTAAGCTAATTTTTGTTTGCACACGCAACATAGAAACGCTCTCTAGCCCCGCTCCGTTGACTTTGTATGGAAATAATGAATGAAAAGATACCGAATCGGCCGAGCGCACTGACGACGCACGGCAAACGAGAGTTATTGTTATTTTGCGCGGCAAAGTTGACGCTTTCCTAATAGGCCCAAACTTTAAGGGGGCGTGGCTCGGCGCTTACGCATGATTTAATCGAAAAAAAAATAAACTGGTCAGGCGGAAAAGACCACGATAGTACATCCAAAACTTATGTCGGATGCTTAGACCGGATTTACTCGACATAATCATAACAATTCTTTCGGAAAAGAGGGAGAAGTCATGCAGTCAGTCAGTCATTTTGGCAGAATTAAGCTCATAGTTATATTGTCATGATTACATTTGATTTTGTATTATGTGTTCTTTAGGCTGTGATGTAGGGAGATCCAGAAAAAAAATGTCTCATACGCTGTAGACATCCATGTTCCACTGAAATTATGTAAAAGTACGCTTACTATTGAATAATTCTCTATTAAATTATGTTAATTAATTGTAGTATCGGCTAACGAGAGGTCGATTTATATTTCAGTGGAGTGTGTGGGTTCTAGAATGACAAAGAGAAAGCCTACTCTTAGGGGCCGTCTCTACGAGCGAGAGAATCGCGACTTAGAGAATGTATGGCACGACGATAATATCGCCGCGATTCTCTCGCTTGTGGAGACGGCCCAAAAGAGAGTGTTTAGACAAACGTGTCAAGGACGAAAAAATCGCCGCGAATCTCTCGCTCGTGGAGACGGCCCAAAAGAGAGTGTATAGAAAAACGTGGCAAGGACGATAATATCGCCGCGATTCTCTCGCTCGTGGAGACGGCCCAAAAGAGAGTGTATAGAAAAACGTGGCAAGGACGATAATATCGCCGCGATTCTCTCGCTCGTGGAGACGGCCCAAAAGAGAGTGTATAGAAAAACGTGGCAAGGACGATAATATCGCCGCGATTCTCTCGGTCGTGGAGACGGCCCAAAAGAGAGTGTATAGAAAAACGTGGCAAGGACGATAATATCGCCGCGATTCTCTCGCTCGTGGAGACAGCCCAAAAGAGAGTGTATAGAAAAACGTGGCAAGGACGATAATATCGCCGCGATTCTCTCGCTCGTGGAGACAGCCCAAAAGAGAGTGTATAGAAAAACGTGGCAAGGACGATAATATCGCCGCGATTCTCTTGCTCGTGGAGGCGGCCCAAAAGAGAGTGTATAGAAAAACGTGGCAAGGACGATAATATCGCCGCGATTCTCTCGCTTGTGGAGGCGGCCCAAAAGAGAGTGTATAGAAAAACGTGGCAAGAACGATAATATCGCAGCGATTCTCTCGCTCGTGGAGGCGGCGCCTTATAGTTGACTACGTAATTGATTTATCACACTAAAATATCATAAAGTAAATAAAAGATAAAAATACCTTGATATTTGTCTATGTGACAGTTGAGAACCTTAGTGAACAACAGTTTTCAACCTTAAAAAACCTAATTTTATGATGACAATAAACCTTATCTTCCTACTGACCTATCCAACATGATAATAAGTACATAGTTTTCAAGGGGCAAAAAAATAGAACTTAGTATTTTATGTAAAAATATATGTGGTTTATTTTCATAAATAACGAATATACAGCGTCGCGCCGACAGTAAGCCAATAAATTAAACCTCATGACGTTCCCAGTCCGCATACAATAATAGGGAATATGCATGAAATACAAAACTCTTTTTATTTATTAAAAATGCCTTGTATTGGCCCATAAAAACAGTGTGGTACACTTGTTTAAGTTGCTAATACATCGCTTATTTTACAATTTACTGTTTTATGTAGCATGTTTTTGGTGAAACGCAACGCACTCAGTGACGTCAAAATCTATGTGTAAAAAACACTTTTATTTGAAAAGTGCTTAAAGTTTCACTAAGATTTTATTATTATATTGTTATTGCAAGTTTTACTTGACTAGAGCACATACAATTAGTAAAATTATTCTATTAAGGGCAAAAAATTTGATGTAAACAAGGCAGATTGTGGTAAATGACGTCACATCCTGGCCGCGACAGCTACGGACGTTTGAACTGTCATAAAAAATTGCAGGAGTTTAATATTATTTTTGTGCGACAAGCAGTAGTTGAACTTAACTTTTAATATTTTTCTTGGGTTGTTAGTGCAGTATTTTATTGATTTAATTGAAGAAAAATATTCCCTATTCAATCAAATATATTCAGTAGTTTAGCCACAGAACATAATTTTTCATTTTCACCATTTTCTACATGATGCAGATTAATAGCCTAGCGACAGGTAAACGACCCCCACATCTGTAAAAACACTAAACACATGTTGCCAACTTGCTAATTAAAAAATCTTTGCCAAATTCGTTCCTTAAATTTTATATCCAGTTGTTAATTAGTGCAAATAATACCTAAGGTTAGTGAACCAATATCTATTAATGGTATTTTATTTTTCGTTAACAGTCTTATGATTTAGTTTGTATGACAATTTTTTTTTTTTTTAATTTCTATGTTAGGATTTATCTGATATTTAAAATATTCCTAGGAACTAGTATTACCAGTGTTTTAATATATTGTCGTATTGTCGGCGCTACCCTGTATATAAATAATTTAATTATAAAAAACGGACAATGTTATTTAAAAGTAATAATTATGGTTCTTCCCTTATGCAGCAGCGTTTGAGCGATACCAAACTTTTCCAAAATTCCACACATTTTTGTAATCATTTTTATGCTTAGTATTTAGAAGATTTACACAATGTGAATAATCCATTCGTTCACTTTGAACTAAATATAAAAAATTAAAGAAACCACCGCCAATTTACCGTCTTAATAACAATGTAATGTTGTAGCACTTCAAGACCCGCAATTACAGACACAATTAAAATAACAATGCACTGTGCCTCACGAGGCACGGCCGGGAGCATACGGGTTAAATTCAATTTGATAATACAATCTATTAGCTTCCCCGTATTATTAAAGTATGTACCTCATCTGGACTTAATTGTGCCGTAATGAGCCTACACGTAACCTCTTATTAATTAATTTAAATACTTACGTCAAACTAATCTAACATTCTAAGTGTGGTTCTCCTATATATTATTATCCAAAATCATTAAGATTACTTCCACGCTCATCTATTAAACATCTTGTTTTACGATACCCTTTAAAAGATAGTGCATGACAGTTGTGATTATTTTAACCTAAGTAAGTAATATGTAAACTGTTTGATTGATGCACCTACTAAATTAAAATAAACATACCGCTATCTTTCAAATAGAACTGAGAAAGAAGGAGACGGTTGCGTTACTATTCTGGTCTGTCAAACTACTCATATTGGTGTACAGTGTACGTTTAGGCTGTAGGTACGTTTATTCTGAGATGTCGTTTGCTAGCGTTTTTAACACGCGTCTATCTTTAATTTTTGGTTAACAGATGGCAAGTAATATTTACTTTAGTTGGAACATTCAACATTCATGTTATGTAGTTCTTGTATTTTTCCCAAAAATAATAACTACTATAAGACGAAATGGTCGCAAGTGTTCATGTTACACCGTCTATGTAAACCATTTTTGTCTATACATACAATTTGATTTCAACAAATAAGACTAAGATCTGATATACTGGGAGATACAACGATTATATACTCTTCTCTTATACGCTTTAACTTTTCAATTAATTAAACTTATTAAAACATCCATTAATTACAAGAAAGAAATATATTTAAAAAAAAAACAGCTGTATTCATATTTTGCTAATCGTCATCTTCTAATAGACCGTAATATTTTTTTTATAAATAATTAATATTTCAAGTTTTAAAGTGTAGTAATATTATGTAAATATACATACATTTATGCCTTGGCTGGCAGAATTTATCTGTTGTAGATATCGCCTTGATTAAATAGTACAATTATATATTAATAATAATGGAATGGTCAATTTCTTATACGATCGTACAGTTTGGTCATAGTTATTGCATGTCTGTTCTAATAATAATTTCCCTAATAAATCTTATGGTGAAGGTTCCTGTGATTAAAACTAAACACATGGGAGACTACGATTTATTAAAAAGTTTTTGGAAATTACAGTCTATTGACAAAAACATCGGTCAGGATGATTCGCCAAAAAGATTCATCATCTATAAAGGTCGGTGTGTCGTAAATAATGAAAAAGCCCCAGGAAACGATGCGATTAAGGGACTACCTACTTACACTTATTCAGCTTATGCCCATAGAAAACAACGATTTTGTATAAGACGCGTACGCGTAGGGTTCGTCCTAATGATTTTATTGCGTAGTCGTAATGTTAACAATTCGTCCATGTTTGAATACTCTGCATACGTGGCATCTGTTTGTATGCTAATAGGCAACGATCCCACTGCGACAGTCTGTAATTTGACTGTGACATCCTGTGTGAAAAACAGTTATTGGAAAAATGAGGAATTCCAGTTCTAGTCTTAAAAAAGGCAATATTAATTAAACAATGTTTACATATAAGCAGACAACGAATAGTGGAAGCGTGAGTAAATGTAATGTACCTAGGTACGATCAGTGCCAAACATAAGGAAGGAATCAGGTAATGCTTGGCACTGACGGTGCTAGAATCGTTACGCCAGCTGACAGTATGTGGATACTCGGCGGATGTACCGCGATAGTCAGCCATTTTGAGGTCTTCCACTCCTCGTGTTGCAAATCTTCTTCTTCTTCTACAACCCTTGGCCACCCAAAGCTGAGTGTAGGTCTCTTCCATATCTCTTTACTTCGGTTTTTTGTCATGCTATCCAGTTTCTTCCGGCCACGTTGTGTGCTGCAAATATTCGCGGTTAAACTGGTACCCTACCTACCTAGTACTGGCACACACACAGACTTGAACAGGCAAATTTGAACTCTATGATCTACATTTAAAGCATTAACAAAACAATATATATGTTACAGTCAAAACTGTAAATCGGTCAAAACTACTTTTGACTGGTATCAGTCAAAATCCTTTTGAAGTTAAAATGCGTTTTCTGCATTAAAAATATGTTGTTTTAGAACGCCTCAGTTGTAATTACCTAGTCCTAGAATTACATGATCTTTTTCAAAGGGTCACAAAAAAAATCTAACAGCCTAAGTAATAAGTTTCTAAGTAAATGTTTGTTAATGTTAAAATTGTTTTCACCGATTAACAGTTTTGACTGTGACATATATACATATACAAAATTATATATTTACACAATTACAATATTAACACGCCTTGGACGAGGCTAGACAGTGCTTCCAAAGTACCTCCGCTACTCTCGAGATGTATCTCAATGGTCTTCAAGAGCGATCTCGTTGGTTCAAACTCCAGGCAGTCTGGAATAAGTAAGTTGCCTTACTTAAATCTCTGGACACGCCATGAACGTTTTTCAGTAATATACATAATATAGTATATACATAATATATATATACAGATATTCATTTGCATAGGGTTACGTATTCATACAATATCGTTTCATATTCTGTTAAATATTGGGTATTTACTAACATGTAAACTGTATAATTAATGTCCACTTCCATATTAGTCCTCTGAATATTATATGTATTTGTGTGATATGTCAACGATGTCTTTCTTAATGTAAATAATGGATCTCCAAAGCTTTTCTAATTCGCTATTACAGCATAGATTTGAAACTCGACAGTTTGAGAACTTCCATAAAAAAAACGCATAATATGACTCTCCCATTTAGACGTAGTTTTATAAACTCATAGCTATTTTTACATAAATCAAGCTATTATACCTATAAAGTATATATAATAAAATAATCTTAAAATGAATGTCTCCAGCTTGTAGTTGGTTGTGAGTATATTAATGATGAAATGTTCACGTGTAAATTGTATTATGTATGTATAGTGTGCTCTCGGTCGCAGTAGTCAAAGTACCACGTCTGATTCTTACGAAAAGGTATGGTTGTAAGTTTATAATGTAGTGTTTTAAAATTAATGTAACTTGTGAAGGTTCAAATTTGAAGGTTCGGATGTGATACTGTTTTATGTGATTTAAGTAGATTTGTCACGTTAATAGACGATAAATGCACTCTATGGCTATCGGTAATTGGTTTCACTAAATTGCCGAAGAAAAAAGGTCAAGGTGATCTTTCAACCAAAATTATATTTATTTCAACAGGGCAATCGCCATTAATCCAAAATAAAGTACCCAATATCTTAATCAAAATGTGAGGTTTTATTGTACGTAAATTAGTTTTAGCGATTTAGTGATTTATTGAAATCAATATCGCATAAATGTTGTGATCAATAAGAATGTGTGCTCCATAAGAACTTCTTGATTGAAACCAAATTATTGTCCAATGAAATATGACATTTGTTCTCCATTTCGAGGCCTTGTTCTACATTTTTTTTTTATTGGATTTGTTTTTATAAGAATCTTAGTTTATTACCCGATATTGTTAAAAAACACTCGTAGAACAGAAAATAGTATTGCTGTAAATATGAAATTAGAAACATTTTAATTAAAAAAATCCTTATTTTTCTAAAAATTAAAAATTCTTAGTACTTATTATAAACTTTATGAAGCCCCCCTAAGAAAGTCATGCATCAGTGAGATTAAAGCAAATAATTGTATGTACATTAAATTCTTTGGAAATTTGTAAAAGATTGCTCCAATTACATTTAGTTTGTGTTACAAGTTACATACGCACTTACAAAGTGTGTAGTTTTACAAAACACTTCTGCTGACACAGAAGTGTTTTGTAGGAGCTAATTACAAGTAATGCTAGCTATGTAGTGCGCCGGGAGAAGCCCGCGGGTAAGAGTGTGCTACAATAACTTCTAGTAAAGTTAAAACAACTTTACTAGAAGTTATTGTCCCAAATAGTAACAGTCTGTTCACACAAACATCCCTCGCGATCTATCTTTTATTAAAGGTTTGGTTTAACCGGTATGGACAAACGGTGGACACATCTCTGCATGGACACCGCACTCCCCGCAGATAATCTACGGGAGATTATGCCAGTTAGTCGTGTCCGTAGCAGTGTCTGCAATGTGTGCATACTGCTTTAACCGAATCTTTATCAAAATGGTTCATAATTTATCATTTTATCATATTCATATTTCATCAGTTTCATACAATCTTTCATCCCCTATTTTACCCCCTTAAAGAATAGTACATTTTGATACAAGTGGAGTAAGTTTGTTATTGTATTCGAGGCGGAGAGCCGAGAACTGCAATAACAAATGTCCACGTGTATCAAACGTCGTTTTTCAATACACCTTTGAAGAAATAAAATAAAAAAACTAAAAATATTTTTGTCATGAATTATTTATTAGGAAACTATGATTTAAATTTTCTTTTTTTTTCTGCTATGTTTGAGTTTAGAACACAAATAAATGTTAATAGATCCACCCCAAAAAAGTACTAGGCTGGCATGAGTTCAAGGTGGTATTTATTTTAAGAATCGGTCATGTACCCCAAAAAGTACTAAGCTTAGGTACCCGAAAAAGTACTAGGCTGGCATGAGTTCAAGGCACTGCAGACCCACCGAACCCCTGGCCGTACCCCTGGTGATACGGTGGGTGTTTTAAAGTTAAACGCTACATACACGCTATAGTGTTGTAAAGTTGTAACACTAGTTAAAACCACTTCTGACCCTCTAGTAGCAAGACTTTTCGAGATATAAGATAATTTAGAACCTGCTACGACTCCATGACGCGTGCTCGCTTCGCGAAAACTTCGTAAATAACACTCTTTGACTTCTGTCCTCAAAGTGCCGGGCCTCCACCGGCCTCCTTCCGGCCTACGGCCCGGTGCCCATGCCGCCCATAGAGGATTAAAAAATACAACACTTGTAATGTGTATGTTTTTTACATAGTTTTTTACTTACATTTTTGGATATTATTAACCTGAAAATTTAAGAATTCGTCCTCCCTAGGTAGCTTCATGGTCATTTCTTGGAGGCTTAGCAACGGCTTTGGCCTTTTACCTTGTAATCATGTTATTTAGGTTTTTCTGTAGATTTTTATCTCTATTAAATCTTTGTTTACTTTTGTGATGTCAGTTGTGGCAACCCTAGTTTTATTTTTAATTTATTGCTGGAGCTAGTTGTAGGTTGTATAGGTAAATCACATCGACCTCATTATATTTTCTTTTTAATGTGTTCAAATTTTAAAATGTCAATTATCTGGAGTTGACAGTAGCCTGGTAGTGGAATGGGCAGTCTACGTTGAGAGCTGAGAGTAGCTACGCATCTGAAAAGCTTCATAAAAGTATACTTAGAGGGCCTCTCCTTAAGTTTTTTTTTTAAGTCGGTCTCTCTCCGTGCCACACTCTCACCTTGAACACCTGGAAACCTGATACTTGAGCTGCACAAGCCTGATATGAAGATTGTTGTCCCTCGGCCCTCCTCTGCGGCTTGAGGATTGATGTTCCTCGGCCCTCTTCCACGGTCTGAAGACGGATGCCCTCGGCCCTCCTCTGCGGCTCGAGGATTGAAGTTCCTCGGCCCTCCTCCACGGTCTGAAGACGGATGCCCTCGACCCTCCTCTACGGCCTGAGGATTGATGGTTCCTCGGTCCTCCTCCACCACGGTCTGAAGACGGACGTTCTTTAGTTATTCATTCCATCCTGCGCTCATCTTCAGTTCTATCCGCCGGCTTCACTGGCATTAGTGGTTAAGTAGCTCCAGCCTTAGGTTAGGATCTTTATTAATAAATTCTTATAACTCGTCCCCTTGACTATTTCTTTTAATAGTGCTCCCCTCCAGACTGAAAGTTAGGTAGGTGAGTGCTCAGAGTGACCTTACAGTTTTGTGGATCTTATCCAGGAAAATGTAACGTTACACACTATTACCTGGTGGTATCGTTTAACTTTAAAAAACCCACCGTGCCATCAGGGGTACGCCCAGGGGTACGGTGGGTATCCAGTTCAAGGTGGTATTTATTTTAAGAATCGGTCTACTAGTAATGAATACAATTATATAATTTAGATACCATCTTGCATTCATGCTTGCCTAGTAACATTTCATTTTATTTTTTTAACTTTTGCACCCGAATGTACTTGATGAAGTTTGTTCATTTGTTTTTTACGACACCGGTCCTTTCGGACGTAGACATTTTTTGTCTACGTCGGAACGGAACGCGGTCCATTCGATTTGGTCCGTTCAGACTAAACACCCATTAAACTACGACCCAAGTGTGTGGACGGGCTGCTAATGCACGTTTTAACTACACTACGCTAAAACTAAAAATGAATGCCTCAATGAAAGTGCTCTATTTGATATTAACGTTCGGCTGATTATTTTCCATTAGTGCAATAATATTATAGTATTAGTGATGAAATGTAGTGTTACTGAAATGCAACAAAATTAAAGAAATGTAAGTCGAAAACAAAAAACTCAGATACTCAATGTATTAGGTGTATTGTTGTATATTTTCATGCCGTGATGCGTTTAAATACAAAAAATGGTTTATGAAATTATTGAGACAATAAAACTAAAATCACGGTTTGTAATCTAATGCTAAGTTGTAACAAAATACAACGAATGACTGCATCTAAAATTGTTGTTTTATCATGTACAGTGCCACCAACTTATCTGTTCATCTGATGATCTGAGGGCGTCGTCGCTAGTTGTGATTTTGGTATTACCATTTTAGAAAATCGCCATGAAAAAAGGGAAGTAAAACATAAGGCAGTCCTTCAAGTACGTCTTTATTAAATATCATTAGAATATAAATAATATTAAAATACGAGTATAGCTATGAATTTTAGTAATTAAATAAATAAAAGAAAAAGTGCGGAATAATATAATTTTTATTTATATTTGGTAAAAATAATTGTGGTCATGGTTTCTGAGTTCAAGCGGCCGCACTAATGGAATTCCTGTCGTAACCGAAGTTCCCGAGCTGATTCTCATAATAATATGTCATCTTCTAGTCACTCGAATCGCATTCACTGTCACTCTGTAATTTATTTAATTGTGGGTGATTTAATTTTCCAAATGTGGCATCACTGACCTGTCACAACAGCAACGTGGATTGGCGGACACTGACAGCGGCATGACGTACATACAATGGCGGCTGTAGTTCCAATTTGCTCCGCGTTTAAAGCCAAGTTGGTGGCACAATTTTGACAGCTGTCAAATGGAATTTCAAATGAAATCTTGTGTCATTTTTCAAGTGTGGCTTTTTAGATCTCGGCAGACATCATTACCTACCTCGTTACTTAAATAACTTAAAAAATTGTAACCCGTTTGATTGTCTCATCAAACAGCTTTACGGAACTTAATATACATATATATAAAAATCTCGTGTCACTATGTTCGTACACGCTAATCTCCGAAACCCCCTGACCGATTTCAAAGATATTTTGTGAATGTGTATGGCTGGTTCCAGCTTGCAAAATAGGATATACTTAGTATAGTTTTAGATCCGATAGGTGGCGCCGTGAATCAAGGACGGGTCGCTAGCTAGTAAGACTTAGGAGGGGTCACTAATTTAGATTTTAAACTAAAGTATAGTTTAAAATCTATAAGTCAAAGTTACTAAAAACTTAGTGTATTTCTCCCTGTAATTTGGTATTGATTAATTAAATAGATAGGTTCCAAAAGTACCAAACTCGAAATAGCCCGAAGAACGATGTACCGAATGTGGTGACCGAATTCAATCAATCAATTGGTCCTTATAATTACTTTTGTGAAGTAGGTATACATTTTTATGGAATTACTTTTTGTTGTACTTTAATTTGTAGGTACTATAGAAAAAATTGGACGGTAATTAATAAGACTATGTTGTATTTAGTAAATCTGGTTGTATTTACCTTTTGCTTCTTACGTACGAACCGTGATAACAGCCTACTTACTGTTTCTCCTGTTATCTAATACCTATACATGATTTAGTCGTTAATCTTGATGTGTTCAATTTAGTCTATCGTGCCATGATATCAGTGGCGGTCCCTTGGGGAAGATGAAAAGGAAATCTGGAAGCCTATGGCGACAGTCACTACTGGATCTTTGCGGTCATTCTGTCCATCTTTGTCTCCTGAGGAGTCCGGCCTAAGTGATGCAAGCACACTTACTACGTAGAACCTATAATCGTCAATGTTAGTCGCCTCTAGCCTCAATTATTCAAAGTGTAAGGACCTTATAAAACTTTATTTTTTATATTTCAACGCGTTGTGTCATGATGTATCGGAAGCCGCATAGAACAGGGCTTTATTAACCAAATTTGTAAATATTTAGTTCAATTTATCAAGGGTAGCCCGCGAAATTCAAATTTTCTTACGTTTTTTGCAATTTGCAGGCCAGTGCTAGGTTGTATGTTGATTAAAATATTGTTTGCGACTGTAAGACGTATGTAGTAACACAATTATAATCATCAAAATCATCAATACAACCCTCCAAGTTCATAATGGTGCAAGAATGATTTTGACCTTGGAAAAGTAATTTTGACACCAATATGAACTTTGAGGGTTGTATTGATGAGTTTGATGAATATAATTCTGTAACTACATACGTCTTACAGTCGCAAACAAAATTTTAATCAACATACAACCTAGCACTGGCCTGCAAATTGCAAAAAACGTAAGAAAATTTGAATTTCGCGGGCTACGCTTGAGCATCCACCTTAACATAAGAATATTGTGATAAATAATTAAACCTATATTTTGTCTCGTAACATGACTAGATAGTTATTTTTAAATATACTCTTCGTTAATAATCATTATTTGTAACATGAATGGACGATAGAGCATGAATATTTCAGTACCAATGTTCGCTATTTTCATTATGCGCATTGTAAATAAAGAATTTAAAATAATATATGGGGTGTTTTTATTTGTCAGCCTTATAAACTGTTATTGCGAAAAAATTATCACCTGCCGACAGAGAATTTTGTTGAAATTGTCGACATAGCTCACTGAATAAGTAAGCTGAAGTGGCAATGTGCCGACCAGATTAACCGTAGAACCGATGACCGTAAAGGTAGACGTTTTCTTGAGTGGAGACAGCGAATCGGCAAACGTAAGGTGGGACGCCCACATGCTCGGTGGATCGACGATCTTCGCAGGGTGGCTGGAGCAACTGGATGAGAGTTGCCGAGAATCGACTTAAGTGGCCTGTGATTGAAGAAGCCTTGGTCCAGCAGTGGACTGTTGTAGGCTGATGACGATGATGAAACTCCAACCAAATTGTACCATTCGATCCAAATGATTGGGGTAACTGATAGTTTTTTCGCGATTAAGAATTTACGGTGTTGGTGTTCAAGTCTGTAGCTGTACCTACACCCTAAAATACGACTACAATCATCGGCACGATTCTTGAGCGCTGACCTTCACCTGCGCAAAAGTGAGTTATTGGGTCCCTTTGGTGTTATGAAGTGGGGCGCGTATAGGTGCACGATGCGCAAAGCGATCCCCACTCTTCCGCCGAGCGCTCAAGAACCGTGCCGGTACCGATCTGTACACCCCTACCTTTTCTGTTACACTCTGTACGACTACCGTCAGATATCTTCTAACTGACTAAGGACGTATTCGAAATTACAATACCTTTGTCGAATCTAAAATTAATAATTACCTATGTTGTAATACGCTAATTTAGAAATCATTTCTAGAGAATTGTAAATAGAATGCTTGCCAAGTGGTAATTGCGATAATGCATATTAATAATGCAGACATGTTATTACCTGTATTTGTCAGCAATGAAAGTTTACCACGATGACGCGGAAGAAGCTAAGTTTTGGTCCAACAAAATTTGAAGTAACACGAACAAGATGAAAGTTTAAAAACAAAATTAAATATTACTGGTAAGTAGGTACAGACGCCATCACATGAAGCTACTACAATCTGTGAAATTTCTTTAATAGATTTTCAACTTTATTGCGAAAGTATTAGGTAGGTTCGAGGTTTATTGGAAAAATTTGTCAGTTTCGGGTAGATTGGCTAATTTGTAGATACATCTGTTCCAAGTTTTATTTAATTTTGTTTCTGAGTAAAATATTCAGGTCCTTCGAATATGGATGTCTTTGAAACAGGACACAACAATGTACAGGGTGAAAGAGACACCACGTAAAACGAATACCACGTCTTCGATATAATTTAATTGCGCATGCAGATCTTCGCTAATTGTCGTATTCCCGGAAACACCCGACACAAAACACATAATTCTAATTATGCATGAAGAAAATGCACCTAATCCCTCTATATACATATCGTCTTCCGACGCTCGGGGAATACGACCGTTGCCGAACAGTGACGAAGAGTTCTATGCGCATTATCATCACTTTGGGAGACCTGTATGTACATCATTCTGAATCCCCCACATAGAACTTCGTCGGTTATAAAAAAAACATTTTTGCAAAAAATAAAACCCACTTCAAAAAACACAAAAAAGCGAAAAATTACTTTAGCTTCAGAAGTCGGTGACTTTTGTTTGATTGATTTTTTTTTGTCACCGACTTCTGAAGCTAAAGTTATTTTTCGCTTTTTTGTGTTTTTGGAAGTCGGTTTTATTTTTTGCAAAAAGTTTTTTATTTTACCATTTTTAGTTGTTCCCAAACAAATATTAACTATGAATTTATTTGACTGGTAATAGGCGTGAGTAGCGGTGGCTCAGTGGTGGCGGCCCCGAATTACGAACAGCAAGTCGTGTGGGTTCGAACCCAGGCAGGTGTATTACTTTGTGTAATTTATTTCATCACCACTGCTCTCAAAACGGTGAAGGAAAACATCGTGATGTCCTAGAACCAAAAAATTCGAAGACATGTGACATCTATCAATCCGTGGGCCCGCGTGCTGGATTATAGCCCATTCACTCTTATAGAGAGGAGGCCTGTGTCCCAGCAGTGGGAACATTAATAGGCTGATGATGAATAGGCGTATCCCCAATATATGGAACTTAACATACCTTTTTTTTTCGGATGGGAAATCATCAAATTACCCCTCCCGCTCTGGGCGGAGCGGAAGGGAGTGTCAGACTTTTACTGACTAAAACCCATCTATGTTCCTTTATGCCCTTTGTGTTCCAGGGTCGCAGTATCCCTTTAGAACAGTCCCTTTTGCTGACATCTCTTTGAGGCGCGCACGGAACACGAACGAACTGTCGAGATCTGGGTGTATTGTACATATCTGCGTATCCCCTTAGAGCACACAGGCGTGATGTTACGTCATTTGAGGCGCACGTGGAACACGATCGCACCAAATTAACATACCTAACTGTCGAAATCTGGGTGTATTGTACACATCTACCTACCCCCTCAGAGCATACAGGCGTGATGTTAGGTCATGATGTTGTGTAAACAATAAACATTCAAACGATTGCAACATTCACGGCACTTTTGTCGTCTTTTGAAGAGTTCCATTGTATATCTCCGAAGATCAGAATCAGATGTTTACAAAATGGGACCACACGGGAAGCACTAGCTTTCAAATAAAAAAAGAATCATCAAAATCGGTTCACCCAGTCGAAAGTTCTGAGGTAACAAATACAAAAAAAAAAACTGTCGAATTGAGAACCTCCTCTTTTTGGAAGTCGGTTGAAAAAACAGCTATTTTCTTCTAAACTGCAATATGTACTCGGTCAAAATGTATGGAACAGCTGTTTTTTTAAAAGAACATCAGGATGGTGTACTGAATCTGTGATAAGTAACCGTTTCAAGGTGAACGCAGACCAGCCGCACGCACCGCACGCGCCGCAGTCGCCGCATTCGAATTCTTCTATGCGATCTCACACAGATACATAGACACAGACTGCACACAGACACAGATTGCATAGAACTTTATACGAAGAATTCGAATGCGGCGACTGCGGCGCGTGCTGTCCGGCCAGTAGGGTTATACGTATCTTTTTTATCTCCAGTGACTATCAAGCTTCGGTTGTACACCGAACTTTGATGACAACCGGAATGTCAAAAAATATTACGTATTACACAGAGTGGATATCACTTTACGGTGACCCGGGTACGGTGTGACGTCTTTCACGAAAGCCATTTCAAACTCAGACCCATCAATTTGATGTCGACTATCCTTACATAATCGCAATATTAGAAGAATCGATACGAAAGCGTCTGTCAAAATGAGTTACGGTGACTATCAGCCACGATGGCCACCGATGACGTCATTTTTGATCGCGACTGGTCATACATAATACGAAACTAACCTTTTGACAGTTATTTGATGGACACTGAGCCCAGTTACTATCATTTCGAGCTGTCAACAGAGATACGTACTAGGCCTCCTGGTCTGCGTTCACCTTTAGCCTCGGTGGGGATTCCACCCTGCATACCTTCTGTATATTTACAGTTAACTGCAAGTACTAACTACCTATACTCGCACACTCTCAGCATTGCCATCCCACGCGGTCTTTCGAGAATATTTCTAGGATGTAAATAGACTCTTAACGAAGCCGAAAGTCACTTGTACTCCCCGTCATTGTGATCATTTTTAGGGTTCCGTAGTCAACTAGGAACCCTTATAGTTTTTTTGTTCTAGTCTTACCACACCTGGGATCCTACTAGTTACGGAGATATTGGGGGACAAAGTTCCAACGTTTTCACACTTTTTTTTTAAATAGGTACACATGTTTTTAATGTAAGAACTTTACTTTAAACACCTCGACGACCCCCACACTATTCAATCCATCCACCAGCACAATGTTTTGAGTGCGTTACATAATTACATTGAGCTTTACCAAAAAACGTGATTTTTCACCCCAAAAAAAAAAAAAATTCCCAGCAATGATTTTTGCGTAGGGTACGAAGCCGTCCAAGAACCAAGCATTCTGAACACCAAACTAAGTAAAGTTTGGTGTTCAGTGCTTGGTTCTTGGACGGCTTCGTGAAGAGTCTGTTTTCACCCTGTATTATATTCTCAAAAACAAAATCTTATAATTCTCGGATTTTCACAAAATCCAATCCACATCGTGCAACATTTAATTTAAGAATGCTAGATATAATTATCTTAAGATATTATTACTAAATCATATGGCCAAATGAATGCATTATTTTGAAATTTGAATATAAAACAGTGCAAGTTTTGAAGGCTATTCATATATCACACACTTGTGACAAACACTAAAATAGAAAAGTTGGCGAAATGCCGCAGCACGGCAATGTTCGTTAGAGGTCATGTATTGATGTATTAGCTAGATATGTGCACATAATGGTTTCAAAAACAACAGCTTTAATTAACTGGCAACAGAAGAAAAAATATCTTTACATTGAATTGAATTTTTTTGAAATGAAATTGGTTAAAAAACAAAAAGACATTATGTCGAAGTATGGGAACGATACTGACTCTGGAAAAAATGATGTATTTGATTTTTAGTTCTGTATTTTTATGTTCCAGATTGGCGATAAACGACTGCTTAAATTCTGTTAAGATTTGCATAAATATTAACCCTACTTTTCTGTCTACTTACAATGTTTCAACATTTCTCCAGAAAGTAGAGACAAGTCCAAAAGTTTTTGCATTCATAGCGGCCTTTGTCTTACTTTGTGCCTAGGATGAAAGACCAGTAAACACCTATCACTGACGCCTGACGGCTTGAAATGCAAGCCCGCAGTAGCAGTACTGTGCCTGCCGAAAGAACGGTTGCAAATACGTGAGCGCTCATATCCCAACTAGCACCTACAGGGTATAAAAGACCTCATCACGAAGCCGTCAACCAAGCATTCTGTACATCAAACTAAGTAACTTTACGCAAAAATTATTGCTAGGAAACAACTTTTTTTATGGGTGAAAAATCATGTTTTGTGGTAGAACTCAATGTAACGCACTCAAAACATTGTGCTGGTGGATGGATTGAATAGTACAGGGGTCGTGGAGGTGCTTCTAAGGGACGAAGTGGTACAAATTCTAACCGAATCAAAAATATAGTAAAAATCTTACATTTTAAAAACTTGTGTTTAAAAAAAAAGTTGTCAAAAAGTTGGAACTTTGACCCCCAATATCTCCGTAACTACAAGGTTCCCAGGTATGGTGTAGAACAAAAAATATATAGCAAAGACGAGGAGAACAAGTGCCTTCCGGCTTCGTTAAGAGATGTTTTACACCCTTTAGATGTTACAGTCAAAATTAATATTCGATTCACCTCGCTGCGAATAGTTATAGTTTAAAAAAAAAATACAGTCGAATTGAGAACCTCCTCTTTTTGAAAGTCGGTTGATAAGGTTTAAAATATGTATTAGTACCTATATTATTGTTGCTAAATGTTTTTTTGAGTATTTTATTTAGGGGACTTGTTGTCTGATAATAAAATGATTTTTAATATTAAAACCACTTTCGACTGCTGTCAAAAGTGGTTTGTGTGCTTTCAAAATCCTTATTAAGTTAAAATGCGTTTTCTGCATTAAACATAATGATGTTTTAGAACGCCTCAGTTGTAATTACCTAGTCCTAGAATTACAAAAACCTAACAACCTAATGTTCCTAAGTACCTAAATGTAAGATAAGTATAACCGATTAACAGTTTTGACTGATTAACTAACAGTTTTGACTGTGACTTAAGTCACTGGACATAAGAATTTTTGAAAACTCTAGGCTGTTATTTTTTCTGTACAAGGGCTGTATATCCGGCTACGCAGCACTTATAATTCTGAATTTGGCCCCAAACTAACCAGCCTTTTTTTTCGGATGGTAATTCATCAAATGACTCCTCCCGCTCTGGGCGGAGCAGGAGGGAGTGTCAGACTTACTGACTAAAACCCATCCATGTTCCTTCATCGCCCTTTGTGTTCCGGGGCCACGGTGTCTCTTTCGAACAGTCCCGCAACCCTGGCAGGCATCGGTCCTTGCGGACCCCTTCCTTTAAATTAACCAGCCTTGAGCATTTTAGTAGCTTGTTAGCAGCTTTTCAGAGCATTGTAAGAGCTGTACATCGGCTGTCCAATGGCGTAGACACAAAGAAATTTAAAAAGACTTATAAGTTATATGTTTGAATGTCTTTGCTCAGACAGCTATCCTGCAGCCCTCAAAATAGTTGGTGGGCACGGCCCTAAAATCGGCAGTGACATCGAATTTATAAAAAAAGGGATAAAAAACTACTGCCACTCCACGAGGATTTTTCTCTTTTTTAACCCTTATGAGCCGTGCCCGTACGGGCACGGTGCATTGTTATTTTAATTGTGTCTGTAATTGCACAAGAAGAAACTAAAATAGTATGGAAGAGCAAGTGCAGCGAGCTCGATTTTTTTGTACTATTAATTGAGTAGGCATGACTAACTACCTTATTTTATCGTCTAGGAGCGGTAATACCTAAATATATAATAAAAAAAGCCATTTTATGTCGATATGCAAATCAAATCAAAGAGGACCAAAAACTAGTTCGGAGAGCTCTAAATCACTGATGTCCTTGACTTTTGATGCATTCACGGTTCGACAGTGGACGATCAAATATAAATTCTATCGGTAAATAAAAATCGGACACATTAAGGTACCTATATCAGCATCATCGCGGTTTTAATTTTGATACTAATGGCCTTGTATCTCCGAAAATTGATCTGGCTAGATATCGTTATTTGATAAGGTACCTACTTACTTCGCATCAAAAATCACTACCATAATGGGGGTAACACTATGGTTTAATGTACTGTATGTTAAAGGAGCTCGTGGCTAAATAATAACAGCCGCTCGGGTCGATCGTTAGGTTAAGTCGTGCTTGCCTAGGTTGGTCTGTGGATGGGTGACCATCCCATTACATACCGAGTTTCGTCCGTGCCTCGGAAAGCACGTTAAAGCCGTTGGTCCCGGCTGTCATTTGTAGATCTTTGATAGACGTTAGGTAGTCTAGAGGCCCAAAAAAGTCTGACAACCAGTCTTACCTGCAATGGGTATCGTATTACCCGGTTGTGGAGGTCAGATAGGCAGTCGCTCCATGTAAAATACTGGTATTAAGCTGCATCCGGTTAAACTGGAAGCCGACCCCAACATAGTTGGGAAAAGGCGCAGATGATGACTATGGTTTAATGGTACATTAGACCAATCTGTAGATACAGAACTGGGAGGACATAACATTATCCAAAACATTGTAGGTAACATAGCTAACTCGAAAATGTCTACATATATACGTAGATTAAAATTATACATAACATATTCCCGGAAAGTGTAGATACCTACCTAAATTATTTAAAAATAAATTAGGTACCTACTTCTATATCCGTAATACGTCTTATTATTCGTTTTAAACATTTGACACACTTCTGGGAAAACCAGTTGTGGGATGACTACCTATTTTATCAAAAGTTGCTCTATAAATAATTATTGATCATGATCAGAGATCAACAGGTCACATCATAGATTTTTTTATTAAGTAGGTATCTAGAAACTCGTTTCTGAACTAATTTTTTTAATTTAAAATACCTACTCTAACGATTGCCCGTAGCTTCGCGAAAATTATCACATGGGTAGGTACGTAATCCGGGATAAAAAACATTGTATAGGTAAGGTATGTAGGACATAATATGTTTTTATGCCAGATTCAGGTCATCCGCTGTCGAACGTTCATCGAAGTCCGTTTAGCCGTTATTTCGTGAAAAGGTGACAGAAAAGAGTTTCGCCTTGTTAATAATGTTTTAGTAAGTACATATTTAAAAACTTTAGCTAGTATCTGAATAAACCTAGTTTATTTACCTATATACATGACTATGTGCATTAAAAATAAAAACAACATAGCATCAAAAAACTTGGCATCAATGCTGTCAACCGGTAATGTGCCCAAGGACTGGCAGCTTTGCCACGCCACGTTGTGTGGCAATTCCTAGCTTTTGGCTAGGGTAAAAATCAGCCGGTGGGTCACAGCGTCAACTAAACGTTTTGATATTTCTTTGAAAAGTCTGTGAGCACTCAGGCCACATGGCCCGAGGGTTTCGACCCCAAACAGCTTGAAAATATGTATAGTTACCCGTAAGGGACTATACTTACGCCGGTTGAGGTTCTAGCAGTAGTCCGCTAGCGTCTTGATTTGGCTCGCGAGGTTGTCTTCATGTGACGTTACTGCTTGACTTTATAGCCAAGAGCCTTGAAAATAACTAACACCACTGCTAAGATCTCGTTGGGTATTTGGATATGTTGGACTAGGATCAAAAAGGAAAAAGCAAGACATATGTGTTGATAATCAATAAACTTCCTGGACCATATTATTTCGATCGGCGGCGTACACGAATCGATAATAATAGCGATCTCCAGACGATTGTCTGTTGTTATTGACGAAAATTAGAGACGATACTGACATGAGAGACTGAAGAGCGAGCTGAATTGACGCAGAATTATAGTACTTTAATTTTATTTATTGTAATTTCGTCTTATTATATTGATAAACGAAAACAAATGAAACATATACATTGTAGATCGAAGTTTTATATCATATTATTTTATTTGATATAATTGAGTTTATTTGGAATATAATGGACGCTGAATCAAGACATTTATGGCTTAAATTACGCTTTCTTTACGATTTTTTCCTTGAAAACTCAAGGAATTTAAGGAAATTCTAGAACTCCAATAAACAAGTAAACCATTCAACTTATCATTTAGTAATTTTAGCTTTTATAAGAATTGAATGTAACAATGTGAATTTGAGCGTCAAAGTTCCATCGCCGACGGTTTTTCTTGCAAACTGAGTTCGTAAAATATTTATAGTTAATTACCTACACGAAAACAAAAATGAAAATGTGTAACTCCAACTTACAAGAAAGAGAATGACACTATCGTTATTCATAAGCAAATAATTAAAATATCTTACTGCTGCTGAAAATTACTGCGTCAGAAATCATGAATTTGCGTTAAAAAATGTAATAGGACTCCTAAACGTAAATAAATGAGTTCGCAGCAGCGGCAGCGGTGGCCCAGTGGTGGCGGCCCCGACTTACGAACAGTAAGACGTGGGTTTCGAACCCAGACAGGCGCATTACTTTGTGTAATTTATATCATCACCACTGCTCTCAAAACGGTGAAGGAAAACATCGTGAGGAAACCGGCATGTCCTAGAACCAAAAATTCGAAGACATGTGACATCTACCAATCCGCACTGGGCCCGCGTGATGGATTATAGCCCATTCCCTCTCATTGAGAGGAGGCCGTGTCCCAGCAGTGGGAACATTAGGTATAGGCTGATGATGATGATTGATGAAATGAGTTCATAAATCAGCAGTCAAACATTGATCCAGAATGTTGTAGGTACTTGTCTCCTGGACACTTAGGGTGAGGCTAAACAAACATACTTAATACGAGTTATGAGTCGCAAAATTTACGCCACCTTTTTATACGAAAGTCTGGTTTGTGTCACGCGACGACCTAAAATAAGTATAAAACCGAAATTACGCGACTCAAATTACGGTCGTTTAGCCTCACTCACCCTTATACTTCGTTTCGTTTTTAGGGTTCCGTACCCAAAGGGTAAAAACGGAACCCTATTACTAAGACTTCGCTGTCGGTCCGTCTGTCCGTCTGTCTGTCACCAGGCTGTATCTCATGAACCGTGAGAGCTAGACAGTTGAAATTTTCACAGATGATGTATTTCTGTTGCCGCTAAAAACAGAATAAAATTAATATTAAAGGGGGCTCCCATACAAATACTGTTGTTTACCTAGTCAATGGTACGGAACCCTTTGTGTGCGAGTCCGACTCGCACTTGGCCGGTTTTAAAACAATTCAGAACTGTAAGTAAATGTAACGTAGGTATTTATAAAAAGAAATACTAATTACATAATTTTGGAAGTAGGCGCATCTTGAAGTATGAACACTACCGGTTTAACCGCCTATAAATTTTTATCACAATGTTTCAAGCGAAAATATGGTGACATCATCTTTTCTCGTACAGTAATTTAAAACCAAACTGTGTACCTATAGTTGAAGTATTTCTGGCATCAGTATTGGTACCCAGTGCTACTTATTTCCAAATGCTGAACCTGTAAGCTTAGTCATACTTGGGTACTTACAAAGCTTAATCATACTTAGGGGACAAACTTTCAAATTATGCTTATATTTATTAATTTACAGTATTTTATTTCAGCCCGTGGCTGAAACTGTTCCGATTCAGAAAGGTCTCCACAAAGATTTTGACGTGACAACGTCTTATAAATTGGTTTGCCGGGTGACACTTCAAGAAACTGGGTAACGCTCCGCTCACGTTATGCGCTCACAATGAGAGCGAGTGAGAGGCACGCGTCCCGCCTAAGAGCGAGAAAGACAGACATAAAAAGTTTATTTTACCACTCAAAGTCGTTGTCACGTAAAACTTTCGCCCGTATACCGACTTTACAGGCAACCAATTTTTTTTTGTAAGTTCAGTCACTATCGGCCATGATGAATTTATTTTTTACTTAGTAAATAGAATCCTCTCACGGATATAAGGTTAGCTAAATGAGGAGTTTCTAGTACTCGATTGTTCAATGTGCCTAAAATGATCTCTCTTTTTCGCTCGTTATAAAAGAACGTAGTGAGGTTATTTTAGCGACGACACGAAGAGTGGTTTCTTAGTGCAGTACCAGTTCCCCAAGAGATACCTACTGATTTCGATAAACTAGGTAACACAAATCAAAAGATTATTATCAAGTTGTAAATAATCGTCCAGACGGATTATGGGTTACCTCTTGTGGGTTACATTGTTAACTCCTAACTAAATGTTACTGGGTTATTTATTTTTTACTCAAGAACGAGTAGGTACCATTGCATTTTCGTCTAACCCTTTAAAGCAGGCTTGCACCAGGGGCCCTATCTCTCTAACGCTTCGTCCGTATATTCGGATCTATCCGTCTCTCTCGGGCACGTCTGCAGATGAGTGCGAGTGAGAGAGACGAATAGATCCGAATATACATACGGATGAAGCGTTAAGGAGTACCTAGGGCCTCAGAGTCATCGTTCTTCAAACTTCTTCGGTCAATTAAAGCAGCAATTAAAACTTAATTTAGGCTATTGCTATCTTTTACTAAAAGGCAGTGCGAGAAAAGGACGGCTATAGCTATGAACTAAGTTAGAGATGTCAAACTAGGTTATGCCTTGCGATTCACCGTGTTTTTAGTCGACATGTTTTTAAGTGTACCCCTCATTTGTATGGAAATTTTAGTTCGAACTAAATTTGACAGCTCTAAATTACGTCCGTCTCTTTCTCGTTTTATTAGAGAGAAAAAGATAGTAATAGCCTAAATTAAGTTTAGTTTGTGCACAACAGAATCAACACCATTATTCAATAAGCAGTTTTAAATTATTTTAAGACATTAACTATTCTGTACTTTACAGTAAAAAGAAAACAGTAGCGCAATTTGCGATACAAAACAATTAATACGACTGGCTGCTTCTTTTGTGGCGCCAACGAAAGGAATGTTCGCAAGCATCATAATTCATAAGGGAAAACATGCGTGAAGATTAAAAGTACAAATAAAATAAAAAGTTGGCGCATACCATACCCTAGCATGCATCATATATGCGAGGTCCCTGTTGCCAAACTACTTGTACTTCGATGACATTGAGGGTGTTACTCACGTAGTTACTATCATTTCAAGCTGTCAACAGAGATACGTAATAGGCCTGCTGATAACTTTTTGACAGTACGAGTCATATGGTCTCGTTTTTTTTTCTCATTTTACATGAAAATGTTTTTGGTGTGATCCCCACTTTATCTGCACGAGCCGACTGCTGCTTAAATTCTTTACCCCTTTTACTGAGGAACTTAATGCATGAAGGATACCTAATTGAAGCAGCTCTGCGGGCCTAAAATGGCCACTTTAGCAGAATCCACGCAGAATCTTAGCAAGAAACACGTTAAAAAATTTAAATTCATAAAATGGACTTTATGTTCATAACGATAGAACCATTTTACTGTTACTGTTAGCCTGTGTCATCCCACTGCTGGGCAAAGGCCTCTCCCCATGACTTCCAAATTCTTCGATCCAGGGCCAATGTGGACCACTGGTCGTTGGTTTTATCCACTTTTTATTTTTTTATCTAGAACCATTTTAGGAATTTTAAATTATTAACGTGATTCATATTACGATTTTGCTAAAGCGGCCGTTTTAGACAAAGTCTGTTTTAAGTCAGCTTTGGTGAACCGAACAAGTGTGTGGCACCCTTTAAGTTCACAAGGCGAATCTTCTCGATTCATACGATTTCGTTTACAAGAAACATCTGAAATTGTATCGTTATTTCAACTATGTATTGTTTGTTATACTAGCTTCGTAAACTACTTTTTGCATTCTTGTTGTTCAAATCATCATCATCTGCCTAGCCTTTTTCCAACTATGTTGGGGTCGGCTTCCAGTCTAACCGGATGCAGCTGAATACCAGTATTTTACATGGAGCGACTGCCCATCTGACCTCCACAAACCAGTTAGTACTGGGTAATTTACGAAACCCTTTGGTAAGACTGATTGCCAGACTTTTTGGGCCATTGACTACCTGTAACGACTGTCAAAGATCTATAAATGACAGCCGGGACCAACAGCTTAACGTGCTTGTGGTTCAAATAATATGTTAAATAATTATACAATGTTGATTTTTCGATGAAAATATCTTGATTTTTATAAAGGAAAAGTTTTGATGTTCGTTCACGTCAAAATTCTTAATTGAATAATGTTTTGATTGTACGATAGCTTTCATTGTACTCTGCTGGGAATGCGATGATAACATCTTGGGATTATGTCGTAAGCATCATATCAGCCTAGCCTTTTCCCAACTAAGTTGGGGTCGGGCTCCAGTCCAACCGGATGTAGCTGAATACCAGTATATTTTCTGGAGCGACGATGATCTGACCTCCACTAGCCAGTTATTGGGTGTAGCGGGTAACATCATATGATACCCCTTGGTAGTCAGACTAGATATTGTTAATCTAATTCTATGTGTTAGAGTACTTCGAGAGCTGAAGCTAAAACAACATTATAGGCTGAATGTGTGAGTAGATCCTTAAAATATTATTAAAAGTATCTATGTACCTATAGTTAATACCTAAACAAATATCTAGGAACAAGGATTGATGTAAAAAAAATAGACTTATTGCGTACAAACGCCAGCACATTATAACCTACCCGAAACTGTCAAACTTTCCCAATCAAACTTGAACCTAAGCTTTAGCGATAAATTTGAAAATCTATTAAAGAGACGACGTGATGTGCCAGGGCATTTAAATAAATGCTTGTTTCGTTTCTAGATATGAAAAACTTGTTACCTTGTTTGCAGTGGGTCAACTATAAAACAATAATCAATAAACAATAATCTATAGTACAATTTTAATAGAAATTAAAATTGTACTGTACTTGTAGGAAGTTGGACTACAGTGACGTTTTCAATTTCCTTAGTACCTAGTACTAAGTCTAAAAGCTACTAAAAAAGCAATAAATAAGTTCGTTTATTTTCCGGGTAAAAACGATTAGGTATATAACTATCATTAACTGCAGACCTCGTTTAATAATGTAATGTTATTATAGTTATTTAATAAAGAATTAAATTTTAATGAGTGTAATAACGATTACAGGGATATTAGGAAATGGTAAGAATTTACGATCGCGATTGAATATTTTAGACTTTCGCAGTGACTACATTTGTAGCTAATTATTTAAACCGTTATTGCTTATTATGATAAATTAGCACCTACGGAGTGCTAAAAACTATTATTCATTTCGTTCTAAAGGTGTTTGGTCATTGCTATGTACCTATCCCAAATAAATTATGTAAGGAGTCAAGGATTTTATAAAGCTGTATGCTATTTACAAGGAAAACTGCTAATACATTATATTACGCACAGAATACACAATCACCTATTGCGTTTCTTTATAGGCCTATTATTTCTTGTATTATTATATTTTCATCTTTAGTTGTGTTTGTCGTATTTCCGGGACATTGCGTAATAAACAATGACATTTTTTTTAAATTGACGTTTAAGGGTTATCTAACATGGGTCTAACGAAGGCAAATCATTCTCAATGCACAATGCTATAGCTTCGACAGATGGTTTTTAACTAAAAAGGGTTCTAGTTTCCGCATTTGAATAAAGAGTTTAAATTAAAAAAAAATACAAAAAGAAAGTTGCACGCGTTGATGTCTTTTGTAGCACTTCGTACCGTAGGGCTCTCGAATTGTTTTGATCATTGAAAATTGTACTTGTAATTGTACATATTATGTACGTGTGACTTGTGTTTTAGCGATGTTATACAACGATTGTTCATCAAATGTCAAAGTACCCTTGCCTCAAGTCAGGCAGGGCACTTAGAGCCAATCCGTGAAGGCTTTATACTGAATGTTTCATGAGTGTTTATTGAGATACTGGGTTGTTGCACGTGGACGAGTGTGAGTAGAGGGTTGTGAGGCCGCCAGGGTTACAGGAGAGGTGTTGAGGGTGAGCCGCGCGCGGCAGCTGGTGGGCGCGCGGCTATAAGTAAGAGGTGCGCGCGCGCCGGCGAAGTTAGTCGCCGAACGGCAGCGCGTCGCCAGCGGTGTTACCCGCTCCCCTCCTCCGGTGCGTTCCACCCCTACCTCCTCCCCCACACGCACTCGCCTTTCTCACACGATCACCGGCGATTCTCACTTGCGCAACACGAGTCGAAACCGAAAGGTCGCCGCTATTGGCATTTAAGCGCTCTCTGACATTAGCGTTGCATTTAAATGTGCGATGCAGCTTCCTCGTTGAGCTTCACTGTCGCAACTTGTGTCGCTTGGGAAAGGCGCGTGTGTTGACGTGACGTCTCTGTTGCAGCAGCAGCCCGAGCAGCCGGGCCGGCAGACACTGTCCGCCCCACACCACATCACCATGATCGCCAGGATAGCGCTGTAAGTACCACACTCTAACTACCACATACTGCTAACTCCAACTATTTAATGGTTGTTATTGTTAAAGCGATAATTACTGTTGATATTACACATCACTAACTGTTTCCACACGGCCACTTTCTAACATCAAAGCTGATAATTGTTGTTAGAGACGTGTTTATAAATCTATAAATGGACGCTGCCAGAACGTCTCCGACTGCAACCGTTGACTTTCATCTTGTGTTTGCTTGCTACGATGACTTTCAATTATTATTATCACTAAGTTTGAAATAATGATATCGCTCATCGATCGATATGACAAAAATTCGATCTGATTTCTCGTGTGGAAATCAGGTTTTCATTGCTCAACGGCAGCCAACTGACATCACGAATGAGGGCGCGTATTTCTCAATGAAGGCTGCGAAACATTGCTTTTAAAATATGCACGACTTTGTGCGCATATTGTCTCCCTGACAGCGCCCGCGCCCGCTGTACGCTAGCTGTCGAACCTCGTCATTGTAGTCTTATTTGCATATTTCGTTTCATAATCTATAAATAACTTCATGAACCCGCAATTTCACGTCCTGATACCAGGCGTGTTGCAAATAAACCGCAAATGCTAAATGACTATTGTGTTTGGTCGTCTCTGCTGCAAAAACAATGCAGCCTGTACTTGCGGCTGCAACTTTATGTTAGTGCGGAACGTCTCACCGCACGCCGAGGAGCTTCGCTACGCGTCGTTTTCACCGTTTCATGGTTTTCTCCAACCGTACACATTTACTTAGTTACATACGCACCAACCGTACCCATAAAGCATTTTAAAAGGCCGCGCCAGAGAGATTCATCACAGAAATGACTATTAACTATGATAGACTTATTGAGTTTAGAAATTAGCAAGTCTACATCGGTGAGAAAATTTCGCGAGCCTTGTTAGCTCATTACATTCACTCTCACACGCCCGGCGTCATTACAGGAAACACTGTAGAAGCATCAATAGAAATGATGTAAACATCGCTAAGTGACGATAAAAGTTCTGTAATACTTTTAGATAAGTAACATGACGTGCGATAAGTGTGATCTAACGCGAGCCATTGTCAAAGCTCTCTCTAGTTGCAACACGATGTTAAATGGCGTCGCGGATGCGGCACTCACACATTAAGATGTCCTGCCCACACTGCCCACCTGTCACCGCCCGCGCCACCGCTGTCATCGGTCAGCACCGTCATTGTATGGTACAAACACACAAGTGCGTGTGATATATGAAAGCGTTACTAACTAACTTCCCATGAGCTTTCGTCACGTGGTCAAACTCTGAATCGCGTGTAGTTTTCTTTGCTGTAACTAGCTGTTCCTTTTAATCGATTTGATCTTGAATCAGAAACGTGTTATTAGCGAAATTTAAATACAAAAGCTTAATAAAGGTTTTGAGAATAAGTTTTAACAAGCTGCATACCAAAAAAAGTAAACAAAACCTGCTAAAGTAGCAATCTCTTGATGATGACCAATCGGTATCCTTGGGTGAATAAGGGAATTACAGATCGAAATTATCAAGAATTTTATCAAGGTCTCTTCGTTAATTTAGTCTGCGGTTCGATGTGACCTCAGTTTTGAATACATTTTGATTCAACGTTCGTTTTTATTGTTATCCGCAAACAACACTTAGATTCTATGAATAGCTTTTAGTTATTTGCTCAAGCAGAGGCCGTTGCCTTAAAATGTAATAATATTGTCAAAATTTTACCTAAATAGAATTAGAATTCAATTGTTTAGTTTTTTACCGACCCGACTTCAGTCAAAGTTGTATCGATTTAAATTTGAATTACCCTGCACTTCCATGTTTAAAACCAAATACTCCTAAAAAGGTTTTTCAAATATTCCTTGTACATTAAAAAATAAAAATAAACAATTGCTGATGACCAAAATGCAAAATACAGAAATACAAATATAACTTGAATCCCTGTCCCATACTTTCAGTGGCATGTGTCAAAAGAGATTGAGGGTTCCAAAGACACCATGTTCGGCCGCGATGGGTCGAACATTGACCTTATTCCGTGCATTTCATTGGTACCTGCCCATAAAGCAATATCTTTTAAAATGAAGTGTGCACAAACACGTTTAAGTTCTAATTATAGATTCCATAACTTATTTTATTTTATTTGCGTGGAGCAATGTTACCAATTCACAATCGAATCAATAAATCAATATTTTCACCATAAACGGAGTTTAAAAAACGTTTTTAACATAATTTCTCCAACTAAAAGCAAGGTCACGCAAATCGTAAAGTTGTTGCATTGCGTTTTAAGCGATCACGAAATACTTTAATTGCGGAGATATTGCAAATGAAACAAAATTTAAAATGGTTATGAATGGTTAAAAGTTTTATTATGGGTTCAAAATAAATAAACTCACAGGTGGGCGAGATGCGATAAATTAACGCATTTTATTATGCGGATGCGGAAAATAACAAAACATACAAGAGTTTAAGACCGGATTTATTAATCTCGGATACATTAAGAAACATCATTCCGTATATTTAAGCATTTAAATGGAGTTCCACAAAAGTTCTCACACATTTGCCAACATTAACATTCCCAGTTGCGTTTTACGAAATTAAAAACTGTAGTACCTAAACAACAATCGTCATTATATTTTACGCAACAAATTATATCTAACGTGCATTTAATTATTTATATAATAGTTTACATTTAATTGTATGGCAGATAATAGTCATTGTTTAAAGGAAAGCTAGAAACATCCAAATCTATCTGCGTGTCCCATGTTACGTGTGCTGTGAAACAATCGCTTTATTATATGCCACCACTTCCTAATTAGGTAATATACAACATTCCTAGATTGCTTTCTCTATTAAAAAACTAACGTAACATATCGTATCTAATGCAAAATTCGTTTAGGCGTTTTCTTACTGAATACAAATTAGAATGGGAATTTCTCCTTACTAAGAGATTTTCGATACGTCGACGATGTGTTAAAAGAAAGTCCATAAAACGTGACGATCGGTGTTTACGTCGCGTTCCGAGTTATGCCTGTTACATTTCAATAGGTTATCATTGGTTCTCGATGGTCCGACTGCGAGCGGCGCAGGCGCCGCGCGGCTAATAAATGAGCAGTTTGTACGCACGCTTCCTCCTCACTGATTGTCTTTACGTGGTACATATTATAGTAAAGTTTTATTTATTTTTCATTGAAATGACATTTGCATCATCATATTTTATTATAAAAAAGGTAAATTCTCCAACAAAGTTCAGTGTTGTGAGAGTAAACACAGATTGCGTGATAACTCATTAATTATGTATTTCGTTGGCCTTCACATTAGTATGGATTTAGTGAAGATAGCTTGAAGAAGCTTTTGTCTCGATTGACTCATCGACACCCAGCCGATGCCCACGGACAACCTAGACCTAATTATGAAATTAATTAATTATTGTTGTTATAATTAGATACGTTCTAGATAGATTTGATTTCGATAGGTTACAAGCATTCAAGGACGTGAACCCCCAATTCAACAGTTCATGGTCGATAAAGTAGCTTACTTATTTTAAATTCAGGCGAAACATTATGAAAACTTTTCCGTCACTTCATTAAAAACTTTGGATGAGTTGAGAAGATTTTTAGGCTTCTCACTTGAAGTCATGTTTAGTAATATAATAGAGTAAATTGTAAAAACAGACAGAGTAACAGGAAAGTTTCAAGGGCTCGTAAATTCGTAATTCGTAGCTTTTCCAGCATCACTGCAGTATATCGTCATACCAAATATTATGCAATCAGTGTAATCTCTTAAAAAGCACATAAAACGCGGTCAAACATAATTATTCAGCCAACTAACATATATTTTATATACTAAATAGCCATAGTCACGCAACTAACCCTTTCGTCATACTGTACTGTCAAAATGTAGTTCGTAAGACAACATCGTCAGTTCAAGTGGTTCCATTGTCTCTGGGCGTGCTCTCATTGTCCGGTGCGTTGCTCAACTCGTAATTTGTCTATGATCTGCGAGCTAGGAGCTATATTGCCTCCGTTGAATTTGTGCTACAGCCACACAATTGTGTGGATTTCGTTACGGGAATCAGCTAAACACGTGTTTGTGTGTATTTTGAAATAGCATTTTGCTGATTGAGTAAGCTTTTGTTGAAAAATTTTAAGCTCTTCTGAAATTCTGACCGCCTATAGTTAGTCTAGCGTTAATCGAAAACCAGACAGGTTCTATTTTGAATTGAAGATAATTTCGGTCTATCGACTCGTCACGCAAGATACTTTGTCTATATTCTTACAAAGCTGTACCTCCTATCTGAGTAAACCATTGGTAATTAATCAAGCATTAGAAACTCACTGTCTCAATAGCCTAAAAACAGTTCCTGAAATGGACATGCAGTTAGAATAAAAAAATATTGTCAAAACTATTTCCTGATGAAAGTAGAGCCGCCGTACTATGCTAATGAATGTAGCTATACTTTTTAATTATCACGTATGTACAACCAATCATTAAATTGGGATTTATTTACGATGCGACATTTTTCTAATTATTTTTATTAAATGCACTTCCACGTTTCACAAAATGCACGCTCAGTAAAATAAATTGTGCCTGTGAGAATTATTTTGATATTATATTTTTAACTGATGTATGTGCAATAATAACATGTTATATAGACTTTCAGTTCAGGAACTCGCTTCAACTAGCACGTATTACTTTCAGTTATGTACGAAGAGTAAGAAATCAATATAATAAGTACCCCAACCGGTTTTACTAGCATTTTATAGGTAGATGCAGGTTAATTAATAATATATACCGGAGCTAGTTTATTTTATAAAATTGAAGAATGATTTATGCTAGACCGATCGGAGTACGAGTCGTACGTCGGACGGAGCGCGGACTTGAAACGGAGTTCAAACAGAATTGCAGAAGTCAAATTTTAACAAGATAGCTGTATCAAGCGCCCTTCATCGACCGCGCGGAACTATGACTTTTTGGTAATCGTTTTCTGAATGTGCACGCATCCGGCCAGGCTACCGTAACGTGTTCAGCGTAGATTCGGCTGTTCAGTTTTATCTCTCCAAAGTAGGTACTTGATTGGTAGCTAGGTCTCCTTGCTGCAGCGCCCGCGTCCCGTCCGATGCGCCCTAACACCGACAGGCGGGCCTGACCCGGCTCGGTCTAGCATAATTCATCCTTCATTGATCGGGCTACCCTATTTCACCACATTCGCTCTATATGCACTAATCGCATATGTATATATGCGATTATAGTGAGGTGTCTGTTTATGCGCGCGGACGTCCGGGCGGCTGCGTCTGGGCAAGTTTCCCCGGACGAAGCCAAACGTAACATCCGCTAGACACTTGTCGTACGACAAAAAATGACCGCCTAAACCATTTGAATTACGATTATTGTGGAACTTGAATTGAAATGTCGGGTAACGGCTTCGTGAATTGAACGCTGTATTAACTTAAATGAGCTCCAGATTCGGATAACAACGCATCGAAAATACATTGGCTGCGTTTATGTCATAATTTTCGTTGATGGAGTCATTATAATTTGTTGTAAATATTTGACAGTTTGTTGTTGATTTAAATGGTATTTGTGAAGGAAAAATTGGGCAAACTCTGTTTAATATTAATGTAGGTGTTTCAAAATGTTGGTGACACGGTGGTGGCAGGCGGCGCGGCGGGCGCCGAGCGCGGCGTCTCGTCGCCCGACCTTCACTTTCGCTTTTTATGTGTGAATCTCGCTTAAGCCCAACGCACACACCTCGCTTACGTAACTAGCGACAATCGCGATTGTTTCACACTATGTCCTTTTGTAAAGTCGGGATAAAAATTGATTGTTTGTTTGTTACCTAACTAGGCAAAATCTGAATAATAACTAAAGATTGTCAAATAATATTTACTTTTGGAGTTATAAAATCATTGAGCAACGTTGGCTACGATTAATTGCCGCAAGTTGTACCGTTGAGAACCGGTTACAAATTAGCAAATTAAATTAGTCGGCTATAACTTTTATCGATTAGGCTGGTTGCGCACGTGTTAGGTATTATTATTACTAAAAAAGACTACAAAATGGATATATTCAATTCAGTATTTACATTATTTACAATTAAATCAAATTTCATTTGAATTGCAAATTTTGCAATTGGGCTTCATTTATTTATAATTCGAATTGTCTGTCAGTATATTATTTATAGAAATTTTGGCTAAAATTATGACTATAAATTGGAAAAACGTGTGTTTTTTTTCGTAAATATGAGTTCAATGGTCCATAGAAACAACTTGTCACCAGTAAACGAGTAACCTGCAGGTGTGACGTAGCTGCGCCGAGCACCTCACATCCGACAACTTTCGCCCGCGTTCTAATGAAAACAGAATCTTCGTTCGTTCACATGCTCACTAGATCAGATCAGTTTCAACCAGCGCTCAATGAGGCTTGACTAACAAAATAAAAACTCATAATAATATGACATAGATCGAGCAGGAGGAGGCTGGTACATTCTTTAAAAGTCAAATAATAATTATGATAGCCGACTTCCTCTATGTCTATGACAAAACAAATAGTCTCATTACATAATAGGCCAAACACGTTACACGAGATGAGATGAGAGGTCGATGTATGTACACATTGTTTAGTTAATAACGGTGAAGCCACAATGTTTTACTGCAATTGAAAATTGCCCCGATATAACTTGAGCTGAATCTGCAAATGCCTTCTGGACTTCTGCGGGATCACAAACGCGTCTGGTATAAAATATACGGTTTTCATTTCTGTTTTTTTTTTTAAACCAAAGCAAGCAATAATTGAATTAAATTTTGGGATATTGATTATAGCTAGATCATTGTTATAGTTATCAACGCAAAATCACTGTGGTAATGCTAAATTGCTAATGCAACACACAAAGACATAATGAAGGATTTTAAAGCAAATGAGTCGCTTTCGATCTTTATGCGGTCACTTGTGAGTTTGGAGTGAACTTTACAGAATATCTAAACAGTTTTGAAGGCTAAGCTCGTCCATCCAGTCTAACTGTTATATGTATAGCTAATGCTCCTTCTTTGGCGGTCGTTACGAGATAAAGCAGCTCTAATGAATACCACATAACGACGTAAATGGTAGCCGCCATCGCGTGGGACGTGACATTGACAAACGTAATATGTATTTTCTTGTTGGTACGGTATTACAGTACACGGTGTATATTGTGTTTTTAAATAGTTCGACTTTTTAGATCGTTATTTATCATTCACTCATACCTCGAGATCTTTCTAAGGCTAGGTGTGCCATTTAACATTTTAACTAAACTGTCTTAAATTCTAATCACTTTTGTACTGATCTTCAAACATTTAAGGTCTTCTTCTAGAGTTTTTGACGTCTCCACGAAACACATATTTTACAAAAGTAATTTCAGAATGTTAGAATTATTATTTACGAGTAGGTATCTATCAATATCCTGATTCACCTTCACTTTTTTTAAAGACTCGTGTCCTTGCAACACCAGAATTAGTTTCTTCAAAAAGCTAACTGATGTAGAATATAGAAACGATCCTTCTCCTTACCCAGCACCATCAGATACTCTCAACTTGACCTCATACTGTGAGCGTTAGCCAACATTCCTGTCATTACATTCAACATATCAACCAGTTTGCAAACAATATCTTAAGTCCGAGCAGTCGTGGTTGATGCCTATACTTTCTATGAGTCGATATGTCAAGGGCGGCTGGTTGGCGGGTCTGGTCACGACCTAGCAACCGTGCTGATCCGCTCAAAGGGACGCTAAAGATTCACACTCACTTGGAATCCGCTTTGGCACCGTTTCAAATGCAAACAGTTGAAGATTTGCTTTTACAGTCCCACATGAACTTCAGCATAGCGATGACTAGGTACATATTATCCAAAAATGTGGATCCTGTCGCAACAAATACCTGTTTCTTTCAGTGTCCAATTCATTAGTTACGGCTAAAGATTGATTTCAATCGGAATGTGTATGTATAAACTTGGCAATGTATGTGGTAATGCAGTTGGTAATAAGTTGGCTGCAGACGTAGTGAGTTATGCCTGATTACTCTGTGTGTGCATCGAATGTGTGCACTTTGTAAATTTTGTTTTTGCTACTGAATACTTACATTTTTATAATTAGGTATGCGCGTCGTAATCATTTTTGGAAACTGCAACTCACAAAACTCGCATATTCTGAAAATTACGTTTTAAGAAGAACCATAGTTGTTTTATTGATTGATTTTATCACGTACTTAAAGTACACAAGTTGAACACGTGCTGCAAATACAAGATACTTGCACCAACCTACTGTTGGCTCGAGAACCGGCTCGGCAACAACATTAGTTTTGCGAGTCCATTTGACGCAACGCTTAATTTTAATAGTTTCAACGCGGTGAAGCTTGTAGCGATAAATTGCAGTAGCATTTTTCTCGGCACGTGCACCTTCCAAACAGTCGTTGCGGCTAAACCGATAGAATCAATGGTGTGTGGTAGGTGCACGTAGGACTGATGCGCCAACAATGCGGTCAAGTCGATGTTGTGGCGAAAATAGTGACTAGCTTCATCTCAAGCGATATTCGCGTGGAGCTTTGACGTTACATAAAAGCATATTTTACGCTTCAGGACATAAATAACTTTTAGCAAAAACTGGTTTCATATTTCTGTTTAAAATATTGCTTGCCGCATATCGTAGATATTAAAATTTTCTTCAAATATCATTTTCACTACATCATCAGCAATTCATACCTTTATTTGTTCTTCGTGACCAGCAACAATTATTAGAAAACGAATGTATTTAATATCGACAGTACATTGGACTTTTGCGCCGGATACAGCGAAAGGGAAGCGGTTAATTGGTGAGGAAAAGAATACTTAATTGTCCGTTCGTGTTTCATAATGGTTTTAGGGACTGATACGAATCAAGTTTTGAGTCATGAAGTTACCATTTAAGTGTAACCAGACACTCGCTTCCGCCAAACTGCAGTCACGACGCAGTTTTTCCTAAAAATAAACTGTTTCTGATGAAACATATAGCCAAGCCCGATGGCTGACGGCGCGTCAGCCCCCTTGAAACAACGAGTTAATAAAACACTAATGTCATTCATTTTGTGACATTTTCTAGTTCGCTGGTTTTATTTACAAGTTACTTAATATTTTATTAATTCTTTTCATGTTCCTAGGCGATTCTTTATGCGGCAAACATGTAAATAACAGTGTGATATTTCATAACGCTATATATATTTGCATACTGCTGCCGATGAGCTGGACTGACTCAATATTTTGCATAGGCAGGTAGCTATTTACATAGGGTGTAAGTTCAGGCATGCTAGCTAGTAATATTTGAGTAAATACATCTTATATCATTGATTTCGTCAGATAGGTTTGCGCATCTTATGCGGAGAAAACGCTAAAAGCATGTCATAATAAAGTGACATTGGATTAACATGATTGCATCAGTGACATTAAGTGCGGGGTCCGGGTTCGAGTCCGCGCCCGCGCCCGACAACGCGTCGACCGCACATAATCGGATATTTATGTGCGTCTTCGAATTTTGTAAGCATCACTTTCGGCTTCAACCAGTTTCACTTTCCTGCCGATGACCTATCGAGGAATGCGAAGTGAGATAACGGATGAATAAAACATCACATCGATTAGTTATACCATCAGCTCCAGCGTCCCGTATAGCGGCAGACGGCAGTTCGGACCGATCTATTGACGAGGTGGTGATGTGTGCACGCACTATTGTTGCTCGAGGCGGATGCAACATCTACACTTTCTAAGCAAATCGCTGTAGCAACTCGCGGGCTTTAACCTTTATCTATTGCTTGGCATCATTTCGCAACATATTGAAAGCCGGCGGGAGATTCCCAGTAATGAGAGAGCATGTGGCCGCGGCGGCCGGCGACGTGGCGGCGTGGTGACGTGCTGGCGGCTCCACTGCACGATTGGAACGCAGTTTTTTGACCTTGGCTCTTTCAATGCCCATGATCTGCGACGGCGTTACGAAACATGAGCACGAGCGGCGCAACATGGAATGGCCACTGTAACGCTACGTATAAGTGTGCATGAGTTACGAGTGCCAGACATGAACGTAGCCTTTGTAGCTGACCATTGTAAGTTATTCTAAACACGTTCGAGACAAAGCTATAATTACGGTCAGCTGTAGACCCGGCGCGCGGCGACCAACGGTTACGTTAATTACCCGTCCACGGCGTTTGCTCGCGTTTTGATTGACAGCTGCTATAAGTACTGTTCGAAAGTAATCAGGACTACCTAGGAAGCGAAATGAACCGTGACATCGACTGGGGACAGCGGACTGGTCGCTGTTCTATTTGAAGATGATTTACATTTAAAATATTCGATACTTTTTGTGAGGTTTTTAAAGGGTGCGCCGTCAGTCACGGTACCTACGCATGAGCGGTTCCTGTTTACGAAACGTGTTTTATGTGCGGCATTGTGGTAAAAGTTGATTTTCTGCTTGGGAAGCGTAGTTATTTAGCAAGAAATACTTGGACCTTAATATGCGGTTTTGAGCCCCCAATGGCGGCGGGATAGTCATCGACCTCATAATGGGTTCATGCGTCGAGCATTTCTGTTTATGTTCGATGGATTCCGAGAGAGTGTTGTGTGAATCAGAGGCGTGTGGATTACATTATTCTCGTGCAGTGTGGCGGCAATATTTCGGTGTCAGCCGCGGACAGGCGCGGTGCGTGCCTCTCGTACCGCACTTGGTGATTCCGGGCATGCGGCTGCGTGATACTGGTACCCAAGTGCTCACCGCTCACTCGACCACTAAAGCTTTATTTATAAATCTCTAGGCGTACCTTCTTTATTTTTATACAAAATTCCACTTCTTAATTTACATTGTTGTCAATGCGCTCCGACTAGTTTTCTTACAGCGCGCTAGTGAAGTAATTAATTGATCGTCTAAAAACAGAAATGCTTTAAAATTGTAGTCTTCGCATGTTGGTTGCCTTGAAAGTAGTGTCGACTCTTAAGAGGAGTAGAACTGAACTAGGTGTAGGGTTACGAGTCTTGTCTCTAATGACCTACTAACATTTCAATTTCCAAAAGTCTCTCTATGACATTAAAGTAGGATACATAATTATATGTACACACACATTAAATAGTTAGAATTTCACAAATGGTATATTTTTGCTTGCTGCAACGTTAGATGCAACGCTGCGATTTATGAGTCGAAACAAAAACGCTCTTCAACATAAATTAACACAGTGACTTATGGCTCATCATAATATTATGAATTGGCTACATTGTGGATAGTATGCTGTAACGTTAGGACCTTAATTGTAATAACCTTAATTACGTCTTCTACTTGAATATACAATGCCCAACAGTTAACTATGAAACACTTGGAAGTATCAAAATTGTAATAAAAACCGTCTAGTTACAAATTATGATAATTAATGTTACGCGTTACGCGTCATAATATGACCACTTCATCGTTATAAGAACATTGTTAGTTTTCATTAATTCGTTACACCATTGTATCGTCAATCTACATCGAGATTCGCACTTCCCTTCTGATTAGCCTAATCAGTTCAGAAATTACGTTAAAATTGCCTTTTGTTTGTTCCATTGTTATAACAATCGTAGTCACGTATCTGCGTTCATTGTCTCGTTCGATTTATTTGCATCGTGGACAATCTGCGGAGTACCCGCGGCCGCCACCCCACGCCGCCGCCACGCTGCCACCACGCCGCCACCACGCATCGCTCACGTGGCCGATGGTTTAGTGTTCTGGGCACGGGCGTCGTGTTAATTTCTACGTGATCGCAATCTGACTTTGCCTAGGGTTGACGAACCACAGTACCGTTCAGTACAAGAGCTACGTGCCGCTTAATTGTCATTATACTCGCATCGATCCGTGACAGCGCTGCAATATTACTAGCCAGCGCGGCAACACACCTGCCGAACGTCAATTTAATTGCTGAAATAAAGTTGCCAAAAGGACGATATTACTCATATCCAGTTAACCTTTACATGTTCGTTATATCGTTATACACTTCTATTCGATGAGTCACTATAGTTTCCTGTTACATCTACGATCTAAGACGACAATATGGTCTGGTCTATTCTGGAATTAGCTTAATTTCTTAGAGTTAATCTGTAATAGACTATTACGATAATTTGCACATTACACTTGGACGATGTCTGTTATTTTCTCTTCTCGATGTTTATCAATTATTACGTTGTCAACTTGAGGCTTATTCATTGGTTAGGTATATAAACACTAGTGCTGTTTCGTGATTGTCCGATTTGAAAGTATGCTGAGTAAAGTTGTGTTACCCTTTCGATTTCGTTTCACATTCACGTATGATCCGTCACGTCCGTCAGCGATGTGATGCGCACGTCTATCTAATGTTAATGGTTTTAATTCTGCTGTAGTAAATGTCGAAGACAGATCGCGAGTCGTGATTCATCAAACATTGTATAAGCTCCGTGTTGAATTAGTTTTCTTGATAAAATGTTTCGCGTCTTTGTCGGTGAGGCTAGGAGTGAGGGAGTGAACATGAGTAATAAATAAATAGGCAATTGATTACGCGCACACATTTGCCCCCGTGGTTACGTTCACCGGTGACCTCGAGGTGCTCGAGCGGAGACCAGACCTTGTGCCAGGACGCGGGTGCTCCGCCAGTGTCGCTGCGCGGTTGTCGCCGGCGCGGGCGCCTTCACGTGCCGCAATTAAGAAGTTCAGAATGCTCTTGAAATATGAATGCACTCAGTGATTCAGTTCACTCCCTCCAATGTACTGTTGAGAAGGTTCGCTTTCCGTGTTTCAATAATAATAAGAATCAACTTTTTCATCGGTTGATTAGCTTTGATTTGATTAGATCGTTAATATTTAACCATATGGATACAGATAATGGAAAACAGATTCATTTCTGGCGACCCCAAAAGAAGATTAGAACTAATTAACTATACATAACGGTACTTCAAATAACTAATGAGATTCTATTTAACCTCCGGAAACACAATTTCAATTTCAAAATTACGCAATTGCAACAATTACCCGAAATTTGAGTTGCATTATGGAACAATACGCACAATGCGTAACTAACTAACCGGGCTATAGTAAGTGTCGAACGGCAAGGGCTTACGAAATCTACTAAATATTTTGGGCAAGGCTTTCTCAATTATGTTTTTTCGTTTCTTGTAACCCTGAGCCCGCGATCAGCCGATATTAACGGCTAACTGTACATACAATACTTTCTAATAAATGTTACAGAAATTATTCGCAACTGTGAAACTATACGCATGCTAGCGCCGGTTAATACGTAGCTCAGTGCTAACTACACTAGGTATTTACACATTCCGTAACTCCTAGTAATAACCCATTAATTTTAATACAATAAGAATGTATTGCGTGTTAAATGACAAATATTACTTAACTACTTTACGTCTAATAAGAAACTGTTTATTACATAAAGTTGGTGTCCGGATCGTGAAAATATTACTATTCAGATCCGGTTTTCTCTGACTCACTCAACATTTTATATTTTACGTATAAATATGTTATTTGACAAATGCTTTAGGGCAAATATAGAAGTTTCGGTAATTTAATCGTGCGTAGCGCACAATGTGGCTATTCACATAAAATTATCAAAACGAGTTTTAAATGCTAAAAAGATTAGCATTATTAAAAACGAACAAATTATTAAAGTATTACAACATACTTAAACAAAACAACTATGTAAAATATGTGCACGTTCGAAATACTTCATGGTATACATATTTATTTAAAAGAGTTAATTTTAGTAGAATAGTATGCTCATGCACCAGCTCATTTATACTGGAAATAAAAATAAAATAATTGAACGCTATGGAAAGAAAACCAAATGAATTTAAAAAACAGTGCAGGAAAACAATAACTATCCAGAAATATTTCAGACCTTTTCTCAATAAACGAGTGCTACGGAAAGTGCTACGAAATCTCGTAGCACAATTCGTATAATAATAATAATTCGTAGCCGAAACGTAGAGGATGGATCCTCTACGTCCTAAATTGGTTAATAAAATGGGTGTCAAATTCTTAAAGGACCACACACAGCCTGGTTTGTTACCCAAAGTCCCGAGTACTTTTGTGTTGCGTTGACACGGTTTTGTGGAATGCTCGAATTGATGCCGGCAGCAGAAGTATTGTTTAAAAAAAAAACAGTGCAGGAAAACATTAACCATCCAAAAATATTTCAGACATTTTCTCAAAAAAGGAGTGCTACGAGAAGTGCTACGAAATCTTGTAGCACAATTCGTAGCCGAAACGTAGAGGTTCCGTTCCTAAATTAGTTAAGGCGATTACAGGATCTAAATTAGCAACTCTATTTGTGGTGGTTCAAACTTCGTTTGAAATACTGTTAGAATAAGGTTCTAATCAGCTTGCACTACAAAGTGGTTGTTACGTCAGTCACTGCGGGCCGAATAGTGCAAAATGAGTGGTTCTTTGCGATTTACAAAAAATCTATTGATTTGACTAAAAAAGTAAAACACTATGATACTAATATGTTGCCTGTAGAATTATTTGCCAAAAAAAAGAATGATCGCATGTATTTTAGTATGGTTTTTACTCGTTAAAAGATTTTTTTAGAGATGAGTTCGTGATTTTTTTCTATCAAATAAAATTTGTTGTATTATGTTTTCAAAACACTATAGTACTAGCATATATCCTGAAGAATATCATATATTTTTCTGGTTTTGTTTATTGCAGTGAATTATATGCTTTTCTGCATTATAAAACTCGCGTTTAGCTCATGTAGTCGCCTTAATAAAATGGGTTTCAAATTCTTAAAGGACCACACACAGCCTGGCTTATTATCCAAAGTCCCGAGTATTTTTGTGTTGCGTTGACACGGTATTGTGGAATGCTCGAATTAATTCCGGCAGCACAAGTATTGTTCATATCCGTTTGCACAAGGTATCGGTTTCATCGGTCGGTGTTTATTACTCTGGCACAACGCACTGTCGAAATGATTTCATTTTATTTGTAGGCTGGCTCAATATAACACTGTTGTGAAAACCGAAAACTATTTTAGTAATTTCTTCTAAAATACTTGGCGATTAATGAAGGCATGGAAGGAATTTCCTGTGGTCTGAGATTCACCATTTGTTTGGTATTTAAATGTCCTCCATCCGGGAGTTGGCGTTAGGGGTATTTCAGGGTCTGATGGACTATAGAAGACATGGTGTTTCTCCAGCAACTTTCCAGGTCAGCTGCTGCACTGCAACCATCTTACTGTTGAGCAAAGTATCGCCCAGTACTTCACCTCTTTTTTCTTAACTTGGTCTAGATCTTATGTGAACCATTACATATTGGCTTTGTTCAGCTCAACTTGCCGAAGTAGTTTTGAGTTCGAATCGACAGTACTCCACAGTGAAGATTACTTATGGCCAAACAAAGGTAATGGCTTAAGCTGTTATGTATTAGGTGTATTAACTCTACAGGCTTTAAAAGTAATTTACGAGAGAAGAAGAATGGTTGCAAAGAATCTTTCAATAAAACAATATATTTACGATCGCCAGTTTCGAAGTTTGTCGTAAAAGCCATAGGAATTTGTGATGAAATGCGGAGAAATAATCATCAATTGACATATGACACTTATTACGTAGCTTTTATTCGAATCTTTAACCTATCGTCTACCTATACCTAATGCCATCGGGCCGGTTATGTAACTCAACTATGTGGTAACATTATGAACTACACTAAAGTAAACAGTCTTGGTGTTAATCTGCCGAGTCTCCGAAGAGTAAAATAAACTGAAAATGTCGCAGCTTAGATTCGTAAGTCTTTGTTTTTTTCATATAAGATCAAACTCAAAGAAAACGCAGTTCAAACTCAAACATTTTATTTTAATAAAACAATTTACAGACACTTAAATTGATTAATTAGTCTGGAAATATGTCTATCTCTTTTTTTTTACAAAATAATGTTCTCTATCGGACGTATAAATATGCTTTTATCATACTTATCATCGTCGTCATCTATGATGGTTGCGCATATCTATGCGTCTCCTTCACATACTGTCAGTGATGGTAAATTGGTATCTAACGCTTGGTATGCGATTGTACCCACGTAGCCTGAGCCTGCGCCGGTACCCAGCCCAACGTGACGACGCTACTTGTCAACGTTCTCAGGACCTAGCACGTGCTTGAAATTAAACATTTGGATACTGTATGTATTGTATGAATCATTAAATACCACTCACTATTGAGAAGCGAGCTTTTAATATCTACATATTTAGCTGTTAGCAAATTGTTATCTTCTATTACACCAGTATGTAAATATGTGACCATCAACTATTTGAATACTGTAGCAAAGAGCTAGCTTACTTAGTAGTCTTCTCAACGAAATCTTAACTGTTTCAAGATCCACTAAAAATGCAAAGTTATTTCTTAAAATATGTAGAACAACTTTTGCCAATTCAAGGTGAGCTAAAAGACATAAGACTTATGTAGACACGATAAATAATGATCGGGGTAAAGAGCGATTATAATACAATTTGCCTCAACCTGACGTTACAAATGCTCTTGCCTCTTACCTAACTGGTTGCAATCGAAATTGCAGCGAGGAGATGTTCCACTCTTGCGCACCTATGCAAACATCTCGTAATATGTGACTTGTGAGCTAACTGCACACGCTAATGTCAAAGTGACGGATTTTATAACATTAAACTTGTTGAAAATAATATCTGATATGCAAACCTAATTTTACGAATCATTTAAGAATAATGTAGTGGCACATATGTCAGTTTGATTGTAATTATTGATAGGAAAAGAAAATATCGCTTCGTACACAACGCGTGCCTTCGGCACGTATAAAATACACCGTATGAAAAAGCCCTTACGTTTTGCGTGTATTGATTTGTGTTGTTGCGTCTCTCTCTCTCTTTGATCTTTATCGATTGTGTATTAATCAAAGAGCGGTCTTGGTTAGAACGAAACTCTATTTAAAGCTCTCTTAATCTAATTAATCTGTATCCGCAAAGCTAGATCCTGCACCGAAATAGAAACTGAACTTTATAACACTCAGGCGCAGCACTACTTTGTAGCATTACAGACTTACAGGTTAATTATAGGTCTAAGTTCTAGTCACACTGACTCGGTAAATAAATGACTAGGTAGGAAACAAGTGATAGGTGATGACTCCTTTAGAAATTGTTTATGCAAATCAAGTTGCAGACGCTGTTTTTGAAACCGACATTCCTTCAATGCGTGACATATAGAAATATTCTGCCTTTAACTGTATGATTTCATGACATGTAAAATTAATAATTATTAGACAACTCTATTTTCTAAAAATATTTTTTTCGTACGATTTTTCTAACGTGGCTTTTTGTGTGGCCCACGTAAGTAAATATTATGAATGTGTGGGAAATATAGTCCGTCCTTGACCCCCTCCCGTTCAGGTGCTGCTCCCACGGATAACAATCACCACTTCTGTCAAATGTACTTAAGTACTTAGGTACTTGTAACTCGGCGCAGGTTTTCCTAGAACCAGTTTTCCACCGGTTTTCTGTCACCTCATTGAATAATATAAACTGCCTCACTACATATTAATGTGACCACTTTTATTTCAGAAATGTGAAACGATTGCTCGTTTATATGTATGTATTATTGTTATGTAACGACGCATATTTGCCGCAGAATGTATGTTTAACTCCGGATATACTCAACATTGTAAACCTTACCGTAAAAAGCTTTTGTTCGCAGTTTCTTGTTTTGAAAGTGCCACCTTCATGTCCCAGTGAAACTATTGCAAGTCAATGAATAACTTACTTACATGCAACAACTATAAAAGTATTAGCTATTTAATGTTGAAATTGATAGGTGTGAACAAGCATTTGGCGTGTTTTACAATATGCATAATATAGTCACGATAACAATTCAATAAAAATATATTCAATTTTGTTTGTATAAACGATTTTCGACGGTTCCATGGCCAATACAACAATGGGCAAGTTGCCATTTGGAGGCACTTTACTGTATACTTAACTATTCATATACGAGAAACATAATTAAAATACGAGCTTAACCTTCCATCTACCATCCATCGCGGTTGGCCAATGTCTATGTGGTGTAAGTTATAATACAATAACTTGAGTTATGTTAGGTATTTGTTATCTTAATGATAAAGTTCACACGATCATTAAGAACCTTCTGGTATGTATGTTTGTAATTATAAAGTGACATTGCATATACGATTTGTTAGATATTTTGCGTAACTGTGACCAAGATTTGTATTAGTCGTCAGTTTGTTCCAGTGATCTTGATATTCTTGAGATATTGTGAAACATTTGAGGTACACTTTAACTATTTAATTCTAGACCAAGAATTTCATAAAGCATGTGAAATGCATCCTTATCAAGGACATTATCTACAGCGTGGAAAGCGAAACAATGTAGACAAACAAGTTACGAACAAGCGTGGAGGAGCTTAGAGACGAAACTCGTTTTTACCACGGAGAGAGTTTAACCTTTACCACTGCGGTGCTATTTAATCAAAACATGGTAATATTGCGCATGCGACGAGCAGTGAAAGAGTTAGCTGGCAATACTTTCTTGTCACGTTTGTATATCTCAATTTCCCGGGAGATAGTGCCGCTTCCTCCGCGCTGCACGCTGGGGCGATACACCACTCGCCTGGGAGGAAGCGTGGGGTTGCTGAACCCAGATGTAATGGAGTCACGAGCACTTGTACATCCACACAAATGATAAATGCACCGACAGCGGTGCAGACGCACTCACTCTTACTGACAAACATTTTTAATTATGGCGCTTTGTCTTACAATATCTTGCCCACGCGCATACTCGATCATCGTACAATTAAAATTCTTCGGAACTGGACAGGAGTATGCTAGTTTGACATGTAGTTACTAGTCATTCGTTGTTACGAAAGAGTATTTTCTATCTTGTCTTGTAAATAACAACCCACTAAAGGCGCACGCGACAAAAAGTAATATTGTGTAAAGTTTTTAGGTACATTGCTATTTGTCACGCCAATTAGCGAAAGGCCGATTGATCTATTTTAGAATAGCTTTTGTGATCTGTTTTACGGATAAGCATATAATTACAACTTGTTCTGTTATCGGGAGAATTTATTAAGTGGATATTAAACTTTATTTTAATGATAAAGGTGATTAATTACACACTTCTATGGAGTTTTAGCTTCTAAGTCACCGAAAGCAAAAGAGTAAAGTTACCGAATGCAATAGAGTAGGTCGTGTTAGGAATAGGTACCAACCGAAAAGCAACCTGACAATATTTAAATCCTATGTAGTTCAACTACATTCTAAAATAACTTGATTCACGTGTCTCAAATCCAAATGGTACAAATAAACGGCGCCCTGATACGCCTTGAACTTTCTGAACCCTCTGTATGTTGCAATACCATGTAAAGTTTAAAGAGCATGGAACTACCTTCGTTATTTGTGGGGATCATATGTAACGTTTACCATCTAGAACTTTATAAATAACTAATCAGTTAAGCTTAAGTAGGTAAAAACTAATAATAGTTTTGTCAAGTGATAGAATCGTTAGCTATAATAAGCTACGTTAATTGTTATCCGCATACAATTAATAAAGCATTTAGCTTCACTTTATTTGGTCCAAATACTCAAAGTGTGAACGACAGCTCGCAGCAATGGCAGCAGTTAGGGACTACTTAGTATCTGTAGATATCACGTCTTTGTGTATCGGTCCTGACTGCCCCGCTCACCTAGCCTTGCGACGGCGACCTTACATCTAGTGAAATTGAACCGGTACAAACGTAGGTACTGGTCTCGTTCCACTCCAGTGCGGAATTGAGGCTGCATTCATTACCTCAATGATTTTCCATAATATTTATGTAAGATTAATTTAGCCCAATGATGTTGTGTGACGTCAAATGGAGATACAGGAAATTACGTATTGTTATTATGGAAAGCAGATATTCAAGTACAAGTTTTGCTGGAAGCTGCTACACCTCTTTTACCTTTTTATCACTCAGTTTAACTATACTTTAGAATCGGCTGTATCCTGTTATACTCAACAGCAGTAGTAATATGTTAATTGATTTCAAATGGTCACAGTTTGTAAAGTTCGTTTTTAGTTTTGTATCAACCTTTATAAGGTTAGCACGAGTCCGGTTATTGAAGAACAATACGTATCGTTAACCTGGGCTTTACTGTCCAGTCAGTAGTCTCGGTAACCTTCACAAGTAAAGTGGCGGCTGCATCGGAACCAGTCACGGTCGGCGTGGCGCATTCACTGGCGTGCGGTGTCACACACTTCCTCAAACGCAGTGAAATGAAGGTGGCCTAATGCGATCGGATGGACTTAATACCAGTGTAGCGCCATTCGCTTGTTATCCCTCAATCACCTTCCGTATGCCGTCGAGGTTCACAAGAAATTGTACGGAAGCTCAAACACTTCCGACACCGATAATTGCATTCGCGACTCGATAAAGTAGCCGTGATATGATTCATTGCCCTTTTTTCCCCACAGCTCCAGCAGCAGGGTTCCGAAAGACTAATGGTCATTGTTATTAACACTTCAATACCCGCAATTACAGACACAATTAAAATAACAATGCACTGTGCCTCTGGAGGCACGGCCGGGAGCATACGGGTTAATGCACAAAGTTTTCTTCGAATCTGATCATAACAGCCCGGGTTATTAATGTCTGTAACCAGACGCTTGGGCAACCGCAAAATCATCTTCGATCGTGAAAGGTTGCAAAATTGTTGCCTCGTCAAACTAGCATAAAACACTCGGTAGGACGCTGCAACACTCGTAACAGCTCTTACGTACTGATAATTTAATGACAGGCTGATCAATTATAAAATGTCATAAATACTGTAATGTATTGTGGTGGATATGGACGAGCTCGCCGCGAGCGCAGCGGCTCGTGTGAGAGTCAAACCTGAGGCGAAAGTGATCGTCGACGTCATGAAGAGTTGCCTCATCGATCGGCTTGCACTTGCGCGGAATCGAAATGCGTAATACACCCACGTTCTGATTTTCGCCGCCATTTCTCACGACCACATCACTCTTGCAAAATTGCAATGTTCGACAATGCTTGTTTTGTAGTCATCTAGATAAATTTTCACACAACTTCTTTGCCCCCCATCGTGCAACTGTGCCAGAAATATCAATAGCTAAGTATGCAAATCGATAGCTGTTATGAAACCAATCGATGTACAAAAAGTGTGCTAATATTACTCGTACATATATGATTATACGTCACTTTAAACATTACACATTAGAAATGCTCATGTAACCGCAAAGTTGTGTTGGTAGACAAACAATACCCAGCTCGAGAATGCGGTGATGAAATGAATTGGTGACTCAGAGCTCCTTGTGCAGGGTCGCAAGCTTTTGACTCGTAGGTGCAGCTGCCAGATGTCATCTTGCTGAGTCACGGAGCACTGACTCCTATTCCGTAATGTAACAAACTTTCGTAACTTACCATGCTGATGGAGATCTTACAAATTCCGTTTCTTTGTTACAGATGCTTGTTAGCGTGCACGTTCTACTCGGTGCACGCCGAAGTAGATATCATCACGGAGCCTCGGCCTGGTGAAGAGTACGTGCTGGTCAGTTCAGGCCAACAAACTCCATTAAGAAACTTCGAGACCTCTCATAAAATACCTGATAAGCACCCGCATCACAGAAACCTTAAACAAGATGACAGTGAAAAGATTGTCAAAAAGCTATACAGCGGTAAGGTCAAGCACGCCACCGAGGGCATCGTCGCCATCGAAGAGGACAAGAAAGCATCTTTCAAAAAGGGACTGAAAAGCAAAACTTCTGAATCAATTGAAGTTGATATTCCCGTATCGAAATTAGAAGACATTAAAATAAGGGAGAACTTAAAAGATGTGGAGACCAATCCTAGAATGGCCGTCGCTTTGGAAGCGATGTCAGAGTCTGGAAAGTTAAGTAAAACTTCAGGCACAACTACTCAGAGGCCTGTTCTCACTACTGCCCCACCAACAGCTAATACTAACCAGCAATTTGACTACATCCCTATTAACTTTGATACAATCGACGACATCAACACCGGGCTGTTATCGTCTAATATTAATTTAGAAACGGCCGGCTCGGAGCAGAAGCCCCAATCAAGGATCCAAATTAAGAAAGGTCCCAATGGACAGGACTACGAGTATGAGTACATCTATTATTACTATGATGAGGATGAAGAAGGTAACAAAAAAGACGGAAAAGGAAAAGACAAAGCTTCATCTACTACGGCTGTCCCTGTTCACAACTCTCATGATGGTCCGGAGAAAATTGAAAGTGAGAATCACATCGCTAACGAAAGTAAAACCAAAAACAAGTACAGTTCTATTGACAGAACAGCTACCACTGTTGCTACCCCAGAAATACAAAACGAAGTTGTTCCAGCCACGAGCAGAGGCCGCGGACGCAGCCGCACCGTCGCGCCTGCACCCGTCTCCGAGGAAGAGGAGGAGGACATCAGGTATTTCATGTTCTATTGTATATCTTAACATTTACGGTACACTAAATTATAGGATACACTTTATACTTTTATTATTCATTCATATTAATAACACTTCCTTAATATTCAAAGCGTCAGGTTGCCATCAAGCACACGGTTCCCGCCTCGAGGTCGTAACTTAGCATCAGCTACTTCCACAACTTACGTTCCCGAAGTATCTTCTGAAACAGGAAGACAACGCGGACGGTCACAAAGCGACAATGTAGCCGATGAGTCAATCGGTCAGACCAGAAGCAGGACCCGTGCGCACATCAGGTAACGTACACACAACAATTCACTCTGCATGCACAACATACCTGAAGATTGAAAGAGGTTGATTTACTAATTATTGATATACTTACAGACGCCCAAGCTCGGAACTTGTGGACCTGGACAGCTTTAAAACTCATTCCGGTGACATTCCTTCCCCGTCCCAATACAAAGAGCCACCAAGCAGGTATTCCTCAGAAAGTCGGACCACTACTGAACAAGTGCCCGAAACGACACCAATTGCCAAAGAACCTACTTATGCCAAAGAGTCAGCCAGGGAGGGTCACAGCTTACCGGCGGGCATCAGGTTCCAGGAGATCTTAGATGACTCGAAGCTACCTGCCGACTACAAGCAGACTACTCCTTACGACCAAGAGACCACTGAGTACACCACCATGACTGCCATGGAGAAGGTGGCTCTGGACCTGTACGCGTACTTAGCTGGAGAGAACTTGAACAATGACATCAACCCGACGGAGGAGATCAACTTCGATGGTACGACAACTGTTGTGGACGATATTTGGTCGACGACGGAGTTCATGAGTACCACGGAAGAGGCGACTACGCCGACGACCACTACGACCACAACTACGACCACCACGACGACGACCACCACGCCTGCGCCGACTACCACGTCAGCGGCGCCCACTCGTCCCTCCAGATTCAAGGGCCGCGCTGGCGCCCGCACGCGCCCGTCCACCTCCAGCGCCGTTACCGAAGCGCCCCAGGAGACCTCCACCAGAGTGCGAGGTAAACACACAGCTCTCGACCACTTGTGTAATAACACTAACTGCTTCACCGTGAACTACTTACACTGTCAAATCCAGTTCGAGATTCTCGGCGCAATTGGCGAAAGTCCACTACGTGGTTTAATTGACACTAATTATTGATTCTATTGGACGCGTGTGTTCTATACAAAGATATTTTTCATTGGAATTTATATGTGTCGTTGTGATGTTATTACTTTTTAAATTGAGTATAATAACCGCTACTATAAAGCATAAGTTATTAATATGCGTAATTAAAAGTTATATACAACCAAAAACTTCTATACCCGAGGCTAATTATGAACCAATACTTGAGACTATTGCTTTGTAATGTAGTAATTTTCTAATACTCGAAAGTGACTTTCAAAGTTTAATCAGGCGCGGGCGTTACCAAAAATTTATGAAATTTTTGCTTATGCTCATGTGAGACTATCGTAAAGGACCGTATACGTATAGATGTTGGATTTTATAACATTTTCTATTATCCCGAACTCTGTAAACATTGCTCAAAGGCCTAAATGCCTAACACTGCATACAAATTCCAAACAAATATTTACAAACCTTTTCCTAAGTTAAACCGTAGTGGACTGGTTAACACCGGCTAAAACCCGTCGTCATATTCCTAGCATGCCGCTTACACCCCCAGTTATTTATATGCAGTAGCCGATAGACCTGCGAAAGTTATGTTTTAATTATTCTTGTTGCTCTGCGATTGTTTTTGTTGCGAATATGTTTTTAAAGCGAATGTCACGCTATGAAGAGGTTTCGTATGGAGTTAAACACACGATCAACACATCATAGTGCGTCATGGTTCTTCACAGCTTGAATGATAAACATTTGTCAAATTGTCTGTGGAATTTGAATTGGCAAGATGGCGGCGTCAGTTCCGTCTATGGCCGCATACCAAAAGAACCACGACGCACTATGTGAATAGTTTTGAGTTTTTCTCACGAATTTTTGGCGCGTGGAAGCTGGGAGGTGTTAAGTTTTGTTTTATGCTTGATGAATGTATTCATCATCTGCTGCTAACAATGGAGTGGGAAAGGTGGGTTCGCGTGTCTCGATGTAGGTGACACTTGTAGCTGTTACATCACAGACATAGTTTAGCGCGGTGCTGTTTGTCGGTCGATATCTGATAAGCTGGTTTTGTTGCCATGATAACGAAAGATACTGTTTTATTTTTAGATAGTTTAAAAAACCCATTTTTTATTTTTGTAAATTAAGTAACAAGTAAGATTTTTTATTGATCAGGGATGAAAAATATTATAAATAGACGATAGTATTTTTCGTTGAAACGGATATCCGCTATTTATGGAAATACAGAGTAACTATAGTACTTATAGGAACTTATCGACCCATAAATTATCTAAAGTATAAACTTATGTAGGTACTAAAATAATCTTAAAGTCCTAAAATTCGCAGAATTCGTTGCCAACTAGTCTTTGGTCAGAAATCTATTATATCCTTATCTCTGTCAAAGGTACCTTGAACTTCACCGTGAGGATCTTGTTATCATATCAGCTGCTCTGATAAGAACCGAGTCTTTATCCATTAAGTATCAAAAACAATGTTATTTTTCCTTTGCTTGTTACTATGGAAGAGATACAGACACGCATACACATATTTTGGTCACTTGCCCGCATTCGGATATCCAAAATATCAGGTGAAATCATTTGGCTGGCCCAATGATTTCACCTGATATTTTCCTACACAGAAAGCCTCGTTAATGTATGGAAGTACTCACATTAATTTAGCGTTTGGCCAACTGTTTTCGACTTCGAAGATAGATAATTATTAGACATGAATTCATCAACAATCGGCCAGGTTGCGACTAGAATTTTTTAACATAAACCTCCAAACATGCATAGTGTCCTGAGGGCTCCTGAAACCTGTAGAATTGGACGATATTTCCGAAGAATTCTGTACCAGACTATGACAGTAAGTTTTTGAAAATGGCCGTTACTCAATTCGGTGTAACTATCTAGGTACTGTTATCTTTAGATAGGTATAGGTACATAGGTAGGTAGTTGAAGTCAAAAATATAGTACATCATCACTATCAGCGATATAATCACAAACAAAGGAGACTTAGAAAAATAGTTTTAAATACAAGAATTTTTTTTGTTGCTCTCTAAAAAACGTTTAATACATAATAATTCAAACAATTACAATGACGATATAATTATGATTGATTGTTATTGAATAAATCATTATCTTACGCATTGTTTGCTTACCTACGACTTTTCTATGGCAAGTCAATGAATATGCAACTAAAACGCCATTAGTTATAATATAATACAATCTTGAACTCATTCATAACAACGTTCGTTTCTTAAATATATGTATGTGATTATTTAATCAATTTATTAATATTACCTCAAATCGCCTGAAACACACGATTACCTAGTTCGGGCTCACAGCTTGGGTGAACTTGACATAGATTTAAGAAAAATTGTAAACGTATACCCTATATATTTTTGAATAAATTTATTATTATTATACTTTTTCTTATAAATTTTGTTGACGAAGTCATGTTCGAGTCTCACATTACGGCTAAGTACTAAACCTTTTTTTATTGATGTAATAGTTCACATTGTGCATGTACCAACATTTAATCTGAAACATAAGTACTTAATTTAAAAGACATTGACGTAATTTCGTCAGGAATTATAACAAGGAGAGCTAGTTGGCCATGACGCGGAGCAAGTTTATAGGCACTGTGATAATTGACAGCTAATACACTAAGCTGACCGACTTTGCGATATCTTAGCAACTAGATATAGATACTGTAGTCATAGGTACCAACTTTTGTCGTAATAGCTCAGTTCAAATAGTAAAAGTTTTCGTAACTGAACAAAAATTAGCACTTTCATTTAACTATCTGGTGACCACGACACAAGCCTCGCTGCTTAGTGTGGCACTAGATGGAGCTGTGTGTATTGTCCTGGGATATTTATTTATTTGTATACAATATTTTTTAAATGTTTTATACTTATCTTATTAAACAAAGGAATATTCTACACGTGACGACAGCTTCCGCTAAAGAACATTATTACCTAAATATTTATTACACATATTGGTTACCTTTTACATCTCGCCTTTTCCGCTCCGAAATTGTTGAAGCCAAAAAATATAAAGTAAAAGGGCAAAGGTGGCCCGCTCTCATTGTAGGTATGCATTCAATGTGCGTTTGTTCACCAGGTCGCTTTGGGAAGCCGAGCATAGGAGGTCGCAAGACCACCGCTGGTGCCAGCTCCACAGCCGCCGACTCCACGACGGCAGCCCCAGCAGAGAAGCCAGTCACACAACCCAAGGTCTGGATCCATATTCATTGACCCCTTACTGCGTATCTATACTTTAATAGCCTAGTGCGATTGAACTGTTTGCATTGCGAATTTTGTGCCAGCTAAATACAGTGGTTAAGTACGTGTTACGAAACCTTTAAATGTTTTGATAAGATGTAAATGTTAATTACTAGTTAGGAGTGGATTAAGGAAGGTTTGGACCTACTCTCAAGTTATGAACATGTTCGTAAAGCTAAATCACCGAGTAAGATGGGTAGCACAGAGTGAGTATAGGGGATCATTTGCAATGAGTAGGTTTTAAATTAGTTGTAACATGATATTACACAAATTAGTATGACTATAAACTGTATTGAACTTATTATTAAAACAATGAAGATTTGATTTCACCAAAACTAAAATCATAAACTTTTAAAATGAAGTCAACGACATCGAGGGTTAAACGACCCATCACAAACATGTGACATCCACCATACCGCACTGGGCCTGCGAGTAGCCCACTCTGTCTGTGAGAGGTAACAGAGAGCCTGTGTCCCTAGGCTGACTATGCTACAGCGCTGTAAGTATGACCAAAACAGCGCATATTTGACGAGGGTGTTCCTTGCTGCAGGCGTTCGGTCGTCGGGGCCTGTTTGCGGGTCGTACCAGGCCGGCCTCCACCACCTATGCCCCCGTGTCGGACGATGCCGGCAGCGCAGCAGCATCCAGTGAAGCCACAGCAGCACCAGCACCCAGGTACAATATGGCCATTTTTAAACGCTTAGCTTCAGAAAAATGGGGAATCAAAATGTAAGGAGAAAAATGACTCAGGCCCTCTCGTAGTGAATTACTTGCATCTCCTTGTAAAGCGAAGACCAACGACCCAGCAGTGACAACATTATCGAATTTACATTATTTATTAGCGCACTCGTAATTGTATTGCCAAAAATGTTAATTCATATTTTCTTCTCCATGAACAAGAGCAAAGGTAATTTGTCATGACCTGGCAAAAAACCGTTATCAGATCTGCATCAAACTCCAGGCATTCTGACCAAGATCTCACGAAATTTTTCCAGACCTAGGCTTCGTCCAGGCCTGAGGAGAGGTCCATCAAGCACCAGCACGACTGCTGCAGCCGCCAGCTCAGCTGCTGAAGACAGCACGTCCCCCAACGCAGGGTCCGGAGAAGTCTCTGAGACCACACCCATTCCTTCAAGGACTATTGGGTAAGTTGTACCAGCGCTAAACTTCTTTATTTAGTATCAGCGCTGATTCTATGATAATAGCAGGCGGTATAATAGCACGTGTCATCGTTAAAATAACAAAGTATGGACCGAAAGGCAGGCACTGACAGTTTCAGTATCAAATGTGAATCAAAAGAATAAATTGCTTCTCTGCCTTATTATTTTACCTCAATAATTTAAAGACATTGTAAAATAAATGCATAGCAAATATTTGTATGCGATATTACAACTAAAAATGGAAAAAATAAAAAACTTTTTTGAAAAAATAAAACCGACTTCAAAAACACAAAAAATGTAAAAATAACTTTAGCCTCAGAAGTCAGTGACTTTTGTTAGTTTTATTCAGTATTTTTGTCACCGACTTCCGAAGCTAAAGTTATTTTTTTTTTTTTTTTTGTATTTTTGAAGTCGGTTTTATTTTTTGCAAAAAAGTTTTTTTTTAGTTCCATTATATATCTCCGAAGATCAGCATCAGATCTTCACCAAAATTTAAATGGGATCCAGGAGTATACTATTTCAGATTAAAAAAAAATTGAGGATCGGTCCACGAATGGGGGGAAAAAACATACAATAAAAAAAAACCGTCGAACATAGAACCTCCTCCTTTGTTAAAGTCGGTTAAAATAAAGATACTTCTGCCCAAGTGCACAATGTCAATAAGTAGGTAGTGACGAGCCAGATACCGAATATGTAGAGATAAACAATTAATATAATACTTTATGAATGTGTTGCTATGAGAATAGCTAAAACGTTTATCCACGATGTGACATCAGCTTCATTAGTTTAATTATTATCAGTGTTGTTATGTTGGTGTCGTCAGATTAGTTACGTTTCCATAATTAACTATTTCCTGAAAATTATCACAGATGTAGATATGTACTGAAGCTTTAGCAAAGTAGGCTTATCAACATTAATCTGAAAGAAGAGAGGAAGTAGATTGTGGCATGTTGACCAAGTTCGGACAAACAGGGCGGTCACTAGACGTTGCCAGACAGATACTGATCTTCTGCCGGTGCAGCAGTTTTATAAGTCGAATGTACCATTTGTCTCGTAGCCGTGGCAGACCCGGCGGCCTCCGGCCAGCGTCCCTCCGCCCCGGACCCAGGCTAAACCTGCGCCCCAACCCACGTCAGAGAGGTGTCAGCACAGCCCCTGAGGCTGCCTCTGAAGCACCCGCCGAGACCTCGGCCCCTGAATCCCCTGCTACTGATGTGGATGCAGAGGTAAGACTAGAAACACTGCTATTTATGACAAAATAGTTCACTGGAATTAAAAAATAACCTTCCTTCAATATATGCCGTGATCGTTGGTGTTTTTTACTGGTTTGATTGCTTTCACAGAGCATCTATTTATACGATTGCTTTTCTTAATACCGTTGTATTCGAAAACTATTTTTTGAAAAACGAATAAATTATATACCGTGACAGTTGACAGTGGAAAATGGAAGAACAAACACAACTCCTTTGACCCCAATGAGGGATTTTCTTTTTAGCTCTTCCCTAGTCGCTGGATAGATGGCGCTAGGAGAAATATGATAATGCAAAGAACGGAATCTAAAAAAACTGATTTTAACAAAGCGCGAGAAATGTTGGTTATATTCGGAAGGTTAAGCAAATGAAAGTGTCAGTCAACGAGAGTATGTGACGTGACACAATGTTTTTTTTTTCAAGCGTTTTGTCTTTGGCATAGTAAGTTCAACGCCATCTATATAGTGCTTGGAAACTAAGTTTTTTTTTAAAACCTCAAAAGGAAAACCTCTCATTGACATAACATAGCAGGAAGATGATAATAATACTCTCTTATTTCAAGGTCGTCGTATGAATACTCTTTACGTAACATTACCAGGCTGAAACGTGTTATTTCCTTTCAAACAGGCTTCATCGGCCACTCCCGCCCCTGAGGCGCCTCGCAGTGGTCTGAGAGTCCGCACCAGGCTGCAGCTCTCCCCCTCCCCCAAGCCCCGCACTGCTGCCACCCCTCCTGCTCGCCGTGTCAACCCTCTCCTGAAGAGGAAGCTGGCAGTTTCTACAGAAGTACGTTTGGACTAATGCCTTTAAATTAAGACAAAATTTCCTTTAGACTTCGTGTAATAACATATTTTAAAAGAGTTACCATGGAGTTTGTTTCGGATTCTTTTCCGTGGGAAACTACCAATCCGAACAGTGCACTTATTTCTTGAGGATTCATGTAATGCGCACATAATTATGAATGTTCAAGAAATAAGTCCATTGTAGGTTCATGTGAATCAAAATATTTTGAATTTGAAATTCTATTTGAGTGGATACTTTTGCTGACTTACATTTTTATGTATAACCAGGCAACTACAGAAGCGCCTAAGAAGTCAACAGAGGCGACAGAAGAGAGCACCAGTGCAGAACAGAACAGTGAAACTGAGACAGAGCCCACCCTGCCCGAGACCACTGCCGCGCCTCTACGCGGGCTCGACGCGCTCATCGCCAAGAGACGCGCGGCCGGCGGCATCGGCGGCAGGCCCGCCAGGCCCGCCAGAGGCATCTACCATCCCAAATAACTACCACAAATATCCTAATTAACTCTGGTTACATACACAATGACATAATGCTGACACTTACGCCTCTTTCTACGTATACCCTACTAGTATGGCTACTGATCCAGTGACTCCGTCACTCGACTAAATTCATTTAACACTTTTATTTAAAAGTACATTCATTTTTTTAAGGTTAAATTAGAAATTCTCCGATAAGTTCAGCATTTATATATGTCATTAATCTTAGTCAATTCACTCCAGAAACTACTTAGATGTTAGTGTCTCTCGTCTGCGTACTATCTGCCTAATATCAATGTTTTTCTACGTAGTTTTAATGTGTCTATAATTAGTTTAAGTTTCTAATATTTTTTCATGCCTAGAAACGTGCCTTTGGGTACTCTACTTAGTACTATCCTTTTTTATTTTACAAGTGTTATGTACATATTAGTAGTAGATATTGTTACGAGTAAGTCCGGGATTCCATGTATAAGGAAATCGCCCGAAAAATTCAATATAAACCAAATCAATATCACTTTACCATCTACATTTTAAAATAGTGTTTTCCGATATCAAGTCCTAATTTCTTAGACGTTTTACAGTTTCTCTCTATTGGAAATTATTTCTGACGAAATGTGTAGCGTAGATTATAAAATAGTTAAATACATATTATGTAAAACGGTTATAAACAAACGCAACAAAATTACCGTCACGCCTTCGTTGAACACGACACCAAATCTCCAAACAACTTTAGATATAACTATTCATATTTTGTCTAAATATTGTATTAATTAAATCAAGTATTTGTCTATATTCCAACACAAAATTTGTAGATATTGAAACTGAAAATTTTCGTCGAGCATACTTATTTTCGTGTATATTTATTATTGATTGCTACTTGTGTATGAGGTGACGTCGGCGTCGCAATCAACTCGACATTACCCACACCGTACACGTCTGCTGAAGCACTGACTGCTAGTGCCATCGTGATATGTTTTTGTATCTTTCGTAAGTGTGATAATAAAATTAATAATTAAGAATAACCTTTGGATCTTATTGTTTTATTTTTCTCCTGATAAAATATAGGTTCATATTTTATTTCACAAAGTACTTATTGAAATGATAAAAACGATTGTTCATTGACACAGCTCAAGGGACCACTCGACGTAGGAACACATCTTTCGTCGGAGAAAATGTCTTGATGGTCACAAGGCAGCTAGATCTGAAACAAAATAAAATTGTAAAGCCATCAGGGTTCGAAATTATCAAGATAATAAATTATAGTCTTTGATAGTTTTCATGATTATTATCCGAAATCAAAAAAGTATTGACGTTATTACCCAGCCAGATAGGTACATAAGAAATGTATGGTTGACGAAATGGGACTCAATGTATGAAGACTAAAATAGTTACGAACTGGGACACTTTCACTTGTTTTGCACGTCTTTTGTGTAGTTGTCGAAATGGGAAAGTTACGAGATGGGACGTACCCATAATTAACACTTCGAACCAGGGTTCGAAGTGGCTTTTCAGGAAAGCCATTTTTTCACAACAAAAATTCAGTAGTTTTTCAAACAACCTTTACAGTACAAATGATGAACAAACAAGTGAAAAAAAAAACTGAAGAAAAAAATTAAAACAGCCAATGCAGGCTAATTAAACTAAGTTCAATAACTTACTATAAAATGTAAAGTGAATACTGAATACTGATGCAGTTTCTAATAGGTACTTGACTTACCTATCCAATATTTATTTTCCTCCTAATGCATGAGCATTACTGCAAAATGGAACGTTACTTTAGTGCAAACCGTGGTAAGTATACAAGATCTGGATTGAAACTTGCAGGTCATGTGCTGTCAGTAAAATTAAAAATTATTTTGTTCTTCGGCTGAGTATTTGTACTGTTTGTCGTAACGTCACGCCTGTAATCCCCAAAGGGGGAGGCTGAGGTGTACACCCACATTTCGCCATTTAGGTATGTTTTAAGTCCCATAAAAAAGGAGCGAGCCAATGAGGGATTTTCTTCTTAGCTCTTCCCTAGTCGCTGAATAGATGGCGCTAGGAGTTAGTATGATAATGCAAGGAACGGAACCTAAAACAACTGATTTTAAAAAAGCGCGAGAAATGTTGGTTATATTCGGAAGGTTAAGCAAATGAAAGTGTCAGTCAACGAGAGTATGTGACGTGACACAATGTTTTTTTTTCAAATGTTTTGGCTTTGGCACCAACTATCATAGTAAGTTCAACGCCATCTATAGAGTTCTTGGAAACTAAGTTTTTCTTTTAAAACCTCAAAAGGAAAACCTCTCATTACCACTAACCGGGCACGAATCCAGTCTCCGTGGCTGCTACTGAGAAATTCCTAATTGAAAACCCAATATCAATTTGCCTGATCCGGGAATCGAACCCAGGACCTCATGCACAGCAGTCACGATTACGACCACTAGACCAACGAGGCTAATTAAATCCCCTAAAAAGCCTACCTTTCATCACACCCTACTTTATTAGCCGGAGAGAAGAAGACCCGAAATATTCCGTATCATCACATCTATCCGAATCATTAGACAATTACTATCAATCTAACTAATTAAATGGTTAAAGAAAACATCATATTAATTCGGTAAGCAGCACTAACTGAATCATTCAATTATTACAAAATGGATAAAAATAAAAACGCTCTGGGATCAGACAGCAACAACTGTCAATACGATAAGTTTTAGCCAATCACATTGCCTGGTTCACCAAGGTCGTCAGTAATGAACGGCCGGCCAATATTAAATGCTGTGTCCGTATAATGTCCTCTGCCAGTTGAAGCCTCTACCTACCGTAACACGCGATCGATTGGCGATGTTTATTTTTAGAATTAGCGATAAATAAGCGAGCATAATACAGATCATCGGCATCCTTATCTACTAATAAGTATTAGAGGCCGTGAAAGTAAGTTTGTACGTTTATTAGATCGTGTTCTAGGTTAGGACATACGAATTGTTTTCCAGAGAGTATCCCATGGGATAATTTCCGACTTCCAAGCTGTCGAAGACACTGAAAACACCTAGCAAAAATATTAACTTACATTACCTACATCAGTTATAGAACATTGGTTTATCCAATTTTACAAATTATATTATTATCCTCAGGTCTCATGATTGTACCTGGCTAGTTTATGAAAAATTTTCCTTATAGCATGTCTTCATAAATAACCAAAACTTTAGAGGTTTATTTTCTGCGTTCATGAGTTAGCTAGTCTATAGTATCTTTTTTTAATATTATTTCACCTATAGCTAATCCTTTCTGAGTTGGTAAGTTTCCGAACAGAGCAACTCCACCAGAAGTGTAGAAATATCTTACTGTTCTTATGTCAACAATAAGGATTTTTATAGATTCCCTCGAACAAAAAAAATTATACCTTTTCTACTACTATTGCTATTCATTTAGTAAATCTTATTTTAATTGTACAATAACTTTCTGGATGAATAAAATCCTAGCTATGTATTTATTATTGACAGTTTTTTAAGTTTAAGTAAATAACTTATTTTTTATTACATTTTTCTGCCTATAGGATTGCCTTGTTTTTTTTTATAGCGTACCTAGTTATAAAACTCACTGCACGTCATGTTAAAGATAGTTTTAATTTGAATTTCCGTTTTGACATGTTCGAGTGTCGGTTCGGTTTCGGTTCTGAGCGAGAGAGAGAACAAGCTAGTGATAATGTGATGCGCACGATTTTGAACGTATTGTCGCTCTCGACATGGTGATTCGAATGCGACTGATGTAATAATACATAATTACATATAATCTTTTGGTAATAATTATATTTTTTATTAAAGTTATTGATTTATCGGGACATTTACCGTCTCGATCAGGTGCAAATCGGGACGCGGCCTCAGACCCCTGAAAATCGGGACGTCCCGCGCAAATCGGGACACCTGGCAACACTACTCGCGACAGTACAAAACTCTAATTTATGTAGGTAGTTAATGTTGCGTTTGGAGGAGCTCGTGGCTAAATAATAACAGCCGCTCGGGTCGATCGTTAGGTTAAGCCGTGCTTGCCTAGGTTGGTCTGTGGATGGGTGACCACCCATTACATACCGAGTTTCCTCCGTGCCTCGGAAAGCACGTTAAGCCGTTGGTCCCGGCTGTCATTTGTAGATCTTTGACAGTCGTTAGGTAGTCAGAGGCCCAATAAGTCTGACAACCAGTCTTACCAAGGAGTATCGTATTACCCGGTACTAACTGGGTTGTGGAGGTCAGATAGGCAGTCGCTCCATGTAAAATACTGGTATTCAGCTGCATCCGGTAAAACTGGAAGCTGACCCCAATATAGTTGGGAAAAAGCTAGGCAGATGATGAGTTAATGTTACGGTTGGAAGTTCTCTTCTTTCAGCTAAAAAACGCCAATTACCTACACTTTAATACGTGGATGGGCAGGATGAAGTAATGAGATGCATAACCTGCCATTTTAAAACAATAAGCAGTTAACACACGCTCCCTTTCCATTTCTGATAAATAATCTTATTATGAAATACTTAATGTATAGTAAGTACTTAATCGAAAGCAAGTTCGAATGCGATAAACATGATTACGCAAACAAAGCAGATAGAGTCGCAATTGGTCGCAATACTGTCCTTCTTTGACATCACTTTTAAGAACAATGTTGTTTTTGTTGTAGGCAAACAACAACTGAACAACTTGTATAACGCTTGTTTAAATAAACACGACATTTAAATAGACAATTGTGATGTAGACACAATCGAGTCAAGTACAGCTCGCATTAAATCTGAAGATATGACTGATGACTAAAAGTATTAGGTATCTAGGAAGACACGCTAAATAGCAGCAGAGATAAGCATTTTGTTAATGTAAATACTCATTAATCAAATATTATCTGGGTCCTCACACGGCCCAAAAATTAGCCCTGTTATGATTTAGTAAAATGTACTCTGTGATTTCAACAATGCACACGAAGTCTGCAGCCGGTCGCGAGGTGGCGCGAAAGGCGCGTGTGGCGCCGCGCCTGATTGGAATCGAGTGCAAACTCAGGCGTACATAATGGCAGAGCACTGAGCAGACGGCGACTGTGACGTTCGCTCATTGGCCGCTAACGAAGATAAGTGACGACCGCGCGCCACGCTGCCGCTGATCGGAATCGTACCGCGCTCCTCACTGTCCCTTACTCCTCAGTTGTTGTCCAGCCGCTCAGCTACACATACAGGACCCCAAATAACTTAAACGTGAGTATCATTTTGTACTTTTATCTATTAAAAGTTACCATAACCATCTTAAACTACATTTTTAGCGAACCGCTGGGAACCATGAATGAATGTTTTCAACGCTCCGAGTTTTAACTAGGCCGACACCGATATATTACTTTGATAAAAAATATTTGCTTCTCCGCAAATTTCGCTCTGCGATATAACATTACCCATACCTTAATTTGTAGGTACCTTTTAACATCATATTTATGATACCAAATGTAAATTCTGCTACTTACCTAATTAGCACATATTTACTTTTAGTAAACAGTCAAACCGGTTTTGTTCCCCATAAGTAATAAGGTACCTTCTTGAAATAATTATTCGTGTAACGTGCGTTGAGTTGCAGAAAACTACGACAAAAACTTGCGATTACTTATTTATTTATTTACGTAATGTACAGGCGTTGAGCTGTAATTCCGGTTTTCTACATTTATTTTTATTTCTTCAGGTACAAGATGGTTTTGGAAATCAAGTCAGTTTTAGTAGTGGATGGTGTTGGTGCTAACTGCACGGAGATACTGAATTCACATGGAATCAGCGTCATCAACAAAGCGAAGATCACAAAAGAAGAACTCTTACAAGAAATACCGGTAAGGGCACTTCACTAAGGTCGACACCAACATGTAACACAATTATTATTTTTTTACTTTATCCTTATCTTCATTCTTAATAACAAGAGGTTGTTGCACTTTGCTACGATTAGAGCATTTTGTCTGCATCTTTAAAATCTTTAGGTTTGAATCATTCACTAAGTGCATAATAACATTTTTCTGCTGAATTTATATAAATTATAATTGCAGTAATAAAAATAAAACAATTCTCATATTTGCAGTTTTCGTTTTATCTATCTTTTCCGTCAAACAATAATTTGCTAGTGTGTGAGGTACTTCTTAACCTCTAATTTAAACATAAGGTATATTTTCCTCAATAATTAAGGCACTGCAGCAATAATTAGTATCTAGATCCTAGGTCACGTGATCCTTTCATTATTTTTGTAATGTTCACTACCTGCAGAATGTATTATTCTCATCTTAACATGGGGAATTCGATTGTAACTTTATGGGAATTCGGGATAATCTAAAAAGGGACAGAAAAAGCACAGTTGTAAAATGAAGATTAACAGAAACAGAGAGAGGAAACATTAACTTCTGGGAATGATCTCAATAAAATCCGACTGTTGAACAGAAATACGACGCCCTGGTTGTAAGATCTGCATCACAAGTCACCAAGGAGGTTCTGGAAGCCGGCAGAAACTTGAAGGTGGTTGGTCGTGCTGGTGCTGGAGTAGACAATATTGACGTCAAGACTGCCGGTGAGCGAGGAGTAGGAGTCATCAAGTAAGTGGCTGTGAAACGTACTAAGACAAAATTCGAAAAGAATTTGTACGAAATTTGGCACGAATGTCAAGAGAATTGATTGGATTTTAGACGCTACATAAGCTCAACTGGCTCAATTGACAAACCTAATGGTTGGCCAATGTCAATGATTTTGTTCATCTCTTGCTTTTTTATTGTTTTATTAAAAAAAAGGTAATGTACAATGGCTCAACCATTGTAGTTTTAGGTACTTTTGGCTCTTATCTGATGTCTGTGTTTTATTCTTTTTGCAGTGCCCCAGGAGCTAACGCCTTGAGTGCGTGCGAGCTCACTTGCAGTCTGATCCTGAATCTCTCGAGGCATGTGGTCCCCGCTGCCTCAGCCCTGCGGGCTGGTCGCTGGGACCGCGCCCTCTACACCGGCACAGAACTCAACGGCAAGACACTAGCCATCCTCGGCCTCGGCAGGGTCGGCAGAGAGGTCGCCGTCCGCATGCACGCCTTCGGAATGAAGGTACATATCTCTCTCTTATTTATTCTAGGTCTGAGCGAATTCACCAGCGAATAAGATCTAACTTCAAGCAAGTTTCTATGGCGTGTTTAGCCGTCAAAATGACATTTTGATTATGTAAATAATGTCACTTTGACAGCAAACCACAACATAGGAAAGAAACATCACATGGTATCGTTTTTGCTGCAGAAGATAATATATTTTTGTACAATGTTATAATTTCAAATACTGTATTGGATTATGCTTATGGTAACACGAGGTCAGATAAAACGTACAACCGTTAGTAATGATGACGTCTTTGTGACTCCTAACGAGACCTGATGAAACAAATGACGGTTACTCAAAGAGATTTAAAAGAACGTAAATATTTGAATGTATTTGCGGTTACTAAAATTCCACTGACACTGAGAACTCGTGAGTAAAATGACCGATAAGATAAGGAAGCAATAGTACCTAATGGCATTACTGGGATTTTTCTGATGAAATAATGTCTGATGCAAATTTTAGCTTTTAACCTACTGATAACATGTCTATATAGTTCCGTTTATATTGTTGTTCGTACTGTTTACTTTTTACTGTGTGTAAGCAAAATATGCTTTTCTTTTATCATTATGCGCTTGCTTACTGTTACGAGCGAAATATTATTGTTTGACATTTTTTTATATTTACTGCGACCTTATCTGCGTTGTCTTCTATCTTACGAACTGCCTGCCTGCACAGATCATCGGCTACGACCCGTTCGTCACCGCGGAGGACTGTGCGTCATTCCACGCCACCAAGATGGAGCTGGAGCAAATCTGGCCCCTCGCTGATTACATCACTCTGCACACACCCCTAATTGAATCTACTAAGAGTGAGTACGCGTATACAGAATACTTTATTATCATCATCATTACCTTATCATATTTCGTGGTTAAATAATTACAGGCGCACGTCTCCGTCTTCAAAGTTAAACAACGCTCGCCGACGCCGGCCCGTGGAGGGGTGACCATCCGTAACATACCAAGAGTCCACCGTAACTCGGAAACTTACGTCGATGGTTTCGGAGGTCATTTGTAGATTTTTGACAGTCGTTACTAGTCTTTAAATTAGCCCGAAGGTCTGACAACCAACTGGCATTGGCATCGTGTTACTCATTAACCGGGTTATGGAGGTCAGATAGGCGGTCGCTCCATGTAAAATACTGGTATCCTGCAGCATTTGGGAAAAAGGCAGGCAAATGATGTTGATTATTTGAGCCGAAAGGCGACCTCTGCTGGACATGGCCTCTGCCAAGTTCTATCGATGCGCGATGCTGGTAAACGGTTTAGTGATTGCAGTGTTAGGATAGTTAAGAACGTTGTTACCCATTGTAACTGTTACCTACTTAATCCCTTATTCGTCTTTTATGGCACCTAGGTACTAAAGATATTAACGGGAGAGATATCGAGTGGTACTATTCTTGGCACCCGGCACCACACGGACAAAAAACATTATTTTTATCGTAGGACAACAATGTGATTATTCTTATCAGTCATAAACTGATTCTTAGATACCTAACTGATTCTTTGGGTCGTTTTTGGGTAGTTACATATTATATAGCTAGGTTAGTTATGATTATTTATATTTTATCACTAACGCCGTTCGTTGTTTTCATAATTTTATAATTAGGGCTCAAAAATCTAAATGCATCCATACTAATATTACATATTATGAATACGAAAGTAACTTTGTCGGTCTGTAAGGTGTGTAATGTAACCTTTTTACGCCTCAGGGTTGAGCCTCATCTATCAGCATGGAATCCAGTCTTTTCCGTCGCTCAGAACCATCATGTGCTAGAGCGAGAAATCTGTTTCTCGCTTTAGCACATGACGGTTCTGAACTATGACCTAGGTTAGGATAATTTGTATCCCAGTGCAGTAGTACATTCATCATCATCAGCCTAGCCTTTTCTCAAATAAGAATGTTCGCCTTCCAGTCTAACCGACTGCAACTGAATACCGTGGTAATATGATGGTTCACGTGCACGCGAGCGAAGCCGCGGTTAAATGCATGTATAACATATACAAATGATCATAATAAGTTAATTGTTCGAAAACAATTGGTATCACATACATTATTGTATTCGGTTGAATATTTATAAGATTTTCTGTAGACATTAGACGGGTCAATCGGTAACCCGCCCATATGTTCAGAAATCAGAATGTTCAATTGCTCAATATTCGCGGGTTTTAGGTTTGATGTTAATGTTATTCATTATTCACAGACTTCATAAACGCGAAAGTGCTGGGTCAGTGCAAGAAAGGAATCAAGATCGTGAATGTGGGACGAGGAGGTCTAATCCAGGAGCGTGACCTGCTCGATGGCCTTAACTCTGGACAGGTAATATTCATCAACTTAATTATACCTACTCTTTCATTCCAATTACCTTTTCGGAAGTTTTCCCGGCTCGGTCTATGACCACGAAATACAAGTGGTCTTATTATGCTTCCCTTAGGAACTCAGAATTTAGACTAATGCGTTCAGCTGTTATTTGGAATAAATAACTTTAAAATTACTCAATTCATGGTAAAGAAACTAAATATTTCAATAAAATCAATGAAAAAATATTTTAATATTTAGCCAATACTATAGCCAAAACTCAAAGAAACCGATAGTGATCATTCCTTATCGCGCTAACGATAATTTAATGATTTACCGAAAACTTTTATTAAAACTAGGTGCACCTTTTTTTCAATGACTAAATCCGCCTCTTCGATCCATCAATATCATTATTTTCTTTTGAATCATCTCTCGCCAATATAACTCTAATTATGATTGCCTATATCTGTTATTTTCCAGGTTGGAGGAGCAGCTCTTGATGTGTTTGAGCAGGAGCCACCTACTGATCCCCTGACCCTTGAGATCATTCAGCACAAAGCCGTCATTGCCACGCCGCATTTAGGTATGAATGAACATCTAGAACTTTCGTTGCATCTTGTTTTTGATTCTGGTGACATATTACCATCTACCTGCTTTGCACCTCGAGTCTGTTGTACTTTAACGGAACGTTATCAGTAAAATACCAAGCTTAATTTCTTCTATTATTTTATTTCTTCAAAAGAGTCTTGAAAAACGTCGTTTGCTACACGTGGACAGCAGTTCTCGGCTCCATAACAACCTCGCCTGCTGCATTTCAATCGAGGTAGAATTCGAATGAAATAACAAAGTTTCCCCACATATTTTATTTTATTTTATTTTATTTGGGTGGCTTACAGCTAACAATACAAACAATTATAATGATACAAAGAACGAAAAGCCATTTACAAGCCTCCACAGTTAGCAATAAACAATGTTGCACAAACTAATAACTAAGCTATAACTAAGCATAACATACTAACAAAGAATAGGACCAAAATACTATTAAATATAACTAATGAATTATACATTTTCACAAACAACAATGTTTTTAGACAAGGCAGTACTAATTGTCGCTAAGCTGCTTGCAAACAAATCAATTGATGGGTGTTCATATTATCAGAACCTTATTTATAAAACAAAATAATACAATGATACTTATTGATGGAATGAAATGTTCACAATTCTAGATACATACAAAACAACCAATAGTTACTGTAGCTAAAATAGGTATAATTTCCAACAGAAATTGCTTATAATTACCATATCTGTGAATAATAAATAATTCTGCGCGGCTGCTACGAAAAATGGGTTAGTGTGTTAGTCGGTATATCTACATACGAATTACCATTCTTACATAACTCTAGAAGTTATAACGCTACAATGATCTAGTTACAATTTTACTAATAACCTCTGCTTTGCAAGTATCTTTTCAAAATGAGTGTGTACACTAAAGTCGTAATGTGGCTCGTTTACCGTGTCACTGCAAGGTACAGTCCGTCACAGTTTTTTTTTTATCTCTGACTGCTACAGTCCAACAGCGAGCTTGTTGTCAGGAAAATAAAGGTTACTATAATTTTGATAGACTTGTCACTCTTGTCAGTGACAGCGATGCAAGATGGAGATATAATAGCTTTGAGAGGACTGTAGGTGTAGGTGGTACGTGATATCTGAATATACCTACGCCTGTTATCCGAGAAGGGTTAAACAGAAGTGTATACCTAATAGTACCTACACCCACATTCCGCCTGTCATGTTTCCCAAGTCCCGTGTAAGGGGGCGAGTCTACTACCATCAACAGAACACAAATCCAGACTCCGTGGCTAATACTGCGAAATTCCTGATGAAAAACCCAATAACACTGCCCGACCGGGGAATCAAACTTAGGACCTCATGCTCAGCAGTCGCACTTATTACCACTAGACCAACGAGGCAGTCAATACCTAATTACCTACATAATAATGGTTTATGTTTCTAATGGAAAATTATCAGCAATAACAGTGAAGCTTGTGTTTAATTATGAAATAGTTCACCTTATCGATAGTAGGTTCCGTTTCCGGCTGTCAAACAGTTCACAACGCAAAACAACACTCTCCTAGAAAAATTGTTAAAACCAGTGATAAAGTGCGTGATCAGTGCCGAAAACCACTACAATAGTTGGTGAGCGGGGCGTATTACAACAACAAACGTTATCTTCACAATAAACGCTCGGTGGATACAAAAATTACTCTGTTCAAAATTCGAAACCGAAAAGAGGTTATATCCAACAACGCTTCAAGTGACAGTTCAACGTCAACTTTGACAGTTTGATAACGACGACAACTTACCATTGGTGTTACCATATAAGTCAACATCAGGTGCAATAAATAAAATTTCTACCAAATTAGTAGTTTTTAACATCCAACAAGGGAAATTGCAAATCGCGATGAATGAACAAATGGAAAATTTATTCGAAAAACTAAGGAATGAAATGCAATTCCAATTGCAAACTCAAACAGACACCTTAACAGATAATTTAATTTCTAAATTAGATGAAAAGCTACAACCAATATTGGAGGAAAACAAACTATTGAAAAGTAAATTAGAGATTTTAGAAACAAAGTTGCACCTGTTAGAGAGAAAACAAAGGCAAAATAATCTCATTCTTCATGGAATAAAAGAAGAAGAAAATGTGGAAAACAAGTATGGGCTAATGGAGTCAGTTCTGAAAGTTTTGAACAATCTAAGCGAAAAGTCTAATATGGAAATGTGGGACAGATGGGAAATAAGTATGGTGAGAAGGCTCGGAAAAAAGGTCGAAGGACGCACCAGACCTGTACTAATATCACTAACACTTACTTGGCGAAAAATCGAAATCTTTAAAAATAATAAAAAATTCCGTGAAAACATCTACGCAACGGAAGATTTACCGAAAGATGTCTTAAATAAAAGGAAGGAATTAAAGAAAACTGTGGAAGAGGAAAAGGCTAAAGGAAATTTAGCATTTATCCGATACGACAAGGTAATAATAAAAGAAGCTAAAAAAGGAAAAGAAGACAAAGAAAATAGACAGGGTACAACACAAGCAGAGAAAAGGAGAGAAGACAAAAGGAAAAGAACTACAACTAAATCTCCAAACGCGATACACTCACCGGACCCGAAAATAAACAAGATTATGGATTGCGGATCGAGCAAGGGAAAAAGCTTCTCAACAATGGAAGACTCCACAGAAAACTTCTGACAACTAAATGCGATTTCACCCCTAAACCAAAAAAGAAAAACACAAAAAAAATATAATTTTAAACAATTCTATGAGAAACAAAAACAGCCAACAGACACGAAACCGAATTCCCCAACCCGGCTGGTCACCGTGGGGAATAACGACCAACACCCTCTATCTATAAACGAACTAAATTCACTAAATTCATTAAAAATTTGTACCTATAATGTAAGAACATTATCATCAACGGAACGCTACTTAGAACTCGAACATGCCTTAGAAAAAATAGACTGCCATATCTTAGGGCTAGCCGAAGTAAGAAGAAACGGAAGTGAGATAGAAGAACATGAAAAACATATATTTTGCTACAAAGGAGAAAGGAACGGACAATATGGCGTTGGCTTTCTTATAAACAAAGAACTCAAGCAACACATCGTAAACTTCACTGGAATATGTGAGAGAGTGGCCCTACTTAAGCTCCAAATCAATGGCACAACTTTGTCACTAATACAAGTACATGCTCCAACTGCCCAATCAAGCGAAGATGAAATTAATGCATTTTACGAAAATCTAACAAAAGCTCACGACCTCGCAGACGACTTGGTGCTAGTTATGGGAGATTTCAATGCCAAAATCGGACAACCACAGTCCGATGAAAACTGCATAATGGGAAAATACGGATATGGCACCAGAAATGAAAGAGGAGAAAAGCTAATAGAATATGCATACGAGCATAAAATGTCGATAATGAATACCTTTTTCAAAAAGAAACCAAGCCGAAAATGGACGTGGAAATCACCAGACGAAACAACAAAAAACGAGATAGACTTCATTCTGAGCAGTAATCCAAGATTTATATTTAATGTGGAAGTGTTGAACAAAATAAACTTTACTTCAGATCATCGACTAGTGAGAGCATCATTAAACCTAAAAAAACCAAAACTAAATAGAACATCCTTCACAACAACACCAAGACCACCAAAAACAGACGTCGAAATTAGGCAATACAAGGAAAATCTAGAAAAAAACATAAAAATCCAAGTAGAAAAGCTCAAAAACATGCAAGAGGTACAAAACTACTACAACAATCTTGAAAACACAATCATCATGAGTCTAAAAACAAAAACAGAAAACAAAACAAAAGGAAGTAAAGAACACAATATTTTCAAACGCAGTACTATAGAACTGATAAACAAACGCACAGAACTTACAAGTAGCAGGAATAAAACCAAACAAATAAAAAATGAAATAAAAAGCCTTTACAAAAAAACAAGCAAAGCAATCAAAGAAGACTACAATGAACACAGAAAAAATATTATAATATCGAACCTAACTAAATATAGAAGCGTGAAAAGGGCAAACAAACAATTAAATACACACAAAAACTGGATACAAACTCTGAAAAGAGGACAAGATATTACAAAAACAAGACAAGAAGTACTAAAATGTGCAACAAAATTCTACAAAGAGCTGTACTCAAAATTGCCTGAGGACATTGAAGGAGAAGAAACAACAATAAATACAGCAAGTCAAAAGCTTAACGAAAATATGGAAATAACAGGAATGGAAGTGCTGAAACACATACAGAAACTAAAACCCGAAAAAAGCCCAGGTCCAGATGGCATCAGCAATGAAGCCTTAAAAATTGGAGCCTCAATTCTACTTACATTTCTAACGACGCTCTTCAACATGATACTTACTACAGGAATAGTCCCACACCAATGGTGCAAATCAGATATAGTACTCCTATACAAAAAAGGAAGTCCACTGGACATTTCAAACTATAGACCAATAAGTCTGCTGCCCAGTATGTACAAGTTATTCTCATCCATTATATTATCACGAATAACGGGTAAGATAGACAATAAACAGCCAGTAGAGCAAGCAGGTTTCCGTTCCGGTTTCTCTACAATCGACCACATACATACTGTAGAACAAGTCATAGAAAAGTTCAAAGAATACAACCAACCACTGTATATTGGCTTTATAGACTACACAAAAGCGTTCGACAGCATATCTCATACCTCCATATGGAAAGCACTAAAGACTTGCAACATTGAGGAAAATTACATAACCATTCTGAAAAATATCTACACAAACAGCTCAAGCAAAATAAGGCTAGAAACAAAAGGAGAAGAGATTGCAATAGAAAGGGGAGTCCGGCAGGGTGACCCCCTGTCCCCTAAAATATTTATTGCAGTACTGGACGACATATTCCAAAACATCAACTTGAACAAAAAGGGTATTTGGATAACTAATAAACATTTAAGTCACCTAAGATTCGCAGATGACATTGTTATCTTCGCTAAATCAGCCAGAGAACTGCAACAAATGATACAGACTCTAAGCGAAGAGAGCAAAAAGGCGGGACTACAGATGAATGCAAGTAAATCCAAAGTGATGACAAATGGCCTACAGAAACCAATCCAAATAGACAACAGAACCCAAATAGAATATGTCAGCGAGTAAATATACCTCGGCAAACAAGTATCCTTCAATCAAGACAGCAATGAAAAAGAAGTGGAAAGAAGAGTCAACTGTGCATGGAAAAGCTTTTGGGCCCAAAAAGAAATAATGAAAGGAAACTACAGCATGCCACTAAAAAAGACGGTAATAGAAACCAGCATTTTTCCATGCCTTACGTACGGCTGCCAGACATGGGTCTACACAAACAACATAAAGAACAAAATAACCACAACCCAAAGAGCTATGGAAAGAAGCATCTTGAAACTGAGAAAAATAGAGAAAATAAAAAGTGAAGATATAAGAAAGAAAACAAAGCTGACTGATGCCCTTAAACAAGCCTTGAAGCTGAAGTGGCAATGGGCGGGCCACGTAACAAGATACGCAGACAAAAGGTGGACTTCACAGGCGACAAAGTGGTCTGGCCCACTGGGAAAAAGAAAAGTGGGAAGACCAAAGAAACGGTGGGCAGACGATATCTCAGAGGTTGCAGGTGGGAACTGGTGGAGTTTCGGTGAAAAAAGAGAGGACTGGAAAAGGATGGAGGAGGCTTTTACCCAAAAGGGATCCATTACAAGTGCAAAAAATAAAACAAATACTTGATTAACTCAACTTTGTATACACCAATAACTTAGAAATGGAATAAAGAAGCTTTTTATTATTATTTTATTATTATTATCGATAGTAGGTACGCACGATGACGGCCAAACAAGCAATACAAAAATTAGTTTATGCGGATCTCTCATTGTACGGGAAATCTATACAAAGCGAGGTCATGTTATACCGGGAATGTATAGCTTGATGTGTCGCCGTTTGTACCTACAGCGGTTAAAGTAGCGGTCAGCAGCCCCGGATCTTGAAATTTTTCGAGGCGGGGCAAAAACTAAGAAATGCCGCCCCCGCCCGTCTATATTTTTATTTTTATCATTATCATTATTTCACCCATCAGATGCCTAATGATGGCCATAGGCCCAGGGGTGGACCGTGAGTTTGTTGGGTCCTGGGCTAATACTACTTGGGGCCTGGCCAAGGGCGTCGCCAGCTTTTGGGCCAGAAGGGGGGCCTATCGGAAGGGTGCGATTTGTAAGTTTACTATTTACGGATGTAGCTGAAGTGCATATAGCCACTTCAAAAACGTTAGCACCTCCGTGACCTCGGATTGGTTAGTTTAGGTTTTGAAGAGTTATTTGAAAAGGTTAGGCACTAAATGAAAATTAGATTCTTAAATAGATGCTACTAAATCAATTTAGGGAGACAATTTAATGAGAAAGAGGAACTAAGACTCTAAGAGCGAGCGAAGCGAGCTCGAAAATTTTAACATCCTACTTTGGACAGATTAGAATTATTTCGTCACTTCATACAGGAGTTACTTGGTTGACTTTCAAAGTTAAGATTTAAGAAGAACTTGACTGCATGAGCGAGCGAAGCGAGCTCGAAAATTTTTTGACACCTTGCTTTGGACAGGTTTGAATTGTTTCGATCCTTCATACAGGAATTACTTGGACGACTTTTAGGCAAAGTCTAAAGAAAGTAGTCTAAAAAGCAAGCGAAGCCAGTTCGAAAACTTAACAGTTTACCTACCTTGGACAGGTTAGAATTGTTTCGAACTACCGGAGTTATTAGGTGACTTATGGACAAAGTCAAAATTCAAGAGAAATTAGGCTGTAAGAGCGAGCTCGATAATTTTACGTCTTTCCTCAGAAGAGAGAGATCTAAATCGATGGGCTAGTATGCATATGGGGTGTCTGCAGAGCGCTCCTTCTTCTTCAACAGGAACAGTTTTCCAGTCTTCAACAGAAATCAATGAGTTGTATCGTTACAACTCATCATTATCGCAACTTTGACCATATTATGTCTGCCAAGCTTGAATTTGCCGCCCCCTAAACTTGCCGCCCGGGGCATGGGCCCCGGCTTGCCCCCCCCTAGATCCGGCCCTGGCGGTCAGTTCAGTAGTTATAGGAATTTCTTAATAGCAGTCCAATCCAATGGGGGCTATCGTTTTAGAGCTCACCAGATGGCGCACTGTCGAGTAAGGTCCTGTCAGTAATTCTATTCAATACTTTAAAGCACCAATAACTTCATAAAAATGTTTATTTTATTACGTACCTATAACAACATAGTTGTAAGCTTTAGATATATTTTTACAATATTCTTCTTAAAATTAGCAAACATGAAACATTTAAAAATCATTCTACCTCCAAGTACTAACAATACTAAGTTGCTACTTAAAATCTTCAAGTCATAAATAATCAGGAATGGCTCAATCTAGAACACACTCGTGAGTATTAGTATAAATACGTGATAAAAAAGCACACAACGCGCGAACACTCTATGACATCTGACATTTTGGAGGACCTTAGTCTACACAAGCGCCTCTAGCGGCAAATTCACACGCGATAATAACTAGTGGCTAACCGCTAATTGGATTGGACTGCTATTAAGAAATTCCTTTAACTGTACTGAACTTGATAAGAGACTTGATAAGAGGAGAGGTTCCCTCTGATCTCTGTCTATGTTCGACCAAATGTAGATGTACTAGTACTACCTCAGTCACATGTTAAGTACCTAATGTTTTATGTAACCTTGTGACAATTTCATTGTATCTAAACTTGATTCATGTGTTATTTATTGATCCCAGGTGCCTCTACAAAGGAGGCTCAAGTCCGCGTCGGTCAAGAGATCGCGGAACAGCTTGTCAACCTCGTGAAGCCAGGCACTTACAACACTCCTCTCGCAGAGGTCACCCGCGTCCTCAAAAAGTAGACAAGCAGAGAGAAGAAACATTCCTACTCTTACTCATCAGTTAATTCATATTATTTTAAGCTATTTTTAACTATCATCATATTCTTTAAGTTACCGATGGTATAATTTACGATAGAGCATTACATGGTTCTATTGGCGCGTGGCTGTAGTCGGAACTAGCGTCGCCATCTTGTTTCAACAATCGATTCCACCGACAATTTCACAAATGTTTACTAACAGTTCCTGACAACGTCAATCGAACGCCAATAGAACTATGTCACACTGTTTATTACGTATTACTTAGGTGTTAACTCAAACGTCTCGAAGTTGACTTCACTGTCTATGTAGTAACTAGTAAGTTACTATAAAAATGTAACATTTTATTACAAAAATCACTAAAATAAGGGCTCGACTATTATTATCTTTTTATTAAATGAGTATTACACTACTGTATAGTGCCATATTATTTATGAGAAGCACAACACGTATTTTTGATACTTCGCTGATGGTCAAGCACTTCGTTCTATAACATAATACACTCATGTCGAAATTGTTAATTCTTTATCTATAATTCTATGTTATTATTTTTATACAAAACCAAGTATTTAAAGATTCAACAGCATTTCGTGGATCGGAAAGTATCGTTGGTCTACCAAAATGTAACAAAATAAAACACTATAAAATAAATTTAAAATTATTTTATTTAAAAATTACTTACACTTATAATTTACACAAGTATAAAAAATGTATTCTAATCCATCTAATGTGATGAACTTGGAATCTAAAAGGGTCTGTAGCATGGGTAGGATATGGCGCTATAACCTAGACGATATTACGTAACTATCGATGAAGTCGCCAAGCAATTGTATCATATATTGAAGTCATTGCATCTAAATTACTTAATTGGTCCAAATTATTTCACAATATCACAGGGTGAGTTGCCGCATCGTGTTACGGATACGGTCTAGGTTGTAGTCTGCACGCACAGAGTTAAACTTGTTCCCAGATAATAGTTTTGATAGGGAGGGATGAGGGCATGGGCGCCGGCAGCAGGGTGCAAGGGGGTGCACTTGCACCCCTCTTTCGGGAAAGAAAATACATAGAAAAGATTTACATTCAGAAGAATCTATCCGAGGCGGAAAGTAAAAATTTTCGAGCTCGCGAAACCGAATTCTTCCGAGCCATATATATTCCCAAAATATTCGAGTTCGCTTCGCTCGCTCAGACATCTTTTGTGCATTGCGTGCATAAGCTTTTCTTTTTAATAGGCAGAATATAATTATGTATTTAATCGATTTTTTTTCCATTCTTAGGCTTTTCTGTATAAATTGTCATAATAACTTACTCCTCGTGTAAAATGACAAATAAAAATCTAACATATCCGAGCTGGAGTGTAATAAATATCAAGATGTTTTCATGGAACTGAAGATGCTTCCCCCTGAAAATTATCCTGCCGGCGCCATGGATGAGGGGAGCGGGATGGTGGGTGTGGTATTGGGGTAGTGTGTTGTGCGGGGGGAGGGGGGTTAGTGGCCACCTCGCCTGAGCGGGGTCCTGCCGGGCCTCGCGGGGCCAGCGGCGGCCTCGCTCTGAGGTTCCTCCTCTGTTTCTTGGACTGACCTTGTGGCTGCTGTGAGAACAAAACAAAAATAAACATCCATTTAGTAGTTTCTTAAATTGACTCAAAACACCTAAGTATTTGGTTTCCGAAATCAAACACAAAAATGTTGTTAATACGATAGTTACTCGAGTTTGATCTTCTTTGTGCCAGTATTTATTGAATGCTCAGGAAATAATATCAGAATCAGTACTTATTTATGTAAACATATAACGTTCTCTAGATCGCGGATGAAGGGCGAACAAGCTCGACAAGGCCAAACAGTCACCTCAAATAGTTCAGGTAAAAGTATTTCAACAATTATTTCCCTAAGTGCGTAAATGTTGGCTTTTTAGGGTTTTTTTGGTCGTCGTCGGCAGTGTCGTTGAAAAAGCACATAAAACTAAACCCAGAAAGGTGTGCACTTCGGAAATCTTCGGGTTTCCAAATTAGCGCGATCGTTAATAGGGGTATATGCATGATTTTTTTTTATCAGAAATAGCAAAGTGAAATTATTTTTTTTGATATCTATAAAAAATACTAAGTTATAAGCATTTGAAACTGCTGATTAGACAGAGAGATCCGATATAGCGAATGACGTCAAACGCTGCATCGACGTACAAAATCAATACTAAATTCCGTTTATCTAGAAAGAGATAGAAACAAAAGTTTAAATGGTTTTAACTTTGGGTTTTTTGGCCGATTTAAGTCTTGTTTTCGCTTTTTGTCATTATTTTATAGTACTCTAACATTCCGTATCGAAATAAAAAAAACCGGCCAAGAGCGTGTCGGGCCACGCTCAGTGTAGGGTTCCGTAAATTCCCGTCCGTCACAATAAGTGTTCCCACTTATGAGTTTAAAGGTGGGTATCCATTATGTAAAAATGCTTGCATATACGAATATAGTACTACAAACTTAGGCCAGAAATTATTTTGTACAACTTTTTGTCTTTTTTGTACAAAAACTGTTGTTTCCATCAAGTTCAAAATGATTTTCCTAGAAAGTCCTTATAAAGTTCTACTTTTCAGATTTTTTTCATATTTTCTAAACTTATGGTTCAAAAGTTAGAGGGGGGGGGGACACATTGTTTTTTACTTTTGGAGCGATTATTTCCGTGATTATTGACATTATCAAAAAATGATTTTAGGAAACCCCTATTCATTTTTAAATACCTTTCCAACAATATATCACACGTTAGGGATGAAGTTAAAAAAATATCACTTCCCACTTTACATATTAAAAAATACCCTAATAAAACATTATTTTCCAATTTTTCATTTTACCACTTTGTCGGCGTGATTGATATACATATTGGTACCAAATTTCAGCTTTCTAGTGCTAACGGTCACAGAGATTAAGCGAGGACGGACAGACGGACGGACGGACGGACAGACATGGCGAAACTATAAGGGTTCCTAGTTGACTACGGAACCCTAAAAAGAAAATATATGCATATTCCCTATTACACCGCGGACGAACTAATCAAACTTTAAACTTTTTTGTGAATATAGAATGTGTATCTTATGGTATTCTTTAACTTACGTCTGCCAAATCGGTTTCTGCTTGGCTTAGATGCAAGTGGAGCCTCGTCATTAGCGACCTCCCTGGTCACCGGCGCATTGTTGAAACGCTTTTTGCTCTTGTTATCTGTAGTTGAAACAACATCGTTATTTTATGCGCTTGCTTTTAACATGAATGATGATGAAGAAATAGTATTAATCATAAACCTTTCACCCAAATGATAGTGCCAATGACAAAAGTGTGCATGATGAAATGTTTAATTCAAATGTTTCGATCGATGAGGATTAAGTAATACTACTAACTGTAGGAAATTTTGGTGGGGTCAAGAGAATCCTGTGCCGAAGACGAGGTGGTAGTCGATGGCGCGTTCAATTTGGCTGTAAATACAAAGTGTTATTAATTTTGAACCAATCTTTCCTAACATCTTCTTTAGCGGTGCCTTGTCACCTAAATGGCATACAATCTTTATACCAAAAGTAGGAAGAAAGCTTTCAAGAAACACAGCGAAAGTAATCTAAAAATATTAAAACCCAGATTTCCTAAAATTTCTTAAAGCTCTATTCACATTTTTAATTCCGTACAAGATATTTCCACAACGCCACTATTATTCTCAATTTATTGTGAACTGACCTTCAGCAGCCTGAGCCCTCTTTTTCTTTAGAATCTCAAGCAGTTCCGTGTTACTCCTGAAGGGCCTGACGCCACTGCCGACCAGCTTCTTTCCTTCAGTTGTGGATGAGGGAGCCTCGGTCGAAGCCTCCTGCTGCTCGCCTTCACCTGGGTAGTCTCCCTCGTCATCGTATTCTGCTTCCTCCTGGAAAATTGAAAATTCATGCTTAAGTCTATAGCAGCAGTAGGCTCGTCCCTATAGGACTTAAACATAACTGATGAAATATGGGTGTGTACTAGATACAGCACTGTCTAACCCTTCGGGTACACAGGTGTTTGTGTTGTCTGTAGTGGCATCTTTAGCATCGATCTTTATAACCACCATTACCATTAACCACCACCATTTGACCATTATAACTTAAAACCGCACTTTACAAAAAGCTCTGATTCAAAAGATATTCGTGTCTGGTTAGCTAGTTTTGTTCCTACATTTAATCGCGAACAATCAATGATACTAATACGCTAAAATGTTGAGTTGCACGAAACCAACATTGGTTTAACGGAAACTTTAAATCCATGCCATCCATTTTGTATCAAAAAGAAAGTGACAGCATCTGTAGCACGTAATTTTCGAAAACGACTTTTCTGTGTAACGGAAGCCAGTTTCAAAGAGTTAAAGAATTCATTACCACGAAATGATTTTGTATTGACGTTTACCGGTCTACGAAACACAGTAGCTTATTTGCCAATCGAATAAGCCGCCATTGACCCAACAGAACAGGTCCAATAAACGTCTGCCTCAGGGCGTGTCTTATAGGTTGAAACATATTGTGTATTATTGAGACACAAACACGGTAAAGGGTCTTTACAACTGGAATCTTGGGCATCCATTCCAATCAATTTGGAAGGGACAGCCAGTTGCCTTATCCTTATACTTGAATCAAATGGTAAGGTGGAGTTATTCTCTAAACTCGACAACTGGCCTCATATCTCTTATGGGCATAGCATCTTAAAACAAAACACACAATTAGGTAAGGGATTGGTATTGATAAGGTTCGAGACCAATACGATGCAGTCGCAGCTTATCAAACAGATGGTCTACTCTGAACTGACACAAAACAGTACGTGTCAGAAGCATCAAGGTCACCTTTGAGGTGAATAATTCAGCTAGATCACGTGCATCTATCCTTGACATTTGCATCATAAGTACTTTTACAAAGTAACTTTACATAATATTTACAATTAGGCAGCGCTCTACAAACCGGACTCAATAAAACATTCAAGTTTAAAAAAAAATATAATTATAAACGAATACATTTTCCGCATACGAGCAAAGATCGCGTTTTGCATTGGACGTCGTAAATTTCCTTGGGAAACCAGTTCGGTTTGACGACGGGTGGTGGCCGAAATTTGCAGGTAGAAATTCCTCAAAAGAAAGGGAGGTCTCGCAAAGGTCACACGCGAAGGTGACCCGATCATCGGACGCTCGCCCCAATCGCCTTGAACTAGATGGACCTGCAACGACATCCTTTGCGAAACGCTGGTGCATCGTACGACGTCACTGCCCAACTTTAAGTATTTTTAGATAACATGGCCTCCGTTGTAACTATACATCTTCACAAACGATTGGTGCAACAGCTGGATGCTGGTGTAATTCGTTATAGATGCTCCAACACTGACAAGTCAATCAAGGTTTTCGATTATCGCATTGCAGATTCTTGACAAAGCTTAAAAGCTTTACTCGAAATGATTTGAACTAATTTATCTGATTAGGCAGTACCTAACTGTTCTGTGTGTATGTATAATGCAGTATTTTTTATTTTTACACAAAAATATGTAAGTATTATAATGTTTTCCTCGTTTTTGATGACTCACAGACAGGTCAAGGCAATCATGTACGAAACAGGATTTGGAGGGCAACAAATGTCAGTTTGCACCACACTCCACTCGTAGGCTTAATAAAAGCTCTAGTAGCAACCATTACATCATTCCTTTGTTTAATAGACAGGAATTGTTCAGGCGGGACTGGGTCTGCGCGAACCTTTGAAACGAAATACACACCTATATATGCGCTAGCGCAACCAGACAGTCTCAACCACCGCATATTATTTTGTGTACTATTATTAGCAACACTTCCTCTCTGTCTCCATATTACACAAAAAGAAACGCTTTCCAATACGTAATTGGTATTGTTAGATTTAATTGAGCGTGAAATCGCATGAACTTCCACCTTTTGGCGGCGAGCGAGAGGCTGCGCGGGCGCGTCTCGTGTCGTCGACTCGTGACACACAACATGACATGTAATACTGACTACACATATTTACACAATTAACGCTCACTCTTGGCCAAACAATCTGCATTGACTGAGATTTGTTGCGAAACGACACTCAGTGGACTTTCTAAGAGCTTCAATCGTCGAGGAATAATATGGCAATTTCTTTCAATAGACTTGGAGATGTGTGCAATATTGTTGATTTACATGTTTATTTGTGGCGTGCATGCGAGCCGTTCGCTTGGGTAACCGCGGTCGCGCGGTACCTAACCGCCGCCAGGTAACCAAATATCTAACATTTTACCCAAAATGGATTCGGAAATCTTGGGATTTTCGATTGCATTTGTTCTGGCTTGCTACATAAGTTATGTAGAATTCATATTTTTAGTTGTTGCTAATCTAGGAAAACAGTGCTTCCGCCTTCACTAGGTCACGACACTATAACTAGAATATCAAGTTTAACTAGTTTAGGAAGAATATTCACCAAGAAGGAGAAACAAAACAGCTACCTTCCTACTGAAATATGATTTTCATTTGAGATTGTTAAAAACCGAGGGATTTACGTACAGAGTGTTGATTTAGCCACCAGCATTGGTAAAGAAAGGGGTTATCTAACTGACATACTAAATAAAAGACAGGTACTAAAACTTTCCCCAAAAAGGACTAAGGTATTATAGATTCGTGAAAAAAGTACATCATCATCTGCCTAGCCTTTTCCCAACTTAGTTGGGGTCGGCTTCCAGTTTTACCGGATGCAGCTGAATACCAGTATTTTATAGAGAGCGACTGCCTATCTGACCTCCACAACCCAGTTAGTACCGGGTAATACGATACCCCTTGGTAAGACTGGTTGTCAGACTTTTTTTGGGCCTCTGACTACCTAACGACTGTCAAAGATCTACAAATGACAGCCGGGACCAACGGCTTAACGTGCTTTCCGAGGCACGGAGGAAACTCGGTATGTAATGGGTGGTCACCCATCCACAGACCAACCTAGGCAAGCACGGCTTAACCTAACGATCGACCCGAGCGGCTGTTATTATTTAGCCACGAGCTCCTCCACCTCGTGAAAAAAGTACCTAGATGTTAATATATTATGCATCAAAGTCGTTGCATGGTATCGTTTTATAGAAAAGTTCTTCAGTAAGGCGTGCAGCCCTTCAATATTGCAGGTGAGTAAGTTGTCACCCCGTTTAATATAATTGCAGTAGTAAGTATACCTGCGGTGGAGGTGTGGTGGTGGTTGTGGTCGGCTTCCCCTTGGCCAGGCCGCCGCCGCGTTTGAGCAGGCCCCGCGCAGGCGCCGGCCTCTCCTCGTCCTGCGCCCGCGCACACACGACGCACGCCACCAGTATAAACCTGAAATAGAAACACGACTCAATTGAAATATTGTTCATAGTGTATACTACATTATCCGCCGGCTTTCCTCAAAGACCATGTAGGTTAAAAAAAAATCATTATTGCCTGATAGAGGGCGAGGCAATAACTTGATCAAACTGACCGTCGGATAAAACCCAGTTATTGGTGCTATAGACGCGTTATCGACCAATAGCCCGACGACCAACAAGGAGGTATGAATTCTATGTCACTGCATATCTAATGCTGGCCACCCAAACATTTAATATTTATTCATATTTCAACATTCATGTTGATAGACTATTTTTCTACAAGGGGGTGTTATGGTAACACTGAATCAGGACCGTAACAGTAACACATTTGTGTAACAAACCTGTTTGTTACATACATTATTAGTTACTACATTCCTTTTCACCTGACATCACGTATGCTGTAGGCAAATATTGGCAGCAATATCAATCAATTTTAGATAATTATATTATCGGTAGCTTTAAAAGTTAACCTATCAAAACAGACTGAAGTCTGATAATTGTTTTATTGCTACAGTAATTATAATAACCGGGCCACCACACCAGACTTGTTGCATACAGTAAAAAATGCAGTTATGACGATGCTTGCTAATGCAAATCAATATTACTCTTGACTGAGTATCTTTTCGTGTTGAAATCACGGAGACTTTATGCACCGAAGCGTCTGCGAGTGCAATCGTAACGACACACAACAATATCGGGACGTTTGATGACTGGCTTACCTACTGCAGACATACATTCATGTGGATTATGTTGTCTTGTAACCACATCAGGAAGACTAGCTTGTTTTTTACTAGCACGACTGGCATCACCAAGAGAAAAATTTTTAGAATAGGTCCTACCTTGATTAGGATTTTTACGCTTTTATTTACAACCACTCTATTATTTTACCAATAAGTAGTGCAGGTGTTTTATCTTATTTTATTCTTCCAACGCTACTCGTATCCTTTCCAAGTTACAGCCTTGTCAAACTAAATTAATACAACCCTGACTTTGTTGTTAGCTAGTTCGCAAAGTGATCATTTACTAAAATTCAAACCAGACCTATCGCTGCAAGTTGCGTACCAGAGCCATTAGGTGACTAGGTATGTATTAACAAACATTAATAAACTGCTCGATATTCCGTCAGATATTTACGATACAATCACTTATACAAAATTAAATATTACTGAGAAACAACTAACCAGTTTTGACTCTGTTCCAATTATAATGGACCATCGGTTTCTGCAATACCTACGTCTGTATTTATATGCTTGCATAAAACCTTTACTTAATATGCAACATGCATAATATTTTAATCAGTGATAAATAAGTAAATTTTGCCTATTTATAAAATTCATGTTATTGCCTAATCGATTGTGAATTATAATGCCGATGCCGTTGTAATAAAGCCAGTCTCGTCAGTATCGCGACTTTTCTGCCACAAGTTATTTACCTATATGTAAAATGTCAGGGATATCTATTATTATAGATGCTTGCATACCTGCCAGTCTGCCACCTATCTATGTACTTGTTTGATATGCGCAACTTATAATACCTACTAATTTATTACTAATAAGAAAGACGAATGATTCCTCGAATTCATAATGTCATGTGTGTCATGAGTGTCATGCACTAGGAATTTGTGTTGTCCTTGTGTTGTGGAATCAATTAAGACCACGACGTTCGTGAGACGTGCAATGCAACATTATATAAATATTTGTTTAGAGATCAGAAAATATACCTACTTACTCGGACGATGTAACTAATTGCTGCTTTAATTGTCGCAAACATTTTTTTTACATAACCCCTAATAGAATATAACTGTCTAATATACAGTTACGTACTTATATAAGAATCACGTAATAGAAAATAACATTTCAACACGTTAGAAGTGGTCATACAAAAAGATCAGTTGATTTTAAGTTCAAGGGGGTAACTGTGACGAATGTTATAATAATTAAATTGTTATAACACTCGTCTTATGCCACTTCTTGGGGACAAAGTTTTGTGTTTTCTACACACCAATATCAATAAGCTGGTAATGTCAAGCTAGATTCACAGGTCGAATAATGAGTTTTGTGACTCGTAGTAGGTAGCTTCTAACGTGTTCTTAATACACACATAGTTCAAGGCGTTAAATGTCGAAGTGTGGCATGCCGATCCGAGGCTGGGTGAATGTCGTGTTGCGCGGTGCAACTCGGCACCACCTCCGGGTGATCAGCGCCGGAGTCTCAAGAGACTCCCCCATGCGCGTGCGCCGTGCCGCATCGCCACAAAGGTCACACCTCGCTCGACAACATAGATTGTTGTATAACGGGTCCTCGCACAGGGTCGACTCAGGTGCACCACGCTACAATTCCGCATCCGCTTCCGACAACAGCTTCCCCTTGCTTTCTCTGTTTTATGTAATTCACGAACGACCAGCGCCACCCGCACGCATTGTCCAACTAATATTATGCGCCATCACGAGTGCTAGGAAGACGATGCGAATGCGATGCGATGTTGACTGTTATTTACAAATATTTTATCACGCCTCAGTAAACGTGCCGTTGCATTTTGTGAAAGGACGTCCGCACATTTTATTTGTTGTTTGTCTTGTGAGTAGAAATCATGTAGGTACCTAATTGCAGTTCAAGTCACGTCGGAAAAAGTTCAGCTTTCTATACTAGGCGATATAATGTACTATGTCGCACGTGTGTCGCGTATGTGGGCGCACTGAATGTGTAAATTTAACCTCAAATCACGTCAAGGTCAGTCGGCCAGAAACCAGAAGTGGTAAAAAGTAGGCTGACCTCGCAGTGCAATGCGGCAGGCGCAATGCTCTGCCCCGGGCGCGCGCACCGCTTTGCCCTGTACCCAGCCATGACGGAGTTACGCACTTTTGACAGGAATTCCATTAGTATCTACGGTAACCCTGTTTTGTGACCCAAAAATCCAATTTCAACACAGTTCCCACGGAATTTCGACAGTCAAAATAACGCTCAAAAATGGTAGATAATTAGATTAAAATTAATTAAATACACTTTGATGCGGATCTAACATGAGTCCAATAAATTGAAAAACAATGAGAGCTTCAGCGCACGAATCTTCTCACAGTTTAATGTAGCTTCATAACTGTTTAGCAATGTGCTCGTATCATGCGCATCACTGCGAAAGCTTTCGGTATGAGTAGGTACTTAGTTTCAGTGAACACTAAATTTGGTCCTCCATGATTTTTAATTAGGTATGGATAGATGCGGGCGGGAAAGATACTATGAAACACTAAATGCTCACGAGTTCCTTGATTTAATAGGCAAATGTCAATCGTCTGGTTGGGCAACTGTATTTTATTACCAAATGTCTTATGTGCGCAGTAAGTAATGTCGGCGTTGAGTAAGTCCTAGCTGTTTTTGAGCGCATCTACTTCCAGTCACGCCTTTGTTCTACAAATGTTACGACTTACGAGCATGCTGACATCTATCTCAACGTATAGCTCAAAATGTGAAACTATAGTGTATGCGGGATGCGTAAACTAATGAAGCTTACAATGAACGTTGCGTATCATCCACACACGTATTACATCGTCTCAGCGAACATCGATTGCTAAATACGGTAGGACTCAAAAAGTTATCAATAGGGTAGAAAACTGCGCTAAACTGATGCAGAATTTTAATACATTATAATCTATATTAATTGAGGCCAGCAAGTGGAAGTGGTTGCATTCATTATCAATAGTTACCTACCGACATTGCAAAATGTAGAAACACCAATTCTTAAACCTCGTTTCAATTATCCAGGCATAATATTTTCCGTTTTGCGTTTTGGAGGCTTTTTTTAATATTAGCTTCGTGTTGCAAAATGTTATTTTCAAATGCAGACATGTGAAAGTTTGTGATACAATGAATTCTAAAAAGTAAGGCACTTGTTGCAATTCGTAATCGAGATTGTCGAAATATTATTTTGATGTTACGACAGCGTATGTAAATCTTTATGATGTTACAAAAAAGGATCCGTGTTCACAGAAAACTTTTGAACTTCTTCGGAGAATTTATGGAATATGTAAACTAAGATCAATATATTCTGAGTTGAGTAAGTATTGCTGAACGTTTAGTTTAAAAGCAACAGCACGCGTGCAGATAGACTGATTTGTAAACTGTTTTACGACAATTTAATGCAGAGCGAGATATTTTCCGAATAGATATAATTATGTGAATATGTATTTTGAACTCTAAACATTCCAAAGGCCGACAAAACACGATCAAGGACTTCTACGTGCATATTTAGTTTATGCGTTCGTGGTTGCTTGTGAATCTAAACTTAGAGTTGGACGAAATAAAACTACAGGTGATTTCTATACACCGTTCGGTTTGTACAATACGGGGTGGTACAATATGCTTATGGGGTAGGTTCGAAAGACACATCGTAAACAAAACTATGACTCTTTTTGGGGTTACATTCGGGCTTTCTGAAGCTATGTTCTTAAATAACCATTGGTAGAAGTGTTAATTAATGAAGAAACATGTGTCAAATAAGAAATAGTACATTTTGATACAAGTGGAGAAAGTTTGTATTGCGTTCGAGGTGGAATTATAACACCCGAGCCGTAGGCGAGGGTGTTTTTGTGCCGAGAACTGCGGTTTTCAATACACTTTTGGAGAAATAAAATAAAATATAACGAAAAATATTTTTGTCACGAAATATGAAACTATGATTTTAATTTTCTTTTTTTTCGCGCTCTGCTTTCGCCAGGTTGAAGGAGAGGCAAAGGTATGAAGCCGTTAAACAGCCTAATATAAAAAATTAGATTTATTTTATATTTTGAATTCAGAACACAAATAAATGTTCATTTGTGTATATAACTATTAGTTTTTAACAATCATGTTTATCTATGATATTCTATTTATAAACACAATTTTAATATTCAAAAAATATTTATGCCGTAAAGACGCGTAGTGCTTTGCCGAAATTAAAAAAAAAACATTCACCTCAGACTATAGGCATTGAACCAATTTGGACTAAGTATAGGTATAGTTATCTGTGGCAATTTTCATTCCCGCACACGTGCAGGAAAATGGAAAAAAACGCACGCGTTTGAAATACATTGCATGTTGTACCTAATCGTAGTGCGTTATGGACCAGTTTTCGAGGAAGTGTCTTGAAAAAAATAATATGCTACACCAACCCAAACTAAGCAGGGTTAAAGGGCGGGAAGGTTTTTCGGATTTCGAATAATGTATAGCTGAACAATACTCGAGAAGAGCTAATAAAGTCATCCAGTAGAGTAATGATAAATGGACGGAACATTTAGAGCCACATATAGCCAAAACAGTTCTATTCGTGGCGACAACAGCTAAACGATGCAGCTATGCGTTTAGACAGAAGTATCTAGGTTTAGCCAGTCACGTACATATAAGAAGATGCGGATATGTTTTACATAACAATGCTAGCCGTCGAGCTGTAAATGCCGCGACTCCGCAGCAGCAGCTCCGGGAGCCTAGGCTCGGCCGCGTCTGCCGCATCCTACATAACGTTTCATTGCCTAATCGTAGGTCGCGGGACCAACTTTCAACATGGGACCGACTCATTCATACAACCGGTTCTTGGTTTCGCTCAATTAATTTGAAAATTAATTACTTTGTTACACCGGGTCAGTCCGCGGTCTCTATAATGAGGTTTATAAGTCAACAAATTATGAAATATCAGTTACGAATACCCTATTCTAATTTGCGGATAGGACTCTGATAGTAATCGTTATTAATGTAGTAACGCGTTACAGTTAGTGACTGAGTCGTAGGCGGCATTCATTATTATAATGTCCGCAAGCTGTCGGTTACTCAGTTGCAGTAAGTACAAGGGTGCGTTGCTATTACGTTTGACCATTGAGAATGATATTAGAAAGGCAACACACGCCGTAAACATTCCTAAGCTTATATTGTATTTATGATTACTTTTTTATGTTTCGTCATAGGTTATATATAAAGCAATACTCGACACTTGGTTAATAACCATATAGGTATCAATAAATGGGTAACGACGAACACGTCGTTCACTTAGCCTACCTTTCAAATGATATCGCCATGCGAAATCCCCAACAAATGTTAATGCTAGTGGTATTGGAAAAGGCTTCAAATAAACTCTACCCTATAAATCACTAAACTTAAGAACGGCATTAAGTTAGTTACCAAGTGTTATGTGGTACAGATAAAGAGACATCGCAAAAGCAATCGCACAGCTGCAATCGGAGCTTAATAATGGTGAAGCGCTCCTTCACAAAAGTAAGGTGAAAATATAGAAATTGAAAGGGGCAGAACTACAATAATTTAAACAAAAGATTTAAGGTTACTCACAGGGGTAGAATCTTCATGTTTGTGTGGTGCAGCTGGTGATGTCGCAAGAGGCACTAGAGTCGGTCCTTTCTCCGCGGCACGGCTTTGTGCAGGTCTATAATCGACGGAGGCCACGCTTGATCTGCCGTTCAAACTCGAACACCTCCGGTACACTCCAAGTGGCTGTCGCTGCAGCGCCCGCCCGCGCCGCGCCGCGCCGCCGCCGCCGCGCCGCCCCGCCCGGCATGCGCCACCACTAGCCTGATTTATATTCGTGAGGCGCGCGCGCAACCACATGCCGAACATTGTCTAAATAGTCTGGTAAATGAATGATTGTGGTTGGAAAAGTTGAAAGCAGAAAATGTGACTTATGAACTTTGTTTGGACTAGTTAGAAGATAAACATATTAAAAGTCCTGACCCCTCCGAGGTGAGCCCGAGGGGGGGGGGGGGGGGCAAAGAAGGTCCCGTTTTTTGGTTTTTTGCTTATATCTCGAAAACGATGCGTCGTACAAAATTTTGTTGTACTACATAATAAAACCTCATAAAATTTTCTTCAACTTTGCTTTTCAAATTTTTTATCTATCCCTTTTGAGCACTCATTTACCAGACTAAAATAGCAACTTTAACTCAATTGTTGGCTCTAAAACTAAGCAAATCCTGTTGTGACGTCGTCGCCGCGTCGCGCTACGCTGCACCATATCGTGACATGCTTACAAAAAATATTTTTGGAAACTATTTTAACGGTGCTTCAGAAACGGGCTATATCATTATGAATAACAAATTGTCGCTATTGACCTTTTTACTGTTTAGATAGGTCACCTGCATTTTATTATCAAACTGCAAATTATAATGCTTTTGGGAAAGTTGAAGGATGCTAAAATTATCGTCGATTGCATAAGTTAGATAATACCTAGCTAGACTTATTGGAATACATGCGCTGTTGTGTCAGCTATGAGGACTGATGTGTACGCTTCTGATAGGTAATAAATAAGCAAGCGCGTCACTACGCAGGCCACTTTCATTGAGGTCATAGTTGAGATGATTCTCAGGAATTTTATTAGATAACAGATAGACGAGATCTGATTGGATGGTGGTGCTATTAAATTAAAATAATCTACTATTTATTTATCTTTCAGTACCCACCATTTACAGCTAAGCATAATTTTGCACTTTCGCTCGTTATCATTAAGTATCCATATACTTTAACCCCTTTACGAACCCCTTTACGAGGATTTATTTCAGAAAAAATACTGAGATGTAAACTAAAACATAAACTTAGTAGGAAACCTGTAAGAGAAAAATAATATTATGTGGCACATAATCAAATGTTTTATCTTACCTGAAAGCATTCGGCCATCTGTGGGGTGTGTTTCGTATTATCTACATCATAATAATACGTAACTTGTAATAGTAAGATCTCTTTCTTAATTTCAGTTTGTTCGCTAATTTAATGAATGTATTTTTTAACGGTTTCTGTTACTAAAGTAAGTTGGTAACCTGCTTGACGTATTCAATATTTCAGTGCATATGACATAAATAAATAAATAAATATTGCTGGACATTACACACAGCGCCATCTAGTGCCACACTAAGCAACGAGGCTTGTGTCGTGGACACCAGATAGTTGATATACTACATAAATACTTTTTTGTTTGTAAATACATACGTATACATATAAACATCCATGACTCGGAAACAAATGTCCATGCTCATCACACAAACATTTGATCCGACCGGGATTCGAACCCGGGACCCTAAGAACGTAAGACAGCCTCACTACCGCTGCGCCAATCGGGTCGTCACACATCAGTCGCCCTTCATCGCTTGTAACGTTGTTTTGCCGGAAAATATCACGCGCAGTGGCCGCAGGCACGGGCAGCGACCCTGCCGTCCGATATAATAAGTATCTACTCGATATTGTCACTCGTCATGAATTACCTACCTACTTTTTAGGGTTCCGTACCTCAAAAGGTAAAAAAAGAAACCCTTATAAGATCACTTTCTTGTCCGTCTTTCACCACCGACTTTCTCAGGAACGGGTGGACCTAGCAAGTTAAAATTTATACCAGATACTGAAGTATATAGTCCCTATTATAAGGTGTATGAAATCAAGGTCCTGAGTCAACAGGATAAAAATATATGGGCAAATTTAGATTTTCGCGAAAACTTGTAAGACCATAATTTAGGTAGGTACCTTATTTTCAACTTATATTTATTTTTCGGAATTTTCCCTTTAGTTGTGCTGAAAGACCTTGCTTTTAACTAAAATTAACAATTCTAGGTCAACCGGAAGTACCCTGTAGGTTTTGGGTCGAAAACCTATTATGTTCCCGTTCACCTAGAATCAACTATCAAAAACCGGCCAAGAGCGTGTCGGGCCACGCTCAGTGTAGGGTTCCGTAGTTTCCCGTCCGTCACAATAATTAGTGTTCCCACTTATGAGTTTAAAGGTGGGTATCCATTATGTAAAAATGCTTGCATATACGAATATACTACAAACTTAGTCCAGTAATTATTTTGTACAACTTTTTGTACAAAAACTGTTGTTTCCATCAAGTTCCAAATGATTTTCCTAGAAAGTCCTTATAAAGTTGTACTTTTCAGATTTTTTTCATATTTTCTAAACTTATGGTTCAAAAGTTAGAGGGGGGGGGACACATTGTTTTTTACTTTTGGAGCGATTATTTCCGAAATTATTGACATTATCAAAAAATAATTTTAGGAAACCCCTATTCATTTTTAAATACCTTTCCAACAATATATCACACGTTAGGGTTGAAATTAAAAAAAAAATCACTTCCCACTGTACATATAGGGGTAGCCTCCCTATAAAACATTTTTTTCCAATTTTTATTTTACCACTTTGTCGGCGTGATTGATATACATATTGGTACCAAATTTCAGCTTTCTAGTGCTAACGGTCACAGAGATTAAGCGAGGACGGACAGAAAGACGGACGGACGGACAGACATGGCGAAACTATAAGGGTTCCTAGTTGACTACGGAACCCTAAAAAGTATCTATGTAGTATATCAACTAGCTGGTGTCCACGACACAAGCCTCGTTGCTTAGTGTGGCACTAGATGGCGCTGTGTATAATGTCCAGCGATATTTATTAAATCACGAAATTTGGCGAGAAGCAAGGTCTTACAGCACATGTAAAGGGAAAAATCTGAAATCCGTAAATATGTAGTTTAGTAATAAAAGAAAAAGCAATTTTACTGTTACAAACTTATAATTTGCGGTTGGTGCAATAGCCATTTCATGGGATCGAACAACAAAGTTAAGTTTGTCCTTTAAAAAGTTTGTACGAAACCCTCGATGCGCGAGTCCAACTCGCACTTGGCCGGTTTTTAATTACAAAGTATGTACATTCAAAAGGATTGATCGTACAATTATTTTGGTAAAGCGCTTCCTTGTTGCTTGGGTATTGGCCGAATAGTAATATGATAATGCCCTTATGTAAATACCGTATACCTACTTACTTTTTTTTTTACGCACTATAGTCTAGACTTCTAGACGTTTCCATTTGTATTGCAAACACACTGCAAACACAGGTATTTCAAGGCCATTGCTGTCATAAAAACTACGTATGTTTCCAGTATTTTGGAAAATATGCATTCAATTATATCAACGTAAAGGGTAGATTAGATACCTACTGGTGCGTTCAAGATTAAACACCGAAGTGTTAAGTACCAAATTCACTTTTAAATTAGCGACACAATCATCGATCCTTGAAACAATATGTGTACAGCAAGATTAGAATTTTATATCGATTCTAAAGCTTTTTTAATGTGTTCTAAATTGCAACATTATGTATATTATTGAATAGTAATGAGTTATATCGTTAATTTTATATAATATACTATGCATTTGTTGGTTTTAAATGTGAGACGATTTGACCTTTCACATCTAGTCGTTGTAACTTCAGACTGCCGAGTGCGCAGGCGCATCGCAAGCTCTGCCTGCGAAACTTAAGTTAAGTAGGTACACGTTATTTACAACGTAAGAATAGAAGTTAAATTCTGCCACCATCCATCGTCTATCTTTGGTAAAATATATGGAAAATTTGAGTAGGTACTAAAAACCGGCCAAGTGCGTGTCGGGCCACGCGCAGTGAAGGGTTCCGTAGTAGCCCGTTATATTTTAGATTTTGTTTTTCAATGCAAGTCTTCACCCGTTATAAACAAGCAACTATACTCCATCTTTGGATTGATTGCACTTTAAAGTTCAATATTTTGTAAATGGAGCATTAAATCGAAAAATAGTAGTAGAAACCCCTCAGTCATTTTAAATGACCTATTCAACATACCCCACACAATGGGGCTGATGACAAAAAAAAATCATCCTCATTTCACAATGTTCATCTATATGGGCTACCGTATACGAAAATATTAAATATTTTACCTCAGTAGTGGATATTCGCCGGTTCTAGCGCACCGATCTCGTGGGCGGTCCAAGGTGTGTCAAATCCTAAAAAAAAGGGTTTGGCATGCTCTTTTCACATTTCTGCGGTCTGTTTTTGCGTAGGATTCACGGTTCCGGAGATGCGCAGAATCATTTGACTTATATCCAATTGATATCCGGTGGTCCTGCACACTCAAGCGTTCCATTGTTCGCCTAATCCTCTTATCTATTGCACCTCGAACACCCTCATTTACCACTTTGTCGGCGTAATTGATACACATACCCCTACAAAACTACAGCTTTCTAGTACTAACGGTCTCATAGCAAAAGCGGATAGACAGACAGACGGACATGACGAAACTATAAGGGTTCCTTGTCAGAACTACAGAACCCTAAAAAAGGACGTACGAGTAGGTATCTCAAAAGGTTAATTTCTCTTCTCTTTAATGTCCTTTACCTAATTAATACGGGTACCTAGATAAATAAAATTATGGTGAATCATCATTATCTGCCTAGCCTTTCCCAACTATACTGGAATCGGCTTCCAGTCCAGTCTAACAGGATGCAGCTGAATACCTGTATTTTACATGGAGCGACTGCCTATGTGACTTCCACAACGCAGTTAAAAATGATAATGTAATCGTAATCTTTAATCGTTAATAACGTATTCTACTTTGAGACTTATCTCAAAGTAGAATACGTTATTTCACGAGAAAATAGCTTTCGTTTAGCTATTTCTTTATTATAGGAAATAGGTTTTATCTCAATTTATAAAAAACAAGCAAAAACCTATTTGTTAGCTTTGCTTCAATAATACCTACTAGTATTATTTAAATTAAGATTTTGTCAACTTGAAATAACAATATGGATATTTCAAATCTGAAGAATATGCATCAATTAAAACATTTTAATTGCAAAATCAACATGACATTATATTTTCCACGATTATAAATCTATGCATATTTTATCTACTAAAATCTAAATTAATGACGAAGTTTTAAGCGAGCCTGAAAAATAACTTAATTACTTATGTTAAATGTAACTATATGTTTAATCTTTAATTATTAAACAAAAAAAAACTAAGTATCTTCATATTCGATTACATTCAAGCCACGTCATGTGATGTCATGTTCACGTGTGTGTTCATGCCTAATGCAATTGCAATATTGATGCTTGCGAGTAACGCAAGTCTCTACATCCAAGATGCGTTTCTCGCAAGCATCGTTATTGCAATCGAATTTATTCGTTAGTAATTAGCAATCAAAAGTTAGCGATTTTGTCGTTTTCTATGTCGAGACTGCCGATGCTGGCCTGCGGCTGGCTAACTACGTGCCCCTGCACACCCGGTTTTTGTCCGAGAAGAAATGCAATTGCGATTGCATAATTTGCGCTGGACACAGCGCGAAGTTGAACCAAGGGAGTAACGCTGGCGTCATGAACAATGAACAAGCCTTCATAGTGTTTCATTCATGACTGGCAACCGGCGCCGGCCGGGCCGGGTAAACCCGGCCGTGAACATGAGCCGTGTTACCGCTTGGCGAAACGCGTATGACGCGTGTGTAGTGTGCAAACTAATGACAAAAAATGCTCAGGCCTCAGAGGGTGCCAGTTCAAGCGACGCGACGGTAAGTACTCACGCAAGCTCTAATTTAGGTAGCATTAAAGCCTGATTTGTAAATGCATGTACTATCGAGGACACTCCCGCCTGACCACCACTAAGCTTATTTTCGCTTGCACTCGCAACATAGAAACGCTCCTTAGCCCCGCCCCGTTGACTTTGTATAGAAAAATGAATGAAAAGATACCGAATCGGCCGAGCGCACTGCTGACGCACGCCAAACGAGAGTTATTGTTATTTTGCGCGCCAAAGTTGACACTTTCCTAATAGGCCCAAACTTTAAGGGGGCGTGGCTCTGCGCCTCCGCATGATTTAAGCGAAAAAAAATTAAAATGGTCAGGCGGAAAAGACCCCGATAGTACTTTGCATCACAATATCGAAAGCTGTGCTTCTTCAAGCAATTTAGTTTTTTTCGTTAATTGCTGCTTCGCTGTACTGTTACCGCAGACGACGGCACTACGTTGTCCAAAACAGGTTTCACGCAGTTTCTGTGCTCCATAGACGATTCGTGGACGGCACACAAACGCCACGTAGACGATGCAAGTGAGCAACGCAGGCGGCGCGTTGGCGTTATGACGTGCGCGTCGTAGCACCTACTACGCAATTATGTAGTTGGCGTAGTCGCTACGATGTTTCGTAGCACTTGAGGCGAGTAAGCAAAGAAACTACGATGTCTTCTATAGCCAAAACACAAAAGATGCAAGTAAACAGCGTACGCAATACCACTTCTCTCAAAACCTACTACGCAGATGAGGCGAGTAAGCCACGCGACCACCACGTAGGGAATAAGCACACATTTTGTTAAATACGGGGTGGACGGAACCCCGACGCGAAAACGTTTACCACGTTTAGAGGACAAATTATTCATCGGTTATTAAAAAAAAACTTTTTTGCAAAAAATTAAAACCGACTTCAAAAACACAACAAAGTGAAAAATAACTTTAGCTTCAGAAGTCGGTGACTTCTGTGTTTGATTCAGTTTCTTTGGCACCGACTTCTGAAGCTAAAGTTATTTTTCACTTTGTTGTATTTTTGAAGTCGGTTTTATTTTTTGCAAAAAAGTATTTTATTTTTCCATTTTTAGTTGTAATAACCTATACAAATATTAGCTAAACATTTATTTTAACATAACATAACATCACGCCTGTAATCCCCGAAGAGTTGGGTTGTATAGGTGTACCCAATAGTAGGTACCTACACCCACATTTCGCCAGTTATGTTTAAGTCCCAAGGGGCGAGCGCCGGCGCAAATCCAGACTCGGTGGCTGCTACTGAGAAATTCCTGATGGAAAAATCCAATAACACTTTGCCCAACCTGGGAATCGAATCCAGGACCTCATGCTGAGTTGTCGCCACCACTAGACCAACGAGGCAGTCATTTATTTCATATTGTTAACAATACTGTCATGGTAATAGCACGGTAATATTATGATACAGTACTCCATCTTCATAGAAACGGACGAAACGCGAGCTATACCTACGCGCCTCGATATTGGGGTGCGCTTGGGGCGCAGACAGTCACGGCTGTACCGCAGTGTCGAACAGACGGTGTGTTGTTTTTTTAACATTAACCGCGCGATTTTTTCTCTAAAAATCAGTTAATATGACGAGTAGGAAATATTGTGCTGTTTTTGGTTGTATGAATTCGTCAATAACGCATCCAGACATAAGTTTTTTTAAATTACCTGGAAACTCTGAAAGGTAAGACTATAAAATAATTTTACTTACTAGTAGGTAGGTAGGTACATAATGTGTGTCTTTTTAATGGATAAGTATTTCCTTTTATATCACGAAAAAAAGGTGTTTGGATTAATAAATAAAGCGAATAGAGTAACGGAAAGTTATTGAGACGAGTGAAATAGGTAGGGAGGTAATATGCGGTTCTGAATGAATCATGATACGGTAGGTACCTACCTACTTACGCTTGTGTTAAAACTTCGGTGCATGTTTTTTTAATTAAATCTACTAATCAAAAAACAACACGCATTTTTATTGAACACTTCCTATTCAATATAAACAAAGTATTTCATTTATTTCTATAAAAAGGATATTTACAATCACAAAACTAAATAGAAACAGAAAGTAGGCAAAAATGTAATTAAAATGCTGGAGACGGGCAGCCCTAACGCATGTTTACGTACCGCGCGGCTGTAGGCATTTATTTCTATCATGCGGCCGAGTTACACTACTGTATTATAATATTACCGTGGTAATAGGCTTATCCCCAATAAAATGAAACCTAACATACCTAACTGTCGAAATGTGGGTGTACTGTACACATCTGCATACCCCCTCAGAGTATACAGGCGTGATGATATGTTATGATGTTGTGAAAACAACAAACATCCAAGCAATTACAGCAATCACGACCGATTGGCTGTCTATAATTGAAGAGTTCCATTGTATTTCTCCGAAGATCAACATCAGATCTTCACCGAATTTAAACAGGACCACCGCGAAGTAATTTTCTTCCAAACAAAAAAAAAATCATCGAAATCGGGTCACAATTGGCGAAAAAAACCGACCAAGTGCGAGTCGGACTCGCGCACGAAGGGTTCCGTACCAATTATTATAAAAAATCACGTTTGTTGTATGGGAGCCCCCCTTAAATATTAATTTTATTCTGTATTTGTTGTTATAGCGGCAACAGAAATACATCATCTGTGAAAATTTCAACTGTCTAGCTGTCACGGTTCATGAGATACAGCCTGGTGACAGACAGACGGACAGACTGCGAAGTCTTAGTAATAGGGTTCCGTTTTTAGGGTTCCGTACCCAAAGGGTAAAAACGGAACCCTATTACTAAGACTTCGCTGTCTGTCCGTCTGTCTGTCCGTCTGTCCGTCTGACCGTCTGTCCGACAGTTGAAATTTTCACAGATGATGTATTTCTGTTGCCGCTATAACAACAAATACTAAAAACAGAATAAAATTAATATTTAAGGGGGGCTCCCATACAACAAACGTGATTTTTTTGCCGTTTTGTCTAATGTATAGATAATGGTACGGAACCCTTCGTGCGCGAGTCCGACTCGCACTTGGCCGGTTTTTTTTACCCTTTGGGTACGGAACCCTAAAAAGGCTGAACATACAACACATTTTGTTCATGAGAAAATAAGTAAGGTCTGGCGGCCCTGAGATCTTGACTATTAAAATTTATTTGTAATGTAAAACATGTTGAAATAATAATAAATAATAATACATTTTTATTAATATTTAGCGATACTTTTATAGTACTGTTATCAACTAGCTCTATCTATTGGCAAAAGTATAAAACTATGGCCAAACTGTCGTACCTAACCACTCAGATGGCAGCCCTGTCTATGAAAATGTTGTTTGAGACCAATGTATGGAACTTTCACCCGATGCCAGCTCCATAAAGCTATAAAAAATACACTGCTTCATATAAAATGTGCTCTGTGCTGACTGCTTCTTGCACAGTGCCATCTATTATTTTTGTTGGAAGTTGGCCTTGAAAACACCTCAATAAACTTGGTTGAAGGCCGCTTTACACCGGGGCAACCACTGTGCGGCATTGCAGCATACTACATAATGTTGTGTGCGTATAACGCACCAAAAAATGTGGCATGGAATCTATTGTGTTTTAATAGAAGCTGCGACAGTCTGCCACATGACGCATGTTGTTGCCATGCGGCACGATGCTTGCCACGATGTGCATCATTTTGTAAAGCCACAGCTGTGCCCGGTCGGGCACGGTGCATTGTTATTTTAATAGAGCTACATTATTGTAGCATGCGGCCTTGTGGCATGCTGTAATGCCGCATAGTGTTGCGCCGGTGTAAAGCAGCCTTAATGTAGCATGCTGCGATACTGCACGGTATTGCCCCGGTGTAAAGCAGCCTTTACGATGTTCTTAAAGTATTACGACCGCCATCTGGTTGCCCGCTAATCGACTAGTGATGTGACATCAATAGTGTCGTAACTTTCTCTTTGAACCAACTTTTTTGTGCAAGCGGGAATACATAGAACTAAAATAAATGTACCGAGTTTGACAAATCGATGCAAATTTCCTAGACAAGCAGCACCACCTTGAACTGCATACATTACCATCCACAGCCTGAACTCACTGCTCACCCACTGCTGGGCATGGCCTAGAACTGCATACATACCAGAATATTATTTTGTCATGGTAATACTAAAATATTATTTTGCATCAGGTTGTGACTACTATTCCTATAGGTACTATGAGCTCGGACGAAATCTCACCACCACTACAACTCTTTTTGCTTGCAGCATTCGGCCGCTAATCAACCAATAGCATCGCAGCATTTGACCCCTTGTTTTTGTTAATGAAATAAAAAAAAAATAAAAAAAAATATACTTTATAAAAAAAACATTAAAATAAGACCAATAATTCTTCTTCTTCGTGTCGATGATTCGTTAAGGGTGGTAAACAGTGGAGATCGTGTGCAAGGGATTTTGTTTTAAAAATGAGCAGATTTCGTCCGAGCTCATGGTACCTATAAGCATAGTGTAGTCTTTTGCCTCCAGGGTTACCAACTTAGGGGATTTCCCCCAAATTTAGGGGGTAAATAAGTGGAATGGGATTTTTTAGGGGTATTTTTAGGGACTTTTTTATTTACAAGTGTAGACCCTAAGATAACCAAATCCAGCCTATCTTATTTATTTGCTGAGCCTGGTGCCACGTAATGACATCTAGAGGAATTCCTCGTTACTAAGAATGCGAAGTATAATAAAGAAAAATACAACTGTCACTAGTGCTAACCATAAACAAAGGATTTTTTTTCTATGAACGGTTTTTTAGTGGTTCCCTATCCATTTGCATAAAATTTTAAGACCTAATATAACTTGGCATACTTTTGTTACTACTAATTATATTTTCGCATAACATTATTACGCATAACAGCTTACGCATAATTTTTTTTAGCATAATTTATCTAATCATAATAATGATTAAGCATACCATTGTTAGGCATGAATTGATTTACGCATAATGATACTAAAACATATTTTTTATAGGCATAACATAGAAGCATAATCCTAAAATGTTAGACATACCCTAATTGGATATACCAATTTATTTTGACGATTGCAAAAAAAAACATCTCTCCGAAGCAGGTAAAACATAACATATTTGTTTTGAGCATAGTTGATTGTGAACATTATGTGAGTTTTTTCCCTGTAAGAAGCATGCAAACAAGCATACACCATGCATGCAGCAAACATGCAGCTTGCGAACATTTAAACAAGCATACACCATGCATGCAGCAAGCATAAAGCAAGCATGCGTGCAGCAAGCATGCAGCAAACATGCGTTCAGCAAGCATGCAGCATGCAAGCAAGCATGCAGTATGCAACATGCAGCAGGCAAGGTTTCTGTCACGGCTCCGGCGGGCGCTGCGGGGCACCGGCGGTCCCACGCGAGCTTATCGTCGCAGATGTGTTTTACGCTCACCACTCAAGTGTTAAAACCACCTGCTCCTCAACTCGCAGGCCGCCTCGCCCCTCCGCGCCTACGCGGGCTTAGATTACACTTTAGGGGTAGGGCAGACAAGACTACGTGGAATCGGTTTTGCAGCGATTCGTTTCTGTCACTAACTTTTGTAGCACGACTTAATGAATTTTTAATTCAGAACAATACGTGAAAATAACAAATTTGGTTCCGGTATTTATATGCGTAAATACTATTAAGCTAATAGTCATTATGCCTAGTATAATTATGCAAAATTCAATTTATGCCTAAAACAATTAGCCTTCAAGATGATTATGCCAACATAAACAGTATGCCAAAAAAAAATTTGGCAAAGTATTATTATGGCAAAACAAATTATGCCAAAACAGTTATGCCAAAGTATATTAGGAAAAAGAAGATTATGCAAAAAAAGGGATCCCTTTTTTAGTCAATACATCTACTCTACTTATAGGTATAAATAGTTTGGTTAACTTTGTTTGATTATGTCTACTGGAAATTATAAAATACTTTGGCTTGGATAATGTTTAGTTTAATCTACAGTTTTGCAGTTAGATATTGTAATTGAAATGCTGCGATAACATGCAATTTTTCGTTAAGGGGCCGGGGAGCGTGAATTTGTCCATACAAACGTAATACCAAAATCATTTTCAGTTTGAGCATATTTCCACCTTAATAGCAGCTTATTAAGGTGGAAATATGCTCAAACTGATGGACCTAGGTAATTACCATCTTGTTCCGAATAACAGCTTATTCGGAACAAGATGGTAATTACCTAGGTATCTATGTTATTTTTTTTTGCAAAATACTTACCAAGAGCGAAATGCAAACAAATTGAATATCTCACATTTTTACAGTTTAAATACGATGTTTTCATCTCATCTGTTCTTTAAAAACGGTAGTATTTGTAATATTGTTCAAATTGAAACATGTCTTATATTGTTAAGTTAAATAGAGTTAAATAATATTTTAAAAAAAATGGAAAAGCATTGAGTTTTCATTCATCATTTTTGGTATTACGGCACACATTCAAATTAATCACAAATGTTCATCAGAAGTCGTGCTATCGCATCAAGCATTGAGCTGGGGCGGGGCGCGGGGCGTGGGTCAGAACATTTTGGATGTGTTGAGTATAGTGACAAATGTAAATGTGTGCGTGCGCACCTCGCCACCCAGCCGGGCCCAGTGTTGCCACCTTGGTGGTTTTCCCACCAGAACTGATGCTTTTTCAAGGCTTCTAGTGGTATTTTTTATTCGTTTAGCGTTTTTATTTTTTTTGGTGGTTTTAGTGGTTTTTCACTATAGAATCTGGCATCACATTTTTAAGAGGGAAATCTCTTACCGTTTCTTTAGTTCGCATTTGTTTAACTTGTTTCTCGTGATTCAAATGAACTATATTTTAAACAGACTCTTCACAAAACCGTCAACTAAGCATTCTGAATCTGTATATCATAATATAACTTTAGGTGTAAAAAATATTGCTGCGAAACGACTTTTTTTTGGGGTAAAAATCACAAATTACGGTAAAAGTCAACGTACCACACTCAAAACATTGTGCTGATGGATAGATTTCAACGTACCACACTCAAAACATTGTGCTGATGGATAGATTGAATAGTACAAGGGTCGTGAAGGTGTCTAACGTAAAAATCTGCATTGCTGTCATTAAAAACATGCATTTAAAAAAAAAAACACTTGTGGAAAAGTTGGAACTTTGACCCCCAATATCTCCGAAACTTTATGTGATAAATGATATTTATTTTGCAAGTAGTTATTATTATTATTATAATCTTGCTCAATTCACATGAGGACCATGCAGATTAGTGTCTGAGATGGTCTTTTGAAGAAAGAACCATACAGATTTGAGTGGACCTGTCCAGTCAGTGCAAGCATTTGTCAGTTAACGTGTAGCTCGACTTATAACTCAACGAGCTCAACGAAACGACGAACAATACCAAAGAAAGGACATTTGGGTAGGTTGCTTAGAGTACTCAAACTGCCAGACAGTTGTGGGAAAAAATAAACAAAAAATAAAAATGTGACCCACATGGTCCCCACATTCACAATAATCATATATAACAAGTTCTATTAGAAAAGAATGTAAATAAAACTCTCAAAAATCATTAAATGTCACAATGATGATAAAAAAAAGGTTCTCAGGTATGGTGTAGAACAAAAAAAAAAAATCGCAATGACGAGGAGAACAAGTGCCTTTCGGCTTTGTTAGTCTTTTTACACCCTTTAGATTACTAGGTACCTCCTTTTGTTAAGTTTTACTGAATGTAGTGTTTGTTTGGTTGATTGTAAGTAAAAAAAATGTAAATGAAAACTCTTTGCACTCTAGTTTATAATACACAAAATTAAAAAAAAAATACTTGAAATTGTATGATTAATAAGAACGATCAACTGTTTTTAGCATCTCATACATATTCGTTCGTTTTTAATGTAATTATGGGTTTTTTTTTGTCTGAGATTTAAATGCAGTAAATTTAGCGGAATTTGGTGGTTTTTTTTTTCATCAAAATTTCTGAAATCTGGCGACATTTTACTCTTGTTCTAGCGCCTTTAAAAAATCCAAGGGGGCAACCCTGGGTCCGGGCCGGGGCAATTCGTTCGTCAGTATGCTACGGATTTGGATTTAGATTTGCCTTGTGATTTGGAATCGAGTAACCTACCTACCTACTTTATTACGACTTTTGTTTTGTTTACGGACTTCGATATTTGCTTACGATTTGGTTAAATTTAGGTTACAAAACAGGTACCTACATAAACATAATTATATAAAGGTTAGCAACATGGACTCCGAACGTTGGGATGTATCTCACAGTAAGTATCTACCTACCTTTTTGTTTTCATCAATTTTTTAAACTCAGATCAAGAAAATGCCTGCCTACCTACACATATTTTTTCTCGTTCATAATCGAAATTACATTACACTGGGTTAGTACTAGTACCTACTACCTACCTACTACCTACCTACTACCTACCTACTACCTACCTACTACCTACCTACTACCTACCTACTACCTACCTACTACCTACCTACTACCTACCTACTACCTACCTACTACCTACCTACTACCTACCTACTACCTACCTACTACCTACCTACTACCTACCTACTACCTACCTACTACCTACCTACTACCTACCTACTACCTACCTACTACCTACCTACTACCTACCTACTACCTACCTACTACCTACCTACTACCTACCTACTACCTACCTACTACCTACCTACTACCTACCTACTACCTACCTACTACCTACCTACTACCTACCTACTACCTACCTACTACCTACCTACTACCTACCTACTACCTACCTACTACCTACCTACTACCTACCTACTACCTACCTACTACCTACCTACTACCTACCTACTACCTACCTACTACCTACCTACTACCTACCTACTACCTACCTACTACCTACCTACTACCTACCTACTACCTACCTACTACCTACCTACTACCTACCTACTACCTACCTACTACCTACCTACTACCTACCTACTACCTACCTACTACCTACCTACTACCTACCTACTACCTACCCGCTACCTACCCGCTACCTACCCGCTACCTACCCGCTACCTACCCGCTACCTACCCGCTACCTACCCGCTACCTACCCGCTACCTACCCGCTACCTACCCGCTACCTACCCGCTACCTACCCGCTACCTACCCGCTACCTACCCGCTACCTACCCGCTACCTACCCGCTACCTACCCGCTACCTACCCGCTACCTACCCGCTACCTACCCGCTACCTACCCGCTACCTACCCGCTACCTACCCGCTACCTACCCGCTACCTACCCGCTACCTACCCGCTACCTACCCGCTACCTACCCGCTACCTACCCGCTACCTACCCACTACCTACCCACTACCTACCTACTACCTACATAAGGAATAGGCCCAGTGCGGATTGGTAGATGGTCTTCGAGGTTTTTGGTTCTAGGATACTTATGCCGGTTACCTCACGATGTTTTCCTTCACCGTTTTGAGAGCAGAGTTGATGAATTACACAAAGTAATGCGACTTAGGCGCGGGCAGTATTATACTAAGTCTATGGGCGCGGGACAAATACAACACACGGTATATTGTCACATCCTCGTCAGCGCATTGATATACCGTGTAGCCTAAATTGCACTTTATTTTCATGCATTTTGTATGATATTTGAATGGAATAGGAAGCCGCCCGAGCCATGTCCGCGCCCGACGCCTCTGGTATTTGTCCCGCGTCTTACTGTTCGTAAGTCGGGGCCGCCACCACTGAGCCTCTAGTACGTACTTTTATTTCAGATTTTCAGGCGGACCGTATACTTATTCGTTACCTACATTAGTGGTATAGAAAGAGTAGTAAGTAACCCAGATTTTTTTTCAACAAAGCCTAGATTTTGAGTTAATCTAATATTTGAGATAAAAACATCGTAGACAGATTTCCTAAAAACGCATTACTATTCTGCACATACACTAACGATTGCACAAGGTAACTAACAAAAATAAAGCAAATAATGAACATGATAACTACTAAAAAGGTAAACACCAAACACTATTCATATCACACACGCATAGGTAAAGACTATTCACACACGCTCACGTGTGGCTACGCAACGGGCCGGGGAGTGTGAAACATGTTGTAATATTGGGTTAATAGAATTTTATGTCTTTGATTTACTGGCAGCTTTTAAAAGTCTATGGTCGTTTAAAAAGAAAAATATTATGTGGAAAAGCGTTTGAATAAAAATGATACAGAGTCAGTCTGCTAAAGTAAGAGAAAGAATGTAGACGGATTTTATAGACGAATTTAAATGTTGATTTTATTTGTAGTAACTTTATTTTGATGTATATGTTTTAAAATTATAAGTGGAACCATGGATTTGTGTTTATTCATTTATAGAAGAAGGGGATCCCATACGATATAATGGTATGACATTTTACATATTATAACAACAGGTTATGGGCCCAGAACCCTTCAGGTTTTAAAAGATTATGGGTTGCCAATTGAACTGATATTGTGAGGAGGTCAAGGAAGTAAGAGCCTGAAAAATATTTTGGAGTTCAAGTTAAAATTATTGGAAATAAAATTTTTGAAAAAAAAATGTCTGACGATCATAAATTGTCAAAACTGACAAACGAGTCTGAGTATGTTCTATGGAAACAAAAATTAATGTTATTTTTGACGGCAAGAGAGCTGGAATCTGTTTTGGAAGATAATGAAAATTTAAAGAATGATTTTATTAAAAGAGATGCCAAAGCAAAATTGCTAATAATATGTGCAATTAGTGATAAGTATATGGTTTACGCAATAAATTGCAAAACTTCCAAGGAAATTATAGACAAATTTGACACATTATTTCTTGGACATAAGGATACTCAAATTTCTCGCTTAGTAGAAGATTATTATAAATATAAATTTGAAAATAAAGATTTAATGACAGACATAGCAGAAATTGAGAATAAAGCAACGAGGATAAGAGGTTTAGGATACAATTTTGATGACAAGCAAATCATAACCAAAATACTTTCAAATCTACCGGAAAAATATATTCATTTTAGAACAGCTTGGGAATCAACATCATTAGAAGATAAAACTTTAATTAATTTAATATCAAGGCTTAATTTAGAAATAAAGATGAGACAAGAAAATACAGAACATGAAGTTTCAAAACCGACAACATCTGTTGAGAATGACACTGTCAAACAAATAGAAAACAGTTTTCATGTAAGGAGTTGCTTCAAATGTGGAAAGAAAGGACACATTGCAAGATTCTGCAGAACATTAAATGGTGACGGTAAAGCATACAACAACATAGCTCAATGCTATAAATGCATGAAGAGTGGACACAGACATGCAGATTGTAATTTAAAATTTAACTGCGTGAACTGTAAGGCTAACTCACATTATACAAGGTTCTGCCTAAAACAAAATGTAAGTAACTTCTATACAACTAATACAACAGAAGCAGAGATTGAATTCATAATAGATTCAGGTACCAGCAGTCATATTGTTACATCAGAAAGTTACCTTAAAGATAAGAAGAAGATTAATTATAAAATCATGACTGCAGACGGTAATATTCATCATGTCAACATAATGGGCAACATTTACACTAAAAATATTGTTTTTAAAGATGTATTATGTGTTCCCCAACTCAAAAAGAACTTAATATCTGTATCTAGATTAGCTGATGATAATTATTTGTTAAATTTTTTCAGAACGAGTTGTCAAATCGAAAGTGAGGACTCTGAATGCATAGAGGTTGGTGGACTGAAGCAAGATGGTCTGTATTATTTGAACATTAATGCAAAGCCAGTCGTACTTTCAAGGTCAGTGAACATCTTTCATATAAATGCTCATTTCTGGCATCGTGCATTAGGTCATGTACCTATTAACAGGACAAAAGATCTTGTTCGAGGTATAGATAGAGGTCTGGTAAAGGAGATTGACATCTGTGAAGTCTGCACACAATCAAAATTATGTAGAAAACCTTTTAAAACAAATAGACAGAGAGCTAGTAAGCCACTTGAAATTATTCATAGTGATATTTGTGGTCCTATTGAAACGGAAACATGGGATGGTTACAAATATTTTATCACGTTTTTGGATGATTACACTCATTTTGTTAAAGTTTTTCTAATCAAAAATAAAAACGAAGCGTTTTCAAAAATAATTAATTATATTAATTTGGTGGAAAATCATTTTGAAACAACGATTAAAACATTCAGATGCGATAATGGGGGTGAATATACTAGCAAACAATTTAAAATGTACTGTAATAACAAAGGTATTAATATTGATTACACTATTCCCTATACTCCACAGCTGAATGGTACAGCTGAACGATTAAACAGGTCATTAATGGAACGAACAAGAGCGTTGCTTTTTGATATGCAGCTATCACATGAATTATGGGGTGAAGCCGTTTTAACTTCTGCTTATTTATTGAACAGGTGTGCAAATAAATTAAATGTTAAAACACCAGCTGAAATGTGGTTTAATAGGATACCTAATTTAAAACATTTAAACATTTTTGGATCTTTAGTATATTATAAAAATAATTTTCAGTTACATAAACTTGACTCCAGGAGTAGCAAAGGGCTTTTAGTAGGGTATACTAACAATGGTTATAAGATATGGGATCCTTCGAGTTTTAGAATTGTTTATTCAAGAGATGTGGTGTTTAATAATAATAAGAGTGACGTTGCAGATTATTTGAAAATGTGTAATTGTAGTGTGAAACAATGCGATTTAGAAAATTTATTTAAACAAGTTAGTGTTGATATTCGTGGTGATAGTTTTTGTGGTGAAGGTGATAATAGTTTTCGTGGTGAAGGTGGTAATGGTTTTCGTAGTGAAAGTGGTGATGGAGTGTTGGTGATGAAGAAGTTTTAGAAAATAGAGCTGAAGTTAGTGATGAAGATGCTGAGATTTTTGAAGGCAGTATTGAAGATGTTGAAGTTGAAGTTAGTGGTGAAGATGTAGAAGTTAGAGGAGTTGGTGTTGAAGATAATGAGATTTTTGAAGATAGTGTTGAAGACATTGGAGTTGGTGATGAAGAAAATAATAGTTTGAGAGGGGAAGTTACAGATGATACAGGAGTTGTAATTAGTGATGAGTTTGAGGATGCAATTGAACCAGTTATTAATGATGGATTGCGGATTTTACCGAATAGAGAAAGGAAATTGCCATTTTGGTTGAAAGATTATGATTTGGAGACTTCGTTTTTAACTTATACAGATGTTTTTAATAGTTTTGATAAAGATTTATGGAAAAGAGCAATGGATGAGGAAAAAGATTCCTTAGAGAGAAACAAAACTTGGGAAATTGTTAACAAGTGTGAAGCAAAAAATAGGAAAATAATTTCGAGTAAATGGATATTTACTATAAAGCCTGGTGGAAGATATAAGGCTAGATTAGTGGCAAGAGGTTTTCTACAAAAATACAATATTGATTATAAGGAGACATATAGTCCAGTGGTAAATACTACTAGTGTTAGATTGTTGTTGGCGCTTACAGCTCAAAAAGGGTTTTAAAATTAAGCAATTTGATGTAAAGACAGCATTTTTATATGGAGAATTAGATGAAGAAATTTTTATGGAAGTACCTTTAGGATATGATATAAAAGACAAAGAGAATAAAGTATGTAAATTAAAGAAGAGTTTGTATGGATTGAAACAAGCACCACTTATGTGGAACAAGAGATTAACGGAGTTTTTGAAAAAATTGGGTTTTTTACAATTAAAATCAGATCCATGTGTGTTTGTAAATAAAGATAAAGAAATATATTTGGCTATTTATGTAGATGATGGTATTTTAATTGGTGAAAATGAGTTTGATTTAAATAAAATTATTAATAAATTAGAAAAAGAGTTTGAAATGCGGAAATTTGATAAAACTGAAAAGTTTATAGGGTTTGATGTTAAAGTAGAACGAAATTCTATTAAGATTTATCAGGAAAGTTATATAAATCAAATTTTAGAAAAGTTTAAATAAGAAAACTTGAAAGATAGTAGTCATCCAGATATTTTAGTTGATACACATCAAGAGGGGAAAATGGGAGTTGATGATGTGCATCGATAGACAATTGATTGGTTCATTGTTGTATTTGGTTAATAAAACAAGACTGGATCTGGCTTTTCATGTTGGTTATTGTAGTAGACATCAAGAACATCCTAACTTGAATGATTTTGCAAATATTAAGAACCTTTTTAGATATATTAAAAATACAGTCAGCAGTGGTATACAGTATGTTCGTGGTAACGATTTAACTTTAAAAGCGTATTGTGATGCAGACTTTGCAGGTGATCCTGATACTAGGAAAAGTACGACTGGCTTTGTAATATTTTATGGTGGTGGTCCAATTCATTGGTGTTCACGTAAACAGTCAGTCACTGCTCTTTCCAGTACTGAGGCTGAATATATTTCTGCAGCCGAATGTATAAAAGACCTATTATACATTCAGAGTTTGATCTACGAGTTGACAAATAAATTACCAAAAACACAGTTGTTTGTTGATAATCAATCAGCTATAGTATTGATTAAAAATGGAATTTTGAATAGAAGAAGCAAACATATTGACGTTAAATATCATTTCATTAAGGAAAAAATAGATAAGAATTTGTTGGAAATTCATTATTGTTCGACTAAAAATAATTTGGCAGATATATTAACTAAACCACTAGACAGGACAAAGTTTTTGAGATTGAGACAGTGTATAGTGAGTGATACATGAAGGACATTCTGTAATGTGATGAGTTATGTAGGTTTATTAGGATTTAAGGTTGTTTGAAAATTAATTTGAAATTTTAATGTTTAAGTTAGTTATGTAAGGTGTTTAGATTAGTTAATTCAAAAGTTTGTTTGTTTTATTTAGTTAAGTTGGGTGGGTTAGTTAAGTTGGGTTTTAAATGAGTTGATGGGAGTTATCTATGAGATGTTATTATAATTGTAATAAACATAAAATTCAGAGGGGATGTTGTAATATTGGGTTAATAGAATTTTATGTCTTTGATTTACTGGCAGCTTTTAAAAGTCTATGGTCGTTTAAAAAGAAAAATATTATGTGGAAAAGCGTTTGAATAAAAATGATACAGAGTCAGTCTGCTAAAGTAAGAGAAAGAATGTAGACGGATTTTATAGACGAATTTAAATGTTGATTTTATTTGTAGTAACTTTATTTTGATGTCTAAGTTTTAAAATTATAAGTGGAACCATGGATTTGTGTTTATTCATTTAAAGAAGAAGGGGATCCCATACGATATAATGGTATGACATTTTACATATAACAACAAAACAGAGACAACAATATTTCAACGTGTTTTTGCCTTCGCTTCGAATTGCAGTTGCGAGCTGTTAGAGGTTCCCTGTTACTTGAGGTTTCTCTAATAACTGTAGATCGTGATTATCAAAACATAATGAAACGGTTAAAATAAAATACATTGAAAAAATCATTGACAACCGAAAAACCATTTTATTCAGAAGTTACTTAACTCAGACAACAATATTAAAAACATAAAATTATAACCTGCCTGAGATTATTTCAGCAAAACCTCTTTGCTTCAACACTCCTCCTTAATCTCATGCATACATACAAACAACACACAACACACACTATTATACTCTCAATACACCGCGTTCTCATACACACAAACCCATACTCTTAACACACCACTCAAACTTGCCTCTGGGGAGAGGCTTGGTAACAATATCCGCAACCATCCTCTCAGTTTTGCGATACTCTAACCTTATATCCTCTGCTTCAACTGCATTTCGCACAAAGTGATATCTCACATCAACATTCTTCGTGCGTTGGTGGTGAACTGGATTATATGCAATGGCAATTGCAGACTGACTATCTGAAAATACCGTTAAAGCTCGTTGGTATTCTTTTCCAGTCAGTTCCAAAACAAATCGCCTTAGGAACACGGCTTCCTTAGCTGCCTCTGACAGAGACATACTCTGCCTCTGCAGTGCTAAGTGCCACAGTGCGCTGTTTAGTACTTGACCACGAAACTGCTCCTCCTTGAATTAAGAATACTATGCCTGAATATGAACGTCGCATAGCCTTCTACCATTTCTCTCTTGAGTACATCACTCCTAGCTTCTTTGTACCCTTCAGGTATCGAAGCACTCTTTTAGCCGCAATCCAATGTTGCTCGCTGTAGCATTCATTGAACTGGCTCAAACAATTGACCACGTGAGCTATATCAGGTCTTGTACAGACTGCTAAATACATAAGTGAGCCTATTAAAGATCTATAAGGGATTTTCTCATCCAACTTCTTATCACTTGGAACCTTTTTTAGCCTCTGTCCTGGTACAGCTGGTGTCATCACTGGTTTGCAGTTTTCCATATTAAATGCTTCTAAAAGCTTATCTACATATTTCTCTTGATATGATCAATTTACCATCCTGTGCTCTCATGTAGAGACACGGTTCATTCTCTGATCTCTTGAACTTCAACCTCAGATGCTCAGAATGAAGTCTTGTGTTCCACGCCCGTGGAGCCTGCTTAAGACCATATAAAGCCTTTTGTAAAAGACACACATGATCTTCTTTGCCTCTTGCTTGAAAACCCTCCGGTTGTTTCATGTAAACGACTTCACTCAAGTTCTCACAAATGAAGCATTTTGTGGTCTTCTGTGACGGTGGTATACACTTCTTCTGTGTTGTATTTGGTCTTCTCTTGGATCTGGAGGTAAGGGCTGCTTCACTCTGATTTGACTCACTCCGGTATGAAGTCAATTGAAGCAGCTTCGTCTTGACATAGTCTGTGGTAAGTGTAGTTGTTGTGTTCTCCAGGGCTAGTCTTGTTGATAATATATGAACGCATGTGTGTTACCGCCTTATAGCTTTATAATACTACCTTTACAATGAGCTCTTTGATGTCTACGTTCTCTCACCGGCTCCGTGACGCGTGTCAATCTGTTATCTAGTATTAATATGTTTAAATATAATAAAAACAGTTAATTATGTAATCAAGTGCTTTATTTATATAGGTATGGGACAATTTATTAAAAGCATTTGAAGACACTGGCCTGCTCCGTAAAGTAAGGCTTCTTAGAGATTTGATTATGACCAACCTAGAATCTAGTTCAAATGTAGAAGAATATATAAACAGATTGATGTCAACAGCACATAAATTGAGAGGGATAGGATTCAATGTGGATGATGAGTGGCTCGGAACTCTAATGTTGGCCGGGTTGTCGGATGAATATAAGCCTATGATTATGGGTATAGAAAGCTCAGGCATAAAAATTAGTGCTGATTTGATAAAAACAAAGCTATTACAAGAAGTTAAAACAAAATCAGAAAGTACTACTGCCTTTTATGCAAAGTCTAAGAAATTCATGAACAATACTCAACATAAAGACAGTCACTCAGGAAAACCAAAAGGCCCCCGTTGCTTCAACTGTAACAAATATGGGCATATGGGCAAGCAATGTTGGTTTAAAAATAAAAACATGGAAGACAAAGGTACCAAAAATGGTTTTGTCGCAGCTTTTTCAGCAACATCTGTAAATGATGTCAGTAGCTGGTATGTGGACTCCGGAGCGTCAGCCCACATGACAATGAACCGTGACTGGCTAGAAAATGAAACTGCACCGCCTGTACAAAGTATCAGGATCGCAGACAACAAAATTCTAACCGTGCAAAGCTGTGGCACTGTAAATATCCAGGTACCAAATAAAATTACAGGAGAACCTGACTGTATTCAGGTAAATAATGTATTATTTATTCCTACTTTATCCACAAATTTACTTTCTCTGAGCAAGATTATAATGAATGGTAATAAAGTTGAATTTGACAGTACCGGTTGCTCAATAATGAACAAGAATAATCAGATAGTGGCCAATGCAAAGATAGTAAATAATTCTTACAAATTACTCACCTACCAAAGTGGGCAGGCAATGGCAGCTACAGCTGAAGACAAGTATTTATGGCACCAAAGACTAGGTCATCTTAATTTTAACGATATTAATAAGATTCCAGAATGTACTCTTGGTATGAAGTTATGTCAACAAGATGAGGATTACATATTATGTACATCTTGTTTGGAGGCAAAACAAACCAGGCAACCATTCAAAAATGAAGGCTCCCGGGCAACAAACTTGCTAGAGCTCATCCACTCAGACCTATGTGGACCCATGGAGAACCAGTCACTGAAGGAGTACATCATCAATCGCTCACCAACTCGCTCACTGTTTTATATCATCCCTGAGGAACGATGGACTGGATCCAAGCCTGACCTAAGTCATAATTATGAAAGTCTTTGGTTGCCAAGCAATGGTACATATACCAAAAGAAAAGCGTCACAAATTAGATGCTAAGTCTCGTAAGTTGACATTTATTGGTTATAGCGAATGCTCTAAAGGATATCGCTTTATAGAAAAGAAAACCAAGCAAGTAATAATAAGTAGAGATGTAGTATTTTTAGACGAAACTGTCAACCAAACTAAAATAATAAAAAGTACCAGTTGTACCGAAACCACAGATAAAAAGTGTAAGGAATTCGTAGAAATGAAGAATAAAATAGAAATGTAATAACTGCAGTGAAGAGAATGATTGCGTAGTATATTTTGAAACCGATAAAAATCAAACACAATCTCATAATGAAGGCAATTATGAATCAGACTCTAATAGTTCAAGTTATTATGAGGATCCTAGTATACAGTAATAGTTCGGATCCTAAGTCTGTTCAAGAGGCGTTCTGGCTGAGGCAACTATGACATCTGGCATGTATGTACTCCAATGACTATATATTGTGACAATAGAAGTGCAATTAGTCTTTCAGGTTCAAATGTTTACCATGCTCGTAGTAATCATATCGATGTTCGATACAACTTTGTGAAAGAGAAAGTTGCTGCCAAGGAGATATATGTGGAGTACATAAGTACCGAGTTCATGTTAGCAGATGCATTGACAAAGGGACTCCATCGACCGAAGCTCTGCCATCTCACAGCTGGAATGGGTTTGCGTTCAGGAGAGGGTGTTGATAATATATGAACGCATGTGTGTTACCGCCTTATAGCTTTATAATACTACCTTTACAATGAGCTCTTTGATGTCTACGTTCTCTCACCGGCTCCGTGACGCGTGTCAATCTGTTATCTAGTATTAATATGTTTAAATATAATAAAAACAGTTAATTATGTAATCAAGTGCTTTATTTATATAGGTATGGGACAATTTATTAAAAGCATTTGAAGACACTGGCCTGCTCCGTAAAGTAAGGCTTCTTAGAGATTTGATTATGACCAACCTAGAATCTAGTTCAAATGTAGAAGAATATATAAACAGATTGATGTCAACAGCACATAAATTGAGAGGGATAGGATTCAATGTGGATGATGAGTGGCTCGGAACTCTAATGTTGGCCGGGTTGTCGGATGAATATAAGCCTATGATTATGGGTATAGAAAGCTCAGGCATAAAAATTAGTGCTGATTTGATAAAAACAAAGCTATTACAAGAAGTTAAAACAAAATCAGAAAGTACTACTGCCTTTTATGCAAAGTCTAAGAAATTCATGAACAATACTCAACATAAAGACAGTCACTCAGGAAAACCAAAAGGCCCCCGTTGCTTCAACTGTAACAAATATGGGCATATGGGCAAGCAATGTTGGTTTAAAAATAAAAACATGGAAGACAAAGGTACCAAAAATGGTTTTGTCGCAGCTTTTTCAGCAACATCTGTAAATGATGTCAGTAGCTGGTATGTGGACTCCGGAGCGTCAGCCCACATGACAATGAACCGTGACTGGCTAGAAAATGAAACTGCACCGCCTGTACAAAGTATCAGGATCGCAGACAACAAAATTCTAACCGTGCAAAGCTGTGGCACTGTAAATATCCAGGTACCAAATAAAATTACAGGAGAACCTGACTGTATTCAGGTAAATAATGTATTATTTATTCCTACTTTATCCACAAATTTACTTTCTCTGAGCAAGATTATAATGAATGGTAATAAAGTTGAATTTGACAGTACCGGTTGCTCAATAATGAACAAGAATAATCAGATAGTGGCCAATGCAAAGATAGTAAATAATTCTTACAAATTACTCACCTACCAAAGTGGGCAGGCAATGGCAGCTACAGCTGAAGACAAGTATTTATGGCACCAAAGACTAGGTCATCTTAATTTTAACGATATTAATAAGATTCCAGAATGTACTCTTGGTATGAAGTTATGTCAACAAGATGAGGATTACATATTATGTACATCTTGTTTGGAGGCAAAACAAACCAGGCAACCATTCAAAAATGAAGGCTCCCGGGCAACAAACTTGCTAGAGCTCATCCACTCAGACCTATGTGGACCCATGGAGAACCAGTCACTGAAGGAGTACATCATCAATCGCTCACCAACTCGCTCACTGTTTTATATCATCCCTGAGGAACGATGGACTGGATCCAAGCCTGACCTAAGTCATAATTATGAAAGTCTTTGGTTGCCAAGCAATGGTACATATACCAAAAGAAAAGCGTCACAAATTAGATGCTAAGTCTCGTAAGTTGACATTTATTGGTTATAGCGAATGCTCTAAAGGATATCGCTTTATAGAAAAGAAAACCAAGCAAGTAATAATAAGTAGAGATGTAGTATTTTTAGACGAAACTGTCAACCAAACTAAAATAATAAAAAGTACCAGTTGTACCGAAACCACAGATAAAAAGTGTAAGGAATTCGTAGAAATGAAGAATAAAATAGAAATGTAATAACTGCAGTGAAGAGAATGATTGCGTAGTATATTTTGAAACCGATAAAAATCAAACACAATCTCATAATGAAGGCAATTATGAATCAGACTCTAATAGTTCAAGTTATTATGAGGATCCTAGTATACAGTAATAGTTCGGATCCTAAGTCTGTTCAAGAGGCGTTCTGGCTGAGGCAACTATGACATCTGGCATGTATGTACTCCAATGACTATATATTGTGACAATAGAAGTGCAATTAGTCTTTCAGGTTCAAATGTTTACCATGCTCGTAGTAATCATATCGATGTTCGATACAACTTTGTGAAAGAGAAAGTTGCTGCCAAGGAGATATATGTGGAGTACATAAGTACCGAGTTCATGTTAGCAGATGCATTGACAAAGGGACTCCATCGACCGAAGCTCTGCCATCTCACAGCTGGAATGGGTTTGCGTTCAGGAGAGGGTGTTGATAATATATGAACGCATGTGTGTTACCGCCTTATAGCTTTATAATACTACCTTTACAATGAGCTCTTTGATGTCTACGTTCTCTCACCGGCTCCGTGACGCGTGTCAATCTGTTATCTAGTATTTAATATGTTTAAATATAATAAAAACAGTTAATTATGTAATCAAGTGCTTTATTTATATACAACAAGTCTCATGGGCATAAACTCTTCCATTAGTCCCTGTAGCATTAAGGTGGCTAACAACTCGTCATCAATCTCCTTGCCAAGGTCGTTAAGCTGTTGGGATACCTTCATGACCTCCGTCACATACTCCGGTACTGAGGTAAACTGTTCCAGTTTTATGCTCACAAGGCGAGATAATAACCTGCATTTGTTATTTATTCCCTTGTCTTCATACGCTGACCTCAGGGCATCCCATGCTTGCTTTGCCGTTTTCGCACTTTTCACGTGCACCTTGCAACTTTTGTTGATCATAAGATATATTTTCGCTCTTGCCTTTTGATCCCTCTTTACAGCGTTCACGTCTGCTACGTCTGGTTCGGCAATGATGTAGTTCCATAGCTCGTCATGAACCAACACACACTCCATGTCAAACTTCCAGTTTGAATAGTTTGAACTACCATCGAGTCGCTCAATCGACGGTAATCCACCCGAACTAGTCGATTGCTGGGCGCTATCTCCTGCTGCAGACATTTTTTAGAGATTTTTCTAGAACTTTCTTCTCAAAGTTCCATAGACTTTTTCAAAAAATATTTTTGTTATTTGGTGTTTCAGTTCTGGGCATGTTCTGGGCCCATAACCTGTTAGAGGTTCCCTGTTAGTTGAGAATTCTCTAATAACTGTAGATCGTGATTATCAAAACATAATGAAACGGTTAAAATAAAATACAATGAAAAAATCATTGACAACCGAAAAACCATTTTATTCAGAAGTTACATCTCAGACAACAATATTAAAAACATAAAATTATAACCTGCCTGAGATTATTTCAGCAAAACCTCTTTGCTTCAACACGAGCGGACGGCGCCGCACTCATAATATGCCTAAAACCGATAAAAAAAATTAGGGGTATTGTGGCAAGTTTAGGCGTTTTTGACTTAGCTATAGGGATAAATATTTTTGGGAGTTGGTAACACTGTTTGCCTCTATGGATGTGACATTTGAGACGAGTATACCCTATTACACTAGAGATGGGTCGTCGACGCATTTGGCGTAAACGAAACTAGACCGTCCATTTAAGTTCATCGACTAGTTCATAAACTAGTTGAATTCGTCGACTAGTCTAAGCGTCGACTTGGTTATGCAGTCGTTTAAATAAACGTTACAACGAAGTCTACGACGGTGATGACGGCGACGTAGGCAGTAGACTAAAGACTGCTTTGTGCTGTAGCCGCTGTAGGTACATACATATTAATTTAAACTTCCCTTCATACTCGAGTACATAGTAGGCAAGTAACAAATGCATTCATCCTAATAAAATAATCACCCAAAGAAATTTTAACTCTAAATCTAACTTTAGAGAGTAGATATTTGTACAGGACGGATGTAATTTACACTCGTCGTATACAAATATCAACTCTCTCATGCTAGATTTAGAGTTAACATTTGTTTGAGTGATTATTTTATTTCTAAGGACGAATGAATTTGTGCTATGTGCCTACGTTCTTGAGTCAGTCCGTCGCGTCGTCCAGTTCGAGCGTTTACGCGTTTACTCGTTTAGCCGTTGTTGATCGACTGCCGTTGAGCCGTCGACGGATTCGACTAGTCCACGGATTGTTGGTGAACCGTCCGTTCGTTCACAGTCCGTGGACGGTCGAATAAACTAGTTCGTTCATTCAACGCTCATCTCTATATTACACTGACACCTATTATATTATGACGTCTTGATCCAATTTTTATTTTTATTTCTATTTTGTGCAAGCATGTTCCATTACGTTTAATTCTGTATCTAATTTTGCAATGGCATATTGAAAACACAGTGAACTATTCTTTAATTTGTTTTTAAATGCAGTCTGTGCCGAAATGAAGTGTTTATTTATTTTTAGTGTCAGCAAAATGATTCATTTTCTAATATTTCTGTTAATTTCGACTACATTCGCCGATCCAAACGTTAAATATGCCGCAATCATATTCAGACATGGTGATAGGACACCTGTAGAAACCTATCCTACAGACCCCTATCGGAATGAATCTTTATGGCCTGTAAGATTTGGAGAGCTCACCAACACTGGTAAAAGTCAGCATTACCATCTGGGGATATGGTTCAGGCAAAGATATTCGGTAAGACGATTACCTTTATTGTTACAATGTGTAATTTTAATGTTGCTATTGTGACTATTGTGAGATTGTAATCTGAGGAGGTCTTTAATTAATTGTAACATCAACCACTATTACCTACTTCATTGCAATAGATAAACAACAGCCATATATAATTGGTTCAAGATAAGTTAATTACCTGCTGATAGCTTCTCTGTAATATGTACTTACTTTTGAAATTTTGATCAGCTATTTCATACTGTGAATCTAAATTAGAAGTAAAAACTAGTGTTACATTAAAACGGTAACTACTAGGTTCCAACAGCTCAGAGCAGCTTGTGGCTTAATAATTGCAATTGCTTGGATCAATATAATAGGTTGGCCCGTGAATGGGTGACCACCCATTACACACCAAGTTTCCTTTGTGCCTCGGAAATCATGTTAAGCCGTTGGTCCTGACTATCATTTGTAGATCTTTGACAGTTGTTACAGGCAGTCAATGGCCTGAAAGTCTGACAACCAGTCTCACCAAACGGGTATCTTACTAGTTAAATGATGATTACGAACAGTTACCTGGATTGACTTATACTTATGTTTGATCTGTGTATACTATCAGCCTACTGGTTAACCTGTCAAGCGATTGCCTGCAATCCACCCTCTCCTTGTTGAACTGCACGGTCTCTTTTCTCCTCCGTTCTTACAACTTATGTGAGCTTAATTGATTTGGTGTTCATGCACCAAATCAATTAAACAGAAACAGCTACCTCGGGGTAACTACTCAGTACAGAAACCGTGAATGGAGAAGTGGTGAATGGCACAGTTCAAAACAATTAAGGTCAAAGGGTGATGAGTACAGCTCTCCCACACCATGCAGCTTACTCTGTTAAATAGTATACTGTCTCGTTTAAATAGTAGGCTTATAGTTCCTGACGCCTTGGGGGAAACCATTGGCAAAGTGTTTAATTGATTTATTATTTAAAATTCAGTATCATTATGGTTTTTCCCTCTTTCGGAGGCCTTTGTGTCGCAAAGACACTCCAACACCCAATCCAATAATAATATAATATCCCAAAATGAATAACTATGAAATTTTAAATCATGTATATTGTGTTGGCAATAAATGGCTTTACTAAAAATAATATAGGTATCAAGATATATTTATTGCTAAACAATTTATAAAACTTATTTTTAGTTACAATGATTTGCTTGATGTAGAAGTATTTCTGTTGTAAAAATAATTAAGTTGGTACAAATATATGGTATTTGTTAATGTTAGATACAAATACATCTAAATCTGATTAAGTTAATATTAAAACTCATTGTGTTTCAGCATTTACTATCAGAAGACTTTGATCCTACTGAAATTTATATTCGGTCAACAGATGTGGACCGCACTCTCATGTCAGCCCAGGCAAATTTAGCTGGTAAGGTGTTTTATTATCGTAATGAGTCATTATACTTGTACACAGGACCAATAATAGTACTGAATATTTATTTACTTTAACAGTTTTGTTTATCATTAAGAAATACTACTAACTTTTCATGACATCCAGTTTTTCTATACAACAGAACTTATAGCAAAATAATTCTTAGTAAATAATATTACTAATTCTTTACAAATAGGAATATATCCTCCAAACAACAAAACTATTTGGAATGATAAAATATTCTGGCAGCCGATACCAGTACACACTGTGCCAGAAAGCGCTGATGAAATACTTGCAATGAAGAAGCCCTGTCCTGCTTACGAGAAGGAATTGGAGAGGCTAACACATTCTAGACCATACAAAGATAGGCTGAGTAAATATCAGCCTTTGATGGAGTAAGTTGTTATCTTACTTTTACAAAATAATGCATACATAATGTCAGTCAACTGACTAGATCTAACTAGATGAACAATATTCTACGCATTAAAATTGTTGTGAATAATTCACAACAATTTTAATGCGTAGAATATTGTTCATCTATATATATATAATATAATGTAATTATTACAAGCCACATCTTTGCCTATTTGTATCAATTTCTTATACTGTATTGATATTTAAGATAATATGATGGGATGACAATCTGACATCAATATCAATACCTGTTAGAATAAGGCAAGAATAGTGAAGATAGAACAATAAAACTTTAACTTCTTGGATAAACTAACTGGACTGCTTGGCCCTAGCAGTCCTAGGTGAAAAGGAAAAGAAGGGACTGCATTGAGTGGGTTATCAGAGTGGTTGAAAGCTTAGCCTGGTGGTTGATGTGCTCTGTGACATGTGACACAGCATATCCAATGTTGATCATCAACCTTAGAGTTCAAAGCGGACATGATAGAAGATGAGAGAGAAGACAGAACAATCATTATATTGGTTATCTATTTTTTGGGCCATAAGAAAGAATAATAATAAAAGTTTGCCATTTGTATTTATGAAAGACATTTTAGCGCCTTTAGCGGCAACTGACGTATTTGAACTATGACACTAGTTCTATTTACATTTATTAACATTAACACACTCAAATAATTGTTTTTCAGTTTTCTTTCGGCAAATACTGGGATGCAAGTAAAAGACTACTATGATATTGGCGATATCTATTCTACTTTGTACATTGAGACACTGTATAAGTTTAAATTACCCAATTGGACGCAGTCTGTATTTCCAGATAAAATGCGGGCGCCATCAGGCTACAGGTTTTTTTTAATACTACTTTTGAAGTTTTCTTTGATGATAAGCCCTTTCTTTGAATGTTGTTAGAACCTTTAAAAGATCATTTTTTATCTGTTTCTCACCATTTTTTTTACCTACAAAATAATATTTTCTGTCATCGTTCAATGTTTTACACATTATGAGTCTAATTTTTTATTTTATTTTACCAAGAGTGTATGTCACTGTGATCTATATTCCTCAGACATACAATTATAATACAACAATATATAAGTAGTACAATAATTTCTTGGCAGCTTTACAACACCAACGGGTTCACCCCTCCTTGCAAGACTGAAAGTGGGTCCACTACTCAAACATATAATGACACATATGAAGGAGGCAATGGATGAATCCTCAAAGACCCGTCACAAGGTAACAATGTACAGTGGCCATGACCTGACTGTGGGCAGTGTGCTCAATGCTCTGGGCTTGTATGACGGAAACTGCCCCACTTACACATCAACTATACTCATTGAACTATTGCCTAGTAAGTAAATCTAAAATTGGTTTGTTTAAAAATAATATAAGAGTTTGTTACCTGTACAAATCACCTTTTGTAAAGTTTTATTTACCCAAAATACTTAGATTACTTCATTCATCATTTTTTGACAATTGTGTATTTCAGACAACAAAACTGGTGGACATTATGTGAGGATCTCGTACAGGAATTCAGTAGACATAGTAGAGCCAAAAGTTCTCAAAATCCCATACTGTGGAGAAGTCTGTCCAGTAGAAAGATTCATAAAGCTTTACGACAATCTGCTCACTGTTAATTTTGAAGAAGAATGCAAAAAAGAGGTAAAAACACGAAGTCCTAAAAACAATATCTTAATGCTGTCATAGAATTCCCCCTGCAAAAGTTCAATTTAACTATTTTATTTGCTTTGCTTATTGTTAATCATTTTTTTAAATCATTATAACTTTATCTTAGACTATGGAAAAAAACTTTCCATTTGTTTATTAAACAAACAATTTGTTATAAACAAATGGATTTTTGATATACACACATCAAAAGTGTCTAGGGATCAAGCATTTTTATGCGGATTTCTTGAGATTGAGATGTGGCTTTGTAATAAATTTATGATTTTATAAATTTATATGGATCCTTTTTGGTGCATTTCATAATTTGAATCAGGAACTCTCAATCAAATTCGAGTAAAAGATGAAAATAAGCTGTCAATATTTTCCCTATAAAAACATACAACGCATTGAAGACATTATTAGTGCTACTGTTTCCCTACTACTGATTAAAACCAACGTTATTATGGAGCGGCGACGTCATTTAAGCAGGGAAGAAATGCTCAGAGCCGTGGGAATGATAGAAGCTGGTTCCCGGCAACGTACTGTAGCTTTAGCTCTGAATACAAGTCAGAGTGTTATCAGTCGACTTTGGACACGTTACCGAAGCACTGGTACCGTGGCTGAGCGCCATGGAGGACGGTATCGCTGCACCACACGGAGACAAGACCGATACATTCAAATCTTAACTCGAAGAGCTCCAACAATAACCGCCATGATGTTAGCCGTGAGGCTTCATCACTCTTCAGGGAACTTAATTAGCGACCAAACAGTCAGAAACCGCCTGCATGAAGTGAACCTTCATTCCCGAAGACCGCTACGGGTACCACCTATAGCAATGCACAATCGTAGGATTCGATATCAATGGGCTCTTGAACACAGAAATTGGGCAGAAGAACAATGGCGTTTCGTGTGCTTTTCTGATGAGTCTCGTTTTGGTATGAGACCGGATACAAGACGTATACGACACTGGAGAACCCCTGGACGCCAACAGCGATTAAAATCCTGCCAGGAAGTCCATCCTTATAGTGGTGGAACCATCATGGTATGGGCGGGTATTTGGATCGGCGGAAGAACTGAGTTGATTTGGATCAGAGGCAACCTCAACGCTCAAATTTATGCTGAGACGATTGTATCAGACGTCATCGTTCCTCTACAAGTGCAAATCGGTCCCTTATTTCAGTTAATGCATGATAATGCACGACCGCACACCGCAAGAGTTGTAAGACAGACTCTCGCCGCAGCTAACATCAATGTCCTGCCCTGGCCTGCTCAGTCGCCAGACTTGAACCCGATTGAGCATGCATGGGATATGCTACAGAGAAGAGCTCTGCCGAATATGGAGGGTATCCAGTCGCAAGAAGACCTTTTTTTGTTGTTGCAACGAACATGGGCGGCCATTCCACAGCGTGATTTGGATGAACTCATTTTGAGTATGCCAAACCGATGTTCTTGTGTTGTTAGTGTTCGCGGTAGAAACACGGATTATTAATTGTTTAAGTTACCCAATAAAATTTTAAAGAAAACTGTGTTTTCAGTCATTTTTTCGAACTTTAATGTTAGTGGTTCAAATGTCAAAAATCCCTTTATTAGGAAAATGGCAAATTTCTTTATTAATGCAAAGGTGACTTGGTTTATCGTTACTGTGACAAACGAAAACACTTTATTTGATGAATCCTTAAAGAAAATTTTAATTAATATCAATCAGGAGAAAAGTTATTGCAAAAATATATGTTGATCCCTAGATACTTTTGATGTGTGTATATATTTTTTAAATAAAAAAAAAATACTGAAAATTAATTTACCAAAAAACAATTGTATATTAATAATGGTCGTAACAATAAATCGATCCGCTCGAATAGTACATCTCGGTCTGCCGGTTCCTGGTCTTCATATGTTCAGCCCAGTTTCCCGCAAACGGGCGACTCGCTGCACTTTCGAAAGTGACACGCCTATTGTTCTTGCCTGACTTAGAAAGAAAGAAAGAAAAAGCATTTATTAGCCCGCACAGGACAAAACACAAATCCCACCGACCGACTTCTGCCTTCTTCAAACATAGTGACAATACGTGTAGGTACATTCTGCTGGTGTTAACGCCACGATAGTAATTCAATAAAGATCGCAGAAGAGCCATTTATCATTTTGATCTGACGGATCGAAAACAAAAGTTTGAAGACGAGCAAAATAAAACAACGGCGAAATGATTTTTTCTAATTCGGTGTTTTTGATAAATTATAGCTTAGGTTACTCGGTAAAGATGTGCTTGCTAATGGTGAAAGAATTTTAAAATTGGTTGAGCAGTTCTTGAGTTAAATCGTAACAAACACAAACAAAAAATCTAATCTTTCCTCTTTAAAATATTAGTATAGAGCTGTATATTTAGACTTATATGTTGCTATTATTAAGTTAAATACATTGATTAAAAGCCCAACATTTTTTTCAGCCTCTATCGAAGGGTCCACAAGTATCTAAATAGGTATAAAATCTTGACCTTCTTTAACAACTTGTGGAGTATTTAATGTAGTCGTATTTAACACAAGTTTAGCTATACATAGTTTAGCTATACGTAGAACATACTCGTATAAGGTAATGTAAGAACATTGATGCAAAAAAACTTCAACGGCATATTGTTATAACTGTCCTTTACATTCATTATTTCGGTTGCCCGACGCAAAATTAGTGTTAACGGAAATTAGTATACAATTAAATTAGTACCTATATAAGAGAGAAGATTTATAACACCTTAAACCTTCAGTACAGGGTAAACCCTGTCAGGGTAAACCCTGTCGCATTAGTGTTTACCCTAAGAACTAGTTCAGCTAAGAACTTAATCTAATAAGCCATTTATTCAAAATAGCTGAAAATCAGCTCTTACGAACTACTACTACCTATTAAGAGCCTATACTACCTCAAATTAGCAACTCTATATTTGGTAGTTCAAACTTCGTTTGAAATACTGTTAGAATAAAGTTCTAATCAGCTCGCACTACAAAGTGGTTGTTACTTCAGTCACTGCGGGCCGAATAGTGCGAAATTAATTAATTTATTTGGACTAAAAAAAAAAATAATATAAGACCTGCTTTATAGTTAATTCGGTTAGTATAAAAAGTTTCATGATCTAATTTGAAGTATTTTATGATTCCCAGCGGTTTATTGTTCGGTTTAGAGGTAACTTTGTGATTTTCTATCGAGTAAATTTTATGGAATCGTGTTTTCGCAAAATATAGGACTTAACATTAATCCTTAACTTTAGCATATATTTATTTCAAAATTAATGCTACAGTGTTTTAGGCGTAACGGAGGATCATGCTAAGCCATTTGAGGTAGTATAGGCCCTTAATACGTGTAGTATCCATTGCAACATTCTCAACATACTATTTTCATGTTACAATGTGTTTTATGAATGTAATTATTAACTTTTCAGTTCCCGGCAATACTTGGAGGTTCATTTATCATTGGTCTCTGCTTGTTCATGGGAATTTATATCGCCCACAAAATACAGTTTGCACGTGTTGTTAATCAGCATAGGTAAGTAATTACTAAGTTTTATTACCAATATTGTCCTTTTCTACTGTGAAATCGCTTTTGTTCTATACAAGGTGGCGACGACAATACGACAATAAATGAAAACACTTGTAGGTAATACTAGTTCATAGGAATATTTTTAAACTATCAAATAAAAACTAATATCAAAACAACAAAAAAAAAACAATCTAAATAGTAGAAAACTGTTTACGAAATAGAACACCTTTAATATTGGTTCACTAACCGTAGGTATTATAATACCAGCCTATTACTGTCCCACGGCTGGGCAAAGGCCTCTTCTCGTACAATAATTAGCACTAATGCACATCTGCGAATAAAATTTAAGGAACGAATTTGGCAAAGGGTGTTTGAAGTAGCGAGTTGGCAACATGGTGTTTAGACATAGTGTTTATGCCAAAAGCTAGCTTATTAATCCACATCATAAAGAAAATGATGTCCTGTGACTAAACTACTGGACATATTCGATTGAACTTCTGTATGCAGACTAGGAACGTCATGAGATAAGGTTAATTTTTTTGTCGTTGTCGTATTGTCGTATAATAAAGGCGGAATTCTTAGTTCAAACACTACTACTGACGGGTGGTTGATCATAGAATTTGACAAATAAGCTTTTTATTATATACTAAATATACAATGTTAAATTTAGTAATACCAGACGACCACGCACACGCACCTCTGAAACAAATGTCTAGAAGTGTTAACGAAGGTGAGCACGAAAACATAGCAGACGAAAGTTTGTATGGAAGTTCATAAAAATTTTGTATTTTTGTAGTTAGAAATATGGCAGTTCGTACTCATTCGCCCAGAAAATTTTATAATATTATTTATAGTTAAATAAAATCAAATAGTAGATAATAGATAGCGTAGATAAAAGAAAGTGATGACTTAGTTCACGACTAACAGAGAGATAGACGAAGAAGACACGCTGGGACCTCAAATAAATTTTATTAAGGCTGATGCTCCAGGGTAGCCCGCGAAATTCAATTTTTTTTACGTTTTTTTGCAATTTGCGGGCCAGTGCTAGGTTGTATGTTGATTAAAATATTATTCGCGGCTGTAAGACGTATGTAGTTACAGAATTTTGTTCATTCAAAATCATAAATACAACCCTCCAAGTTCATAAAGGTGCAAGAACAACTTTGACCTTGAAAAACATAAAACCTAGCACTGGCCTGCAAATTGCAAAAAACGTAAGAAAATTTGAATTTCGCGGGCTACCCTTGAGCATCCACCTTAAGGGCAAAAGAATGATGAATTATATCAGAAAACATCTAGGTTATTTTCCTAGACTGTTTTCAATTTATTAGTAGTTAGTTGAGTCGTTGCTTTTTGATAAATCATCTCTTATGCACCTTTTTATATCAAAAAGGCCTGCTCTTGACTTCAATCTAGTCCTGAGGACAGAGATGAGATCACCAATTTTTAAAAGTAAGTTTGAGCAGCCTCCTAAATGGCGCCATAGAGAGAATATCAATCGAAAGAAGTCGTCATAGTAAGAAATATTTTTCTTGAAGAGATCTATGCATTATTATTATTATTTGTTTTTAATTAAATTCTTTACGAAGTAAGGTTACAGCGCTTATTAATACAGGGGGTCCGCCAACGAATGGATAACCTTCAAAAGGCCCATAGCAGAACCCATGGCCATTTAGAAACAAATACGAAAAAAAACTATCTAATAAAAAAAATTCATCCGCAGATGTAGGGCCTGCATAAGAATGGGAGGCCATATTACATTTTTTTGCTTCAGTAATTTTTTCTCCTTGTCTACATTAATAGAAATAATTCACTATTTAAGGCAGATACAAATCCACTCAAGCGCTATCTGAGACATTTGCGTTATGGCTGCATTACACTTGATAGCTATCTGGTACATTTGTATGGCGCGCACCCGCCTCCCAAAAACTGCATTAAAAACCGTCTAAAACTGTCTCCTCTAGAGCTTATACCTCTGTGTTCAATTCGTTACTAAATTCCTCAATAATAAAATCGAACATCGCAACACTACTCTATAGACAATTTGCCGAAAAAAAAAAAAACTTTCATTTGACAGACGGTGAACACTCGAATTTACCTGCGCAGCAAATGTCGTGATAACTCTGGTATTTTTAATGGTAGCTGATACTATTATATATCAAAATTATCCTTGTGAACCGTGCTTCATTATTTTGTCAACGTAAATTCGTTTTGGAATCTCGAAGTTGCAATATTTCGCCCGTGAAAAAGTAGTTATTATATGTACCTATAGTGATTGTGTTGTGTGAAGAAATACGTGATTTAGTGACTAAAACGTGTGTGAAATGGGAAAAACAGTGCTTAATTAGTGAGGTGATTAGATTGTTCAACTATCTACACCAAAAAACGTGGGTTTGTTTGTGTGTTTTTTCATCCAACACCGGCTGGCAAAAATTAGTTCCCAGATGTAAACAAACAGTGAGTATCTAGTTTCATAAGTATATTTAGATATGATGCTATTGAGCTATAAATGAGATTGTGGTCTTGTTCGAAAGGAAATATAGTCTAGTTTATTTCTTTAATGTTAAAATGTATAAAAAACTAAGAAGAAACTGATATTTCTAGCGAAATATCAGTTTTTGTAACTATTTTTTGCTATACATTATGACTTGGAGTATATAATTAAAGTATTTCATTTTGATTTCTAGATAAGTAGATTCCTTATCTAATCAGCTTGACAACAGTATTTTTGAAATTGCTCTAGGACTTGTAGTTTTGAATTGTACTATTATCAAATCTACTTGAAACCGACATTATTTTAAAATTATTGGTCACTCTTGCATGCATAAGTACATATTTTTTTTACCCAAGATGTTTAAACTTTGTTTAAAAATTAATTCATACTAATTTTCCAAAATAAATGAACTTGCTTATCACTTAAGATAGATAATTTTTCGTATTTTTTTCTAAATGGCCATACATTCTACTATAAGCCATTTCAAGGTTATCCATTAATTACGGGACGTCCTGTATATGTATATCCCGGTCACATTATCTCGAGACCTGGCGTCGATGACGACACGTCGCGTCGGCGCTCTGATATGGTGCGCAAAACAAGTATCCTCTAGTAGGATATTATTATAAACACTAAGATTTCCAACAAAACAAATATTGTGTTAATTAATTGAATGTAGGTAATATTATTATAATGATATGATTAAAATTGCGGGAGGTTCGCATTCCAGCGAGGTCTCGAGATAATGTGACCGGGATATAATTAGGAAGTTTGTTATAAACTTTTACACCTGCCCCAAATATTTATACTCATTTTAAACGTAACTGTCCTCTTACACTAAATTCCGTTTAATTCATTAACCAGCACTTTTCAATGTATAGTGAGGGTAGAGACAACATGTATAATCTTGTAAACTATGTTATACATGAATCAGAATGCGCTCATGTACTTTTACCACACTTTTTTTGGGCCGTTAAAGCATATTATTCTGTTGATTGAATACTCCAGAGAAGAATTCTATATTTAGTGTAGAACCTAGTGTAGGTATGCATGGTAAGCGCTTAAGAATGCTCTCTCGTAACTACTTTTCTTAGCATGTAAAAGGCATAGGAAAATTGATTTATTTTTTTGCAAACATGATCAACCTGTATTACCAAATCAATCAATTTGGTCAGAGTCAATTTGTTGTGGAGGTCTAATAGGCAGTCGCTCCATGTAAAATACTGGTATTCAGCTGCATCCGGTTAGACTGGAAGCCGACCCAATTGGGAAAAGGCTAGGCAGATGATGAGTCACAAGTCGACATACATACCAAAAGACTTGTCGGTGATATTTACTTCTTTTAATTGTTCGCCTTTATAATGTAGAAGTCGTTTTTTTATCTTGTATTTTTAATTGTGACAGCTCACTGAACATACTGCTTGTCTAATACAAAAATGTATTCACTTTTAGGAAAAATATGATCTACTCAAGTGTTCAGACTGCCGCTGCAGCGCCAACCAAAGCCTTTGAAGCCTAGATAATAGAATAAAGTAATCGACCAGATTGTATATTAAGAGTCCTATTACATTTTTTACGTAAATTCATGATTTTTGACGCAGTAATTCTCAGCAGCAGTAAGATATTTTAATTATTTGCTTAAGAATAACGATAGTGCCATTCTCTTTCTTGTAAGTTGGAGTTACACATTTTCATTTTTCTTTTCGTGTAATTTACTATAAATATTTTACGAACTCAGTTTGCAAGAAAAACCGTCGACGATGGAACTTTAACGCTCAAATTCACATAGTTACATTCAATTCTTATAAAAGATAAGTTGAATGTTTTACTTGTTTATTGGAGTTTTAGAATTTCTTTAAATTCCTTGAGTTTTCACGGAAAAAATCGTAAAGAAATAGTAATTTATGCCATAAATGTTCAGCGTCCATTATATTCCAAATAAACTCAATTGTATCAAACAAATTAATATGATATAAAACTTCGATCTACAATGAATAAGTTTCATTACTTTTCGTTTGTCAATATAATAAGACAACAATACAATAAATAAAATTAAAGTACCTACTATAATTCTCAATTCAGGTCGCTCCTCAGTCTCATGTCAGTCTCGTCTCTAATATTTGTCAATATCAATCGACAATCGTCCAAATATCGCTATTATTATCGACTCGTGTACGCCGACCGAAATAATTTGATCCAAGAAGTAAAACTCAAAAATTTGCCTAAAAAATGTAATAGGACTCTTAACGAAAAAAATATTAGTAGTTACTACGAATTTCATCGGTACATCAATTAATAATGTTTATAACGATTAGAACTTTAATTAAACCTTCAATCGTATTGCTTTTTGGAACTGTATTTTTCATATTCGTCTACATTATTGTTTGAAAATAAGAATATCGAGTAGGTAGAAGCTATAGTAAATGTTTTAATAATTGATTTATTTTAAATTATTTTTATAATGTATGCACCATTTCTTGTCTGTTAATTATATTAGGAGATTCTAAATTGTGTAAAAAAAACGATTTAACTTTAGGTACCTTATATTTATAAAAAAATAGGTAATATTAGAGAAATTTACCATTGTGTATTATATTTAATGTTGCTCTTGCGTTACTGCCAAGCGAATGTTTTATTAAATGCATTTAATTTTTAATAAATTCCTATTGTAAAACATACCAAGCCCTAAATAAATAAATATCTCAAATCAATTAACACGACAATTAATACCTTGCCGTCGCACATATGTCAATTGTCGTGTTAATTGATTTTAGAAATTATTTCAATGAGAACAATGTCGATAATAGTGTAACAGTGAAAAATGCTTCTGCGCTGCGCTCCGCCATACGAGGGCGGCACTGAAAATTTCGGGAATCAAGGAAGTGACACAACATTACTATTTAAAAATGTATTTATTGCTTTTCAAAGTATTCTCCGCGAAATTTGACACATTTTTCCATACGATGGAACCAATCATTGAAGCAACCATTCCATTCGGAAGTTGGGGTCTCCAAAATGGCCGTTTTGTAGGCGTCCACAGCTTCTTCAGGTGATGAAAATCTCTGTCCACGCAATTTATTCTTTATTTTAGGGTTCGTACGCGTATATCCAGGATTCGTCACCTGATACGATGTTGTATACAGCATTTGAGGATCCTGCGTGGAATTTTTCGAGAGTTCTGACGCACCAAGTAACGCGAGCCGCTTTTTGCTCTTCACAGAGCGAATGCGGTATCCATCGGGAAAACAACTTTTTTACACCTAATTGTTCATGCAAGATTATTTGTATTTGACTCATGCCAATGTCTAAAGTTGCCTGAATTTCGCCGTATGTCACATGTCGAACTTCCTCAATCAGCTTACGCACAGCATCAACGTTTTCTTGGGTGACTGCAGTTTTTGGACGACCTTGACGGGGATCATCACTGAGCTTGACACGTCCACGTTGAAATTCAGCAAACCAGCGATAAATTGTGGTTTTGGATGGGGCTTCATCACCATATGCAGAAATCATCCGGTCAACACACTGTTTTTGTGTTAAACCACTTCGAAAGTCATAATAAATCATCGCTCTTGAATTTTCTCGAGTCAATTCCATTTTCTCAACGACTAAACAAGTTTGACAAAACCTTGTGACAAGACCGAGAATCTTTTTTAAAATAAATAAATGGTATTCGATTTTTAAAACCAAGGAGTTTTCAATTAAAAAGATTTTAATATGACAGGAACAGTGGAAATATTCCATTCCCGATACTTTTAGTGCAGCCCTCGTATGTGCGTCGGCCCTAAGAGTTAGAGAGAAATAGTTTCCCTGGGGAATTTTTTTAATGCGTTATCAATTAAAATTAATTTAATGGCGAGAAAGGTTGAACATGCAACGTGGAAATATTATGACGCTCTGGGGTATATCTAATTAACTAATTAAACCTTTATTTTAACTGGCTACATCCCTGTGTCATTTGCAAGAGACAGTTGCGTAAAACATTAATAAATAGAATTATTTACCCAATCAGTACTTTTTATACAAAATCGAGGCTATTATTAAGAAAAACGAAATTCTGTCGGTTTGGTTGTTATTTTCTACTATGAATTGTTTTTGGGTTGGGTGTAGTATGGGGCCATCCATAAATTACGTCACACGAACTTCTTGATTTTTGTTAAACCCCCCCCCACCCGTCCTTGTCCTTGTCAAAGCTGGTCACATGTGTTAGCCCCCTATTGTGAAGTCACATATTTTGCAATTTTACATCTACAAATTATTGAATTAAAAAAGCTACTTCCTAAATTAGTTATATTTCGTTTTCAATTCTTTTTTAATAAAATTACCATCAAAGAAACATTACAAAAAAATAACAAAACAAAAAACGTTGAAAGTTCGTGTTTTATTAACACTTAGATTATAAATATTTTGAAATGTGATGTCACGAAATTTAGGACCCCTCCCACCCCCTTGTCACACTTCGTCGACCCCATCCCTCCCCCTTAACGTGTGACGTAATTTAAGAATGGCCCCTAGGGTGGAAGGGACACCGACGCACACACGGTTGCCACGTTTTCAGTAGGTACACACATCAATAAAAGTTTGCGATCACTTTGAAAAATCGAAATCTTTTTTGTTACGTTTTTATAAAAAATAGTTTTATTTTTAATTTCAAACAGGGTATTTATACGTATATTTAAAGAAAACACAACAAATAATTTTTCTTGATAAAGTTCAATTTAAAAAAAAATATCAGCATATAATTATGCTAGTGATCACAAACTTTTTTTGATATGTGTACATCATTCTGCACATAGATATTTTCATCGGTATTTTTTTTTTAATTAACTTTAGGCAATAACTGATTTTTTTTAACTACGAAAGCCATTCATTTTGGTCAGTCTTAGCGGAACGCGCATTTACGCAACCTAAAAAAAGGCGTCGTATACATAGACTTCTTTTTTTTTTATTTAGTCCTTTCCTATATTTTACGCCAAGCACCTGACGATAGCAAAAAATTCCTTCTTCCCTTCGTAATGTCTACATGTATTTCTATTAATTCTATTGATCCATGCCAAAACATAATGGATGTTTGGTGTGTGGCTATTTTTTACGTATTTTATCTGAATGTATTCTTGTACATCAATTTTATTAAATAAATAATTTTAAAGATACTTGTACCTATTTTATTAATCGTAACTATTTCTAAGGCTTTCCACTCACATACCTAAACCTTTTTTTGATGTTTTCGCAATCGTACAATATAAACATCTTAAGCTAAAAATAATGATATTTTTATCTGCCCCTTTGTGCTTGTATAACACATACGGATTTATATTAAGTTGATGATTAAATTGATTTTGAAAGCTGTGTCCTTTATCAAAAAAAAAAAACAGCAGTGCCCCATACCGTGCGCATCGCAAAGCCTGGTTTCAGAGCGGTTCTAAGGTTGCTAGGTCCTTCATTTATCTGACCACACAAATGAGAGTAGGTGCACAGGGGAGATGATAATTTCATTAAGTATTTATCATCCATACAAGTGGGTGGGAAAAATGTAATTACTTTGACCTTGGATGTTTAGTTTTCTCGAGTTATTTGCGTAAAACTTGAAAAGGATTCCGCTTAGATCGTGTGACTGACACTGGCAGAGCCACCTTCAGGGATTTAGACTTTGATAACACAAAAATTTTGTCGCTAATTGGTCGAAATTAGTCGCCAAATATCAGATTTAGTCGGTCACTGGTTCAAATGATATAAGGGTTTATGGTGGCCGATCTGGAGAGAGCTTACCCCAGCAGAGCCACATTTATATCTCAAAAACTAGGGCACCTAGAGAATATCTGTTTTCTACCATATTTAGTCGCTTATTAGTAATTAGTCGCCAAGTTACAGATTCAGTCGGTGTGTAATTAAAAAGATATTAAATAATTCAATTTCCCCATACAGTGGTACAAGCAAGTACAAAATACTTAAAGTCGTTTCTAGACAGCTAGTGTATCTACGACGTCTGGAGGAATTCTATAACTTCAACCACCCAAAGGAAAGCTGTATTCATTACCCTTAAACAAGATCTACAATAATATATGTAATTATATTTAGGTATCGAACAAAATGTGTGCATTTAGTCCCTGGCAGATAGATGGCTGCGCTCCGTTTCATTTACACGGTAAGTAAGAAAGAGATAAATGCGCGTTTACAGACGAGCTACATAAAACGATATGCCCGTGACGTAAGTCAGCCAGTTTAAAGTGGAACCATTGAAATTTTTATTGAGAAACTAGCTGACCTACGCTACTTCGTCTGCGTCGAGTGAAAAAGCTCACAAAAGGAATAAAGATTTTTTAAATCGGATCGGTACTACTGGTACCGGAGATTAGGTAGGTAAGTACTTACCCCTACCATCCAAATTCACAAACTTCATCTCTTCAGATTATTGATTAAGTAGGTATTTGTAACATTTTCTGTTAGTACCTACAATAATTTTAAAGGTAAGTAATAAATAATTTTATATTTCGGCAACAGAAGTTTAATATATTCTTACCTAAATTAAAATAAAATAAATACTCAACCCGCATACAAACTCTACATACACGACACAAACAAAACACTTGTCAAACCAACTTTTTTGAAAATATTTTTTATAAAATAATTTGATTTGATTTTAGTTTATATATTCGAGTCCGCGTAACACTGGTCAATTTCTGGCATTTAAATACAGTTCAACATGTTGTATTTATAAGGAGCAATAAATAAACTTATTAAACCTTAATTAGAGCCGATAATGGGGATAATATTAGGTATGTAAATAATTACATCTTTGATACATACTTAATAATCTTAAATTAAGTATGTATTTTTTTGTAGTGTATTTCAAGCGATGGGTTGATACTTACATACAATAACTTTTCAACGTGTAAGTATTTTAAACATTTTACTAAAAGTACGATAATTTTAACGTATTTATTATTCTAACGTAAATTAGAGCTCAACATTGTGAGTTGGTAAAACAGTTGCATGCGACTGTACATCTTGACACTAAATAGACCAAGAGCAGGGTTTAATGGTTTCAATGAAGTTTAAGCCACTCTAACCTAGTAAATTAAAACATGTATTTAATAGACAATTTATCTCTCTCGGACATTTCTAAGGACTTTAGACCGATAAAACTAAGTATATTACACACATTAATATAAATATTTTTTCTTGGCAATTTTCTGTGAACTCTTCGATCTAGCTCTTGGACTATAGGGAACGTGCACAACGACGGTGCTGCCAACTGGCGTCGCCAATCCGAATCTTGTGCTCTATTAATGCTTGACATTGACTTTTCTAACAAGTAAACAGAATTAATTTTATAGTGAAAATTAATTAACTAATCATAATATTCATAATGCATTGTTGCATTTCTGGATGTAGGTACCAATACATCCACAAAAATGAAAATAAATCAATTAGCGTAAAATTCTATTACTTTCCAAAGAATACTACTATCATACCATGTTTTGGTGAAAAACGCAAAAAATGGATAAACGCAGTAAAGAAAAATATTTGAAAACAACTTGTTTTTGTTACACTCTGCATTGAAAAGGCCCTCAAAATCAACCGTCCATGCAAACATACCAGAACCATTTATACTTCACCATAGACGTGTTCTACTAGACCGCACTAAAGTTCACATCGAATATCCCTCAACAGTTAATCAAAGACTCCACATGTACTCAGAATATAAACATGGTTATAGGTACCCACAATAATGTTTTTAGTTGGCTGCACTCCTTTGGTTTTTTAAGTTTTGTATCTAAATGCTACGGACTGCATTTTATTGATTGCTTCATCAAATGATTGTGAACTAATTGATTTATTAGAGCCTGGAGATACTGTTCTCGCTGATAAAGGATTTCCTTCCATTATAACATGTGTTGAAAATATGAAAGCTATCTTAGTTATGCCAGCCACCATGTCTTCATACACCACAATTTTCATCAGAAAGTAAACGAAAGATATAAAATTCATATTATTAAACATATAAATTACGCTGACGATCGTTATTGATAGACCGGAAATCATATTTTATACCTTTTAGCATATTCAAAAATAATATAATTGAAGAGACAATTTTGTCTAAGTAAATTGAAAGCACGATGAGAAGTGATAAGTTTCATTTTCTGTCCGCATAGTGTCTCTTTTGTCGATTAGTGCTGCCACCTATAGTTCCTGCACGTTCCCTATACCTTAATAATTGAACTCATTATATGTATCTTCAACTAAGACCCGATTATATCTGTAACTTGGCGACTAAATACGGGAGAAAACAGATCTTCGCTAGGTGTCCTAGTTTTTGAGATATAATTGTGGCCCTGCTGGGGTAGGCTCTCTCCAGATCGGCTACCTATAAACCATATCTTTTGAACCAGTGACCGACCAAATCTGATATTTGGCGACTAATTTCGACCAACTAGCGACTAAATTTTTGTGTTATCAAAATTAAAATCCCTGAAGGTGGCTCTGCCAGTGTCAGTCACACGCTTAGATCCTTTAGAATTTTTATTAACTTGGCAGAGGTTGATACGGCATTTTTAGGGTTCCGTACCTCAATAGCTAAAGAAAGGAACCCTTGTAAGATCACTTTCTTGTCCGACTGTTAGTCCGCGGTCAAAAGCTAATAGATCCTATGTAGGTAATAAAAAAAAAACATTTTCTGTAAATCATCATGATTTTATTTGAAGAAAGCTTATAGTAAGTGTACGTAATACTTTTAATTCAGATTATACAAGTTATTACGGCACAGATTCAGACAGTTTGGGTCGCAGCCCCCTGATACTAATGTCATAGACAACTTCCTCGATCTTCTTCATGTCATATTTGAGAACATCGAAACGTTTGCGTAGGTGATCGTTCTTTAGGGTCAGTAACCTGGAAAAAGAGAGTAATATAATTATTTAGGACTTAATTTTTTTATTTAAGTTTCTTATAATCGTTCTGGAGCACTGTCTGGATTAAAATGTCAACAGAGGCACAGATAATATAATACTTCGTACAGATACCCAATCCCATACAAAGAAATGACACCTCCCTAAGTCAGGTAATTGAACTGGTTATTTTTTGTTTTCCATTGCTTCAACAGATAGCAGCACCAGCGTCTCACTAATTGCCACAAACTGGAGTTTTACAACGCCATCTACCATCACATGACATAAATAGATACAAAGTGGCATCGATTTTACTAGATGGCGCTGTTTTTATATAGATTCTCACCAACACACCATGATCCGTGCCTTCAAGGACGAGTAGGTAATAATAATACAAAAAACCGGCCAAGTGCGAGTCGGACTCGCGGACAAAGGGTTCCGTACCATTATGTATACAACATTAGACAAAACGGCAGAAAAATACGTTTTTTGTGTGAGAGCCTCCCATAAATATTTATTTTATTTTGATTTGACTATTTATTTTTAAATTGAATACACAACTAAATAATGTATGAATATTTGAAGGGTCTATCTGCCATTGTTACAACAGAAATACATCACTTGTGAAAATTTCAACTGTCTAGCTATCACGGTTCATGTAATGTAATACAGCCTGGTGATAAACAGACGGACGGACGAACAGTGGAGTCTTAGTAATAGGGTCCCGTTTTTACCCTTTGGGTACGGAACCCTATAAATGTCTTGAGTGGGCGAAACAGTTTCATTTGTGCGAGTGAGCTAGCAATATACACGCTCCGGCGAATGAATCTTCATGTGTTTTTGAGTATTTCAATGCATACGGAGCCCTTTTACATTTCGACGTTACGCAAATTTAGGTATTTTACGCATCGAGCGGGCGGTGACCAACTCAAGCGATACATTCATTCATAATATCTATTCACTCGCTCGCACTAAGATATTGCGAATATGGCGACGAAACGATCTTGATCCACTGTAATACAAGTTTTCGGTGAACGGAAAATCTTTTGATGTGATATTTTTATGTTATTTAATATTATTATAATTAGTAATATTATGTTTTTCATTACTTATTAAAGTGTTGAAACATAAAAATTCTAATTGTGACGCAGTAACCGAGCGTTGATAACCAACATCTGTAACATAGTACGTGATATATTTTAAAGGAGAATAAAGTCCGCGATATTCGTATTATTTTAACGTTTCAATTACTGCTACATTTTAAATACGCGGTTAGAAACGAACGCGTTGAAAACGAACGTGTTTTCCAAGCAATCAGGTTTTAAATAGGTAAAAGGATAATTTAGCTTCAGAAATTTCTGCTCCCTAGGCAGACAAATATCTTTGTCCAACTTTTATGTGTACCTACGTAAATAAATAAATAGTACGGGTAAAACCTGTTTAAACAAATAATTATTTTATTTGGTGCCAATTACCATATTTTTCAACGAGCAAAACTGCAGTCGTAGTTTACGATGTTCTAGGACGCACACAAAAGCAGCGTCTATACGGCAAGACGCACACCACGATAGTACCGACACAAAGAAACGCCAGGGTAGCCCGCGAAATTTTATTTTGCAATGCAATGCGCATGTCAGTGTCAGCCTGTATGTTGAACGAAATATGTATGATTCGCGACCGACAGAAATTTACAGAATTATCATCATCATCAGCCTATTAATGTTCCCACTGCTGGGACACAGGCCTCCTCTCTATGAGAGGGAATGGGCTATAATCCATCACGCGGGCCCAGTGCGGATTGGTAGTCTATGTCACATGTCTTCGAATTTTTTGGTTCTAGGACATGCCTGTTTCCTCACGATGTTTTCCTTCACCGTTTTGGGAGCAGAGGGTCTAAAATGGCCGCTTTAGCAGAATCGTACTAAGAATCTCGTTAAAAATTTAAAATTCTTAAAATAAACTTTATGATTATGAAAATAAAGTCCATTTTAAGAATTTAAATTTTTCATAATAATAAGGATCACGTTAAAAAATGTAATGTGGTGATGAAATAAATTACACAAAGTAATGCGCTTGTCTGGGTTCGAACCCATGACTTACTGTTCGTAAGTCGGGGCCGCCACCACTAGGCTACCGCTGCTTACAGAATTCTATTATAATAATTGAAGTGGTCTATACATTCCCATTGAGTAAATATTTCATGAAAAGATCATTCAATGGGATTAAATGAATTTAGAGGGTTGTATTGATGATTTTAATGATTACAATTCACACACCTACATGTTACGGCCGCGAATCATATTTTTTAATTAACAAGGTGACACTGACCTGCAAAAAACGTAAGATAAATTTACTAGTGTGCCATTTGCGCAGCTTTACGTTAGATGGTTCGAGCCGCTATAAAGTAGACCGTCACTTGCAGCACAGAATAGAAAATAGTACTTACTAGCTTGCAGCTCATAATACTTAAATAGGTATCATTAGTTCATTACCTACTCAAATCAATCAAATCGCTTGTAATTTAATTTAGTTACTGCAGCAAGGAAATAAAATGAAATAGGTAGGTACCTACTAGAAGTAGGATGAAAGATGGAAATAGGTACCTACTAGCACAGTACTAGGTAGCTACATCATTGTTTTTGTTTACTTGCTATAATTATTGGCGCCAAATAGAATAATAGTACCTATTCTATTATGCATTTTGCAGTGCACTGCTCGGTCTATTTCTAGCTCGTTATTAAGAGGGCTATTACAAATTTTCTTGTTTTTGAGTGTTTTAAGAGTCTAGCACTCAAATATAAGAAAAATTTTGATTTTTATTTTGAGCACTCCATAGAGAATTAATCAAACTTTCTCGGGCATATATCTTTTTTAATTTTGTGGCCATATCTAAACCATAATCACACTTCTAAAATCTCAGTTTAGAAGTGTGATTATGGTTTAGATATGGCCACAAAATTAAAAAAGATATATGCCCGAGAAAGTTTGATTAATTCTCTATGGAGTGCTCAAAATAAAAATCAAAATTTTTCTTATATTTGAGTGCTAGACTCTTAAAACACTCAAAAACAAGAAAATTTGTAATAGCCCTCTTAACACGACGACTATCGAACTTCTACATTTTTTTTATAATTTAGGATTACTTTGGACAAAATTAGCTAAGTACCTACTTCATATTTAAATAAAGAAGGCAAACTTAAAACATTATGCTCAAAATAATATTGTTTGAGCTATCGATAACCTTTGACAAAACTTAGCCCTATTACCGTGGCCCTATGGCCATAATGCACTTTTTTTGGGACGTAATTAACATTTGCTTATTGATAGTTTCCTCAGAATATAACGCCAATCCTTAAACCGACAATAAAACCGCATTCAGTAGGTACCCATATAGCGCTTTTTGGTAGCCGTTACGAAACAATTCGACACTATTGTGTCGACACTTATTCATTCTAGTAACATATTTTGGTCACAGAGTCGACTTAGTTCCGTCGCTACGACTAAAAATGGGGAACAGTCGACACAGTAACATTTGGTTTTTAAGTTACGTTGCAGTGTGGTAACATTGTTCTTAGTCTGCAACCACTTCTCAGAAATCATTCGTTCGTTCATTCGTTTTCGTTCTCTTTTTGTTCTGCGACTGACGTGAAGTTAAAAATAATAAGAAGAAAACGTCAGCCATCACTGTATAATAAGATACATTTTTATTCATATTTTAATTCGTTTTTATTGTTCAAATCTATGTGGGAAATGAATTTCATTGTGTAATTTGTTCAATTAGTTTGAAATTTTCAATGCGCCACCGTAAAATTGTGATTTAACCTGTGTAGTATAATGTAAACATTATAGTTTGTAAAAACAATTAATAGTTTTACTAACAAGTCTTTACATTCCTAGAGCTTGGAAGATTTTGCTATTATACATTTAATACTAACTATATGCTATGGAACCAAAAATAAACCACAAAATTGTTAATTAACTAAAAAACGTATTTTTATTTTGAGGAAATATTCTAGTCACAACTGGTCAGGAAGTTACTAGATTGTGTCGACATATGTCGACGTGAAACCAGAAGTAGTTACAAAGTTACCGAATTCACAAAATAGTTTATTGCTTCCAGCGTTTCTCAAACGTTCGGACAGGCCATGTTATCAAAATGTTTTCTATAGTAGGTACTAACTAAAGAGGGCTCGTCCCACCTTATATCGGTTGTGCCTAGTACATGGGTCAACAACAAAGACTGTCCTATTTTGGCCAAGGACGAGAAAAAATAGCGACCTTGAACTATTAAGGAGAAATGAAAAAAGTGTGCCTTCAGAGAACTGAAGAAAATTAAAATGTGTCGTGAAAGTAAAAGGCATAGCTACTTTTGCTGAAGAAATTAGATTAGAAGAACTGTATTCTAATTTTGAGAAAACTGAAGATTCTTATGTTTAGCTTTGACCACAGACGTCTGTGGCTTTGACAATTCCTGTATGCGATTCGCTACTTGCGCCAACCCTTCGCCTCGCCTTCGGTCGCCTTTTCGTAAAAGGTTTTTATAACACATTTGCTCGTAAAGGGTCTCTTATTTCACCCATTTCAATATCGTAATGTATCTCATTACGTACTTGTGCAGTAATGTAAATGCTCCGTCTAAAACGAACGGTACTTTTTTAAATCATAGCAGAGTTTTTATGTCAGAAAAGTGGTCAATATTTTATGAATAAAATTAACTGTGGGAGATGAAATATAATAAATAAACATTTAATTCTTTAATTTAATTAATTTTGACAATTAATTACAACCATTTATCTGTAACAAAAACACAAAAATAATAATTTACTTTATTAGTAATACTGGCTGTTTTGTGTCTTTGCCTTAAAAAAAATGCGCTGATGCGCGGGCATCGCTAATTTATGAACAAGTAAAAGATTTATTCGTTTAAAAAAGTCCGGAGTTTTATTTATTTCCTCGCAAATATGTTATAAAACGTCGTATGACATGCGTGCGCTTTGATAATTACAGCCTCTGCTTTATTATACCCCGAGCCGTAGGCGAGGGCTAGCAATATCGCCTCTGCTGTAATTTTCAACTTACCGCACTTATATCATAATGTACTATTAATTCGAAACAACATATTTCCAAATGGATATGCACTTAAAGAAGGTAGAGAGCCGAACCTCGAGACATCATTTACAATATGACAAAGATTATGAATATTACTGCTCACAGAATTATGACCGTAAATTTCTGCGAATTTTTCGATGTAATCAACAAAAAGTTTTTCAGCTCTGTGCCGGTAAGATACATAGACATCAGAATAACAAATAGTGGCGGCACAGAACAATGTAAAGAAATATTGATATACTTCACATGATAAGTGTTCTTTTAGCATTATTGGACCAAAGTATAACAAAATTAAATTCAGCACCTTTCCAAAAGTGAAGGGTATCTAATTCTCTCAGTCTTCCTTGATGTATTTCAGATGGAGTAGTTGATTTTATTTCCATTAATTTTCTAGATTTTTGATAGATCTTGTGGAACCAATAATTTTTTAACTTTTCTGTAGAAAGTCGATGTGAGACGGAATCTTTTCGGTTCTTTACTCATTTTCAACTGCAATCATTTGATCACTTGTCGAAACAGTTTGAGAAACAGTGTCTTATTGTAACTTTTTTATTCACATTTCAGTAATATATTGTTCAGTAATAATCACGTAACATTACGACACCTCGTGTAAATATATGTTTTAAGTTATTATTCTAGTAACATGGTGACCACACAGCTACCACGCATTATTACTCGATTGTACACATGTTACAAACTGAACACTTAGTGTTTAAAAATAAGTACACAAATGTTTACGTTACGTGTAAACACAAAGACTACTTAAAGTTACTGAAATGTTTTCCGGTCAAATTGTGTACGAACTATTACCACACATAGAGACCAAACCCCACACAGTCACCATGTTTCGTAACAGTTACGAAACTGTTGCGACTTGTTACATCTTTATCATATCTGCGACCAAAAAGCGCTATATGGGTAGGTAGGTATAATGGGTGCAAGTTTGTAGAGCGCGTAAGCAAGCTAAGGAATTGTTTTTTTGTATTCAAAAGCTTTGTTTATTCTTTTCAATGGAGATTTTTATCAATTGTTACACCTACAAATTTTAGTCTACTTTTGTTTTCTCTCTTTTACTTATTGGGGTTTGGTGATGTTAAACGTTGAATGAAAAATAACTTTTGTTTTATTTAGGTTAGTTTTAGATGACGTTATAAACAGATCTTTGATAATTAATGTTAGGGTTTGGTGATGTTAAACGTTGAATGAAAAACGGTCCGCGATTCGACCTTCGTGAAATAATTACAAAAATAGTAAGTACCTACCTCTATTTAAACAGCGAACTATTTAAATCGAACCTATTTTGTTAAAAATGACAAAGGTTTTAATTTATTTTGCACGAAGACTTAAGTACCTACCTAATTATTATTCTAAAATAAAAGTAGTCTTCATTGATGTATTAAAAGGCGGCCTCCGAACAGCTATCTGCCAGTTGTCCCGTCAAACGCCGAAACACAGGCAGACAAAGACAAAAATTAAAAAACAATGTAGGTTTCATTCATTAAATTTCTTCATTCATTATTAAATTCATTCATTATTCATTCAGTAAAAAGACACATCAATATTATTTATTTGTTTAGATTCTCTTAATCGCACCTTGCGTTCAAGCACAAGTAATAACAATGGGTACATAAAACCACAAAAAATATCTCGCTCGAGTTTTTACTGTGCTCAAGTTGACAACAGTTTCATTTGTGTGAGTGATAGCTCACTAACACAAACAAAACTGTTCCGTTGCGTGGGTGAGGTAAATTGAGTAAAACGCCATCTATACCAAATAGGTCTAAACAGAATGATTTACAGATGGCCGACTTTTGACAACTTTACCAATCTAAGGGTTCGATTTGAAGTAAAAGGCCTCCTTTATCTTTTTTGTTAAAATAACGTGATTTATGAGTGTAAATAGATAAATTAGCATTAAACAGTGAACATTTGATTTTTGCTAATCTTATTTCGGCCGAAATCTACCGTTTAACGCATTTTAGGGATTGTCAATTTCATTACTGTTACCTATGCTGCCATCTATTGATTTTTTTCAAGACTAATTATAATTTGTTCGGGTTGAGACCCCATGACAGAGGTAAGAATAGCTATTTATTCACCAAGGGGAGTAAGGCACAGATTACTAATCGAGTGTGCATTTGAGGCCCGACGCGAAGCGGAGGGCCGTGAACCACACGAGTTTAGTAATCTGTACTTACCCTCGAGTGATATTATACTGCTTTATACTACACTTGCAAGAAAAGAAAAGAAGAGAAAAGAAAAGAAGAGCAAAGAAAAGAAAAGAAAAGCACAGCAAAGCAAAGCAAAGAAAAGAAAAGAAAAGAAAAAACGTGTTGCGCCGACCCCAAGTAACATGGGATAAGAGCAGGAAGATGATGATGACGTCATCAAGACTTAAAAAAACAAAAACATAACGCGTTAGTAATGCATTACTACCCTGATTTTCAGGGCAGTAATGAAATTCCATACAACATAACTGCCTAGATTTTTGAGAAGGTTTAATGAACAGGTTTCAAGCCTATTAGTGGGGTAGTATTGGTACACTTACTAAGCAAGTGTAGTATAAAAAAAATTGTCTTGTAGTTTTTGAGAACAAATTCAAAAGTCAAATTGGTTATTTGCAAACAATAATTAGAATTATTTAATTACGATGTATTAATAATAATTATGTAGTTACCTATAGAATGGTATACAGTTTGGTACTACCATATTTTGCCAATAAGCATGCAAATTGAATAGAAAACTATTTAAAAAATAATGCTTCAATATTCGTGTTTACATGCTATTTCTGATAGATAAGAAATGAGAAATTATTTAAAAGGGATAAAAAGGTACAGTCAATCCCAAAAAGATGTAAACAAGCACAAAGAACCATTATTTGTCTATAACCATTATTCCATAATTGTGTATATTATGGTCTAAGATCTGGGGGTCTAAAATGGCCGCTTTAGCAGAATCGTAATATGAATCACGCTAAAAATTTAAAATTCTTAAAATGGACTTTATTGTTATGAGTATAAAGTCCATTTTAAGAATTTAAATTTTTTAACGTGATTCATACTAAGATTCTATGTGGATTCTGCTAAAGCGGCCATTTTAGGCCTGCCGGTCTAAGAAATTTATACCCTCATCTGTTATTTCTATGTGATAAGAAATAAATGATAATAATAATAATAATAAAATATCAATTTATTTTCTCTACACAAGATAGATAATACACTCATTGACATATCGCGAATAAGTTACCCTAATTAAATTGTGTGCGGATAATACTAAACAATATATATTTTTTAATTAAAATATTAAAATCTACTTCCCTCATTAGTTATTTAAAAAAATCGTTCACTAGTTAAAAGAACAATACCCAACAGTATTGTTCTTTTAACTAGTGAAAGAGAAGTAAAGGTTGTTGTTGAAGTTGATTAAAAACAGCAATTTAATTCATTCAATTCGGTAATATTCACTAAAATATTTGTCTGTGTTCATTCATTATATTTTTTAAATCTTTGATGCTTCGTGGTCTGTCACTTATTATACAGGGTGGAATATTTGCATGACACCTGGAGGGAAAGTACTCTAAATATCGGAGATAGCAAATTTTACTCAAACATTCCTTATTTTTATAAAGAAATTAATCTGCATTCAAAGATTTTGAAAATTCGCGTGCCACACGCAGGAATCGAACCGGCTAAATTGCAAAAAACTTTATAACTTTAGATTTCTTGGTTTTCCTTTCATTTCATTTATAATTTTTGTTAGAGAGATTTGATCTTTATGATTGACCCTATGGTGCCATAAAAGTACAGGTTGTTATTTTTGCAATTTAGCCGGTTCGATTCCCAAGTGAGGCAAGCGAATTTTCAAAATCTTTGAATGCAGATTAATTTCTTTTTAAAAATAAAGGAATGTTTCCTTTGAGTAAAATTTGCTATCTCCGGTATGTAGAGTACATTCCCTCCAGGTGGCATGCAAAAATTCCACCTTCTATAACTTGACTAATTATTTACTAAATATCTGTAATCACAATACCTAATTTTTTCAGACACTTTTCGAAATCTGGCTGATGGTCTGTGAGAAATGAGAAACCACGATTTAATATATTTATTTACTAATTCCCACATTCATTCTACAATTAATTTCAGACTACTACTGTCCTGGATTTTTTTGAAAATTCCCTATTTGGTCCCTCAGTTCACACGCACATGAAACTTCCTCGAGTCGTTAGGCGGTTAGCGCCTGGTAAGTATTATTCAGGGCGTTAAAACACGCTTTTTTTTCAAATAAAGTATGAGTTAACTAGGCCCATTCTGTAGTGAAACAACTAACGATATGTCAACTTACTCCCAAAAATAAAGTTATTTACCTGAAACCAGCATTTAATTCCATGACAAACTTAGATATCTGTAGCGGTTTCACGTAGTCACCCCGCGTAGCTGCGTTTACTGACAAACGAGACTGAAAACGAAAATAGTAGGTAAATACATTTTGATACAAGTGGGCAAACTTTGACATTGCATGTGAGGTGGACGTTGAGCCGATAGTTCAAAAAACGTCGTGTTAAACGACGTTTTTTGAACTATCGGCTCAACGCCGAAAGATATAAATAAAACAACGCGCTTTTAACTGGCAGACAAGACTTGCTTAACTTTTCTGGGATGAAATATAAAAATAAACTTATACAAGTACATTTTTGGATGCCATTAGAGAATACCTTACCAGTTCTGAGCACAGCTGCAGCAGTCCATTTAGATAGTCCTCTATGTCCAAGTGGAAGCCAGTCTGCCTTTCACACGCACTTACTGAAATTAATCGAAGAGTTATTAGACAAATAACTGATAAGGCAACCATGGCATCAGACATTTATAGGTGGGCCCTGTGGATTCACATGCTATTTCTGTTTTGCTTGGCTCCTAAGGTTCGCAGCGTGATGTTAAGTTAATCTTCCTCAAGAATTACCAAATACACAAGAGTTTCAATTCAAACTGATGGTTTCACAGATTAGCACATTGAAAGTCCAAACAAATAAATTCAGCTTTATTCTATTATTATCAGTAAGGAATTTCTTATTGGTATTCAAATATTTATGTAGAAGACTAGTCAAAATAATGACATTTTCTACACTTGGGATATGTTAGTTTTTTTGTCTTGATTCATTGGAATTACTTTGACAACTCAAGTAGAAAAACTTAGCAATGGTCAGAACGCAGAATACAAAAGCACTTGAAAGTGTTTCATACTTTGACACTACATTTAATGCACGGTGCATTTTCAATCGGGCTAAGACATTCGTGCATTCAATGTAATTAATGATACAATGCTAATTGAATGACGTTTTCTGGATTAGACTGGAGAAACTGAAAAGGGCATCACTTAACGTATAATTGGCAAAGCCCAAGCTACCTTCGCCCTGTTTGGCTGGCAATCACGTAAAATTTACTAATGAAAACTAAAAGGTAAAATCAAAATTTTCGATGCTCTATGGGTGCGGAACGTAGAATGGAAGAGAGGTAATCTCACGCCAAACCCGTCTCACGACAGTCTCAACCAGTTGACTCAGTTGTCAACCTGTCTTCATAGCATCCTCGGAATTTACTGGCCAGAGACCATACCTAACAATCGAGCTACTAAAGAAATGTCACGAGAGCCCTACCAGATCAATCAACGTACTCGTAATGGAGAAGGATCCGTCGCACGCTCTAGAGGGATTCCGATCAGATATCCAAACATTTTAATTCAAGTCAATGGAGAAAGAAACTTTAATTAAGGTTACACTAGTCGGTCATTCTTCCCTACAAACGTAGTGTGGTGATTGCTCGTCTATTTGACGGTGTAGGTTCAAAACTAAAAATTGTATCAATTGGTCTTGTCTAGCCCTGTATAGAAGCAGGATTGGCAAAAAAATATTGTTTTGGAAGTTATGAGCGTCGAAACTTCCATATTTCAACACTAATTTTAACTCATCTTTGGGCGTAAATAAATAACTTATATTATTATGTAGTATGAAAATGGAAAAGTGAAACCTTAAAAGCTTAATATATTTTTAAGATTTCATAAGATTATTTAGTAAAAAGTTCAAAAAAAAAAAAATTGTGTAGATATTTATTACATCCAATAGTTTTTGCATAATATCGATACGCCCAAAGGGCAATCACAACAATTTATGATAAAAATAAAATATTTATAATAAAAATGTAATATTTTTTCGCGCTTGTTTTCGTTATAAATCTTCGTATATTTCGCTAAATAAATAAAAACTAGTTAATGGTGCCGATTCCCTTGTTTACAAACTAAACCAAATTTAAGTTTAGTGCATCTTTTTCTTTCTGTTTCATTAAGAAAAGGACAGAAGATAAATTTTAGTTATGTTCTGTCAAATTAATCAGCGCCATACAAGTTTTAGACGCGATTAAAAAGTTGACTACTATAATTACATCAAATTACGTCAGGTGCTGACTAATTTGACAGGATTAAACTAATATTTATCTTCTGTCCTTTTCATAATGAAATAAAAAGAAAAAGATGCATTCAACTTAAATTTAGTTTAGTTTGTGAACAAGGGAATCGGCACCAATTAAATACTAAATAAATTAAAAACTTTAATAAATAGCAAGCATATTAGCCACGCCCGCCACCGATTTCGAGCCGTCGAGTAGTGCAACCCTAAGGGACCTTATTTATTATTATTTTTAACCGACTTCAAAAAAGGCGGAGGTTATATGTTCGTGTGTATGTATTTTATTTTTTATTTTTTATGTATGTTACCTGATTTCTCTCCCATTTGTGGACCGATTTTCAAAATTCTTTTTTCATTTGATAGAGTACACTCCTGAGGTGGTCCCATTTTAATTTGGTGAAGATCTGATGCTGACCTTCGGAGATATACAATGGAACTCTTCAAAAAGAGACGGCAAATCTGTTGTGATAGCTCCAATCGGTTGGATGTTCATTGTTTATACAATATCATGACGGAACATCACGCCTGTATGCTCTGAGGGGGTACGCAGAAGTGTACAATTTACCTGATTTCTCTCCCATTTGTGGACCGATTCTCAAAATTCTTTTTTTATTTGAAAAAGTATACTCCTGAGGTGGTCCCATTTTAATTTGGTGAAGATCTGATGCTGACCTTCGGAGATATACAATGGAACTCTTCAAAAAGAGACGGCAAATCTGTTGTGATAGCTCCAATCGGTTGGATGTTCATTGTTTATACAATATCATGACGGAACATCACGCCTGTATGCTCTGAGGGGGTACGCAGAAGTGTACAATTTACCTGATTTCTCTCCCATTTGTGGACCGATTCTCAAAATTCTTTTTTTATTTGAAAAAGTATACTCCTGAGATGGTCCCATTTTAATTTGGTGAAGATCTGATGCTGATCTTCGGAGATATACAATGGAACTCTTCAAAAATAGACGGCAAATCTTTTATGATAGCTCCGATCGCTTGGATTTTTATTGTTTATACAATATCATGACGTAACATCACGCCTGTATGCTCTGAGGTGGTACGCAGATGTGTACAATTTACCTGATTTCTCTCCCATTTGTGGACCGATTTTCAAAATTCTTTTTTTACTTGAAAGAGTATACTCCTGAGGTGGTCCCATTTTAATTTGGTGACGATCTGATGCTGATCTTCGGAGATATACAATGGAACTCTTCAAAAATAGACGGCAAATCTGTTGTGATAGCTCCAATCGGTTGGATGTTCATTGTTTAAACAACATCATGACGTAACATTACACCTGTTTGCTCTGAGGGGTACATAGAAGTGTACAGTACACCCAGATTTCGACAGTTATGGCATGTTATGTTCCATTTATTGGGGATAAGCCTATTACCATGACATGTATTGTTAACCATGTACAATGAATGCATAGCAAATATTTGTAAGTATAGGATATTACAACTAAAAATGGAAAAATAAAATAAAACTTTTTTTCCAAAAATAAAACCGACTTCAAAAAAAACAACAAACAAAAAAAACACAAAAAGAAAAGGACAAAAAAATACACTAAAAAAAAACAAAAAAAAAACACTAAAACAAAACCACAAAAAAGTGAAAAATAACTTTAGCTTCAGAAGCCGGTGAGAAAAACACCAAATCAATCAAAGGTCAAGCTTCAGAAGTCGGTGACAAAAACACTAAATCAATTAAACAAGGTCACCGACTTCTGAAGCTTGACCTTTGATTGATTTGGTGTTTTTCTCACCGGCTTCTTTAATGGTGTCGATTCTGTTAGAATAGCCTAAATGAAGTTTAGTTTGTGCACAACAGAATCGACACCAATGCATGGTTAGCATTTTCTCACACTGCCTTTTAGTAAAAGATTGCAATATCCTAAATTAAGTTTAGTTTGTGCACAACAGAATCAACACCAATGGTGCCGATTCCCTTGTTCACAAACTAAACTAAATTTAAGTTGAATGCATCTTTTTCTTTCTATTTCATTATGAAAAGGACAGAAGATAAATATTAGTATAATCCTGTCAAATTAGTCAGCACCTGACATAATTTGATGTAATTTTAGTAGTCAACTTTTTAATCGCGTCTAAAACTTGTATGGCGCTGATTAATTTGACAGAAAATAAATAAAATTTATCTTCTGTCCTTTTCTTAATGAAATAGAAAGAAAAAGATGCACTGAACTTAAATTTGGTTTAGTTTGTAAACAAGGGAATCGGCACCATTGTCTGTATTCTACTTACTGCCTAACACTTGAGCACAAGTGTCACTTGAAGTGAGGGTTCCGGTCTCCAGCCAATCAGTAAGAGCAATCAGAAAGCAGAACCGCTGCAGCATGCTGCGCCAGTGCTCTTGGTATCTAAGGAAAAGTAAATCAAAATGGGCTCCCTAGTTCAAACTGCTGGGACACAGGCCTCCCCTCTATGAGGGAATAGGCTGTAATCCACCAAATGGGCTCAGTCCTGATTGGTAGATGCCAAATGTCTTGGAATTTTGGTTCTAGAACATGCCAGTTTCCTCACATTGTTTTCTTTCACCATACAGAGAGCACTGGTGATGCAATAAATTACAATAAGTAATGCAGTAAGTTTAGTGCGGTTAGGGAGGGGGGGGGGGGGCACCGAGGTCTGGGGCTGACAGGGCAAACATTCCGTTATAGATTCACATGGGTTCAGCAAACAATGAACACATAAAAAAATAAAAAATATTATTGACAATGTGTTGTTTTTGTGTACACAAATAAGAAATGTAAGGCCCTATTTATGACACAAACCCTTACAGCTCATTTGTATAATTATTAGCTCATATTAAATAAACACACTCCAGTTGCGGGACACTCCCTGACCGAGTCGCAAAAGTCCAAACTCAATGTTTGCCAAAGGGCGATGGAGCGTAGCGTATTGGGTATTAAGCTCAGCGACAGAATTCACAATACCACAATACGCTCAAGATACGGAATCGCTGATGTGGGCAACAAGACTGCTGGGTTGAAGTGGGAGTGGGCGGGCCATGTCTGTCGAATGCATCAGGACCGATGGGCCAGAGTCGTCACACAGTGGGTGCCAGAAGACGGGCGTCGTCGCCGAGGAAGGCCTAGAAAACGCTGGAGTGACGACTTAGAGGCGTTTGTTAGATATTGGCCTGAGAAAGCCGCACGGAGAAAGGAGTGGAAGGCTATGGGGGAGGCCTTTGCCTAGCAGTGGGACAATATAGGCTAATAAAAAAAATAAAAAGTTGCGGGAAGGTACTATGCACTTAACCCTTTGAAAAAAATCAACAATATAATATTATTATCAAAACAAAGGTGTACTTACTTGTAATAGTCTTTGGGGGGCACAGCCTCCTTCAGTTTTGCGAATCCTGTGCGAGAAGACTCGAACAATTCCCTGGCTTTGTCACAGGCTGGGATAACTAAAATAATATTACGTTGAATAATCGAAGAAGTTGTGGTGCATGTATTTTTAAAGACTGTTCGCACTTACTGGCACTCTCATTGTAATGTATCACTTGGAGTAATGTGGTCGCTTCGCGCAATATTTGGCCAATATCTTTGCAGATGCTCCGAATAACCTACACCAAGGAGCATGTTATGATTAATTGATAAAATGAAAAATAAATAAATTAAAAAAGTTTGGCTTTGCCACTGACGAAGAACAACTTTTTTGCATCAGAAATTTGCAACCTACCTCTCGTACGTCGTATTCTTCATCGATATCCTTTTGAAAATCTGTGAATATAGTGCTTATAACGGCTCGATTGTCACTCATTTTCTCTAATTTCTAACGTACTTTTTATTGTCTAAAAAACATCAACACAGTGCGTTGACTTGACGGTAAGGCAATTTATTTAACAGAAAGGCAGTGTTGCCAACTCAACTACTTCAAAATCTGCTAAATTGGTGTAAAAAATATGCCAAAAATATGCTAACTGTAGCAGAGTACTGCCTGTTTGCGGTGAAGCGTTTGCAGAAACGATTGAGAGGCTTTTATTAGGAATAAAAGTAAATATAATATCTGAAGAAAATGTATTTAGATGACAAGTTTAACAGTGACAGACAAAACTCAAACGTCATACACAAAAAACGAAAACATTGACAAGTTATGTCTCTTCAGCTGTAGCAGATTATCAAAAAGAGGCTATAATACTAACCTGTAAAAAATGCCAACATAAATGTCAGTATATTAAGAAATTAAATCAAGGGAATAGAAAATCAATGTCTTGATATTCATCAACATTAGCTGATGTGGAAAGCTGAGAGCTAGAGTCGTAACTCTCTTTGGTTCCGATACAGTCGTGCATTGTCTGGAACAGTGTAAGAATAACAGCACTTTCCTGCTCTTTTTAGGCCGGATCTGATGTACAAAATGGGATTCAGGGTTCTCACCGCCAAACCGCCGCGGAGTCGAGTATCGTTTTAAATTTTTATTTCAAGAAAGATTATGATTTACATTCTTTTCATGTTGTATATACATTCTTTTCATGTTGTATAAAATATGTAAAAAATAATGCTATATGCTAAAAGCTAAAAAATATGCTAAGCAAGAACCAAATATGCCAAATTTAGCATTAAATATCCTAAATTGGCAACACTGCAGAAAAGAAAGGAAATCAGTATTGATTTTTAAAACTTTTTTAGCAATTGGACGCTAGCCTTTTAGGGATAAAATAAAAAAATAGTAAAAAAAAACTAAAAAAACACGCTTTATATAGAAAACCAAACTAAAAAATAGAAAATAAATTTTAATAAATTTGAAGAATAGTTTATATAATTCTAACAAATATAAATGAATAATAGTGTTAATAAGAAAAAAATGTTTAAAAAATCACAATAGAGAACGTGCAGGAACTATAGGTGGCAGCACTAAACGACAAAAGAGACACTATGCGGACAGTAAAGGAAACTTATGCTGTCACCTGTCACGCAAATCTCTTCAAAAGTATTATTTTTGATTATGATAAAAGGTATAAAACATGGGTTCCGGTCTATCAATAATGTTCGTCAGCGTAACATGAATGTTGACCAATATGAATTTTGTATGTTTCGTTTATTTTCTCTGATGAAAATTGTGGTGCATGAAGAAACGGTGGCTTAAACAACTTTCTTATTTTCAACACATGTTTTAATGGAAGGGAATCCTTTATCAGCGAGAACAGTATCTCCAGGCTATAACAAATCAATCCACAATCATTTGTTATAAGCAATCACTATAACGCCCTCCGTAGCATTTATATACAAAACTTAGGAAACCACAAGGAGTGCAGCCAATTAAAAACTTTATTGTATAACTATGTTTCTATTCTGAGTTCATATGGAGACTGTTGAGGAATATTCGGTGTGAACTTCAGTGCAGTCTGGAACGCCCTCCGTAGCATTTAATACAAAACTTATGAAACCACAAGGAGTGCAGCCAACTAAAAACTTTATTGTATAAGTACCAATGTTTATAATCTGAGTACATGTGGACTCTTTGTTCAACTGTTGAGGAATATTCGGTGTGAACTTCAGTGCAGTCTAATCCATAATCATTTGTTATAAGCAATCACTAGAACGCCCTCCGTAACATTTAGATACAAAACTTATGAAACCACAAGGAGTGCAGCCAACAAAAAGTTTATTGTATAACCATGTTTATAATCTGAGTACATGTGGACTCTTTGTTTAATTGTTGAGGAATATTCGTTGTGAACTTCAGTGCAACATATGTGTGTTCGCTGAAGTTTAAATGGTACGCCAGTACCATTTAATGTTTGCTTGGACGGTTGATTTTGAAGGCTATTGAACTTTTTCAATGCAGAGTGTAACAAAAACAAATTGTGTTTAAATATTTTTCTTACTGCATTTATCCATTTTATGCGTTTTTCACTTAAACATGGTATGAGAGTACTATTCTTTGGAAAGTAATAGAATTTTATTATTTTACGCTATTTGATTAATTTTCATTTTTGTGGATGTATTGGTACATCCAGAAATGCAACAATGGATTATGATTAGCTAGAATAATCATTTTCAATAATAAAATTAATTCTGTTTACTTGTTTTACATGTCAATGTAAAGTATTAATAGGGTACAAGATTCGGATTGGTGACGCCGGTCGGCGCCACCGTCGTTGTGCACGTTCCCTATAGGCTCCAGTCGTAGGACACAGCTCGTGGCGGAGGAGTGGTAAACAAACGAGGCCAAGGTGAATGCTCCAACCAGCCCGCGAAATTCAAATTTTCTTACGGTTTTTGCAATTTGCAGGCCAATGCTAGGGTGAATGTTGATTAAAATATTATTCGCGGCTGTAATTAACGTACGTAGTTACAGAATTATAATCATCAAAATCATCAATACAACCCTCCAAGTTCACATGGGTGTAGAAATTAGTTTTTCTGTTTTTTTTTTTGGTTCTTTCACCTTTATGAATTTGGAAGGTTGTATTGATGATTTTGATGATTATAATTCTGTAACTACATACGTTTATCAGCCGCGAATAATATTCTAATCAACATACAACCTAGCACTAGCCTGTAAATTGAAAAAACGTAAGAAAAGTTGGCACTTTTAATGACAAACGTAAAAAGAGCTCCGCTTTACATACATTTTGTATAGCATCTGGAGCAACTGCATCAACTGCTTGAGATAGAAAACAAAGTTCAAATTGCCATGGACGAACGCCAAGCACGCGGTATTTCTCAAAAGCGTGAGTACGCTTGCCGCGTGCCGCAGTTTGTCTTCTACCGCTCGCTACAACACGTAATTTTGCGAAATAAGCCTTGGAGCAATGGATTAGTTACGAATTTCTTCTTCATCTCCAAACAATAGACTTTACTATCCATTGGGGAAATTTGACAGTTTGTGGTAACTTGATGTGCTGTTACTTGTACTTTGTACCCATTTCATTTTGACCGCGCGCTTACTAGGGGGCGCTTGGGTAATGTTTGCACACGGGCGCTACGTGGGCTAGAGACGCCTCTGCGGGTACGGTGTAACATCTTTCACGAAAGCCACTTCAAACTCAGTTGTCATCAATTTGATAAATGATGTTTATTTTGCAAGTAGGTTTTTACAAACACTTTTACACGTCATTTTTTTTTAAACTAGATGGGGCCGGTGTTTCGTACCTGACTACTCTGAGAAGAAACAGCCGAAAAAACTCAGAGGTCATAGTCTCTTTTGAAGTCCAGACATAATCTTGCTCAATTCACATGAGGACTATGCAGATTAGCGTCGGAGATGGTCTTTTGAAGAAAGATCCATACAGATTTGAGTGGACCTCTGTGCAAGCATTTGTTAGTTATCGTGTAGCTCGACTTATAACTCAAGGAGCTCAACGAAACGACGAACAATACCAAAGAAAGGACATTTGGGTAGGTCGCATATAGTACTCAAACTGCCAGACAGTTGTGGGAAAAAATCAAACAAAAAAAGAATTTAAAAAATGTGACCCACATGGGGGGACCATGTGGATCACATTTTCTAATTTTTTTTCATTCAAACAATCACAATAATCAAATAAAATGATTTTTTTTTTCATTCAAACAATCACAATAATCAAATAAAATGAATATAATAACAAGTTCTTTTCAAAACTTATGTTTATTTTCAGTAATATTTACATTATTTACATACCTAAATCTATAACAGAAATAAAAATATTTACGAGTATCAAAAAGGGTTACAGGGCGTCGAAAAATTCGTCCACATCGCTGTCAACAGGAAACGTGCCCAGAAGGCTGGCAGCATTGCCACGTTGGATGGCAATGCTGATTCTTTGGCCAAAAAATAGGCCCGCCCTCTGGTCACGTGAACAGTCGACCAACCGTTTGGCGATTTCTCGAAAAACTAGGTGGGCACTCGGACCCCATGGCCCTAGTGTTTCAACCCCAAACGGCTCAAACACATAATTACCAATTAAATTATTGTATTTGCGCCGTTTGAGGTTTTCAGCACCTGCAGCAGCCGCCCCAGCGCAGCACACTGTGCTAGGAAGATGGGATGGCGCAAGGGTGTCGACGCAAGTTGCGTCCCACACCAAAGGCCTACCCAACTTCCATGGCATTATGGTCATACCATCTGGTCTCTTGCCATCGACGCGTGCCAAGCCAGTGGGTTCTAATATAGCTGGCACCCCGGCGGTGGCAAGAGCACGACGGATGAGATCATTAATGCTAGCGTGCCGCGCTATCCGACCTGCACTCTTACTGCAAGAAAGGCCATGGTGTCCGAGGCAGTCGACTGCTTCACCACATTGACAGCGATGTGGAGCCCCACAAGGAGCGCCCAAACGCAAACATGTAGCGAGCCGGAAGGTTGTGTCACCTAACATATTGCCTATATTAGGTGACGGTAGTGCTTGAAGCCAGAGGCCCGACTCCCATTCACCCACAGCCAGCAGGCGGGCACGCTCAGCAGTATTGGTAGACGTATTAATAAGTTTATTCCGTACCAACCTGCAGAGCGGCTCATCCCACTGTCTCTGGGAAAACGGGTTCTCGGGCCGATCCGTGTCCGGGCAAGCCACTTTCCAAGTGTCCTCTGCGTCGGTCAAGCACGGCACTTCCGAGCTAACCAGGAAAAGAGTTAAAATTTTCCTGGTTAGCTTTTCAGTGCTGTGGACAGAAGACAGGAACGCCGGTAAGCTAACACTAAAACTTTTCAGCATGCCACAAGGCCGCATGCTACAATAATTTAAAAAGTTGCGCATTGTGGCTAGAATCGTGCGGCATGGCAACAAATTGCGTCATGTGGCAGACTGTTGCAGCCAGTCGCAGCTTCTATCCAAACACAATGGATTCCATGGCACATTTTTGGTGCGTCATACAGTTTATAGTTTAAGGTTTACGATGCCGATGTTGCCTCGGCGTAAAATAGGCTGCCGCATATGTTGGTTGTTTGTAGCATACCACAGGATGAGGCACGCCAGATTATGTAGCATGCTGCAATGTGGCACAGTGTTGCCCCGGTGCGTGTAAAGCAGCCTCTATACGAAACTAACCTTTTGACAGTTATTTGATGGACACTGAGCCCAGTAACTATAATTTCGAGCTGTCAACAGAGATAAGTAATAGCCCTACTGGTGTACCCAACCCTGCCCAAGACGAAGGGATATACTCAGTGTTTTCCATTTAAATTTTTTCCAACCTGAGGCTGTACTATTTTGCTGAATGGAACAAATATTTGTATGACTGTATACAAATATTTGTTCCGTGCCGTGCGGGGAACCCGCGACACGCAGAGCAGCACCCAATGTGTGCGTTACCCTGGCAAAATGTTGTGCATTTGAGAGATGAAACCATAAAAAATAATTAGTGTACCATGAGGAGCAATTTGTTTAATAGTAACAAAATTTGTGTGAATTGTAGTTTTAAAGTTATTTGAGAAAAACACATTTTGCTGGAGTAACGTTTGAAACGTTATCCTGGCAAAATCGATTTTCAAAATTCGTTCAGCTCGGAACCAAATACATGATTAGATAGCTTTTGTTGCGTAGTAAATGTTTGTAAATAGCAAAATTTGTGTGTGGTATGGTTCTTGAGTTATTTAAGATTTTGCTGCGGTAACGTTTTGGGATTTCCAAGATCTCGAAAACGGCTCAACGCAGAAGATTGATAAAAATACCATTAGGAGACCTTAATTTCTTTAAATTTGTTTAAATCATTAATTTTTGATTTGGTTGTCGTAAACCAATGGAATTAAATAATTTAAAAAATCAGATAAAAACGGATTTGCAAGTAAACCACAACACTTATAACCAAATAAACAGCTGTAAAAAATACCCATGATAGACACTTATAAAGTCAGGTAAAATAAATGATGTAACTTTATACGATATGAAGATAAGAACAAAACTGATTAATTTTAGACTGGTCGTACTTTAGCGATGAAATACGCAGTTCCCAAAACAATAAGAAACGTGGCATACTTTAAACAAATTAAAATGATTCATGAACATTAATTCCTGTTAATTTCAGCTTTGAAAGTTATATCAAAATCAAGAGTATGTCAGAAATTCTCTAAGCCGACCAAATTAAAAAGGTCACTTCAGCGGCCGCACTATAAGTAATCGTAACCATCTTAAATGAATGGTATAATACGCATGTTTTGTAAGTACAGTTGCATAAGTACGTTGTTGTTACTGTTGCGTAGCGTGCTGGTCAGGTTAGTAAAAATAATAAAATTATCATGATTCATTATTACCCGACTGCGCCAGAAGGAGGGTTATGTTTTTCGAGAGTATGTATCATATCTAATTGTTTGGCACGCTCTGTGGCCTGAACGGTTCGATGGATTTTAGCTTGAGAGGTATCGATAGATTCGTATTTACTGTAAGAGGGACACTGGGTATATCAAAATAAAATAAATAAAAAAAAACAAAATGGCGGATTTTTCGCGGAAAATTCAAATGTTTGGCACGCTCATGTTTGTGGTACGGACAACAGCTTAGGTATAATACGTCCAATAAAGGTCATCGTTATGTATGAATCCGTCGCTTTTTAGTAGTCATTCGAATTTGGTCGGTTAACCAGCCGTTATTTACATGTTTAGTTTTTTGTTTATATTTAATTAATGCGAAACATTCCAAGCTGAATATTTTTACCGTATATTTTTGCATAAAGGCACACATTATTGGTTTACACCTACACATATGGGATTGAGCTGGTTCCTTGTATTTTGCCGTTTAAGTTATGTCACCATCGTTTTCACAGCAGATATGGCACCAATTAAACGTTCCACTCATATAACTTTATGAGACACTTTCCTGCTAGGGTAACGTACACAACCGTGCCATCAATGATCAACTGCAGTAACAAAAGCCCACGTTTAGCAAACGGGACGTTTAATTTTTCAAATATTTGCGATGAACTCGAAATCGGGCCAACATAAGGTGGAAGCGCCACGGTTGCCCGCGAAAATTCAAATTTTCTTAAGTTTTTTGGATTTGCAGGTCAGTGTCAGGTTGTTTGTTTATTTAAAATATGATTCGCGGCTGTAACAACTATGAGCTATGTAGTTACAGAATAAAATCATTAATACAACCAGATACAACCGTTTAAGTTCATGTAACTGTCAAGAATGACTATTAAAGAAATTCTTGATAGTTACATGAACTGAATATGAATTACAACTAGCACTTGTCTGCAAATTGCAAAAAAACGTAAGAAAGTTTGAATTTCGCGGGCTACCCTGGAGCATCCACCTTAAATCCCACAATTTTTGACAAACACACAGGATCAGTTTCCGGTCGATCAGAAATCAGTTACAGACGTCACAGTTAAGGTGAATGCTTCAACCAGCCCGCGAAATTCAAATTTTCTTACGTTTTTGGCATACAACCTAGCACTGGCCTGCAATTTGCCAAAAACGTAATAAGATTTGAATTTCGCGGGCTACCCTGGAGCATCAGCCTTAACAAAAATTCTTATTAACTTTTATTTCTATTAACTTTGACATCCGGTTATACCAGGTCCGGGGTTAAAACAGAGGACTCTCTTTTTTTCCAGTAGTTAATTCTCGAAGGATAACTCGACTTACACGCGGGCGAAGCCGCAGACAAAAGCTTGGAAATAAGGAATAAAAAAAAGCCATTTTCAGTTCAAGTCATAATTTATTTAAAATAACTTAGAGTAAATTATACGTAATACTTTTAATTCAGTACTAAGCGAGTTATTCGGGATTGGGTTTCAGCCCCCTAATACTTAAGTCATATACGACCTCCTCGATCTTCTTCACGTCGTATTTTAGAGCATCGATACGCTTGCGCAGGTGCTCGTTATTTTGGTTCAGTAACCTGGAAATAGAGAGTAAAATAAATATTTAGAACAACTTAATTTTTTATTTGAGTTGCTAATACCTACTCGATCTGGAGCATTGTGTGATTGATTAAAATGTCAAGAAAGATAAGAAATAAGTAATAACTATCGTGTTTTGAGAAGGAGTTCAATTAGCAAGGTATAGCCCAAGAGCTGGATCGAATGAACTCTATACATTCTTCCGATCTATCTCTTGAACTATACCATACTAATTGAACTCATTACATCTTCTAAACTAAGACCCGATTAAATCTGTGACTTGGTGACAAATTGCGAAAAATTGGCGACAGAATATGGGAGAAAACAGATCTTTGCTAGGTGCCCTAGTTCAGGGTTACTCAAAGTGGGGTTCGCGAACCCCTAGGAGTTCGCCATGCGACGGGAGGGGGTTCGCGACAAAATTTACATACTGGCGGCTGGGTGACTGGCAGGCGCGTGCGGAAAGCATAAAGGCGCGCGCGCGACTTTGATAGATTTTTGGGCAGCTAGACAGGAAGAATATACTGAACTCTCACGCAAAGCGGTAAATTTCCTTTTACCCTTTGCTACAACATACTTATGTGAGACTGGATTTTTATTGTGATAAAAACGAATTATAGAAATTGACTTGATGCTGAGTCAGAATATTAAGGCTTAAATTGTCCTTTATTATTACAAAAATTGACTCAATTTGTGACAAGAAACAAGCCCATCCATCGTATCAATATTTGTTTTTGGCCTGTATTTGTTACTTTTTATTCAATTAATAAACTTTATGTTATTCTATATACAATGTTATTATTTTCTTGTTTGGCGACAAATTTCGTCTAATTAGCGACAATTTTTTTGTGTTATCAAAATTAAAATCCCTGATGGTGGCCAAGCCAGCGTCAATGACACCCACAGATCATAGAAATAAAATAGTTATAGTTCATAGTTTCTATGATCTGTGATGACACCAAATAGTTAAGCCACTAAATTTAAACAACAAATCAATCGTAACAATCTTTTTTTGGGTAGAGTAGACTCTTTTTATTAGTGTTTAATTTCAACACAACACAACAGCTCATAACGTCCACTGCTGGACATAAAGAATTGTCAACTTACTCCCGAAAATAAACTTAGGCTTACCTGAAGCTTGCATTTAGCCCCAGGACAAACTGAGAGATCTGCAGAGGTTTCACGTAGTCACCCCGCGTTACTGCGTTTACTGCCAAACGAGACTGAAAACGAAAATAGTGGGTAAGTACATTTTGATACAAGTGGGCAAACTTTGTCATTGCAGCCGAAGCGGAATTGATACGACGTTTTTCAATACACTTATGAAGAAATAAGGTCTCCCAAAGAGATAATGCGCATAGAAATCTTCGTCACTGTTCGGCAACGGTCGTATTCCCCGAGCGTCGGAAGACGATATGTATATAGAGTGGTTAAGTGCATTTTCTTCATGCATAATTTAGTAGAATTATGTGTTTTGTGCTAAAAGAGATGAATATTGATTTATCAGTAACGAAATTGATTCGATAATTCGATGTAAGTAAATAGCGAGGAAAACGACACGATTGCGAATATGCTAAAATCTTTGTTGAATTGATTTACTTTTAATATATATTTAACGTAGGTATTTTTAATATTAAAAAACGTGAAAAATGTTAGTATATTTACCTATTTTACAAAATAAACTATTTCAATTTGAATAAGATAATTAAAGTTGAAATTAAATTCACCTTTGAAAACAAAACCAAGAAGGGTGTGTAATAGCAGCTCTATATAATTCCACACAGAGAGAACACGTGCAGTCACCACCAATATATAAAGACGACTGACGGATCTTTGACTGACCGGCGACAGCCACCGACCGCCCGAATTGTTTTCAATTGTTTCACATGATTTGACATATGACATTGACTCCTGTTTCTTTCGAACAAGGTACAAAATTCAAGTGCATTGTTTAGGGCTCTCTCCGATTCAATGATTCGGGTGTTTCCGGGAATACGACAATTGGCGAAGATTTGCATGCGCATTATTAATTTGGGAGTACTGTATGTATCTTTGTCGTTAATTATTACTAGCTTATGCTGCAGCTTCGCCCACGTGTAGTTCTGGAATTGCACACGGGGTCCTACTTCCGGGATTAAAAGACCATCTGGTATTCCAGACTATAATCTATTTGTGTTAAATTTCATCCAAATCCATCCAGCCGTTCTGTGCGGGATCAAACGTTCATCTATCCAATCTTTCACATGTATAATCACATTTACATATAATCATATATATGTTATGGTCCAAGTGATAAATTGGGCATTATACATAATGCCCGGTCATTATGAAAAATGGCCAATGTGAGAGTGCAATTTCAAACAATCAAATTGACCGGGCATTATACATATTGTCCATCACCTTTTGGGCAGAGTAATACAATAGTTATTTATGCAACTGTTGTATAATGAGGGGTATTAAAACACGAATGTGGGTTTATCACAAGAGGCGAAGCCGAGCTGAGTTCATCATCATCTTCCTGCCCTCATCCCATGCTACTTGGGGTCGGCGCAACATGTTTTTTTCTTCCATTCTCCCCTGTCAACCGTCACACAGTCATTCACACCTTTTTCATTCATATCATTCCTTACACAATCCATCCATCGTTTCTTTGGTCTTCCTCTCCCCCTCCATCCATCAACATTTACATTCACCACTCTTTTAGTCACATGCGATTCTTCCCTCATCACATGCCCATACCAAGACAGTCGATTCCCTTTCAACTTTTCTGTAACTGGCGCAACTTTCAAACTTCCTCTAATATACTCATTCCTTATTTTATCCATTCTTGTCACACCACACATCCACCCTCCGCTACATGCAATCTTTTTTCATCCATCTTCTTCACAGCCCAGCATTCCGATCCATACAGTACGACAGGTCTAATCACGGACTTGTATATTTTCCCCTTTAACTTGAGGGGCATCCGTGGGTCGCAAGTTGTTCCAGTGACCTGTCGCCATTTCATCCATCCTGAGTTGATCCGATGCGTTACGTCACAGTCTACTTCACCATCCCCTTGGACAAGCGACCCGAGGTACCGGAAATCGGAACAGATCGGTATGGGCGTTCCGGCAAGAGTTATAGGCGTAAGACTGGAGAGACCGCCGAAATCACAGAATAAGTATTCTGTTTTGGACCTACTTAATTTCAGGCCAACATTCTCCAGTCTTTGCCACCACACCTCCAATCTGCTCTGGACTTCTTGGCCACTCTCGGCAACCAACACAATGTCATCGGCAAACAGCATACACCAAGGAGCCTCTTCCTGGATGTCCGACGTAAGTGCGTCCATTATCACCAGAAAGAGGTACGGTACCTTAGAGCCGACCCTTGGTGCAAGCCAACAGCCACATTGAAGCTGCCGGTAGTGCCCACTGTAGACCGGACTTGGGTACTACATCGACTGTACATCGCTCGAATCAACTGCACATACTTCCCAGGCATACCTTTCTCTTTCAGGGCCCACCACAAAACCTCACGAGGGACCCGGTCGTATGGCTTTTCGAGGTCGATGAACACCATGTGCAAGTTTTTGTGCGCACTTCTGTATTTTTCGCACAGCTGGCGGATGGCAAAAATGGCGTCCGTCGTTCCCTGACCAGGCATAAAACCGAATTGATTTCGTGAAATTTCGCTCTCTTCTCTCAGTAGTCTTTCAATAACTTTCTCCCAAACTTTCATACTATGTGCCATTAGCTTTATTCCTCTATAGTTATTGCACTCCAGCACATCACCTTTGTTTTTAAAGATGGGCACCAGCGAGCTGAGTTACGAAAGTAAAACTCATCCGTGTCCGTCCGTATTCGCTTACAATGCAAAACTAAACAAAAACAATTGTCGATTCTGTTGAGCACAAACTAAACTTAATTTAGGCTATTGCTATCTTTTACTAAAAGGCAGTGCGAGAAAAGGACGGCTATAGCTATGAACTAAGTTAGAAATGTCAAACTAGTTTATGCCTTGCGCTTCACCGTGTTTTTAGTCGACATGTTTTTACGTTCCCCCTTCATTTGTATGGAAATATACAACAACAACAACAGCTCATAACGTCCACTGCTGGACATAAGCCTCTCCCATGATAGGAGGAATTTGCCGTAATCTCCACGCTTGGCAGGCGGATTGGAGATCGCAGTGATGAAAGACTAACAGAAAACGCTGCTGCCCATTCTCAGGTCTATACGGAGGCGCAAGGTATTCTGCCTTGACAGACATTATAGTCGAGTGCAATTAGACAATAAGGTGGAACGAAGTTTATAGCGGTCGGATTTTCATGGGACTTTTTTTATTGAGTTCCTAAAGAAGTTTAGAAGAAAGTTAAAAAAAAAATTTCGCCGATCGCAACTTTATTTTTTTATTTTCTTTGGAATATTATTTTTTCGTTTATGACTAACTTCAAATTCGATGAATTCATATTGTAGCGTAATAGTGTGACCTGCGTGCATCCATTAAATGCTAATTTGTTCTGTTTCTTTGTTCATAGTAGTCGATGTAATACAATAATTCAAGTATGTTTTTAAAATATCCTATTTTCTGCAATTATTTTTAAAATATTGAATTTTAAGACGAAGATTTTTTTTGAAATTGGTAACTGATACTTTTCCATAGATAATTGGATTTAAAAATATTCAAGAAAACCATGTTTACGAGTGAAGTGACTAAAAATGTATTCACAATTATCAGGAAATCGTCAATATAAAAGTTAAAGAAGGCCATTTTTCTCAAAATATTTCTATGTCGGCCAACGTAAATATTATGCTAAAAATATTCTTATTATGTCCACAGATAACAAAAACTAAAAAAAAAAATGGTGGTACTCGATAAATGTTGATTATTGCTGACGAATGTGAAATGGGGCCGCTGGTAAATTTACAAAAAATATCGTAATTATAACGTAACCATTTCTCACGATTTCTATCTAAGATAAGTTGCAAGCTAGGGTATCTGCGCGCAATTTAATATCAATAGCAATACCGATACCACACCCACTTCTTAGCGATAGAGGCCTTTTACTTTTTCAGCAATAACCAATATTTAACAAGTATCATTAAATATTTTTCTAGTTATTATACCTCGTTAGTTAGCTAATAAAATGAAGATTAAGACAACAATTTGCACATTGAGTTTCATAGCAGTATTTGGAAAAAAATGCTTTCATTAACATAGACGATTTTCTAACATTTCCGAATGAATTTTAAGCCACTACACTCATGAAAGTGGTCTTTATTAACAATTTTTGGTCCAGTTATCTGTGAAAAAGCATCAGTTGCCAATTTTAAAAGAAATCTTAGTCTTAAAATTCGATATTTTGGAAATAATTGCAGAAAATAGGAAATTTTCAAAAATACTTGACATCTACATTATATCGACAACAATGAACAAAGAAACAGGCCAAATTAGCGTTTAATGGATGAAAGTAGGTCACACTACTACGCTACCATATGAATTCGTCGAATTTGAAGTTATTCATAGACGAAAAAAAATATTCCAAAGAAAAGTAAAAAAAAAGAAAAATAGTCGCGAGCGGCGAAATTTTTTTTTTTAACTATCTTCCCCACCCCTCTAGGAACTCAATAAAAAAATTCCCATGAAAATCCGACCACTATTAACTTTGTTCCACCTTATGAGTATTTTTTGTCTAATTGCACTCGACTATTAGTCGCCTAATACCACACCCGTGAGTGTAATGGGTTGGTTCTATTCTACTCTGCCGGATACCACACGGCTAGAAATAATGCTCGGCACGGCATGGAAATATAAGTTGCAACTAATTTTGTCAACTCTAAAGTACGTCCGTCTCTTTCTCGTTTTATTAGAGAGAAAAAGATAGCTAGGTATAGCCTAAATTAAGTTTAGTTTGTGCACAACAGAATCGACACCATTAGCGCTTGAAGTCCGCCGCACGAGCCGCACGCTGAATGGCGGTCTCTGATTGGTCAAAGCGTGCCACGCCATGCGTGCCTCCCTCCCCGCCCTCACACCGTGTCAAATTTAGCTTTATTATCAAATTGCCCAATTATCATGTAGAAATATAATAATGACCATGCAATGTGAATTAATGAAGTTAAGATACTATCTTAACTTCATTATTTATCACACTGATAGTATTAATCACTTAGCCCGATAGAGCTAGACATTATTCATAATGTACGAGACATTATGTATAATGCCCGCATTAATCACCTGGTCCATAACATTTACACGTAAGTACATAACATACTAAAATTAGAAACGCGAAAGTAAAAAAATACACAGTAATAACACCAGTTAATGCTAATAGGCTTGTCAACTGAAAAAAACTAATTAGTCCGTCAACAACATTATCAAAAAATATTTGACCGGTATTTTTTGTTTTGTTACGTAAACCAAAATTGACGAAGATACGACGCTTTATAATTCTCAATACGTCACGCCGTGGCATAATTTGTACTGCGTCTTGACGTCACGAGCCCCCACTCCCGATTTTTGATGTGTTTTATCTTTGTCAATATTCATTAATATACAAAAACAAAAAATACGGTCCATTATTTTCCAATACTCTAACTGGCGGACTAAATATGTAGTTTGCAATTTTTATTGATGGTGGAAACTGGCCTATTTGTTGATACAAACAAGCACATAGAGTAGACACTGTAAGTTGACTATGTAAAGAACAGAGTATGTTTGTAAGACTCTCCCACAGCCTAAACCGATAAAGTTGTAGTTTATCACGGAGGGGTATTTTAGAAAGAGATATTCCGAAAATCAACGTAAAAGGGGTGAAAAATTGATATGAAAAATCTTACTCCTTGAGTTTATACGTAAACTTGAAACTTGACACAAATAAGAATCTGAGTAAATAATCAAGTTTGTCAATGTGTATATTTAAGATTTTTTTAAACTACCCTCTAATGGTGGGTTAGAGGGTGTTAAAGTTCTTAAGTATAGAAGTTTCTTAACGCGACATTTACAATTTAGTTAAATTTTAATTAAGAAAACACGTGTTTTCGGATTATTCGAAAATAGCCAGTCCTGATGAGAAGGGGTAAACAAATTTTAACACGATTTTAGAGCCAGCTTAGACCAACTAAGGGTTCTTACAGACGAGCGGCACGTTGCCAACGGCAGATAAACTGCAGCCGTCGCCACCTGTCGACGGCTGCCGTCGACGCGCCGGGTGGCAGCCGCCGAAGCGTCGACGACTGCCGTCGACGCTTGCAGTTGTGCAGTCCGCGTAAATGTGTGTCGACGGCTGCAATCGACGCGCCGGCGGCAGCCGCCGACGCCACAACTGATCAAAAATAAACCCTAGCTGGCTGGAAATCGGGAATAGTTTTTTTTAATTCCATTGTAGAACCGATCATTAGAATAAAATATGACAAAATCATCATTAAAACGAATTAATAACATGTACTTCATCAATTTTCTTTACAAATGAGAGGAAAGAGGGTAAAAAATGGCCCAAAATATTTACCGGCAAGATCCATATTATTAATCTCTGAGCTATTCCCAACGAAAATCCACTGGTGGAATTCGGTCCTCATATTTTCCATAGGTACTTACTTCCCTCTAGAGCCGGGTCTAAAATAATTACATAAATAATAATGTAATTATTTATGATTGTCTATCTATAAACACAATTTAAAAATTCATTAAATCGTTAGGTAATAAAGGCATGCGTCTGCTGGGATAAAAAAAAACACTCACCCCCAGCTAAAGGAATCAAACCAGGTTGGACTTAGTTTATATTTACTGTTATCTGTGGCCAAAATAAAATTCTTGAACAAAAAACTGTGGCCAAAATAAAATTCTTGAACAAAAAATCTTTCAGATATTCTCAGCTTAACCACCTGTACTTTAAATTGCTTTATTATCAGATACAAATATTATGCACATTTTCAAATTTTCAGTCAGCGCCAGAAGTTATAAATACATCAGCGCACTTTTAATTAGGTATTAATTTAAGTGGCGCCTTGTGTTAGTAAAAACTGGCACTACATGCTCCAAACACTCGGCTTAAGTTTTCTGGGATGCAATTAAAAAAAAAAAAACATATTTTTGGATGCCATTTGAGAATACCTTACCAGTTCTGAGCACAGCTGCAGCAGTCCATTGAGATAGTCCTCTATGGCCAAGTGGAAGCTGGTTTCTCTTTCATTGACACTTACTGAAATGAATTTAAGAGTTATTAGACAAATAACGACTGAAATGGCAACCATGGTATCAGATAAGTATGTATTTTGGTAGGATAAGTGTGGCCTGCAGCTTCACACGCCATTACTAAAATAAAATAAAAATTAAATCATTTAATTCGAGTATCATAGACTCATAATAGAAATCATACAAAATCATAGTCACATTACATTATACACAATATGTTCAATTTGTAACAATTTCATTTACTGAATTCAATAAAATTTATTAAAAATAAAAACACCAATAAAAATAATTATAATTAAAAAATTTACATAATAAAATCAGGTCTGTTAGTCGCATCAGCCTGCCACTGTTACTACTGTTATTACTGTTTTGCCTCTCCTCCTTCAGGTGGCAGTGTGATGTTAAGTTAGCCTATCACCTTCCTCAAGAATTGGACTTTCAAATGCAAAATAGTAGATTGTTTGCCTAGAGATCAATCAACTATAAGAATAGTACTATGAATGTATGCAATAATACAACAAAATACCTCCTCCCATACAACAAATGAATGACACTACATTTAAATCTTTTATGAACCACACACTATGCAGTCTACCATAATTAATATAAGTTGGGGAGGACTTTAAGGATATTATAAGTCGAGGGGATTATATTGATGCTAAAAAAGCTTGGCTCAATGCTGATCCAGCTGCATAACCATAGGGTGAGACTGGTCATCTCTTAGCTGCCACCTTTTTTTTAATTACTCACTTATAACAACATCATTCTTACATTTGTATAATCTCGACACGAATGATGTATCCAAGATCTTGTCAAAACATTGATTTAAAAGAATGTCCATGGAGTTTTTTGCCCATTCTTCTCCAAAGACATTTACGCTGTCAATGGACAAATACAGTACTTTCACAAGTTGTTATGCCTTGTGACTGTGACTGTAGCTTCATCCTTTTGTTTTAGATATTCAAAAGTGCTTCATCATCAGCCTATTAATGATCCCACTGCTGGGACACAGGCCCAGTGCGGATTGGTAGATGTCACATGTCTTCGGTTCTAGGACATGCCGGTTCCCTCACGATGTTTTCCTTCACCGTTTTGAGAGCAGTGGTGATGAAATAAATTACTCAAAGTAATGCGCCTGTCTGGGTTCGAATCCACGTCTTACTGTTCGTAAGTCGGAGCCGCCACCACCGGGCCACCGCTGCTCTCTCAAAAGTGCTTGTAATGGTCTAATTGAAATAAATGGTTGAGTTTGAATGAATGACCAAAAGCTCACAATTTTTTCAATTTTGTGTAAGTTGATGGAGTTAACAGCCAAATTTAACTGAGGGGGACTGGTAAATTTTTCGAGCTTGCTTTGCTCGCTAATTCATCCTGTGTATTTCGAATTTTTGTACAAGTTGTTGTTGTTTAACACATTACTTAAGTTTCACCACCCACTCCCTTCCAGACGAACTGGCTGCAACCGCCTGTCGTCAGCTCAAGCACCATAAGTGGAGATGGATTGGCCACACGCTCCGGGGGGATTCCAATCACATACCCAAACAAGCGATGGATTGGAAACCTCAAGGGACCGACCGTCTAGCAGAAGCCACGAACATCGGATGACAAGCAGTGAAAGTCAATTAGGTTAGGGACAAAGGATTTTAAGTAGAGTCAAAGAATCCCTTTAGGTTTCTTTAAGACAAATAAATAATTGTTAATGTATATATTTCACTTACTGCCTAACATATTAGCAACAGTTTCATGAGTAGCAAGGGTTCCAGTCTCCAGCCACACAGTGAGTGCTATCAGAAAGCAGTACCGCTGCACGGTGTTGCGCCAGTGTTCTTGGTATCTAAGAAAAAGTCAGTATGGAAGTGTATAGTAAATATAAATGTTCAGGTGTAGCATTATTAGCCAACCTAGTTCACACTCTCTGTCTCAGTTCTGTGGGGCACAGGCCTCCTCTATGTGAGAGAATGGGCTTTAATCCACCAAATGCGCCCAGTGCGGGTTGGGAGATGTCACATGTCTTAGAACTTTCAGTTCTAGGACATGCCAGTTTCCTCACAATGCTTTCTTTCACCGATCAGAGTGCAATAGTGATCAAATAAATTACACTAAGTAATGTGCATATCTGGGTTTCAAATCTACATCCTGTAACTTGTAAATGGCTTTTACTAATCAGTCCAGTCACCACTGCTCAAGTATAAAATGGAACATTGTCAATAATTAACAATGTGTTGGTGTACACAAATTATTAATCCAAGGCACTATACAAGAGACAAACCCATATAGCTTATTTGACACACACACATGACCGATTTTGAAAAGAATCAATAAAATACAAATAAATATTATAATGCAACAAACAGGCTGAGGCGTTTGGACAGTTCCTGTGTGAAGCCTTTACTCCAAATGGCGGTGATGCAGAAACCGAAGAAGAAATAAAAGAATACTTGGAAAAATGGAAACCGATCTACAACTATCCCTCCCAATGAAAAGCTGCTCACCTAGAGAAATCCAAAGAGAAATAAAAGGCCTAGAGTTAAACAAGGCTCCTGGTTTCTGCCTGATATCAGCCGAAATTCTGCGAGAACTTCCTAGAAAAGCATTAATCGGTGTAACACATTTTTTGAATAGCATAATTAACACTGGATTATGTTCCATTAATATGGAAAATATCAGAGATCATCATGATTCCAAAGCCTGGCCAACCCCCACATCTCGTAAGGCCAATTAGTTTGCTACCAACCATATCGAAACTATTTGCGAAGATCATCCTACAAAGGCTAACACGAATAGTTACCGAAAATGATCTCTTCCCTCAACATCAGTTTGGTTGGTCCACTTCATAGATAGATCAGTTTGGTTTCAGAATTGGCCATTTCACTATAGAATAAGTTCACCATGTCGCCAATAAAATAAGAGGAGCTCTCGAGAAAAAGCAGTAATGCTCTGCTGTTTTTCTCGACGTCCAACAAGCATTCGATAAAGTTTGGCACCAGGGATTGCTTTTCAAAATAAAGAACCAACTAAAATAAACAACAAACGACTTAAGGAGCAGGTAGAAGTTGTATGGACAACTTCTACCTGCTCCTTAGGTCGTACTTGGAAGATCGAATATTTATAGTTAAAATCAATGACGCCTACTCTGCCTTTCAAGACATAAAAGCCAGTGTGCCACAAGGTTCTTTTTTGGGCCCTATTCTGTATCTTTTGTACACTGCAGATATACCTACAATGATGGATAATGTGCTATCTGCCACTTTCGCAGATGACACCGCTTCACTTAGCAACCATGAAAATCTCAATGTAGCGTCCTTAACTCTACAAAATCAGCAAATGGATGGAAAAGTGACTACTCAAGCGAGTCAGTGCATGTCACTTTTACCTTAAGAAAAGACAACTGCCCCCCAATCAAACTAGGAAACGACGTTCTTCCCCACCAATTCAGCAAAATACTTAGGCATGCATCTTGACAGGAAACAAACATGGAAAACCCATATAAAAAAAAACGTGACGAGCTAAATATAAGGCTGAGAAACCTCAACTGGCTAGAAGATCAAACATCATCATGGAAAATAAGACACATCTATAAAACCATAATTAAACCCATCTGGACTTATGGAATTGAGTTATGGGGATCAGCAAAAAATAGCAATGTGGACTTCTTACAACGGTTCCAGAATAAAGCCCTCAAAATGATAACCAACACACCTCTGTTTATCAGTTAGTTAATTGCATTAGTTCACAGAAATGAAAACAGTCAAAGAAGAAGTGGAACAAAGAACAATAGCATACTAAAACTGAATAAAACACACATAAATACCCTGGCAACAGTGTTAGGTGAACAACTATGTGACAGAAGACTCAAAAGGCAACACGTATGGGACTTAGTTCCTAAATAAAGCCGGAATTAAAATAAAAGACAGCTTTCTCACAGGAGGAACAGTTCTTACCCGACAATAACCCCTACAACAAATCTGCTAAAATATAAAATCGGCTTGTAAAGCCGATCGCAAGATGATAATCAAACCAAAGTGCATACTAACTTGTAATAGTCATTGGCGGGAAGAGCCTCAGCTAGTTTCGCATATGCTCCCCGAGAAGAGTAGAATAATTCCCTGGCTTTGGCACAGGCTGGCATAACTGTAAATAGCATTAAAAATTAAGTGAGTAAGTTAAAATTAAGTTTACATGTATTTATTTTTTAATAATGTTTGCAATGCTTACTGGCATCAGGATCATCGTGGTGTATTACTTGGAGTAATGTGGTCACTTCGCGCGATATTTGACCGACAGCTTTGCAGGTCTCAAGAATACTCTACAACAAAGAGCGTGAATATATTAATTATTAATGCCTGCAATTATTTCGGTCGGAATGGCACATCACATGTTAATAAATGTTCACAGGAAACGACATCATTTCTAAAGTTTGTATTTGTTTGATGGATTTCACAGCAAATTAAAACAGAAAATACATTATACTTAGCTTCAGCTTTGCGGCACACTGAAGAATACAAACTTTTATAACTTACGGAAAAGCAATTTGCAACTTACGGATCTTGTGTCTTGATCTTCGTCAATTTTTTGTTGAAGGCCCTTAAACATCAAGTTCACTGCATCATTATCACCCATTTCTATTTTCTACGGATTTTTAACAGCAATAAATAGCAAAGAGCGGTAGCGGTACAAGTATGTACAACAAATTGCTTGACACTTGACAGGAAAGAAATCAATAAATTTTTTTTTTTTTTTCCCATTTGTTCCTGACGGAACAGGCTAAGGTCTGAGACCATGCTGCCTAGTCATTAGTTAGCATTTTTCTTGAGTAGGTTAAATCCAGTAAAATTCATCAGTATGTAAATCCAGAATATAAGGAAATCCAATAAAATTCATTAGTTTTATATTTATCCATAGTAATCAAATCCAGGTAAATTCATCAGTTTCTTATTTTCCATGAAAAGTTAATCCGTCTAAGTCTTCAGTTTATTTCAATAAAATCCATGTTTAAGATTTGTTAGTACACAAAATCTTGGGTCAAGTCCAATATTTTTCATTTTAGGTAAAGAGCCAAATGTCAAGTCCTCTAATATTTTTTTTTTTTTTTTTAACCCCCCCAACTGACGGGAAGCGACTATTCACTATTATCATATTCGTACGTAAACAGTATACCTACTCTAATTCCTACAAATTATTCCAAATAGTATTATTTACAATTATATAAATACAAATTATATTTATGTCAATGAAAATAAATTTATTAAACATATTTTATAGACATGACAGCTAATTAACTTTGGACACCATGAGTTAAATTTGTCCAACTGTATTATTAATAAAATTAAACAAAGATAAATACGTCGAGCTATTTACAAGAAGAGCCTGAATGGAGCGCGGTACCAAATCAGGGCTACCATAAATTTCAATAAGCTCATCCATCAGCACAAGGCGCTGGATGCCAAAAGATGAGCACTCAAAGAAAATGTGAGCAAGAGATTGCTCTGCTTGAGAATTACAATGATCACAAAGCGGACTGTGAACAATTTTGAGACGAGACAAATGATAATTCAGTCGACAGTGACCAAAACGAAGCCTGAGTATGGTGGAGTAAAACTTCCTGTTCATGTAAGTATTGGTTTTACAGAACCAAGGCATGGTTCCTATGGGAATATTGTATACTGCATACCACATACCTTTATTTTCAATTTGAACTGTAAGATTCCAGTGCCTTTTCCATATATCAATGGACCTTTTTTTCAATAGAGGAGCTATGTCTGTACAAGGAACAGAAATGTTGAGGAAACTACTTGAATCTGGGACATCAGCAGAATTTGTTATAGCTCTAGCTAGAAAATCAACCCTTTCGTTGCCCATCACACCAACATGCGAAGGGATCCACATGAACAAAACCTTAATGTTATGAAAAGACAATTGTAACCAAGATTCTTTTATCAATGATATAAAATAGTTTGTGTTAGCATTCAACCTATTATTTTTGAGATTTTCAAGAACACTCATGCTGTCACTTACTATTACCCATTGACAACATCCATCATTTGTATGCCTAATGTGCTTTAGGGCAGCAAGTATAGCCACAGCCTCAGCTGTGAATATACTTGTGTTTGAGTTTATTTTATAACCAGTACCAGAATTCATTAGCTCATCAAAAATAGCAAATGACACTGCTGACTCAGTTTTAGACCCATCAGTATACATAAATCTATGATCAGTAAATTCATGAAATTTACCATATACATCTTCTTTAGTGGATAAATTGTGATCAATAATGATGTCAATTGCAGGAAATTTGCTGTCAAAATCTCCCTGATAACATGGAAGAATAGATGACTTATGAATTTGCAGAGTTTCAAGAAAATTTACATACTGAGAAAAGCCCTGAAGTATATATGATAAGCTACAGATGGACGGTGTACATGATTGTTTCAAATTGGAAAACAAGTGATTATTATTTTTACTATAAAGTTTTAATAGGAACCTTTCCTTCAAGTAACAAAATCTTATACTTAAAGGAGGAAGTTTACATTCAACTTGCATTGCATTGATTGAAGTACTTTTAAATGCTCCGGTAATGAGTCTCAAACTTTTATTTTGTATTTTATCAAGAATATCTACTAACCTTCTATCACCAGCAAAACAGAGAAAACCATATTCAAAATGACTACGGATCAAAGATTTATATAATAACAACAATATTTTTGGGTCAGCTCCCCAGGAGGTTCTACACAATGTCTTCAAAACATTAAAAACTCTGTTAGCTCTAGAACTTATCAATTCAACATATTTTTTCCAAGCCAAATTTTGAGTGAAGGTGACACCTAAAAACTTAGCTTCATGAAAAATTGGTATAGAAACTTGATTGTAATAAACGGAAGGACTAAAATTGCCAGTTCTACCAAATACTACTAGTTTAGATTTAAGTGCATTTATATCTAGATTTAAATAAGAAAAGTATGTGGACAATCCTTCCAATGCTTTATTAAGGCACAGTGTCATATTTTTGAAATTTTTCCCCGACAAATACACAACTAAATCATCAGCAAATTGAAGATTTTTGACTTTGGAACCTAGAATCAAATTTAAACGACGTATGTACAAAATGAATATTAATGGAGACAAAATTCCTCCTTGGCAAACTCCTACCGAAGCAAATCTTGGCCCATGTAATTTATCATTATATCTAACATAGACTTTCCTTTCAGTTAAGAATTCATGGACCCAGTGGACTATTTTGTTTGGAATTCCAATAAGAAGTAATTCAGAACAAAGGACATCAATATTTACACTGTTAAAGGCTCCAGCAACATCAAAGAATACTGACATTAAGCAATCCTTGTTATTTAAACTATTTCGGATATCAAGCTGTAACTGACAAATACTTTCACGAGCTGATGTTCCCCTACGAAAACCAAATTGATTAGCAGGTAGAATATTGTTTTGTTCTATGTAAAATTCCAACCTTTGTTTTATTAATTGTTCAAAAATTTTACCAACACAGGATGTTAGAGCAATAGGACGATAGGAATCTGGATTAGACCGAGGCTTATCTGGCTTCAAAATGGGTACCAAACAATCAGACTTCCATGAATGAGGTATATCATTGTTCAACCACAAATTATTCAATATTTTGAGAAAAGTGTGCATACACTTATCACTAAGCTTTTTTATCATAATGTATGGAATACAATCTAGTCCAAAAGCACTATCTTTTCTAGAATTAACAGCAGACTTCAGTTCTTGTATCGAAAAAGGTTTTACTAAGAAGATATTATCAGATTTTGACTCACTGGCAGTGGGGAAATTTGACTTATTATTTACATAATCTGGGGTATATTTTTCCAAAAAATCCTGAATCCAATTGACATCATTATTGTTGCAAGAATATGTTTTATTAAATTTCCGCATATATTTCCAGATTCTGGACAGAGGTGTACATCGATTAAAGGAGTTGCAAAGTTCAACCCAACTATTTGATCTTTCTGTTTTCAAAGTAAGTTTTTTGAGGGCTTGTAATCTTTTAAACTCTATAAATGTTTCATCTGACGGATTGTTTTTAAAATTTATATAAGCTGACTTAGACTTTTGAACTGCTTCTGAACATTTTTTATTCCACCAAGGAAGAGGAGGGGCTTTTACCAAATTCCTATTAGAGTTATGAACAGAATAATCAGCTGAGGAAGAAGTGGGCTTATTACGATAAGGAAGGGACTTATTAATTGCAGAATGCAAAATTTGACAAAACTCTGTATAACTTTCCAATGGAGCAACATGTTGATCCTGAAAAGTAGATAGTTGTAAATCTACATTTTGTTCATACATCTTCCAATCTACCATTTTAAAGTTAGGATAAGTGGGCAAATTTGTGTTATTACTAGTGTTTTCTATATTACTACTATTGATAAAAACTTTCATAATTACAGGAAGGTGGTAGCTGCCAAGAGGATCACTATGAACGGACCAATCACAAGAAAGAGCCAATGATGGGGAAACTATAGACAAATCTAAGGCATTTGGACGCCACGTTAAAGAACCAACTGTTGTCACTTCACCACTATTCATTAACACCAAATTATTATCATCAACAATTTCTAGAATATCCCTACCTCTTGGATTTGTAGAATTACATCCCCATGATGTGTGATGGGCATTGAAATCGCCTGCAAATATCATTGGTTCAGGCACAGATTTTATTAAAGATTCAAATTTATGTTTGTCAAAAGATGGAGTGCAATTTGTTGGACAGTAGAAACTTACAATACTTATTTCTGTATTATTTACTGTAATTCTTACACAAATATTTTGTAGAGAATTATCAGAATATGTAATTATTTTTCTGTAATTTATATTATTGCGAATTAAAATAGCTACACCATTGTGTTTATTTCCAATGTCATGTCTTTCTATTTTGTATCCTCTAATGTTAAAATTTTTGATGGGTGTTAACCAGGTCTCTGATATAATTGCAACATGTATGTTATGCTCATAAAGAAATTGAGTTAATAAAAGTTTGTTACTTAAAATACTTTGTGCGTTCCACTGCATTATATTAAGATCCATTATTATATGTGGAAGTACTGGTACAGAAAGTTTGTTGCAGAATTTCTTTTATGGAGTTTGAATTAATGGGATTATCTTTTTGATTTAATATAATTTTAGTTATAGCATTTGTTAAGGTATTCATAAAAAAATCTGATTTAGTCAAATTAATAATCTGTGTTTCAATGTTCTTCTGTGTTAATTTTGGAAAAGAATGTTCATTAAATAAATCGGAATACTTAGCGGCTCTGGACTTGACTTTATTTTCTTCTATTTTCATTTTTTTCAGTGGACAGGTGTTTGAGATGGAAACATGGTTACCACCACAATTGGCACATTTGGCGTTTTTAGGATCTTCTTCACAAATTTTAAAACTATGCTTGTCCGTACATATGGAGCATACAACTTCATTCTTACAGTATTTTGCAATATGTCCAAACTTCATACAATGTAAACACTGTTTGACAGGAGGAACGTAACAGCTTACCTCATGTCTCCAGGAGTCAAGGTATACATATTGCGGTAACTCAGTAGAGGCGAAAGTGACCGCAACAGTTTGAGTGGGGTCATACTTGACCGCGCCACCTTCACCTTGTACGCGGCGCATGAATCGCCTCACCTGTATGATATTTCTGGAGCTTCCAATCAAAGCAAATATTCTTTTATTAGACAAATCCGTAGGGACTGAAGTAAGAACCCCAGTCGCTTCAGTGTCGACAGCAGGTATTGTAGCGTTTAAGCCCATTTCATCTAGAAGTCTTTTATTTTGTAGAAATACATTTGCATTGTTGGATAGATCAAATGTTATACCTATTTTGTACTTATTTATTGATTTTAAATGTAATATGCCAGTGACGCAATATTTGCGTATAGCATGCGAAATAGCCAGTCTGTCTTTGTCAGAAAATTGGCGCTCAGTCTGATGAGATAAAAATACTATGTATTCCGTTTTTTTACTATTTTCGGGATACTTCCTAGAGTATCCGGGGACTTTGAATGGTTGGTACTTCCTGCTGTTGTCTGCTGAATCATCGGAGTCGGAAGAAGTCTCCGTGATGTCCCGTACAGCTAGACCATCAGGGGGCTCCGCTTTTTTCCTCTTTTTACCACTTCCCCCCATTGTTTATTTACACTATTTATAACTTATACAATTATTATTTTACAATTAAAACTAATTTTGAGACACTTCAACAATAAATAACAAATTAATTTTAAAATAATTGAATTTTGGCGCCTTGTACGTTTCAAGGTTCCCGCGTTTTTTCCAGATTCTCAATAAAATAAATTCACTTGATATTTTGAATTTTTAAATTCATAAAGACTTTCAATAGTACTTTAAACACTAGCTTTTTAGGGTGAAAAAGAATGGCAAGTCTTTGATCCATTTGTTTCATAAAAAACTTAGTTGTTTTTAAATATACATACCTATCATGAAAACAATTTAATATAGTGGGTATTACACAACACTGAATCAGGGCCATGAATTAAGGTGTAAGCGTCAGGGCCGGGAAGCTCGCGAAATTCAAATTTTCTTACGTTTTTTGCAATTTGCAGGCCAGTGCTAAGATTAAAATATTGTTCGCGATTGTAAGACGTATGTAGTTACAGAATTATAATCATCAAAATCGTCATTACAACCCTCCAACGTTCCAAGAACAAAACATTTGGAATCCAAAAAATCCTTATCACCACCATCCATGTCATCCACAACCTTTTCTCCGTTTTGACTTTCTTTTTTTATTTATGTGATACAGACGCAAGACATTATAATATTGTTAGGCACATAAAGTAGCTAACGCAGTCACTTCGATCACATCGATCTTCTAATAGACGTAGCGGGCAAGTGAATAAATCGAGACTAATCGAGAGTGTGGATCGCTAGCACTCGTGCAGCCTCCACTCGCCAAGACTCGTGCCGAGAGCCTCTAGGAGGCGCTTCGTGAGAGTCTGGGTCGGGCATTACACTACACTGATTTTATGTCCAGTCATGAGTCAGAGAGCGTATCTTGGAGAGGCTGGACGTCATGCCACCTAGATTATTAACCAAACAAAAAAAAGTCGCTATTGCTATGCCTGTCCTTGCGACAACAATGAATACTAAAGAAAAGAGGAGGACACGAAAAATGTGGGTGAAAGAATATTTAAAACTTAGGGAAAATTCTTAAAAAAATATAGTCTTTGTGGCTTTCTTCCACAAGTAAAGCAATTATCTTTGTATAATAGGTCTATTACAGACATCAACACTTCATTTTCTTTGAACATGGTTGCGCGCGAAAACAGAACCACGAAGACAAAACAAACGACCGCTCTCCGCGCTCGTCGTCTCCGTGCCTGTCCTGTCCTAAGTATTATTACACGGCACGGTGGTAAGCGCACTAAGACAAAGGCGAGCAGGGTCCATTCCGACGCCCTAATTAGGGACCCTTACTGCTTACTCTTATTACACCTCTCTTAAAAGGGTTTAAGGACCCTAATTCAGTGTAATGTAATAAGCCTTTGAATAAATAGGGCTCATTCACACATGCATCACTATCACTCAGCAGCTGCAAAATAGTAGACCTGCCTTACAAAAATTTGATTGGCACTTTAATGTTTTTAGCTGTAGCTACAAGGCCAGATATTGCATTTTCTGTAAGCTAGTTATCGCAATTTAATGACTGTTTTGATGAAACACATTTCAAAAGTTCAAAACGTGTTCTAAGGTACCTATCTGAAAGGTAGGGCGCAGAAGATCGCGGCTAGGCTCCGCGCCCCGAAGACCGCAGCTGTAGTGATTACACTACAGCCGGACGCGGAAAAGAGGGGCGTGTCCTACCGCGACCTGCGGGCAAAGGCGAAGGAGACGGTGGATCTTGGAGAGCTCGGGATCACCGGGGGCCTCCGGCTTAAAGTCACCGCGACGGGGGCTCGTATGCTGGAGATCCCCGGCGAAACCAGCGGGTCGTCCGCTGACGCTCTGGCTGAAAAGCTCAGAGCGTCCCTGAACGCGGACGATGCCCGAGTGTCCAGACCCGTCAGATGCGCAGACCTGCGCATCCTAGGTCTGGACGACTCGGTGACCAAGGAGGAGGTGGTGGCTGTCGTCGCCAGGTCCGGTGGGTGCCCTGCTGAGCAGGTCAGGGCAGGCGCCCTACGTCCGGACATGACGGGTATGCATACCGTTACGGTATGCTGCCCCGTGACGGCGGCCAAAACAATAGTGGAGGGCCGTAGGCTACTGGTGGGCTGGGTTTCAGCGCAGGTAAAGCTGCTGGAGCCCAGACCTCTGAGGTGTTATCGCTGCCACGTGGGACACCACGTGTCAGTTCAGTGCTCCTCGGAGGTCGACCGCAGTGGCCTTTGTTTCCACTGCAGTCAGCCCGGGCACGTGTCCGCAGCTTGCTGCGCCACGCCGCACTGCAGTGCATGTGCGGCGGCTGGCAAGCCGGCCGACCACCGGGATGGAAGCAAAGCCTGCGCTCCGCCCACCAAGGCCACCAGAGGCAAGGAAAGGCCCTCCGCCACCACCACCACCACCGTCGCCGCCGCCGCAGCCGCAACTGCCGCCGCTGCCACTGTTGCCGCCGCAGAGGGGTCCTCGCAGGGGGCCAGGGAGGAAGCGGTAATGGAGTGCCAATAACGGCCCCATTACGCTTCCTCCAAGCGAACATCAACCACTGCGCCTGCGTTCAGGATCTGTTACTCCAGAGCATGGCGCAGTGGTTGATTAACATCGCTGTGGTCGCTGAGCCGTATTTTGTCCTGCCCAGGGAAGACTGGGTGGCGGACCTTAGCGGCTCAGTGACCATAGTGTCGTCAGCCGCCGCCGGTACTCCGACCCTTGATAATGTCAGGAGGGGTCGGGGGTGCGTCGCAGCACGGTTCGTGGAGATCGTAGTAGTGGGAGTCTACTTCTCCCCGAGCCGAACTCTCGCCGAGTTCCACAGTTCTCTCGCAGAGTCGTCGTCGTTGGAAACCATTCCCTCCCCGTGGTTGTCCTTGGGGACTTCAATGCCAAGAACTTGGCTTGGGGTTCTGTGAAGGTATACACACCTTCTTATAACACCTACTCTATGGACTACATTGCTACGCAACACTTGTATGTTGATACTTTGAAGTTTGTGTGTCTTTAAAATAAAACTATCTTTTCCTTTCAATGTATTTCTATTCAATTTAATAATTTAACATGGTAGCAGAGCGTGTACGAAGTAACGAGATTTAAGAGCCCCTTCCAAAAATTCAGTCGCTAGAGTTTAGGCAAATTCGTTGCGATCCTATGTTAGTGTGCATTGTTCATGCAGATACACGCACACACGGGTGAAGATCGAGCGTAGTGATCGCCTAAACCATTTTGATCCTGTAGACGATATTATTTTATGATACATAATTATAAAGTCAGTACGGTTTAGAAATAAAAGTCTGGAATGTGTGTCTACTGTATATTTATCACAATCAAAATAAAAATGGTTTAATTTTGTATTAGAAGAATTTAGATACATATAAACATTTTACAAAATGATAAATAAAAGTGCGAGTTGGACTCGCGCACAGGGTCCGTACAAACTTTTTAAAGGACAAACTTAATTTTTCTGGATCTGGAACTTTTGCGCGAAAAGACAAATGCGCGCATGGACTTTTGCGCGATTGGACTTATGCGCGAACGGACTTTTGCGCGCCTGGACACTTGCGCGAATGGACTTTTGCTCAATTAGACTTATGCGCGAACGGACGTTTGCGCGCCAAGACACTTGCGCGAATGGACTCTTGCGCGAAAGGACACTTGCGCGACTGGACTTTAGCGCGACTTAATGGCCACTGAGGTTCACTCTGTAGAGTAAACATAACATACCCCTGTTATTTACACTTGAAGGTGGTTTTTTCTTTTGGTTTTTCTGTCATGGATGTCATTTTCATGGTTAAGGAGTCGCTGATAACAAAATGAGATCAAAATGAAAATCCAAGATGGCGCCGAGGAAAACTTCTGTTTTTTTCATCATGGGTGTCATTTTTATGGTTTTCGGGGTCGCTGATTACGAAAATGAGGTCAAAATGAAAATCCAAGATGGCGCACAGGAAAATTATTGTTTTTTCCGTCATCGGTGTCGTTTTCATGGTTTACGTGGTCACTGATAACGAAAATGAGGTCAAAATGAAAATCCAAGATGGCGCCAGGGAAAATTTTTGGTTATTAAGTCATGGGTGTCGTTTTCATGGTTTTTGGGGTTTAATTAAAATCAGGTCCAAATAAAAATCCAAAAGGCGCCGAGGAAAATTTTTGATTTTCCGCCATGGGTGTCGTTTTTATGGTTTTTGGGGTTGCTGGTTACGAAAATAAGGTCAAAATGAAAATCCAAGATGGTGCCGAGGAAAATTTTTGGTTTTTCCGTCATGGATGTCGTTTTCATGGTTTTCGAGGTCGCTAATTATGAAAATGAGGTCAAAATAAAAATCCAAGATGGCGCCGAGGAAATTTTTGATTTTCCGTCATGGGTGTCGTTTTCATGGTTTTTGGGGTTGCTGGTTACGAAAATGAAGTCGAAACACAAATCCAAGATGGTGCCGAGGAAAATTTTAGATTTTCCGTCATGGGTGTCGTTTTTATGGTTTTTGGGGTTGCTGGTTACGAAATAAGGTCAAAATGAAAATCCAAGATGGCGCCGAGGAAATTTTTGATTTTCCGTCATCGGTGTCGTTTTTATGGTTTTTGGGGTTGCTGGTTACGAAAATAAGGTCAAAATGAAAATCCAAGATGGTGCCGAGGAAAATTTTTGGTTTTTCCGTCATGGATGTCGTTTTCATGGTTTTCGGGGTCGCTAATTACGAAAATGAGGTCAAAATAAAAATCCAAGATGGCGCCGAGGAAATTTTTGATTTTCCGTCATGGGTGTCGTTTTCATGGTTTTTGGGGTTGCTGGTTACGAAAATGATGTCGAAACACAAATCCAAGATGGTGCCGAGGAAAATTTTTGATTTTTCCGTCATGGGTGTCGTTTTTATGGTTTTTGGGGTTGCTGGTTACGAAATAAGGTCAAAATGAAAATCCAAGATGGCGCCGAGGAAATTTTTGATTTTCCGTCATGGGTGTCGTTTTCATGGTTTTTGGGGTTGCTGGTTACGAAAATGAAGTCGAAACACAAATCCAAGATGGCGCCGAGGAAATTTTTTTGTTTTCCGTCATGGGTGTCGTTTTCATGGTTTTTGGGGTTGCTGGTTACGAAATAAAGTCAAAATGAAAATCCAAGATGGCGCCGAGGAAATTTTTGATTTTCCGTCATCGGTGTCGTTTTTATGGTTTTTGGGGTTGCTGGTTACGAAAATAAGTTCAAAATGAAAATCCAAGATGGTGCCGAGGAAATTTTTTGGTTTTTCCGTCATGGATGTCGTTTTCATGGTTTTCGGGGTCGCTAATTACGAAAATGAGGTCAAAATAAAAATCCAAGATGGCGCCGAGGAAATTTTTGATTTTCCGTCATGGGTGTCGTTTTCATGGTTTTTGGGGTTGCTGGTTACGAAAATGAAGTCGAAACACAAATCCAAGATGGTGCCGAGGAAAATTTTTGATTTTTCCGTCATGGGTGTCGTTTTTATGGTTTTTGGGGTTGCTGGTTACGAAATAAGGTCAAAATGAAAATCCAAGATGGCGCCATTTCGTCGGCGAATTTTCCTCAGCGCCATCTTGGATTTGCATTTTGACTTCAGTTTCGTAACCAGCAACCCCAAAAACCATAAAAACGACACCCATGACGGAAAAACAAAATTTTCTCTCGGCGACTTCTTGGATTTTCATTTTGACCTCATTTTCGTAACCAGCAACCTCGAAAACCATGAAAACGACACCCATGACGGAGAAACCGAAAAAAATTCAGGCGCCTTCTTTGATTTTCATTTTGACCCCATTTTCGTAATCAGCAACCTCAAAAACCATGAAAACGACACCCATGACAGAAAATCAAAAAAAATTCCTCGGCGCCATCTTGGATTTTCATTTTGACCTCATTTTCGTAACCAGCAACCCCAAAAACCATGAAAACGACACCCATGACGGAAAATCAAAAAAAAATCCTCGGCGCCATCTTGGATTTACATTTTGAACTCATTTTCATTATCAGCTATCCCAAAAACAACGAAAATGACACCCATGAAGAAAAAACCGAAAATTTTCCTCGGCGCCATCTTGGATTTCATTTTGATCTCATTTTCATTATCAGCGATCCCAAAAATCACGAAAACAACACCCATGAAGAAAAAACCGAAAATTTTCGTCAACGTCATCTTGGATTTTCATTTTGATGTCATTTTCATAATCAGCGACCCCAAAACTTACTTACTTCTACATTATATTAATACTAGTATTTGCGTGGGTGCGCGAGTTGCGTGCAGCTCGCTTTTTGTCGTGTTCTTGAGAAGTATTCCTTACCATCATAAAATTTTGAGAATCCATAGGAATCCTTAAAATAATAGGAAAATCCGTTACAACTACCCCTATATCAGTATGAAAACCCTTAAGAACCCCTAAAACATTCTAAAAACCAATTTAAAAAAATATCACCTATAAAAAAAACCTTATTTAAAAACTCAGACCCATTAAAAAAAACACTACCCTAAAGTTTGCTTGTCGTCGCCCTGAGTTACGCTTCACCCACTCAACTTTCGTTACGCTGCGGAGGTCGCCGGCTCGCTTCGCTCGGCACCTCCCCCCCTTTCGCTCCACTCGGTCTCGCAGGTTCGCTCCACTCAGAACCTACCTACCACCAGACAGGTTTCGACGCCTTCTATAATATTTTTCAAGCACCCAATGGCTATCTCTGACCGTTGCGAAGTTATAGCCCTTTTATTTTTAGGGGAGGTTGGGGAGGGGAGGATACCCTCCGTTTACAAATTTAAACGCTCCTCATTAATAATTTATAGTAAAAATCAAAAAGCCGCTATGTGTCCTAGTTTCCGAGATACGATGGGCGGAGGGGTGAAGGGGGGGAGAGTGGGGAGTTTTGAAAAATGATTATTATATGAATCTGAAAAAAAAAATGTTTCAAGTCTCTCAACTTCCGAGATCCGCCTAAAGGGGGGAGAAGGGGGACAAGTGGGTCAACTATTGAAAACTGGTTTTTACTTTCCCGAGCCTCCTCTATACGAATCCGTAAAAAACAAAAAATATATTACCAATCATAATAAACAACCAACGTCAAAAAAAAATCTTATCTATAGTGCAACACAAAAGAGTAGAAATTAAATGAGGGCGCTGCGATCGCTCAGGTGGCAACCCAGTTAGTACGACCTAGCTGATCTTGATACTTGAATAGTATTATTGGTCTAATAGCTATAAATAATGAGAAAATAATTATTTTATATAAGTATGTTTATTAATTCATTGCTTTCAATAAGTCCCTCATAGATAATAAATAGATTTGGTAGGTAATAGTAATAAAACTACAAGTTCACTCAAATATATATTATGAGGGGCGACCCTTTCTGTGTATAGCTGGAGTCGAGAATTTCCCGCCGTTGTGCACAATTCTGCGCACTGTGCTTGCAGAAACACCTAAAACAAACAAAGCATGTTATTAACATAAGCTTATAGATACAACTTTAAATTAGTGCTCTATCTTCATAACTAATATAACTGCTGTCAGTCCGACGAAAAAAGTCCCGCGCAAATATGTTCATAACGTGAAAATATTTTAAAATTGTTTCTTTCCATTAGTCGGTTGCTTCAACAAATATGGTATAGCAAAAAACGTATTTGGTAATACGCAATTAATTACATTAAATGTTGTTGCCTTACTATCAATGTTGTTAAGTCGCGCTATATAACTACAAGGGTATTTGTTTATCTTAGCATAACCTCAAAAATGGTAGACAACTAATTTGTAAATACTATTTAGATCGATTATTTTGCTCCCTGAATGTAATAATCGTTTGTAATTAACGTTTACTGCAACTTTCAATAGTTACTTACCAGTAAAATCTGCTGTACGATGGCAAACATCTTCGAAGTAGGATAGCAGCTTGCCAGCCAATGATGTTATAATATATAATACTGAGGTAGATACGTTTTACCGACGTCAGCGTGGCAATGCAAACACAAGCTGACCAGCTTGTGTGACTTCAGTCTATCCTGCGCACGTCCTGCGTCTGGTCGCGACGCGAACTGACGTTTAACGGGAGTTTGCTATAGGAAATTAAACAAATAAGGCAGTTTTGTGTTTAGAAAGTGCAATACTTATACTGGGCCGGCTGTAAAAATCAAGAAGGATGTGTCTTTTCATTTGTAAGTACTGTTTATTCTATTTAAAATGGAAAATCATAAATTAAATTTTACTCAAAAATGACTGCCGCGCTGTTGCCGCTTTGTCACCTACACGAAAGAGACAAGTAGCGTGTTGCATTTATGAGTGATAGAGAAAACGAGATAATGGCGCGCGGTGTTGTCAGTTCGAACGACGCTAAAGGATGTTGGGGTGATATGGCCATATGGGGCCTGGCCTAATATATTATTCGAATATCACATATTATTTTTCACCACTGGTGTCCAATATTGTCCATAGTAGACAATGATATTCTAATAAACAGATATGTTATACACCTACAAAACCACCGAAAAAAGTGTTTCGCGCAGCAGCGGCACCACACCTTTTTATTCATTCTACATTTCACTACAAGTCAAAACGACACAAAAGGGATAGCTCGTTAAAACCAATAAGAAAAAAGAGACAGATAGTGTTGTTCTATGTCTGGACTCTAGAGTTCACGCGTCGTTGTTGTACTCACGACAAAAATGCATTTCCCATTTCTTTCTTTTTTATCCTCCAAATATCAGAATATTAAGAAAATAAATGAAAAATATTAATAAATCGAAGTATATTGCGTAGTTACATGTGGTATGAGATCCCTTGTGTTTTATTTACTTTGGTATCATAATTGGTACACTTTCTGAACACGCACGATGCATTTTTACAATTTTTATCTAAATTCGTAGCAGCGTATCGCTCGTCGCCATGCGTGTTGCAGACTAATGGCTATACGGCCCAATTGGGCCGTTTTCGAGTCTTCACGATTGTGCGCTCACAACATAACTGTTTACTAGAATATCATTGTTATTAGGTAAATATAACATTTTTGCCTTTCATCATTAACTTCTATTTTGTTTTAGATTTCATATAGACGGATTAATTAAAGAAAAATGGGTACAAGTAGTTAGAAGCCAAAGACGAGAAGATGAATGGATGCCAAATGCCAACAACATACTCAACTATTTGTTCTCAACTTTAGTGATAGTGAAGTGATAGTGAAACAAAAAAAACATACATAATATTATTATTTGTAAATAAACATTTTTATATTGAAAATTTACTGTTTATTTTCTCCATGCTGCCTGATAGGTACCCATTTTTCCCCATTTCACTCTATCTAGCTGCTGTCATAGACTGACATTGGCCGTCACCCAGCTAGCCGCTCATGTAAAATATCGCCATGTTTTTATTTCTTTATAATCAGTATGACGTCTCTATTGGTAAAATCTCATTGTTGCCAGCTTGTAATTCGGTCAAACACCGCATGAAAACTTAAACATTATTTCACGGGCACCTCCACGAATTACCTTATTCATGATATATGTCGCTGTTTTCCTGTCCACACTCAGAAAGTTATTTCTGAGTTTTGTGTTTTGTGTTTTTGAGTTTTGTTTTGTTTGAATTTTGGTTTTTGTGTGTTAACACAAAAACCAAAATTCTAATGAAAAAAGAAACCGATCGAGAAGAATGGACAGCTCAAGTACTAATTTTAGATGTTGCCAGAAAATGAAAAATTTTAGTTCCCAAATATTTAATTTCTACTCTTTTATGTTGAGCTATAAATATGTACAATCAAAAAGTTTAATAATTTTAATATAAATACTGGATCGAAATGTGGTAGCCTGCGTATATCTCGGAAATATATTCACGTAATAACTCGGGAGCGCTTGCGAAGCAAAGTGATACGTGCTCACGCTGGGAGAGCCCTTTCGTTACTGACGGGATCAGGTTTGCGCGGTCGATTATATAGTTCACTTTGCATTTAATTTACGAAATGAAGTTATTGTTTATTTATAAATTAAAATTCAGATTCTAATAAGGCTACCTTGAGATTAATGAGTAATTTTTAAATATTCTTTAAAGTGTTTCTAAGGTATAGAAAAAAATACCCTTTTGTCCCGACGTTTTCCATAAATTAAGTTTTTTCAACATTTTTTTTTCTGCTATATTTCGTATAGAAATCAATAATGTTTTCCCGTATGTTACGAGTAGACCATATATTGATGTTATTCATATTTTTTAATATTCAGAATATTTTGTAGTTCTTTGTTCAGAGAACCACAAACATCACTCGCTCGTTACTTTTGCGGAAAAGGGGTTTTGAATATGGTTGATTGCCATTAATATATACATTATTTAAAACAATTGTTCCCGCAGTCGACAAGAATAAGAACCTGACTCTTATAATAAAAATAAAGCAGGTTCAAATTCTTCTTGCCTTTCTCACAAGGAGTGATCAAAAATGTTCAAAATGACTTAATTTCTTGTAGGGACCCTCCCTGTCGCATTTGTTTTTAGGGTTCCGTACCCAAAGGGTAAAAACGGAACCCTATTACTAAGACTTCGCTGTCTGTCCGTCTGTCCGTCTGTCCGTCTGTCCGTCTGTCCGTCTGTCTGTCACCAGGCTGTATCTCATGAACCGTGACAGCTAGACAGTTGAAATTTTCACAGATGATGTATTTCTGTTGCCACTATAACAACAAATACTAAAAACAGAATTAAATCAATATTTAAGGGGCCCCCCTTAAATATTGATTTTTGAAATATTGATTTTCCCATACAACAAACGTGATTTTTTTGCAGTTTTGTCTAATGTTTTTAAATAATGGTACGGAACCCTTCGTGCGCGAGTCCGACTCGCACTTGGCCGGTTTTTTAAAATGTCGAGCACAAAAATCGACTCTCTTACGAGAGAAAACTACGACACATAGGTCATACAAGCTGAGGCCGTACTAGTAAGACAAAAACTGTGGAAATACATTGAAAATAATGCTACTGAAGCTGACAAAGAAGGTGACAGACAAGCAAGATCAGAACTGATTCTTGTAATCGCTCCTTTTGAACTCAGACAAATTAAAAAATGTACAACAGCTAAAGCATTATGGGAAAAACTGAAAGATACCTACGCCAGCAAGGGACCTGCACGAAAGGCATCCCTCTTGAAACAACTGATCCTAACAAAATTAGAAGGACACGACGTACGTGATCATCTCAACAAATTTGTTGACATAGTTGACAAACTGGCAGACATGGATATAGCCATAAACGAGGACTTGTTGACAATCATGATGTTGTACAGTCTCTCATCCGAATACGAGAATTTCAGAGTCGCTATTGAAACACGAGACACTCTTCCGAAGCCAGATGAGCTGAAAAACAAAATTATCGAAGAATGTGAAGCTCGTCATAGCAAAACTTTAGAAAACAACGACAAACCTGAAAATTTCACTCATGAAGAAGCGCTATACGCCACATGTAAAATTTGCAAACAAAGAGGTAACATCTTTAAACGCAAAACCCACAAAATCTGTACTAACTGCTGGAAGAAAAACAATGAGAAACCAACCAAAAACAACAACGGTTCTCATAAGAACAATTATGCTACACAGTGCCTCCTCACACAAAACGAGAAGCCTAGAAACAGCATTTGGGTCTTAGACAGCGGTTGTACGTCTCACATGACATACCAACGAGAATTATTTACGACCATTGAGCAAATATCCAGAAAATTAAACTTCGCCACTGAAGAACATACTGCAAAGATTGAAGGTAAAGGCACAGTAACTTTTTATCCAAAAATGGTACCGGTATTGCCCGTACACACCTAAAAGACACGCTGTATGTACCTAGTCTTTGTACTAATTTGATGTCCGTTAGTAAAATGACAGATGCAGGATGCTCTGTCCTCTTTACGAAGAACAAAGCAACGGTCAGAAACACAAAAGCTGGAATAACACTCACTGCTTTCAAAGAAGAAGACGGTCTCTAATATATTAAACCAAATAAACATGAGCGCAACAACCTGGCCAATGATAACGATGACGTTACAACTACTACGAAGAAAACGAACTCATCAAACATCAGCGACTGGCACAGAAAACTGTGTCACATGAACGCCAAAGATATGAAACTTGCACTCATAAACGAGAACTTAATTGGCTTGAACTTCGATGCATCTCAAACCTTGCCAGAATGTGAAATCTGCATCCAAGCAAAACTGCATCGAGTACCAGCTCTCCGTGAGAAAAATACTCAAAAAACAACAGAACGCTTAGAAATCGTTCATAGCGACGTGTGTGGACCTATAAAAACGCCCACAATCAGCGGAAACAAATACTTCGTTACCTTTATTGATGACTATAGCAGGTACAGTCGAGTTTACTTCATCAAAACCAAGAACGAAGTATTCGACAAGTTCAAAGAGTTCAAACATCTAGCGGAGACACAAACTGGAAACAAAATTAAGTTTTTACAGTCAGACAATGGTACTGAATACGTCAATAAAGAGTTTGACACTTACTTAAAACGTTGCGGAATACAGCGAAGGCTCACCGCACCTTATACCCCGAATCAAAACGGAGTTGCAGAAAGAAAGAACCGCACCCTCTTGGAGAAAGCGAGAGCAATGATGATTGACGCACATGTATACACCATTAAAATTCTGGGGCGAAGCAGTCTTCACTGCAAACTACCTATCAAACACGAGTATTAACAGCGCTATCCAGAACGAAACGCCATTCGAACGATGGGTTGGCAGAAAACCATGTATCAATCATTTGTACGTGTTCGGTTGCAAGACTTTTGTCTTGAAGAAAGGCATCAACGGTCATAAATTTGCACCAAAGGCAATTCCTGGCATGTTTTCCTGGCATGATTGCGGGATACTCTGAAACAAGCAAAGCTTTCAGAATTTTCATACCCTCGAAGAACAGTATTGTTACATCGAAAGATATTCGAGTGGTGAAGAACATGTTCTACGATGAACATAATAAAACTGAACTTTCCAAACTGTTCAATGGAATCCAAAGTTCATCAGATCAACACATACAAACGTCACAACAAACATCACGCAAGCAAGTGACTATTACGTTTGACGATAACAAAGGAGATAACCAGCACAGTGATACAGACACCTATGATGACGATGATGATGAACCTGTACATAATGCTGTTGCTGAAAACGTGACTAATGAAGCGAGATCTTTGAGAGATAGGACTAATATCACAGCTCCTAAGCGCTACGATGATTACCTATCACCTTCATAGAAGCATTAGAATCTCCTGACAGAAACAAAAGACATGCCTCCATTTCCTCAACGGAAGCGGAAGTGATAGCAGAAACTTACAAAACAAATCTGCAATACGAATATCACAAACGGACTAAGCACATCAAGCTGAAACATTTCTTTGTGAGAGAATGTGTTAGCAACGGAGACTTAAATGTTCAACACGTTCCGTCGGAGTTGCAGTTGGCCGACATGCTAACGAAGCCACTGTTTGGCCCTAGGCTACAAGATTTAAGTTCCAGAATGGGACTCAAGAATTTATTTATAAATTCTTAAAAACGTGAGAGGATGTGAAGGTATACACACCTTCTTATAACACCTACTCTATGGACTACATTGCTACGCAACACTTGTATGTTGATACTTTGAAGTTTGTGTGTCTTTAAAATAAAACTATCTTTTCCTTTCAATGTATTTCTATTCAATTTAATAATTTAACAGGTTCTCGTTGCACAGACGTGCGGGGAAGGATGGTAGAGGACTGGGCTCTGGAGAAGGACCTGGTCGTCCTAAATCGGGGCTCTGTTCCCACGTGTGTGCGGATGCGGGGCGAGTCGGTGGTGGACATTTCGTTCGCTAGCCCCACTCTGTCGCCGCGTGTCGTTGACTGGCGTGTCATGGAGGGGGTGGAGACCCATTCCGACCACTGGTACATCCGGTTCGACATCTCCACCCAGACCTCAAGTGCGCCGGTCCAACAGGCCCCAAGTGGTCCGCGTTGGGCGCTGAAGCAGCTGGACCGGAAGCTCCTCCTGGAAGTCTCGATCGTGCAGGCCTGGGTGACATCACTGGACAGGCCTGCCGACGTCAACAATGAGGCAGGGTGGTTCCAGGAGGCCATGTCCGATATATGTGACGTGGCAATGCCCCGAGTACGGCCAGGAAGCGCCCGACGTCAGGTGTACTGGTGGTCGCGTGAGCTGACGTCTCTGCGCAAGGCGTGCGTGGCTGCGCGACACCTGTACGCCAGGCATCGCAGGCTCCGCATCCGCCCACCGGATGTGGCAGCCATTGCGGCGGAGCTTTATGAGGGGTACAGAGCGGCGAAGACCGCCCTCCGCGAGGCTGTCATCCGGGCCAGAGACCTGGCCCGCGAGGAGATGCTGGGGACTCTCGACAGAGATCCGTGGGGGCGCCCTTACAAGATGGTGCGGGATAAACTCCGCACCTGCATAGCTATTCACAACCCTTCGATTCAATTTTCGATTCGGAAAGTCGTATGTCTTTCTCGCTCTAATTCGTAATGTCAAAAAAAGATAGACATACGACTTTCCGAATCGAATATCGAATCGAAGCGTTGTGAATACTGACGCAGTCTCCGGCCTGAGCTCGTGGAGGACGTGGTGAGCACTCTGTTCCCTACGCGAGGGGAACATCCCCCCCCCGCCTATGGCTCCGCCGCCTGCGGTGCTGGAAGCGGATCACCGGGATGACGATGACGACGCTACGGAAGTGACGGGTAGAACTGAGTGGCGGTACGCAGGCTCAGCGCCAAAAATACCGCCCCGGGACCCGACGGCTTGCCTGGCAAAGCCTGGATCCTGGCCTCGGAGGCTCTCGGGCCCCGACTGGAGGGGCTCCTAAGCGCATGCTTGGAGAGAGGCCAGTTCCCGCTTCGTTGGAAGACGGGGAAGCTGGTCCTCATTCGGAAGCCGGGACGCCCTGCGGACTCTCCGTCCGCATACCGGCCCGTGGTGCTGCTCGACGAGGTGGGCAAGCTCTTTGAAAGAGTCATTGCAAACCGCCTCGCCGAGCACCTTGCGGGGACTGGGCCGGACCTTGCGGAACAGCACTTTGGTTTCCGCAAGGGGCGCTCTACGGTGGACGCCATCATGCGCGTGAGAGCCCTCACGACGGGGGGTGTGGTGTCCAGGGGTGGGGTTGTCTTGGCGTTGTCTCTCGACATCGCCAACGCTTTCAACTCCATGCCCTGGAGCTGCATTAGGGAGGCACTCCGGTATCACCGGGTGCCGACCTACCTCCGTCGAGTGGTCGGAGACTACCTGACGGATAGAGCCGTCATCTACCCCGGTCGCAGCGGAGAATGGAACTGGCGAGAGATGTCGTGTGGTGTTCCGCAGGGATCGGTTCTGGGGCCGTCCTTGTGGAACATTGGTTACGACTGTGCGCGGTGCTGCGCGCCGACCTCCCTAGCGGCGTCAGCGTGTCGTCTGCATAGCAGACCAGGCAGGCTGGTGCTGGCACAGGTGCTGGATCCGGCAACTGGGTCTCGAGATGGCATTGCACAAGTCCGAGGCCATGTGCTTTCATGGGCCTCGGAATGCGTCACCTCAGGGATTTGAAGTACCTAGGACTCATCCTCGACAGCCGGTGGAACTTCGTGGAGCACTTCCAACGTTTGGCCCCCAAACTGGAACGGACAGGGGCTGCCTTCAGGCGGCTCCTGCCCAACCTGGGGGGCCAAACGCCTCCTGCCGGAGGGTCTACGCGGGAGTCGTGCGGTCTATGGCCCTTTACGGGACCCCGGTGTGGGCGCGTTCATTGAGGCGGCGAACCGCCCACTATCTGAACGCGCCCCAAAAGGTGGTAGCCGTAAGGCTGGCCCGGGGCTACCGCACGATCTCCCGCGAGGCAGCGAGCCTCCTTGCCGGATTGCCGCCATGGGATCTGGAGGCGATAGTCCTCGCGCGCCTACATGAATGGCGCGCGGAGGCACTACGCCGGGGGGAAACTCCGCTGCCGCGGCAAATTGTCGCTGTCGCTCAGCGGACAGACTTCCGGCGTGATCTCATGGCGACATGGAGAGAGCGACTGTCGCAACCCCGTGCAGGGCACGTCACGATAGTGGCGATAAGTCCCCTCTTTGAGGAGTGGCTTGAGCGACGCCACGGCGTCCTCACCTTCCGCCTGACGCAGGTCCTCACCGGACACGGCGTGTTCGGGAGGTTCCTGCACCGAATCGGGCGGGAGGAAACGTCCGGGTGTTTCCACTGTCAGGATCGACCGGAGGACACGGTGGAGCACACGGTGGAGGTGTGCCCCGCGTGGGTGGAGCGCCGCCGTGTCCTCGAAGCGGCGATTGGCGGTAGCGACCTCTCGCGTCCGGCCCTAGTGCAAGCCATGGTCCGGAGCGAGACGGAATGGGGCGCCGTCACCTCCTTCTGCGAAACAGTAATGCTAGAGAAGGAGGTGGCGGAACGTGAGAGGGAGAGAACCTCTCAACGTCCCGGCCGCCGCGGGAGACGCCCCGGGCGTCGGGGGGACCATCGAAATCGTCATCGACTTGCGGGTCCATCAAAAAACTCATGCAGATTTTAAAATACATTGTTAACATTTTTTTCAAATTATTTTTAAACATAGTTCCATATTCGACGTCCATTCTCGACGAGCGCGCGATCTAAATTAAACTGCTAAACTGTGGGTCTGTGAACGATAGCGAATGTGGAGCGGAGGGACATGTTTTGCGCGACGACAAATTTACCTACGGCAAAATTACCTACGGCGTGAATTCACGCAGGTGTTCACGACGCGAATAGGCCTATGGAGCTATGTGACATGTGTCAAATCTGCGCTGGTGTTTGTTGACTGCCCTTGTGACTGCCATACATCTTATCAAAGACTACAATATATGCTGGCAACCATAGAGGCATAGACTAAGTATATACTGCCGTAAGTCTATGCTGGCAACGCGCTGTTTGTTGACTGCATTGGTTGACTGCCATACATCTTATCAAAGACTACAATATATATGCTGGCAACATGTTATGTTATTATTACAATGTCTGTGGTTAGGTCTATATAGTTTTTTTAGTTGTCAAAAATGTCAAATGAAAATGAAGTGTGTCGAGCAGAGGAATATTAGAAAACTCAATAATTTTATTACTCGTGAAAATTGTTTGTAAAGTATTGTCGTAATTTACAGACTCAATAGTTTATTTTTGTGATGGAACATTTTGTTTTATGAATTAGTGCAGTGTGTGTTATTGATGTGTTTACGGTTTGTTTCGCAATTATTTGGTCACGTCTCTGTATCTCTTTGGATGCCTCGCGTAGTCGTGTAGTCTTGGAAAAAAGTAATGCTACAGTTCAAATTGTTATCACGTTATTTGTTTAAACCTTATTACAGTTATGGATATATCAATTTAAACTTATTATAGTCGACGTAAGTTTTACTTTGTTCTAAAATTGAACTTTCAAAGTATGTAGAAAGTACAATTCTGATAGTAAGGTAGGGCCTCTTGTGTACCTAAACATATCCAAATAATTTTTTGAAATGTTAGTCCTGGAATTTAATCTTAAAATTAAATACTACCCACATGACTGGAACAACTTGAAATATTTAGTCTCAAAAGTTGGTGAGTTTCAGGTGATTATACAGAAAACCGTTTCATTTGGTTACTGTTCTGTTACTATTAACAGGTTATCATCAATCTAAGGTTGCTGTAAGTACTGGCTTTTGTAGTAACACATGATTTTATTGGAAACTAGAACTTTTTCATCATAGACATTTACTTCATGCATCAAATGTAAGATTTATTCTTGCTACCTATAAATTTTATGTAGCATTGTTACTTTAGTTTGTGCATTGACCAAAGCATTATTTGTCGTTGATCAAGACTTTTCCATTAAACTTGTTATTTATTTGCCCGTGATTTCATCCATGTGGAAGTCGGAAAACAGAATCGTGGGACTTATTTAACAACATTGCTTGACTTTCAAGGTTAAGTTCCCATGGTTAATTCTTATATGGGAGACGATAATAATGACTTTCCCGGTCGTTATTAACTATTTCGCTTGTTTTATGGGTTTTAGTTTTCTCAATTATTTTTTTATTAAAATAATAAGCATACTACATTTAACCTTATAAACTCCTCTATCTTATGGGAAAGTCTCATTTAAATTAGTTTACCTTTTCTGGGATTACCCTCGTCAAATAAAAAGGCAGAAAATAAAAAAGCAAGTTATGTTTGGGTATTGGTATCAAATAAAAATTGATGTATTTGGGAAAACACATATTATATTTGGAATTTTATATATTACGATTACACTGTGCATAATAAAAGTCTGATTGAAGTGACATGTTTGTTCAGATATTCTTAAAAGGGAGTTACATTGATAAAAACATGAAGAATAACTAATATTGCTAAACAGCCTACTATAACAACTTCAAAGTTGAGCATACTTACTTGTTATAGTTAATTGCTGTAATCATGTGGCTTATTTGTTACCAACCAATGCATTGAGGAAACTTGAAACATTATTCACATATGAAATGATAAAGAACAAGACTACTGAGTAAGCCCTCTATACAAATATAAACGTTATAAGTTTAAAGTTTGTGTTCATATTTGTATTAAAAAAAATTGAATTAGTATGTGATTAGTAGTAGTCATAAATTCAATTAGTATGTCAAACTCTTACCTAAGTAAACTCAAGGTGTGACTGTGAATATAAATGTGCTTAAAAATGAGAGTCATGTTTGTGGCTGTGTTGTATTCCAAACGACACACTTCTAAGTAAAAACACCAAAAAGTGAAAAATTACTAAGCTTCAGACTTTTGCCACCAACTTCTAAACCTCAAATTCTTCAGTTAAATTTGTTGCAAAAAAGGTTTTTAAATTTTTATAGTTTTAGTTATACACACATCAAAAAAAGTTTGTGATCACTAGCATAAGCTGATATAATTTTTTAAATGTAACTTTTCAAGATAAAATCTTTGTTGTGTTTTTTCTTTAAATAGAAAACCCCTGTTTGAAATTAAAAAATAAAACTGTGTTTTCATAATATAATCTACCGTAACAAAAAAGATTTCCATTTTTCAAAGTGATCGCAAACTTTTTTTGATGTGTGTATCAGAATCAGATCTTTATTTGCTTAGAATGTAGGTACAGTTATAGGATGTTGTACATAAATTAATGAGATCGGCTACAGTCTACCTTACGGCATGCAAATTATTACATAAATTAATAAAATCAAAACAATGTCCACAAAACAAAACAGAAATTTAAGTCAAGTAAATTAATAATCATAAATTAATAAAATCAAAACAATGTCAACAAAACAGAAATTAAAGTCAAGTCAATTAATAATATTATAGTCAGGTACGTAGTCAAATTTGCAATTAAAAACAATTATAATCTGGATAAATTCATGTCATTTAAAAAGTCTTTCACAGAGTAGTAACCTTTGTCTAAAAGTAGTGCAGTTACCTTAGATTTAAAAACGTTTACAGAACAGTCCTTTATAGCATGAGGTATTTTATAATTAATGACAGGACCCATTGTCATAATACTTTTTCTTAACAGTGCTGTTTTGTAATTACCCGAATGTAGCAAGCTCTTGTATTGGGATCTCAAGGGGCCATTGCGTGTTCTTATATTGGTCAGTGATGGAAATAAGTTTAAATTGGTTTTTACAAAAATTGCCACTTCCAATATGTACAAACATGGAAAAGTCAGTGTCCTCAGAGACCAAAACACAGGTTTACAGCTGCCTGTGCTTTTAAGGTTTGATATTGATCTAATACACCGTTTCTGGGCCTTCAAAATCTCCTCCCTCTCACTACAGTTACCCCAAGATATGATTCCAAATCTTAACACTGACGCAACCAACCCATGATAAGCTATTATGAGTGTATCATTGCTAACTTTGTGTGATAGGTGTACCTAATATACTTTACAAATTTTGGCTATAGGTAGTTGTTGCATTTTAGTTTGTCAATAGCAGTCAATCAAAACAATGAACCAAGTATTGTTTTTCATTAGAAAAAATGTTGAAGATCACGATACATGACGATTCAAGACTTCAACAGACAGGCTTATTTTTGGTTTTTGAAGTTAAGAACTTTAATAAATGTAGGCGAGTCACTAGATGACCGCCATTGACATCTTAACTGGCATCAACTATGTATTCATGGTATTAGGCTTATCCCCAATGAGATGGAACTTAAAATTAACGGGCAAAATTTGGGGGTATTGTACTCCTTCAAAGTATACAGGGTGTTACATATCTGGTGGCCAGCATCAGATCTACACCAACTACCGGACCAATTTCAAAAATTCTTTCACCATTGGTATGCTACATTATCCCTGAGTAACATAGGCTATACATTATATAGATTGATTTGCTATTGATTTATATCATGCAAATTAGCCAAGCTATCACATTTTTTGTGGATGAAGACACAGGCGTAGTGCTACATGTTTATAATGGTATTTCCATAAGGATTTTTAGCAGCCCATCTAAATAATCTCTTAATAATATCTTAGCCACTAGTTATCTTCTATGTAAACCACTCTAAATACAACTCAGCATGATGGTTATTTTTTAGCATCTATATTTGTAACATACATTCTAACAGTAAACTTCTAAAATACTATTAAATGACATCAAAAAATATATTTATTTAGCTTCAAATTTTTTAACTCAGTACGTTTAAAATGTAACTCATCCCATATTAATTGATCGTCAAAATTTTGCTAAAAATGTCATCAAATAGTATATTGACCACTAATATTACCCCAAAAGCTATTGAGGAGAGACAAAATAAAAGGCTTATGTTTAACAAACCACCAGATTTAGTCAAATGTAACGGCAAAAAAATCACTTTTGATTGCCAAAAATAGTAAATGATCACCAAAATTTATTAATCCCCATTTTAGCGTGAAATGAGAACCAAAAATAGTTAAAATTAGAGTTAAAATTAGTTAATGATCACCAGAAATTGAACTGTTATGCTCTTGCATCCGAGTCGACGGAGCCCCGCTACGCGGGGCTCCTACTTCTGAATGGTTTATAAAAAAATAACCACGAAGGGTATGGCGGGGTCTATTCGCTCGCTTCGCTCGCTCATTCGACCCCGCCATACCCTTCTAACCTAATCTATCCGTGTCGGGGTGCCCCAAGTTGGCCTAGGCAAAACTAGTTTGTCATCAACCACCTCATTAAAATTTGGTGTGCAATTTACTAAATTTGGTGATCAATTGATATTTTAGGTGATAGATGTTAGTGGTCACAAAGTTATTTTTGGTGGTCATTATATTTTCCCCCAAAATAAAAGACTTTATTTACACGTGATCAACTCAACTCGTCGTTACATGAATGGCGCTCTCTGATTGGTGCAAATGGCCGGTCGCTGTCGTCTCGCGTACTCGCGCCAAATCATACAGTGGCTATTTTCACGATAAAAGAATATGATCTATCATTTTACATGCTAAGTTATAATAAATGATGCTTTCTGTAGAAGCTTGAATTATATTTTTTTTGAGGATATTGCGTTGAAGCTGTAAAATGGTGACGAGATGTAAAATCCGTGGCCGAGTTAGTAAATTAGGTGGCAATGTATAAATAAGAAGGACAAGTCACAATAATTGATGATCTTTACTTGACGCTTTCTATAGAATATTTAGTTGGCATTGTAAAAAAGACGAATTAGTTTATTAGAGGCTATGTCACTTTCCCGTTGCTTAGTTATAAAATTAGAAGTTTAATCACGTGTCCAATCAATAATTTTGTGGCTAGACTTATAATTTCCCATTAAAAATTAAATAAAAATAATAATTTAAATTTTGGGTTGGTTGATGGTTATGGCAATAAGCTCGCCCCTTTTTAATATTAACAAACAAAAGGTGTGCTTGTCATTAGTACACTCAACATAACCTTTAGAGGATTACAAATGTGATGTGTGGTGTGTGTGTAAGGCGCAAAACATACAGAAAAGGCGTACGGTGAAGATGCGGCGCAGGCGCAGAGCAGGCGTGGAACAGATAAGGCACGGACGCGATTGAAATTATATCAAAGAGGCAAAGAGACGCCGCAACTAGTCATTATACAGGCTGACTTTATCGTGATAGAGTGTCTTCCTCTTCAGACGACGAAGATGCGCTTGCTTTGCTGCAACTCATTAACGTGCAGAGACACCGAAGATATTGGGTGCACCTTGTGTGGAAAATGTCACACACAAGAGAATAGATATTTTAAAATAATGGAAAAATTATGCGATATCCTGATTGTTTTCTGTGTTTCGTTTACAGTGTATAAAATGTCACTAGAATGTTTCCACATTCTATTGTCGAAAATAAAACACGGTCTTCATTTTTCTGCACCTACTGTATAAACAAATGTCGTGCTGCTTGCGCGTCTCTCCAGTCGCGACTGCTAGCGACGCGGAACAGGCGACGAAACGACGTGCCTGCGCCACGCCGCTTGAGTATAATTCACATCGTGTCGCCTACGTACATTTTGTATTGAAACGTTTTGAAACGGCAAGATGCCTGCGCCGCGCCTTCACCTTACGCCGTTTCTGTGTAATTCGCGCCTTACAGGGGGTCTAAAATGGCCGCTTTAGCAGAATCGTTTTGTGAATCACGTTAAAAAATTAAAATTGTTAAAATGGACTTTATTGTTATTGTCATAAAGTCCATTTTAAGAATTTAAATTTTTTAACGTGATTCATGCTAAGATTCTGCGTAGGATCTGCTATAGCGGCCATTTTAGACCCGCAGGTGTGTGTGTGATGTGTTATAAAAAAAAAATATCTAAATTGTTGAAAGTCTGATGTGTACAAACCATAGTTCATCTAATAATTATACTTAATACAATTATTTATCAGAAAGTTATAGGTACAAAACAAATATTGCATATTATTATTATTTTATATTTTATCAGTGCATTTCTATACTACTGAAGTATCTGTTTGTGATTGTGCACACATATTTGTTTGTACAATTGATAGCTACCTAAGCTACCTGTTGCCTTTGACATCATATCAGCTGAGAATTTATAATACCTATTAAATTATAAACAATTTGTGTCATCACATATAAGTACAATGTGACTGTATCATCATATTGTTTACAGGTTAATTTAAGGATGTTTCTCTGCTATTTGAAAATTCGTCCATACAAGACTGTCCGGGTCAAATAAAGAAATATGCAAATATGAAATGTTGAGAATTGTTTGTTTGTTAATAAAATGGAGGGCATTAGTAAATTAAATACCTACCTATCTTAAAAAAGGCCGATACATTTTCCTCTTGGTTTTTGAGTTATGGACGATTTTATGCAAAACCGTAACAGGGGACTATTGTCCCCTGTCATCCATGGGAATGTTTTGATGGACAAAAAACGCAAGTACATATTTTTGTTCAATAAAGTAAGTAATCAAAGTCTTTATTTTTCTTTGTTGTTCTTAAAATAATGTATTTTTTTGGAATAAATCAACAGTATTAAAACAAATTTTACTTATAATTTACATTTCTGTTAAACTTAACAAAATCAGCTGGGAGTCAGAAAAATACTGTAAGTATTTAATTGGATGACACTAAAGCCAGTCTTTAGAATAATACGAAATGCAATGAAATGCTGACTCTCGGCCAGGGGACTGTTTTTTGAGGTATTTGAGGTTCATTTATTCAAATATTACATTAATAAATTACTAATTAATAAGCTGTGGCGTGCCAAGAATACGTAAGTAATACATACTATGTCGGTAATTCGGTATTGATACAAAAAACCGAGAAGTACCTATTAAGATTAATTACATAAAATTAGCTTGGGACAGCGATTTTCCATTTAGTGGAGAAATGCCCAGCAGAGGAAACAAACAACTTAAAGGGCTCGGCTCCGCATCTCCATGTCTAAGCGCATACAATATTTTGCCTAATTATCAACCTAAACTGTCTTATCAGTCATAGCCAAATTCATGAAAAACTTTTACTGTGACGTTTCGAAAAAAAACCTGCATCACAATATTTTCAGTAAGTAAATAAAATAGTACCATATTAATTGAATTTGAATTAATAGTTATTATTTCATAAGAACCCCCATTTGTTAATTTCTTAGCAAAATATTACTCATTTTAATAGGTTCCTACTACCGCGTGATTGTGTCTGAACATTACGGTTTATTACGCTAATAACAATGCGTGTAGCAAATTAATTCACGACTGCAAAGGTGTAAACTAAGAGTACCGTAACATAATCATAGTTGTGCAGGAAGACCCATATGACGTCACATCGTGTGGGCATCACATGCGATTAGCCGGATTGACAGCGCGCGACCTCGCACCTCGCGCCCCTCGCGGACTGTCTGTTATCGTTTGCGCGAAGCATCGAGTTTTTAATTTGCCTCGCCTTGGCTTTGTTACGATAACTGTGGGTTAGAAGGCGAGGCAACTCAGAATGTACGATAACTTGTGAAAAGAGCATGTTAGTTACGATTATTACGAATATAGATGATTAGGCCGGCCGACAGTAGATCCTAGATTATTTAGCTTTTCGCAACGCTCGCGCTACTGGATCTAGGACATGTAGGTAATCAATGTCAACCGAGTTGAAATTGTGTCAACTTTGAGCACTTCAAGCTTTTATATACTTAGTTAAGTAATGTTTGGTTTGATAATTAAGATAAACTTTGTTCCATTTATAATAGTTTTTGTGACCCTCTTACAGAAATGTAGATTATTACTTATTAAGAGTCCGTGCACAAAGTTCAGTCGCCAGAGTTTAGGCAAATTCGTTGCGATCCTATGTTAGTGTGCATTGTTCATGCAGATACACGCACACACGGGTGAAGATCGAGCGTAGTGATCGCTTAAACCATTTTGATCCTGTAGACGATATTATTTTATGATACATAATTATAAAGTCAGTACGGTTTAGAAATAAAAGTCTGGAATGTGTGTCTACTGTATATTTATCACAATCAAAATAAAAATGGTTTAATTTTGTATTAGAAGAATTTAGATAGGTACATATAAACATTTTACAAAATGATAAATAAAACTGCGAGTTGGACTCGCGCACTGAGGGTTCCGTACAAACTTGTTATAGGACAAGTTAATTTTTCTGGATCTGGGACTATTGCGCGAAAGACACTTGCGCGAAAAGACAAATGCGCGCATGGACTTTTGCGCGATTGGACTTATGCGCGAACGGACTTTTGCGCGCCTGGACACTTGCGCGAATGGACTTTTGCTCGATTAGACTTATGCGCGAACGGACATTTGCGCGCCAAGACACTTGCGCGAATGGACTTTAGCGCGACTTTATGGCCACTGAGGTTCACTCTGTAGGGTAAACATAACATACCCCTGTTATTACTTGAAGGTGGTTTTTTCTTTTGGTTTTTCTGTCATGGATGTCATTTTCATGGTTAAGGAGTAGCTGATAACGAAATGAGATCAAAATGAAAGTCCAAGATGGCGCCGAGGAAAACTTCTGTTTTTTCCATCATGGGTGTCATTTTTATGGTTTTCGGGGTCGCTGATTACGAAAATGAGGTCAAAATGAAAATCCAAGATGGCGCACAGGAAATTTTTTGTTTTTTCCGTCATCGGTGTCGTTTTCATGGTTTAAGTGGTCACTGATAACGAAAATGAGGTCAAAATGAAAATCCAAGATGGCGCCAGGGAAAATTTTTGGTTATTAAGTCATGGGTGTCGTTTTCATGGTTTTTGGGGTTGCTGATTACAAAAATCAGGTCAAAATAAAAATCTAAGAGGCGCCGAGGAAAATTTATGATTTTCCGTCATGGGTGTCGTTTTTATGGTTTTTTGGGTTGCTGGTTACGAAAATGAGGTCAAAATGTAAATCCAAGATGGTGCCGAGGAAAATTTTTGATTTTCCGTCATGGGTGTCGTTTTCATGGTTTTTGAGGTTGCTGGTTACGAAAATGAGGTCAAAATGAAAATCCAAGATGGCGCCAAAGAAAATTTTTGGTATTTCCGTCATGGGTGTCGTTTTTATGGTTTTTGGGGTTGCTGGTTACAAAAATAAGGTCAAAATGAAAATCCAAGATGGCGCCGAGGAATTTTTTTGATTTTCCGTCATGGGTGTCGTTTTCATGGGTTTTGGGGTTGCTGGTTACGAAAATGAAGTCGAAATGAAAATCCAAGATGGCGCCGAGGAAAATTTTTTGTTTTCCATCATGGGTGTCGTTTTCGTGGTTTTTGGGGTTGCTGGTTACGAAAATGAAGTCGAAATGCAAATCCAAGATGGCGCCGAGGAAAATTTTTGATTTTCTGTCATGGGTGTCGTTTTCATGGTTAATAGGGGTGCTGGTTACGAAAATGAAGTCAAAATGTAAATCCAAGATGGTGCCGAGGTAAATTTTTGGTTTTTCCGTCATGGATGTCGTTTTCATGGTTTTCGAGGTCGCTAATTACGAAAATGAGGTCAAAATGACCAAAATGATGATTTTTAGTTTCACCTCATTTTCGTAATCAGCAACCCTAAAAACCATGAAAAGTACACCCATGACGGAAAGTGAAAAATTTTCCTCGGCGCCATCTTGGATTTTCATTTTGATCTCATTTTCGTAACCAGGTACCCCAAAAACCATGAAAACGACACCCATGACGGAAAATCAAAATTTTCCTCGGCGCCATCTTGGATTTTCATTTTGACCTCATTTTCGTAACCATCAACCCCAAAAACCATGAAAACGACACCCATGACGAAAAGTCAAAAAATTTCCGCGGCGCCATCTTGGATTTTCATTTTGACCTCATTTCCGTAACCAGCAACCTCAAAAACCATGAAAACGACACCCATGACGTAAAATCAAAAATTTTCCTCGGCGCCATCTTGGATTTTCATTTTGACCTCATTTTCGTAACCAGCAACCCCAAAAACCATGAAAACGACACCCATGACGGAAAATCAAAAATTTTCCTCGGCGCCATCTTGGATTTTCATTTTGACCTCATTTTTGTAACCAGCAACCCCAAAAACCATGAAAACGACACCCATGACGGAAAATCAAAAATTTTCCTCGGCGCCATCTTGGATTTTCATTTTGACCTCATTTTCGTAACCAGCAACCCCAAAAACCATGAAAACGACACCCATGACGGAAAATCAAAAATTTTCCTCGGCGCCATCTTGGATTTTCATTTTGACCTAATTTTCGTAACCAGCAACCTCAAAAACCATGAAAACGACAACCATGACGAAAAATCAAAAATTTTCCTCGGCGCCATCTTGGATTTTCATTTTGACCTCATTTTTGTAACCAGCAACCCCAAAAACCATGAAAACGACACCCATGACGGAAAATCAAAAATTTTCCTCGGCGCCATCTTGGATTTTTATTTTTACCTCATTTCCGTAACCAGCAACCCCAAAAACCATAAAAACGACACCCATGACGGAAAATCAAAAATTTTCCACGGCGCCATCTTGGATTTGCATTTTGACCTCATTTTCGTAACTAGCAACCCCAAAAACCATAAAAACGACACCCATGACGGAAAATCAAAAATTTTCCACGGCGCCATCTTGGATTTGCATTTTGACCTCATTTTCGTAACCAGCAACCCCAAAAACCATGAAAACGACACCCATGACGGAAAATCAAAAATTTTCCTCGGCGCCATCTTGGATTTTCATTTTGACCTCATTTTCGTTATCACCAAGCCCAAAACCCATGAAATCGACACCTATGAAGAAAAATATCGCTCGCTCACTCGACCCCGCCATACCCTTCTTGTATACCTCCTACTATACACACACACACACACAACAACATACGGCATTTTCTTACGTGACGATTTCTACCAAATCGCACTTCCAAAATAGAAAATTATCTTTATTTTAAAATCAAATTGTAGGTAGGTACCATAGGTTACCATGAAAACCAATAATAATAATATGAAGTAGTGAAATCCCCTAAATGAAAGAATTTTCGGAATCGGATCAGTAGTTCCGCAGATTATTACCCTTACATATAACATATTAAGTACAAACAAAGAAACTTAACTTTAAATAATATGAAGACGAAATAAATCTTAATAAACAACCAACGTCAAAAAAAAACTCTTATCTTAATACAATCAAAAAGTTTAATAATTTTAATATAAATACTGGATCGAAATGTGGTAGTCTGCGTATATCTCGGAAATATATTCACGTAATAACTCGGGAGCGCTTGCGAAGCAAAGTGATACGTGCTCACGCTGGGAGAGCCCTTTCGTTACTGACGGGATCGAGTTTGCGCGGTCGATTATATAGTTCACTTTGCATTTAATTTACGAAATGAAGTTATTGTTTATTTATAAATTAAAATTCAGATTCTATTAAAAAGCTACCTTGAGATTAAGAATTATTTTTTAAATTTTCTTTAAAGTGTTTCTAAGGTATAGAAAAAAATACTTATTTGTCCCGACGTTTTCCACAAATTACGTTTTTTCAACATTTTTTTTCTGCTATTTTTCGTATTGAAATCAATAATGTTTCTTGCTATGTTACGAGTAGACCATATAATGATGTTATTCATATTTTTTAATGTTCAGAATATTTTGTAGTTCTTTGTTCAGCGAACCACAAACATCACTCGCTCGTTACTTTTGCGGAAAAGGGGTTTTGAATATGGGTGATTGCCATTAATATATACATTATTTTAAAAAATTGTTCAAGCAGTCGACAAGATGAAGAACCTGTCTCTTATAATAAAAATAAATAAGGTTCAAATTCTTCTTGCCTTTCCCACAAGTAGTGATCAAAAATGTTCAAAATGCCTTAATTTTGTGCACGGGCCCTTAAGAAATTTGTTAGAGTGATCTAAAAATAAAGACTAGACAAGTGCTCGGTAGACAGAATAGATAAACATGTGTTTCTTAATCTGATTTAGAAGACGCTAATACCTACCACAGAACGCGATTGTCTGCTACACCAAACCGCCTGATAACAAGTCTTCACTCCTAGAAAAGCGAAAACGCGTTTACCTACTACCTACCCATACATAACAATGTCGACTCCACCTGTCGCGTCAAATTGTTTACATAATCATAGTAGGTACATACTGTGCATATTACCTACTTACATATTTAATAAATATTTCCACATGATATGAAATATGCTTGCTCGTACATACACTTCGAAAGAATATTAGCTATTAGCCTATTAGTAACAAAAACTGTATTATCATCACGTAGGTAAATTTAGATAATGTTGTTATAGATCAGATAGACGATTAGTGAAGTAAGTAACACTGATGAAGGTCGTTGCTCACAAGACCCTTCACCAGGCAGCCGACTGCCTAGCGCTTTAGCCCCTCATTATAGAAGTTAAGGTTCTTGAATTCTTCAAACATAAATTAATATCATTGATTATAGTACCTACTTACCTATACAAGCACGTTTGTTTTTCCAACGGTAGGATTTTTCTATAAATAGATAATGTTTTTACAATTTGGCAGTGGCAAAATGTTTTAGGCGCCAGTCATTTCTCATTGTTTGTTACTCATTACAATTAGGTCGATGTTTTACTACTACATAAGTACCTAATAGATTATGTAGCGTTTCTGCTCACAATCCGAAGCAAAACCGATAACCGATTTCTGTGTTGGAGAAACCAGGATATCCATATTAATAAACTTGAATTATCGGCAGTGTAGCATATTAGGAGTCCTATACTATTACATTTTTTACGCAAATTCATGATTTTAGACGCAGTAATTTTCAGAAGCAGTAAGACATTTTAATTATTTGCTTAAGAATAACGATAAGTAGTCCCATTCCCTTTCTTGTAAGTTGGAGTTACACATTTTCATTTTTCTTTTCCTGTAATTTACTATACTTACTTAATATTTTACGAACTCAGTTTGCAAGAAAAACCGTCGTCGGCAATGGAACTCTGACTGACGCTCAAATTCACATTGTTAGATCAATTCTTATAAAAGCTAAGATTACTGAAAGATGAGTTGAATGTTTTACTTGTTTATTGGAGTTCTAGAATTTCTTTAAATTCCTTGAGTTTTCACTGAAAAAATCGTAAAGAAAGCGTAATTTAAGCCATAAATATGTCTTGATTCAGCGTCCATTATATTATGCCAAATAAACTAAATTTTATCAAATAAATTAATATGATATAAAACTTCAATTCAATCTAGGTATAATGAATACCTTTAATTAGTTTTCGTTTGTCAATATAATAAGACAAAATTACAATAAATAAAATTGAAGTAGGTAGGTACAGTCACGGACTATAAATGATGAGCCACTTGCCACCATTCGTATTTTAGCCGTGTAATGCAAATCGGGTTTAGTCGGTTATTCGTACTTAGTACAGAGTGACTACCTAAAGTCGACGAATTGCAGGTGTAGCAACTGTAACCTAGCGACAATATTGTTTTAGCGTAGCCATAGTAAAGTAACGTTGGCGAACGGATAAATTTTATCTTTTCTAACATCGACATTTCAACTGTCACTCTGGCTTCGGATAGGTTTTCAGAAATAAAGAGTATTTAATAAGGACTATTTCTTCAAAGGAGGTCAGTATCAAATAGATTGGGATACACGTCAGCACCATTGTATGGTTTTATCATTGAAAACACTTATAAGTCATTTTTCAACCTCTATGGATATGACTATTTCCGATTATTAGTAATGTGTCATTTTGTTTCCGAGCATTCGGTTTGAGTTCGTGTTTAATCGTGTAATCTCGTGAATGTATACAACTGCAAAATTGGAAATCTTGAAAGTGGCTTATCAATTATAGTCCGTGACTGTACCTATCTACTATAATTCTGCGTCAATTCAGATCGCTCCTCAGTCCCATGTCTGTCTCGTCTCTAATTTTCGTCAATAACAATCGACAATCGTCCGGAGATCGCTACTACACACATCAACACGGTCTAGGGATATTTCATACTCAATTAAATAACTCGAAAAGTACTGGCCGCATTGGAATCTTTTATACACCGATTTGTTTGTAATTTATCTCAGACTAATTCCAAATTCAAATTTTTGAAAGTTCTTTTGTTTCGGTGGCATAAAAATGTCTTGATGTATAGGAGGGGGAATTTTCATTTGTGCGAAATTTAGAAAACAATACGAATTACGTTTAGTTACAGTTTTTTTTTCATTTTTAAACGAAAGATAAAGTTAAAATTGAGGTATTGTAGCCATGCAACGCCGACATTTGACGAGGGCGGAGATGTTACGAGCTGTGGGAATGCTGGAAGCTGGATCTGTTCAGCGTAATGTTGCTGAGGCCATAGGGACCCATCAAAATGTAATTTCAAGATTGTGGACACGCTATCGTGCCACAGGTGAAGTAGCGGAGAGGCACCGGGGGCCAAGTCGCATCACTACCCCCAGACAAGACCGATTTTTGCAAATTACTGCGCGAGCACAACCAAATGCAACGGCGACTCAATTGGTCCAAAGGCTGCGAGTGGAACACCAAGTGCTTGTGAGTGACCAAACTGTAAGAAGGCGACTGCATGAAAGCAATCTACGCTCTCGTAGACCACTCCGGGTCCCACCTTTACGGAGAGGCAATCGTGGACGACGATTAGAATGGGTTCGGAACCACGTGGACTGGGGCCGTGACCAATGGTCCAATGTGCTGTTCACGGATGAATCCAGGTTCGGCTTCCATCCAGATTCACGAAGGACGCGTGTTTGGCGAGTTCCTGGACGATGGAGCCGTCTCCAGAACCCTCAGGAAGTTCACCCATACCAAGGAGGAACAATTATGGTTTGGGCAGGAATTCGTCTTGGAGGACGGACGGATCTCGTTTGGGTGCGGGGCAATATGACGGCAGAACGATACGTCCAACAGGTGCTGGGGCCCGTAATCTTGCCCCACAGAACACAAATGGGGCAAGATTTCCTGCTCATGCACGACAATGCCCGGGCACACACGGCGAGAACGGTAGCAGCTTGGTTACATACACATAATGTTAGGGCCTTAGACTGGCCTGCTCAATCGCCAGATCTAAATCCCATTGAGCATGCGTGGGATATGCTGCAAAGAAGAGCTCTGAAGGAAGTTCCTGAAAATCTGGCTACAGAAGATCAACTTTTTGCGCACCTCAGAAGGACATGGGACAATATTGCGCAGCAAGACATTGACAACCTTGTTCTGAGCATGCCGAATCGTTGCCGATGTGTTATGAACATCATGGGCGCTTTCTCAGACTACTAACTTCAAGTTTATAAACACAAATTAAATGATTTTTCTATTTTTTTCAGTTTTTACTCACAAATTAAAAGTTCATTCATATACGGTTTCCGTCTATGCTTCATTTTTTTAAAATATTAAGGATATCATAAAATCCTGAAATTTTAATCTATACCTTAACCATTATTAAAAAATGGTAGAATATTAAATAACGTATCTTTTAAATATACATGTCATATAAATAATTAACACATTGATAGTAATTAAAATATCCGGAGACCGTGTTGATTTGTGTATTATCGACTCGTGTAGGTACGCCGCCGATCGAAATAATTTGATCTAGGAAGTAAAAATAAAAAAAAATCGATTTTTTTTTAATAGGACTCATTAGGGCCTATACTACCTCAAATGGCTTAGCATGATCCTCCGTTACGCCTAAAATACTGCAGCATTAAATTTGAAATAAATATATGGTAAAGTTGAGGATTAATGTTTTGGCGAAAACACGATTCCATAAAATTTACTCGATAGAAAAAAAATCCAAAGTTAGGTACCTCCAAATCGAACAATAAACCGCTGGTATTCAAAAAGTACCTACCTTAAATTATTATATCATGAAACTTTGCATAAAGCAGGTCTTATGTTTTTTATTTTTTCCAAAAGACGAAAATTTCATTTTATAAAGAATAAAAACCACTCATTTCGCACTATTCGGCCTGCAGTGACTGACGTAACAACCACTTTGTAGTGCAAGCTGATTAGAACGCTATTCTAACAGTATTTAAAACGAAGTTTGGACTACCACAAATAGAGTTGCTAATTTGAGGTAGTGTAGGCTCTGGCTCTCAATAATAACTATACGCCTTGTCTCTCATTCCTCCATACCAAGACAGACGATTCCCTTTCAACTTCTCTGTGTAACTTCCTCTAATATACTCATTTCTTACTTTACTATTTTTATTGACTCCACATTCACATCACTGCTACATGATAGTTCTAATCACGGACTTGTATATTTTCCCCTTTAACTTGAGCAGCATCCTCATGTTGTTTCATTGACCTATCGCGATTTCATCCACACCGAGTTGATCCGGTGCGTAAGGTCTCGGTCTATTGCGCCATAACCATTTCGCCGTAGGGCTGATGCTCCAGGGTAGCCCGCGAAATTCAAATATTCTTACGTTTTTTGCAATTTGCAGGCCAGTGCTAGGTCGTATCTTGTTGATTAAAATATTATTCGCGGCTGTTAGACGTACCTATGTAGTTACAGAATTATAATCAAAAACATCAATACAACCCTCCCAAGTTCATATACCATACCTATCTTTAAACACCTCCACGGCCGGCCCCCGTATTATTCAAATCCATCGAACAGCACATGTTCATGAATATATAGGGTTGCCTGCCTTCAGCTTGGCAGTTTTTCTGGTCAGCCACCTCGAACAATATTTATGTCAAAATCTTGGAATAACGAGAAATTCTTGTATAGATGCTATGATTCATGGTGTGATTTAATAAAAATCGGGATATTAAATTAAAGTAAAAGGAACTAACACACATGCGTCTCATGGTGTTGAAATAATATGGTAAATGTACCAGTTTTGGTCATATCTTCAAATATTGAAAAAAGTGATGTTGCCTTTTACGTTCAACGTGATATAGTTTAACGTGCATTTTTGTGCTGCTTAACAATATTTATTATGTAGAAATAACATGAAATAATGAATCATTAATAATATTATTAACATTAATAATTATTTCAAATATGGGAAACGTCATGCAGGTCATCATCTGCCTAGCCTTTTCCTAACTATGTTGGGGTCGGCTTCCAGTCTAACCGGATGCAGCTGAATACCAGTATTTTACATGGAGCGACTGCCTATCTGACCTCTACAACCCAGTTAGTACTGGGTAATAGGATACCCCTTGGTAGGACTGGTTGTAAGACTTTTTGGGCCACGTCATGCAGCTATGTTAGTAATATTCAAAATTATGTATTCACACTAGAACAGTACATTTAACTTTTTTAGAATTGCATAATCACTTGCATTCAATTATTTTTAAGGTACAGGTAAAAACATAAAAGAAATAAAAAATCACCTAGCTACATAACTACTTTTTTATTTAAACGGAGACGGGACGGGAGACGGATCAACGCACAGCCTAAACCGCTGATTGTACAAAACTGAAACTTGGAGGGTGTGTTCTTTGTATGACGTAGGCATCTGAGAAGAAAGGATTTTCCGAAATTCTACCCCTAAGGGGGTGAAAAGGGGGCAAAGTTTGTATGGGTCAACGTGATTCCTTGGTCCAATCTACTTCAAATTTTGCATAAGTAAACCTTTTTTAGCAGAATTGATGGAAGACGTGTTTCGTATTTTATTGAAATACATCCCTTAGCGGGATTAAAAACGGGTAGAAAGTTATTTTGGCGATGATTTGCTTCGAAGTTGAAATAAATACTCCATAATGCTTTTGATTTAAATTACTTTTTATTTTGACACAAACATATCTAAAACCTCAATCCGATTTTATTCAAAAAGGTTGAATTCAAAGTGTAATAATATGGATCTTTTGACTTTAGGTACAACGATCTTTTTAGGGTTCCGTAGTCAACTAGGAACCCTTATAGTTTCGCCATGTCTGTCCGTCCGTCCGTCCGTCTGTCCGTCCTCGCTTAATCTCTGTGACCGTTAGCACTAGAAAGCTGAAATTTGATACCAATATGTATATCAATCACGCCGACAAAGTGGTAAAATAAAAATTGGAAAAAAATGTTTTATTAGGGTAGCCCCCCTAGGCCCCTATATGTAAAGTGTGAAGTGATTTTTTTTTAAATTTAAACCCTAACGTGTGATATATTGTTGGAAAGGTATTTAAAAATGAATAGGGGTTTCCTAAAATCATTTTTGATAATGTCAATAATTTCGGAAATAATCGCTCCAAAACAATGTGTCCCCCTCTAACTTTTGAACCATAAGTTTAGAAAATATGAATAAAATCAAGAATCAAAATATAAGGACTATCTAGGAAAATCATTTTGAACTTGATGGAAACAACAGTTTTTGTACAAAAAAGACAAAACGTACAAAATAATTTCTGGACTAAGTTTGTAGTATATCGTATAAAAGCAAGCATTTTTACATAATGGATACCCACCTTTAAACTCATAAGTGGGAACACTTATTGTGACGGACGGGAAACTACGGAACCCTACACTGAGCGTGGCCCGACACGCTTTTGGCCGGTTTTTTTGTTGACTACTAACAGTATGTCCACATTGCATATTTTTAGATACCTACTCGTATTGTCACCTATTAAGTGTTACTAATTATGTTGTGAACTTGTGACGTTGGTTTTATTGTGTTCAATTTATGTGTTTATTGACGTTGATGTTATTTTGTTTTTACTTACGTGTTTTTGATTATTTGATCTCAATGAGGGTTCTCCTACCAACTATATTTGCGCAATAAAAACTCCGGAAGATGACATTGTAATGACCACCTCGTAATCGTTTTGCGAGCAAGTGTCTTGCTGCCACTGTTTGAGCTACTAACTAGTGTAGAAACATCAAGATAGGTAATCGATTTTTAATAAAAATAAAAACCATATTTATTTTTATACTTACATATAATAAATCTGTAGAAAAATCGTTTTTGCACATCGAAAATATTTCGAAAAAAAATTGCCAGGGTGTTGAAGGATAACCAACAGAACTCATTTCCAGCATTTTTGGAATTTTTGTCTGTTTGTCTGTTTCGATGATCAAACATCACAGAAAATATACGAAATCAATATACCTAGATAACTTTTGTACATAAAAATTGCGTGTATCTTGAGGTATTATTTAAGTAAGTAGTTTTTGTTTCATCGTAATCGGTTAATTCTATCAAAAGATATATGAATTTATAGTGTTCAAGAAGAACTAATCATCATTAATGCAAGATACATACATGCAGCGACATCTGTTGAACTAAAATGGTACCAATGACTAAAAATGTGCACCACATAAATTTTAAATCGACTGACCGGCTTTAAAAAATATATTATTTATATGGACCTTTATTAGCATAATATATTTTAGCAGTTTAACATTTTGGTCGATAGATGGCGTTGTTCATTTCACTCCATTTTTTGAATCGCGGTGTTAAGATTTTCCGTGAAAGAATGACTATAGCCCGTGTCAGTTGCCTCATGTTTGGCTTTTTAACCGACGAAACGAAAGGAGGAAGTTCTCCATTCGACGCATATATTTTTTTTAGTACGACCACGCATAACTTTTTACAGAGAAGTCCGTTAGGTATGATCCTTTTTTTGTGAAAAGCGTAGGTACCTATCTCAAAGTTGGTCCCATTTAAGATAAATCCGCGGTAGCAATATGTCTATCTTTTTGTTGAGGTTGAGTCACACTCTCTCTAACCCTCTATACCTAAGTGACGCAGACGAAATGGCGCGGGTCAGCTAGTCTAGTAAGAAAATATGGACATTATAGTTTATTTCACTCTTATTATACCTATACAATTTGACGTGCAATGCACAGATAAACTCTTCTTTTGCTTACAACTTTCAGTACTTCGGGGTGAGACGACTCGAACACAGTACGTACGTAAGTGGTATTTATGGCTAGCATTAGCGATTTCCGCTGTCGCGTCCAGTGTTCCACGCGATCCTATAGGAAACGACTTATTTAAGAAATTGCGACCCCTTTACTTTACAAAGCGGCCGATGGGAACTATTACCAGTTGGCACTCTATGAATTAATTGAAACATAAATGTTGTTAGATGCATAACAAGAATTTACTATGTTATTACATGCAAATACAAATATGAAAAAATGCAAATGCCTAACGAGATTGAAGTTGTAGTAATCTAAAATCTGGATTGGACATGGAGGAATTGAGAATTACTGACAACTTTGTTTTAGATTTTTTTTCTTGCACACTCGAGTAATAAACATGATATTTAGAGAATATAACTGGGTAGCCCTTTTGTTCAGACTGCCCGCTAGCAACAATAAACCCTTTTCATTCACGGTCGGCGGGTATCAGGTTCTGCCCATTGTCCGTTTCTATTCAGTGCGGTGCCTTACAAAATAACCACTACTTTCAACTTGACTGCTCTGCTTCCTACTATAACGGTGCTAATTGCCCTAACATTGATTCAAATAGCTCAGGTTGGTATACCAACCAGCGGGGCTTAAAATGGATGCTTTATCAGAATCACGTTAAAAGTTTTAAAATTCTTAAAATGGACTTTATGTTCATTTTTCATAAAGACCATTTTAAGAATTTTAAATTTTTGACGTGATTCATGATTATTATGATTCTGATAAAACAGCCATTTTAGGCCTCCAGGGGGTCTAAAATGACCGCTTTAGCAGAATCGTAATATGAATCACGTTTTTTAATATTTTTTATGGACTTTTTTCATGACCTTATAGTCCATTTTAAGAATTTCAAATTTTTAACGTGATTCATACTAAGATTCTGCGTAGATTCTGTTAAAGCGGCCATTTTAGGCCCGCAGGTCTCTTTAGTTGAATCTCCTGTTTTCCCATATTCCGCTTATTCTAATATATTGCTGTCAGTCTTCTCTTTGAGAATAGCAAAATTGATCTTCCCCCCACCTCCTCCTGGGTTTAGGGCCCATTATAAACTGAATGGACCTTAACCCAGCAGTGTGTGATTCCGAGCTGAGGTCTGAGATGATGATGAGAATACAAGCTTTTATTTAGTTTCACCTGTTCCGGTGTCTGTCGGTCTAATCAATTCTTGCAAGGTTAGCCGCTTCTCGGGTTTGAATGGGGAAGGCCGGTCAAAGCTGATTGTAGATGGCGTGTCCATAGCTTAGACTAAGCTGCTTAGTCCCAATCTATCCAAAGAGGACAAGTTATTTTGAAATATAAAATGACATTGACAGATTTTCAACTAATGACGATGTTTGGTACACGCTATGCTAGCGCCATTAGTTCCACAGTTGCTATCCCCATTGAGCTGTAATATAAAAACTGTTGTTGAAGAACTTTTTCACTGACGCACTCCTCTTAACGATCGTCAAAATTGTAAGGTAAATAAATAAATAAATTCTTTATTTTCACCAAAAGCCATCATAATTAAAACAAAGACCAAAAACTAACAGCATATAAGGCTTATAACTAGGACACAATAATTTTAATTCCCTAACTCCTAAACTAGGTGTATGTACTATCGGGGTCTTTTCCGCCTGACCATTATAAACATTTTTCGCTTAAAACATGTGAAGGCGCCGAGCCACACCCCCTTAAAGTTTGGGCCTATTAGGATAGCCTCAACTTTGGCGCGCAAAATAACAATAACTCTCGTTTGGCATGCGTCGACAGAGCGCTCGGCCGACTCGGTATCTTTTCATTCATTATTTCTATACAAAGTCAACGGGGCGGGGTTAGAGAGCGTTTCTATGTTGGGAGTGCAAGCAAAAATAAGCTTAGTGATGGTCAGGCGGGAGTGTCCTCGATACCTGTGTCTTAGGAGTCAGTGATTCTCCATAAATTACGAGACAAAGCCATGGTATAATAAATAAATAAATCAGGACTTTAAAACAATAAGTAATTAGTGTAAAAGAAAACAGGATAATTTTAAACTAATTTTAAACTATGTAGAGAAAAACACTAAAAGGAAAACGTATAAGTGAGTGGTGAGGAGAATAAATGTGGGGTCCGAGTGTGTATGTGTGTGTAGTGAGTAAGTGTAGGATGTGTGTGAATGCGTATGTGGTGTGTAGGACGTGTGATGTGTGTAGTGAGAAAGAATGAGGTGTGTAACCATCCGTCCCTCAGTACACATCCGTTTTGGTTGGATTGGGTTGGTTGATGTATAGTACCTTATCATTGTAAATTACCCAGCAGAAGATCCTCAGTGTCATCATAATTTAATGTTTGGAGATAATCTTTAAGTATTTTTTGCATTTATATTTAGGGCATGAATAAATTTTAAACTTTTTATTTAGGAGGTTGTACATATTAATGCTATTAACGTAGAATTTGCGTGAATATCTTGCAATTTTAGAGAGAGTTTATTAATATAAATGAGAAAGAGAGTAGGCCCCAGAATGCTGCCTTGCGGAACGCCGTATGTGATTGAAAGCTCATCACTTTCGTGTGGGCCAATTTTCACTATTTCGGTGCGATCTTGGAGATAATCTGCGAAGATTTTCAAAGGGTGTCCACGTATACCGATGCTTTCCATTTTATTCAATAAGGCTTGGGCAGAAACGGTGTCAAATGCCTTTGACAGATCAAGGGAGCGCCCTTCTCAAGTTCAATGTCTTTTTAGACGACAAAAATATTATGCGAGTAGGAGGACGTCTCGATAATTCAAATTTTGCTTACAGTAAAAAGCACCCTATAGTATTACAGTCCACTCATAAGTTTACAAAATTATTATTTCATTTCGAGCATAAAAGATTAATGCATGCTGGCCCACAATTACTGCTAGCTTCCATTAGGGAATCTTACTGGCCAATAGGAGGTCGCAACTTGGCAAAGGTCTGTTATCACAAATGTGTTCTGTGTCAACGCATGAAAGGTAAGGTCGTTACTCCGTTAATGGGTAACTTACCACAAGAACGCCTTCATCCAGGTTATCCCTTTGAAAGCACGGGCGTTGATTATGCCGGCCCAATTATGTGTGCTAGTCGTCAAGGTCGTGGATGCAGGCTGGTAAAGGTGTATATCGCAATTTTCATTTGTTTTACAACCAAGGCCATCCATTTGGAGCTCGTTGGCGACTTAACTAGCAATAATTACTTACTGGCTTTGTATCGATTTATTTCTCGTAGAGGTAAACCCGTTGATATCTTCTCGGATAACGGTACCTCATTTGTAGGTGCGTACAACGATCTTTCTAAATTTTTAAAATTAAATAGTTCGTCCTTGGGTGAAAGTTTAGCGAACGATGGAATAAAGTTCCACTTTATACCCGCATATACCCCGCATTTCGGTGGACTCTGGGAGGCCGGTGTCAAGTCAACAAAATACCACCTTCAAAGAGTGTTGGGAAATTGTAATTTGACCTTTGAGGAGCTTTACACCGCGCTAGCTAAGATTGAAGCCATTTTGAACTCTCGTCCACTGACGCCGTTGTCTTCAGATCCTGCAGATTATACTCCGCTTACGCCAGGACATTTTCTTATTGGGCGGTCTCTTACTTCCTTGCCGCAACCCGACTACCGGGATTACTCTGCAAACCATCTGTCTCGCTTCCAACGAATTGAGCAACTCCGCCAACACTTCTGGAGCAGATGGACTAAGGAATATGTGGCAGAATTACAAGTACGGTCCAAATGGCGTGCCTGCAAGGATGGTCTAAAATTAAACTCCTTAGTCGTGATTAAGGAAGATTCTCTTCCTCCTCTGAAGTGGAGACTTGGACGAATTGTGTCTGTTCACCCGGGAACTGATGGCATAGCTCGTGTAGCTGATATCCAGACCTCCACTGGAGTCGTTCGGCGGGCATTCAACAGAATCTGCCCATTGCCTGTGTCTTCGGAATCTGGTTGAAACCGTTGTTTTCAACGCCCGGGGGCATGTTGGAGCGCTGGACCAACACATAGCAGCAACTGGCAATCAGTTATTTTGTACTTAATGTTTCCATGTTTAGTTTTTTTGTTCATGTGTCATCTGCTGTCTTTTGTAATACTTGTTTGTAAAAATCCGTCTAAATAACACCGAATATATTTTATTTTATTTGCATCGAGTATTCTTGCAATTTTCATGAAGCAAATCCCTTATATTCCCGCACATTCAAGCGTTCTAGCCAGGTGACTAGACAAATCCATGCTGCGTCTTCGGTGCTAACTCCATTTCTAAAACCATATTGGTTATTCGCTAAGATGTTGTTTGCGTCGAGAAAACTGGTCAGGTTCTTATTCAGTATTCGTTCTAGGATGTTTGACATCGCTGTTAGAATCGAGATTGGACGGTAGTTATTGACGTCATCTCTGCGCCCAGATTTGTGAATGGGGTGAACTACTGCTTTTTTAAACGCCGTAGGAAAGACACCCGCCACTATAGACAAATTACAGATATGTGTAATAACCGGGACCAATACGCATCTCGAGGCCTTTATTATTTTAGACGGTATACAGTCTAAACCAGTTGCACAATCAGACCTAAGATCCAAAATAATGGAGTCAACATCGTCTTCGGTTACCTCGAAGAGGGCCATTGAGCTACCTACCTAGTGCCCTTGCGTTTCGCATGACTCGTCTTGGCGGGGCCACTACCGTGCCCCCAGATAGACGTAAGAAGAGTAAGATCAGACCTAATGCTGTTTGCTACTTACTTTGGTGTAGGTACTTGTCGTTACATTCTTCAGATGGTGCCACTTGCAAATTGCTTCCTGGCATTTCTGAAGTTATTTATTATCAATCAATTTTTATCATCCAATAAACCAGTTTGTCACGATTTGCCAATCAAAACGTATGATGCCTCAGCTGATTTTCAAAGGTCATATTATATTGAAACAAATACATACTATAGTGATATCATCTGAATCGTATGCTTGTTTTATGGTAATACTAGCGGACGTCACGCGGTTTCACCGGGGATAATAATATAGCCTATGTTACTCAGGGTGAATGTAGCTTTCTAATGGTGAAAGAATTTTTTAAATCGGCACAGTAGGTAGTTTTTGAGTTTATTTATTACAAACATATACACAAAAATACAAATCTTTCCTCTTTATAATATTAGTGTACCTACTTAGATTTACCGTTTAGACGTTAAGCGGTAAGTAAATGCACTCCCTTTTCAACCACGAAGAAAATAAGTGCTATCGATAACTTTTCCACGAGAAACCCACACGTATAAATTAGTTAATTACGTCCTATATTAAAAGTAAATAAAGTAATGATGAATGATGGCAAAATGACGTAATTCTTATCTTCGTCGCATACATTATCTACGTAGATAGGTACTTATGTTTGTTTGTTTAAATCTATTGTCTGAGTTTTATTATGGTAGAGTACCTATACCATTGTAGGCCATGTTTTCATAGTACCCATTCTGTACCATAGTGACAGGCTTATAATTTCCAGAAATAATATTGTAAGTGTACATGTGTTGTACATGTATACTCGCAACATGCATGATAGTTTTCTCTTGAGTGAAGAGCTCGTTGAAGATTTTAATGATGGCTTCTTTTCTCGTTTGCTGTCTGATTTCGTAGAGTGGAGTTCGCAAAAGTTCATTACCTACTGTTATTGCGGCCCTGGTGTCTAGTTTTACCACTATGTAACCCATCCAGCATTGCCAGACGTGCCCGCAACGCCCCCGCACCGTGACCATAATGTGCTGCACACCTGACGCGATGACCTCGTAAAACGAAAACGGCATAAGATTAGAATTAAATTTTTTTGTGATGAAATAGTTTTTTGTGATGTCATAATTATATTTAGATACTTATGGTTTTTCCGTCATGGGTGTCGTTTTCATGGTTTTCGGGGTCGTTGATTACGAAAATGAGCTCAAAATGAAAATCCAAGATGGCGTCCAAGATTTTTTTGGTATTTCCGATATGGATGTCGTTTTCATGGTTTTCGGGGTCGTTGATTACGAAAATGAGCTCAAAATGAAAATCCAAGATGGCGTCCAAGATTTTTTTGGTTTTTCCGTCATGGATGTCGTTTTCATGGTTTTCGGGGTCGTTGATTACGAAAATGAGCTCAAAATTAAAATCCAAGATGGCGTCCAAGATTTTTTTGGTTATTCCGTCAGGGATTTCGTGTTCATGGTTTTCGAGGTCGTTGATTACGAAAATGTGGTCAAAATGAAAATCCAAGATGGCGTCCAGGATTTTTTTGGTATTTCCGTCATGGGTGTCGTTTTCATGGTTTTCGGGGTCCCTGAATATGAAAATGAGGTCCAAACGAAAATCCTAGATGACGCCGAGGAAAATTTTTGTTTTTTTAATCATGAGTGTCGTTTTCATGATTTTCAGGGGTCGTTGATAACGAAATGAGGTTAAAATGAAAAACCAAGATGGCGCCGAGAAAAAAAAATTGGTTTTTCCGTTATGGCTGTCGTTTTCATGGTTAAAGGATAAAGAAAATGAGGTCAATAATTATTTATTTCAATTAGGTCATTCAAAGGCACTTTTGAATGACGAATAGTGAAATGGATTCAATGATTTACCTTGCCTTTGGTTAAATCTGATTTCAACAAATCATTTTCATTTTCATTATTAGCGACCCCGAAAACCATGAAAACGACACTCATGACGGAAAAACCAAAAAAAAAAACACCTTCAAGTAATAATAGGCGTGATGTTATGTTTACTCTACAGAGTAAACTTCAGTGGCCCTTAAGTCGCGCAAGACACCAATCGTGCAAGTGTCCATTCGCGCAAGATTCCTTACGCGCATAAGTCCATTCGCGCAAAAGTTCGTTCGCGCAAAAGTCCATGTGCGCATATGTCTTTTCGCGCAAGTGGGTGCGCGCAACAAGTGTTCTTTGCGCAAATGTCTTTCGCGCAAAAGTCTCAGATCCTAATTTTAAGATGTATAATAAAATAATATATCTACTTTATTAAAATTCTCAGTAAGTTAAAATAGTTTTTGGGTTGTGCACTGCGTTATGTATGTGGGACACTGTGGATGTAATATGAGACTCAAGCGATATCAGTTTTGCGACAGGTTTGTACGGATGGAGCGACAGTATCGCTAATATTTAGATATCGGGATGAAAGTCGGAGCAATGACCTCTATTTCGGAATAGAGGTCATTGCTCCGACTTGTCTTGACTTGTTAACTGGCACCAACTATAAACTCTGCTAGTTGTTATGCACTTTAGGACTGTCCTTGCGGACCCGCATTAGCATCGATCGTTCATTAATCTCAAATGGCTTGACTAGTAAAATTAATATAATCGTCGACAATACTGTTTCAATCTACAAACAGGGCTTGCAGTTATTTTTATTTGTTTTATTAAATAGTGATCAAATTCCTCAACCTTGGCTATTTGACAGTTGTCGAACATACCTACTTACTGGATAAGTGGATATCTAAATCTAAGTAAAATCTTGTTAGTATGCTGTCTAACTGCTGCCCATTTAGGTAGCTTACCTGATGTTCTGGATACTACATATTTTGTCGACGTAAGCAAATGATGCGCAAAGCTCACCATCTTATAAGGTTCATTTTCCTCACTCCCTTTCCTCAGATGCGGGCTTCTTTTACCTACGGCGGCAGTTTGGTTTCCGTGTATGAAATTCAAGATTCAGCTTTTTTACCCCATGACAATACCCATTGCTACTTTTACCACCGAGGAGTATTAAGTACTAAGCTGCCGCTTTGCACACATTGTTCACCGTGCACAGCGGTTCGCCTATCAATTAGCAGTAAACAATCCATTTATAGCATGACTCAAGGTCAATAGGATCTTAATGTTGAGCCATTCGTAATCCACAGCGTAGTGCTGCAGTATTTTTGTTTTGGGAGTGTGCGTAGGTAGGTCCATTCTCAAAAACATCTCAATATGCAAATAACAACCACTGTGACGTCCATTGCTTCACTCTAGGTCACCAGCTGCTACTTTATAAAATAAGAAGAATCTTCTATAATGTTATGATAGACAATAGAATTGTTACAAAGTACGTTGAGGTACTTCTGGACCTATTATTATTCGGTACACGGGCCATTCATCTTGCGTCCATTAAGACGGAGCGTTGAGATGTCATGTGATGACTTCTTGATCTCGTCTAATTACTTTATGGATGCTGTTCGGTTGTATTGTGTCTAAAGTGTTTGTGTACTTTGTTCTTTGATTGACATTATCACGGTGTAGTGGGCTGACAATATGTAGACCAACTATTTTAAGCATTCATGAAACTCCTTCCGTAAATTATGTCGATACGATCGCTGAGCTTTTACGGCTTCGTCTCAAGTGTGGTAGGTACCTACCTTACCTACCTATTTGCGGTGGGGGTTCCTTGATAGGTAGGCTGATTACCTCTTTTAAACGAAGTTCATTTGATTCCAAGAATAGTTTAAGTGTGTAATGACTAGAAAAAGATATTTACTTACTAGGTTTCGAGCCATACAAAATTTCCCGCGATAGGTTCTCCAAAAATAATTCAAAAGGATCGTTTGCATCCTTTTTGGGTACTTACTCGTACTAGTATTTTTAAAAAGTAAGTAAGTAGTTATTTCTTGTTGTTTAATAGGTAGGTCGACATTCTATTTACCCAGGACTGTGGTGTAATACTCTCTTGTTTTAATTTATTCAAAACAGAGCGAGACACAGAATTTACAAAAAATATCATGAGATCATTAATAAGTACAATGGAAATAACATATCGATGACGATGTGTAATTTCGTTGTGGACACTTGAATAGAGATTTTACAAATCATGCTCTTTGCTCATCGTAAACTTCGCGCATTGTTATAGCAAATTGTGATAAGATAACAGAGTTAAGTGGCTGAGCGTAAAAATTAACCTAGTGTTTCTCCTACATCCTCAGACCAAATAAAAAAGTAAAGACGGAACACTGCGAACAGTGGAGTGAGGCCCGTCAAGTTACGTCTTGCTGTGTACACTCGGACCAAAATTGTCCCCAGTAGGCAAACTGTTAGCAGCCGACTGAGTGAGCCGCAAATTTGTGGCGAACTGAAATTTCAGTTAGCTCCAAACTCAGATCAATTTTCGTGCGTCGCAAGCAAACTGTTATGACTTAGCCGCTTATTTAGGTCGGTCGACCGACTGAATTTTCACTTTGTTGTACCTTTCCGTATCAAAGGGCATCTTGGTTTTTCTGTGGTGTGGTGTGCGTAGAGATTAGTTAGGTATAAGCGATGCAAGCATGAACACGTCCGAACACGTCGATAGCTTCTTTCCAACTGTCCGCATCAGCATGAATAGTTTGCGGCAAACTGTACGGCCGGCGAACAACCATATCGCCGCCGCCGGACTGGAACCGTTTTGCTGTGAGTCGGCCACTAACTGAGACAGTCGGCGCACGTAACGCTGCAAACTGCGTAAAGTGAGCGCAAAACTAGCAAACTGTGGACACTATTTCAAACATACGGAAGGGTGTACTAAACCGATACCTACGCCGCAAACTCAGTGCGAACAGAGAAGTGAGGCCGGTTTCGTAAACATGTTGTGCATTTATTGAGGCATGGTTTAATTGAAGTTTGATGTACTTAAATGTGTGCGGGTAAGCGTGTATGAACAGAGCAAGACGTAATTTGACGGGCCTCACTTTGCTGTTCGCAGAGATCCGTCTTTACCTTTTTATTTGGTCTAGCCTACAACAATAGTAGTCCATCTTTCGCGATACATTGAAAGCAATATCTAGAAATGCATTTTTTAAATGTACCTTATCATAAATGAAATCAAAATCACATGATTTATTTATTCCAAGTTGACTAAGAATCAACTCTATGAATTTCGAAAGTTTGTAGCGGCACTACAAAACAACATACTTAGTACAAAAGGTGCAGCGCCATCTATGATACAAATGAAGAACTATATAGGAAAACCTGACAACAACTGTCAGGCTGTAACCTACCACACACCTGTCTGTTCGGAGGATCCCCGCTTTTCTGTGGGGGATGAAAAACTTTACAGCCTTTATTCCCATCTACCACCCCCTAGTTTACCAACCGGGGTGGTGGATGAATATAACTAATGGCGTTTACCGTTTATGCCCCCACGGCCAAGCAACATAAATTTTGACCAAGGTGTAGAGTTTGTGAAGTTAGACCTTGTAGAGTTAGGGCGTGTAGAGTTAGAAGCTTGCTTCTACATGAGATCTGGGGGTCTAGAATGGCCGATTTAGCAGAATCCACGCAGAATCTTAGTATGAATCACGTTAAAAAATTAAAATTCTTAAAATGGACTTTATTGTTATGAGCATAAAGTCCATTTAATTTTTTTAAATTTTTAACGTGATTTATATTACGATTCTGCTAAAGCGGTCATTTTAGACCAACTGAAAAAATTTTGACAGTGCGAGTCTTATGGTCTCGTCTTGGCAACATTTTACATGAAAATGGTGTTGGTGGGATTTCATTTCTTTTTGTAAATTCATAAATTGCTTGAGACACATTTTTTTTCGGGTGTATTTCTTGCACATCAGAGACGCCAGGAGTCCCTATATCAATTTTCTAACTACTAACTGAACCTAACTATAAAGCAGGTCTTATGTGTTTTATTTTTTTAGTCCAATCAATAGATTTTTTGTAAATCGCAAATAACCACTCATTTCGCTCTATTCGGCCGCAGTGACTGACGTAGCAACCGCTTTGTAGTGCAAGCTGATTAGAACTTCGTTCTAACAGTATTTCAAACGAAGTTTGAACCACCACAAATAGAATTGATAATTTTAGGGTTAGAAGGACCTTTAGGGGTTGGGGGATAAAAGTTACAAGTTTTATATTTTTTTTGTTGTTGTTTAAGTACTTACCTACTAATAATAGCTTACATACCAAATTTCAGCTTTCTAGGACATTAGGAAATACCCTAAGTATTTTGATGATCATCAGTCAGTGAAGAAATCAGGGTTTTTTTTAGATATAATCAATAAAATCTAAAGTATAAGAGCTATGCAATTAAAACTTTATTACGTTTAGTAAGTCCGCTATTGACAACATATCCCAAGAATTTGTTTAACTCGTATGATCCAAACCCAAGTTATAAGGGTTAAAAAAAAACGACGAAGCGTTTCGATAAAAGGTAGGTAGTGTCCTTGCGCTTCGCTTCGCTCGTCCATATTAAGGTTGAACTGCGCAACATATTTTCCATACAAATTTCGGGGGGCTATTACTCCACTGTTTGACATGGTACATCTAAAGTTAAACTTGATATCGTTTTGTCTCATTATTAATTGTGTCTGTGCGGAAACAGAATAGTAAAATAAAAAGCCATTCAAAAGTTACGAGCTACCAAAGATTCATTTTTATTGCCAATTTTAACGTAGTAATAAAAGAAGTGTCAAATTTCCAAAACAAAGTTGGTACCGACACAGCACAATTATCGAAGAATTCAATAAATTTTATTTGATAATGATTTATGCAGTGGTTTTTTCATAAAATTCGCGCCTTTTACTATGAATTTTCGTGCACCTCACTGAATAATGTTTCTCCCGGTGCGGTGCGGGAGGGAGACACGCGATATTGACATGTCCTTCGTTTGATAGAAGAACAAGACCTATATTTCTGTCCTTTTCATTTCATGCATGACGTCAGTGACGTGTCATTTGTTTTTCACTGAAGTTGAAGGGCCTGTGCATTTTTATTGCACTCCTATAATGTGTGCGTTTCGATGGCGCGACCACGGCATTTTTTTTTTTAAGCTATGGCAAGATTTTGTAAAAAAAATAATTTAAAATTAAATTCATTAATTAATTTCAATTTTAAATTTCACATTCAGAACATTTTGATGGTGATAAGCAATACGTTCGGTACGTATGCTCCTGAAATATAAACCTAGGATTTTTTTTTACAAATTCAATCTGTTATTTACCTAAATATCAGATCTCTGCAACGCTTAGTTTATAAGATTTCCGTGGCCATGCGGTTCTCCGCGTTTCGATGGCGTGGCCACGTTCAAACCCTTCTAACTTTTTAACCATAACTTTGACAAATTTAAGGTTTTGTGAAATTTGAACCACGTACATACATATTTTTACAAAATCATGCCATAGTTATTTAAAAAAAAAACGCCGTGGTCTCGCCATCGAAACGCACACTCTATAATATGGTGTAGCGACCTACTTTTTTAGAAACTTTATATACATAAAACCTTCACGATATAATTTTTACTTTTCTTCTGATCTGTCACTTCTCTCGTCTTGTGTTGACTAAATTTATATAGAATTATGAACATTTATAATTTAATTTAGTAAGTGTACAACAACCACTAAATTGGTGACTCCGACGTGATACGCCCTGAAAAGGAAATCCTAAACTTTATCAGGCCAAGGAAATCCACAGTACCACGATGCAAAAGCGACGCGATGATAAAGCAGTCGTCTGCCGACCAACGTCCAAACTCTGCTGGCTTCACAGCCATTTATTTCTCTCGAGGGATTAACAGACCTGACGAACAATAACAAACAATATAGTTATACAATATTATTGTTGCCACTAATCTCGCGAATTGTGTAGTGACGATGACGTTATAAGTTGATAGTAATTTTTTTAAGAAAAAGTTTATTTTATTCTTTTTAGCGCATTTAAATAAAAGGTCAGATGAAAGTATTATATAACTTCGTTTTTGTTCGGAACGGTTCGGAACGCTGACTGTGTGCGTACGAACTATAGTTGGTGCCAGTTAACATCGGAATAGAGGTCATTGCTCCGACTTTCATCCCGATATCTAAATATTAGCGATACTGTCGCTCCATCCGTACAAACCTGTCGCAAAACTGATATCGCTTGAGTCTCATAATACATCCACAGTGTCCCACATACATAACACAGTACACAACCCAAAAAAATAAGAAATCGAGCAAACGTACCCTACGAAATTAATTGATTTAAATACTTTATTTTCGTTTTTATCACTATTTTAACTTACTGAGACAATTTTAATAAAGTAAATATATTATTATACATCTTAAAATTAGGATCTGAGACTTTTGAAATGCATTTGCGCAAAGAACACTTGTTGCGCGCACCCACTTGCGCGAAAAGACATGCGCACATGGACTTTTGCGCGAACGAACTTTTGCGCGAATGGACTTATGCGCGAAAGGAATCTTGCGCGAATGGACACTTGCACGATTGGACTCTTGCGCGACTTAATGGCCACTGAAGTTTACTCTGTAGAGTAAACATAACATCACGCCTATTATTACTTGAAGGTGTTTTGTTTTTTGGTTTTTCCGTCATGAGTGTCGTTTTCATGGTTTTCGGGGTCGCTGATAATGAAAATGATTTGTTGAAATCAGATTTAACCAAAGGCAAGGTAAATCATTGAATCCATTTCACTATTCGTCATTCAAAAGTGCCTTTGAATGACCTAATTGAAATAAATAATTATTGACCTCATTTTCTTTATCCTTTAACCATGAAAACGACGGCTATAACGGAAAAACCGAAATTTTTTCTCGGCGCCATCTTGGCTTTTCATTTTAACCTCATTTCGTTATCATCGACCCCGAAAATCATGAAAACGACACCCATGATTAAAAAACCAAAAATGTTCCTCGATGTCATCTCGACCTCATTTTCATATTCAGGGACCCCTAAATCCATGAAAACGACACCCATGAGGGAGATACCAAAAAAAATCCTGGACGCCATCTTGGATTTTCATTTTGAGCTCATTTTCGTAATCAACGACCCCGAAAACCATGAAAACGAGATCCATGACGGAAAAACCAAAAAAATCTTGGACGCCATCTTGGATTTTCATTTTGAGCTCATTTTCGTAATCAACGACCCCGAAAACCATGAAAACGACATCCATGACGGAAAAAACAAAAAAATCTTGGACGCCATCTTGGATTTTCATTTTGAGCTCATTTTCGTAATCAACGACCCCGAAAACCATGAAAACGACGAGTTTTCTAGCAAAAAATAATAATAAATTCGAATTGGAACAACACAAGATTCTCAACCCCTGTATGTCTAGCCGACTGGTATTATGATACTCTAGCGATGTAGCAAAGTATCGCTTATTGGTCGATTTAGGTAACTAGTAAGTGTCGTTATCGCTTTGTGATCAAAAACTTGGTAGGTAGGTGTTAATGACCTCTATTCCGATGTTAACTGGCACCAACTATAGACGCGCGTGAAGACTAGCGTCTAACTGCTCATCACTGTACCTATCTCTGTCGGGCACGATGCCAGGTGAGACAGCGTGCTTTTTGGCCACGCCCACCAATGAGTTCGAGCCCGTGTGATGTGTCACCTTAAGGGCCTATACTTCTATTTGTGGTGGTTCAAACTTCGTTTGAAATACTGTTAGAATAACGTTCTAATCAGCTTGCACTACAAAGAGGTTGTTACGTCAGTCACTGCAGGCCGAAAAGTGCGAAATTAGCAATGATATTATATAGTAAAAAGAGGTAGATATCGCACTAGCACGCACAAATTGTTGAGGACAAAGTGATACAATTGTTGCACTTTGATAGCTTGCTATCTCTTTCTATCTTATACGTTCCGTATTATCTATCGCTGTCGTAGTTTTAAATTACTCGCAACGATATCTGAACGCCATTCAGTATGAACATGGCGTATCTTCTTTATAATATCATTGGAAATTAGTGGTTTTTATTCTTTATAAAATCAAATATTCGTCTTTTGTAAAAAAAAAAAAACAAGACCTGCTTTATAGTTAGTTCAGTTAGTATGCAAAGTTTCATGATCTAATTTGAAGTACTTTTTGAATACCAGCGGTTTATTGTTCGAATTGGAGGTAACTTTGGAATTTTTTTCGATCAAGATGTTTACCTATGGAATCGTGTTTTCGTCAAACATAGTACATAGCATTAATCCTCAACGTTACCATATGTTTATTTCAAAATTAATGCTGCAGTATTTTAGGCGTAACGGAGGATCATGCTAGACTTAGCATGATCCTCCGTTACTCCTATGTCATTAAGGGCCTATACCTACTACCTCAAATGACTATTTGAGGTAGTAGGTATAGGCCCTTAATGACATGTTCTTAGTCGTTTCTAAAATTAAGTAACTTAAATGTAGCCATTTCCGAGACTACGCGGCAAGTAGCAAATAGAAGAAGTGAAAATAAAGAAGCGACGTGACCATAAAAACAATTTTAATTTCAGGTTCGTAAAATGTTCCCTGGACATAGTTTGGAATCATACAACAGCACCATGCCCTATGTTCGGTGACGGAAGCCACGAAACTAGTTACGATATTACTTAACTTGTGACATTACATTGTACTATCATGTGACTTTTTGTGAATTAAAACTGTGTTAAGTTAGCAAGTGCCTTAAGTTATTTGCCGCTTTTTTAAATATCGTAGATTTGGCCAAACAACAAAGGCACGGCACATGCTGTTCAATGGATACCGAAAAAAAAACAACCTCAAATGTAAAAGTAAAGAAGAGCGGACGTAAAAATGAGAAGAAGAAAAAAGCTGAGGCACAAGGTGCAGATGTTACATTAGCAGAAGTATGTCAACAAATGAGCAAGCTGGCTGACGATGACGGCGGCGGGAGCGTCTCGGCCAGCTCCACCGACAGCGAAGACTTAGTAAATGCTATTAACTACAACACCATCACATCACTAGCCGCTCTAAAGGATATAATCCAAGGCGACAATAATGATACTCCGGAAACAGATAGTTTCTTTCAGCACTACTTTATGAATCACTGCAACAGTCTTTCAAGTAGAAATTCTAATTCACCATTTCCATTTCCCGAGCGTCGGAGGTTATCACAATGCCGCGAGGAAGATGAAGACGATGAGAGGAAAGATGGCGATATATTTCCTCCTAATATGTGGGATGAAGGTAGTCCCAAAATTGTTTCTAGAAGCAGAAAAAATGTTGCTAAACATAGCAGCACCACCGAAACAGAAGATCAGAATGCAAATGTTGTTAGCGAGCCTTCATCTAATGATGGCAATGTCGTAGCTGATGGTCAAGAACCACCACCGAAAAGAACTGTAATGGGAGCTCGTCATAAGTTCCTGGTGACGACGATGCCGCAGATTGAGGCACCGCCGTCTGCGCCGTCCGCTGTCGAACGTGCTCTGCGCTCGCATGTGCATAACGCCCATACCGTCCATTTTGGGACCAAAGGCGCTGAAGAACAGCGGCCAAATGTCCGTTCCATATTTGCAGGGGAGAATCTCCATCTTGATAAAAATTATTTTGATAGTAGTTTAATCGAAATTAGATCTACCGTTGATGGAGTAGCCGCTAGTTCTGAGGACATTTGGGTTAAAAGGACCGAAGACAAAGTAAGTAATCCTGGAAATCTAAAACTCAAAACGACTCAAATAAATACAAAGATTATACATGTAATTTTCGAATATTTTATAAATTACAGGCTCTCAAAGAAGTGCCCTCCGCCAAAGCCGAGCTACTGAAGAAAAATGAAAATGCAGCTAAGCTGCCTGGAAAAAATGATGCTAAGACGACGAATGCAGAGCAAGTCAGAGCGCGCTCGGGAACCTGGGGTGCTGCGACTGGGACCAAACAAAAAGAACCCATAAAAAAGATTCCAGTTATGAAGGAAAAAGAAATTCGACGCAGCAGTGACGAACGGAGACAGAAACGAGGTGAGGGATGAATATAATGATTACCTATTATAATATGTAACTTGCTATACAGTGTGGAAGGGACAACGACGCACAAATGCTTATCACGTATAAATGAATACGTGGTAAGCGTTTACATTATTCCTAACATAGAAATTATTCATCGGTAATTTAAAATAAAATAACCGTTCCATACATTTTGACCGTGTATTTATTGCACTTTTGTAGGACAACAGATCTTTTTTTTAAATTGTGATGAAATTACGTACGTTTGTGCGTCGATGCTTCCAGCCTGTATAATATGTTTCGACCTTTCCGTTTGTTAAGCTAATTGCTAGCGTAGTACCTAGTGGAATAGGTCTCGCAACTATGATGACATCATTAATTCTGGCGTGATAATTGTGATAAAACAACCGAAGACTTTGAAGTGTTGATGCTAACTGTATTGACAAATAAACGGAAAGTTACGTAACACACAGTTAGTAAATATAGATTTATTATCGCCGAAAAGTGTAGTAGATCCCGCAATGTTTGCCAGAGTGCGCCTACATATTTGAGTCGCACACCCGCGCTGGCTGCTAGCCAACTGTCTAGCTAGTCGTAAGGGTCGATGTTAACGCGAGACTTACCGAGATTAGTGTTATATTGTTTGTGGCTATTTACACATAATCTTCTAAACTGTTGTACTGTCTTTCATAACCGATGCATGCACAAACTGCTCACGAATTAATATTGAAAAAATTTATGATATTTATCTCACTAATAAATGCGATTGTTTGGATAGATGGATGTTTGTTACTCAATCACGCCAGAACGGCTAAACGGATCTGGATGAAAATTGACTCAGAGATAGATTAGTGTGGAATAGCACAAATAGGCTATTATCCCAGAAGTACGATCCCGTGGGCAATTCCCGAACTCCATGCTAATTTAGCTTGTCTGCTAGACGCATCCAGAATCCAAGGCATTATTGTTATCGTATGCGCACAAAACGCTGTGCTATAATTATTTTTGTCCGAACTCAAAGGTGCCCGGCGTTGCAGCAGGCAAATAATACACCTATAGAGTTAGTTCTGTATAAGATTATGATCAAAACGTTTTATTTTGGGAGCACTACAATAAATTTACATCATTAGGCGTAGGTACAGGTTTATAAGTCTAATATTAGTACGAGATCTGTGCGACACAGAATTGAGAAAACATAAAAAGTTTTTTTTTGGATTTTCTTCTTGAATGATTTGTCGCACTAGATAGACCGACTTGAGAAAAGGCTAAAGGGGGTTATGTTTCAGATGAAAGGTACGTGAATTAAATGGCACTACACAGATTCAACACTACAAGAAACACTTTAAACTTAGATTTCGACATAACGAACGAACACAAATCCTAAATTCAGTAATTGTTTGGTCTATCCACATAAAATGTCCAGAAAATAATGCTTTTGGCAGTGTTTTTGTTCTGGTTCAATGTTAGGTTGGTCTAAGCCCACCATTATGCAAAATAGCATGCAGAGGCCTTGAGTTAGTTGTGGTTTATAGCATATAAGTAGCGAACATTAACATTCTGATGTTTGTCTACGCGCAATAGAAAATAGTTTCACTCCATTCTATGCATGATTCAGTACTGCTATATGTTATAGATGAAAGCTAAATGAGCGGTAGTCCCGGTGCTGATATAATTTACTGCTAGAACAGTTCCAGGTGTTTAAACAGTGATAGAAATTAATTAATCTGTTGTGCGTTATAAATGTGTAAGCCTCACGGAATATGCCACAGCACAGCGCGCACAATACATAATGCATAAGGTTTCTATGTACATTTAAATACGTTGCCTCCATTACGGCACTGACATTTTATTTTTATACCCGAAACAAATTTCTCTCACGTTAAAACACATTCACACTGACTTGTAATAAAATAAATGTCTGTAAACAATGGTGACGCTGTCTGTTCAATAATCACTGCTGTAATCTTGTTTACGATGCCTATGGCGAAGGGTCGTTTGATAGTTTTATTAACATCTTCATTCAGTGATATATATCTACGCTAAGCGGTTTGGCCGACATTCGATATTTTCTAACATTTGTTTTATAATTTGCATGTAGCTAGGTAGAACGTAATATTTTTTTCAAAATCTGGTTTCCTGTTTGCGCTCTTTGTCCAAAATAATCTTGCTTCAAAGTCATGCTGCATTTGCAACGATCGTAGTTTCACGAGAAGTGCGTAAATTCTATTAGAGTAACAACGCAAGCCGGTTGCTCGTGACCTTCAGTAGGCTTAGCGGTACCATATTCAATTAGGCGTTAGTGACTGCACTTGGTTTGCTCTACAACTGAGCACAGCATTGATATCCAGCATCTGGAAACAATTACTTGGATGCTAATAGTTAATGCACAAAAGCAAAGAATTTATGAATTTCTGATTTATTTTCGATTTTAAAAGAATCTGGGAAATAAGAAGTTCTCTTGTTTAACAATGGTGTTTAATAAATATTCGTTGATTAATATCGTTTTATTTTTATTCGGTTTCTGAAAAAAAAAATGGATGATTGTTCGATTCGCGAGTTATAACAAGCTACTATGATCAATGCATGCTGTTCACCATCATAGGTGAAACATTTGGGGCTAGCTTTTCAGAGGTTATCGTCACTCATCGATAAAATCATGCAAGATGAAAAAATAAACCCTAAATTCTTTGATTCTGTCACCAGTGGAAAAAGTGACTGGGTTATATTTGATACGGGAGGCAGCAGAGGACAGCGCGTTCTTACTATTCATGATTTTAGGATTTCTGAACAGTGCTTGTCCTAGCTTGCCAGCTTGTCCAGCGGTGGACTGGATCGGACTGAGTCGATGTGCAACCGTTTAATTGCACCTAACGGACTTTTAATACATAATTATTATGATGCCATGCCGGGAGTAGGTGAGGATAGTTATGATGAGTGACGTGCATCAATGGAAACCGTTTTGTAACATAACCGCGTGACCGCTGTTGATAATATTATGCAGATTCTGACACAGATACGCACACATTGAATTAATTTGTTATCGCCTCACCTTCTTCGGCTTGATTATGATTTATACTTAACTGCAATTAATTAACTGTGATCTAGCTCTGCCCCCGCGAATCTATGTGTGCATTTTTAATTGCCGTTGTGAAATGAGCCAGAAGAGATCCATGACCAAATAATTTCACTTGGTTTAGATACATTGTCGGATATTACTCCGTTATGTAATATAGATGACCATGACTACATTTTAATTATACTGTGTTTGTTTTTGTCTTGACGCTTAATGCTTCATACATACCTCGACTGAACATTATTTGTGCCGTTTGAAAATTGCTAGACGTTAGATTCTGAGAAAAGGTTAATTGATCGATTGGTGTTGTGCTGGGTCATGACTCATGATGATGTTGCTTTTATTCATGGTAACTAACTGACCTTGACCGTACATTCTACACATAATAACACTACCTTACAGATAACAAATCACGCCTGTAATCTCCGATAGTTTAGGCAGGGGTGTTATGTAGGTACACCCGCATTTCGACAGTTATAGTTAAGTCCCTACTTAAGGGCCTATACTCCCTCAAATGGCTTAGCATGATCCTCCGTTACGCCTAAAATACTGCAAATAAATATATGGTAAAGTTGAGGATTAATGCTAAGTACCTACTATGTGTGACGAAAACACGATTCCATAAACTTTTCTCGATAGAAAAAAAAACCAAAGTTACCTCCAAATCGAATGATGTGAATGAATGAACATTTGTGTACGTTTCAGAGCAACGGTTGGATGCAGCGATCACACGAAGTACGCAGTCGGTGGGCGAGCGCAAACGGCGAACTTCCAGCGATGACGGCAACGCACATCCCATGTACCAACAGACTATACACGGTAAAGAACACGTACACTTCTTTCACACTAGCTTACGACAGCGAGTATAATGGTCACTTTACTCTAAAACCACAATAAAATATTGAGGTAAAATAACAATGAAACGACTTTAATTAATGACGATAATGTTCTGTATTAGTAAAAAGTGGTTTAATTTCTGCCGCCAGAAAGCAAAGTCAAGTGATTTATTACAATGAGACCATTATATTGCATTTTGGAATGTCAAAATGAGTACCTTAAATACCATTATAGTTAGAGTTTCGAAAGGTTTCTGTGCCGATGCAATCACAACAGATGAAACCTCAGTTTGTATCCAGGATGACAAGGCACCAGCGATGCCTGTAATATTAAAGTTAATATTTTATGGGGGAAAATATAATGGCCACCAAAAATAACTTTGTGACCACTAACATCTATCACCTAAAATATCAATTGATCACCAAATTTAGTAAATTGAACACCAAATTTCAATGAGGTAGGTGATGACAAACTAGTTTTGCCTAGGCCGACTTGGGGCCCTTCGTGGTTTTTTTCTTATAAACCATTCAGGAGTAGGAGCCCCGCAAAGCGGGGCTCCGTCGACCGGGTCTCACTCGACTCGGATGCAAGAGCATAACAGTTCAATTTATGGTGGTCATAAATACATTTTTGGTTCTAATTTTACGATAAAATGGGGATTAATTTTGGTGATCATTTACTAATTTTGGCAATCAAAAGTGATTTTTTTGCCGTTACATTTTGCTAAATCTGGTGGTTCGTTAATTGTATGCCATATTTTATTTTATTTATTAGGGACAAAAAACAATTACATGTTCAAGTTAATTTTATTACGAGTCGCTACATAAATTGGTAATAACCCACACCATTGTCCACGGATTAATAAATAAACAAATAAAGAGCGGAAATATGAAAGATGGATGAGAGCAGCAGGACTGGTCGCTGTGGCGGTCTTTGGGGGGGGGGGGGGATGCCTATGTCCAGCAGTGAACGTCATTCAGCTGAAACGATAATGAAATTTAAAGTTCCATTAATAGATGGTACGCTCATTGGCACCACCATAGCCCTACCCGCCCCACTTTCTCACACAGGGAGCTGTAGTAACTACAGTGGCCCTAATCCTAACACCGGACTCCTAATGAAACATTCTAGTCTGAGCAGCCCCATATCTAATGCCTATGTATCTTTCAGGAACCACCGGGGTGAGTCGGAGGCCTGCGGTGTTCGACATCCTCAAGTCGAAACCGCGAGGCGACGTCAAGAAACAACCGTCTATCATGCAGCAAGTCATGACTGCTGTACAGGTCAGTACTTTACCTAACAATTGAAACTAGATTTTGTTCAAGTAGAAAATGGATGTCGCAAATGATTCTACAAGAATTATAAGGTCGTGTGTGTGTGTGCATTTTTCTAAATAAAATTTAATTCCTGTCCACCACTAAAAAGCGAACGTGTGGATACTGCAACAGCACAATTCAGTTCAACAACCTAGATAGGTAGCAGTTAGCACACACATAAATTTGGCGGTGTATGCACGCACACAAGTGCATTGATTCCCACTAGGTTTATGATTTAGGAAATTTTCTAATGAATGCTGTTATTTTATTTTATATTTTTCGACAATAATATTTAAGGTTGAACTGCGCAACATATTTTCCATACAAATTTCGGGGGGCTATTACTCCACTGTTTGACATGGTACATCTAAAGTTAAACATGATATCGTTTTGTCTCATTATTAATTGTGTCTATGCGGAAACAGAATAGTAAAATAAAAAGCCATTCATAAGTTACGAGCTACCAAAGATTCATTTTTATTGCCAATTTTAACGTAACTTTGGGCGTAAATTAGTAATAAAAGAAGTGTCAAATTTCCAAAACAAAGTCGGTACCGACACAGCACAATTATCGAAGAATTCAATAAATTTTATTTGATAATGATTTATGCAGTGGTTTTTTCATAAAATTCGATTTCCCAAAAGCCTTTTCATATTTTTTTACGCGCGCCTTTTACTATGAATTTTCGTGCATCTCACTGAATAATGTTTCCACCGGTACGGTGCGGGAGGGGGACACGCGATATTGACATGTCCTTCGTTTGATAGAAGAACAAGACCTATATTTCTGTCCTTTTCATTTCATGCATGACGTCAGTGACGTGTCATTTGTTTTTCGCTGAAGTTGAAGGGCCTGTGCATTTTTATTGCACTCCTATAATGTGTGCGTTTCGATGGCGCGACCACGGCATTATTTTTTTTTAAACTATGGCAGGATTTTGTAAAAAAAATTATTTAAAATTAAATAAATTAATTAATTAAATTAGTTCATTTCAATTTTAAATTTCACATTCAGAACATTTTGATGGTGATAAGCAATACGTACGGTACGTATGCTCCTGAAATATAAACCTAGGATTTTTTTATTTTTTTTTACAAATTCAATCTGTTATTTACCTAAATTTCAGATCTCTGCAACGCTTAGTTTTTAAGATTTCCGTGGCCGTGCGGTTCTCCGCGTTTCGATGGCGTGGCCACGTTCAAACCCTTCTAACTTTTTAACCATAACTTTGACAAATTTAAGGTTTTGGGAAATTTGAACCACGTACATACATATTTTTACAAAATCATGGCATAGTTATTTTAAAAAAAAACGTCGTGGTCGCGCCATCGAAAGGCACACCCTATAATATGGTGTAGCGTCCACTTATTTAGAAACTTTATATAGGTACATAAAACCTTCACGATATAATTTTTACTTTTCTTCTGATCTGTCACTTCTCTGTCTTGTGTTGACTAAATTTATATAGAATTATGAACATTTTTAATTTAATTTAGTTTAGTGTACAACAACCACTAAATTGGTGACTCCGACGTGATACGCCCTGAAAAGGAAATCCTAAACTTTATCAGGCCAAGGAAATCCACAGTACTACGATGACAATATAAAGCAGTCGTCTGCCGATCAACGTCCAGACTCTGCTGGCTTCACAGCCATTTATTTCTCTCGAGGGATTAGCAGACCTGGCGAACAATAACAAACAATATAGTTATACAATTTTAATGTTGCCACTAATCTCGCGAATTGTGTAGTGACGATGACGTTATAAGTTGATAGTAAAATTTTTAAAGAAAAAGTTTATTTTATGTTTTTTAGCGCATTTAAATAAAAGGTCAGACGAAAGTATTATATAACTTCGTTTTTGTTCGGAACGGTTCGGAACCGTACGAACTAGACGCGCGTGAAGACTAGCGTCTAACTGCTCATCACTGATACTATCTCTGTCGGGCACGATGCCAGGTGAGACAGCGTGCTTTTTGGCCACGCCCACCAATGAGTTTGAGCCCGTGTGATGTGTCACCTTAAAATGCAGTTTTGCTTTGATATTGAAAACTAACCTAACTAAACTAACTAACTATTTGGTCTTTGAAAACTAACCCTGTATATAAGTATTGATGAAAATGAGTTGAGGCAAGAGATGCTATATCCCAGTTTTGAAAATCTTATTCAATTCAAATCCGATTTCAAATGTCTTGACAAGGCATTCGAATGACTATAGTAAGACTATGGCCTACGCAGGCCGAGACGGCATGGCATCTATATCTATATACATATCGTCTTCCGACGCTCGGGGGATACGACCGTTGCCGAACAGTGACGAAGATTTCTATGCGCATTATCACTTTAGGAGACCTGTACTTACTATATCTCTTACCGGTTTAATTTTTCCATAAAAAACCTTAACTTTTTTGAATCCCTGATGCACATCACACATTGGTTAAAATAAATATTGGCTGTCTGACGGGCTTACGCAGACCGGTATGGCATGGCAATGGATTTAATTTTTTACCAATGGTCATTCAAACTTATTGGAATAGAAATACGACATAAATTGCTATGCTTTAAAATGATCCCGTGGCATGCCATGGCATCGAAAGGGATTTGCATTGAAAGACGCGCTTCGGTCGTATTTCTATATCAATACGTTTGAATGTCCATTGGAAAAAATTTAAATCCCTTGCCATGCCGTCTCGGCCTGCGTAGGCCATAGTTTTACTATAGTCATTCGAATGCCTTGTCAAGACATTTGAAATCGGATTTGAATTGAATAAGATTTTCAAAACTGGGATATAGCATCTCTTGCCTCAACTCATTTTCATCAATACTTATATACAGGGTTAGTTTTCAAAGACCAAATAGTTAGTTAGTTTAGTTAGGTTAGTTTTCAATATCAAACCAAAACTGTATTTTAAGGTGACACATCACACGAGCTCGAACTCATTGGTGGGCGTGGCCAAAAAGCACGCTGTCTCACCTGGCATCGTGCCCGACAGAGATAGTATCAGTGATGAGCAGTTAGACGCTAGTCTTCACGCGCGTCTAGTTCGTACGGTTCCGAACCGTTCCGAACAAAAACGAAGTTATATAATACTTTCGTCTGACCTTATAATTAAATGCGCTAAAAAGAATAAAATAAACTTTTTCTTTAAAAATTTTACTATCAACTTATAACGTCATCGTCACTACACAATTCGCGAGATTAGTGGCAACAATAATATTGTATAACTATATTGTTTGTTATTGTTCGCCAGGTCTGCTAATCCCTCGAGAGAAATAAATGGCTGTGAAGCCAGCAGAGTCTGGACGTTGGTCGGCAGACGACTGCTTTATATTGTCATCGTGGTACTGTGGATTTCCTTGGCCTGATAAAGTTTAGGATTTCCTTTTCAGGGCGTATCACGTCGGAGTCACCAATTTAGTGGTTGTTGTACACTAACTAAATTAAATTAAAAATGTTCATAATTCTATATAAATTTAGTCAACACAAGACAGAGAAGTGACAGATCAGAAGAAAAGTAAAAATTATATCGTGAAGGTTTTATGTATATAAAGTTTCTAAACAAGTAGGTCGCTACACCATATTATAGGGTGTGCGTTTCGATGGCGCGACCACGGCGTTTTTTTTAAAAATAACTGTCATGATTTTGTAAAAATATGTAGTACGTGGTTCAAATTTCCCAAAACCTTAAATTTGTCAAAGTTATGGTTAAAAAGTTATAAGGGTTTGAACGTGGCCACGCCATCGAAACGCGGAGAACCGCGCGGCCACGGAAATCTTAAAAATTAAGCGTTGCAGAGACCTGAAATTTAGGTAAATAACAGATTGAATTTGTAAAAAAAATATAATTTCAGGAGCATAGGTACGGTATCGTAAATCACCTTCAAAATGTTCTGAATGTGAAATTTAAAATTTAAAATAATTTTAAATTATTTTTTTTACAAAATCTTGCCATAGTTTAAAAAAAAAAATGCCGTGGTCGCGCCATCGAAACGCACACATTATAGGAGAGCAATAAAAATGCGGCCCTTCAACTTCAGCGAAAAACAAATGACACGTCACTGACGTCATGCATGAAATGAAAAGGACAGAAATATAGGTCTTGTTCTTCTATCAAACGAAGGACATGTCAATATCGCGTGTCCCCCTCCCGCACCGCACCGGGGGAAACATTATTCAGTGAGATGCACGAAAATTCATAGTAAAAGGCGCGCGTAAAAAAATATGAAAAGGCTTTTGGGAAATCGAATTTTATGAAAAAACCACTGCATAAATCATTATCAAATAAAATTTATTGAATTCTTCGATAATTGTGCTGTGTCGGTACCGACTTTGTTTTGGAAATTTGACACATCTTTTATTACTAATTTACGCCCAAAGTTACGTTAAAATTGGCAATAAAAATGAATCTTTGGTAGCTCGTAACTTTTGAATGGCTTTTTATTTTACTATTCTGTTTCCGCACAGACACAATTAATAATGAGACAAAACGATATTATGTTTAACTTTAGATGTACCATGTCAAACAGTGGAGTAATAGCCCCCCGAAATTTGTATGGAAAATATGTTGCGCAGTTCAACCTTAATGTGAGGTCTTTATGTTTGGCGAAAACACGATTTCATAAAATTTTCTCGATAGAAAAAAATCCCAAAGTTACCTCCAAATCGAAAAATAAACCGCTGGTATTCAAAAAGTACTTCAAATTAGATCATGAAACTTTGCATACTAACTATAAAGCAGGTCTTATGTTTTTTATTTTTTCCAAAAGACGAAAATTTGATTTTATAAAGAATAAAAACCACTCATTTCGCACTATTCGGCTGCAGTGACTGACGTAACAACCACTTTGTAGTGCAAGCTGATTAGAACTTTATTCTAACAGTTTTACGAACGAAATTTGAACCACCACAAATAGAGTTGCTAATCTGAGGTAGTATAGGCTCTTAAAGCCAACATTAACACACCTATAAACTTGTGCTTAATTACAAAAGTGACGACTAACCGCACATTTCGCTGTTTTTCTCGAGAATCAAGTGATGTAACAATGATGTCACCTGAGTAAAATATATTTGAAGTACATAGGTACTTACTGATTACACAGTACTAAATTAAAACTTGGCCATCAATACAATAGTTATGTGAATGACACAGCTCTGAGCAGTTTAAATTGAATTGTTACAATCACTGGAATAGTTCCCATATGCGTTAAGTGTAGGTTTGTCACTAGAATTTACTTACTCGGTTTTCTTATGTCCCTATTGTAATGCCTGCGAAATCACAGCAATGTTTAAAAATCAAATGTGTGCAATAATAGCAGTCATAGGACGAAAAAAATGTTACGATTATTAGCAGAAAACCAATATATTTTCCCATGTTTTTTCTAATCATCAGACAAAAGTTACCTATCCCCAGAAACTGCGACAAAAAAGAAAAAGAATCTAGTGTCGGTTTTCCTCTAAGAACTTTCAGTATTCTACACAGTCAATATAAACAATATTATAATTTTCAGAACATGACCAAATCCAGCCCGCCTACCAAAGATCCTACCAAACTGGATTCTCCGAAGGTGGAACCGGCGGTGACCCGGTCGGTGCTGAAGGCCAGGGACGGGTCAGCACATCCACATCCTGGTAGTGACACGAGGGTAAATAGTACTCCACCTGATTGTCCACCCTAGGACTTTATCAAATTAACCTTTATTTCGCGGCCAGCCTGTAACATGGGAAAACTAAATAGCAACCACACACAGGCGTGCGACATGCTATTCGCATGCCAATAGGCTGAGGCCTAAATAGGCAAACATAATGACGGGCCTATTTTCACAAGCCAAGGTATGGCTTCTGCGGCCAGGGGGCGAAGCCCCGTGACAAGATCACAAATGAATACCTTTAAAGGAATATCTTTGAAGGTTTTTAAATATTTTTAATGAGATCTGAGATTTGCCTTATGAATAATATCAAGGCATTGCTAAAGTCTTCTTTGTATACCAAGAGAGAAAGAAAAATAATAGTAGATTATATAACAAGTGAAAAAAAGGGAATTTAATTCGAGGAACTAAGTTGGATCCCGAGAGCAGTGAAGGATTCTAGAATCCTGAGCGGAACGAGGGATACAAGAACCGAGATGATTTTTTTTTACGAGTTGTGTACTCTTTACCATTGACTGCGAGAAAACAAATAGAATTATAGTATATAATTTTTAAACAGGTATGTAGAGAAATCATTTTTGTATTCGTTTAATCTGTATCTTTTTCTCCAACAGTACTACCACACGATTACTGCAGCATCGAGTCGTCGTCCTAGTGCCATGGCCAAAGTGAAGGAGATGTTCCGGGGACGAGTCTCCTCGCCCGGACAGGGCGTGCCGGTAGAGGGCGCTGAGAAGAGAAAAGCGGTAAGCACTTATTTATTTAAACTTTTCGCATACAAAAACAAGTAGGTAATAATAATATTTCCTGAGGCATTCTCTACCATAAACCAAGGGTGGTGAAGAAATAACATATTGTACGAGAGGATAAATTATAAATAAAATAATTGGGCTTGTGACCAATCAACGTGTAATATGATCAATATGATTCACGGTAGAGGTGCTATGATCTATGTTAGGGTTTCGGGTAGTCCGTAGAGTGGACTATTGTACATGAGCCATAGCAACCGTTATTCCAACCAGCCTACCTCCCTCCCGAAGCAGATCAATCTTCCCAGTCTTCTCAGGACATCCGCAAGGGATCTTGGTCACAGAATAGTACAGAAGCGGCACTTCGCGCAACAATTAATAGGAATAGCGACTCTTGCTACTAAGCAACAAAGTGCAATTCTGCTCGCATAAGCGCTCAGTGCCTATCGCGATATTCACCTAAACGTTGCCGCTCTCTTTTAACGCGTTACTCTGTTGCTGTCTGGCGCGGAGTGACGCGCTAGCTGTGGCGCTAGGGTTGTCGGCTTGCGGCTGCTGCTATTATTCATCGTCCATCTACAACCTAGTTGTACCTAGGTACTTGACCACGTAATCTATCATAAGTTTGATGCGCATGGTTACATGGTCAATTAGTTAGTTAAACAACGAATTTAAAGTCCGTCATTTGTACATTTGTGCCTAATTTAAAAAAATGAAAACAAACTAATCTTTAGGCTACCTAGATACCTCTTTGTTTAACATTCCTCAATAATACATATTTTCACATAGTTCGCAGATCAAAAACATCACAAATTCTGGTTGTTTACATTTTCACTATCCTAATTCTTAATTATCTCCTAAACGCCTACACCGATTTACACGATTAAAACGGATAAAATGGTTTTAGACCTAGACCTTTCATTTGACACCAAAATCGTTAAGATATCTCAACAAACAAAAAAAACATTTTCAAGTTGCTCTCGTAATTATCCAACATGTATGAAACGCGTAACAATTATTTTTAAAACTATCCTAACAAACGTTAAACGTATACAATTTTATTTGCGAACAACACGATAATCTAAAATCTGTGCGCGCGAGCGGTGACAACCGACTGGCGGAGTAGCCACGAGGCCACGCGATAGTGTAGGCATTTATCGCTGTAGGTACGGCCGAGTGAAGGGGCCCTGTCTTGGTGCCCCAAGAGAACAACAGCACCGCTTGAAAATTGTAGCTTTAAGGTCGTAGCACATTAGACAAGCACCGCACCAGCACTGCACCAGCACAGCTGTTGCCCGGTGTTGCCTCGAATTTAGGCTACGGCGCGCTGCCCACCCGCGGTCCGCGCGGCGTCCACCCGCGGTCCGCGCGGCGCCCACCCGCGGGCCGCGCGCCGTCCGCGAGGCGCAAGCTCGCAGTCCACGTACTAGTCGGCATAGTACGGGAGCTAGCATTTTAGGTAGTATTTTTACGCTGATCGTTTGCCCTCTTGTTCATCGATTTCGAATGACTGATAAGTGAACCCAGCGTAAGCTGACATACCTGCGGTGGGTGGAGGATTGGGCAGTTACGGAGATGGTGAAAAAAAAAAGAAAAAAGAATTGGGACCATAGACCTACCTACCCCCTATTATGTCCAGTAATTATATTGTTATGTTAAGTGAATTCGTGGATCAATTCACCTACCCCACTAACACCCTTTCCGTTACAGTTTAAAAGGAGTCAGCGTAGTAGCAATGCTCCAATATTTTTAACTGTAACTGCGTCAGCTGACGCGTGACGGGCTGTCCACCGCTACTCAAGCAGCCGATTGTTGTTTTCGTACTTTTGATAATTTAAACAATCACTTTTTTTTTCATCAGGTGTACTGTAACTTTATTTTACGTGATTCTTTTACAAGTTTATACGAGCAGCTGACGCATAATCCTCCCTCCACCATTCAGCTGACGATTTTTTTTAAGCTCAGTATGATGTAAACTATTTATGAATAGGTTTCATGACTTTTTTGTTTGCAACGCTATCTCCCGGTCTATGAGCTTGCTGCATTTGTTTACGACATTGTTTCGCGGGCAACCGCGGGCAACTAGGAGTCGGCGCGCCGTAAGCAGGCGGCCCGCGCGACGTCGGCGCGCCGACCACCCGCGGTCCGCGCGCGGGCCACGCGCCGGCTCCGAGGCGCCCGCGAGTCGAGTCGTATGGTAGCGGTAAGCGGGGTGACCGCCCGCCGTAAGCTTTTTCCTACAGACATTGTAAAATATATTTTATGATATACGATTTAATGCTCTAATTTGAATGGCAAGTTAAATGCTGGGTCGGAGCGGTGCCGGTGCTGTGCTTGTCTAGTGTGCCATGACCTTTAAACCTGTCTCCCGGGCGGATAACATAGGCAGACGTCTTGCAGTCAGTTGTATGTATCGCTCCTGCGGAGCAGTTGTGCTCCTTCCACTTCATGGGTGCTGCTCAGCAGGATACCCTGTATTAATGTAACGCTGCCAATGATAACAAATCACGCTCCTATTGATAACAAAATGCCGAGATACCTGGGTATGATTTCTTCCCGCTTGTAGCATTCCTTTATACATGTGCATTTATTACATCAGCAGTCAAATGGCGTCGCTCTATGACATAATATGACTCACCACTCAATTTTTCAAATACTGTATATCTCAAAATGATAAAAGTGAGATAAATACCGAATTTAACAAGCAACGAAAACACATGAAATTGTAAAAAAATAATTACTTAGCTTTTATTTTAATGAAGTCAAAACACAATCGAAAAGTTACTGTTTTTTCAAATCAGCCAATATGTTTCCTAGAACAAAAAGATTGTATACCAATTCACTTTGTTAAAAAAAAATAAAGTATCAATCAAAAAAACATACAGTTTCTGTAAAATTATGCCTGTTGCTTAGACTTTTTTTGATGTGTGATTTTCCCCAAAACTATGTTATTTTAAAGAAATAGTTGAAACTAAATTATAATAAAGTTATTTAAAAATATATGTTATATTCTTTAATTAATACTTAACTTTATGTTCTTTAAATTTTACATCGCGCTACAATTGAGTGGCTGTAAAGAAGGTTGGAACATGGTTCAATAGAAATGTGAAAATAGAACTAGGTACATAGTTTTTTTAATAATTTTACAGCTGTCAGTTGAAAACGATTCTCCCCAGGGCTGAAAAGTCCAACAAAAAGCTGAAAAGTTCAACCCGCTCCTCAGGCAACTTCAGAGCAACTTTCCGAGTATGAGTAATGAAAAACATTTTATGACTTTATCATGTTATTCTGACATCAACTTTACCACTGTAGCATAAAGTTTGAATTCGTTCATGTGCAAATAACATCAATTTGAAGGAATAATTGGTTCGAATGGTTCACATTTAGTTTTTAGCTTGTTTTGACAGCTTTTTTACCAAAAACATGCAGATTTTTTCTGACGTACATTATGTTTTCGTAGATGTATTGACAATGTACCGTCATAATGTCAATATCCTTAAACAGTTCCCTTAGAGAATCGCGCCTACGAAGATTATATATGGCTCTGATGGCTCTTTTCTGCAGAATAAATAATTATAGTCTCAATATCTGCAGCCTGTCCCCATAGCAAAATGCCAAGACATTATACTATGAAAGTAACTAAAATAGACCAGTCTAGCGGTATCCACATCTATAAATACACTGATTTTTGTAATGGCATATTATGCTACTGAACTTAGCCGCCCCGCAAGAGATGTTAAATGAGAACCCCATTGAAGCCTTGATTCGAGCGTAATCCCAAAATTGGGAGTTATCTGTGACCAAGTTTGTATTGGATAAAACCAGAAATCAGTAGATATCAAAATGTAAATTAAATTTGGCGGCAAAATGTAAATTAAATTTGGGAATTTTGTGATTGTTCAATATTAATTAAAAAAAATATCACGCCTGTAATCCGCGAAGGGGCAAAGGGGTCCTTAATAGTACACCCACATTCCGCCAGTCATGTTTGTAAGTCCCATGTAAGGTGGCGAGCCTAATACCATCAAACTAGATGAAAAAACCCAATTACACTTTTCTGGACCTGGGAATCGAACACAGGACCTCATGCTCAGATGTCGCATTTGCAACCACTAGACCAACGAGGCAGATTTTATATAAAAAATTGAAACTAAAAAGTGCGTGGGGCCAAGGATATGTTTTTGTTTTGCGACTGAATAGACATCAAAATAATCTTTGTACTCGTTCAATTTGGCAAACTATCCATCAAACACCCTGGATAGTGTTGATAAACCTGTAGTATTCTAAACTTTCAAAGAAGAAATTGAATATGCCAATATATTGAACACTAGTGGTCGTCCCGCGGTTTCACCCGCGTAGTTCCCGGTCCTGTGGGAGTACGGGCATAAAATATAGCCTAGTTACTCAGTCAGACGTCGCTTTCTAATGGTGAAACAATTTTTAAAATCGGTCGAGTAGTTTTAGAGTTAAATCGTAACAAACAAACAAACAATTCTTTCCTCTTTATAATATCAGTATAGAAGTATAGATGTCCTGCTTTCTTAAGAGGGCCCTTCCCGGCCCGCCTTTCGTCAACGCGAGCATTGTCGAAAAGCTTGTTTCATCCAGAGCTACAGCGGCGGTATTCTTTCAACTCCCCTGTCTTACCTAGCCTCGACCCCGCACTCCTCGTCTCCCGCGCACCTCATACCGCCTAACACGAGGACATTGTACGAAAAATAGTGTTCGAAAATTTATAAAACTTGTTCCAGGAAATACGTGTTTTTGAATTAGTAGTGTAATATATATATCACGGCAGGGAAAGCCTAGAGGAGCACTCTGCCCAAATATTGGTGCCATCCGCCGCCAATCCGACTTTGTCTTTCAGTCTCTACTTCTCTAGCCATCATATCACCGTGCGACACCTACAATTCTTCATTGTTGGTAGATAGGTAGGTGGGTATTTGAAATCACACACAGCACTTGACTCAAATTCCAAGCGTTTATTTCTATGAAACCATTTAGGTACAGAAACTGATTAACTTTTAACGTTCACTTCATTAAACACTTATAATGACATAGTATTTCAAATTTTCAATTGTTTTTGCTAATCGTAGGATAACGTAACTGCTCGTTGCTCACGCGTCCATTCTTCTGAGTGGGCGGAAGTCCTCCACACAGTACAGGTAACTCATTACATAATAAGTTCATTAAAACTTACAAACAATACTAGAGTAATTCATAATTAATCATTTTAATAATTAAACAATACCAATATTCACAAATGCAAAGGTTTTATCAAGTTAAAGCTAATTAGTCGCTTCAATACTTTTTACAACAATATTCAATCTTATTTTAAAACCGGAAAAAAAGAACATTAGCACTTAACTAAGAAATAAAAATTACTAATAATTATATTATTAATTTTTTACTTTTTAGTAAAAAGTAACTAAGACATATGGTATCTGCCCTTTCTCTTCACACTTTCGCGTACAACAGCAGCCCCGGCACTTTATTTTTTACTTTACAGTTACACAGCAACCCACGGCTTTTTATTTTTTACTTTATAGTAAAAAGTAACTAAGACATTTGGTATCTGCCCTTTCCATTAGCACTTTCACGTACTGCAGCAGTCCCCAGCACTTAATTTTTACTTTACCGTTACACAGCAGTCCACGGCTTTTTATTTTTTACTTTTTTGTAAAAAGTAGATAAGACATTTGGTATCTACCTTTCCATTCACACTTTCGCGTACTACAGCAGTCGCCGGCTCTTTATTTTTTACTTTACCGTTACACAGCAGTCCACGGCTTTTTATTTTTTACTTTTATGTAAAAAGTAACTAAGACATTTGGTATCTGCCCTTTCCATTCCCACTTTCGCGTTCTACAGCAGTCCCCGGCACTTTATTTTTTACTTTACAGTTACACAGCAGTCCACGGCTTTTTTTTTTATTTTTTTTTAATTTTTATTTCCGGCAAATCAAAGTATTTAGTACAAAGAACACCTACGAAGTCTTTCACTAATAAATTGTTCTGTAAAATAATCTTGTTACTTTTTAGTTTGTAATTTAGTTAGATAATCTGATTTAATTGTAGTTTCAAATTATTAATTGATTTATTGATCAAATCGTATTCGGCCTGTAGTGTTGCCTCATAAAAATCTTGTGTCAAAATGAACAATAATAATTACAAATTCAATGTCATAAAATACTTGCTTATCATAATTTTAACTATAGATTTAGCTAAAGACTTACTGAGAGTCTATAGCTAGACTTTTGTTTAATAAATTACTATTTGAAACCACGAACTATCTAAGTACTAGGTAAGCCAATAGATGGCGCTTAATTCATCTGTCAATTAATTAAGTTCTATGTAATAATTGTACTGCCAAGCAGAGATGGCAGGTTCACCAGTTTTATCATGGAATAGAATTATGAGTGCTATTAATTAGATTAAATCTTAGCAGATAGAGCCTCTTGCGGCGACATATATATAAGTATGTGAAATAAATATTTGTTATTCAGAATCTCCACTACATTTGCAAGGCTTCTATCAGGATGCTTTCTTTACTTTTACAATAGGGTAGAGGCATGATTTTTTTTATCACTCTAAACAAAGCGTATTAACATCAGAAATAGCCAAGTGAAATATTTTTTAAATATCTATTAAAAATACTAAGTTATAAGCATTTGAAACTGCTGATTAGACAGAGAGATCCGATACAACGAATGACGTCATTCTCTGCATGGACGTACAAAATCCATACTAAATTCCGTTTATCTAGAAAGAGATAGAAACAAAAGTTTAAATGGTTATACCTCTTGTGTTATTTGGCCGATTTATGTCTTGTTTCCGCTTTTTGTCATTATTTTTATAGTACTTTAACATTCCGTATCGAAATAAACAAAAGAAAATTTATGCATCTTCCCTTTTTATGAGTAGGTACATTATGAACGGCCAAAGTTGAGGTAAAAGTTGTGCAAAACAGCAATTTTTGGAGGCTTAAACCAAATTTGTTTCTACAAATTTTTACTTTTTGCTTTGATAGAAGCTTAGAAGATACATATTAGTTAAAAAAAATCAAAGATATATGTCTAACAACGGCATAATCACGCACGAGCGTTTGTCAAAAATTTCGCGAAAAGTATGGCGGGTTGGCCGCTCTTAAGTACTGTGTCCCAATCATCTGCCTAGCTTTTTCCCAATTACGTTGGGTTGGGGTCGGCTTCCAGTCTAACCGGATGCAGCTGAATACCAGTATTTTACATGAAGCTATCTGACCTAAACAACCCAGTTAGTACTGGGTAATACGTACCCCTTGGTAAGACTGGTTTTAAGATTTTTTGGGCCTGTGACTACCTGTAACGACTGACAAAGATCTACAAATGACAGCCGGGACCAACGGCTTAACGTGCTTTCCGAGGCACGGAGGAAACTCGGTATGTAAGGGTGGTCACCATCCACAGACCAACCTAGGCAAGCACGGCTCAACCTAAAGATCGACCCCAAGCGGCTGTTATTATTTAGCCACGAGCTCCTCTTAAGTACTGTGTTTAAGATGGTCATTTATTGTTCCAGTATCTTTATGAATGTCGCTGGCTTTATGGATGACCGAGTTTTGGGCCCATTTTTGATAATAGCAGGTTTCCTTTGAATGTCTTTTTCGACTTACTCTTTTATAGAATCTCTTTGCAGTAGGTGTGGCACCTAGGTCTTTTGTAGCGTAATACATTTGGTTCCTTGCTCCCGCCATTATTCATAGCTTCACGTTTCATCGCTGAAGACGAATTGCTTTTCGTGATAATTATTGGAAGTGAAAGTAGTGAAGTTTTTTATATTTATAAAAAAAAGACATTGTTAAAGAACTACCTATGGTTTGTGTCTAAAAAAAGAGTGTGTTGTAAAAAAAGATGAGGGAGACGAAGAAGAAATAATAGAAGAGATATAGATTGTATTCATACACTTATTTCTTGTGTTGTTAATAATAGTTTTACGTCATAGAAATCTAAAAAACAGGAGAAGTGGTAAGGGGGCGTGTCGGTGTCCGCGCGACATGTCCAGTAGGCCATGTCATAGGCAAATGGCCGTCTCCGCGAACTAGTGTACTTTCGACCGCGATCGCAACAAATTATAGCAATTCTGTGTTGTTCAGGGGTTTTTTGTAAAAACCGAAGCATAAACCTAAACTTTGTTGATCACGGAATTACTTATCATATATAAGTAAATATTTTACTATATTTGTCTTTAAAATCAAGAAAAACAACAAATCGTATAATATTTGTTGCTTTTACTATGGTATGTTTGTTTTCAAATATCACAGCGAGTGTACTATTTTTGCAATAAATACATTACTCCTTAACCACTACCTAAGTTTGTCGCTAAGTGACTGAACAAGCAATGTAAAAATCACAAAACGATATTTCATTAAGCGAATGAATCACGTAGTACAGCCGTTCCTTCTTGCGACGAGTTAATGTGTAAAGTGTGTAAAGTGGATCTGCACAAGCACATGCTTGTGCAGATCCACTAATGTAGGCTATCGACAATGTCGATTGACGAATTAAATATTACTATTTTAGTTTTATTTTTCAATTTGTCAACCGTTTTAACCCGGTTGGAAGATCGATGTCAAATAATGTTTTTTTTATGTATTTTGATTATGTTACAGCATAGTAGAGAAATGCGTAACCAACTTTCGTAAAATAAGTTAATTAAATTTCAGGTTTAATCGGTGGACTGTTTTTGGCTTTGAATTATCGTATATTATGCCTTATCCTCGTGCTACTAACTACTGTTTCAATAGGCCATGGCAGCCTAAACCAACGTAACCGGATATTTTATTGTTTTAATTTACTTCATAATATATTTTTTTGCAACATATTGTTTATTTTTATTATAATATTATATTCTGGACATTATTATTATTTAATTATTTTCAGGACCCTAAAAAAATGTACACAATAATAAATGAAAGATTCGATAACTTTCCGATTTAGTCAATCACTAGCGTACTTATGCTTTTGCACAACACAACGATAGCGAGTGATGTTTTTGTGTGGGTAAGTTGTACGGTGCATGGTAAATACACGGTGTGTTTGATGTCATAAGGTTTATAATTGATTGTATAGTACGTTCAGTTTTAAGAAATGCGGGTGTGTGCGCGACTGCGTATCTATTACTTTTACTGAACTGCGTGTGTAGTAGTTGCCGTGTGGTAGGGGCAAAGTGAAGACACAGGGTTCCGATACATTTTCGTCTTGCGGGCATATCTCCTTCTTTATATCTATGTTTTACGTAGTTGTGGTAACTGGAATAAGTTCATTTGTTCACTGCGAATGCGAAATATTGGCGCAAGTAATGTGATATGCGTCTAGGGCTTGCAATATCCGTTCATGTTTACTATCCGGATAATACGGATATCAATATTTTACTATCTGGATTATCCGGATAATGCGGATAATACGGATATTTTTTAGTTTTTATTCTAAATAAAACTAATAAACTTTTGTAACACGTTTTAATCAGTCTCTCAAGCAAAATGACAAATAAATAATATACTATACCAATATTTCAAGGAACAATCACCTAAGAAAACTAGTTCATTCACTCTCTAAAATTATACAATAGAAAACTCGATACCGCACAAATAATTTGTATCTATTCTTCTCATACTTATAACAATTCCAATTAAAAATGAGATCTTACATTTTTCACAAAATTCTAATCAAATCAACCTATTTAAAACATAATAATTAAATAAAAATATCACTTTAGAACAAGAACTGGTTTTAAGTGAGAAGCGACCGTGCGTGCGATACAATATAATACAATCTTGAAAATACGTGCAGTATGGATGTAAGTTTAACTTTAACAAGTGGTCAATGTTGTTATGATTTCTGTCACTAAATTGAATTATTGTGTTGTGATTTGTGAAGTGAAGAAACAATTGCAAGAGTGATTAGCTCTATATTAATAGTACATTATGGTACGAGTATGTCATGTTGGTGATTACCGCTGAGGCGCTATTGAGACCTGAGCCGCCAGGCGAGGGTCTTAAGAGCGCCGAGGACGGTAATCATCAATACACACGTGTATCATACGAGAAAATAATACTAAAAAATAATTTTATGTAGGTAGTAGATAATAGATATTTGTCCTTGGAGTTTTCAGGTAGTAAACTTTCCATAACGTTAAGGGCTTTACATCTTGTATCGGGCGGTGTACAACATAAATAATTTTCTTCATAACTAGTACTTGTAGACATTTTAATTAATAAATATAATTTCAACAGTGAAAACGAGTTGTGAAAAATGTTTCGCAATGGCGGGAAAAATTAATCAGTTTTCCTATGCGCGCGCATGTAACAATGGCGATCGGCCATAGACTAAACTAATGAGGTTATTTTTTTTTTGGCTTTCCGCGGATAGCTTTTCAGCGACGTACAAAATGGGGAATTCAAAGTTAGAAAACAAAAAGTTATATTTGAGTGAAAGTTTTATTTATTAAAAACGTACAAGTTTAAATTATCTATTTAAATACAAAGTTGCATAAAATGAGCAAGGAATAGGTACATTAATCTATTTGTATTATTTATTGAACATGATTTTTTGTATCGACACTTTTTTAAGAACAAAGCAACAATCACCTAAACCTATAAAAAAAACCCTATAACTCACTTGTGAACAATAGTAATGAAAAAGTCACAGTTTGATTATAGGTGTCATTACGTACCTAATTGCAGTGAAATTAGAGCCATTACATAACAGTTATGTACTTTGCAGATTACAGCTTTTTATTTAATTTTTAAAATAGAAATACAACTATCCGTATTATCCGAAAAATCCGGATAATGATGCAAGTAAAATCCGGATTTGAAAATCGGCGGATATCCGGATAATACGGATATCCGGATATCCGGATTGCAAGCCCTATATGCGTCTGATTAGACAGTAGTCTTTGGGGTATGAAGAACAGGGTGTAAAGTTCTTCATCCCGCATAGAAAAGGGAGGATCCTCCGACCAGACGGGTGTTTGTCTGGTGGGCCACTGCCCGACAGTTTTTGTCGGGTTCTTGTATATAAGGTGTATCTATTCAGAAACGAAATCTCTTAAGGGGTCATCGTGGGGTTGTTGCCATCATTATGAACAACTTTTACTATACACGAAAAAAAAAACAGCTGTTCCATGCATTTTGACGAGTTATGCGAACATATTGTAGGAAACAGCTGATGTTTATTCGCGATTCAGGGTTTGGTCCCATAGTAAAAGTCGTTAATAATGATGAGTACAATGACCCCTTAAATTTCGTGTATGAATAGCTACACCATAAACAATAGTCTTAGGTTGCGGATAACTCTGCTTGCGCGATGTAGAATTTTGACGTATTTAGCTATTTAGTTCATCATCATTGTCATAGATGGCGCTGTAGCACTTTTTGTTAAATGTTTCTGTAGTACTCTATGTAGTGCCGCTACAAGTCAAAACTTGTTGTACTTCTCGGTCGCGTTGTAATGTAGCTTCTTAGCTTCTGTTATTGAAAAAAGGTGCTGGCGACAAATGTGAACTCACTAGCTTTGCACCGCGCTTTCTCTCGCCGTTACTCTTTTTGCCTACGGGTCGTAGCATGGTGTTAAATAAAAAACCTTCCACAAATGTAAAATTTTTCAAAACCAGAGTGGTTCCAGAAAAAAAAAAACTTTAGTTTTTTAATTGAATAGATTGCTAATTTACTAATTCTTTTTCTGTGCAGATACTTATCATATAATTTATTTTTAAAAATAACTTAGCTCACTGACAGATAAGGCACAGCCTATCTGAGCCAGCGGGTCTAGAAGTATGATTTTTTTTCCGCTGAAAGCCCCTAAGGGGGTTAAACAGTGATTACTGGTATTACAGTACGTCCGTTAACTTTTCCGAAAGAAAATCCGATCACATGGCAGGATGGAGGGCACATGTTTGTATCATAATAAACTCGACTACATTTTGTTTACAGTCTGGAAGTTGTAAACAATTTATAAATGCTTCTCCCTAATATTATAATTGGCAAATATCGTGGGCTTAGTGCCAGATTTTACTATGGTACTCCATGTATGATTTAGTTTTCTTTCAGAATCAGAATCAGATCTTTATTTGCTTAGAATGTAGGTACCTACAGGTATAGGATGTTGTACATAAATTAATGAGATCGGCTACAGTCTACCTTGCAAATTCAAATCTCATAATCAATCTTTATCTCTTTCTCTTTTAATCTTATCTCTTTCTTTCATAATCAATTTGTAATTCCACATATGACACGATGTATTTAGATTAGCTGTCTGTGTTTAGACACAACGTATTTGTTCTCCTGTACATAAATGAAAACGTACCTATTGATACCACGCACGATGCGACTACGCAGCCACGGGTTCAGCCTAAACGTGACGTCGACGCTAATATGCGAAAGCACCTTTAAATCTTAAATATGGTATACTGCCGTAGTTCCTTTGTGAAGTGGTTTTCACCCGGCGGCTTGGAGAAGGCTAACGACATTCTTGCCATCGTGTGTAGAACCTGGATGAGGCTGTCACAGACACCTGGGGATTGCCCAGCAGTGGGTGAAGTCCTTCTGTGAATGATGATGGTCACCCAAGTCCCAAGTACCTAGTACTTAGCCAAGTCAACCACACGATAAAGAAGTAACTAGATTACTAGATACTTAAATCAAATGATATCATATCAAACATTTTAAGTACCTATCTGAATCCATAGAGATGTATTTAAACTCTTTGATGTTCTACGTTCAGCCATAATAAACTAATTCTGTCGGCTATAAAGATAAAATACTACGAAATATATCTTGTCAGATGCATCGAGTTATTCGTTTATCGTTAAGTGTTTCACATCATAAGGTCTATCAAACTCTTTCTTTTGATGTGACATTGTGACAAGTTATCAAGAAAAATAGTGAAATATTTAATCTTACTTTCGATTGTGATAGCGTTCAGTTGAATCAGATAATTCGGCTAAGATAAACTTCATATCAAAATCACCATCACCAGTACTGCCTTCACTGGCAGTTTGTTCAATCCCCTGCTGACCAAAGGCCTCCTGCCTTTTGTGCCATTCTTCCCAGGCCTAGCCAAGTTACAAACGTTTCGTATCGATTCTCTGTCTACAATCGTAAACGCCTCGGCGTCAGCGATTGCAGAAAGCGCTAAATTGGTAGCCAAGTTGATACGACTGAGTCGATCGCTCGTTCTCTAATGTATGTAGAAAAAACCTATACTTTAGTCTATGGTGAGCGTTCTTACTAAAGAGTTTAGTGATCAACATTGTAGAAGCCATAACATTCTATTCTATCATTTTGAACGATGTAAACTTGTCTACGAATTTTCTATTCGTTTATGTTGATCACGTGATTTAACGTTGAGATGATGTCATTCCCATTCATTTGAATAGTTTTTTACTAGCGTTAACGATTGTAGATTATCAACTTGGCTAGGGGTGCTTATCTTCGTATGTCTCAAGCAGGTCTTACGCGCCATCTTCTGGATGTCACCCACCCACCTGGTTGCTGGCTTTGACCTATCGTGACGTACCGTCTTCGAAACATTCTGTCATATCTTATACCTTTTAGGGTACTTATTTGTGTACAACTAGTGTTTGATTCAAGTCCGTAGGTACTCACTACTCTTATCATGATTGTGTGGGAGAACCGCCCATTGCAGGTAATACGTCATCGCGTCCACACCTAGCTTTAAATGCAGACATTGTGATGATGTGCCATCGTCAACTAGGAATTTTATGGCGCTCATATTTGATTACGTGCAGTGTGCAGTGTCACTCCATCTTATTTAATTTAATTTATTTTTATTTTCCTTTATTGGCCAACCAACAATTGTTTACACTGTAAATATTTCGAGTAGTATTAATGAACAAGATATACAAGAACATTAACACGTTTTCTGTGGAAGGTTCTGAAGCTAGGTTAACTCGTATCCTGTAAATAAGACTCAAGGGCTCCCTTTGTCAATAAATAATTGCGCCCGAATCCTACATTTTAAAACGCTGAGCAAATATTGCATACTAATTATGGGCTTCTCAAAATTTGGGCGTAATTGGTAATTCATCAAAAAGTGGTCTAGCTTAAATATCACAACGAAAAGGGTCAGTTTTTAGACCATGATTGGTCGAAATTATCGAAATGCGAAGCATTCATTTAATTTGAAAACAACATGCAACATGCATTTATCCAGCTGTTTTGAAGCGTTTATCCTTAAATTGATTTGATTACATCACCTACTCTTTTGTATACAGACTCGTGCGCACGTTGTTTGCTAGTTAGTAAAGTACATGCGTGATTACACGGCTGGTATTAAATGGACAATAGTGGCGCGTCTATCCCAGTATCTAGACCGCGTGCGTTCGTCCTGACCAGCCGCGGCGCAGACACTCCTGCGCAATCATTAATTAACTCGGGAAGTAAACATGTCTGTATCGCGAACAATGTCACTTTTGTAATCGTTTATGATAAATCAGGGGCAAATAAAAGCGGAAAATGTCACAATTACGATTTTATTACATGTAATGTAGTATGCCGAAAATAACCTATGGCCTAAATTACGATATCACGACTCCCCTCACCAATAGCTATGTGTAGGTGTTAAGTTGTCAAGTATTGTGAGATTGTGACCGCTAGCGAGGCGAGCATTGCGGCGGTGGGTGCGTGCGCGGTTGGTTAGATTGATTGGCAGCGCGAGCGCATCTCCCGCAACTGTTTCCCAGTTCCGCTGTGGAACCGGGCTGTCACCAGCGGATATCGGTCACTCACTCACTCGGCGTTGCATAACAATAACGACGTCTCGTGACGGCGGTGTTATCTCTCAGTACTTATGGAGATGCCTTCGCGCTATAACCTCCCCGCTCTTACTGAAATGTGTCAATTATAACAACGCTCGTGCGAAGCATATTCACTGAAATGTACATATTAGTGTGAGTGTTTGTGATAGTGGATGGGCCGATATGGCTAACTATTTTAGATGGAAAAAGGGAAAAAGAGACGAAGATGTGTTTTATTCAGAGAAGCCGCGTAGTCGATCTTTAGATCCTCGGTCTTTGGAGTTGAGTGGAATCAGGCTTGTGGCACAGTACCATGCACAGAAACAGTCGGCACAAGAACAACAGCAGGTAATAATAGCTATACTTCTGCAGTTTAGTCATACATCATTTATTAAAAGTCTAGAAAAAACAATGAGTGAGAGTTCAACACCTGCGACTTGAAGTGGATTTTTTAACATAATTGCTCGTACTTTATTGAATCCTTAGCCATGCATTAAGGAGTTAATCATTATCTTCCTGACCTGATCCAATTCTTTTTGAGGTCACCGCAACACTTTTCTTCTTCCAGTCTCTCCTGGCACTAAGGAATTAATGAACTACTAATTTAATTTTGAGTCGGATAGACACCATTTTTATTTGTTTGTTATATTGGTTAGTATTCAATTTAAAAATCTAATGTTTGTTTGATAAATCATGCCTGTTATCATAATTGAAACATAAATTATGTCAGTTTTATCGATGTATAATATTGCTGTGATACATTGTAGAGTGTTTTTACCCGACTGACTCAGGTGGAGGGTAATGTTTTTCGCACATGGATGTATGTACTAGCTTATGCCTGCGGCTTTACCTGCGTGGGGTTCGATAAGTAATTGTCCCACGGGATCATCCTACCAGGATAAAAAGTATCCTAAGTGTTATCCAAGTTATAACCTATGTGTCTGCTAAATTTCGTCCAAATCCGTTCAGTAGTTTTTGCGTGAAAGAGTAACAAGCAGCCATCCATCCATCCTCACAAACTGTCGCATATAATATTAGTAGGATGTCCGTTCCTTTGTTACTTATACTAACTCCTAAACGGATGAACTGATTTCGATAAATTATAGGTAGGTACGTCGTTAGATTTGTCTTAGTGGCGCGATTGTTACTGGCTATATAAAAATCGGCCAAGAGCGAGTCGGACACGCGCACCGAGGGTTCCGTACAATTTTTTTAAAGGACAAACTTAACTTGCTGTTCTATCCGATGTAACGGCTATTGCACTAACCGGAAATGATAAGTTTGTAATAGTAAAATCGCTTTTTTTTTGTTAATAAACTACATATTTATCGGTTTTCAGATTTTTCCCTTAACATGTGCTGTAAGACATTGCTTCTCGCTTAATTTCGTGATTCTAGGTCAACGGGAACTACCATAATAGGTTTTCGACCCAAAACCTATGGGTACTTCCGGTTGACCTAGAATTGTCAATTTTGGTTAAAAGCAAGGTCTTAGAGCACAAGTAAAGGAAAAATTCCGGAAAATAAAAAAAAGTTTAAAATTAAGGTAAATTTTGGTACTTACAACTTTTCGCGAAAATTAAAAAAAAAATCTTTTTATCGTGTTGACTCAGGACCTTGATTTTTATACTTACACCTAATAGGGAGACCTCAGTATCTGGTATAAATTTCAACTTGATAGGTTCACACGTGCCTGAGAAAATCGATGGTGACAGACGGACATACGGACAAGAAAGTGATCTTATCAGGGTTCCCTTTTCAACCTTTTGAGATACGGAACCCTAAAAACACGACAAAAAGAACTGAACAGCCAAAAACAAGCACATTTTATAGTTATTTATGGAACTGTTTATATAATAAGGGGTATTAAAACACGAATGTGGGTTTATACTATATATACATATAGATACTATTAGGTATCACATGAGTGTTTTAATACCTAATTATGTAAGTACAGTTGCATACAAGACTATCTACATCCATGATATGAATCCTCCATAGAAGGTTCTGAAACCATAAGGAGTTGTAGTGTTGTAACAAGTTTATGTAAATTCATGGAAAGTTTAATTGCTGAGTATTTAATACAAACAAACTGTATATGTAATAATAGAAATATTTATTGTAATAATTGTTTACATTTTGGATCGTACAATTATTAAAATGCACAAAGCTTGTATCACTAATTTTTGTAAACAACAAAGTACTTAATGCAATATTAATATCGAACAAAAATAGCGGGATGCGTCGTGAATTCGAATTAACCTATAAGTTTTTTTTAATTACGGCGCTGTGGTAGGTAGTAATACGCGCGTGCATGACAATGTTCTTTTTTTAAAACGAGTTGCATAATTAAATTTAGTACATTTGACCATTATGGTTACTATCCCAGCTAGCAAAAAATAATCTTACAAATATCCCAAGACCATATTTTTTTCAGTCTTAAATCAGACTTATAGACACTTATAAGTATGGATTTGGGCGCACTTTTTAAGTGTATTCACCCTTGCAATTGCCTTGTAATGGTCTCGCGAAGTGTATTTCCAAACTTACAAGACTCTTGCTGATGCTTTTATAATGACAAATAAACTTACAAGTGACTTACAATGGCGCGCTGTAAGGGTAAATAACCTTAAAGTCCTCTTACAAATAAAATAAAATGCTATTTGAAGTGTAATATCGCTTGTAGTCCTCTTTGTGATTTCCTATTATGAGTGTTATCACAAACCGCCCTAAGGTTGCGAAGTAATAAAAACATAAGTATTTTATATTTTATTACACATTTCTACAAAACGCTAATGTGTATATTTTCTAATTTCTTACTCATGTATTTTTCACACACCATATGCAATTATTAGGTTGCGAAGTACTATTTCTCGATTATTTTGAAATTTTAATCACAATATTTTCACGGGCCTTTTCAAAAATGTGTCTTTTACTATATATTTTTTTTTATTATTTGTAAAATAATATAAAAATGTCGCCATTACGACTAAACACGACTCAAAAGTGCTTTATTAGAGATATTAAGACCAGTACTCTTGTGTAAGGTTTATATCGCACTCGAAAAAGTCAAATTAAACCTAAAACCACTGTTTACACGGCCATGTTGCTCATAATTTTAGGGTTCCTTAATAAGGCAAAGCAAGCCATACGACGAAGTCGAAGGATTTAACAGAAACCTAATGATAATATGTACTAAATATTAAAATGGTCTATTTCCTGATTTTATAACAATTTCTGGAGTCAACACAACAAAGAAAATAAATAACCCTTAATAGGGAATTGTTTAAGACACTTGTAGGACTTTTGAAGTGCTACTACTCTTTAATATGTCTTAGGTGAGATAAATCACACTTTTAAAGTACTAGTTTCACAGAAGTCTAATGAAACACTTAGTATAGTCACTTCTAAGGTTGACTATACTTATAAAATGTATTTATAAGTATTAAGTAAGAATCAGACTTGTAAAAAGCGCTTATAATGCCACTACTCTTATGAATATTATATAACGTTTTCTTATATACGTCTATAAGAATATGTTAAAAGTATGAATGCTCTTAAAATTTAAATAGACTTATAAAAGAGCACTATTAGAGTGCCCGCCTTAATCAGAACACATATAAATCTTATATGAAACCATAGCTCTTATAAGCGTTTGTTTGTAAGGGTATCAAGAGTTTCTGACTTAATCAGAACACGTATAAACCTTCTATGAAACCATCGCTCTTAAAGCTTTTGTTTGTAAGGGTATTTTGCTAGTTGGGATGACACTGGTTGTTTTAATGTTGGCAATAAGCTAACTGTTTCAGATACTTTTATAGAGGATTGATAACTTGGTTGTAGATGAAATTAATTGCTTTTTGTTTTGTTATAACTTATGTATTTAATAGCACTTTAAAAATAATATCTCACACTTTAATGAACTATAAAATAATGTTTTCCACTATAAATATGCTTAGCTTTAAAATTAATTGATTTAAAAAGTCATACATGTTTATTATATTCCCCCTTTTTAGGGTTCCGTAGTCCTGACAAGGAACCCTAATAGTTTCGTCATGTCCGAGGTTTTGCTAAGAGACCGCTAATATTAGAAAGCTGTAATTCTGTATGGGTGTGTCTATCAATTACGTCGACAAAATTTTGGAAAATATTTTTTTTAGGGTAGACGTACATGTAAAGGGGGGATTAATTTTTTTTCGTCGTCTACCCCATCGTGTGTTTTGACAGTACTGTTTTTCGATTTAATGCTCCATTTACGAAATATTAAACTTCTAAAGTACTATTTTTTGTTCCAGTAGGGGCGTCCCCCCCCCATCTAAAAGCTAAACTGCTGGCTTGAAAAATCTGGAAAAAATCATGATAATAGTGCATTTCATGAAATTTAAAGGAAAATTATAGCAATTAAGATAACTTTATTAGTTTAGCAGTTATAATCGTTGAACTTGGGTGTTGGATAATTTTGTACCAATTACAAAATCCTTAGAATAAATCGTTCTTTAATGTGATAACGGGCTCCTACGGAACCCTATACTGCGCGTGACCCGAGTTGACCCGACACGTACTTGGCCGGTTTTTAGGGTTCCGTAGTCAACTAGGAACCCTTATAGTTTCGCCATGTCTGTCCGTCCGTCCGTCTGTCCGTCCTCGCTTAATCTCTGTGACCGTTAGCACTAGAAAGCTGAAATTTGGTTCCAATATGTATATCAATCACGTTGACAAAGTGGTAAAATAAAAATTGGAAAAAAATGTTTTATTAGGGTAGCCCCCCTATATGTAAAGTGGGAAGTGATTTTTTTTTTAATTTCAACCCTAACGTGTGATATATTGTTGGAAAGGTATTTAAAAATGAATAGGGGTTTCCTAAAATCATTTTTTGATAATGTCAATAATTTCGGAAATAATCACTCCAAAAGTAAAAAACAATGTGTCCCCCCCCTCTAACTTTTGAACCATAAGTTTAGAAAATATGAAAAAATTCTGAAAAGTAGAACGTTATAAGGACTTTCTAGGAAAATTATTTTGAACTTGATGGAAACAACAGTTTCTGTACAAAAATGACAAAAAGTTGTACAAAATAATTTCTGGACTAAGTTTGTAGTATATTCGTTTATGCAAGCATTTTTACATAATAGATACCCACCTTTAAACTCTTAAGTGGGAACACTTATTGTGACGGACGGGAAACTACGGAACCCTACACTGAGCGTGGCCCGACACGCTCTTGGCCGGTTTTTTTATAAGTATGTCATGTTTTTTAATACCCTAATAAACTGATATTACTCCTGAGTCCTTGCCGTCTGCCTACGCGATCCTGTTAAGAAAAAGTTAGTATGTAATGCGACGCAGGACGCAGTAGACGAGGCCAGCGTTTTATGAAATGTGCTAACGTACCTACAGCTAAATCATGATCATCTCTTTGATCTTCCATCAGATGAACGAAAGACGATTTAATCTTGTGTTTGTTCTGTGAGAGGATGCATGAAAGATGATTTTTTCTTGTTATGTTTAAGTATATTATTTAATATTTTTACCATAAAATATCGTAAATATACGTATATATCTTTTGTTCTGTGTTTTGTCTGCGCAATAAATTAGTGAATCGTTCACATACTGTGCCGTCTTGCAAAATTATGCTCTTATATTGTTAACGCAAGATATATCCCGCGTTGAGAACTGCAATCTGTTCATGTTAAAATGAATGTGTCGATAAACGGCAACAGGACGCAACCAATTGGAATGGATTTATTGCCTCGTCTGTACTTGTAGCTTAATGCAATCAGCGCTCGCATTGATAATACTATTATTGATATACAACTGATAATAAATTGTATGAACAGAAAATAATCATCATGACATACCTACGCACAAGTTTTCGGGGGCCGCGTTGAGCCATTGTTTCGTATTGTTCCTGTGACCTCGATTAGTGAACAGGAGGTTTAACCTGTCGATCCCTAGTTTAGCATATACACACGCCTGTAAGTAGATATTGAAAAAAATCCATTGTCAATTGAGGAAAACGTCGACAGGCGTAAGAATTGAAAAGAAGTTTCATGAAGAGATTTTGCTACGAAAAGTTATTATATCAGGAGGAATTGGTTATGAATAAATAGATACAGATGGTGTGTTTTTACTGCAGGCTCAAGAAGTTCTCAAGCCTAATCGAATTTAGAAGCCCATAATGTTTAATTAATGAAATTCCCACAGCTAGATAAATTCCACAGATTTAATTATGACGGTTAGTCGCTTGTGTCGATCTTTAGGTTAAGCCGTGCTTGCCTAGGTTGGTGTATGGATGGGTGACCACCTTTTACCGAGTTTCCTCCGTGCCTCGGAAAGCACGTTAAGCAGTTGGTCAGCGGCCCAAAACGTCTGACAAACAATCTTATCCAGGGGTATTGTATTACCCAGTTCTAAGGTGGGTTGTGGAGGTCAAATAGGCAGTCGCTCCATGTAAAATACTGGTATTCAGCTGCATCCGGTTAGATTGGAAGCTGGCCCAAACATAGGTAGTTGGGAAAAGGCTAGGCAGATGATGATAGTCTAAATAGGACATTTTTATAAACATGTTTTACTAGGAGTATAATTTTCATTCTTACACTATACTTAACCTAGTTTTCACAACAAGATTGTATTAGGTCGGAGCACATACACGTACACACATAATTGTACTCATGCATATTTTATGTTGATAAACTATTGCTCTGTCTGCGTAAGGTATCGTGACAATCTTTGTTTACGATGCTAATATGTTTTTAATGTACTAGAAGCCGTGGCCGTAAAATGTTCCATGTAGGTACCTAAGATTCGATCAATTTAGCCGGAAAATACTCCGACATTATCTCTTATCCCTTTTGTCTTATCATGATTGACGATCAATTTGTTAGTAATAAGCTAAGCTAACGGTTGTTCCAGAGGCCCTACTCTCTAACGTTTCGTCCGTATATTCGGATCTATCCGTCACTCTCACTCGTACTCATCTGCAGACGTGCGAGAGTGAGAGAGTAGGGCCTCAGATCGCAATCATATTTTTCATCGGTCACATAAGTCACATTGACTGTATACCAGTAGCGAAGGGTCAATTTTTGTAAGAATTTTTGTAAGCCGGAGTACGTATCTTCAATGTGATTATATTATTTGACTATTACGTAGAATACTGACTGTGCCATTCTTTAAAGGGAATCCGGTAGGAATCGAGTTGTATGGATCCTTCGCCACTGCTGTATACTTAAGGCGGTACCCCGAGCAAAATTTGCAACTTTATTTGTAGTGGTTCAAACTTCGCTTGAAATACTGTTAGAATAAAGTTCTAATCAGCTTGCACTACGAATTGGTCGTTACGTCAGTCACTGCAGGCCGAATTGTGCGAAATGAGTGGTTTTTATTCTTTATAAAATCAAACTTACGTCTTTTGGAAAAAATAAACCGACAATTATGTTCATTATTAAATTGCCTATCCATTAGTATAAGTAGCAAATCAAAATAATGGTTACTTTACGAGGAGTAGCATTTTATAAATCATTATTTCTCATTTCTATGGTTTCGTTGTGAGGGGATTTATTAAACATTAAGCAACTTAAAAAAAAAATGAAACGACAATTTTGGAGTCAAGGATATGTAGTAATTTAATGTATTTTTTATTAGTTGGTATTTCTTTTGGATAAAGAGGAGTAGGCTCCGAAAAACTGCTCGCTCAAGATCATTTGCTCGGGGAGCCGCCTAATTGTTTTATCAAATATAATCTAGTTTCCTATTGTTTCAGTTGATGCAGTGAGAATTGATAATGTAATTTTACTGTCACTTTCGCCTCTAAGTAAACATGACATTTTCCGAGTAATGAAGGCGGAATATTTGTCGCAAATATTCGATGTTATCATTTCCTATAGCAATCTCATTACTGCCAGTGCCTGCGAACTCTGCCGGGTTCGTTATTCATAATTATTCCGATCATTTATGTGAGTCTCATACAGATCGCAAGAGACATAAAATTTTTCAGCTGTAATTTACAAAAATATCTGATGTTCCATTCCATACATATTGATCGGGTAGGTATTGCACTTTTGCAGGAAACAGCAGATTAAAAAAAAAAAAAACCGATGAATAAAGGGTGCAAAAAACTTCTAAACGGAAGCCGAAAGGCACTTATTCCACTTATTCTCCCCGTCATTGCGATCATTTTTTTGCTACACCATACCTGGGAACCTTCTAGTTACGGAGATATTGGGGTCAAAGTTCCAACTTTTTGACCAGTTTCTTTTAAATACAAGTTTTTAACGTAAGGTGTTTACTTTAAACATCTCCACGACTCCCGTACTATTCAATCCATCCATCAGCACAATGTTTTAAGTGCGTTACATTGAGTTTTACCGTAAAACGTGATTTTTCATCCCAAAAAAAAAGTCTTTTCCCTGCAATTATTTTTGCGTAGGGTTACTTAGTTTGATGTACAGAATGCATGGTTGACGGCTTCGTGATGAGTCTGTTTACACCCTGTATTTCGATGTCCGGGGTTCGGTGTAATGATCCCCTTTCCACCCTGTATACCTAATTGTTAACACATAATATACCTCATGTCATTTATTTGTCTAGTTTATTTACATAAATAAATCCTTGAATGTTGATGAGGACATGTTCATGCTGTAGCAATTATAGAGCAAATAATATTTACGTCGATTTCGCCATAGATATATATGGATAGGATTTGCGTTGTAGACAACATGGCAAAGTGCAGAACTGCAGATTGTGACGCAATCTGTCCTAAACGATGCATCTGTTCCCTCTTCAAATAGCCACTTGCGCACGCGTCAATTTATGAACGAGGCAGGTCAAGATTTATTCAAGAATCGAATCAAGTAGATTGTCTATTTAGTCTTTGAATTTATGTTGGAACAGTTAAAAACTTTTTGGCAAAGAAGGTTTTTTATTTTTCCGTTTTTAGTTGTTCTCAAACAAATATTTGCCATGAATTTATTTTACATTGTTAACTGATCCCCAATAAATGGAACTTAACATACTTACCTAAACTGTCGAAATCTGGGTGTATTGTACACATCTGCGTACCCCCTCAGAGCATACAGGCGTGATGTTAAGTCATGATGTTGTATAAACAATAAACAGCGATTGCAGCAATGACGGCAGATTTTCCGTCTATTTTTGAAGAGTTCCATTGTATATCTCCGAATATCAGCATCAGAGCTTTGCAAAACCACAGGAGCATACTCTTTCAAATAAAAAAATAATTATCAAAATCGGTTAATAAACGACGAACATAAAAAAATATACGGTCGAATTCAGAAACCTCCTTTTTTTAAGTCGGTTAAAAATGTCACCTGATTCACATAAAATAGTCTAAAAGTAAAACAAATCTGTAGAGTACTTTATTTACATTGCCCATTATCACTTGATAAGAATCGTGTGCCCTCAAATCTAGCCTAAACATGTAAAATCTACGGTTTATTAAACGCTGTTATCAGTATTCGGAATCAAGAGCCTCGTATCTGTGACAAATTCTTACATTGACACTTTTGTCGCACTTGCTGAAGGAGGCAACGATAATCGGTTGTTGACACTGCTTACATTGTAACATAAATAGATTTACGTACTATGTTTGTGATTATCTTCATGAAGATCTTGGACAAATTTTTGAGATGTGAAGTAAACCAAGTACTAATTCATTTGCCCTACGACTTTGCGACGCGTCTTCATAAAGAAGGTAGTATGGGGGGCACCGAGTACAGCTAGTTTTGGTAAATATACGTAGGTACTATCGGGGTCTTTTCCGCCTGACCATTTTAATTTTTTTTCGCTTAAATCATGCGGAGGCTCCGAGCCACGCCCCCTTAAAGTTTGGGCCTATTAGGAATGCGTCAACTTTGGCGCGCAAAGTAACAATAACTCTCGTTTGGCGTGCGTCGTCAATGCGCTCGGCCGATTCGGTATCTTTTCATTCATTTTTTCTACACAAAGTCAACGAGGCGGGGCTTGAGAGCGTTTTTATGTTGCGAGTGCAAGCAAAAATGAGCTTAGTGGTGGTCAGGCGGGAGTGTCCTCGATAGTACGTATCCTACGTAAATTTACCAAAACTAGCTGTACTCGGTGCCCCATACTACCTTCTTCGTCTAGCTCTAAAATCATTCAGAAATTAGTGGAATTATGCAGGTACCAAACTAACCTAAGTACTTACCTAAATTAACTTGGAATTTCTCAGCAGCAGGCTCGGGGTCTGAATTTGTGCTCGTTTGACAGTAATAGGTTCGCCCCTTATTACCGTTATGTGCCTTTAAATAGACTACTGAAATGCTTGTGGACTTGTGGTCTATAGAAAGAACACCTTCCAGATTCAGGCGTGATGTTTTATTAAAAAGTTTTGGGTTGTTGTCGTTATGCCTCGTGTTAGTGTGAACTAGTTGCAAAATATTCATTCTTTAGTCATCTTTAAAAAAATGTACCTATAAGTACCTATAACAGTTCCCCACATGCCTATTTTCTGGATGCTTCCAAAATGCCATCTTCTGCCAAATATATTTTGACCATTACAGTATTACCTACCTAAACGTGCTAAAACAAACTACTTTTCTGAATTGCGTATCCTTGTTTTCAGTACAAGAGGTACCTATTCGTATTGTCAATCCTCCTTGAATACGTAATAAGGTACTTTTGCCAGAAATGGTACCGCCGAGTGTCGAACTGAAGTAGCAGTGCCTAGTGTCGTTACCTATTTGGATAGAGCTGTATTTATTACTTAGACGTTGCCAATAATATCCATGGAGTGCGTGTTCCCATGATCTCAAATGTCGTCACATCACCCATTTGGTGTATTAGCAGTGCACAGACCAGGAGGCTGTCACGTTCGTGTCTTCCAAGACACCTCCTACAGCTGAAGTAATTTGCTGTTTAAATCGAAACAAATCAAAATTACATTTATTCAAATTCCTACATTTTCATTTGAAAACTGCTGAACTGGTCAGCTAACGTTTAATATAAGAAATACATATAAAAATTAATAACGAAAAGTAGGTCGCGGCGTCAGCAAATTACTTGCCTGTACGTGAACCGTAAATGCTCCCGAGGGAATAGAGGAAATATTTATAAATAAGTACCTAGTGTATTTTCTTTTCAAAACACGTAATAGTAATGCGCGCTAATAGCTTGTCGATGTGATTGCTCCCGAGTGTGTTTTAAACTCTCCGAGCTTCGATTTCATTGGCATAGTGCGGTTATGGCAGTCGATTTTTGATGCAGATCCAGTTAAAACTATTTCAAACGAATGACAGTTCTGATTTCAGTTGGCTTATCAATCAAGTTTCTTTACTTTGCACAGGTTCGACTACGTAGTAGTGGTTTTATCTGTACTTTTATATTATAAAGAGGAAAAGTTTTTTGTTTGTACCGAATAGGCTGTAGAAAGCTAAATTATCAGGAAGTAACATAGGCTATAAATTATATTGATAACATGCAAATAAGCCGAGCTATCACAACTTTTGCGGACGAAGAGCTAGTATGAAATAATCAGGGGCGTAGCTACCGCCGTATATGCCGTATCAATTATACGGGGCCCCTGGGCCACGGGGGCCCCCAACGTGAGTAAGCAAAAATTAAAAACTACCCAATTTTTTTTTTTTCAGAAATAAATCTGTTTGCCGAAAAAAAAGCAAGGAGAGTGTATATTTAATTTGAATTGTTTGTAAAATTTTTGGAAAAAGTGACAGATAAATAATTATGATGAACAAACCGTACTGCGATCGCCAACCCGCCTGCCAAGCGTGGCGCTTATGGCAAAACCCCCCCTTGGGGGAGGCCCATATCCAGCAGTGGACGTCTTGCGGCTGAGATGGTGATGGTGGTGGAACAAATATTTCTTCCAATGGGGATGGCAACTGTGTACCAATGGCGCTACCATAGCTTGTACCAAGCGTCGTCATTTGAAAATCTGTCAATGTCATTTTATATTTCTTAATAGCTTGTTATCATTGGACAGATTGGGACTAAGCTATGGACACGCCATCTACAATCAGCTTTGACCAGCCTTCCCCATTTATGCAAACAGTTTTTTTTTTGAGAGAAATCACAATTATTTCCCTAGGGGCCCCTAAACAAATTTTTATACGGGGCCCCGCTAATGCACGCTACGCCACTGGAAATAATACTGAAAAATTTCTTACCATTTTTTTTTCATTATAGTGCAAACAACTGTGGAAACATTAGTAAGTATCTTCCGCTGTCTGGAAAACTAGTAAACGCGACATATAAGTATATTAACCGTGTTGTTTCTATTTACACTGCCTGTTTTTTGCGAACGATGTAGGTAGTTATTGCCTTCTGTTTTTATGTTTCTTATATACGTTAGTGCATTTTACATTCTCGCTTTGTATTATGGCATATCTAGTCTAGGTACCTATTTCAATATGGAATCTACAAAAGACACGTTCAATCAGCAAGAACAACAACGTTTCAATGAATCACGACTATTTACATACATAATGACTTAAATACATACATTATGTTAATTGTATTCTAATATGTACGTATACGTTGTTAGATTTTGTTTTACGTGTCAAGAAAATAATGTTCGTACATATTACTAATTTTACCTACTTCAATACAAATTTATCAACAACAAAAAAATGAGATAACGTCTTTGATACTTTCTTTTGTTAAAGAAAGGCGTCAATTTCTTATGTGTCATGCATGAAGGTCTTCATTTAGGTCGGTTGCGATTGCGAATAAGAAAGTTCACAAGAGATGGATTGCCTACGCTGCAGTACAAAGGATGATTGGACGGCAGTGAGCCTCACGACGACACGGCACTAATGGAATCTCCGCACTGTCTCTAAGGCGACGAGGCCTTATCATAATCTAGCCTTTGACCGTAAAGTCTATCGTAGATCTATAACGATATTTTGAACAGACTACGCAAGTTATTCATAAATTCTTTTTTCTCTGCCAGTAGAAATCGACTCTAAAAAAGGCTAAAATCGCAAAGCATGATTTAGTTCTGCATTTTTGATATGTGTTGTATACATCAGTTAGGCTGATTTGAATTCAAATTTGCAACTTCGAAAAACTTGTGCTCGCTGCGCGAAATTTTGGACTTTTGGTCAAGACTCAAAAACAAATAACATTCAGTATTTGTATAAAGTTTACTAAATTTGCAACAATTTAATCCCAATCGCAGTTCTATAAACCGTATCGTGACCATGATCGATCATTTTAAACATTGCTCCCGACTAGGGTTACCAGATGAAAAAATCAATAGTCCGGAGAAAAAGCCTGATTTCCTTTGAAAAATCCTGAGATTTTTTACAGTTTCAAAAATTCTCATACTTTTTTAAATTGTTAAGTTTAACAATTTTAAAAAGTCGTAATATTATCGTTTATACCTACACTGTGGACCTCACTCACGCGTTGCACATCGCACTCGAAGCGCGGGGTATTCAATATAATTTGAAGAGCTTAACATGTGGGGCATTTTATAAATCCATAGTTAAAGAAAAAACCTTACTTAAAAATGTATCATCACATATTAAGTATGATAAAACTGATTAAGTACCTACTTGGATAAATAAGTACTGATTTTAATTGTGCAATTATTACCAAAGGAAGATTATTTTTAGTTTAACTTTTTATTAAAGAGATATAATTATAAAATGTAAGCTGTATTTTATTGAAAATTCAAAAAATCCTGAGATTTCATGAGATTTGCAAAATCCAGCCGCAATCCTGAGAAGAGTCCAAAAATCCTGAAATCTCAGGACAAATCCTGAGATATGGTAACCCTACTCCCGACCGAAGATATATATTGGCAAATCGCTTGTCCTATGAGACAAGTCATCAATAAAAAAGTCGTAATACATCTCATTTTCTTTCATGTAAGCATAAAACGTAGTCTGTGAGACGAATAGTTCACCAACAATCTTGAAAACAACGAAAAGAAAGTAAAACTGGATTTTTTAAAGAATTGCAGAGACAAAAGACATTCACATTATAATCGCAAAGCGTGCATTTTTGATATTATTATGTTGTAAAGATCAGTTAGGGCCGCGCATATAATTATGGCGGACCGCAGCGCATAGCATTTTTCACTGTCAAACTATTATCGACATTATCTTCATTGAAATAGTATCTAAAATCAATGAATCCGACTATGCGCGTATCCGCGCGGAGGCTCGCGCATCCGCGCGCAGTCTGTCAGGACAATGTCGATGATGTCGGAAACAAAACTTAAAATTGAAAACTTTCAGGAATAATTGAGCATCTTTGAAGGGCCATAGCTTGCTCCCTATAAAGTTTATATAGCTACGGTTTATTTAGTTAACTTTATACAAATTTTGAAGGTTGTTCTTTAAAAATGCACAAGCTTTTGAGTTTAAAAAACGTCCCAAAATTTCGCAGTATATATTTTATCGCGAGGTGCACAGCTCGTGGCTAAATAATAACAGCCTCTCGGGTCGATCGTTAGGTTAAGCCGTGCTTGCCTAGGTTGGTCTGTGTATGGGTGACCAGTGACCACCCACTACATATCGAGTTCCTCCGTGCCTCGGAAAGCACGTTAAGCCGTTTGGTCCCGGCTGTCATTTGTAGATCTTTGGCAGTTGTTAGGTAGTCAGAGGCCCAAAAGGTTGACAACCAGTCTTACCAAGGGGTATCGTATTACCCGGTACTAACTGGGTTGTAGAGGCTAGGTAGGCAGTCGCTTCATGTAAAATACTGGTATTCAGCTGCATCCGGTAAAACTGGAAGCCGACCCCAACATAGTTGGGAAAAGGCTAGGCAGATGATGTTGTGCGTAGCGAGCACAAGTTTTTAGAAGTTGCAAAATTGGATTTACATCACCCTACCTAACTGATCTACACAAAATATAAAAAAATGCAGAACTACATCATGCTTTGCTATTTTAATGTTAATTTCCACTGGCCTACTATGCAAAAATGAAATGTAACTATTGTGCAAGCTGTTTACTTACTTTACTTTATCTTCAGTCTGCAGTGGTCCAGTAGATTCTGAGCAAATTGTGTGACAGACGGACGTAGGATGTACAAACAGACACACCCCTAAACCAGAACCCTAAAAAAACGAAACAAAACTAGTTTTGTTTCGTTTTATGTGGAGTAAACACTTTACTCTACTTTATCTTTAATCTGCTGTCATAGTTCAAATGGAAACGGTTTCACATGTGAACAAATCACACATTATTTCAACAATTGAAAGTTTCTCGGAAATGAATCGATTTATCTGCTGCCGCCAATCTAAGACGTCCATTATTGGGTCTGTCTAAATTGCTCACACTTCATTGGGCTGACCTACTGGGAATGGAAGACTTTCATCCTGGATGACGGGTTAAGCCCCTTTTAGCTGTTCCACTTATTACCTGTTATTGATAGGAGTATTATGAGATTTATTTATCATTACGAATGTGATTAATAAGTGTGTCCAGTAGAGTTAAATACCATTACTTATGTATTTAAGTTCTATTTCATGGTTGTTTGAGAGATTGAGTATATAACTAGGTACATACTTTATGTGGCAAACCCAAATGCCATTTCTTTGGTATTGTTCGTAGGGTCGTTGAGCTCTTAAGGTTACACAAGTTGGTTATTCTTCCATACAAACGTAGTATGGTGATTACTCGTCTGTTTGACGGTGAAGGTTCAAAACTAAAAATTATATTAACTGGTCTTGTCATTATCTAGCCCTGTATGGAAGCAGAATTGGAAAAAAAATATTGGTTTGAAAGTTATGAGCGTCGAAACTTCCATATTTTAACACTAATTTTAACTCATCTTTGGGCGTAAATAAATAACTTCTGTAGTATGAAAATGGAAAAAGTGAAACCGTACAGGGATAGATAATTTATTCAAAAGTTCAAATTATTTGTTTTGAGAAGATACATCCAGTAGTTTTTCCATAATATCTATACGCCCAAAAGTCAATTTATGAAATTTTACGCACTTATTTTCGTTATAAACCGTCGTATATTTCCTTACATAAATAAATAAGAAAAACTAGGTAAATTAATACTTAATTGAACTAGATAAATTAAAAACTTTCCAATAGCATGCATGTTAACTACGCCCGCGAACGAGTTCGAGCCATTGACTAGTGCAACCTTAAGTTCTGAGTACACGTTTACTGACACAAGCTTGCATTGACTGAACAGGTCCACAGAAATATGTTTGATCTTTCTTCAAAAGACGTATTGAAAGTTTGTGACACAATAAAGTTTCCATCTTGGTCAGAATGGGCGTAGCAAGTCCAACATAATTGAAATACATATATCTCGGAAATACATAGCTCATAACAAGTTCTTCAATTCATAATCTCACTCAGACCAAGTAAAAAGTTCACAGATCTCGTGCTCTACACGACCTTCGGGTACATTGAAAATGCAATAAGGCAGCGTTTCATTTTGTACGATGCCTAATCTAATAGATTAGACGTAATAGATTTAGTATCGTCTTTGAAGTAATAGAGCTCAAAATCTCAAATGCACGATGTAAAAATCCGTAAGGTAAAAATAATATTTTTTTGCAAAGAAACAACATCGCAAAACAGTTCTTTTATATTAACACACTCGGCTTGGAATGGATTTTATTTCTGGGTAAATTTGCGTAAAAAACATAGACTAACAATTTCACTTACCGTGTGGTTCGTTTTGTCTCAAATATATGTTTTTGTGTCTTTACGGACAACACGCGTTTAACAAGTACCTATTACCTACTATTTAGTTTATGACCACTATCCTTTCGGGAGCCAAACAATTATTATGCAATTTGTGAGTCTCTACTGCGTCGGGATCACAGAAATGTACAAAAACAGGTTGTGATCTATTATTCAGAGAGCAACAACTATTGTCTTACACCACTTTCATTGCTTTTAATATTGGCTAAGCTTCTTTTTTTATAATCACTTTAACTAGCTACAAAGTTATTTTTCTAAATTGCAGATGCATTTACTTGAAGGAACTTTCTGCTCCTCGTATAGGTAAAAGTTAAACACTAGTCTGCGCTGTGAACTATTATTGATTGTGTGATTTTATTTTTCATGCCAACTCAAAATAAATTTGTCCAAAGCCATACAATAATATGCTCTAAAGAAATATAAAAATCCTGTAAGTTCATTCTTAACATTTCGACTTGTCAAAGAAAATAATTTCTGTTAAATTCATATTAAATAAAATTAAAAATCATTTTGACTCTTTGGAATGGTCCAAATAAGAGTCAACATTTTTTTTTTTTTTTTTAAACGGTAACAATAAAAAATGACAATTATCACCCTCGGCTATCACAGTCGTATCGATATCTCTCCATTTCTAGAGGTTATTTACCTACTTTTACTAATTAGGAGTCTCTATTGTCCCACTGCAGGGCAAAGGCCTCCCTACCCTTTTTCCAGCACTCTCAGTCTATTGCCTTTTGTTGCCATTCCTTCTTCCACAAAAATAATTTTAAAGAATTCATTTAAATTAAATTAACATCATTATAAAATAAAATTAAAGTACTTATTTACAAATAAATACAAATACATTCCAAGATCAATCTTAAAAACTACCAGCCCAGTGCCTAGATTATTAGTGATACAGAGATCCGGTTTTTTTTTAATGTAGAATGTAGCCCAACTCAATACTCCGAGGGCTCTTTTTATTTTTTTATTTTTGAGATACAGTTAATTTTATGCCAAAACACCCTGAAAAATTGATCAAATTTTTCACATTCATGCGATTTTCAAAAAAAGTTTACGACTCGTTCGTTTTTTTTTTCACCAAATTGTCCCTTCGTCAATACGCATCTTTTGAGACCTCAAACATTCATGTAGCTCTAAAACTCACGGTACCAAGGCGATGTCACACTCTGAGCGAAAATGGGGGTTATACTGAAGCGATCGAAAAAACATGTTCAATGTTAAAACCAAGACAGCGTTGCGAACATTAGGCTCGGCGCAAACGGGCCACCAACCACAGCCACCGGTGGAGGTTGCGCGCTACAGCATAGCATGCTGTAGCGAGTGGCCGCCACCGGCCACTCGTGTGCGGCGAGTTTCAACAAAATGTATGAAAAAGCGTGTGAACTGCTTGTCGCTGGCCACCGGTGGCTGTGGTTGTTGGCCCGTTTGGCCGAGCCTTAAAGTGAGGCCAGCCAGCGCAAATTACGTTTAACTCTATTCATACACGCTCACACGCACAGATTTACATCAAACTACAATTAAACTACGCCTCAATAAATGCACAACATGTTTACGAAACCGGCCTCACTTCTCTGTTCGCAGAGTTCCGTCTTTACCTTTTTATTTGGTCCGAGTTCATAATATTGCACAAGTACCTAGAAGTGGCCGAAGACCAGAGGTAGGGCCTGTTACATGCTCTAGTAATAAATGCAATAAGACACCTATTTTTAGGGTTCCGTACCTCAAAAAGAAAAAAAACGGACCCTTATAGGATCACTGTTGTCCGTTTGTCCGTCTGTATGTCAAGACCCTTTATCCCGGGAACGCGTGAAGGAATCGAGTTGAAGTCCCTTGAAGCTGTGATAAAAATCAACCTTCTCAGATTACTGAAAAAAAAAATGATTGGCCTATTGTCCCAAAAAATGTATCTATATTTTGAAACTCTCAAGGGAATACAAATTTATAGGGGACACCCCGCTGACCTAGAATCATGAAATTTAGCAAGAAGCAATGTCTTACAGCACGTCATGTAAAGGAAGAAGTCGGTTAAAAAATCTGAATACTGTAAATACCTATGTAGTTTAATAAACAAATACCTACAAGTTTATACGGAACCCTCGGTGTGCGAGTTGGACCCTTAGCCGGTTTTAAAAAATCTACTATGACCATGAAACTGAACATGAACGTCACAACACAATAAGACCATTACACGGATGTTTAATATGTAGTGTATATTCATACGTCAACCTTTAATGCAGGTGATCAAATAAATAGGACTGCAAATACGGACCGGTAATGTATTGGTGCTATCAATCTATTTGCGTTCGTCGTTGTTCATAAAGCCTTTAGTTATAGTTACTAGTTACTAAGTTGCATTGTAATTAAATCTTATTTTTAAACAATTTGCCTTGAGACGCTTATTAGTTGAAATTAGACAAGTCCATGTAACAATTTATATCTTGTAATAAGTATTAATATCTTTGCATTGCATGGTAGCTCTGCGTAGAGTATTTTGGTATTTCGATTATCATGGTATGGACAACAACGTATTGTTTGCCCTCACTTGGTGACCACTATAATAATAATTGTAGTAGGTATCAATCAATAGAATACCATGTGAAAGGCTATTTGAAATACCAAAATATCTTCCCTAGTAATGATACGCTCTCTCTGGAGTGGGTGTTACGATCGACATCTGATATTTATTTGACGTCACAGTGAATAGGTGCCATTGAATAGATAAAAGTTTTGGTCAGACTGGTACGGACAAATTGCGGACCAGCGACACCGAACACTGAGAGATACTTCCTACTGAAGTATCTCTAACAGTGTACCTCCTAGACCTACGTCTAGGTACATTAATCACATTATCTGTGAGCGTCCGGTGTTCGGAACATCATCAGGTGTTAGGAACAGCATCCGCAATTTGTCCATAGCGCTTTCAAACAACACAACTCGGTGATGTAATTGACAGACTGATTGGTTGGCATTATGTACGACCAATGTCAATAACAGAGCGCGGCGTTGGAAACCGCAGCAATCATTAACGTTAATGGATAGGCAAATGGATAACGTTAAGCCGTTGCTTCCGGCTGTCTTTGATGATCTTTGCCAGTCGTTACGAGTTAGAAGCCCGAAAGTCTTGACTACCAGTCTTACCAAGTAATCGTATAACCCAATAACTGCATTGTGGAGTTCAGATAGGCAATTGTTTCATGTAAAATACTGGTATTCAACTGCATCCGGTTAGACTAAACCCTGATGATAATGATGCCATCTAGCCGATATCGGCCACAGCGACTGCATTCGATGGCTTTCTAGTGTGGTTGTAGAGAGCTTTGGTGTGCTACTCTTTCATGTGCTCTCAAGTGGCTAGCATATCCAACTTTGGCCGAAAAATTCCGAGCACAAAGCGGACATGTCAGAACACCATAGAGCAAAATTGTAGGGTATAGCTGTAGGTGGTCTAGCTTTAAGGTCATCACGCTTTAAGTCCAGCTGCGACCTTCTTCTTGGTTCAAAGGCGTTGACCTGCCGATGCACACGAGACGTCTCCACTCGGGCCAATTTTATGCCTGACTAAATCCTAACATAGCTGGGAAAGTGGGAATAGGCTATGATGATGTGCAGGTGATGATTGTTCACTCAATCGGTATGCCGTTTGTAGGTACTGATAAGCCTACAGAAGCACCAAGCGACAATTTGTTATTATACAGATGTTAAAGTTTACGAGGGCAAACCTACACCGATAATATCTGTAAACGTCATTTTACTGAAAAAAGTGTTCAGAAAATAATTTAACCCATGTTTCGAAAAACAATTTCAGTGACAATGGTTTTCATTTTGAAGTTTAAATTCTCGTAAAACGAATATTGCTGACGAGCTGACGAGTTTTTATTCATTTGAAGTAATGAATTTTTTTTTTGTGTTGAGATGAAAAAAAGAGCAAGCAATTCGATTACAAATGTTAGCAATGTCCATCCATATTTAAAATTCTGTAGTGATAATTTATTTGTATGATTGAATGTACCGTCAGGGTAATTAAGTGGCTATTGTGATTTGTTATACGGACTACTCGTATGTCTGTGTGGCAAATTACTTTATAAATTTCTCTGACTGAAACAAAAGTTTAAAAGATCTAGATGATAGGAACCTTTTTATCCCTTACCATTTTATCATAATGCTTATTTAAAGTGCTTAAATTAGCTTATATTTTTTACATTCATTTTATTTTACACGTTATATGTTTTTTATGATACAAATTATATTTTTTAACTATGTAGTTCGCCATTTGCTTATTCTATTTAGAAACTGTCTTGCCACACTTTTAGCTTTTATCATGTTTTGTTTCTTTTAAGTTTGTTTTCCTAAATTTTTTTAATTTCTGTTATTTCAGAGGGTGATAGCTCAACAACACCATGGTACCGCAGGTAAGTCGCAAAGTTTCTACTATCACCACCCACCCCTAGCCAGCGCAACCCCACTCGTAGGAGAAAATACCTGGAGTCGGCGCAACACGTAAACAAAATGAATGTTTGATTCATGTACCTTTACTGGTGGAATGGCGAACTTCATCGGTATTTGATATCCGTAAACGGGGTTCGTGTTTATCCGGTTTTTAGGAAATAAAAAAGATTGATCAAATGTCCAAACATATTTATAAATATTTTGTTTCCGAAATTGTGACCCTGACCGGAACAAAGTTCCACTCTACTTTTAATTTATTGGTGTTTCAGTGGGGGTTGCTTATTTAACTTAATTTGTATTTGGTTATATTCAAATTCGTAAAGGACCTAATAAAGTTGGGTTCATGGGTATTTTACAACCTGTATACAATGTAATAACATGACACTCAAATATCCGGAGAAATGCGCGTGTTTCATAAAACATCATTAAAACATCCTTGCAGAGAAAACTGATGCTTATTATATTTTGTTCCCTCTCCATTGGAGAGGAAGGCCAAAGAAAAGATGGATGGTTTGTGTGAGGAATGATATTCAAGGAAAAAGCAGTAAATGATAGCGTGACGATTGACAGGGGGAAATGGAAGAAAAAATCGTGTTGAGACAACAACAAATAACATGGGACAAGGGCAATAAGATGACCTTGATTAGGAACTTCACAGCACGCGAAGGATGATTTAGGTGCTTTATTATACTTCTATCGACGAAACTGTATTAATTTTGATAAGTTAATTATATGGATCATGTTGAAAACGACTTTAAAATGGGTGGGGCACTTTCTTTGTTCGTGCCATAGAAGTACACGTGGCGTGCATACAGTAAATCATCAACTGATTGCAACTTGTCCCATGTTACTAAGGGTCGGCGTAAGAGCGCAACACGTTCTTTCCCCCATAGGGCTTATACAGTACCTAAGGGGCCGACCATTAATCACGTGAGGCTCGAGGGGCAAAAATCACGAAATATCACAAGGGGACCCCTCCCCCTTGTAGTAAGATTTCACGTCAATTTATTTTTTTGTCAAACGCGTGATTTCTAAACCGAAAAGCGGCGTGTAGACATCACGTGATTAATGGACGGCCCCTAGGTAGGTGAATAGATATTATGCCGTTTATTTCAAATCAGGTGTACTGCTGACTGCTATTTACTACAAATATCTCATTTTATTCGACCTGAAATTTATTTCTACATGGTACTTAACTCTCAATTTAATAAATAAAAGACAAACGCACACATTTCCGTATAGGTACTTACTTTTCAATTAAAACTTAAGACAAGACCTTTTGTTAGTACATGGGTCTTTAAATTCTACATTAGGAATTCTATTATACTCTACAACCAATACCAAAGACCAAAGTCACATTGGGAGAGAAGCATTTAAAAAGAATCGAGTTGCTTTATTATTAATGGTTCTGAACGTTTTCAACGCGCTATCTTTATTTCTGTTGTATCACCTTCAGAAGATTTCCTTTTAAAATGAACATGAAATAATGTCTGAATGTCACAAAGTTGTCGAGATGTTTCAAAAGTACTTAAGAAAAAAAATATATATATATAATAAAAAATAATGTAAAATTATTATTATTTAATTAAAATTAGACAAAAAATAAATTTAGATAGAATGTTCAGAGATAGGAGGTAATTGGCATTTGCGATTGTAATCCCATACTTTTCCATGAAATGTTTTATGTTTAAGTCGACTGTTGGTATTTTTACTACCGTACCTAACACCTACTTGCACCATAATATCACGTACTGCGTTAAACTAAACATGTTTAAAACATCGTTCTATCTCAGATCTCTGTTATCTTTAAACGATTGACGGAAACAGGACGATATTTAAATACCTTTTTGTGGTGCAAGACTGTAAGTGGGCCTAACATCGAATCGATGCTTTACCTCAAAACGAAAGTATTGCAGATGTCGAGACACAATCTTACAATACTTAATTTAACCCGAAGGCGAACGAGCGAGCATGAATCCACAATTACGACAAGGGAAAAGAAAATGGGGCGATTTGAAGCGTCCTCCACGGAATTACGTTTAAAAAAACAAATTGGATTACCCTTCGCTTTAACTGCTCTTTTAAATTAAATAAGATCATCATACTATTAAAACATTCAATGTAAGTATTAAAATAAATTAATATCAAGAAACTTTTCTACTTGACTGTACTAATTATAAAATTGGTCAACGGGATCAGTTGACCAATTCAAAAATTCACTAGGTCGACTGATCCCGCGGGATCTATCTGTGTGGGACCAGTTTACTAAACACCCAGGTATTTATAGATAGAAACAAATAAATGTTACTTCCGCGTAGCAGCCATCGATCACGTAACTCGGTAACTAATAGTTATTTGTTCGCTATATTGTTTTTAGTACACGCGAGCGAAGTCTATTTAACGGTAGTATGTACTAATTATCCATTGAATAAACACTTTAACAAAACGAAACATCACGCCTGTAATCTCCGCAGGGTTAGGCAAAGGTTTACCTAACAGTACACAGTCCCATGTAAGTAATAGGGGGCGTGCCTATTCCCAGCACAAACCCTTTACTATAAAAAAATGAAGGTAAATAAACTTTTATTCATCCTTTTGCCCTAATGCCATTGTACTGTCTCTTTTCCCGATTGTTCCCACACGGTGGAACATTCACCATGACATGTCTTTGATCTCTGGATCCAATAATGTCTAGCAATATGCTAACTAGGAATATGTTGTAAAGTTTAACATATTCAACGTGCGTTGCGTGAGGCGCATCTATGGCGCATCAGAGATTCTCCTGCTTACTTTCGATCGATTGCATAGTCAGTAATAGAATGTTAGATATCAATCTTTTAATCTTTTTAGCTGTTATTTTTCTTTTTTATATCGTGTATGCTTATCTTCTATCTGTTGTACGCACCTATGTAGTATAGGTAATAAGCTACAATATTTTTTTGTGAAAAAGTTGGAACTTTGGCCTCCAATATCATTTGTAATATTAGTAGGACTTGTTACCTTCTCAAATAAACACGACAAGCATTTTAGTCTTGTGATCACTTTCAATAAATAATTAGCCGTGCAACGTATTTGTAAGCACTAACATTGTAGGTCATCTGTAGTATTAAACAAACAAAATAATGTTGTTTCGTGCAATTTATCAAAGTCTGGTAACATGTGTCCTGTGCAATACTGATATTTGGTTATTGTGCTATGCATTATTAATGCATGGTACTTGAAACATAGCCAATACCTACCTAGACTCAGCACATAGACAGAATTGCGTGACATGCAAAGTTTTGTTTGATGTTCTTTTATAATTTAGTTAAAGACTTTCAGACACGATGTAAAAATCGTTATTGAGAAATGAATTGAAGAATTGAATTGATTTTTCATACATTACGATTTTCCTGGATGGTTGAGCATTGTAAATAAGTTAATTGAATAACAATACAGTTCATTCAATGTTATGTATTGGTAAATGTAATGAAGTGTGGTTATCGAATGCAAATTGCTGTATGCCGCAGAAATATTTACCAACCGTTGCGGCTTAGGGGGCGTCATTTGGCGATTATTCGACGTGAGATTTGACTTGACCCCGTCACCCCTCAGCTAATCTCACGTAAGATAATATCAAAACGCGTAGTTTAGTATTAAATACGATAAATAAAATATTCACTGAAAATAATCAAGTACATATTTACTTGATTGTTTGAGTATTTTCAGTGGATATTTATAATTAAATAGGTACATATTACTGTGTACGATTTGGCCATATTTTAGTAGGGAGATATTTATTTACTAAATTAAACCCAGATTTCTCCCAATTTAAACCCAGATTTATCCCAATTTATTATGGTTACTTGCAGGAAAAAAATACGTGATATTTGCAGAGACCTCCCCTCTCTCCCTCGTAAGATTGGGTGAGATTTGGCTCGACGCCCCCCCCAAAACGCCTCACGTAATAATGGACGCCCCCATGTATTGTTTCTGAATAGGTACAGTTTAATATTACCTATTTTACCAATATCGTAGTAGTGTTCAGTTAAGTAAACGATTATTGTTTACTCCGGAATTAAAATCGTATTGTAATTTATGAGTAAATCTGGCCTTACTTACAATTCAAACTTCCCGTAACATCGCTACAAATTAAACTTCCGCTCAACGATCACAGCATAGAAAACCGTCCACAGCATCAAACGTGACCAAACATAATTTACTTAATTAAAATATTTTATAAGTTCATTCATTTGTCAATTTACATTACATGATACATAGCATGTTAATGAAAAACAAAGTTACCGTTGCAGTTCCACTTAAGTCTCCTAAAACGAAATTGGGAATCAAACGAGCTTACCTGTTAAGCGAAGTCTTGATTCTAATTTTATGAGTGGCAATCTGAAAAATAATTATTATAACTTGGTAGTATTTCTAATCTACGTTACTTTCACCGCGATTTTTAGAGAATTAAAAAAATAATATTTTTTAAGAATTGCAACATTCGTATGCTGTCTGAATGTCAAGGCTGAATGTCAAGTCGCGAGCTGTCACTTATTTTAGAGATCTTATCATTGGAACAACCTCTGTTTTATGTATAGAGTAGTTCCAAATACCTACATTCACTATGTTTTCCTGAAAGGTTAAAATTGAATTAGGTAGACTAATTATTGCAGCTTTGGGGCTGTTAGCTATATTATAGTGGCGGGTGGGTAATTATTTTTCAGATTGCCACTCATAAAATTAGAATCAAGACTTCGCTTAACAGGTAAGCTCGTTTGATTCCCAATTTTACTTCGTGGCAATCTTTCAAATAATTATTATAACTTGGTAGATGTTCAGAGTTGGCTGCAATAATTAATTTATTAACTGATTAAAATGCAAGTAATTCTGAGTGTTGATTTGTGATAATTACATTGGACCTTCTTCTGTAAGAATATTAAAGCTTCAATATTAAAGCTTCAAGGATACTTTACAATAAATATATTACATTTTATAAAATAACTTTGATAACCATGTAATCAACATTATGTCTGACTTCATTGATGCTAGCTCTAATTTGAGCTGTTGTTTTGGTTGTATAGTGAGAGTTTAATTCTGGAGTTTAGATACCCCTTTCACTTGAAATCTGACAAACTTACGAATATTAGGGTTTGATATACTTTAATAACTGTTTTATTGCTCCAATGGGTTAAAGTTAGAGCTAGGAGAACAATCAATGTCTTTGCGTTCTAAATGTTGCTCATATTATCAAACTATGACGAAATTAATGATACTTTTGATAGATTCTATGATTGAGGCAATGATAGCCTCAGATCTCTCACTAAGTAATTTTATAATTTGAAATCTAGTTGTAGTGTTAGTATTTAATAGATGTGTCTGCAAATAAAAAAGGCTCATCAACTACATTATTTAGTGTTGAATTGTCTGGAAGTACTATCAAGGAATGCCACTGGCATTATTTTTATTCACTTAGGGCCTTTTGTTAAAATACTTGCAACAGAAGAGTGCAACCAAAGCAAGTACAGAGCTCCATAGATATATCGTCTCAAAAGGTGATTGTATAACTATAAAAAATTTAATGTAATGATTTTATGATCACATACAATGTCTAACTATTGTTCAATAGTAGAAGAGCCAGAGTCCATTCAAAGCACTGTTTCCAATTAATATTACAACCAATTAATCAGAATACGGAAATCTCTTCACTTTATTGTCGTGAGAATTAAACTGATTTTTTTTTAATCAGTACCTAGTAGTAAGTACTTCTTATCAATAAAGCTCAGTCATTTTTTAAGGGTCTAGGTAGATCCTTGATCAAATATTATGGATATTAAAGTATTCACTCTATCATCACCAATTAATATAGTTACATACAATTAATCAGAAAAGAAAGAGAAACCTCTTTATTACAGCGTGGATTAAACTGTTTTTATTATTAGTTAGTACCTTTTGCTAAGGGTCTGGTAGTCTTATGACTAAATATTATAAATGTTAAGGGATTCACTCCTTACTGGTAAAACAGAATTTGAGATGTAGTCAATTGGCTCGAAAAGGACGATTGAGCTATTTTCTCAAAACTGTTTGTATTTAAGTCTTAGAAACTGATTTCTGCTTAATACTTTTAGTCTGGTACATTTTGTACATTATGATTTCGTTTATAATTCATTTTTTAACCTATTATTCCTATAATGATAGAAACAATATAAATAAAAACATTGTTATTATTATGTTTTCCCAGGCACCTTGTAAAGGAGCAATAAGTTTTTGCGGTTTCATAGTAGAAAAAATTTAATACTTAGAGGTCTGGTCTCCACGATAAATATTTGCTATATTAGTGTAATTTCCCAAACTATTTCAAATATTAGGTACTTCTACAAGAATCAGCAGTGTTTTCATGACAATGTCTTTCAAGGGTCTCGAACACTCCTGTTTAATCATCTAGTAGTTCTAAACTTGTGCAATTAGTGGATGTGTGTTGACCATTCAGTCAACATTGTGTAGGTAATTGGCTACATTGCCGTAATGTACTGTCAATTGTTATGAATTTTAGTTGGATTTTATTAGCTCTACACGAAATGTATGGCATTTTATCTTCTAGTCACAATCTATTGATCTCTGCAGTCGCATGCACCCCCCCCCCCCTCCTTTTTTGTTTCACTTTATGGTTATTTTCAATAGAAAGCTATAAAGCTATTAAAGCCAATACTCCAATTGGTAATGAAAACTGAAATTAAATGAGATTTCTTAGTTAAAATTTCTTTTTATGAGTTTGTATAAATCTCACAATAATGTCTGCCCATCTATCTTTTCGGGTATTTTAATTTTATGTTATGATTCAATGTAGGTAGATGACATGCCAAATTATGTTGTTATTTGATAGGGATTAATTTGTTTTCAGCATGGTTCATTTTCTAGTAGGCTACAGCTGATTATAGGGGTCAACGCCCGGGCGTTGACTGCCTACCTATTATGAAGACAGTAGTAAAACATAACTTCATTGCTCTCTGGTTCCGGAACCAGAGAGCAATGAAGTTATGTTTTACTACTGTCTTCATAATAGGTAGGCAGTCAAAGTAATAATTATATTTCATTTTAGTTTTAAGGTATGAGTCAGCAACAATATGATTAAGAAAGGTGATTAATTATTATTGGTAAGGTTTAAGTGATTTTAAAATGCAATGCAATGCAGGAAAAACTATCTGGTCATGGGAACCCTTCCAAAAATACTCTTGGGCTTAAGGGGTACTTAAATGAATTGCATGATTAATATACCCATAATTTAATATTGTATCTATGGATTGCTAGTTAAAGCAATGGGTTACTATTGGAGATGTTATTTTAGATTGGGCTTATACATAATGATGATAAGAATATTATCTTTGTTCGAAGCTGAGGTGGGATTTAGTTCCACTTTGCAATTTTTTGGACCAATTGGACCAATTGTGTCGCCGTTGCATTTGGTTGTGCTCGCGCAGTAATTTGCAAAAATCGGTCTTGTCTGGGGGTAGTGATGCGACTTGGCCCCCGGTGCCTCTCCGCTACTTCACCTGTGGCACGATAGCGTGTCCACAATCTTGAAATTACATTTTGATGGGTCCCTATGGCCTCAGCAACATTACGCTGAACAGATCCAGCTTCCAGCATTCCCACAGCTCGTAACATCTCCGCCCTCGTCAAATGTCGGCGTTGCATGACTACAATACTTCAATTTTAACTTTATCTTTCGTTTAAAAATGAAAAAAAAACTAGTATTGTTTTCTAAATTTCGCACAAATGAAAATTCCCTCTCCTAAACATCAAGACATTTTTATGCCACCGAAACAAAAGAATTTTCAAAAATTTGAATTTGGAATTAGTCTGAGATAAATAACAAACAAATCGGTGTATAAAAGATTCCAATGCGGCCAGTACTTTTCGAGTTATTTAATTGAGTATGAAATATCCCTAGACCGTGTTGATGTGTGTATAATAACAGTAGAGGCCTGATGTTTCCTTCTGTATAGATACGGATTTCTTCATCCACTTGACTTTATGAGGCTGTGAACCTTTGGCATTTCGGCATTACACTTTGTCAGGGTTCGAAGCGATAATTTTCATGTTAAGGTGAATGCTCCAGAGTAGCCCGCAAAATTAGAATTAGATTACTTTTTCTGTTTTTTTTTTGGTTCCTACACCTTTATGAACTTGCTTGCGGGTTGTATTGGTGATTTTGATGATTATAATTCTGTAACTACATACGTCTTACAGCCGCGAATAATATTTTAAGCAACATACAACCTAGCACTGGCCTGCAAATTGCAAATACGTAAGAAAATTTGAATTTTGCGAGCTACCCTGGAGCATCAGCCTTAATTATCTGGATAATAACAAAAATCATTACCAATGTCAATTCTCGTTTCACCAAACATGATTTGCCGTTTCGATATGTAAACAGACGAGCAAATAAAAATAGAAATTTTGTGTTTGATCAACAAACTGATGTTTTGTACTTTTAGATAGGTTTGTTTGCTGCTATTTCACTGTACAAATATGGCTAGAGCATCTCAATGGGCTAAAATGATAGTTACGCAAATAGTGAAAAGTTAACACACTGTTTGAATGAACTGAATTCGAGTGCGTTAAAATAAAACTATAAAATCCGTTTGAGTAAAAAATTACAACTTATCAAAGAAAAAAGTACTTACCTTGATAATTTCGATCCTTGCCCTTTGTATACGTACGACGTGTCTTTCAGACACTTAGCTGATCCAGTCAGACCAGTTAAAATGAACGGAACTGTAATTATAAGGTAGGTTTTGTTATTACTTGTGTTATATCCATTGATGGAGTAGTTAGAGCTGTAGTAGTTCAATGACCGCAAACGTCGATGTCCTTTATTCCCGCATCTAACACTACTGGTAGTTAATATGGACATACCCCGTGATTCTAAGGTAACATGTTTTTGTTGAACATTAGAATAAGTTTGTAACGGCTATTGAAACTTGTCTATGCGAAATTGTTACAGATACTTAAAAAATATGTAAGTAGGTATTATAATATCTTTTTTTAAATAAGTATTTAAAGTTTTTAATTTCATTAACCTGAAACGTGTTCGTCTTATATTATCTTATGCTTACCCTTACCCCTTCTTATGCTTGCTTATTCATAATTCCTTCAGACTTGAATTTGCTTTTTAAAAAGTAAATTCTAACTTAATCTTATATTTCAAATTCCGGGATTCCGGGAGTGTCCATTTAAAAAAAAATAGCTCTCTCTACCTACTACCATCACTGGTTATAACTTTTTGTAGAATAAATCATACCTATATACATAACATACAATTTTTATCATTCGATTCACAGTTTGGAAAAGGGGGTATTACCGAAAGGGATGAGTAGCTGGATTTCTTCCTGGTTGATGACAATAAGCTCGCCTCGACTGCACGCAAAATACGCGCTTTGAACGTGGAGTTTGACAGTCAGACAAAAATATGACGCAATGACGGGGAGAACGAGTGCCTTTCAGCTTCGTTTTAAGAGGTTTTTTACACCCTTTATAACATACGTAGCTATACCAGTCGGGGAAAAGCAAGTCCCGCTACCAATTTCCCCAAAGTGCAGCCAACGCAAGCTAGGTATCGCCATTAATGGAAGATACATTTATTGTTAACACCTAATTGGGTAGCTTACAAACTGGCTGGACAGTGTTTTAATTAAACACTCAGTTCCCTTCCAATGCTTCTCTAGAAATTAATAATATAGGTATTGTTGTCTTGTTCCTATTGTTCATGCAGTTCATTTCTGTTGGGACTTGCTGTTGTTAGTGAAAGGAACCGTGATTTTCTGTACCTATCGAAAAATTAGAAAGACTGGAGGATTTTAAATTAACATTAAATTATTTTCCTTACGAACTCCTAGATAAATAATAACAGCCGAACGAATCGATCTTCAAAGTTAAGCAGCACTTGGCAGGGTCGGTCCGTGGATGGGTGACTATTTGTTACATAGCGAGACTTCTCCGTGCCTCTGAAAGCACGTGGTCCTGGCTGTTATTTGTAGATTTTTTCAAGCGTTATTTAGCTGGTAGTCAGTGGTCCGAAAATGACAACTATTATAGTCTCCGCCAGATTAGTAAGAACTAAAGGTCGTTGCTCTTTCCTTAATTTCTCTGCGTAGGTACCCCGACAAAACATTATGATCGTTTTTATTACTAGAAAAAGTCAAGGATCACGATAAAAGTCGTTTCGGAACAAGTTTATGTAATTATTTTTGTTCTCGGAATTATGTATATGAGAATAAATGTATGCAGGTTAATGACCTTTAATTCTTACTTATCTGGCGGAGACTATAGTCTTCCAAGGCGTATTGTGTTACCCAGTATTAACGGGTTCCTTCTATCTGGCAGAATCTTGATGCTCCGAAATTTATTTGGCATAACACACTTGGCATAATCTTCTTTAAACGAATATTTCTAAGGCATAAAAAATATTTAATATAGTTATTGTTTGGCCGAATGTTTGAATTTCCGAATTTACAATGGCATACTTTTAAGATGGCAGAATTTTATTTGGCATAATTACCTTTGGCAATGTTCAAATTTCGCACAATTTCACTAGGCATATTACGAAGATGGCAGAATTTCATTTGGAATAATTTTATTTGGCATTATTGCCATTTCTATAAAATAGCATTTTTAACCAAACATTTAAATATTGTCTCAAAAAATCAATATGATGGGCTACAAAAGTTAGTGACAGAAACGAATCGCTCCAAAACCGACTTTACGTAGTCTTGTCTGCCCTACCTCTAGAGTGTAATTTAAAATTGCGTAGGCGCGGAGGGGCGAAGCGGCCCGCGAGTTGAGGAGCAGGTTGTTGTAACACTCGCCGCCGCTGCTGAGGCTGGCCGGCTTGCCGGCCAGCAAGCCGAAGCTGCGGTGGTGAGCGTTAAACACATCTGCGACGATAAGCTCGCGTGGGACCGCCGGAGCCCCGCAGCGCCGGAGCCGTGACATAAACCATGCCTGCTGCATGTTGCATGCTTGCTTGCATGCTGCATGCTTGCTTGCATGAATGGTGTATGCTTGCTGCATGAATGGTGTATGCTTGTTTGCATGTTTGCCTCCTGTTTACAGGAAAATAAAAACCACATGTTCACAATCAACTGTTTTAATGAATTTTCTGTGATGTGGATGTGATAGATGAGTCTTTCCATTGTTAAGCATAAGAAATGTATGCCAAAAGATGATTCTAACTTTAAACTTTCTGAGATATGATAGTTCTGCTTTTAGTGACTATCGATATAAAATTTATGCCAAAAGATGATTTTGGCTGTGAACTTTCTGCGCTAAGATGGTTCTACTTTTAATTCTTATGCATATGAAATTTATGCCTAAAGATGATTCCGACTTACAAAATTATGAGTTTTGAATGTATGATAAATGAGTGTCTGCCAAACGATTTTCTGCGAAATGAAGTTTATGCTACCCGCTGTTATGCAAAGTAATATTATGACATAAAAAGTTCTGCTATAAAGGGTGGACCCAGTATTAACTGGGAGGTCAGATAGGCAATCGCTCCATATAAAATTCAGATATTCAGGTGCAGCCGGTTAAACTGAAAGCCGACTCAACAAAGTCGGAAAGAAGCTAGGCAAAACTAATTTAAGGTTTTTGAAGGGGTCAATTTTAACGTTGTGAAGTGTTTTTAAATCAACACACAACACCGGTCTGAGACATAATATGTATTTTTTTTTGTAATACTCTCACCTAAAATATTTTAATCCAGCTATGCAGCGTTTATAATGCTCCATTTTAATTTCCTCTGGACCTATTTGTATTCTTCAACCACATAGTACCAGGGATTCCTCGAATTTAATATGATTTGGAAGGGAAACCCGATCGTGCTTTTCACGGTATTATAATATTTTAATCCGTTTGTTAGTTAAAAAAACTTTTATGCAAAAAATAATACCGACCTCAAAAAAAACACAAGTGAAAAATATCCTATAAGTACAAATATTTGCTATGCATTTATTTTACATTGTTAACAATACATGTCTTGGTATTAAGATTATACCCAATAAATGGAACTTAACATATTATTTAAACTGTCAAAATCCTTCAAATATAAAAACAATTTTGAGAATCGCTCCACAATCGAGACAAATCGGTGAACATACATAAAATTAGACCACACGACTGAAGCAGTAAAATGACAAAAAATGATACCGCGTTGATGTCTTTTTGAAGTCCCTTTCTTGGTTATTTAAACTCTATGTTTAGACCACACACACGTGGTCTAAACATAGAGTTTAAAGAACCAAGACATCAACACAACATTTTTTTACTTCAGTCGTGACTGTTGAAACTGAAATGTTAATAAAATGAAAACTACTGGGCCAAACTATGTTAAATTTTTATGGGACCAAATAGCAACTATTCCGCATCAGACTAAAGAAGAATCACGTAAATCGGATCATAAATATCAGCGTAATCGGTGACCATACATTTAAAAAAAAATACCAATCAAATTGATAACCTCCTCCTTTTTGAAGTCGGTTAAAAACAAGTCAAAACTTGACTAATTAAAAGCTCACCACGAAATCTAATTACATTTTAAAATGAACATTCTCTTTAATTTACAGTTTTGGCATCATACCGCTATTGATCTGCCAAAAAACAAAACATTTATATAAATGTGCATCGCTTTCATAGAATAATATCGGTAGTAATTCGGATTAATTATCGTATCGTGGATTTTTGTTTCTACTTTGTATGAATGGGTGACATGTTCTAAAGTTCTAAACATTGAATGGCCACATCGTTAGGCGGCCTTAATCGAAGCCTCTGGAGAAAAAACATTAAACAGGAATCGAACCTCTTCAAACTTTTGCCATTTTTATTCATGATATTAGCAGTTAGCAGTACGTATTCGGAAGAAATAAAAAGTCTCACCATTCAGGCTCATTAAGAGGACGCATTGGAAATCATGTAGTCAATGATCTCAATTTTTGTCAGTAATTACAAAACAAATGAAAATATAAGTTGGTGACCTGATAATTCATGATAAAACCCTTATTTTGTTAGTTTTCAATACATGATTAAGTAACTTTTGTAACAGAGAAAAAAATATCAAACATACCTCTTTTTAAAAAGAGATTCACATTTAATGGGCAAACGGGACCAATTTAAGCCTCTTAACTTTCTCCGTAGATGAGCCTATACATACTCTTTAAAATTATAGAAGGAATTTCTGAAATTATCGTTCCCAACTGAATTAAATAACAAAAACCATTTTGTCGTTTACGTCCTTTAAGTTATAAGCTAGCAATCCTCGCCCCGCTCAGACGCCCAGTCCCCCGCTTAGTCCCGATGCGCGCGTGCCCGGTTTTAGAACGATGCCTCGCCTTAAAGGCTTCCCATTCCCATACCATACAAACACGCTTTATAACTCGATTCGATAAGTCTGTCATCTGAATTTGAAATAGCCTATAGTTTACTTATCCTGGTTTATTTTATAATATTGAAGTTATTGGACTGGACGGCCTAACCAAACCTATTGCCCAACACGGAATAACCCCAATTTGTCCCACTTTTAAAATAGAGGTCAGTGGGGAACACTGTACGTCGATCATATCCTATGACTGCTATCATAGCGTGTTTAGTTTATTACTTCAATGACGTCATAGCTTTTCTCATGCCAATTTTCATATCAGAATGATCAAGGACATTTCAGTTGTTTACGTGGATTCGTTACTTGTCCTTAATACACTAATTAAGGACATTTACGTATATAATTCAGCCGATCGAAGCCCGAATTTGTGACAGGCTCGTACTAATTCTATGCTCATACCTAGTTTCCAAATTTTGACGACATGATAAAGGTAAGTACTAAAAATAAATACAGACAGACTTTTCCAATGTTTTTATTTAGGGTCGTTTTAAAAGGGCAACATAATCTATCTCCGTCGCTGGCCTTTGGCGCTGTTGACTGTATAGGTCACCACTGTCACCAGTGCATCAACATTAGTGTTTCCGTGACTACTCGGATATCAGTGTCAGGAACAGATTAACTTCTCACGTTTATTTCCTATATGCTATGTCTATGATTGTCGTCTAGATTTTTATTAGGTCACTGATATATCTATACGTAGTTGCGTGAAAAAACACTACTCAAATATCACTTAGCTAGCTCTCAAGACATCTTAACTTTATATATTACTAGCTGCTTCGCCCGCTTAACAAATTATATACTAAAACCTTCCTCTTGAATCACTCTATCTATTAAAAAACCGCATCAAAATCCGTTGCGTAGTTTTAAAGATCTAAGCATACATAGGGACAGACAGACGCGGTGGGGGACTTTGTTTTATAATACCTATGTAGTGATTTTCAGTCAACTTCCTGTGCATATTTATTTAAAGTTTTTCCATTGTATTGCTAATTGCTAAGCATATTGACTCGGGTGAGGACCTTAGAACTATCGTCATCATAAACGATTGCAAGACACCGTTTTGATTAGTAGAGAGGCATAATGCCAGCTCACGAATTGGGCGTAAATATTATTGTGTAGTTAAATTGATAATAAGACTATAAAAGTGGTAGGCCACTAGGCCCAAGTGACATCAGCGTCGGATAAGCCAAGGCCAACGTGCATGATGCGCTGGTTACCGCGGGAGGACAGAGTGCCGGTGTGGTGTAGCCGCGTGGTGGGGCCGGCGGGCGGCGGGCCGGCGGCACTCCACGAGGTGACGTGAGACGCGGCGGCCGCTCGGACCGCTGCTCCACTACCGCGTGCCGACTGGCCGACTACGCGCGTCTTCTCTAATGCCCTCTCGTTCCCACTCTCTTTAGTTAGGTAGCTTATTTCACTAAGTTAGTGTTACCACGTCTGTCGCGAGTGAGTGACGTGTCGCGCGCGCGTTCACACCCACGATAATAATAACGATACAATGAACTGTGAATATTTATTTACGATGCACATGAGCGGCACATTGTGTTAAATCGTCCATGAACGGTGCGGATGTGGTTACTAGGTCTAGTTCCCTTTGTTTGATCAGATCTCGGCTCAGCCGGTGGCACGGCGTGGTGTTTACGTTCTGTAGTGGCACATGGTGCGAGCTCGAATAACTTCTTGGTCGTGTGTTAGCAAGCGCATTGCGACACAATCATGTTGTAAACAGCATTGTTTAGCTCACAACGTGACAGGTCCGTAAGGGCCGCCCGAAATCGCGCCAATTGTCATCATTATTGTTGTTCATATTTTCCCTGACGAACGGTAAACACACATTTTATCAGCACCTTCCGTTTGTATCAGTAAGAACGGGTTTTGATCTTCGGTTTTGATAGATAAACACATTTCCATATAACAGGTAATTGTGAATATTTGTAGTCTTAACAATATCAGTAGCTAGATTACTTCTAGACAGTTTTTTATCAATACACAATCAGTCTGTCCATACGTTGTTTACAAAAATACATAGGAAGTTTCAAAAGTTTACTAACTCTCGCTGAAGTGGCAATAAACCTTTTAAAATGATGTAGGTACAATAAACAATATATATATCTTGTTAACAACATCAAATACAGGTTGTTGTTTGTTGATGTTTGAAAGTTATGCTAAATTTTAAATGTAATATAATATTTATAAATTGTATTCATAGTTTGCTTGAGGTTTAATGAATATGGCCCCCTTAATTTTCAAAGACATAAATATCTTTTTTTCCACGGACATTAAAAAGCAAAATGAAACTACAAGTACCTACTTAATTCATTAAATCAAATGTAAAAACGCTCAAAACAAAAGTATCAAATTCAGACTACTAAAGTATTAATATAGCACGAACTTCGAAAAGCTGAAAAGATATACTAATAAAATAAAGACATTCGTGCAGAAAGAACAAAAAATGTAAAGTACTTATTCGTACTTACTTTAAAACTACCAAAAAGTCCGTGTTTTTACTAAAGTATGGCCAGAAGGCCACCGAAGTGCCAATATTTCATTGTTGTTTATCCAGCCTCTTGACATCAGCTCAAACTAGCGAACGAATAGACAAATAAACGCAAAGAAGCAATAATACAAACACAAAGTATCGTTTGAATACCATACAAATATAAATATTCGCGAAGAGGATATTTATTTTAAAGCCGTACACGTGCACGCAAAAATTTGCAATGTTTCAGACGGATTTTCGGATTTTCGCTCTGATTTTTTAAATAGGTCAAATGCGACGTTTGCGTAATTAGTTCTACATAAATTATCGTCATGCAAGCTAATCAAGTATTTAGAACGGAAACTAAATAATAAACTTTACATTTTTGATGTTGAACTTGTAATTTCATCAGTTTTCAGTTACATAATGGCTTAGGTCGCAGGTGTCATTTAATACATTGCTGAAACAATAGCCTACGATGTTATTACTATTGTTCAAGTTACTTACCTATTTTTCTTGAAAATAGACAATGACATTGAAATTAGAGTTACGCGTTTGTTATTTTATGTGATTATATTGTTAAATACGGCTGTCGTATTTGAATCTTTAATCGTTAAACACAATCGTGTCAATTTATATTTATGTCGATGTTGTTATGCAAAAACAGACTTTGTAGCGGATGTTTGGTAATCTTTGTCGTAATCCGTCATTTATACTTTACAGGGATCCCTTGATAAGGTTTTTTTTATCACTTGTGGCTAAAATACGCTTACCTTACTAATGTTTGATGAAATTCTTGATAACTTTGTAGGTATCCCGCCCTGTCTAAGAATGGCGAAACTTTAGCCCACCGTATTTTTTTACTGAAGACCACTTTGACGCCGCAAAAAAAACACGGTGTAGGTTAGGGACATCGCGACAAAACATTTATCAAAGATTCTAGAATACCTGATAATTTTTATAAGCGAAGAAATATTTAAATGCCGTTAGGTCTGGAATCGTGTACTGAATCCATGTATACGTTTGTGTCATGATTCATGATGTCCATTACTTCCTGCCTGTCTAATGCAAGGCTATCAATTCAATTCAATACCCTTGGCAACTGGGGTAGATGGTAGTACTATTCCCAAATTACAAATCTATTCATTTTAAAGTAGAGATTTAGCGCACAATTGGCCGCTTTAATTAAAGTTCCGGTTCAATCTCACACCGACATTAATTTGCCTCGCGCCACGGGAATGTTAAACTTTGGACATGGGCTTTGTCTTTCATTGGTTTTAAAATATAAATATGTTTAAGGCTAAGGGATTAACACGAGCATAATCTAAATTATTACACTCGTTCTGTTTATTTTATTTTTCTGTTTGCGGCCTTAGTAGTTGACCTCTTGGAGTCTTGGCTGCGTCCTCAGCAAGCCATTTGCAATTACCTACATAGTCATTGAAAATATAATATTCTCGCATGCCTGTTATGTTCAAGCAATTAAAATGATGATTTGTGGTTTCAATTGACTAATCAAGGAAGTTTTGTGACTTTTCTGTTAACTGATGCTAAATACCATAATTATATATATTTTTTAAAACATTGTGTCTGTTACCACATTTTATAACCTAAAATTTGATAGCTAACTGACACATGTGTCAAACTGCCTAACAAATAATTTCCTTAACTACTTAACTACACATGACAAATACGTAGGTACCTATATCGAGGTAAATCATTGAACTTGTCCAGTACGTTTTATTAAAAGTAAAAATAAGTAAACTGTTCAATCGCTCGACCTTGAACATTGTAAAGTTGAGATAACTGATAACGTTATATGTAATACCTACTTAGTAAGAATTCATTAGTTTCCTTGTTTTCTATTTAGTCACGACAATCAGATATTGTGGTACTTATATTAAATGCAACTTTGTTTCACATGTGACCTGGTTTCACATTTAAGTACTTAGTAAAAAAATAACATGCTGTATAAACTGTCATTAAATAGGAAGTAAAAAAAAATCACAACTAGATAAGAGTTTTATTTGTGTCCTTTTTTAAATTAAACTGTATACTTTGATAAATTGATAACACCACCATATTGTCAGCGCTATTACAGACACAAAAAAATACTGTCAACACCAAAATCGCGCACACTGTCTATTTGTATGGGAGAAAATGAGACGTCACTATTACTGGGCGGCCAGGTTTTAGAAGAAAATAATGAATAAATATTGATATAAAAAAAGTATGGATAATTTGTGAAATATGACTCGTTAGCGGTTTAGGTATGAATATGTTGATTTCATGTTTTTAATTGCAGACCCATACGTCAAAAAAATAAAGACATAGGACCGTTAATGATGATTTTAAGACCAATCTTTGCAATTATTTTCTATCGAGCCTATTTCGTTGAAATATGTATCGAGTCCGTCCAAGGTCTTTGAAATATGATCAATATTAACATTTTTTTTTGCCGTGCCAGAACAAATAGTTTTTCTTAAAAAAACTGCTTAAATAACATCAATTTCAACAAATTAGGTGTTGTCAGCCCCTTTAGTTGTTTTGCGTTCAAAATTACACATAAACTTTGTATTTTCTTGTTTATGTTTTACAAGATTGTGTGCCCCTAGTCACGTCCGCAATGCAATGATTCTCCCATGGTGAATTAACTTGGCACGCATTAGAGGTGACCCTCCAAGTACCGGCGGCGGCGCATGCGTTCTGCCTGTCCCAAACGCTTGTGTTCACTGCGTCCCCAAGGCCTTGCGCGTTCCCGCGTTGCCACAGTCATGATCACGATCCTCGTAAGTAGGGCGTCGCGACCTTGGAAGTCGTTAAACCTGTTATATCCCCTTTCGGCTCCGCGGTCTCACAGCTGATGTGTTCTCTCGCTCTTGTATAACAAAAAACACTTGACCTCTACTTGAATGTTCTTGTAACTTCTGTGTACATATATGCAGGGCGTCCCATTCCCACGGACACAAATAAGGCTTATGATTAACCCTTTTGACCCTACCCATCATTAAATAAACGTGTTTTTTTTTCAAATTTGGAGGCTTCGATTCTCGGTTACGGCAGCCCACACGACTGCGCAAAAAAAGGAGTGTTATGTTTTCAGGAGTGTTATGTTTGTGAGTTTCTTTATTCCATCTGCTATACAGAATACAGACCATCTGATAGTTGGACGTTTTGCTACATGACATTTTGCTGATTAGACTTACTACTCATAAGACGTTTCGCGCTATTGGACATTTAGCTGCTTTAGACCTTCTGATCAGGAGGGTAATAATTATTAATGGTACTTTCCTTCCGTGCGGCATAGCCGTGAGACGGTCTGTGTTTACCTTTTGGTGTTGCACGGGTCAATGAACCCATATAAGCACATAAGTATTTCTTTGGTATTATTCGACGTTTCGTTGAGCTCCTTGAGTTACCTATAAGTCGAGCTACACGATAACTGACAAATGTTTGCACTGACTGGACAGGTCCACTCAAATCTGTGTGGTTCTTTCTTCAAAAGCCCATCTCAGTCAATCAATCTGCATAGTCCTCATGTGAATTTAAAAAGATTATGTCTTGACTTCAAAAGAGACTGAGTTTGTTTCGGCTGTGTATTCTATATGTGTGAGTATTCAGGTACGAAACACCGGCCCCAATATCTGTGACCGGCCCCATCTAGTTAAAAAAAATGACGTGTAAAAGTGTTTCTAAAAACCTACTTGCAAAATAAACATCATTTGTCATAATATCATTACTCGGTCTTCATTAAAACAATGATGATACCGTGCCGCACTGCCCGCTAAATATTTACAAAAATAATATCTAGCCAACCCGAGATCTGATCAATATTCAATGAAGATGAAGGTGTTAGGACACAGTGAAGTTTAAAGGGACAATATTATTCAAAATGCACGGACTGACTCATTTTCTTCATAAACACCATCGGGAGTCTACGCCCCCGTTGGAAAAAGATGACAGCAGCGGTGACAGCTGGTATTCTAGTCTTAGTTCAGCGGATTCACGTAATGTAGTGACAAATGAAGGCGCCTCGGCGTCATCATCGTCATCAGCTGCTAAACCTATTCCTATTAACCCGAGAGGCTCTAGTGCCCAGCGCAGCATGAGAGCTAGTTCAGGAAGCCCCTATGAGTTCGCATCTAGTCCCCGCGACCGCTACCCCAACTTTGCAAGTTACATTCGTGATGTTATGGAGAGAGGCTCTCCCACGCAGCAACACTATCACACCCACCAGCCAGATTACAGGCGGCAGCGTAGCGACGGCGATCGCTATCAGATCAATGTCAACACATACCACGCACCACGAAGTGACTACAGAAATTTTGTTTCACCTCTCTACAGTGATGCTATGGACGATATTCAAGAACACGAGTATAGCAAATGTGAACGCTATGGTGAAATCTCTAGTTCAAAATTGAGCCATAAGAGTCGACACGATAACAAAAGTTTTGCTCAAAAGTTAGCAGACAGTGTGACTGGCAGCAAAGATTACATTAGAGAGCATTCCAAAGATTATAGCAAAGATGACAAGAAAGATAAAAATGAAAGGCGAGGGTCAGGGTCAAGCGGCAGCGGTCATAAGCACAAGCACCACACGATACAAGATTTGATTCGAACGTTTGGTAAAAAAGTGGGGCAGTGGCGGCACGAGTCTGGGGAAGGACGGCGAGGCTCTTGCGCTATTCCGGCCGCCAGTACCGACGAGGCTCGTGCTATGGACAGTGATGAGTTTCGCTCACGATCTAAGTCTCTCGATGGTGATCACTCGCATATAATTCTAAGGCGGAAAGTGCTCGAAGACTGCGGAGCTACGTACCAGATTTACGAAGAAATATTAAGAGAAGGTATTGTATCTGTTCTTACCAGTATTCTATCGCTATATCAGTAGATTTAAAAACGGCCTTAGAAAGAATTTCTGATACAAAACTTGTTACCTACGCTAGAAATCTGTTTATCTAGTTAGGGAAAGCATTGGTCTCGTTGTACAAGTGCATAATAGAAACTATGGAACTATCCAAACGTGCTTTCGAGATTCTAAATAGGTACATAGACAGTATAATTGTCGTAGGTATAAGTAAAACGACAGCGTGTATAAAATAAATCATTCCTACGTTTCTTTTCCTACGTTATGCTCTGACTTCTGAGATAATTTGAGTTTACTTTACGTCCTAGATGACTATTTATGAGGAAACAAATTTTAGTTATTGTATCTGATGTATCTGTTAGTAGTTTTTTTGTTTAATGCTCGCTCTGATTCGCAACATACATATAGTAGGACTTTCACAGCACACTTTCTTGCGGTTTTATGCCGTACAACGTTACATGATACCTACTTATAGTACACTACACGCGTTCATTTGCTTTGATATAAACATGATATAGGTAATTAAATTATCGGATCACTGGCTTTAGCTATTCATCTTCGAATTGCTGACTAGGTATGCCGATTTGGTTCCCCATCCTTCGAAACAAGTTAAAATTAAGCCTTAAGTTAAACTTAATCCTGTTTATCCTCTCCCAGCAGTTAAATTGAGGTCATATGCATGCTGAAGTCATCATCTGCCTAGCCTTTTCCCAACTATGTTGAGGTCGGCTTCCAGTTTTACCGGATGCAGCTGAATACCAGTATTTTACATGGAGCGACTGCCTATCTGACCTCCACAACCCAGTTAGTACTGGTTAATACGATACCCCTTGGTAAGACTGGTTGTCAGACTTTTTGGGCCTCTGACTACCTAACGACTGTCAAAGATCTACAAATCACAGTCGGACCAACGGCTTAACGTGCTTTCCGAGGCACGGAGGAAACTCGGTATGTAATGGGCGGTCACCCATCCACAGGCCAACCTAGGCAAGCACGGCTTAACCTAACGATCGACCCGAGCGGCTGTTATTATTTAGCCACGAGCTCCTCCATATGCATGCTGAAGTTGAAGTGTTTAATTGAAAATAATAAACTCAAAAATCCGCTTTGGTAAAACTTGGAAATTATCATCTCAATAAACATTGCTGAGATGTCCGACAACAATGTGTCAATATTAAACACTAATCTATAGTTTACGAAGACATATCGCTACCATCCTAAACACTAATTAGCTGTGGGGCCGATTCGGTTAAACTCATTACTAAATAATCTGCATGTTGGCGCAGATGCGGCGTTGCGTTTATTTTAAAACGAGAGCAAGATATACGCTGTACGGTACAGCGTATATCTTGCTTGCTTCTTGCTTCTTGTACGGGTACAGTACCCGTCATCTGTGAATGACCGCTTGTATTAAAAGACCCTTCGGAATGCTCTTAGCATTAAGATTAGTCGAGAAATCCAACAATGGATGGATGGATGGACTAGCAGCGATAATGTAAATAGCGAGAGATTTGATTGAATTATTGCAAACACGTGATGATCGTCATGATAATTCTACATACTCGATGGATTTTACTAATATGGTTAGCTACCATGATAATCAAACAGAGTGTACTAATAGTAGACAATCTTAAAGAACTCTTTTGTTACATTCCATCAACAACAACAACTCAAAAACAACAACAAACAACAACTTCAACTTTTTTTTAATTAATACTCGTACCCCGAATAAGTTAATACAAAATGTCATTTTAGCGTTCTAAAGATTTATTCTTTTTGATTGTTCTTGATTCGCGCTTCCATCCATGTTTACCATACCTACCTCCAATTGTGTAAAAAACCATTTTCCTTATTTTAACTATTAATTCATCTGCTGCCTTAAAGCCTCTCGTTTTACATTGTTTAACGAGGAACCAATTACCTCTAATCTCTCTCCTCGTTCCTGTTATTGCATTTTAATAAATAAATACTGAATTTTCCTGGTAAATTTTATTCATTTTCATTGGATTCTTGAAACACTCACTTTAAATTCCCGTCAGCATTCAATGAATTTTAAAACGAATGTTAAATGCAAAATGAAATACTGTTTTAATTTAAATATCGGGGGGCCCGGCAGTGCCCCCGCCAAGTCGAGCGCGAAGCAAACACTGCCGTACCATCCTTTACTGGAACCATTTCGCCGCATTTTCAGGCCCCTATTTGAGAACCTCTGGATAAGACCAGAACGCACAAAAATTTTCGTTATTCAGTAAGCTATAATCACATACTTAAAAGTTAAAATCCAAAATTTCATGTCTGTAGGTCATTTAGTTCCGAAGTTAAGCGAACGCAAAGTTTCGCATTTATGACACTCACTCACTCACTAATGATCATCAAAATAGAACTAGTACTTCCCATAAACTCAGAGAGCTGAAATTTGGTACAGAGTTAGGGTTTAATGGCCACATAAAGGGAAAACTATAAAACTAGGATAATCGAAGATCCCTGATCGAAGGTACCTGGTGACCCTGATTAGAAAACACAAGAGTCCAACCAAACTATTAGAGATCCACATACCGCCTTTACCAAAAATATTCAACTTGGTGGGCCGCTTCATTTGATGTCAAAAATCGAAGGTCTGAAGTATCTGATGAAGAACCCTCAGCTGGTCTCAGCCGTATTAGAGATATGGTAATGCCCCCTTCTACTATTGGTACATAAAAAAATCGACTGTCATTGCAAAAATCCAGCGTAGTGGGACACATCTTCTAATCTAATTTAATCTAGCGTAGCCTAGCCTATAGCGTCCCACTGCTGTGCGAATGCCTCCCCTTCTGCTTTTAATACGTATATAAATAAAATTAAAGGAAAACTCTGGATAAGACTAGACTGGCTTTTATACTTTATACTTACAAGTTTACAAGAAGAAATAGTCGAACGATTAACTTTATTTATAAAATAAATTAATATGCCCACGTTTTTACAAAAAGAAGTGAAATCCCACCAAAAACATTCTGTAAAAAACTAGCCAAGTCTCGATGGAGCTGCTTGTTTATCTCTAAAAAGTAATGAAATCTAGACAAAGTCGTGCCAAGTCTAAGGTTCCTTACTGAGATTTCTTTATTATTATAGTTAATGTTGTGTGACTTGGCCGTTGAAGGGTACACAAGGGTACAAAACCAGGTGCTCCATGACACCATTGGACCAATCTGTCGCCAGAACCGCTACCCATTGACGATGGAAAATTGCCACTTGGAAAACGTTGATTCAATAACCAGTCAATTGTAGGCTTGATAAAGCTGCGTATTTCAATAATACTTATGTATAGGCGAGCCTGAAACAAACAGTATAATTTTTTTTTCCCGTACAGACGGACTTCTAATCATTGATAGAAGTCCGTCTGTACGTCTATTTTATGTTAGATCGGTGGTCGATTTGACGCTCCAAAAAGAAGAAAGCAGAAGTCAGCATTGTCAATGCTGAATGCATGTGTTGCACAATCAACAACAGCCTAAAATGAGACACTAGCGTCCAATTACCAATACCAGTATGGGCTATTATCTCGCTTAACAAACATAGGTAGTTACAACAGATATAACATTAAGTGTAAACAAAATTGACTTGTACCCACGTATAAAGAATGTTCAACGGCCAAGTCACACAACATTAACTATAAGGAACCTTAGTCTTGGCACGACTTAGTCTAGATTTAATTACTTTATAGAGATAAACAAGCAGCTCCATCGAGACTTGGCTAGTTTTTTACATGTTTTTGGTGAGATTCTAATTTAGTCGCTCCATGTAAAATACTGGTATTCAGCTGCATCCAGTTAGACTGAAAGCCGACCCCAACATAGTTGGGAAAAGGCTAGGCAGAGGAAATACCTACTATCTCAGATTAAAGAAATAGGCAGATAGAACATGCGCGACAAACAAGGTGGCTCCGGTTTTTATTTATGTGTGCGCGGCAGACAAGAGGCGCCGTGTAGGGACACGCGCGTCTGTGTGCTTTTACGCTTGCCAGATATTGAGAAATACTCCCATATTTTTGTTCAGTTAAATTGTTCCCAAATATTGTACTACTATTTTTTTAAATTGGAAACGCGATTTTGCTTTATGGTTATACCCAGATAGCAAAAGCGTGTAGTATTTGAACAGAACAATAATAAGAGCATAAAAATTAAATATGCGTAATTATTAACTATTTAATTAATTTATATCAGACAAGATAACACTTTATAACGCTTTTTGGTAATTTGTTTAATAAACTATTTAAGCAAATGTATTTACCTAAACTTTTAACCTAACCTTTAAAATGTAGCATGTCACATGGCAAAGGCTAATTGTTGCAATTAAACACTAAAAGTAATAATAAAATACTTCATAAACCCCAATAAGTCTTGAAATATTAAAATTTTAAAGCGCAGTACACCGCGCGCGGAACGAAAAGTAAACGTACATCAAATAATAAAATAATCCAGCGGCGCGAGCGCGGCATATCCTTACAAGTACCAAATAGTTTAAAGGCATGCACTCCGTCCCTCTTTCTCACGCAAAAATACGAATACAGCCCCGCGCGCGGGGGTGCCCTCCCGAGACCCGAAGTCTTTACGACCCGGACGGAACTAACTAGTGACCTCGTGTCATTACAACTGCGCAGGTGTATTGACGCATTTCATCGATTTGTCCCGTGACGTGATCGGCGCTCGCACCACTCGTAGTGATAATTTGGATCGCAGTGTTAGTGGACTGTTACTGTGATGTAGTATGTGTAAGTCAGCTGTTGTGAGGTTTTAAATACTGCATACTAATATGCATTAATAATTTAATAATGTTTTTGAGTTGCGTAGTACAATTAGTATCGTTAGTAATGCCGGAGGTTAAAATATTCGTCATGAAATTAAATGCACCCTTTAGATACAATATTTCCTTATACGCAATTACGTATGTATAAATTAATCGATATTTTTTATGCACAATAATGTGTATTGTGCATAAAAAATATCGATTATTTTTTTTCCCCTAATTCAGGGTAATTTTCCTGTCATAAACTAGCAACACAGACGACTTACTGTTGAGGTTTTGTGTTTCAAGTGAGCCGAAAATATTTGATGGAAAATAAATACCAAAACAATAAAAATAACAAGAGTTACCTGTGGAAAGATATTCCATCTTGTTTTCTTAGTTTTTGTGAACAACTTTTGCAGTGTTTAAACACACAAGACGGCATGTTTTGACCTAAAATGACAAATCACTAGTGACGTGTGAGCGAGACGATGCGTAGCTTGGTACTGTCGCGAGTTTGTATTTGCTTTTGATTTTGTATTTGTTTTGGTGGAACCACTCGCGTGTTCTGAGCGTTCCATCTGCCTATTTCTTTAATCTGAGCCTACTATGTTAATATTATTACGATTCTCAAAATCTCTCTGGGTAATGAATGCAAGTAATTTGCTATCGGGCACAGATTTTTCTGTTGTGAAATAAATACATTTTGTTGATGGCCATTGTTCATTTATTGAAGATAACCTCGAACTCGTATACTACGTGCCCTTACTGTCTGGATTCAGTCTGTCTCGTTCGCTAAGGTTATTATAGATAATATGATGATCGTCACGTCAACACACGTTGTGCCACTCTAAAGCTGTGTCTAAACACTTTTTGCGACGAAATCTAGTGTTAACTTCATGTACGAAAGAGGAGTGTCTTGTCTTTTTTAATTGCAAAGATCAAAATATTATATTACACGTAGGCTTAGAGTCAGATATTGTAGAGAGAGAGAGAGAGAGAGATATTGTATCACGACAACCGGCAGACTTAGCACCAATTTCCCACAGTTTGTTGCCAAGCGTTCCAATCACAAAATGTACAATTATTTTCATATCTTTTCTGGTATTGGGCACTTATACGGGTTGGCCGTTCCCTATGGACAAGAAAGAACCGCCTAGAAACTCCATGGTGGTAACTCCATGGAGATTTTTTCTTTTAAAATTATTTGGTTTTACAATGTTATCAACCCCTGCGCTAAGTTACAGCGTTAGTACATATGGGAGGGCAGCGTATGCCCGAAAATACGTCATTCCTTACTTCACAAAAACCTAAAAGCAAGATAGAAAAGTTAACAAAAGTTAACAAGTATCTAGGTATGTACAAGGCCTACCATGTTCACACATTCACGAACAATCGGTAAAAAAGAATATATTCTAAGAATGAAAAAAAAATACGAGTACATAATAATATACGCCGTATGGTGTCGGACGTAAAGAATAACACCATCCCATATCTTCCTGTGGGTGTCGTAAGAGGCGACTAAGGGATTTACCAGAGAATGGGCAGCAGCGCTCTCTGTGTCTTGTGTAAGAACCGCACTCACTGCGATCGCCAACCCGCCTGCCAAGCGTGGCGATTATGGCAAAACCCCCCCAAATGAATAGCGCATCACAAAAATGGCCCCTAGTGCCCGGCAGCCCGTCTACCCTCGACTACGGCAGCGGTCGAGGCTACGGCGTGGCAAGGGGTGCGAAGAATCTCCGGAAGGGATCCGGCTGCCAATACCGACGACTAGACCTGGCAACATATAACACGCGCACACTCCGGACCGACGAGAAGATAGCGGAACTCGAAGAGGAATTGAGCAGGCTGCGATGGAGTATTGTGGGATTATCTGAAGTCCGAAGAGAGGGGGAGGACACGATAATCCTGAAATCCGGCAACCTGCTCTATTTCTGTGAGGGTGACCGGCAATCCCAGGGTGGTGTTGGGTTTATCGTCCACAAGTCCCTTGTGAACAACGTGGTGAAGATCGAGAGTGTGTCGACCAGGGTGGCGTACCTTATACTCAGAATATCCTCAAGATATTCGCTGAAGGTCATACAGGTCTACGCCCCAACCTCGGCACACCCCGACGACGAAGTGGAGACCATGTATGAGGATATCTCTAAAGCCATGCATGGTTCCACAACTCACTTCACAGTTGTCATGGGGGACTTCAACGCGAAACTGGGCAAACGAGACGGTGATGAGCTGCAGGTGGGGCAATTTGGAGTTGGACGTCGGAATCGCCGGGGCCACCAACTGGCTAGTTTTATGGAGAAGGAGAGAGAGAGAGAGCCCCGATGGTGCAACTAGAAATGAGATCGACTTCATTATGTCTACCAAGAAGCAAATGTTCAATGATGTCTCTGTGATCAATTCGGTGAAAACCGGGAGCGATCACCGCATGGTAAGAGGCACATTGAACATCAATATCAAGCTTGAAAGGTATCGACTGATGAAGTCTACGCTCCGTCCAGCACAGATCCAAATCCAAAACCCCGAGAGCTTTCAGCTTGAACTCCACAACCGTTTCGAGTGCCTAGGAAGCTCAGTGGACGAGTACAACGATGAGTTCGTGGAAACTGTCCATACGACCGGGTCTAAGTTCTTCAAGGCGCGTCGTACAGATCAGAACAAGAGGCTCTCCGATCACACTCTCAAGCTCATGAAGGAGCGGCGTGAGATGATCCTGCAGTCTTCAGACGAGGCGTGTAAATATCGGCAGCTCAATAGACGGATCTCTAAATCCTTGAAGAGCGACCTCCGCCGCTTTAATACCGAGCGTATTAAAGACGCGATTGAGCGGAATAAAGGCTCCAAGGTATTTGCAAGAGATCTGGCTATTGGGCAGAGCCAGCTCACGAAACTGAAGACCGACGATGGTAGGATCTTATCCGCCAAACCGGAGCTTCTGAGGGAGATAGAGAGCTTCTATGGACAGTTGTACACGTCAACTAGTAAACCCGTCGTAGATCTAGCAAACGACCCAAGAGCTAGACTGACCCGACACTATACTGAAGACATCCCGGACGTCAGCCTGTACGAGATTAGGATGGCTCTGAAGCAGCTCAAAAACAACAAGGCACCGGGTGATGACGGAATTACGGCCGAACTCCTGAAGGCGGGTGGAAAACCGGTACTTAAGGCCCTTCAGAAGCTGTTTAATTCCGTCATACTTGAGGGAAAAACGCCACAGGCATGGTGCAGGGGTGTGGTGGTGCTCTTCTTCAAAAAGGGTGACAATGCCCGGTTGAAGAATTATAGGCCCATCTCACTTCTAAGCCATGTCTACAAGTTGTTTTCTAGAGTCATCACGAATCGTCTCGCGCGCAGGTTTGACGATTTCCAGCCACCCGAACAAGCCGGTTTCCGAAAAGGCTATAGCACCGTAGACCACATACATACGCTGCGGCAAGTTATACAGAAGACCGAAGAGTATAACCTGCCTCTCTGTTTAGCGTTTGTGGACTACGAGAAAGCCTTCGATTCGATCGAGACCTGGGCTGTACTGCAGTCTCTCCAACGGTGCCAAATCGACTATCGGTACATCGAGGTGTTGAAGTGTTTGTACAAAAACGCCACCATGTCAGTCCGACTTCAAGACCAAGTCTCAGATCCTATCCTCCTGCAGCGAGGTGTGAGACAGGGTGACGTCATATCTCCGAAACTGTTTACTGCTGCACTGGAGGATGTCTTCAAGGTTCTGGACTGGAGAGGGCTAGGCATCAACGTCAATGGCGAGTACATCACTCACCTTCGGTTTGCCGACGACATAGTGGTCATGGCTGAGACCATGGAGGACCTCAGTACAATGCTCGATGACCTCAGTAGAGCTTCCGGAAGAGTGGGTCTTAAAATGAACATGGACAAAACCAAGGTCATGTTGAATGCCCATGTCACACCCACTCCTATCAAGATCGGAGACTCTACACTCGAAGTTGTAGACGATTATGTGTACCTGGGACAAACGGTCCAGTTAGGTAGGTCTAACTTCGAGAAAGAGGTCAATCGTCGAATCCGACTCGGCTGGGCAGCGTTCGGGAAGTTGCGCGGTATCTTCTCGTCCAACCTACCGCAGTGTCTCAAGACGAAAGTCTATGACCAGTGTGTGTTGCCAGTGATTACATACGGGACCGAAACTTGGTCGCTTACAATGGGCCTCATCAGAAGGCTTAAAGTCACCCAAAGGGCAATGGAGAGGGCTATGCTCGGAGTTTCCTTGCGCGATCGAATCAGAAATGAAGACATCCGCAAGAGAACCAAGGTTACCGACGTAGCCCGAAGAATTGCCAAACTTAAGTGGCAGTGGGCAGGGCACATTGCTCGCAGAACGGATGGCCGATGGGGCCGAAAAGTTCTGGAGTGGCGACCGCGAACCGGAAGACGTTGCGTTGGAAGGCCTCCCACTAGGTGGACCGATGACCTGGTGAAGGCTGCGGGAATCCGCTGGATGCGAGTCGCACGTGACCGTTCAATGTGGCGACACTTGGGGGAGGCCTATGTCCAGCAGTGGACGTCATTCGGCTGAAATGATGATGATGATGATGATGAATAATATACGTAATAAAATTGACACAAATGTTGTCATCAGTGCAGTGCCGTAACTACTCTGAACAAAATAAACATTATTTCAAAACGAATATGAAGAAACTGATTAAAAATAAAAATAATATTTTTAATTTATACATGTTTGATGATATTTTTAAACTCACCATCTCTCAGTTCTGTAACTGACTTTGACAACTTGTTATAAAAGCGTCTACAGTTTGTAGGAAATGATTTGCTTGTTTATGTTAATCTGAATTTGGGCTTAACAATTTCGTGTTTACTGCGTGTATTTATATTATGAAAGTCGGAGTTGCTTACCACCAGTGCAGCTTACATAGGTAACAGCTGTTATATAACCCATTCATTATGGTCTAGAGTCGAATGTTTTCTCACGATAATCTTACAAGGCGCTCATTAAAACGATATCTAATTGAACTTTCAAAAAATCAATCCCTCGTAGGTGAAATATGAGACATTCTCATCAGTCTTCAAATTAACTGTCTGCACGGACTTCTGTTTTCCTTATAGATTGTTGTAAACGAAACGTGGACACGGAATACAAAGAAGATAGGGATTACTATGTACCTATCATTTTATGTAACTAACATGGGCGACCCGTCGGTCGCCCGTGAAATATTCATGTATTCTGTAATCTGTACTAAACCTTCCTCAAGGTACCTATTTTCTAAATTGTTGTGAAAACAACAGTAGCTGAATAAGGCTTAAGTAGGTAAGTACCTGTATACGTATAGTACACACATAAAAAAAAATTCGTGATCACTAGCATAATAAGCTGATATAATTTTTAAATTGAACTTTATCAAGAAAAATTCTTTGCTGTGTGTTTTCTTTAAATAGAAATAAAGAAATTAATTATTTTTTAATAAAGAATCTAAAAGGAAGAAGAAATAATAATATAATCTCCCGTAACAAAAAAGATTTAGATTTTTCAAACTAATCGCAAACGAATGTAGAGAAGAGATATCTCTCTCTCAGACTGGAGAATACAATACGACACTATCAGTAGCGTTCGTATACCTACATTACGCACAGATGATGTCATCTTAATCAGGTTTCCTTGATATCTGTGAAGGCCACGATGACACTGTACGCAAAACTGGAACTGGTCGTGCTAATGAAAGCAAGACGAGTTCCTTTCGATAAATCCGTGTTTCACCAAACTTGTATCTACTTAAAAAATTTAAGGATAACAAACTGAAAATTAATTCTAGTCGATAGGATGAAGGGCATGTTTGTCATGTTTTGACTTTTGAGTAAGTATAACCACCGCTTACGTCTGCTGTCGTTCATTTATGTGTAAATGATGAAAGTCTCTACAAACTTAATAGTGCAGTCGTTAAATTTTTTATGATGTCTCATACAAAGCTAGCATAAAACCTGAGTCAAGGCTGGTGCTTCATATGTCGTCGAGCTAAGTCGATAGCTTCAACGTCAAGTGTATTTGTTATTCTCCACATACATACAGGGTTAGTTTTTAAAGACCGCCAAAATTTTCAGAGGGTTTAGAGTCAATAATATTTTCAACATAATAAAAAAAAAAACATTTTTCTTTTAAATAAAATTTAATTCCTGTCCACCACTAAAAAGCTAAGTTGTAGATATTGCAACAGCACAATGGGGGCTATCACGTGTGAATTTGCCGCTAGAGGCGCTTGTGTAGACTAAGATCCTCCAAAATGTCAGATGCCATAGAGTGTTCGCGCGTTGTGTGCTTTTTTATCACGTACTAGCGGACGTCACGCGGTTTCACCCGCATAGTTCCCGTTCCCGTGGGAGTACGGGGATAAAATATAGCCTATGTTACTCAGGGCGAATGTAGCTTTCTAATAGTGAAAGAATTTGAAATCAGTTCATTACTTCCGGAGATTACCCCCTACATACAAACTTACAAACAAATGTTACCTCTGTATAATATTAGTATAGATTTATACTAATACTCACGATTGTGTTCTAGATTGAGCCATTCCTGATTAATTATGACTTGAAGATTTTAAGTAGCAACTTATCATAATATTGTTAGTACTTGGAGGTAGAATGATTTTTAAATGTTTCATGCTTGCTAATTTTAGGAAGAATATTGTAAATATATATCTAAAGCTTACACTACTAGATAGGTAGCAGATAGCACACACATAAATTTGGCGGTTCACGCACGCACACAAGTGCATTGATTGGTACTAGGTTTATGATTTAGGAAATTTTTAGGACATTTTCAAATGAATGCTATTATTTTATTTTACATTTTTCGACAATAACATTAAAAATGCACTTTTGGTTTGATATCTAGATCTAAATTTTAAATTTTGGCCGATCATTGGAAACTAACCCTGTATGTATATGTACTCACGCCTTTTTCCCATGCAAAGAGGCAGAAACTTCATTACGGTGTGGTAATGAAGTTTACCACCCTTACATTCTGCTCCTTGAAACATGTTCAGCTCCAGTGCTGTATTTGTATAGCAGCGGGATTAACTTATTCCAAGGACTGATCATACTTGAAGGAACGTTGAAGGACAGTTTCAGATCTTCAAGCCGGGTCGGCTGACCTGAAGTACCAGTACCGAATTTTCATAGAAAATGATTACTGTGTGCTTTTGAAAATAAGATGACGGTGTGTTTACAAAGGGATTGAGAGGTATCTACGTTAATTTGCAATTAGGGTTGATGGGTTTTTGTACAATAATTTGTTTTTTAGGGTTCCGTACCTCAAAAGTTAAAAAAAACCGGCCAAGTGCGAGTCGGACTCGCGCACGAAGGGTTCTGTACCATTATTATCAAAAAAACGGCAAAAAAATCACGTTTGTTGTATGGGAGCCCCCCTTAAATATTAATTTTATTCTGTTTTTAGTATTTGTTGTTATAGCGGCAACAGAAATACATCATCTGTGAAAATTTCAACTGTCTAGCTGTCACGGTTCATGAGATACAGCCTGGTGACAGACAGACGGACAGAAGCGAAGTCTTAGTAATAGAGTTCCGTTTTTACCCTTTGGGTACGGAACCCTAAAAAGGAACCCTTATCACTCTCTTGTCCGTCTGTCCGTGTGTCACCACCGATTTTCTCAGGGATAGGTGGACCTAGCAAGTTGATTTGGAGTTGAATTTATACCAGATACTGAGGTCTATACTCCCTATTAGGGGGATAAAAATCAAGGTCCAGACACAACACGAAGATATGGGCAAATTTAGATTTTCGCGTAAACTTGTAAGTACGGTACCAAAATTTACCTTACTTTTTTTTATTTTGCGAAAATTTCCCTTTATTTGTGCTGTAAGATCTTGCTTTTAATTAAAATTGATAATTCCAAGTCAACCGGAAGTAAAGGGAAAAAATTGAAAACATACGGAAACCTCGGTGCGCGAGTCCAACTCGCACTTGGCAGGCTTTATCAAATGTGATCGGTTTCTAAGATGACCACTCTTATAAGTCTCTTTAGTACCGCTGACAGTTTTTCGTTATTTTTTTCAATAGGACCTAAACAAAGTTTTTCATATTTTACATAGTTTTCGGAAAACGAAAATTACTGATGTAGTTTGCTTCTACCGAATAAATACTCATTACCGACATTATTTTCTGTTGTGAACTACATGATCATTTGGAAAATAGCCGTAGGCTTCTTCGCGACTAAATAGAATTTTACTGGAAAATTCCGTACATTTGAAGAATATTCCGTACTTTTCTTTCCGCAATATAATTCTTTTTTTTTTGCAATTATATTTATTAGATTTTATTGCAGAACATTGCGGTGTGCTTAAAATATGAATCATACGTAAACCTATGTTATGATACGGTAGAAATTTCTGGACGTTCGGCAACTCTATTTGCGCCGAGTAAAACTAATAACGATGTCACTCTATTTCTGACAAAGATTGTTAGTTAATGTTTAGGGGTCCGCACCTTACCATACCGTCGCGTCGGCGGCGTCGTCGGTCGGTTACCCTTCGGGGGTATAGGTCCCGTCACGTAATTCCAGTCTGTTCCTCCAACATACTAAGTAGCTATAGTAAAGTACCTATTATGATTCTATAATAAAACAGTTACACTTATATTATAAAACAATAGGGAATATGCATGTATTTTTTTCTTCACTTAAGGCCCTTCTAGCCCTAAAATTAGTAACTCTATTTGTGGTGGTTCAAACTTCGTTTGAAATAATGTTAGAATAAAGTTCTAATCAGCTTGCACTACAAAGCGGTTGTTACGTCAGTCACTGCGGCCGATTAGTGCGATATGAGTGGTTTTTTGCGATTTACAAAAAATCTATTGATTAGTCTAAAAAAAATAGCACATAAGACCTGCTTTATAGTTAGTTCAGTTAGTATGCAAAGTTTCATGATCTAATTTGATGTACTTTTTGAATACCATCGGTTTATTGTTCGATTTGGAGGTAACTTTGGATTTTTTTTCTATCGAGCGAAGTTTTATGGAATCGTGTTTTCGTCACACATAGCACCTAGCATTAACTTTACCATATATTTATTTCAAAGTTAATGCTGCAGTATTTTAGGCGTAACGGAGGATCATGCTAAGCCATTTGAGGCATGTTAGGCCCTTAAATCAAAAAAGTACAGTAATCAACCCAAGAAAATAATTAAAAGTTAAGTTCAACGACTGCTTGTCGCTCAAAAAAAATATTATACCTCTACAATTTTTGCCTGTCCCGGCCATTCCTGTCAAAGCGGTTGACGTCATTTCCCTCTATCTGCCTTGTTTACATCCTATGTGATTTATTCAAGCAAACATTGCAATAACAATATTATAATAACATCTTTGTGAAACTTTAAGTAGTTTTCAAATAAAGTGTTTTTTTGACACAAAGCGTTTGACGTCACTACCGGCGACGATGCGTTTTGAATTTGCGTTCCGTTTCACCAAAAACAAGCTACATAAAATATAAAATTTTAAAATAAGTGTTGTATTAGAAACTTATACAAGTGTACCACAGTGTTTATATGGGCGAAGCGAATACAAGGTATTTATAAGGAATACTTACCTACCTAAAAAAAGTTTTGAATTTCTTGCATATCCCTATTAGCCTAGTACTTTAGGATGCGACAATACCCGTGCGAAAACACATCTATAACGGGACCCTATTACTAACTAAGCCTTCGATGTCCGTCCGTCCGTCCGTCGGTCAGCGGGCTGTATCTCATGATCCGTAATAGGAAGACAGTTGAAATTTTCACAGAATGTGTATTGCTGTTGCCGCTATAACAACAAATCATAAAAATAAATAAAAGGGGGTTCCCCTACTACGATGGTACGGTAGTTACGGCACAGAATAGATAATAGTACTAGCGTACAGAAGTTGCACTCCTTTGATCTTGAAGAAAGCCGACATTATAAATACCTAAACTGGGACCGCACGATCTAAATTGTGCCTTGACGCCACGCGTTAGCGTATTTTATTCGGCGTCTCACTGCTTAATGGTCATTCGGTAGGGTTGCCTCAAGTAGGTACTCAAAATAAAATACTACCAACATTTTTGTATTTTAATGTATCATTATTTAAATGTTATTTAAAACTATAATAATTACAATTGTTTTACTCTATTATAATGTCTCATATATATTATCTTGTCTTCTCTAAAATTACGATTACTTAAGTATTAAATTTAATAGCAGCATAAATGCGAAATCTAACAAATAGGCAATTTTAAAATAAACTCTGATCAACTCTGATGGGAAGCATGGACATGGAGCAGTGAAATTTATATAGAAAAGACATTTTTTTTCTACATTTATTAACAGCAACAGTTTATCCGGCTTGTCATTTTCACTAGTAATGATTAATGATCAATAAATCAGTCAGTTAACAAACACGAAGTACGAGTAGGTAGGTACGCGACGCAAGGTCAAAAGAGCGCGAAAAATTAACGCGGCTTACGTACGCAGTTACGCACGGCTGGAGCGCGACAGCCCTAGAGAGCTTGTATATTCAATATGCGCAAAGCGGTAGGTAATTATCTCATGCCTACACACGGAGTGCAATAGCTCTGGTTACGGTACCCTTCATGCGCGAGTCCGACTCGCATTTGGTCAGTTTTTTTTTATCCTAACATCGTTACTATCGACCTGTCAAGTTTTTTCACAGAGCGCAGTCACGGTAATATTATAATACAGTACTCCAACTTCATACAAACGGACGAAACGCGAGCTATACCTACGCGCCTCGATCTCGCGGTGCGCCCGGGGCGCAGACAGTCACGGCTGTACCGCAGTGTCGAACGGACGGTGAGTTGTTTTTTTAACAATAACCGCGCGATTTTTTCTCTAAAAATCAGTTAATATGACGAGTAGGAAATATTGTGCTGTTTTTGGTTGTATGAATTTGTCAATAACGCATCCAGACATAAGTTTTTTTAAATTACCTGGAAACTCTGAAAGGTAAGACTATAAACTAATTTTACTTCTAGTAGGTAGGTACATAATTACATAATGTGTGTCTTTTTAATGGATAAGTATTTCCTTTTATCTCACGAAAAAAAGGTGTTTGGATTAATAAATAAAGCGAATAGAGTAACGGAAAGTTATTGAGACGAGTGAAATAGGTAGTTATATGCGGTTCTGAATGAATCATGAATTAAATCTACCAATTAAAAAACAACACGCATTTTTATTGAACACTTCCTATTCATTAAACTAAGTATTTTATTTATTTATATAAAAAGGATATTTACAATCACAAAACTAAATAGAAACAGACAGTAGGCAAATGTAATTAAAATGCTGGAGACAGGCAGCCCTAACGCATGTTTAAGTACCGCGCGGCTGTAGGCATTTATTTCTATCATGCGGCCGAGTTACACTACTGTATTATAATATTACCGTGGCGCAGTCTCGACAGAGATAACGACAAAATCGCAAACTTTCGATCGCTAATTACTAACGAATAAATTCGGTTGCAATAACGATACTTGCGAGTAACGCAAGTCTCTACGTCCAAGATGCGTTTCCAGGAAGTCGATATTTGTTTAGATATTCCAAGGATAAATGTTATTCAGTAGTTGTAAAGAATAATAAACAACAACTTAAACCTTTTTGAATAACCCTGATATACTTATTCACGATTGTAATAAAAGGAACACTTTCGTTGTTTTTGGGCGTTCTTTACTTAATTTGGGTAATTACATCCAATGAAAATTTAGATGTTTCTCTTAATTGTATCTTTGGAACATACATAATATATTTTAATTCACCTTTATAATATGAAACGTAACTACTACGGTACGGTACTAGAACTTTTGAAATAGATTTATTTTCTTTAGGATAACCCAAATCTCATTGGTTTTATTTATATACTTAGCAAGAAAATGAAATCTCCCGAGTTTTGCCTAGCATAATTTAGCCTGCCATGGTCTGAAGTACCATCAACGCACTGCTTATTCAAAACATTAAGAATTTTTGCATCGATCGTTACTGGTCACAACTAATGGGGTTGTATGGGGTGGGACGTGTTTCGGATTTTAAAGCGTTCGCGTTGCCTGCAATCCGTATCCTGCACCCCTAGCCAAGTTGACAATCTACAATCGTTAACGCTAATAGAAAACTATTCAAATGAATGGAAATGACATCATCTCAACGTTAAATCACGTGATCAACACAAACGAATAGAAAAATCGTAGACAAATTTACATCGTTCAAAATAATAGAATAGAATGTTATCGTTTCTACAATGTTGATCGCTAAACTCTTTGGTAGGAACGCTCACCATACCTAAAGTGTAGGTTTTTTTCTACAGACATTAGAGAACGAGCGATCGACTCAGTCGTGTCAACTTGGCTACAAAGGAGATAGCCCATCTTCCCTATATCTCGGGGCCTACATGTTACAGTCATGAAATTGGTTTTATTTTTTAAGATAACACACCTAGTATTATGTCAATTAATTTCAATGAAATTGACAGTTTGTGTTCTGAGATTTTTGAATTTGAATTTATTGCTAAGGTGAGGTTAGAAAATGGATTAAGTGACAAGCCATTATACAATTAAATCAGAAATCATTCTTAATTAACCGGTTTGTTATAAAATTACAGTTACTGGTAATCGTTTTACGTGTGATTATGACCGAAACCTGATATTTTTGTAGTATGTATCTACATTCACCGGCGCAAGCACAACAAAGCGAATGAATTGACGTTTGAATTCATGTTTGACAAATGAAAAAAATACATGACATATATTTTCAAACCTGACACAATGTCTTTTTAGCCACGTGTCCATACTTAGCTAGTGAGAGTTGTAAATAATACAATAAAATGCATTTTTCATAGTTAACTGTATTTTTTTTTTCTTTTTTGTTTTTTCGTTAAATGATAAAATGTCGATAATTTTGCAACACAATAATTGACTGTAACGCGTAGGCCCAGCTATGGGCATTCTCCTTTAGCGCTTTCTACAATCGCTTATCGGAGGCGTTTACGATTGTAGAAAGAGAATCGATACGAAACGTTTGTAACTTGGCTAGGGGTACTGGTTTGTTTTCAGCCATGTAGGCTGGTAGGCGTCATGTTGTGTGTAGTTTAGCCACAGTTTTGCGAAATACACAGACGCATAGCTCTGTCCATTTCTCTGGACCTTTGATAGGTCGGTATCGTTTCATTTGAAGCAATTTGATTGAATGTCAATTTAATTGATTCCCGAAATAACGTAAACCGTGGAACGACGAATAATGTGGACTGAACATTTTTTTTATATATTCATGTGGTATCGGCAATATTATCGGAAAATGTCAATGAAACTAGCTCATGTCCGCGGCTTCGCACACGTAAGGTTCGGTAATTGTCCCACGGAATCGTACTACTAGGATAAAAAATATTTTAAATAAGATGTGTTAATCCACGTTATAAACGGTCTGTTTGCCATATTTCATATAATATTAGTAGTAAATAGGATTGCGATATGTACACGGTACGCAGTGTGTCTGTCGGTGAAAAAATATTTGTATGACCTACAGTTAGTTGTTCCGGGTCTGGCTGTTTGAAAATGTTAGTGACGATACACGGTATAGGAGAAATTCCTAATTGAGCTATAACTTATATCGTTATAATATGGTTTCCAAAATACAACTAGTGAACACTTTATAGGACGTAGTAGGAGAAAATTGCTTTTGACTATTGCAAAGTGTTCATTTAATTACTCCTGACTGTACTCAACTTTTGAAAAGTTTTGGCCCGTGTGCACCACTCATGAGTTTCACGCTGCTGAACGTTTTCAAAACGTCATTTCCGTCAATCGTTCGCAGATGATAGAAATAGAATGTAGTATTAAATGTTTAAACATATAGTATTAAACATACCTAATTAGTTTGACACTGACTAGCAAGAAACGTAGGTACGAAAATTTAATTTTTGAGGGTCGCCTGAGCGTATCTACCTCATTCATGTAATATACTAGCTGCTGCCCGCAATTTCGTCCACGTAGAAAAATGAGAAAAAAGGATAATAATAGAAAGAAAGTAATAAATAATAATAGAAGAAAAGACATAGAAAATAATAGATGGAAAGAAATAGATAATAATAGAAGGAAAGAAATAGATAATAATAGAAGGAAAGATATCGATAATAATAGAAACAAAGATGTAAATAATAATAGAAGGAAAGATATCGATAATAATGGAAGGAAATATATCAATAATAATAGTAGGAAAGATGTAGATAATAATAGAAGGAAAGAAATCGATAATAATAGAAGGAAAAAAATAGATAATAATAGAAGGAAAGAAATAGATAATAATAGAAGGAAATATATCGATAATAATAGAAAATAATAGAAGGAAAGAAATAGATAATAATAGAAGGAAAGATATCGATAATAATAGAAAATAATAGAAGGAAAGTAATAGATAATAATAGAAGGAAAGATATCGATAATAATAGAAAATAATAGAAGGAAAGTAATAGATAATAATAGAAGGAAAAAAATAGATAATAATAGAAGGAAAGAAATAGATAATAATAGAAGGAAAGATATCGATAATAATAGATAATAATAGAAGGAAAGTAATAGATAATAATAGAAGGAAAAAAATAGATAATAATAGAAGGAAAGAAATAGATAATAATAGAAGGAAAGATATCGATAATAATAGAAAATAATAGAAGGAAAGTAATAGATAATAATAGAAGGAAAAAAATAGATAATAATAGAAGGAAAGAAATAGATAATAATAGAAGGAAAGATATCGATAATAATAGAAAATAATAGAAGGAAAGAAATAGATAATAATAGAAGGAAATAAATAGATAATAATAGAAGGAAAGATATCGATAATAATAGAAAATAATAGAAGGAAAGTAATAGATAATAATAGAAGGAAAGAAATAGATAATAATAGAAGGAAAGAACTAGATAATAATAGAAGGAAAGATATCGATAATAATAGAAAATAATAGAAGGAAAGTAATAGATAATAATAGAAGGAAAGAAATAGATAATAATAGAAGGAAAGAAATAGAATAATAAATCGGTAGTACTCGTACCTATTATAATATTATTATCCTATGACACAACACAAGCCAAAAGTGTTACTTTCTATCAGTGAAAGTACTTTTGAAACCGGATGGCTAATTTCAGAGATTACTCCTACAACCAAACCTAACTATACCTCTTCATAATATTAGTTAAGATTCAGAGAAGATTTTTTCAACTAGGAGGTAAGTGGGTTTCTGGGTAAAGATAATTTATCGGACGAAACCGGTCCAAGTATAGCGCGCGTTCTATTTTGGATGCAGCGGTTAAGTAAGCTTTTGCGTGAAAAAATATTTTCAGATGTAATCTCATTTTCAGGCGTTTTGCATACAGGAGATTAATGTATTATGTTAAAATGCTAAAACGGTTAAATAGGTATGGCACAATGTGTGGGAGGATTATGAGGCATTAAGACTGTATTGTGTTTTTCGTTGTAGTGAATTGTTTTCGTCTTCATTTGTTGGTTATGCGTCAATGTTTAGCAAAAAAAAACCGGCCAAGTGCGAGTCGGACTCGCACACGAAGGGTTCCGTACCATTGACTATATTTAGTATTTGTTGTTATAGCGGCAACATAAATACTTCATCTGTGAAAATTTCAACTGTCTAGCTGTCACGGTTCATGAGATACAGCCTGGTGACAGACAGACGGACAGACAGCGAAGTCTTAGTAATAGGGTTCCGTTTTTACCCTTTGGGTACGGAACCCTAAAAAACATGTATTTTCTTTGTATAATATTGTTTGCAGCGTCAGAGAAGTTAATCAAGTTGACTACCTACCAACTGAAATAAGTCCGTATGGTCAAATCACTACTGTAATCACCTGACAGTCGTATGAAATGGCCATAACACGGTGTATCAATTCTCTTATTAACTATTAATTCCCTGACGGTACTAAATACCTACGTACCTATTGTAGGTATAGTTCAAGCTCGTTTATTGAAATTACATCATCTAAAGTCTAAACCATATACCTATTTTATACATAATCATACCCTCCGTTTCGGTATAAAAAAGTAAGTAAGTACAACAAGCTATTTTCGGTACGTGATAATTCTTAATACGATTTACGGCCAATGTCAAACGGGCAAAGTTATTTTGGATAATGTTAATAATAAGTACTTACCCGTTTTATACGAACAGTTGGTACCTACTAGAGATGGACCGAATGTGGATTCTGCCGAAAGTCGAGTTTGGCCAAACATTCGGTTGAACATGCGCCGAACTTCTAACTTGCAATCCCGGTGGCGTATTAGGTTAGGTACCTACCTATGTTATTGTAAGGTTATGATGAGCATCATATTTATAATTTTCTTTCTTAACGATTCTAATTAAAAACAAAATCTAGGTACCTACCTAATGTAGGTTCAAGCGAATGTTGGACATTCGATAGCGGAATAATAAACTGATTTATGATTATGCCACTTAGGTGATTCCTTAGACCAGTGTTCCGCAAAGGGTGTGCCGCGGCACACTGGTGTACCGTGGTCGTTATTTGGTGTGCCTCGGAAAAATAAGGTTATCTTCTTAAAGCTAAATAGACAGACGGAAGAAAAATACCTACTTAAACAGCCGCAAAACTTTAATAATAAATGCTGATTAATATTAAGTAAAAATATTTTTTTTATTTATGGTGTACCTCCTAAATTTTCTGATTTCCTAGATGTACCTTGAACTCAAAAAGTTTGCGGAACACTGCCTTAGACCTACGTCATATCCATATTGGAAATGAATCCTAATATTTTTTTGAACTGCCTGCCTGGTTGATCTACTTTTGGCATAGTTCCGGAATGTGATTTAAAAAAAGTGTGTAAGTAATTAATGTAAAAGTTTCACTCACGTAGAAATCGGTGTAGTAATAACAAAAATAAGGTTAAAAATACGCTTTTAGCTATTTATAAGAACTTAAGTGATGAGAGCATTTTAGCGCAATATGAAATTCTATACATTATAGAATAAAATATATAGTTCTGTAGGTATTATGTGCAGTGGCGTAGCGAGGGGGGGGCGGAGGGGCGGTCCGCCCCGGGCGCCACCATTAGAAGGGCGGCAAAATTGGAAAAAAAATATTTTGTTCGGTCATTATTGGCGGTCAGTCAGACAATTAATTTTTCAAGAAGTTAGCTTTTACCCACTTGCACATATTAAATGTCCCTCCCACCCAAAAAAAAAATTTTGCAAATCACGAGTGGCGGTCGACCCTTGACGGTGTTAAGGTGTGCGCGCAAGGCGTAGGCACGCACACTGTCACACAAACACAATGCTTTGAAATAAATATTATTCGCTCAATTCTTTCGTTTCGTTACGTTTTTTCTCACCAACACCAACATTATTATTTTTTCTACGTAAAAAGGGCGGCAAATTATGACTCCGCCCCGGGCGACAGTGACTCACGCTACGCCACTGATTATGTGCACCATACCATACAAGAAACACATAGGGTGACACAATGGACGGTCTTGTTGCTGAAATTATGTTAACGATAAGTATGTTATTGCCATATTGGTTACCTAATAGGGGAACAATATCAGAATTTAACCTTTAATGGTCCCGCAACGGTTGCCTAATTAATGAGGTTAATAGGTGCATTAGTTCTCCATTTGGTCCCGTGAACAAAGACCAATATACAAGATGTAGTAGCACGAAACCATCAACCAAGCATTCTGTAGATCAAACTAAGTACCTATTTCTACGCAAAAGTTATTGCTGCTTACAGTTAGGGTTGCCACCTTTTTTTAGGAAGTATTTAAAAAAAAAGTATGTTTTCAAAGTACGTCAGCATCACGAAAAATGTAATATAATTTATTACAAATAAAATTTATTATAAGTAAATTAAATTTTTCGTGATTAATTTTTTAGTCCCAATCGTTCCAACTTCGATGATCGAGTTTATGGCTTTCGGTTCCAGAACGACCTAAAAATAACCGTGTATATGTCGGCGTCACATTGTAAAAACCGTTAGATTGTAATCTATCTAGTGAGATTGTAAACCGTAAAGTTGTGAAAAGTATGCGATCAAATTATCAAGTTAATAGTTAAAGACAGGACAACGTCTGTCGGGTCACCTACTTATAGTTAATAATAAACAAGCGAAGTCCGAATTTTCGACATTCACAGAGCAAATTTCACTGGAGCAGCTTAATTTTCCCAAGCCTTTTTATCTTCGAGATAATTATTAACATGATAGTAGGCTTTCAGGCACAGCTTCTGTTTTATAAACGATTTGAATGTATTTAGGCTTTGTGCTTGAATTTGGCTCGGATGTTTATTGTAAAAACGTATACATTGGCATCTGGACGTACCCCCGGGGATATTTTAAGCCCCGTTGCAGGAATAACAAATTTGTGTTTGTTCCCATTTATGTTGTGGATATCACTATATTTTTAACAAATTTAAGGCACATGCATTGATTATTACATTTAAAAAATATTTCAATATTACAAATAAAAAAAAAAAATACATTTCAAATATACATAATTAATAGGCCACCGGTATTGGGATCAGGATCCAAGCTATCAGGGTCAGGGCACCAGAGAGAGGAACCTCCTAACAACAAGGGCCTTGTCTACAATGACGTATTATATATAGACACGTCATGAACCAACATCGCGGCGCTTAAAAACGGCAAAAATACTAGAACTACTTATAAGCGTGAAGAAAGAGAAAGAAAATACGGCGGGATGCCTGTTGCGAGAGGGAGATAAATATACATCTTCAGTCACGTCACAGGATAAGTAATAGTCAAATTACATGCTCATTATACGTAGCGTCGCGCGAGAGGTTGGTGCGTAACTAAGCGCGATGTGGGCAATTGCCTTCATTTCATGTTGTCATTTTAGAGTGCGGACAACGTATCTATAGTTTATATATCATTGCTTGTCTATAGGAAACTTGATTTGCTTTTTACGAGTTTTCCACCCCTTTTAGTAATATCAACATTCCCAAGTTCTTTACTGTCTTTACCTAACCGTGTTCTACTTTTCTCGGTGAAGTAGAACAAACCGATGCCGCAAAACTAATATTTTTCTAAGGAACTGGGAACTAGTCGAACGATAAATATTAAGAGGGAACAGGGGTTGTGGTTCTCCATACAAATATATTCCCATTTTTTCTTCTAGATCTAGAGCAATAATAGTTTTTTTTTTTTAACAATTAATAAATAAAATATGACCGCCCAAAAATGACAAAAAATTACCCATTTTTAATTAACCGACTTCTATTCCCTTTTTAGAAGTCGGTTAATCAAACAAACACCGACTTCTAAAGCTAAAGTTATTTTTTCACTTTTTTGTTTTTTTTTAAGTCGGTTTTTACGGCCATGATTAGAGGACTACCTGACGAATTTGATTTTTTTTAGCATGAAATAAATTGATAGGAACCTAAACATACTTTTTCTTAAAATGTTAATGTAAAATAATTGAATCGACTCAGTTTTTGATGAGAAAAAAAGAGAATACGATCGCGTCAAAATTTTTGTGATATAATCGGTTTGAGCTGCAGCTTTCTCATATTGCACTCTACGGGTGCAGGCTTGACACAGCGCATCGGCAATAGTTCCTTCAAATTACCTATTGTTCAAAATTCCTCGCAAGCCCTGTTTCCTCTTAATTACAAACGGTATTAACTCATGTGAGTATTTATTTAATTCTGAATTGTTAATATTGATAAAACTAAATCCTGTTTTAATTGATTCATCATATTCGGGTGTATTCTACTACACCCTACTACTAAACTATGGACTTTAGTCTAAAATAAAGTTTAATTTATTTATTAGCATTTTGAATTTTGTACTGGCGCGGCCGGGCGTTTTAATTCACTACTGGTCAGCCTTTTGTGCTATTGTAAAATATTTAGGAAAGTGTTAATGTTTAGTTTAGTTCTTGTTATTGATGGAAAAGCACTTAAGGGCCTAACATGCCTCAAATGGCTTAGCGTGATCCTCCGTTACGCCTAAAATACTGCAGCATTAATTTTGAAATAAATATATGGTAAAGTTGAGGATTAATGCTAGGTACTATGTGTGACGAATACAAAAAAGTACTTCAAATTAGATCATGAAACTTTGCATACTAACTGAGCTAACTATAAAGCAGGTCTTATGTGTTTAATTTTTTAGTCCAATCAGTAGATTTTTTTTAATCGCGAAAAACCACTCATTTCGCACTATTCGGCCGCAGTGACTGACGTGACAACCACTTTGTAGTGCAAGCTGATTAGAACTTTATTCTAACAGTATTTCAAACGAAGTTTGAACCACCACAAATAGAGTTGCTAATTTTAAGGTTAGAAAGGCCTTAAAGAAGTAGTACTTATAAGCAGAATGCTTTATTATGGGAGCTACATCTGCCAACAAACTGTTTTACAGTTGGCAGAAGTAACATTTTTTGTAATACGATGTCGAGCGCGCGGTGTAACGTAAATACGTAATTTTTAACAGACTTCATTTGAATCAAAAATACGATTATTTTATAGAATTGCGACAAGCACAATCACTATCATCCATAGATAAAAAAAAATCTTAAAATTATGAAAATATTATTATGGAAACGAGTATTATTAAAATCGGCGTAAATTGACGTTACGTTTACATAATCAAAAATATACCTGCAGAGTACCTGTCTATTCAGCTTGACAGCCGAAATCTTGTTACCCGTTTCTACCTAGCGTTAACCTAATAAGTTTTCCGATAGCAATATTATTACCATAAACCCGTGGGATGATGAACAGGATTAAATTACGAAGGATAACCTGCTAGAAGACTTTCATGAAAGTCTAAAATCTACCTAACAAGTTACATTAAATTAAATATTTAAAAAACCCCCCACACGTAGGGTCATAATTTCAAGGTTATTTTTCTCTTTTTTTATAGTATACTTTTTTTTTGTGTCGGGGGTTTTTTATTTAATTTCTTTTATTTTCTTGCGTTTTAAGATTCGGGTAATTTCGTGTTTAATCAGGTTTTTTATCCTTCAAAAAGCTAAATTAAAAAATAATTCGTTAGGTCCCTAGGTACCAGTTATCACTCCAGTTTCGTCCTCAATGTAGAGGACATTGATTCATTTCGTTAGATAATATTCCTCATTCCCTTTCAATATATTATAGTGTACTATCGAGGACACTCCCGCCTGACCACCACTAAGCTCATTTATGCTTGCACTCGCAACATAGAAACGCTCTCTAGCCCCGCCTCGTTGACTTTGTATAGAAATAATGAATGAAAAGATACCGAATCGGCCGAGCGCACTGACGACGCACGCCCAACGAGAGATATTGTTATTTTGCGCGCCAAAGTTGACGCTTTCCTAATAGGCCTAAACTTTTAGGGGGCGTGGCTCGGCGCCTCCGCGTGATTTAAGCGAAAAAAAATTAAACTGGTCAGGCGGAAAAGACCCCGATAGTACATTATTCTACTAGTTAAGCCCTTTCATTTGAAACCCATATTGATGGAGTTGTGAAAAATAAAAAGTAATTTGCCATTTTGTGGTGGTGTCTTGGATTTGAAATTTATGATAGTGTACAGTATTCTTCTAATCAAGCCCTTTCATTTGATACCCATATTGAGGGAGTTGTGAAAAAATATGTAATCCGCCATTTTGTGGCGGAGGCCATCTTGGACCGATTTTCATCAAACATATAGCTAAGAACACTCCCGACTAATGATGCCACAGACACACACACACACAGAGACATGTCAAACTTATAATACCCCGTCACTTTTGCGTCGGGGGTTAATAAAGTAGATAAAACAAGCAGTGTGCTGGGTGAGAAAAATCTAGAATCTTTAATCACCCACTAAAACTCTAGGTAGGGAAAGAGTTTTCTCACAATAAGTAAGAATTAATTATGCTTCCATTGTCCATCACCTTTGTAAGTTGTGGAAAGTTTTGGGCTTCTAGACTTTAGCGGTATGCTGTGCGTAAGCTAATATTTCATAGATTGATTGTTATTGATGACAGTGAAGCTTCTTGAACGCGGTTTAAATGTGCTGATCTAGAAAGTACTTTTTGGTTCCATGGTGCTAATCACGTTCAGTTTATTTGATGAAGCTCGCCCTGAATGACCTTGTTTTGCCAAAATCTTTAAGGTGGTACAAAATCTTAGAACTAGTGTGAACAAAAAGTCCCATTAGTTCTACTGTTCTATTACTTACACAAAACTAATGGGGGTTTTGTTCTCACTAGTACTACGTTTTGTCGTAGTTCGTACATTCACACTATGAAAAACTCGCACTAATGCGAATTTACCCCGCTTTGGATTGGCTAGTAGTAGCAGTATATAGGCACGAATAGCCTCAGGTTGTGTGCGAGCTTACATTCGAAGATTACGTAGTAGGAAATTGACATGAACAAGTAGGAGATGAGTAACAAGGATAGTGTCACAAACTCCCAGGAGGCCAGAATCATGAAGAATTAATTTTTTTATAAAAGAATCTTTATTACATGCTGCATGATAATGGAAAATGGAAATGTATTTAAGGCTGATGCTCCAGGGTAACCCGTGAAATTCAAATTTTCTTACGTTTTTTGAACTCGATTGAATTGAGAATGAATTTTTCATGAAATATTCATTCAATCGAGTTACATGAACTTGGAGGGTTGTATTGATGATTTTGATGATTATAATTCTGTAACTACATACACTGATACACACATCAAAAAAAGTTTGTGATCACTAGCATAAGCTGATATTTTTTTTTTAAATTGAACTTTATCAAGAAAAAAACTTTGTTGTGAGTTTTTTTTAAATAGATATACCCTGTTTGAAATTAAAAAATAAAACTATTTTTTATCTTCACTTCTACACTAATATTATAAAGAAGAAAGGTTTGTATTTTTGTGTGTATGTTTGTAATGAATAAACTCAAAAACTTCTGCGTCGATTTCAAAAATTCTTTTACTATTAGAAAGCTACATTCATTCTGAGTAACATAGGCTATATTTTATCCCCGTACTACCACGGAAACGGGAATTACGCGGGTTCAACCGCGTGACGTCCGCTAGTTTTTTTTAAAATAAATATGTAACAAAAAAGATTTCGAATTTTCAAAGTTTTTTTGATGTGTGTACGTCTTACAGCCGCGAATAATATTTTAATCAAGCGAGACCCACCTTAATTAGTTTGTAAGATTACTGTTAACAGTATATAATACCTTCTCATGATTCTGTCCTGGTACTTTGTGAGACTTTACTGTAATTGTTTCTCATCTCCTATATTACTCTACTTGTCCTTGCCAATTTTCTACTACGTAAGCTTCGAGTGTAAATTCGCACAGTAACCTGAGGCTACTCGTGCCAATATACTACTAGCAAATCCAAAGTGAGGTAAATTAGCATCAGTGCAAGTTTTGCACACAAAAACGAAAAGCTTTCATAAAAGCTTGTCGCGTATAGTTTTTCTTATGCCATTCGCGCGACAAGCTTTTATGAAAGCTTTTCGATTTCATTTATTATAAGGTTTATTTTCTCTTCTATTTGAATTTTTATAGAAGCTTTAAATTAAAAAAAGAAAAAAAAATATTTGACTACGGAGATTTAATTTTACTATGACGGCTTTCAGCTTTGCTATGGAGATGGGATTCTCGCTGGGAACCATTTTTAATATAGATTAAAAGCCATTTCAATCCGCAAAAGAGCAAAAGTCGACAATTCTATACGAATAATATATTGCGATGGTGAATCTGCCTGACTGTCTGTCTGTTTCGTGAAGAGATTTTGAATGGTAAAGCCGCGGGCCAGTTAGTGATAACATAAAATAGGTCTGGAATTCAGGATGTCGTTGTCGATATTATCGTCACTTTCAAGTACTGTATCCCAATTCATATTAAAATACCTAGCTTCTTCATAGAGTTTGCATCATTTAGTAAAAATATATACCTACTTAAAAAAATAATAGCCAATTTATAACTATCAGCTACGCTAATCTAGAAATGGAAAAAAACGTATGTTTTCTCATTTATAGATTGGAATTTTTATTTATGTACGTACAGGTAGATCTAGGTACATTGCAAAAAGCTTTAAACTCTTTTTTCTTCTTTTTTTAATCTTTTTACCACACTAGGTATTTCTCCTGTATCGTAAGTGCGTTTACAAACATTTGAATTCACATTCACAAAGAGTCGGAACAACTACACAAATATTTGTTCCGTGCGGGGATCGAAACCGCTCAGCCACTCCGCCAACCGGGGCGTCAATTGTAAAGTTATACAAATTATAATATGTTTGAATATTGCTCTGAAACATTCAACCTACTAGGTAAGTAGGTACCTACCTGTCTACCTTTTTGACGGGATATATATTATATACCATTATTTTTAATTCGTTCTAGAACCGAAAGCTTTAAACTCGATAATCGATCTGAACAATTTGGACTATTTTTTTCAAAAAATAACAAAATAAATAATTTAATTTATTTAAAATCATTTATTCGTGATTAAAAAAAAAATAACAATTACAAAAATATTTTCGTCCATCATTATCTAAATATGGGTAGAAAATAACGATTGAAGGTCGAATTCACTTTTAGGCTTCGTATAGAATCGATTGCCCTAACCGGGTTTCATGTTGGAACTTACTTACATATATGTAACAACTTAATGTACACATGAATGCAATAAAGAGTTTGAGTTTGAGTTTGAGTGTGAGTTTGATATTAAGCCGTTTGCAGTACAATTGATTCTAACAATAGGTCATAAAGCACAGACTTCCAATGGCCATAGCCGTAATGATGACATTACAAACCCAATAATTTTATCTATACATACATAAAATGCATTTCCAATAAGAATAGGAACGTCAATGACCTTTATCTGTCAACTGTCACTTGAAAAGTACGTAGTAGGACTAAGTTAAAAAAAAAAACGATATTAAGATAATAACATTATGAGGATAATAAAGGTTCCTTTCCAAGACGGGCTGCAGACTGCAACCGCAGGCGACACTGCGGCTAGCGGCTGCAGTTGGACCGCAGTGCGGCTTGCGGTCGCGGCTGCTTCTATTCCAAGCGCGGCGGCATGCCGCGGCTGCACAATGCATATAGTTTGAGAGCCCATGACACTAAACCTAGTTTTTTCAGGAAATCGACCATACTAGATACCTAGAAATGTTTTTTTTAATAGAGCCGCCAGGTTTTTTGCATTGCAGATTGCAGCATCGCCATTTCGTGTTTCAATTAATTATGTAAATCATGTGGGAGTTCAACTAGGTTTAGTGTCATGGGCTCGTAACTAATAGAACCATGCCTCAGTCACATTCCGACATTTTCTACGTGTGTACTCTCTGCGGTTCGCGATACCCACTGGGCACTACAGTTTGCGCGCAGTGACCGCAGGCCGCATTGTCGCCCCGCTCGCAATCAATTTCATAGAGATCCATAGAAACAAGTGGTGTCGCTTGCAGTCCGTCTTGGAAAGGAACCTGCACGATCACAAATATTAAAAAAATATATGTTTTCGTAAATTAAAAGTTTATTGCAAACCGTACCTTTCAAGTGACAGTTTACAGATAAAGATCATTGACATTCCTATTCTTATTTGAAACGCATTTTATACACATGATCATGATATGCCTATACTTATACTTATTGATAAAAAAGTTGTTTGCTATATAACCTCTATTTGTTTTTAGTCACGATTTTTTATGGAGGCTAACATTCAATTTGTTTTTTGTAGAATTATTTTAAAATTTATTTTAAATCGTCACTACAATATAACTTGTCAGAAGGAGTAGGTACGTATTTTTTTAAAATTTAATAAATTTATAAGTGAGATGCAGGCCTGTTTCCGAATTACAACGTAAACCACGTAGGAACCTCCGGCAACAATATCTTTGCAGATGATGGATGACCTGCCTGGACCAGACCTCTATCAATAGAAAACTGCAGTTTAAGTACCTACCCAGTCATAATTCTGCCTTACCACTGCCTTACCTATTTCTAACGTAATTATACTTAGAGGTATAAAGCAGAGTTCGTAATTCGTAATATCAAGATAATTATTCTCTTTGATAGTTATCATGAACCTGCAGTGCAAGTACGAACTTAGCATCGATAAGACATCGACATCGTTAAGGTTGTCAGTTTTATCGATCTTGTTAACGAATTTGGAAGTACGTAACACGCGACGATAAGATTTATCGAGGTACGAATCGAGTCGACAAGGATCACTTGTCAAATGGCAACACTGAGGACGTCCAAAGACAATATATTTAAGGTGGGATCTCTGTAGTACAAATATGGTCTGAGATTTAAAAAAAAACCTTTTTTTCATAGATTTTTGGCATTATATACAATATTTAAGGGTTTATTTCAGAGAAACTACCAGTATTTTCCAAAATTTCCAATTATTTTAGTAAAAATACAGAAAATGTCCATCTTCATGACGTCGTCGTGTTTACCTTTGCCAAAAAAAAAGTTTGTAGTTGACACTGAGTCAAAGTGTCAACTGTCAAAGTCTTTGACAGTTGACAATGACATTACTTTCTTGAGGTTTGTTTGAGAAAAAAACTTTGTTTTGTTTCGAAAATTTAATTTTAATACATGATAAATACAGTTACACAGTCAGTGGTTCGTCTTTACAATAGCAGAAATATTTCACTTTTCACTTTCTCGGAGACAGCTGAATGAGCAAGGTACGTATTTTTATATTGAACAGTTTATAACAGTTTTAGATTCATCCTTATTTATGTTTCCTTAGAACATTCAAATCTTGGGACTACTCTCTAGTTAAGTAATAAACAGTCCTAAGTCAGTTATTTTGGCTGAAAAACCAGCAAATAGCTGTAACGAGCAAGCAAGGATTCAAGTGCTATATTCAATTAATTCCAACCAACTTTTACAATATTTATCATCCTGCTATAGCATTTCACATCACAGTGGCATGTTCACTACTGGAAATTGGTTTCTAACCACATAGTGATTACACTATTAGCTTTTTCTCAATAGAAAGGCTGCTGGATGTCAATGGTTTGTGTCAATAATCCTATGTTTACTTTTAGGCAGCGCTGTAAGTAACATGCAAGAAAAAGATGTTTTAGTCATTATATGGTTCAACAGAATGAAAAGTGGGCCAAATTGGCAAAAGAGCTGGCAAACCTTGGCCCAAACAAGACTGTGGATCGGTGGTTTAGTGTGAGTGATTTGTCGATGTTTAATAACAAACTATTCTTTAATTTTATATCATTTGTTTATAATATTTTCAACTTTTGTTTCACATTAATTTTTTTGTTTGATCATAACAATGAACACAACATTATATTGTCACAACATGAATCCCCAAGTGGGTGTCAGAGGTGTTCCCATGTGTAAACTGTGAAGCAAGTCACAGTCGACACTTGGTACACCTGCTTTTCACCGATTATTATTACATCCTAAGATTGATGGGTGGAAGGAGGGCCCTATCACAATATTTACTATGGGGATTGAACTCACAACCTATGAGTCCACTACCTGAGTATTAGACTGACTGATCACAGAGGCAGTCATAATAATTACTGTGATTAAGGTTTAAGGTTATAATGCTGCTAATGCTTTCTTACAGACATGGAGGGATCTCAAATCAAGGGCCAAGAGTGCGAATGCAAAGAGGGCTCGAGCTTGACCCTGGGAATTGTGCATTTACATTCAAAAGCCTGCAGTTAACATCGCACACCTAAAAATTAATTAGCATACTTTTTATGTGTAGCTATAAATTGATTGTGACCATTGTAGGGTACCTAGATACTGTGATGGAATAAATATATCCTCTGAACGAGTTATTAAAATGTTCTGAAACACTTTTGTTATACTTTTTAAATAAATTATTCTAATTCTTATTTAACTTGAAAGAAATATTGGAAGATTTAATTATGGCTTTTCTGTGACTAAAGATTGTTAAATAAATAAAAGCCAATACACTGTAAATTGTAAAATAAATAAGTACTCAAAAACTGTGTGTTATTGCTGTAGTACCCTTTTATACCCATATATGGGGTCATCGGGAATATTGTTGTAGGGTGTGACTATTGCAACATGGGTGCAATCGACACATCCAAGGCAATCTCGCTTTCCAGTGCTGGAATCCTTCCACGATGGCTCTCCTTTCAACTGCAGTTCCTGGGATCTTCACGTAGGTAGGTGTGGAAGAGGCGGCGAACTATTGTCCTCGACACTTCTCGCACAACCTTGCTCACAGTTTTGTGGCCAAGGGCAAGATTGTACTCCTGCCCAATGCACCTTTGGTACCTAACTCCCAATTGCATAAAACCTTACGGCTGTCAAAACCTAAAACAGCAGGTGCTTACCACGATATGGACAGGGAATCCAGTGGATCGTGTCCTCCGTAAATCTACCTCTATCCTTTGTATTAAAATGACTGCCACTTCTCGAGTCACTCGAAAAAGACGAACAAAATGTGGAAGTTCCAGTGGATTGTTCGTGTCTCTGAAACGTTGCCTCCGAATACGCATCACATTATGATGGTGCTGCCGTTCTTCCTCATCATCAGCAATAACACCATAAGTCCTAAATCCATTAAATGAATGATCGATAAGCTTGTCGCGCTTTTCAAAGGCGTCGATAAATTACCGAGCTCGACAACGTAAATTGTCGATCTCAACTGTCAAAATGTCGTTTCGTACTTGCATTTTCGATAAAATCGTTATAATTGTAGAGTATAATAACGATCGTTAAAATAGTAGTTACGTACTTGCGACATCGATTCGATTCGACATGAACTCATTTTATCGAGATTAGCTGTCAGATTTATCGAATCGATTCCTACGTACTTGCACTGCTGATCTCTTATTTTTATAATGATATCTCTTATAATTTAATTTCTGAAATATGATGTAAAGCAATGTATTTATAATGACTAATTGTTCTATTCTTTTAACACTAATGTTTTAAACATTCTGTTTGTTGATTAATTAAACAACGCTTGCGACCGCTTTTTTCTAGTTTAATAGTTTTTGTTAATATCAAGAATTTTATCATGACAATTGTTAATGATAAAATATTATCACTTCAAATCCTGGTTTAAAGTAGTGCAAAGAATTGTTAAAAATAGGATAGTATTTTACACTTAAAGCTGTGGCCGATGGGATTATAATTATTACAGTAGTATAAGAACTAAAAAAGTCCAGTGTTTTCCACATCTAACTGCTAATCCTATTAGCACTCAAAGCTTAACATAGTATTTTTTTACTCTAATTAAATTGACCTAATTAATCGTATTAAACTGTGGGATCGTACGTCTACACACTCCTACGGTGTAATGTCAGTGAGATATGTAAACGACCTGTTGCTATTACTTAAGTGCTGCCTGCTTAGGTATTTAAAAAATCAAAAATAAACACATAGGCTTTAATTTATATTTCATTTAACTATTACTGTAGTTCGAAATTGTTAACTTCGATGGTTTATGAGATCAATCGTGTCATAGTTTATAATATAATTGTCTTCATGGCCTTCATGCAAGAAGAAACAACACCATAACTACGAGGACATTCCTACCAAAAAAGATATTTCGGGAATATGCTTTCATGAAATTATAACGATCAATCTCAATATGGTAGGTGTGATATCATATTATTAACATAATATATAGCCACATATTTTGACTAAGGTGTAGAGTTTATGAAGTTAGACCTTGTAGAGTTAGGGCGTGTTAAGTTAGAAGTTCGGCTCTACAACTACATGAGATCTGATAACCTTTTGACAGTGCGAGTCATATGGTCTCGTCTTGGCAACATTGTACATGAAAATGTTTTTGGTGGGATCAATTATTTCTTTACTCGAACTAACTTAATGAATATTGTGAGGTTTGATATGAAGGGAAAAGGGGTGGGGTAGGTAGGTAAATCGTACCGTGACGGTTTACAAGGCAGAATGGTAGAAAAATACGTGATGACCCCCCCAAGTAAGAGTAACATGGTAAACAGGGAAAGGAGTAGGAAAATGATAATTACGTGTTTTATCTCGGCTAACCACAAATTATTATTTTTTTCTTACTGGCTATGTAGAGATCTTAGGTATTGCTAGGCAATTTATTGATTTACAGAGGGATAATAGTGAATACATAGGTCCGTTAATAATAAATTATAGCACTAAACTTGAAGTTTTTCTCATTTTTGAGAACCTCGGTCAGACTATGAATATTGAGGACCGTAACTAATGCTAGGGAACCAAAGTTTTCACATCTTTGTATTACTTTGTAATGATAATAACGTCATGTTCGTTTGTACACAGGAGCTCACCTGCGCAGAGCCACATCGCAGGATGCAGAGAAGCGTCGGTCGTCACTAGGACATGTGCCAACCATCCGACACCGGGCCTCGGATGCTTTCTTGGACCCCCATCATGCTGCCATACTGTTCCGGGATTCACGAGGGGTGAGTATCAGATTATAAGGCCCGGACTCCAACAAAGCGTAGACGAGTGGAGATGTGCGGAGAGACGAGGTGCGTAAAAGCTAGGGTGTATCCACCGAAGCTGTGTGGAGGTGTGCAAAGCGACTTCCGAGCACAGCGCTCACCGTACGCCGCTTGCAGAACACCGCTCACTGCAGGTCGCACACAGCATACCGCACGCCGTCGCTCACGGCATGCCGCTCACGGCACGCCGCTCACGGCACGCCGCTCACGTCTCTTCTCGCTGTTTTATTTCGTAGATGGCTAGCCCGCGCGGAGACGCGTCTCTGGACACCCCTCACGCGCGTCCATCTCTCTCCTCTCAGCTCAACCGTTTCCACTAAAGCTGAGCGGAGACGAGAAGTGTCAATAACGAAATTCTGTTGGCTTACGTTACATCTCCCCCTCCTCTCGTCTTGTCTCCGCGGGAGTACGGGACTTAACACTCAACATCACATTGGCAGACCTGGCAAATATCGATATTTGCTAGAAGCGTTTCTACGGAATTTTAGAAACGTTCTGTTTTATACATAGAACGTCTTCACCACGGGGAAGTTTCTTTCACGGAGTAGATTATTGTCTAGAACTGTCATAAATGTCGCCTACGCACAGTAGGGACCTTCCCACTTGGTTATGCTTGGAAAGCCACATTTCCAACACCATGTTTCAAATTAATCTACATAGCTAACAACATGTTAAACAGTAAAAAGTTGCTGAATTTTGCTTTCTTTATTTTTTTAATCTGTACTAATATTTTAAAGAGGTAAAATTTGTTTGTATGTAAGGGTAATCTTCGGAACTTCCTGATTCGATTCCGAAAATTATTTCACTAACGGGTAGATACATTATCTCCGAGTGTTAATTTCCGTACGTAACGGAAGCGACGCCGCAAGCAAAAGCTAGTGGTCTTATAAGTTACGTTACGTAAAGTCACTCTAATAAGAAACCTTATCACAGTAACTTGAAGTTATAAACTTGTTAATACTAATGATTGCGCAATATAATTAGTAGCCTAACGTATCACTTGATTAATGAAAGAAAAAGGAGTAGGTATTATAACATTCTCAGAATATTATAGCTAAGTACCTTTAAACTACAACTACTACAACTACAACAGCCCATAACGTCCACTGCTGGACATAAGCCTCTCCCATGATGGGAGGAATTTGCCGTAATCTCCATGCTTGGCAGGCGGATTGGAGATCGCAGTGATGAAAGACTAACAGAAAACGCTGCTGCCCATTCTCTGGTCTACGGAGGCGCAAGGTGTTCTGCCTCAGACATTAGTCGCCTCATACGACACCCGTGAGTGTAATGGGTTGGTTCTATTCTGCTCTGCCGGATACCACACGGCTAAGTACCTTTAAACGCATATTAAAATTAATTGCGTTGGGTTAGGGTCAAAATTAGAAGGCAACCCACAGCGTATGGGTCGGAAAATATTGATTGAATTTATGGTACAAAACGCGTACCAAACCAACATCGACGAAATCTACGTGTCCGTCTTTTCAATCAGATTTTATAATGTTGTTTTTTTTTGTATCAGTATTATTTGCTAGCTCTCGCTCGCGGCTTCGCTCGCCTTGCGGTCGGAAATTATCCCACGGGAACATCGTAAATATGGCACTGACACTTAGGGATAATGCAGCTTCCCAATTATGAAAGAATTTACGCAATCGGATCAGTAGTTCCGAAGACTTCCCAACATCAAAATTTCCAAACTTTATCCCTTCATAAAATATATTATACTAACAGATTTATAAAATAAAAATGACGTGTAAAAGTGTTTGTAAAAACCTACTTGCAAAATAAACATCATTTATCATTTATGAAAATGTTCCTTCATATTTTCAACTTTATAACCACACAAATAATTATCACAATTCCACTCGTTTTTCGGACGTGTCTAATCTAATGCAACGCTTCTGCTCAGTGTTCCAATGATTACCTGAGTACTTGTTAATTGTTGTTAGGACAATAATAAGTTCTTGCACTTGGCACAATTACTTTGTTACTAGCTAGTCATTATTGTTTGTGATCGTAGCTTATTGTTTCTTCAGCGCATATAAGACACGTTCTTTCAATAGCAAAACTTTAACACCAAGATCTTTAAGCCAAGGTAGACCACTTATTTCAAATTTTGTTACCTTTTCGGAATTTAAATCAGGATGTTTCTTGATCAAAAAAAGAAGCATTTACCGAAGGAAGATCACAGATATCATCCATACTGCTCTTTAAGGCGACTGCAGGAGTAGTAGTAAACGCGAGTTTTATAATGCAAAAAAGCATACGATTCACTGCAATAAACAAAACCAGAAAAATATATGATATTCTTCAAGATATATGCTAGTATGATAATGTTTTGAAAACATCATCATCATCATCATTTCAGCCGAAAGCCGTCCACTGCTGGACATAGGCCTCCTTTGGCAATTCTTCGGGCTACGTCGGTAACCTTGGTTCTCTTGCGGATGTCTTCATTTCTGATTCGTTCGCGCAAGGAAAACTACTGAACGGATTTGGATAATATTTAGCACACAGATAGGTTATAACCTGGATTAACATATACTTAATACGTTTTATCTCGATAGTATAATTCCGTGGGACAATTATCGAAAACTACGCGGGCGAAGCCGGGGGCATAAGCTAGAGTAAAATCATGTGTATTTAATTAGAGAGATCTGTCAACCCTGCTGGCCCAATAAAGGCACCAGTCCCATCACCGGCGATTAGCGATAAGCGAGTAGGAGCTAGCAGAGCAAATTCAATCGTGTAATGAGCCGGCAAAAATAACCTTAGGTGTAGAAGGTATTATATAAAAAACTCGATTGTCATAAAGTATATGAAACTAGACTGCCTGATTTGTCGAGTGGTTCTGGGTTCGATTCCCGGGTTGGGCAAAGTGTTATTGGGTTTTTCCATCAGGAACTCTCAGTAGCAGCCACGGAGTCTGGATTTGTGTGCCAGGTTGATGGCTTTGGGCTCGCCCCCTATCCTATTACAGGGGACATAAAACAGAACTGGCGAAATTTGGGTGTAGTAATAGGTAGGTAAATCTCTGCCTAACCCTTCAGGGATTACTGGCGTGATGTTATGTTATGTTTATATAAAGATGCAGAAGAGAATATATTACTTAAATAAAAAAAACCGTAATGTAATTACTTTGAGAAGTCCTCAAATTCATTTTGCAAAACATTGGTGTTGATTCTGTCGTGCACAAACTAAACTTAATTTAGGCTATTGCTATCTTTTTCTCTCTAATAAAACGAGAAAGAGACGGAGGTAATTTAGAGCTGTTAAATTTAGTTGGAACTAATTTTTCCATACAAATGAAGGGTGCACGTAAAAACATGTCGACTAAAAACACGGTGAAGTGCAAGGCTTAAACTAGTTTGACATGTCTAACTTAGTTCATAGCTATAGCCGTCCTTTTTTCGCACTGCCTTTAAGTAAAAGATAGCAAAAGCCTAAATTAAGTTTAGTTTGTGCACAACAGAATCGACACCACTGTTCCTTCTCAACAGAAAAAAAAAAATCGTAGAAGAGACTGAAAAAACAAAATGTGGGAAAACGTAGCACTGCTACGTTTTACGGTAGCAGGAATCAGGAATCCACTTATATCAGTCGATGAATACAAAAGATCTCAGTGCACAGCGTTTGTAAGTGTACACCGTGGCTTCTTGTAATGGCCACTTGTTATTTCACAACGCGATCAAAGTTTTCGTGCTGAGCCTCCAGCAGAGCACCACTTGACCCGATAACTAGCGAACTTGCAAAGAAAATCTCTATCTCAATCTGAGATCGTCAAGTGGCTTGTGAAATAGCAAAAGGTGGACTTGAAAATAAAAATAAATACCTCTACAAGCTTTCATTTAATTCCACTAGTTGACAATGTTTTGATTGCAGTTTAATTGTATTGCTGTGTAATTGGCAATCTGTCTCGAAAATGTGGCTCAGATTCTCAACTTACATAAGATCGGAGAATCAGCGTCATCATAATACTTGGTATTCATTGTTTTTATTATAGTGGTTTTATCTGTCATTTATCAATTACTTTGTGTATAATTGTACATATAAATACTCCCATAGCTACACTACAGTCAGTGCCCTGCAGTACTTACCTGTTTCCTTAACTTCTTCTTTGTAAAAAGAGTTACGGAATGCAAAGACTGTAACTACCTACCAAGATGGGATCTATTATTTATTTAATTATGGCACTGACTTATTCACTAATAAATTATTTGGGGTAATGTAACAATTTAACTTAAAATCTAGAGTGAATTTGTCATTAACATACAGGTGTGCACAGCGCTTACATATGCATTTCAAATTTTATAATATTACCAATCGTACTTAAAGCAAAAAAAAAACAAAACTACATGAAAACAAAATCAAAAAATAAAAAAGATGTTGTTGCTCTAGAAAAGAATGAAAATCAATGACAAATGATAAATAAGTAAGTTATAATAATTAAGTAAGAAATTTGATAATATGGAACAATTATTAATAATATGTAATAAAGTAGATAGAGTGGTAGATGTTAACTGAGGCCACTGGTAGGTCAGAAACAATTGTTTGCGAAATTGAACGCGAACTGGAACGTGTTTGTCTGTCTGTTCGCGATAAACTCAAAAACTTCTGCACCGATTTTCATGCTGTTTTCACCAATGGATAGAGTGGTTGTCGAGGAAAGTTTTTCTCTATATAATTTGTCAAGTTTTTATAAAATATAATGATATTTGATGGAGGTGTCGGAAAGAAATAAGCCGTCTGGGAGCTTTACTTTTGGTCGCGATAACCGACATCCACGCGGGCGAAGCCGCGGGTATCAGCTAGTCATTACTAAGGTCACCTCCATTCGTTGTTCGGATTCTTATAATAAGAATCTTTACTATACAAAGTAGGAAAATAATTGTTGGTTCTTCATTTCAGTTGCCGGTGGCAGATCCGTTTCTGGAGAAAGTCAGCCTTTCCGACCTAGGTAAGTTTACTACCTAATTATAAATCAGACTGTCTTACCATTACACACACTTCGGCATGAAAGGGTTCAGGATACACTAGGCAGGTAGGCCATGACCTTGGCTAACACGTAGGATACGTTTAACCCGTAAGTACAGTTCGTGCACTGAAGACTCAAGCATTACTTAACCTAAAAAATGTCTTGAATCTAGTACATAGTAGTACTTAATGCTTAAGGATTTAGTGACGTTCTGATATTCGGGCCTCAGTGCTCTAAAATTACTTGAGCCAATACTTGAAGTCCCGAATAGGGGTCACTTAATGCAGGGCACTGACCACGTTGCCGTGGGATAATTTTCAACTTCCAAGCTGGTGATATTATTATTTACCTTAAAGATTTTTCGTGGGATATTCATGAAACGGCTCATAATGAAACTTTCACTTGAAATTATCTATACATAAATGCAGTTTTGCTTATACATATCAAATTCGGAGCATGATAGTTCATGTGTGTGTCACCAGTGTTCCTTTAGTGTCAATGCGTTATTTCCTGGTTTGTAAATAAATAAATAAAAAATTTATCCAGTTCGCATAACAAGGTACAATATTAAAAAAGCTAGTATCAAAAAAAAAAACAAAATTACCCTTAAGCGCTAGACTTTTACATATTCCCTGGACTCCACACTAGAATACCCTGTGTCGTGCGTGGGGTCCAGTCTCTTCCCAAGGGTAACATGTTAGCTTTAACTGAAGTAATTACAAAGGAAATAGAAACATTTAGGGAAATTAAGATCATTAACAAACTAAAAACTGTTACGATATACAGCAACGTTTATAAAACGAAAAAATTAAAGAAACTGTGTGACTAACTAAGTGTGATTAACGAAGTAACTAGTGGGACCAACATCTCCCATTAGTTCTACCTTAGAACAGGTAGAACTAATGGGAGATGTTGGTCCCACTAGTTCTTCGTTTTTGTACCACGTTATAGTAGGACTAATGGGAACAAAAATTCCCATTAGTTCTACCGTAAAATTGTGTAATAAAACAGTAGAACTAATGGGACTTTTTGTTCCCACTAGTTCTACGATTTTGTACCACCTATAATCGTAGGACTAGTGGGAATGATCCGGATACCGCACAGGCATTTTATTTCACGATACCGATGAAAATTGGACAAGGGTGTATTCTGTGCATCGCTAACATTGATGGAGTGAAATTACAAAAAAAAATGTTTTGGGTTGGTACTCTCCATTGTTGTATTTCATACATAAAATATAAAGGGAATTTATAGTCTTATTTTTAGAAAATCATCTGAATCGGTCATATAAGTAAATACTTGCTTAGATCCAAGGTTAGTCGCGTGATAAATGTTTAGAAAGGACCTATAGATAAAGGGTTCTATCTCAGCAATCACCAGAAACGTTTAAGATACGGTTCATCCCATTGGAATCGTTTCTACTCCGATGAGTTTATCTGCTATGAGTGTGAGTATATCAAAGGGTTCTAGAAAATAATCTTTTATAGGCTCTTCCCGAATGACCAAACTCGAAGGGTTAAGGCAAGTAATATTCAACCTTAAGGTGTTAAAGCGGTGGGTCACGAGGGTGGCACGACGTCGTCTGTGTTTATGTATGGATGACATAGTAGGTGACTGAAAACTAAGCTATCTATTATTCGACAGATTTCTCATATAAGTATAAGCTTTCCCGGTATTGATTTAGAATTTTAGATACTCGAATTTCCTTTCGAAAACCCGCATCTTTTTAAAGAAAGCCCGTAAACATACTCTGTACACGCATGAGTGTTTATTGGTGGCTCCATCATTTTAACTGACAAACAACGAATTTGTTTAATGACACCTGCCCATTATCGGGCAACCTTGGGAACCAGCTATGCTAGCGCCACTAGTTCTACAGTTTCCTTCCCCATTAATTTCGATTAGCGTCAATGTTGGCTTCCAGCATCAGTTTGGCTAGTACCACAGCTGCCTACTTATAGCTCTTTAGTAAATTGATCCCGCTCATTTAGGATCCGCGGGATCATTACTAAATTATTATTTGTGTGTGAGACTGCACAAACAGACTCACGATGTCCGCGATTACGCGGAGCCCTAATCAAAATAATATTTGTCCAATCGACAAAGGGAAAACACCTATTAGATACACTTACCATCACGTTGGTACTGGTGATGTGACGTAGTCCCTGGTCACGTCGTATCTGGGTGGGGTGTAAGTGTAAATGTGCTTGTGTTGTGTATGTAAAGTCATGTAGATTCGACGGTAACCAAAGAACGCCCCACAACGCGTACCGTCGACTCCCTGGTCAAACCAGATCACACACGTGGCACTTTTTATCAATGTCCAACTGAATTTTATCCCGGTTTGCTAACCCAATCGGGGATGTACAATAGTCCAGCACTGAATTTAGGAAGTTACCGGCGTCCAAATGACAAAAGCCGGCTACATAACCAACAAATTACTCGCGGTCACGACCCAAAGTGATCTCTCGAGATCTCTCAATTTTCACTCAATTATATACAAAATATCAAACACCGATCAAGATGGTATCGGATTAACATTAACTCAAGTTTCAATCAATAATTACACGAAAACAGCGTGCATCAAAAAAACAAGGCAGCGGAACCAAAATTTCTTCCAATCAAAATTGCACTGACAAGCAAACGTCATCGCACTGACAACTGAAACGTCATCTGTCAAACGTCGAAAAGGTGCGTTCAGAAACTTGGTGGATGAAACAATTTGTATGTCATTTTCTTTAGCAGATTGGACGCTGTCAAATTTAAAAAAAAAAACTATCTAAGCTGTATTAATTGGAATAATTGAAACCCCGCGCAGTGGTTCATTAATTAAAACACAATACTATGGGGCAGTAGCGAAGGGTCAATTTTTGTATGAGGTAAGCCGGAGTACGGCTTATTCCTGAAATCCCCCCTAAAAGTCGCCCAAGGGAGAAAAGTGGAATCTAAAAAAAAAGTCTAGAATTCCGGGGGCTTATTCCCCCGGAGTACATATCTTTAATGTGATTATATTATTTGTCTATAGAATACTCACTGTGCCATTTTTCAAAGGGAATCCGGTAGGAATCGAGTTGTATGGAACCTTCGCCACTGCTATGGGGTTAACTTTGAAAACGAATAAAATCAGCTATTCCGTACATTTTGCCATGGTGTGAAATAAATAAAACCCGATTTATTTTCGCAATGTCAGTGTTGTTGGTTCCATTACATACCAAAATTCATAATGATGAGTTCCGTGATATCTTCCCCGGTTTCCAGTTAATTCAATCACGCGTTGTAGTGTAGTTACTACCACAATGTACACAACGTTGTTCTAGCAACAAGTTTTTGTGTTGCCGGAAATATAAATTGTTAAGATAAATAAAATATTAAGAAATGTTGGGATATATCTTAATCTACTTACTGTTTTTGAAAAACGTTTATAAAAGTATCAGCACACCTCGTTAACTCCAATACAGGTGCGGCGTCTAATATACTTTTCTTTATCACACAATATAAATTGTCAGTTTTAGCCATATAAAATTTAACAATTCTTTTGATAGCGATAAATTCGATTTTTATCGCCGACACAGCAGTTACTCTCGTTTTGATTGTATTGTGTTTTTGAACAGCCTAGCCGTCACGTTTTCATTCATAATTTTTTAAACGGTAACAAGGTTATATAACTTCTATAGTCACGTGAAGTGAATTTGGAATCCGTTCAGTCGAAAAATGCAATGTTAAGTGAATAAATTAGATATGCTTATTTATCTACGTCAGAGAAAACTTACGTGGACTGAAGGTAGGTATCTGATTTCGTATAAGTAATATAAATATTACTTATGTCGAGTTTTGTTGATGCAAGTATGACCGCCTTATTCGAATGAATAAGGCGGTCATACTTATCTTTCAATCTATATAAAATAATATAAAATATAAAATTAAATATAATATAAAATTAATAATCATAATTATCTTTCCAATGCCGCAGAGTCGTTTCGATGTTAATATTACTTAGTAGGTACTACTAGTAGGTACAGTCACGAATACTTTAAACATTATACACTTGGCAACGTCTAAAAGTGATTTTCACCCTAGGTACTCCATTGATTATAATTTTCGTTATTACTTACTAGGTATAATAAAATAGGTCTTATCTCAAAGTTAAAAACTAAAGAAAAACAGCGGAGTAATCCATGTGAAAAACGCTTTTGAGTTTTGGGAACTGTATACATGATATTGGTGGTCACTCGTTACTGTACCATAAGGAAGTAGGTACACACGAAGAAGAAAATAATTAGTTGGAAGTACTTATGTCTATAAAGAGGTAAAAGTTTGTAAGTTTGCATGTAGGAGGTAATCTCCGGAACTAATGACCCAATTCTAAAAATTATCTCACTGGCATGCAGAAAGCTACATTATCTGTGGGTGCTGTAGGGGACGTGCCTAGGTGGTACCTATTGGGAATCGCTACGTAACGCTACTCAGTTAAACACTCAAACAACTTTGACGGGTTTATTGAGGTAACTGGGCTAAGTTATTGATAAAATGATGGAAATTAATGCACCCGGTTGCTGTTCGCTATGCACCGAGCTCGCAGGGCACTCAGTGCGGCCGCATCGTGTCGCTAGGTCAACAAAACGTGGTCGATTGCCATTATTGCATCGAACAGGTGCTATGTGCTATAAATTATATTTATATCATGCAAATTAGCCGATCTATCACAATGTTTGCTGACGAAGTCGCGGGGGACGTGCTAGTATACTATAAACAGAATTACAACTACCTAGTTTCCCTTGAAAAATTAACTACCAATACTAACATCATAATTCATAATGCGCACATAATACACAACGCAGTGAAATTAGGAGAACACCGTTTTAGATGCACAAGCGTTTTGCAACCAATTTACTTTATCGTGTCGAATTAGGTAGTTACGGTGGGGTTTACCTATCGTTAAAATTCCACCGACGAGACTATCGTAAGGAAACCAGCATGCCCGAGAAATATTTCTCGACGGCATGTAAAGCCAAGTCAGAGACTCATGGGCGACATAAAAACTCTGACACCAGGTTAGGCACTAAACCACACGATAAAGAAGAAAGGAAAATGCCATACAAAAACTGTAAAAGGACATCAAAGCCAAAATTGCTAATACCGAGCCCCTTAGGCTGCGTTTCCACCAGAAATGTGCGATGGAAATGTGTCGAGCGAGGATGTCTAGCTGTGCTGTGAAAATGTGTGGGGGTTTCCACCAAAGCTGTGCGATGAAAATGTGCCTACGAGGATTTGTAGCGGAGCTGTGAAAATGTGCATTAATGTGTGGTGCGAGGATGCGTTGCGACTTGCGAAGCTGTGAAATGTGTCGACGGGGGTGCGGTGTAGTGGGAGCGGAGTAACGCAAACGCCTGCCTGCCTGCCGCTCACGTCTCACTTTGCTGTCGTCAGCGCTTGTAGTCGTACGCATGTTTCCGTGTTTGTGGAACACTTCTCAAACATACTCACAGTATGCGCAAACCTCGCAACCGTTCCTCGCAACACATCCCTCGTACACATCCCTCGTACACATCCGTCGTACACATCCCTCGTACACATCCCTCGCACACATCCCTCGTACCCTTCCTTCGCACACATTCCTCGTACACATCCCTCGTACACATCACTCGTACACATCCCTCGTACACATCCCTCGTACACATCCCTCGTACACATCCCTCGTACACATCCCTCGCACACATCCCTCGCACACATCCCTCGCACACATCCCTCGCACACATCCCTCGCTAGTTTTGTATGCGCAAAAATCTAGCTCCACTGAGCCGTTTCCACCAGAGCTGTGCTGACCGAGGCGAGGTAAATGAAGCGATTCTATTGGTTCTTTACAAACACATCCTTCGCTACGCATCCTCGCACATCTCTGGTGGAAACGCAGCCTTAGGCTGTGATTCCACCAGAGATGTGCGATGGAAATGTGTCGTGCGAGGATGTCCAGCTGTGCTGTGAAAATGTGTGGGGGTTTCCACCAAAGCTGTGCGATGAAAATGTGCCTACGAGGATGTGTAGCGGAGCTGTGAAAATGTGCATTAATGTGTGGTGCGAGGATGCGTTGCGAAGCTGTGAAATGTGTCGACGGGGGTGCGGTGTAGTGGGAGCGGAGTAACGCAAACGCCTGCCTGCCTGCCGCTCACGTCTCACTTTGCTGTCGTCAGCGCTTGTAGTCGTACGCATGTTTCCGTGTTTGTGGAACACTTCTCAAACATACTCACAGTATGCGCAAACCTCGCAACCGTTCCTCGCAACACATCCCTCGTACACATCCCTCGTACACATCCCTCGCACACATCCCTCGCTTGTTTTGTATGCGCAAAAATCTAGCTCCGCTGATCCGTTTCCACCAGAGCTGTACTGACCAAGGCGAGGTAAATGAAGCGATTCTATTGGTTCTTTCCAAACATATCCCTCGCTACGCATCCTCGCACATCTCTGGTGGAAACGCAGCCTAACACCACCTACAAATAATTTCAACTCTGGTCTGTCTAGAATCGTGTACTACGAGTATACTCATAGATCATAGTAGCTGCTGGCGCGTCGATGTCACATACACATCATCATCATAATTCTCTCTCCCTTTTATCCCAATTCATTTGGGGTCGGCGTAGCATGTCTTCTTTTTCCATATTTCTGTATTTTTCGTCATCTCATCAGAAACTTTCCTCACGACATTTTCCTCATACCTCTGCATCACGTGCCCATACCACGACAACCGATTACCACACAACTTTTCGGTCACCGGCGCCACTTTCAGACTTCTTATGTGTACTCATTTCTTACTTTATCCTTTCGCGTAGTGTAGGAAAAAAACCTCTAAAGTACTTCCATATTTCTTTAAGTAATTTAGCAACATATTATGGAGTTTAACGGGCGAGTGAGTCTTCCGTATGATGACCGGCATGCTCATTTTTAGTTGTCTATACATAGAGCACGGAACTACCGAGAACCAACTAAATAACGTCACGCGTTTTAAAATTCCATGAGCATAATTGAAATGCGAACCGAACAGTTAGAATTATTGTAGATAACCATGAAAATAAACAGGTATTGCAGTTACCATGCATGTATACTTATTTTGTGTACTTATTTTTCTAATCGAAACCCGTAACTATCGCTTTCAACTTACGTTATGTTTCGATCGATGCGGCTACTCTTAGAAAAGATTCTCTTGTTAGTGACATAAATAGAGTGAAATTAAGCTAAAGATAATACAGAATACAAATGCGTCACCGAAGACGAATTGTCTCTGGGAGGTGGTGGCTGGTGTGTGATGCATTATACAGTCTTTTCACACATATTTTACCTCCGACGCGTCAGTGTCAAAATAATAGTGATTTTTATCCTAGTGCCACTGAAAAGTCCGTAAAATCATAATGATCTTTACGTTGGTCAAAATAAAGCTGCTATTGGGCTGTTGGTGTCAGAGGTAAAATAGTGTGGTTGGTGTGTAGTCGCATCTCGTCGGACACACGTCGCGGCGGCGGTGGGCGTAGGCAGGCGGCCAAACGTCGGCGACGTAGCTGTAGCAGCGGGCGCGGACCGCGGTGCTAGTGGTGTCAAGTTCGTCGCGTTTCCCGGCGTGCGCGCGCGCGTATAATTAGCAGTGAGCCGTGGGAGGCGCGCCGGGCCGCACCGAGTGGCGGCGGGCGATGCGCCGCCCGGGCCCCGCGCATGCTGCGCTTACATTACTTCTCGGACAACCCCGCGCTCGCCGTCGACGACGACGAAGAGTCTGTCTACTCCATCGACCTCATCAAGGAGTTCGAGGCCGTCGGCCGCGCTTGGAAGGCGTTCCTAGCTGACTGGCTCCTCAAAGGTGCCGCCGGCTTGTTTATATCACCCACGCTGCGCGAGCGCTTTTGCGCAACTCTACCTGTTGATGTTTGCGTTTTGTTTTCGTTGTGCCTGTCAGTACTGTGACGACGTGGTGATTGAGTCGTTATACTCAGGTGTCTTCAGCCAGTGCATTCACATCGCGGATTATCCACTTTCATGGAAATTAATTTGAATGCTGTTCTTTCATTACCTCTGTACTCGTTGTGGTAGAAGTTTTAGTTGGCAGGTATGTCATTCACTCGGAAGTTCATCAGGTATACGGAGTTACAGTTCCCCGGGTGTACCTTAATTACAATTATTTGGCATTTTTTACTGCAGTTTGCAGAGGATTTCCTAATCGAATATGAACCTAGAGGACTCAATGGCAAACTAATGAAGGTCTAAATATGAAATAATCTTACTGTTATAAATGCAAAAGCTTGGATGGATGGATAACTTATTCGTTACTCAATCATGCCAGAACGGCTGAACGGATCTGGATTAAATTTGACGTAGAGATAGATTATGGTCTGGAATAGCACATAAATTCTATTTTTTATTCCGGTAGTACGATTCCGTGGGACATTAACCGAAATCCACGCGACCGAAGCCGCGGGCATAAGTTAATTCACATAATTATTCGAATTCATTTTCACGTATGACTTCACGAACTCAGTCCACTTGAGGTTTGTAATGACGTCACTTCGAAAGCGCCGCGTGCACAACGCAACAGCAATGAACGTAAATAAACAAATAGGTATCCGCATCCAACATCTATTGAAAGTTATTCGGATAGCAACATCTTTTTATCTAGACGTTTAAGGTACCTGCGTCACAATATTTTTATAAACGCACGGGTTTTTTCAATCTGTCTTCTGCGGTTCTGCCAAAACTGTGTAATTCGTTGGTCGACCGGCGCTCGGTGGTCGGTCAACGTCAAGAAACATATCAGCTGAATATTTGGGATAAATAAGATACAAACACATTTATCCAGAATGAAATCAGCAGCTAACCCTCGGTTTCTAAAGACTGTGAACCCCTCGAAAAATCTTATTTTACAGAGCTTCTGATGGTTCTCTCCCAATAAAACTAACCTCATGTTAGCTGTAGTGATCAAAATAACCTCGACAATCACCATTTAACAAAATTCAAAACATGAAATTAAAAAAATCCCTTCGGCGAGCCGCAGGGGAGGAGGTAGATTTCGAAGAAGGTTCCACCCATATTTATTCTGGAAATTCAGAGGCTATAGCAAGCCACAGCAGCAGGCCGATGTTTTTTCAGGTTTTGTTTTGTTTTTGATTGAAGATTACGTCAATTGCCAAAAGTCTTGGTCGTCATGGCAACGAATTTGTTGACGTTTGACAATTAAACGTCTTAATGGTTATCATATTTTTTTAAATCCTCCCTTATGGAGTTTAGCATGGAAACACGCTCAATTTTTCAGTTATTATTTTTTATTTCGAAAACTATAAGTTTTATCGCTGAACTTTAAAAGTAAAAATTGTAGAATAAATAATTTGCTTTAAAAAAAATATGTTCTACGGTAAGTATGTTAACCTTTCGGAGATATAATATTTTTTTATTTTGGAAATATCAATCCCCTCCCCAAGTTAGGGGTTGCATCAGAAAAGTTAATTTTGAAGTTGTCCGTATTCTTACTCTGAATGTTAAAAATGTTAAACGGTTGCAAATTTTACAAAGGAAAAAAGTTATGGCCAAAAAACTGCCAAAAAACAATCACGGACTAATGTCCCGTAAGTGACAGAAGTTTATTTGACTGTAACGTTCTGACCACCATCATTTTTGAACCTTTGACGAAATTAGAAACAACTTGGAAGCCAACATTCAACAAAACACATCCTGTGGACCTCCAGATTTTGGCATGGTCGCGCCAACCGTAATGGTCACATGACCGAAACCACCAACCAACCACAACCACCAACCATATTCATGCATTCATCGCATAAAATTATCCGTAAAATAAAGCCAATTTCATGGATATCAAAAATGTTTTTAATTCTAATTACAGGTCCCCGCCGCCGCTAAAAAAACACCCATTATTTTTGTATGACCCTGTCGACAAGAAAACCTGACCTATCCGAGGCGGGACTATTTCTGTCCCATGTTTTACCTAAGCACCCTTTAGCGTTCCTAAATACAACAATAATTCACCGTAATGACTATCATATTTTCAGTTCTGCTCCGTGTTGCATTCATCACATCAAACGCATGACTCACGCGTTCGTAGTTTATCTTTGACTGCAATTGCAGTAGTGATAAAATATTTATTGCATTACATGAACTCTACTAATAGACGGCAATCGAGGCGCTAGAACACAAACAACACTATTTCGAGTGACGCGAGTGTTAAATTCAATCGCTTGCATAGAATTAGGTACTGTAAAATTAAACTAATAGATAAATGATTCAATTCGATTTGCGAAATCATCCAGCATCGCATCTTCCTGTACTTGTCCCATGTTACCTAGGTTGGGGTTGTTGCAAAACGTTTTGCGTTCATATTTTTCCACACACAATTCATACATTTAGTTTACATGATAGACAAAAAAATATTAGCTTGCTAACTAACATCGTGACTTTAGATGATACTCCGACTTCTAAAGCTAGAAATCTAAATTCCACATTTGCTTGAGATTGATCTCTAGCTCTGTTTCCAATAACCATCAAAGGTAAACTGAACGTAAACTAACAAAATCGAAACATCTACTGTCTCTTGCTCTAAGATATAGTTTATAAAAGCTGGTGGAACTTGGTTAGCTAAACTTCCATTCAAGTTTAGAGCACACATCAGAAGCTTTCCGTCTCTGTCTCTCCAGACTCGGTCTGCCCGGCGGATATTCTAAGACACAACTTTCATAATTGTAGCGAACACGTTCGTCGAACTTCGGTATACGCGGTTTCAACGCGATGTCAAGCCGGGTTATTCACCAACTGGACACGAGAGACTGAACACACGTGTGTCCAGTTGGTGAAACTCACAATTATTATTACTTATTGTTTCGTCATCTGGACATGCCAAAATTTTTACGCGTGTCCACATAGTGAAACTTAAATTAAATCACTTTTATGTTTTCGACAGCTGGACACACGTTCGCATTTTATCTGAATTCATGAGAAAGTACAGTCACGCAGATTGATTTTCTGTATCACAATTGTGCCGGACGGGCGTGATCCGCTGAAGGCGTGGATGTATAACGTGTACCTAGCGGTCTGCCTATACCCTTTCTACACCGGGCGCACGCATACACTATACTTCGCTCTCAGACGGCTCTGACGTCCTACACCTATTTAACTGTAGCCAATCTACGCAATCTCAGGCTTAGAACCTAATGAGGGAAGGAGGGTTTACTGGGAAATAATACACTGATAAACTTTCATTCAGGAAGCGATTCGGAGCAACTTCACAACTTTTTCACTGTTTTCCTTCATAATATGTTTGCCGTACTGATGACTACAATTCTTAGAAATGTTGTGTTTACTAAGGTACTCCGGAACTTTACTGTAACGAGAACCCTGATTCGCTTCCTGATTTTGGAAATTTTAAATGAAAATTTTGATTATCGATACATGTATCTTTTCGGAAAATTACAATTTTGTGCTTATATCTAAGTACATTATATACCTACATGATAATTATGGCTTCTACATAAAGTTATTTATGTACAAACATGAAAATCACAATAATCTTTATTGTAATTAGGAAATTATTTCCAAAAAAACCTGATAACTTTTCCAACAGTGGCTGGTTGAAGGATCTTCCAGGCTGAATTATAGTGCAACACAAAAGAGTAGAAATTGAATGAGGGCGCTGCGACCGCTCAGGTGGCAACCCAGTTAGTACGACCTAGCTGATCTTGATACTTGAATAGTATTATTGGTCTAATAGCTATAAATAATGAGAAAATAATTATTTTAAATAAGTATGTTTATTAATTCATTGCTTTCAATAAGTTCCTCATAGATAATAAATAGATTTGGTACGTAATAGTAATAAAACTACAAGTTCACTCAAATATATATTATGAGGGGCGACCCTTTCTGTGTATAGCTGGAGTCGAGAATTTCCCGCCGTTTTGCACAATTCTGCGCACTGTGCTTACAGAAACACCTAAAACAAACAAAGCATGTTATTAACATAAGCTTATAGATACAACTTTAAATTAGTGCTCTATCTTCATAAATAATATAACTGCTGTCAGTCCAACGAAAAAAGTCCCGCGCAAAACGCAAATATGTTCATAACGTGAAAATATTTTAAAATTGTTTCTTTCCATTAGTCGGTTGCTTCAACAAATATGGTATAGCAAAAAACTTACTTGGTAATACGCAATTAATTACATTAAATGTTGTTGCCTTACTATCAATGTTGTTAAGTCGCGCTATAACTACAAGGGTATTTGTTTATCTTAGCATAACCTCAAAAATGGTAGACAACCAATTTGTAAATACTATTTAGATCGAAAATTTTGCTCCCTGAATGTAATAATCGTTTTTAATTAACGTTTACTGCAACTTTCAATAGTTACTTACCAGTAAAATCTGCTGTACGATGGCAAACATCTTTGAAGTAGGATAGCAGCTTCCCAGCTTGTAATTCGGTCAAACACCGCATGAAAACTTAAACATTGTTTCACGGGCATCTCCACGAATTACCTTATTCATGATATGTCGCTGTTTTCCTGTCCACACTCAGAAATAACACACAAAAACCAAAATTCTAATGAAAAAAGAAACCGATCGAGAAGAATTGACAACTCAAGTACTAATTTTAGATGTTGCCAGAAAATGAAAAATTTTAGTTCCCAAATATTTAATTTCTACTCTTTTATGTTGAGCTATACACGAAAACTGTAGCTGTGACTGTAAGTATATAATTGCCATATACTAGACGAGTACGTGGCCTATCGAAAACTGTTACTTATTTTGTCGTGTCTGTATTTTTAGCCTGTAACGGTCCTTCAACTGTTATTCTGTTAGACCAAAATTTCCTATTACTGACGAATATAGCTGCGCTAGATTGTCATACTCTCGTCAAAGTGGTTTTCCTGAAGGGCTAAGTTATTAAAAAAGACTATATCCAGGCCTAGGTCGCAATCTAGGCGCCTGGATCTTACTAAAATACTAAATTAAACTATAAACTCCACTTGCGAGTTTATATGAGTCTAGCGCTTATGTAAATAACTGATATTTACTATTCTAATCACTGAAGGCACTTAATATTTGTCACTATATTGCCCATACACTGACTCTACACTGTGTTACTATAACAAAAACTATATGCTGATTAGGTGACGTTCGTCGCGAATAACAATCATATTCGGCCACTTTTCACTGTTGGGAACAGGTGATTTTGTATGTCAATGTAAAATATTCACCATTTCTGATATTTTTTTTTTTAATTCAGAAATTGTCAAAATCACCCGTTCCCAACAGTGGAACGTGGCCGAACATGATTGTGATACAAAACATCAATCTGCGTGACTGTACTTTCTCATGAATTCAGATAAAATGCGAACGTGTGTCCAGTTGGCGAAAACATAAAAGTGATTTAATTTAAGTTTCACTATGTGGACACGCGTAAAAATGTTGGCGTGTCCAGATGACGAAATAATAAGTGATACAAATTTTGAGTTTCACTAACTGGACACACGCGTGTCCAGTCTTTCGTGTCCAGTTGGTGAATAACCCGTCAAGCCCATGCCAAATGCGAGTCTCCCGCGTAGCTCACCCAATACACGTTGAAGTTTCCCTCGTTAAAATGTTTGACAGTGACGTGAAAAGTAGGAGTGCCTCCGATACCGATATATTGGCGAAATCGCGAATTTTCCGATATATCGGAATGCGCGATATTTTATTTATTTTCGATATATCGCCATATCGCCGATTCACCGATACTTTTTGAACTTCGCGCTTTATACAACCCGTCCCATGTGAACGCGCTACGCTATCACCGCGAATAGTTTGTCTACGCTCGGGAAAATCTTCTTTTACCGAATTATTTAAGAATGTTGTTCCCTGAATAAAAATCTCATAACTTGGAATTTTAATTATTATGTTTCGTCTTCTGATCGGTTATCATATCAATTATCATTTCTAAATAAATATTATTAAAAGTATGAGTAATTTTCTCTATTTCTAAAGCTACATCTTTTTATAGCTTTCTTTGAATCTTAACTGTCTGTAGCGGTATCGGCGATACTTTTTTTTATAAATATCTGTATCAGTATCGTATCGGGTGAAGTGCATGTCGATGCATCCCTAGTAAAAAAAAAAACTGTCATATTAAGGTGAATGCTTCGACCAGCCCGCGAAATTCAAATTTTCTTACGTTTTTGGCAAATTGCAAGCCAGTGCAAGGTTGTATGTTGATAAAATATTGGACGCGATTGTAAGACGTATGTAGTTACAGAATTATAATCATCAAAACCATCAATACAACCCTCCAAGTTCATAAAGGTCGAGAAACGATTTTTTCAAGGTCAAAGTCATTGCTAGACCTTTATGAACTTGGAGGGTTGTATTGATGGTTTGCAATTTGCCAAAAACGTAAGAAAATTTGAATTTCGCGGGCTACCCTGGAGCATCAGCCTTAACAGTAGGCGTTAGTCGAACCTACGAGAATACACGGCGTCAACGCGACGAAAAACTGCGAGATGCGGTATCCCGTTTAATTTATTTAGCTCACGGAATAAATAAAAAGAGATCATCAGCCCCTTTTTGTTTTTCCGTGGTTGACCTGGTGAACAACAATGGAAAATTTCTGCGCCACTGACTTAGAAACTTGTTCAAGCTAAAGTACTTTTAAATGAAGCTTGTTTTTTTATAACCCCATTTCATAGTGTCTGACTTTTAACTGCATTTAATGCCGGGGTAGGTAACTCTAGTTGCGGTGTGTCATTCTGCCCAGGTAAGCTTACTCTCAGGTCTCTCAGCGTCTCAGCGTTCTAAGCTGCCATTTAAAAATTGTGATCCGGAAACGGGGTTTCCGTTTCCGGATCACAATTTTTAAATGGCAGCTGGAAAAAGACTTTTTTGCTATACATAAAAGAAAGGAACTTACACATCTACAATAGGATTGTTTCTTTTGTTTTACCTAGTTAATAGTCGGAGTAACATAATTAGAAGCGTTTTTCGCTCTGCAAGCTATCTTTGCCACATAGCTGGTATGAGCACCAGCCCTTCAGTTCCATTCAGTTTAAAAAAAATGTACTTTAAGTCTTTTTTCCCTTACAACAAAAAACACAACCTTTTTTCTCACCCGTCTAGCTACTAATACCATCCATACGTTAATATGGCGTAAAGGGAGGTACCAGAGCAATTGCATTTTTTTTTTGAAATCCTGTCTTTAGTGTCTATGAGTACTGAGCTCGATTTCTAGACCACTGTGCGACGCCGTGCTGTAGCTTTGCAGTTGCGGTGTCGGTTACCATGACCTTTTTTTTTTTTTTTCTGATGGTATATCATCAAATGACTCCTCCCGCTCTGGGCGGAGCAGGAGGGAGTGTCAGACTTTTACTGACTAAAACCCATCCATGTTCCTTCATCGCCCTTTGTGTTCCGGGGCCACGGTATCTCGTTCGAACAGTCCCGCAACCCCGGCATGACCTTTAGACTATGACCTGCATTAGCACATGGGGCACTTTCTTTCTCGGTTGCAAGTAACCGTAGGAAAATTTACGAAATCCACACGGGCGATTCCCTCTCATAGAGAGGAGGCCTGTGTCCCAGCAGTGGGAACATTAATAGGCTGATGATGATGATGACACGGGCGAAACCGCAGGCAAAAGCTAATAAATAAAATAAAAATAAAAATGCCTTTTATTTCCTAAAAACATGCTACAATTTAAACCTAATAATTTACCTTAAAAACTAATTAAAATATATATTGTGCAAAATGTTGCTCATCTGCTTATATTTATAATATAGTACTTTTTTTTCCAATTAGCAACTTTATTATTGTTAACTTATTATATAACATTAAATTAGGAACCCCTCTCAGGTGAAGGCCTCTTCCAAAGTTTTCCATTTTTCACGGTCTTGGGCTATCTGTATCCATTGCGGCCCGGCTATTTTCTTAATGTCGTCCTCCCATCGCGCGTGGGGTCTACCTTTATGACGTTTGCCCGGGGGACCCTGCCATGATGTTATGGTTTTGGTCCATCTGTGATCTTTGAGTCGCGCTACATGTCCAGCTCATTTCCACTTTAATCTTTGTGCATGGTTTAGAGCATCCATTGCTTTTGTTTTTGCCCTTATATCTGTATGCCTTATTTTTTTTATTTTCATCATACTCCGCTCCATTCCCCTTTGACATGTGAGGCAAAAGCTATTTGTTTATAACTCGAAATGAACGCAAAAAGTTATCAAGGTATCAGATATCAAGGCCAACAGTGTCAGCTACCTAAATAATGATGTCGTGACTTCCATAAACATAATAGGTACTCCAACGACGAATTATTGTGCATTAAGCTCTGCTTACTTTTCAACACCTTTTCACTTCCATCTGCTAATTGCTACCAATGAAATAATCGGTATTATCCAATAGTATTATATTGTTTGAGAGTTACGAAATCCATTGTTTGTTCCGCTTCCTGGGCGTTTTTTTTGTAACTCGATATTGGGACGTGACCATCACAATGCCTTCAACGCGGAATATTTTTAAAGACAATAGGGAATATGCATAATTTTTTTTTATTATTTCGATACGGAATGTTAAAGTACTATAAAAATAATGACAAAAAGCGAAAACAAGACATAAATCGGCCAAACAACACAAAAGTTATCACCATTTAAACTTTTGTTTCTATCTCTTTCTAGATAAACGGAATTTGCTACGGATTTTGTACGTCGATGCAGCGAATGACGTCATTCGCTGTATCGGATCTCTCTGTCTAATCAGCAGTTTCAAATGCTTATAACTTACCTAGTATTTTTTAAAGAAATTAAAAAAAAATCACTTGGCTATTTCTGATGTTTTAATACGTTTTGTTTAGAGTGATAAAAAAAGATCATGCATATGCCCTATTGAAAAGCGTTTTCTTGTTGATGATTAGGGTTGCACCTCAGCTAACAGCCCTGGGCAGGCAGTCTCGACATAGATAGCGACAAATTCGCTAACTTTCGATCGCTGATTACTAAAGAATAAATTCGGTTGCAATAATGATGCTTGCCAGTAACGCAAGTCTTTACATCCAAGATGCGATTTTCACAAGCATCATTATTGCAACCGATTTTATTCGTTAGTAATCAGCGATTGAAAGTTAGCGAATTTGTCGTTAACTCTGTCGAGACTGCCGGCCCTGGAATAGCACTTTTCCATGTTCCTATATATCCTTTTCTGACGTGAGGTTCATCTCTTAGTAATGACTTGAAGATAAAGACATAATAACAGCTTATAAATAATTCACCATGTAGTTTGGTAAAATACAACTGAATGAAAAAAAAAACATGATTATGGTATATTCCTTGTCGATTTAAATAAAGGTTCAAAAGTTACTGAAACTGTAAGTTACCTGTATTTATTTATTTAAACTTCATCCACAAGGCCTTCTCAAGTTATCTCTTCCAGTTTTAGTTAATCTTACGACAATAACACCTCACTTTAGCGACGCGCGACGTTCCCAATACGTGTCTTGGACGAGATTCAAACCATTTCTCCTCCGACAATATTGGACAACCCGGTTATAAGATACGGACTTTCAAGAATATTGAACAGCGCAGGCGGATAAAAATTAAATTTTAGATGCAGAAACATTGAATAATTCTGTACATTATTAGGTACACGTGGCGGTTGGTAGCGTGTGCAACATCGAAGTTCTACAAAGTTTGATTTAGTTGCACTGCACACCACAGTCGTCATCTTCCTGATGACTGTGGTGCGAAAACTTTGTAGAACTTCGTGCTGTCACGAGCACTAAATATGTGTACTCTGACCTATCTTGTTTAATGTTGTTACGAACATAGTATTTTGAAACCCACACCATGATTAACTTCCTAACTTAGGTATCTCAAAGTTACAAAAGTTTTTCTTGAGAAAATCGCTTTTAAATTTTGCTCTGTGTATACTTCATGGTGATAATACAGAGTACAAGTGTGCTCGGTGGTGTCCATTTACTGGTAAGTTAGTTGCATGAAAACATCACAATGACATGCATTCCTGTGTTATTTAATACTTCTCAATCAAAGCGCTAGGACTTCGTAATGCGATGACTCTTGAAATTAATAGGGAGACTGTACTTATACTGGATGACTTTATTATCACTTTCCAAAAAAATGGGTATATTATGTGAACGGAGTAGAAGCTTATGGCATACCTAGTTTGTTTTAAGTTTAAGTACTTGAAATTTGTAAATTTCAAGTAAACTCTTCATATTAGAACAAAGAAAGAGAAATTTTTAATACGCATATTGCGTATGATTTGAATTTCGAAGTTTTTGAATTTTCATTTTCGCAAAGAAAAAAAAACTAAGTATGACATTTGCTTCTACTCCGTTCCCATAATTATACCCATTTTTTTGGAAAGTGATAAAAAAGTAATCATGTATATTATATGGTCATATTTTTATTCAGTAATCCAAATAAGTAAAGACGGAAATATAATCCTTATTAAAAATGTGAAAGTAACTCTCAAGTAACATTTTCACGCATTAACGGTTTAGCGTATTTTGGTTTAATTTGGCACACGGGTGGACCACAAATAGGATTTGACTGGTCATTTTATGCTATTCATGTTTTAATATATCGGGCATGTGGTGTTCTTAAACATTTCGACCTAGATATCTTCGAAAAAGTATCAACTGCCATATTCGATAGAAAACTGAATTCGGTATTCCATATAAAACGTATATTTTTGGACTAGTCTCCACTGACACAAAACACGCATTGCCGAAAATTCTTTTTTTCTTGTGTCGAAAACGTGTATATATACTTAACATTTTTATTTACCTATTTATTTGCTCACAAACGCCAATTTTAATACTGTATAATTATTTGAAATTAAATCAATACATAATTACATTAGAAATCGTATCATAAGTTATCAATCCGTTAATTATATTTATCGATAACACTAAAATATTATAAAATTATTCAATATAAAAAAAAAACTATTCAATCCACTAAAATAATGAACAATAACATCCATATAATAATTACAATCATCGCAGTTCTTTATATGTATCATTAGTCATTAATAAAAAAAAAACCGGCCAAGTGCGAGTCGGACTCGCGCACGAAGGGTTCCGTACCATTATCTATACATTAGACAAAACGGCAAAAAAATCACGTTTGTTGTATGGGAAGCCCCCCTTAAATATTAATTTTATTCTGTTTTTAGTATTTGTTGTTATAGCGGCAACAGAAATACATCATCTGTGAAAATTTCAACTGTCTAGCTGTCACGGTTCATGAGATACAGCCTGGTGACAGACAGACGGACAGACGGACAGACAGCGAAGTCTTAGTAATAGGGTTCCGTTTTTACCCTTTGGGTACGGAACCCTAAAAAGATAGATCGAAAAACTCTGATTGGTAGAATTTTAGTATGGCCAGTGACCCCAGTTATAGACAGTATACATAGGGTTTTAGCAGTAAAATGCAACAAAGAAAATTCCACCCACTGGCTAGGCGAGCTTTTTTAGGGTTCCGTAGTCAACTAAGAACCCTTATAGTTTCGCCATGTCTGTCCGTCCGTCCGTCTGTCCGTCCTCGCTTAATCTCTGTGACCGTTAGCACTAGAAAGCTGAAATTTTGTACTAATATGTATATCAATCACGCCGACAAAGTGGTAAAATAAAAATTGGAAAAAAATGTTTTATTAGGGTAGCCCTGTAAAGTGGGAAGTGTTTTTTTTTTTTAATTTCAACCCTAACGTGTGATATATTGTTGGAAAGGTATTTAAAAATGAATAGGGGTTTCCTAAAATCATTTTTTGATAATGTCAATAATTTCGGAAATAATCGCTCCAAAAGTAAAAAACAATGTGTCCGGGGGGGAACTCTAACTTTTGAACCATAAGTTTAGAAAATATGAAAAAAATCTGAAAAGTAGAACTTTATAAGGACTTTCTAGGAAAATCATTTTGAACTTGATGGAAACAACAGTTTTTGTACAAAAAAGACAAAAAGTTGTACAAAATAATTTCTGGACTAAGTTTGTAGTATATTCGTGAACACTTATTGTGACGGACGGGAAACTACGGAACCCTACACTGAGCGTGGCCCGACACGCTCTTGGCCGGTTTTTTTCTTTTTTACGTCTAACAGCACTCCACTAAATGGGTAGCCAGCACAAGCTTGTCTAGAGTAGCCTTTTTTCTATGATTCTGTAATAAAACTTCAAAGCTCTGAAACTGTAATTTAATACATCTGCAAGCCTTATCTCTTTGGCTACATCAAAGCAAAGCAGCGTAAGAGCATAATATTATAAGTTGTATCCATTTGCTTGAAGTTTTAATTAATTAATCCTTTCTTCTGATAAAGTTTATCCTGTTTCCTTTGGGAGGAAAGATAATTTGTTAAACTTGTGCTTTTATGCACGGCTTTTGCACCGTGGCGTGGCCCCGGAACACAAAGGGCGATGAAGGAACATGGATAGGTTTTAGCCAGTAAAAGTCTGACACTCCCTCCTGCTCCGCCCAGAGCGTGAGGAGTCATTTGGCGATTTCCTATCCGAAAAAAAATGTGCTCTTTTTTCTTTACCTACATTTTATTGATGAATTATTTATTCGACAAATAAAATCTTCCTTATTGAAGTCGAGTGCAAGCCTAGTACTTTGGTCGCCAAAAAGAAGATTTCATTCAATACATGTTAGATATTAATTAGATAAATTAATTTAGAATAGCCTTGTTGTCTCCTAAAATATTAAATGTATAATTTGTGTTAAATAAATATAATTTTATTTGCAAATAAAAGCGTTTCACTTTTTGTTATATGTATTGTGTACTTTTGCAATCTCGTGGTCAAGCGTAAACTTTTTAAAACAGATGTCATTTGTTTCACGAGTCGACGTAAAGGGATTCGACGCAGGGGGTATGATTCAGATAAAACACGACTTCACAAATAATTTATACAGGGTGTAAAAGACGTCTTCACGAAGCCGTCAACCAAGCATTCTATACATCAAACTATGTAACTCTAAGTAAAAATTATTGATGGGAAATGACTTTTTTTTTGGAGTGAAAAATCATGTTTTGTGGTAGAACTCAATGTAACGCACTCAAAACATTGTGTGCGATGGATGGATTGTATAGTACAGGGGTCGTGAAGGTTTTTAAAAAACTAACATTAAAAACTTGTATTTAAAAAAAAAAACTCGTCAAAAAGTTGGAACTTTGATGCCCAATATATCCGTAATTAGAAGGTTCTCAGGTATGGTGTAGAACAAAAAAATGGTCGCAATGACGGGGAGAACAAGTGCCTTTCAGCTTCGTTATGAGGTTTTTTACACCCTTGTACTCCTTATTTCTGCCCCAGCCCAAAATGCACATTACACAGAATAAACTGAACTGCACATACGGAGTAAAGTTATAACTTGTATTTATTCAGACGGCCTTTGTGGTGATTTCAGTCGGAATACATTCTATTTACTCGTTTTGTTTGCTTTTTGTATAGTAGTGGAACTCATTAATTTTTTTGATTAAATTCATTTCTACGGTTACGGTTATTCCAAAAGGAGTCATCATCTGGCTAGCCTTTTCCCAACTATGTTGGGGTCGGCTTCCAGTCTAACCGGATGCAGCTGAATACCAGTATTTTACATGGAGCGACTGCCTATCTGACCTCCACAACCCAGTTAGTACCGGGTAATACGATACCCGTTGGTAAGACTGGTTGTCAGGCTTTTTGGGTCTCTGACTACCTAACGACTGTCAAAGATCTACAAATGACAGCCGGGACCAACAGCTTAACGTGCTTTCCGAGGCACGGAGGAAACAAAAGGAGTGCTGTGGCAATTTTAAATGGGGTCTGCCCCAACACCAAGTAACTTGGGACAAGGTTTTATAGGTGGGAGGATGATATTTTTTAGTATTTTTATGGTTAAAAGAGAATGTTCAATACAATCACGGAACATCGTCTATCTTGAGCCCATTACGACGTGGTTAAACAAATTTTATTGCCCATAAAAATCGTTTAAACTTACTTTATGCATTCAAATTACTACCTTTTTTTTCGGTTGGGAAATCATCAAATGACTTCTCCCGCTCTGGGCGGAGCAGGAGGGAGTGTCAGACTTTTACTGGCTAAAACCCATCCATGTTCCTTCATCGTCCTGTTCCTTCATCGTTCAAATTACTACCTTACGAGTCATTTGCTTTCTCACAGTTAGTTAGGTTAGGTAATAAGTTAAATTCAAATGAAGTATAAAATCGACGATTGAAATTTTCACCACCTATGTTCTAAATAAATCTACTGGATTTTATGTGCAGTCGTTATAACATGTATATTGCGCTGAAAATGTCAAATACATCAAACAGGCAAAGCCACTAGATATCTATTAGTTTTGGCAAAGAGTGTTGAATTGTCTGATGCGAAAGTATTCTGGGATCTATTTTGCGATCTAAATGAAAAAATCAGTAGTGACAGTCTATCCTAAGTTCAATTTAAGCCGAACATACACTTCTTATTAGCGTATCGAAATATGTTTGGCCCAAAATACAGAAAAAACATAAAACATGCACTAATTTTACAATTTTTAACACTACTCAATTATTCGAAACTAGCTTCTGCTAGCGGCTTCGCCCGCGTGAAGTTTGTAAATTGTCCCATGGGATCTTACTACCGGGATAAAAATCCTATGTGTTAATCCAGGTTATAAACTATCTGCGTGCAAAATTTCATCCAAATCCGTTCAGTAGTTTTTGCGTGAAAGAGTAACAAACATACATACATCTATGGTCACAAACATTCGCATTTATAATACCTATTAGTTAGGATTACGGTTTTCTGACAAGTTGTGATGGGAACTAGATAAAAAAAATGGTATACGGGGTAGATACGGTAAACGAGGCAGTAAAGGGAACTACTTAAACTGTTGCAACTACACGAAATGGTGTTACGAGACTAAACATTTTTTTTGGTTAAATATTTCAAACAAAATGTACTTATGGAAAAAGGCTTTTGCAATTTCTGACTTTTTTAGTTCTCCAACATGGGTTCGGTAGAACTTTTCGATCAGCGTTAGAAACAGGATCGATTGGCATCAAAATAAATGCCTTGTGTAAAATGGCCATTTTCTTGCTAACTGTACATTTTTTTTAAAATCTGTGAATGCCGATCAAACCTTCACGAAAAATTATGGTCAGTCTCCTAAGACCGTTTTCGCGTAAAGTTAATCTCAATGCTTTACCTCCCAAAGCTTTTCGTTGAGTATCACTTGCTCATCAAAAATCAAGGCCTATTTTTAATTTAAGACTAATGGGTCCCGACCGTTACCTAAACCTGAATGAAATTTCAAGTTACTGAGAGTTTTTTTTAATCTGTGAAGAAAACCCATTCATGTCGTCTAAACCAATAATTATTGACACAAGTATTTGACACGAGGATTTACGCTAACGCGGTCCTGTATTCTGAACTCTATTCATGCTATTACATGGCTCAGTGATGCAGATAATTATTTGCATGCAGGCTTTTGACAGATCCTGAGGTAGATTAACTGCAACCGACGTGTTTTTTGATTGCTTGCCCTTGATGGCTTTGCACTTTCTAAAGGAAAAACTTATCGATTTCTGTGTCATCAATACATTGATGACACAGAAATCGATAAGTTTCAAATTGCATCGTTAGTTTCGTTGGAGGAAAGCGACATTTTCTTAATTATAATTATCAATAATGTATGGGTAATTCCATAATTAAATCACCCTTGTAAGAACCGAATAGTATGTTTTATGTTAAGTTTGAATATCGGGGGTAACCGTCAGAACTACTGATCCAATTCTTTGAGACGTTGCCTTGCCCGTGGGATAATTTTAACATAAGCTATTTGGTGATAATATGGATCATTGTGGCATGCAAGCTACTTGCATTTACCTGTTCAAGTTACACGTGTATTCTTATAATATATATATATATATATATATATTATAATTATGTATATATATATATTTATATTATATTGTCCCACTACAGGGCAAAGGCTTCCCTGCCCTCTTTCAACTTTTCGCGATCTAGTGATATTGTAGGTTAATCCTTTGAGAAAAAGTCCAACTAATCCCGCCATCTCGGTATGGCGCGTTGTCGTTTCTTGTTTCGTTTTTTGTTTAGACGGTATCTATTGAATTGAATGATTATTTTTGCCAATTACTCCTCCGACATACGGCAGATGCGACCAGCCAGTTCCATTTCAACCTAGCAGCTGTAAGGTCAGCATCAGCTATTTGAATCTGTAAAGATCGCAAAACATGTAATACAACTAGGGATGCCAGATGTCCGGTTTTCGACCGGACAATCCGGTTTTCTTTATGCTTGTCCGGTTACAAAATTCTTGGTAAACACAGAACAGATTGTCCGGTAAGATAAAAATCGTTCATTATTTCTAGCGAACAGCGCGAGCGTGTCGTAGGACCAATTAATTGAGTTGTGGTCAATATCACCATGGAAGCAGCAAACTCCTCCTGAAGGCATTTACGAAGAACTAGCTGCACTCCAAAGTGTTTTCTCTTCACTGGAAGGGAATTCGCTTAATATGTGGTGCAAATTTTTTAACAACGAAGCAGCGCCAAATTTGTTGAAAATCGTACAGTATACGGTATCTTCAGCGTCATGGGAAATGTATGGACCGATGAAAGAAACCGTCTCGCCGTACATACTGTAAAAAATGAATTGTGGGTTTTCTTTAATATAAATGTTAGTTGCACTGAATTTAAAGATGCCATCGCAGGCAATAAGACTTTATTAAAAGCAGTCAGGTCGAGTTCTAAATATATAAAAAGTAGAAAGGCGTTTAGTAAGTAAGTTTCCATTACACAAAGTACATTTATCTATTAAGAAATAAAAAAAATTAAAACTTGTCCGGTTTTTTCTTTGAACACATCTGGCATCCCTGAATACAACTTACAGTCACTGTTATTGTTACTATCAGATGTTAATGAGTGTGTTTCCTAATCCAGGGTACTAATTATAACGATCATTAAGTGGTTTTTAATGTTATTACTTTCGCACTTTTTGGAAAGAAAATACATTCTTTGAAACGTATTATATCATCAGTAAGGAGTTAAAATTTAATCAGCGACTAGTAGAACAATAGTTCACACATAATGGCGTTGACCTTGTGTCGTTCAACATTAAAATTGTTTACGGAAATAGTGACAAAGACTATCTTCACGGTCACTCGTTATTAGTTTATGGACAAGAGAATTGGTAATACAGGTGTCCGTCTAACTATGGATAGCCAACTGGTATTTCCAACGGAAAATATCCTGGCATCCTTTGAAGCTATCAATCAGGAAATTGTCACGTCTTCGTCTGTTTTCATCTTTCATATCTCTATTCCATCAGCAGTTATCTTAGTTACTGCCTCATTCCAGCTTCCTGTCACTAACTTTATCTCATTTTTTTTCTTTGGTCTTCCTCAATGTCTATATAGCCTCTCAATGCATATAGGTTCATAAACAGACTTAGTAAACTTTCCATATTGTGCACAACTTTTATAGTAGGTACTGTCCGGGCCAAGACGAGCCAAGCTAAGCGCATGACACTACCTACCTTTTCTCGAAACGCTTCGTCGTTTTTAGGGTTCCGTACCCAAAGGGTAAAAACGTAGTAATAGGGTTCCCTATTACTAAAACTTCGCTGTCTGTCCGTTTGTCCGTCTGTCTGTCACCAGGCTGTATCTCATGAACCGTGACAGCTAGACTGTTGAAATTTGACAGATGTTGTATTTCTGTTGCCGCTATAACAACAAATACTAAAAACAGAATAAGATTAATATTTAAGGGGGCCGCCCATACAACAAACGTGATTTTTTTGCCCTTTTTTGCTCGATATCAATAATGGCAACAGGTGGTACGGAACCCTTCGTGTGCGAGTCCGACTCGCACTTGGCCGGTTTATTATGAACCCTTATAAAACTTGGGTTTGGATTATACCAGATAAACAAAATTCTCGGTTTATTAAACAAATAAAGTTTTAATTGCATTTCTTGGCCATTTCGTTACTACAAGAACTATTGTGTAACAGAAAAGTAATGAACAGTGGATACATTTTTCACCTTACGAATGTGAATGTAGCGAAATGGCCAAGCCAAGGAGTTTGTGAAGTTAGACCTTGTAGAGTTAGGCTTGTAGAGTTAGAAGCTTGGCTCTACATGAGAACTTTTTGACAGTGCAAGTCATGGTCTCGTCTTGGCAACATTTTACATGAAAATGTTTTTGGTGGGTTTTATTTACCATATATATGCCAGTTGGGTATATCCGTATCATACACTTGTTTTGGAATATATAAGGAAACAAAGTAAATCAGCTGTTAGGAAATACAGTAAAGCAGCTTCGTGGCATGTACCTGTAGTAATGTACAAGGATAAACTTGGTGTTTTACTCTTCATGTCCCCAATTTTGGAATACATGACATCATAATAATATGTATTGAACGTACGTTTGCATATCATCAAATTGTTGGTATAGGAAGTCTTTTGGCCTAGTTATTTAAATAAATCGAGCCAGCCTAGACCTGTCTGATTCGTAGCAGATCAGTGATCACCTTCAAGAATCTTTCATGTTTACTACCTTTTGCCCGCATCCACAGAACTGTAAAAAGAATAGAAGGCTATGTGGGCGCGACAGGCGCGTGACCTGCGAACGGACGCATTAGTCGCCTGAGTACTTTGAAGAAGTTTACAGCTAAGGTGTTTTTGGTAAAGTAGACTTTATGGGAGCAGCGGTGGCCCAGTGGTGGCGGCCCCGACTTACAAACAGATAGTCGTGGGTTCGAACCCAGGCAGGCGCATTACTTTGTGTAATTTATTTCATCAACACTGCTCTCAAAACGGTGAAGGAAAACATCGTGAGGAAACCAGCATGTCCTAGAACCAAAAATTCGAAGACTTGTCACATCTACCAATCCGCACTGGGCCCGCGTGGTGGATTATAGCCCATTCTCTCTCAAAGAGAGGAGGCCTGTGTCCCAGCAGTGGGAACTTTAATAGGCTGATGATAATGATAAGACTTTATGTGCATAAAGGAGCTAAAATAGTGATTAGGTACTTGCAGAGCAAGAAGCCAAGTTTAAAAATCGGGTACTTACTATTTTCACCGGCAAGTTTTAAATTCATGCATGTCCTCTTCTTCCATACATCTCTATTACTCATCATGTCGGCAGTCACCTTCTTTCTACCCATATCATCCTTCACACAGTCCATCCATTGTTTCTTTGGTCTTCCTCTACTCATATAGCCATCTACAACAATCACAAACTTATGAAAACACCACTTCATAATCTTTATTCTTAATTTGTATTTCTTTTTATTGTATTACATTTAAGTTTTTGTTCATTAGCTGTAGCGCTCCCTGCTACTGTTATTTGTATTTGCTGTATAATTGCTCTCAATAATGTATCCGAGATAAGGAGACCATGAGACCCGTAGCACAGGTTTTTACTTAGTATGGGCTCCTGTCTCCCATCTTCACAACGTTTTTGAATCCTAAACTGTTTACATCTAAATATTTGTGGGAGAAAATAAATAAATTTGAATTTGTCTTTTAAACGTGTGCGACTAGCGACAGCGGGCTCAATACAAAAACCGACACCTTTCTTACCTTTTTTATTACTGTTCTGTGGCCGCATTCTTGTTCAAGTGTACCATGTCGGAAATAATCACGGGAACCTAGGTAAATCCGGGATAGAAAGTCGTATGTCCTAACACAGTTTATGGTCTATCCATTGTGCCTAATTTAAACCAAAACTGTTCAGTCGTGAAAGTTAACAGATAAAGTTACTTTCGCAGTTATATAATATTAGTAGCTATGGCTTTTGGCGACCTATATTTTTGTTATTCAGTGGTATCCGTGGTAAAAGTTGTCAAACAATAGACAGATATGCAAATAAATTATGTAAAAATTGGCCCCTTTTATCTATACAGTAGCACAATATTTGCGCAGTAGGCAAATCGCTATTTACTGGCTATTATGAAACGTGCAAGGCTCGTAGTAAACAAGAATAATCAAAATTTTATCGAAAGGGAATTCAGCATAACAGAATTGTAGCGATTGTTTACTAATCGATTAGAACTCAATGGCATTCTGTTATATAGGTTTCTAATTTGCAATCATTAACAAAAATTAACATGATTGGTACAATATCAACTCGTATCAAGTCGTATTCTCTTTATCTATCGATCAGTCAATATTATCTTTACTTATATCACACATTTTCAGAACATAATGCGTATACAACGTAATTAGCGTCACTCAAATCTTTAAACAAATGTTTCTCCAACATGTATCTCTCATGTTTATTGTTTAAGTCAACAACGACTCGTTTACCTTCATTTTAATCGAATTCCTTTCATAAAATCTTAAAAAACGCACACACAAGGAAACACTAAAATAATACTTATCATCACACTGTTGAAAATTATCCAATGGCATTTCGAGTGTGGTAGAGTGTATAACGTACCTACATATACGTATGTTAGTGTATGTACCAAGTTTATATATAGGCATCAAAAATGAGTCATTTCTTATTTCATGTCCGCGTTACCGTACAATGAGCATGTTCCGATGTACGTAAATACTAAGTTTTTTCTTATGATGCTCTTTTCAGAGGAGGATGAGTCCCAGATATTCGTCAAGTTCTTCAAGTTCCACAAGTGTTACGACCTGATACCGACTTCGGCGAAGCTGGTGGTCTTCGACACTCAACTCCTGGTCAAGAAGGCGTTCTTCGCTCTCGTTTATAACGGTCAGTGTAAACAACTGTTAGCGTATCAAGGCATTTATATCATGTTGAGTACAATATCTCAGGCTAGTTTACTACCACTCGTGTTTTTGTGTTGCCACAAAAATATATTTACTCATCATTATAATGCCGCTGTTATCTGCACGTTATTTTTCCTGTTATTCAATGTCATCGCTGTTGTACCGTGTTTTATTAACCATAGATAAATATTTAGCGAATCTTGGTATCACAAAATTGTCATTGATAAAATAGTAGTTATAACAATTTTGTGACACCTTGACCTACTCTCTTATAATAGCTATGCGTTCATCTTATATAACTGAAAACTTTAAGCCAAGTCAGAGGCCCATGGGTGACGTAGACACTCTGACACTAGTCCCCGCCAGATAAGTAAGAATTAAAGGTCATTCACCCGCATACATTTATTAATTATAAAAAAAACAAGTCATAATGTATTGTCGGGGTAGATAAATTAATAAAAGAGCAATGACCATTAATTCTTACTTATCTGGCGGAGACTATAGGTTAGACACTAACCACGTTAGAAAGACTGAAAACCTTATGTCAGCGAATGCACAAAAAAAGCGTTGCGATTTTTTCTCTATTGCGTCTAAAGCGATTTAAGTAGAGTATATAATGCCATGCGAGGATTGCGAGGTGACTATAGAAATCAACTGATAATGTAATATTTCTGATTTATTTATACAGCTTTGGTGTTTGCAATGTTCGGCCGAACCCCATAAGAAACAATACGGCCGTGTTGCCATGGAAACTAAGGTGTATATCGTTCCTGCATTTTTTAAACTGCAATGGCTTATTATAAATCTTGATTCACGACTGTTACAACGCTAGTTTTTTAAATGTTGCTATTTATAGGAATACAATAATAAAACATGCAATTCCAAAACACGGATTTATGACCGGTCTTACGCCAGACTTAAATTATTTTTATCAATCTTATTAGAAGATAAGGATATACGATAAACGGTTCATTGAACTTTAAGGTTTCTGTGTGAATATTTTTAATTACCCATTGATAGGCGCCCAGTTGCTTACAGTCTCCACCACGGGGCTGTATTGTTTCTTAAGGAGGTTAAAGAGTAAGTGACAGACGAAAGAGGTAGAAGGGCTATGGTGATAACAGATATTCATTTAGGATTAAATCTACTTAAAAATCCAAAATTCGTTCATGACAACGCATAGTCTAAAGTTCTAAACTAGTCTGTCTGGGTCTAGAAGCGAAGCGTAAAATGTTGCACAAAAGTTCCTTAAATTACGAAAGCTAAGGCAAGATTTTTTTTTTAAGATGAAATCCCTATGAAAGTTAGTCTTTTTGGCCGATAAGACATCCCACCGATCACACGGCTTGTTAATAAATAAGTGTTTCAATTCTCTCACAGATTCTCTGGTCTCTTCCGATGGGGCTCAATTCAACGGATATTAAGACCCGGGTATTTCGATATCGGTGAATAAGGAACCGGCCGACGTACAATAGGGCGATACCTATCTACGGCTCGACTAGACGACCTATATTTGTTGATAGTGAGACAATGTTTAAGATGGTTTGTCTCAGACACTGTACCTCAAAACAGATCATACTATCTGTCTACGAGCGAGTCCCGGGAGACCCTAAACTCGCCTCCATATCTTCCATAGCGATGTTACACCAAAATCAGCTCTTTTTAACCGACTACAAAAAAAGAGGAGGTTCTCAATTCAACTGTTTTTTTTATAACTAAGCCTAAAGTATGTATGTTTCAAAAAATTCTGATCGCGTGTATCTAATACATACTTAGTTTGAGTCTACTATACTTCCCTTATGACTCTCGTTTTGCGGGTTTTTGGGCACATAAAAGCCAGCTGCCTTTCAGCACTATCTGACGAGAAGCAAGATTTAAATCTCTTCCTGGCAGCTGGGTTCAATACTTGAGAGTATTGTTCAATATGTTCAATGGAGCCTTCGGTACGATACACGTCGCCAGTAAAAAGCCGCCATTTCACATTTTATCTGACACTTATGCCTTCAGCTTGTTACAAACAAACCGTTTAATGTGGTTCGACATAGTCACTACCTGCAATATAGCATCTATTGTTTGCTGCAGTTAGCCATGGTACATTCAGACGAGCATATCATTTGTCACGGTTAATTGTTGTGCTTGTAAACACGCCTCCGGTGGCCCAAGCTTGCTATCCATTGGTACTTACGAATAGGAACACATAAAGCATTAACAGAACTGGTATTTAGCAAATTGTGGTGCAATTAGGTCTTATTGTTGTCAGGTAATATCATAGAATCTCTATAGATGGTGGTTGTGTCTGACACATCATAGGTAATCAGTAATCAATCATGTACGTATATAACACTGATATCATTACGTCTACTAGTTTGTAGAAGATTATAACAAGTGTAGCACATCAATCAAGTTTTGATTGCGTTTAATAATGGTTCAGCGCTGAAAATAGGTTTCTACTCCAATTTCTCCTAAGTGTCAATAAAGCTTAGGGCTTATACACGATAATAGGATACCCTCATCCCATTGGCAAACTGTGTTAGTGGCCTACATGCAAAATTCATTGTTTTTTATGGCTGTCGTAGATATTTTTTCTCTTTGTTGATGCTATACGGAGCTAACATTTTGGATTCGTGTTCTGAATCTGTGCTAAAATTTTGTTTAACGATGTCTGTCACACTTACACCGTGTATGCTGTATAGTCAAACCTCGCATACCTATTCGTAGTTCTCAATCTTACTAACGAATGAAAAACGCAGATTTTGAAGTAAACATATTATAAGAATTCTATAGAGAACTAGAGACCAGCTTTGTATCAAGTGTTATTATAATTATGTTTGTACAACCGGGAATTTCATAAGAATGACAATTCATGACCAAAGCATTGAAAATTCATTAATATTATTCCGGATAGTGGAACCAACTCAGGGCCGGCAGTCTCGACAGAGTTAACGACAAAATCGCTAACATTAGATTGCTAATTACTAACGAATAAATTCGGTTGCAATGATGATGCTTGCCAGTAACGCAAGTCTTTACATCCAAGATGCGATTTTCACAAGCATCATTATTGCAACCGATTTTATTCGTTAGTAATCAGCATTGAAAGTTAGCGAATTTGTCGCTATCTATGTCGAGACTGCCTGCCCAGCTCTACCAACAGAAGAGCTAATTATTTATGCTAACCTCATTTTATAAAGGTCTTGATGCTTCGTTTAGGTGGAGATTGTAAATTAATTAAATTACGAGGATATTCTATAGTGACATCAATACGGTTTGAATGATTCTACAACGCTAGACACCACTTTGACGCCTCAGAATCCTGCAAGCAATGTTTGCCATTGAAGCTACATAAATATATTTGAATGCCAAACGACAGTCGTTGGCACAGTAGCATAAACAATATCGTACCGGTCGTCGTGACCCTGAGCACAAACGTTCGGATGTGAAGGAAGCAGGATTGAGCCTCCTGGCTCTCCTCCGTTAGAGGCAGGACTAGGAGATTGTATGATGTGGGCCGCTGCCCAACACATCGGTTGTTGTTAGGCTCTCTGTATCGTTGTGTGTTTTGTAGACAACACCGATAGTGCGATGCAGATATGTTACATCAGTGAAAGCGGTTTAGTCATTTCATACTTCACTGATTTTTAGCGTCGCAGTAACTATGTAGCCATGGCTGTCGGCGCAAACATAATAATATAATATTATACATATGTATAATTCAGGCAAAAAGCAATGAAATTAAATACCAGAGTCACATAATAGGGTAGATGACAAAAAAAAAAAATCTAATTAGTCCGTCAGATAGATTTCCAAAAAATATTGGACTTTTACTTTTTCTTTTTTCACGTAAACAAAAAATTAAGACAATACAGTGCGTCGAAAACTCGTGTGACGTCACATTTGAGTACATTTGAACTCAAATGTGATGTCACAAGCTCATGATCTTTGACACGTTTTACCTTTGTTTATTAATTTGATAAAACAAAAAACACTTATCCAATATTTTTCGATAATCTAACTGACGGATTATACAAAATCGTATTTTTTTGTCAGTACATCGGTTCTAGATTATCTATTAATTAAACATAATAATATATCCGACTTATCCCTTATGGTCCCGACACTGACATTGGTTACCAACAAGTCCAAAGCTCTTTAACAAAACGTTGGCCTTTGGCCGCCATGATCCAATACCTACAAACTTTGCCAACAGGTGTCCGAGCCGCTCCTCTATGGGACTCGCAGCGGCAGAAGTTCGTCGGCATGCTCACCATTACAGACTTCATCAAGATACTGCAGATGTACTACACCAGCCCGAATGTTACTATGGAAGAGCTAGAAGAGCACAGACTTGAGACTTGGCGACGTGAGTGTATTTTTAAAGGTTTATTTTAGTCTAGTAAGAGAAACAACATTTCATTTGGGCAGTCTCAAAATGGCAAAAGAAAAGCATTGTAGAGAAACCGGCTAATGTCTTAGAAACAAAAATTCGAAGATATGTGACATTCACCAATCTGCACGGACCAATTTTTTCTATACGCCACAATATCTTTGAGAAGTGCTGCCTGTTTAGCTCGTTTTCGATGCTGAACAGCTTGTTGTTAGTTTTAAGCCCTTTTAAAACTAAATCTTTCGTAATTATAGTTTTCCCATCACGCCCTACTAACTTAGCTATCAATTTTCATGCTGAATATGCTGTCAGAAAACCCCCTGTGCACCCCTACCAAATCTATAATGAATCGCCTAGAATTTATCTCCGCGTTTGGGCGCTATGGCAAGATAACAGCGCCAGACACGACATCACGTGTCTCATTGTTTGTGGAACAGCACATTTACACTCTAGGCTGAAAAGGTCTATAAATCTCCTTAATAAATTGTTTGAATATGTATTTTGACGACCCGAATGGCGCAGCGGTAGTGAGGCTGCCTTACGTTATTAGGGTCACACCAGCTTAGCATGAACGCTGTAGACACGAAAGAGAATCGACAAATCTTTTGTTCATCTGTCATTTTGTCGATTCAATGACAGATGAACAAAAGATTTGTCGTTTCTCTTTCGTGTCTACGGCGTTCATGCTAAGCGGGCTGGGTTCGAATCCCGGTCGGAGCAAATGTTTGTGTGATGAGCATGGACATTTGTTTCCGAGTTATGGATGTTTATATGTATAATAAGTATGTATTTACAAACAAAAAGTATCTATGTAATATATCAACTATCTGGTGTCCACGAGCCACGACATAGTGTGGCACTAGATGGCGCTGTGTGTAATGTCCAGCGATATTTATTTTATTATTTATTTATTTCAGAGGTGTTGAAAGGCTCCGTGGTCCCGCTGGTGTCGATCGGGCCGGACTGCTCGCTGTTCGACGCAATCCGCATGCTGATCACCAACCGCATCCATCGGCTGCCGGTCATCGACCCCGAGACCGGCAACGTCCTCTACATACTCACACACAAGAGGATACTGCGTTTCCTGTTCTTATACGTTAGTATTTCATTTCTGAGGCTCTGGAACCATCGGTATACTCATCATTATCATTTTCCTGCCCTCTTTTTTCTTCCAATCACTCCTGTAAGACGTCACGCTATCATTACTTAGGATATTTTTACCAATATACTACTCTGTCAAGAAAGTACCGGGAAAAGATCAATAATACACAAAATGTCTGTTATTCATCCAAATTTATTTTATCACCTTCAAAGTATGCTCCTTTAGAAACGATACACTTGCGCCAACGAATAATCCATTCATCAAAAAAATTTTTAAACGCTGCTTCCGGAATTGAGTTCAGTTCTAGCCGCGAATTCTCCTTTATGTCTTCTATCGATTGAAAACGGGTGCCACGAAGTGGTAATTTGAGTTTAGGAAAAAGAAAAAAGTCAGCAGGAGCCATATCTGGTGAATATGGTGGTTGCTGGATGGTATTTGTTGAGTGTTTGGTCAAAAATTCGTTCACAATGATAGCCTTGTGCGAAGGCGCATTGTCGTGGTGCAAAATCCAAGAATTTTCTTTCCACAAATCTGGCCTTTTTCGTCGAATTTGCTCTCTTAAACGCCGCATAACGCTCAAATAATATTCTTTATTTACCGTTAGACCTTCCGGTAAGAATTCAGAGTGCACAACACCGCGATAGTCAAAGAAAACAGTCAACATGACTTTGACTTTTGATCGACTTTGGCGTGGTTTTTTCGGTTTCGGTTCAGTTGGAAGGCGCCACTCCGAAGCTTGTTGACTAGTTTGCATGTCAAACTCGTAAACCCACGTCTCGTCTCGTCACCAGTAACAATGCGTTTCATGAATGTTGGGTCCGAACTGACTCGTTCTAGCATGTCCTCAGCGACTTTCATGCGATTGAGTTTTTGGAGAAAATTCAGATCTTTTGGGACTAGCCGAGCAGCAACATGTTTCATACCCAAATGATTATTTAAAATGGTACGGATCGAAGCGTGAGATACAGAAAGTTCGGCGGCTATCTCTCTCAGAGTTGAATGAGGATTTTCAGTCACTATTTTCTTCACTTTTGCGATGTTAACTTCAGTTGCAGACGTTGACGGCCTACCAGAGCGAGGCAAATCTTCCATCACATCTCGACCGCTTTTGAACGCTTTGAACCACTCATAAGCACGAGTTTTTGATAAAGTCGATTCACCGTAAGCCTTCTGTAACATTTTCAGTGACTCCGAACACGAAATTCCATTGGCGATGCAAAATTTAAGACAAACTCTTTGTTCGATATTTTTGTCCATTATGAAATTCGCAATACACACTATATATGATATTACTAAAACCAGCACTGTATTTAATATAAATAACAGATGCAACTCAAACTCCGCGCCAAAATGGAAAACAGTTGTGCCAATCTAACAACTACAAAAAATTGAATTTGGAACCATAAACAAATCATCCATTCCCGATACTTTTTTGACTGAATGTATATATTTTTTTTTATGGCTATAAGAGCAGGGGAACACCAAAGTAACGATGGATGTGACTGGGACTGTGTTACGATAAAATGGCTCTTATGAGATAAGAGTAATAGAGACAACCATTAATAACAAAATAAATTAAGATTTGGGAGGGGATATGTTGATTATTTTATCTTCTGTCATGTTTTAAAGACATGTGACATCTACCAATCCGCACTGGGCCCGCGTGGCGGATTGTAGCCCATTCCCTCTCATAGAGATGTCCCAGCAGTGGGAACATTAAAAAAGGCTGATGATGATGTTTAAAGCCCAAGGTGGAAAGCCCCTTGGCAATAATCAGTCCCAATTCCTGAACTTGGCAGCGAATAGTTATTTAATGGTAATCCAATAAGACCCGGCACAGGAATAGCACATAATTATGCCCAATTATCGTAAAGTTTAGCTCGTTTAGTTCAGTTACATAAGACTGATGCCACTAAATCACCCACATAAACAATAGTCCTATAGCACGGACACGCAAAGTAAAAGTAACGTAAATGGGAAGGATTTTTGAATTGTAAATATAACTAACCCATAACGGTTAAAATTATTGTTCTACTCATAGATACGAATACAATCTTAAATCTTTTTATTAAATGTGTAGAACGAGTATTTTTAATTTTAATATCGTTCAATTTTTTGTAACGTTTTACGTCTCGTGAGTCGTGCTCGTGTTATGGCCGTTTTAAATTTTAGTGATTTTGGGGGATCCACATCTTTTGTAACCGCTAACAACCAAGCGTAGGCAACGCTGGTTGGTTTGCCCGCGGTTGGCACAGGCACAAGCAGTAATAAGTAAACAACAAGTTACAAATTGTACAATTTTATTTAAAGAGTACGAACAGTTACTTTTGGAGATAAGAAAATGGGGAAAGATAGTAAAAGGGCTAATATTAGTTGAAAATAAGGAAAGTAAAAGGAATTTTTATTAAATGTTTCAATATGTTTGTTTGTGAGAGTGCTGGTGTGTTATGCATGTGTGATTAGAATATGACGTTACGGAAATGCGTACATAACTCGTAAATAATTCAGCGTCGTAAATAATTTTCATGCTAGATAATTTATGTATGATTTTTTTGCCGTCATTGTACTATGTCCGTGGTCAAAGTCCAAATTGAATCTACGAGGCCATTTTCATACACTAGGTGAGTAGGTGCAACTGAGTACCTACTTTGTAAAGAAAATGATTAGACCCGAAAGTGTTTTTTCTTGGTGTTCTCGGTGCAAATTCATAGAACCTTCCTATTTACCACTTTTAGACACACATTCCGAGTTCTCTATAACTATAGAGTTTTTCTTCAAATTTTCTGAGTAGCAGTCCGTTGTTTAGATTTTCGCCTGGTTATGGCCGTATAATAAATAACTGGAGAATCGTGGGTGTACTAAAGCTTTTAATTTATAAAATAACAAGCTACGAGTATGAGCCTGATAGAATTTCACAGCGGTATAAATGGCGAAATACCATATTTAACCAATAGGGTATATACATGATTTTTTTTATCACTAAACAAAGCGTATAAAAGTAACAAAGTGAAATTATTTTTTTAATATGTATAAAAATACTAAGTTATAAGTTTTTGAAACTGCTGATTAGACAGTGAGATCCGATACAGCGAATGACGTCATTCGTTGCATCTACGTACAAAATCCGCACTAAATTCAGTTTATCTAGAAAGAGATAGAAACAAAAGTTTAAATAGTTATAACTTTTGTGTTGTTTGGCCGATTTATGTCTTGTTTTCGCTTTTCGTCATTATTTTTATAGTACTTTAACATTCATAGAGAAATAAAAAAAATATAAATTATGCATATTCCCTATTAAGCAATGGAATTTTTGCTTACATTCGTTCGGAACTCTTCTCAGGCTTCTAGACCGAGCTTTTTAGTCTCGTTTTCTGTAAGTGAATGAATTAATTTAATATTCTAATCGGTTACTTTGAATAACATCATACCATCATCCCTCTCATAGAGAGCAGGCCTGTGTCCCAGCAGTGGTGATGATGATGATGACTTTGAATAACTACGTCTTTTTAACATTTCAGATAAACGACTTGCCAAAGCCAGCGTACCTGCAGAACAAGCTGCGCGACCTGCGCATAGGCACGCTCAACGACATAGAGACGGCCACAGAGGAGACGTCTATCATCGACGCGCTGCGCAAGTTCGTCAACAGACGCGTCTCTGCGCTGCCGCTCATCGACGCCGATGGACGCCTCAAGGACATTTACGCCAAGTTTGACGTCATTGTACGTATCAACAACAACAACAACAACAGCCCATTTATCACAATCCACTGCTGGACATAAGCCTCTCCCAAAATGGGAGGAATTTGCCGTAATGCCGTAATGCCGCCTGCCAAGCGTGGAGACGCTTGGCAGGCGGATTGGAGATCGCAGTGATGAAAGACTAACAGAAAACGCTGCTGCCCATTCTCTGGTCTACGGAGGCGCAAGGTGTTCTGTCTCAGACATTAGTCTTATACGACACCCGTGAGTGTAATGGGTTGGTTCTATTCTACTCTGCCGGATACCACACGGCTTGTATGTATCAGTCGGAATTAATAATTATAGTGCTACTTGGTTATTTTGGCAATTCAATACAATTTCCAGGACGTCGATAAACAATTGTGAAAACTGTGTTATTACTCTGTTTGTTGCTGAAAACTTTAGCATGCTAGACTTGATCATATCCCACAAAAAAATCCGGTGTCATCGCGTTAATGTTCAATAACATCATTACAGATGGTCACAACTATTAATATATACCCCCCTTTGCACCACGAATCACGAGCGTTTAGCCCTAAATGTATTCAAAACATAAGAATTCTGGAATTCTGCAAATAATTGTCAGGAATAAAACAATTTACCTATTGTACACGGTGGTAATTCATGACAATAGTATGGCTAGTCAATCTGTCCAAGCAGTATCTTGATACCCTGTACAGTTACAGATTGTAATACTGGTATTCAGCTGCAATTGCTAAGACTGGAAGCTGACCATATAATTTGGAAAAGGCTAAACGGATGATGTTGTGTACTGAGTGTATACATTATAATTGCAGAACCTGGCTGCTGAGAAGACGTACAACGACCTGGACGTGTCGCTGAAGACTGCCAACGAGCACCGCAACGAATGGTTCGAGGGCGTCCAGAAGTGCACCCTTGATGAGACGCTCTTTGATGTCATGGAGAGGATAGTGCGTGCTGAGGTACACACACCATACTTCTTTTCTAATATTAAGAGAGCACATCCAATAAGTTGGTAATGTCGCAAATAGCTAACAAATATTTACCTATTTTATTCAATTTAGCTATATGACTGTATGGAAATAAGAAATTAGAATATTAATAGTGAATTGCAATTAAAACACTGAATTTGATATTGCAACCCTTTTTAGGTTTAGAAAAGGCATTGGGAAAGTTTTCAAATATTTTTTTTTTACATCTAAAACCGATTATTTGGTGTTACAATATTAATTATTGCATTTCAGAATCAATATTTTAGTTCTCTAGTTAACCATGTTTCTTATTTCCGTACAGTAATATTGCCGAATTAATCAAAACAGCGAAATACAAAAACAGAAAACAGCGAAAACGATCTTATGTGCGAAAGTGATCGTGAGGACACGGTTAAAGAAAAAGGCCTACATATAAAACGTGTGCCGAAACCGTTTCAACAATAATATGCTAGGTGTAATATTGGGACGATGAATGGAAAAACTAGAGAGTTAGCGGTTTTAACACACTTCAGGGCCTATACCCCTTCAAATGGCTTAGTATGATCCTCCGTTACGCCTAAAATACTGCAACATTAATTTTGAAATAAATATATGGTAAAGTTGAGGATTAATGCTAGGATTAATACTATGTGTAACGAAAACACGATTCCATAAACTTTTCTCGATAGAAAAAAATTCCAAAGTTACCTCCAAATCGAACAATAAACCGCTGGTATTCAAAAAGTACTTCAAATTAGATCATGAAACTTTGCATACTAACTGAACTAACTATAAAGCAGATCTTATGTGTTTTATTTTTTAGTCGAATCAATAGATTTTTTGTAAATCGCAAAAAACCACTCATTTCGCACTATTCGGCCGCAGTGACTACCAATTTGAGTAACAACCAATTTGTAGTGCAAGCCGAATAGAACTTTATTCTAACAGTATTTCAAACAAAGTTTGAACCACCACAAATAGAGTTGCTAATTTTGGGGTTAGAAGGGCCTTTAAAAAAAGAAGCAAAAAGGTGACGTGTTTGCAAGAAACCAAATGGAAACCAAATGGAAAGGTACAAAAGCGAGAGAAAATGATTCTATACAAGCTTTTCTAATGTAAATGTAAATTCCTTTCTTTGGTATTGTTCGTTGTTTCGTTGAGCTCCTTGAGTTATAAGTCGAGCTACACGATATCTGACAAATGCTTGCAATGACTGGACAGGTCCACTCAAATCTGTGTGGTTCCTTCTTCAAAAGACCATCTCAGACACTAATCTGCATAGTCCTCATGTGAATTGATCAAGATTATGTCTGGACTTCAAAAGAGACTATGACCTCTGAGTTGTTTCGGCTGTTTCTTCTCAGAGTAGTCAGGTACGAAACACCGGCCCCATCTAGTTTAAAAAAAATGACGTGTAAAAGTGTTTGTAAAAACCTACTTGCAAAATAAACATCATTTATCATTTAATGTGGAAGGGATATAAAATTTCGTGGGAGTATTCGGAAGTCATTTGAAAGATACCGTAAGTAAGGGATGTAAACCCCTTACTTACACCTTACCTTTACTTACTTTACTTTTACCTTGGGGGGGGGTTGCGGGACAGTTCGAAAGAGATACCGCGGCCCCGGAACACAAAGGGCGATGAAGGAACATGGATGGGTTTTAGTCAGTAAAAGTCTGACACTCCCTCCTGCACCGCCCAGAGCGGGGTTATTTGATGATTTCCCATCCGAAAAAAAAAAAAAAAAAGGGGTGTAAAAGAGAATAATGAGAGATTGGTAGTTGTGAAAGCCATGTTGGAAAATGTGCTGATGGACGTTATTAGTGTGTAAGCTCTGCAGGTAGGGTGTACAGGTGGGGTGGAAAATAACTTTTCGGAGGATTATGATACGACTTTGATGATAAATCCAGTGCCTGCGGAATAGATAGTTGGAGGTGATATCAATGGACATGTAGAGAGGGGGTTGTGAAAGAGTACACAAGTCGTGGAGGTTTGGTTCTATCAATAACGACGGTGAAACTGCTGCAATCGGCTACCGCATTCGACCTGGCAATAGCCAACACTTGGTTCCAGAAAACCGATGGACACTTAATCACTACATATTATAAAACAAAGTCACTTGCCGCTTCTGTCTGTCCCTATGTATGATTAGGTCTTTAAAACTCAGCAACGGATTTTGATGCAGGTTTTTTTAAATAGATAGAGTGATTCAAGAAGATGGTTTTAGTATATAGTTTGTCAAACGGGCGAAGCCACGGGCATCAGCTAGTAACCTATAAATAAAACAAATAAACAATCTAAATTTAGAATTAAAATGGTAAAATACAAAATGTATCTTAATTAAACACTACATTCTTTAAAAGTGGCAACCACAATATGAAAATCGAGCACAGACTCCTGGTTCTGGAAGAAGTCGTAAAATAAGGTACAACCTCCCGAAAATAAAATGATACATGTCAGAGTAATGGTGTGATAGAAGATAATTAATGATCGAACTGTAAATGAGTGTTGGAATGAGAGAATTAAGCCTGGACCACACAGGTTCGTATATAAATGTTGATAGATGGAGAGGGAGAGGAAGACCAAAGAAAAGATGGATGAATTGTGATATTCCCGTTAAGGTGAATGCTCAATGGTAGCCCGCGAAATTCAAATATTCTTACGTTTTTTGCAATTTGCAGGCCCGTGCTAGGTCGTATGTTGACTAAAATATTATTCGCGGCTGTAAGACGTATGTAGTTACAGAATTATAATCATCAAAATGATCAGGTGTAGATTTCTACACCTTTATGAACGTGGAGGGTTGTATTGATCATTTTGATGATTATAATTCTGTAACTACATACGTTTTACCGCGAATAATATTTTAATCAACATACGACCTAACACTGGCCTGCAAATTGCAAAAAACGTAAGAAAATTTGAATTTCGCGGGCTACCCTGAAGCATCAGCCTTAAGCGCGAAATCAAATACATAAGTATTTGATTTTAGTTACCCAATATGACCTTTTAAGCTGATCTGATCAATTTTAAAATTCTCGTTGGCCCACACTAGCGTATTGGAAAGCAGAGATCTGACGAAATATTCCTCAATATTTAGCTGATCATCCAGTCATAGCTTTTTACATGATTGTGAAATAACCAGATATTTTTCGAACTTACAGGTGCATCGTCTCGTGGTGGTAGACGAAAACGACAAAGTGATTGGCATCATATCTCTCTCCGATCTGCTTATGTACCTCGTATTACGTCCAACCGGCGAGTGCGCCGCCGGCGGGACGAGTCTGCGCAACGAACAATCTTCAATTGAAGAGAAGGACGAGACTATTTCCCCAGAGGGAGCCATTAGCGGTTCCCAAAGTGAGAGTGGCCAAACAGAATCAGCCGAGGAAGAATCCGGCCAGGACGAAGCAGCGGCCTTAAGCCCGGCCGACGACGACAGACGGTACACCGTCGACAGCGAGCGCCAAGATCCGTAATGTGTGATTCCTTGATGAGGTTCTTAGTTATAGAGCTGGCGAAACGCGAGCGCGGTTTATTTAAGTCTGCATTTCCATTTTGATAAATGTTTAGCAGTAGCAACTAACCAGTGTAAGTGGCGGTATAGTTGGTCTGGATTTGAAATGCGACTGCAGGCGGATTACTGCATAAAATGACAAAGGTCTTTGGTTTGATGGAGAAAGCCCCTGGTGATCTTGTTCTATGAAGTTCTGAACAGAATTTTAGTGCTTTTATAAATATTTGTTTTATAAATATAAGTAATTAACTGTTAATTTTTGTATATTTTTGAAATGCTAATTGTTTACTTTACAACCGAATAATAGAGTTTTTCATGATCATTTTCATCGGTTGTCGTTCATTATCGCCAACTTTGTCATGTTATCTAGTATCAAGCCTGACATTAAATACTTTACAACCAAACGTGAACGTTAATTTTCACCAGATGGTAGAAAAATTTGGAAAAAAAACCGGCCAAGTGCGAGTTAGACTCGCGCACCGAGGGTTCCGTACAAACTTTTTAAAGGACAAATTTAACTTTACTGTTCGATCCCCAGAGATCGCTATTGCACCAACCGCAAATAATAAGTTTGTAATAGTAAAGTCGCCTTTTTTTGTTATTGAACTACATATTTACGGTTTTACGATTGTTTCCTTTACTTGTGGTGTATTGCTTTTTGCCAAATTTCATGATTCTAAATCAACGGGAAGTACCCTATAGGTTTTGATTCCCTTGTGGAATCGCAAAATATTCGAAATAAACGGTCATATCATTTGATCGCGTTGACTTAAGGTGAATGCTCCAGGGTAGCCCGCGAAATTCAATTTTTCTCAAGTTTTTTGCAATTTACAGGCCAGTGCTAGATTGTATGTTGCTTAAAATATTCGCGGTTGTAAGACGTACGTAGTCACAGATTTATATTCTTCAAAATCATCAATACAACCCTCAAAGTTCATCACTAAGTTTATTTTTGTCTCAGCTGAAAGAGACCATGACCCAAGTATTTGATATAATTTCAACCTTGTTATCTCTACGCGTTACCAAGTAAACAGGGTCTTGACATACACTCAAACAACAAAGTGATCCTATGATGGTTCGTTTTTCTATTTTACCTCGAGGAACAACCGGAACCTTAAAAGAAACCAAAGAAAATAAAGTTTTAATGTGCAATGTGTATAACGTGCGTCTCTCCTCGCTGTTACATAATAAGAAAAAGCGAGCTTAAAGTATTTCTGAAGTCTCTTAAAAGCATAAAGAGGCTTCAAAAAGGCGTCAACTTTTCAGAGATCGAGGAGCCAAAGTCAGTGCAGATGTATTATCGAGGACACTCCCGCCTGACCACCACTTAGCTAATTTTTGCTTGCACTCGCAACATAGAAACGCTCTCTAGCCCCGCTCCGTTGACTTTGTATAGAAATAATGAATGAAAAGATACCGAATCGGCCGAGCGCACTGGCGACGCACGCCAATCGAGAGTTATTGTTATTTTGCGCGCCAAAGTTGACGCTTTCCTAATAGGCCCAAACTTTAAGGGGGCGTGGCTCGGCGCCTCCGCATGATTTAAGCGAAAAAAATTAAACTGGTCAGGCGGAAAAGACCACGATAGTACTTAAGACTGAAGCCGTGTGAAACTTCCAATAGTTTGTACGAAACTCGGTCAGACAGATGCCAGGTTACATCCTTAAAAACTGTGTGTGGACAACAAAGTGATCTTTTTCCTTTTGAGGTACGGAACCCTAAAAACTTTTTTTTTTTCACATAAAAGGGTTTTGATATTTATTTATTTTTCAATTCCACTTTTGAAATGTTATTTAAGTGTATATTCTATATTTGTTTGTATAATTTTTGGTTTCACCTGTCATTGTATATTATGTTTGTCAGTAAATCGGTAAGGTACCGGCAGATCGCTGTAGGTATACAGTTGCGTCTATAATAGTATATAAAAATAATTGTTATAACTATGCGTGGCGTGCGCTACTCCACTTCTTAGGTACATGTCTTATATCTAGAAAGCGGAATTTACATCGCTAAATTTTCTAGTCGTTTGTTTAATGTTATCTTTGTCAACCGTTCGAGCTTTCGAGATTACTGATTCGTTTGCTAACGATTACTCCATTTTTCATAATCAGATCTGTTAAGTAAATGAGGTATGCGGTAACAACTAAAACGTATTCACAATCATTACACGAGTTTTCAAATGAATTATCTAAAAACTCTGATATCATCATCTGCCTAGCCTTTTCCCAACTACGTTGGGGTCGGCTTCCAGTCTTACCGGATGCAGCTGAATACCAGCATTTTACATAGAGCGACTGCCTATCTGACCTCCACAACCCAGTTAGTACTGGGTAATACGATACCTCTTGGTAAGACTGGTTGTCAGACTTTTTGGGTCACTGACTACCTAACGACTGTCAAAAATCTACAAATGACAGCCGGGACCAACGGCTTAACGTGCTTTCCGAGGCACGGAGGAAACTCGGTACCTATGTAATGGGTGGTCACCCATCCACAGACCAACCTAGGCAAGCACGGCTTAACCTAAAGATCGACCCGAGTGGCTGTTATTACTTAGCTATGAGCTCCTCAAAACTCTGAGAATGACTTAAAAAAAAACCTATATTTTGATCCTTGAAAAATCGATGAAAATGAATCATTTTCTCCGTAGTACATTAGAACATTATCCATGAAAATTCCGCCTTCTACTAAATCATACTAAGATAGAATTAAGTTGTTGATATTATAATTCTGTGCATTCTCTCGGTACCTCTCCACAATCAGTAAGTAACATAGGTGCGTTCGCGTAGATGTTCATGTTATGTTAGTTTTACGGTACGCGTTCATACAGTGTTTAGTGCTAATACGTTCATAACCGGGCAAGGATACATGGAATATTAATTTATCTAGTAGTCAATATATTAATACCACACTCATATTTAACATATTGTAATATATCCGTATTCAATTCGTAATAAATGTTTTTTACAGTTTAAATGTGTAGTGAGCAGAAAAATGTCTATAGACACCCCCCCGCCCCTCCTTCCCATCTCTTCCACAAAAAGGTATCCGCCAAACTAACGCTATTTAGATAATAATATTTTGTTTGATAGTAATTATTCGAAAAAAGGAGTGTTATCTACATGAATCGTGACACAGCAATATGATCAAAATGATTAAAATGTCGCGTATTTTCGTTTCTGCTCGACGATTCGGCGATATTAGGATTAAACTACGAAACGACTAAGAAATTGGCTGTCAATTAAACAGTAATATAATGTATTTTAGAATATAAATTCTTAATTTAGAAGAAAAGCATTAATATTTAAAATTACGGATAGAACATATATAAAATATTGGTGTTTCGATTTATTACTAACAAACAAAAACAATGTGTACCGATGCTTCCCGTAAGTATTATGAAATTGTGTTATTAATTTATGAGTAGAATAACGTTATAGTAAAGATTTTATCTGTTATAAATGTTGTATTAATAAATTCAAATAAATTGTTCTGTAGCAACGTCTTTGGGATGACTTTTTTTGATATTTTAAACCATTGTGTATATAATACGTAGTTCGGAGTTCCAAAAGAAATGATACATACATTTCTTCTTAATGTTATTGTGTTCAATGTTTAAGAGAAGAAAGCGCACATGAATGATATGGCATTATGAGGACTTGCAATAAAAATTTGATTCCGTCACCCAGTTGTTTATTTTTGTACAACGTAACAATTTTCACCTGAATACTACGGACACCACGGCTCTACCTTGACCATTTTTGTACCTATGCATTTCTGTATTTCTATTTGAATTATTTTCTTGTTTAGACCCCGTTATTACGTAGTCGGGTTTTAGTTTTTTATACTTTTATTTCATATTGTTTTAAATGTATAGGAATATTTAAAAATGTAATGAATATGTTATAAAATGAATAAACGTTAGAATAAGAATACTGTTATAATCTAAAATTTAAACGTAATGTTATTTAAACGAGTAGGTAAATGGACCGCGCAAACTGTACGACCGCATTTTAAACATACATTTTGATTTAAACAACATGTTATTTAAACACATATTTGTAATGTGCTTGACGGGACCTTTCTTTTGATACCAATATCACAGTTTAATTATTTTCGAGGTCAGAATCTTAGGTTTAAAATCCTTCATATATTATAACATTTTGATAAAATTTAAAAAAGCTGTGTTACTCTATGATAATAACGAATCGATTGACACCTCCCGTGCAAGTACGTAGGAATCGATTCGATAAATCTGACAGTCATTCTCGACAAAATGACTTTATAAAAAAGATAAAAACTCATTTTGTCGAGAAAAACTGTCAGATTTATCGAATCGATTCCTACGTACTTGCACTGCTTACTCGACAAAATTGGATGAATAGTTTAGGCGCTACGGTGGAACATAAGTAAATACAAACACATACATACATTAAAGACTGCTAAAATCATAACCCATCCTTTTGGCTTTACCGTGTCGTGTAATAAGAGCAGCAAGCACAGGTGAACGGAGGATGCAGTCACTACTGACCTACTTAGTAGATAACGGTGCCGATTCCCTTGTTCACAAACTAAACCAAATTTAAGTTTAGTGCATCTTTTTCTTTCTATTTCATTAAGAAAAGGACAGAAGATAAATTTTGGTTATGTTCTGTCAAATTAATCAGCGCCATACAAGTTTTAGACGCGATTAAAAAGTTGACTACTAAAATTACATCAAATTACCTCAGGTGCTGACTAATTTGACAGGATTAAACTAATATTTATCTTCTGTCCTTTTCATAATGAAATAGAAAGAAAAGATGCATTCAACTTAAATTTAGTTTAGTTTGTGAACAAGGGCATCGGCACCATTGTAGTAAATAAAATGGACAATGGTGTCGATTCTGTTGTGCATAATCTAAACTCAATTTAGGCTATTGCTATATTTTCTCTCTAATAAAATGAGAAAGGGACAGACGTAATTTAGAACTGTCAAATTTAGTTGGAACTAATATTTCCCTACAAATGAAGAGTGCACGTAAAAACATGTCGACTAAAAACACGGTGAAGCGCAAGGTATAAACTAGTTTGACATCTCTGTCTTAGTTCATAGCTATAGCCGACCTTTTCTTGCCCTGCTTTTTAGTAAAAGATAGCAATAACCTAAATTAAGTTTAGTTTGTGCACAACAGAATCGACACCTAAGTACCTATAAGTACTTTGTGGGGGGCCCCTGAACTTGGCAAAGGCCTTTGATACTGTATCTAGGCGTATTCTCCGTAAAAATAATAATGCTAACTCGGGTGTAAACGTGGTTTCCCGTTTGCTTGATCACCCAAAATCTGCTGACGCTTACCGAAGATTTATTTATTTATTTATAGACATGAGATTTTTTTTTAAGATAAAATTAAAGTTCCAAATTATAGCGTAAGCATAACTTAAGAACATCCTACCCAAGTAATCTAGCTGCAGTCTTGTGATATTAATGCACCAACAAGATGTAGGGTACCTGCCCAAGCCTTGAGCGGGTTAAACAAGTTATAGTCATCTTGGCGTCCTGATATACTTATATCTTAACTGGTCAAAACGGATAGAGCCTGTAAGAGTGTAAGCAATAAGGTCAGAAAACTACTCTCCAGTAAAAAAAATGGGTCGAATAGCCAACGAAACTGTTCTGAAAATTCTCTATTACAAACTGCAAATCTATTATCAACTATTGCAATATAACTCCGACGGCAAAAAAACGGTCTTTCTCAAGGTAGTGTTGGCGCCAATGCAGTTTAACATCTATACTAACGACCAACCTAACATCCAACACACTGAGCGGTTTCTGTATGCGGATGACATGGCACTAGCGTCACAGTCAGCGACTTTCGAAGATGTAGAGCACAAATTGACAGAGGCACTGGACGTACTAGGGAAATATTATGTCAGTAATCCTCTACGGCCGAATCCGTCCAAGACAGTCGTGTGCATTTCACCTCTGCAATTGAAAATCGAACCGGCCACTCAACATCTCGTGGCCAGGAAATAATGTAGAACATTGCCCGAATCCAAGGTTTCTAGGTTTCCCGTTGGACAGGGCGTTACCGTTTAAGTCACACTCGAAACAACTTGTTAAGTCGCCTAGTTTCCACTAGCTGGGGAGCAGCACCCGATGTTCTTCGAACAACCGGCATGTCCCTATGATTTTCTGCTGGCGAATTTGCGTGCCCAGTGTGGCACCGATCTGCTCACGCAAAGCAAGTAGATACTGCTCTAAATGAGATGTGTCGTAAACTATCCGGCTGCCTAGAACCGACTCCGATCAATAAGCTTTACCCCCTAGTAGGGATCGCACCACCTGCTGTACGAAGAGATGTCACATACGCACTGGAAAAAAAGAATCCTATTCCCGACGTTCCCTCTACGGTCACACAACTACCCCGGGCAGACTAAAAAGCCGCAAAAGCTTCTTACGCTCCACTCAGGCAATCCAAGACAGGCCACCTACAGTACGGAGCAAGTTATGGCAAGAGAAGTCCCCTCCATCTCACGACTTCTTGAAACCCCAAGAACACTTGGCTCCCGCCAGTGAACTACAGTGGCCTAATGGGGGCTATCGTTTTTGAGCTCACCAGATGGCGCACTGTCGAGTAGTCCGGTCAATAATTCTATTTTAAAGCACCAATAATTTCATAGAAAAGTTTATTTTATTACGTATAACGACACAGTGTAAGCTTTAGATATATATTATTTAAAAATCATTCTACCTCCAAGTACTAACAATATTATGGTCCTAAGTTGCTACTTAAAATCTTCAAGTCATAATTAATCAGGAATGGCTCAATCTAGAACACAATCATGAGTTTTAGTATAAATACGTGATAAAAAATCAGGCAACGCGCCAACACTGTGTGGCGGTTATCCGCCTTGTCACATCACTAGATTTTTAACTATGGGTTACAACACTAACTGTCACTAGGGCACTAGGAGGTTTTTCTGCTCCAACCACTGACGTATAAATCATATGGACTTGAAATGTTTGACTATAGAAAATACAGTTATACAAATATGAGGCATATCGACACCGAAATCATAAAAATACTGTTATCTCTTTTTAACTTTTAGAATTTTGCATAAGTGAAAAAGGATAACAGTGTTTTTGACAGTTACTATAATAGCAAACCTTCATTCCTAGCGTCTTTGAAATACCTATTTGCGGCCAGGCCGCCATTTTATTTTCCCGCTGTTTGGCTATTGCTATCTTTTTCTCTCTAATAAAACGGGAAAGAGACGGACGTAAATTAGAGCTGTCACATTTAATTGAACTAATATTGTCGATGTCGACTAAAAACACGATGAAGCGCAAGGCATAAACACATACACTGCCCTTTTAGTAAAAAATGTCGATTCTCTAATTTTAGATTAGTTACTGAACCAGAGAATCGGCAGCAATATCATCCAAACTAAACATGCAAAATGTTAGCTTAATCAAAAACCGGGAAGTCGGTGAAAAATAACTTTTAAGATTTGCTTACATAGTTATTTTGTTAGTTCTAAACAAGTGAAGCTAAGAAAAGTGTGATAAAAATACTTACCCGTTGATATTGGACCGTGACAACGTGAAAACATTCTCACAATCTTTTATCTAACATCGATTGTAGAGAAATATCGATATGGGCTACCCTATTAGCCGCCATTTTATTTTCCCTCTTTAATGTAGGTATGTCCACGTTTTTCTTGTAGGTATGCCAAGTCCATAGGATTTATACGTCAGTGGCTCCAACCTATTTGCTGCTAAATTGTTTATAATTACTGTTGTTAAAACAAGTATATCGCTAATCTCAATTGAAGGAGTTTTATTCCGCTGCCTCTATTATAAATCTCCAAATTGGTGACCACCGCGTTCGAAGAACTGCAAGGAGCCAACGGCGGACATATCAAAGGATTTTTCTGACGTTCCTGCCTATTCATCGTTGCCTGAATGATTGAATTTTGTCACACGGTGAAGTCTGTGCATGAAGAGAAGCGCATTCAGCGTGTCTTCCAAGGCATTTTCGAAGAAATTCTTCGCTAAGTATTGTTGACGAGAGGTATCCAACGCCATCTAGTGACGCCATTGTGCATGATCTCATACTATTTTCAATATTTTGACGCTTTCTGACATCTTTCGTGTGTTTACGAAGCATGTTTATATCTGCGCACGTTTCGGATTTGGCTTCACGGCAAATCGTACTCAGCCTCAGTGACATTTAAACTGGCATTTACGAAGATCGATACGAACTGTCTCTGGTGATTTTTAAAATTTTCCTGTGAAGAACTAACATTGTGTGGTGTGTTTTGACTATTGTTACCGCATTTTCCCGGACATTTATTTGCTTAAGCTAAGGGTTACGGTTCAACTAAAGGTCAGTTTCGCAGCAAATAATGCAAAATAATTTGTCCTTGCATTTTGGACTAAATAATGTTACCATGTGTTTTGCTTGTAACTTATTAACTTTAGGATTAAGTTTGGACCATTTTAATTAAGTTTATGTGTATGTTTTTTTTTTTTTAATTTCCCAGTCTGGTCGGTATTCAAAATTAATATTTTCTTAAATCTCAACATTTTTGTGCACAATATTTATAATCATGGAAGAGCTACAAGCTGAGCTGGCTAAGCTAAAGACTGAGAATGCTGCCATGCAGGAAAGACTTGCTGACACAAACAGCGGCCACAACCAAAAGCTAGAACCAGCCCCAGAGCAGGTATGTAAAGTTAGTGTAAAGCTGCCACCGTTCTGGTCACATGCCCCTGCAGTATGGTTCGGACATGTAGAAGCTCAGTTTCACTTAGCAGGCATAACATCAGACACAACTATGTACTGTCATTTATTAAGCCAAATTGATAGCAAACTTGCTACAGAGGTTGAAGATATTGTAACTAATCCTCCCAAAGACGGTAAATACCAGTTGCTGAAGGAGACCATTATCAAGCGAGTATCCGCTTCCAAAGAACAGCGAGTCAGGCAGCTTCTTAGCATCGAGGAGCTCGGGGATAAAAAACCATCCCAGTTCCTTCGACACTTAAGATCGCTAGCTGGAACGTTACTCACTGACGACAATCTCCTTCGTGAGCTGTGGCTACGTCGACTTCCCAGTCATGTTCAAGCGATCCTTGCTGCCCAGGCTGAACTTGGCTTGGATAAATTATCAGAATTGGCAGATAACATATTAGAGGTGTCTGCGACCACTGCTAACTTGTGTACAATTTCAGGTGGTTCAACCCCTCTCGGCGCTCCCCAAGTAACACTGAGTGCCCTATTCGACCGAGTCGAAGACTTATCTAGGCAAGTTGCTGCCCTGTCTACAAGACGATCACAGCGACCATCGCGCAATCGTTCTTCGTCCAGCAAAAGGTCTTCTCGTGGGAATTCTTCAGACCACCCAGGTAAATGTTGTTGGTACCATAAAAAATTTGGTTCAAAGGCGGCTAAATGTATTAGCCCATGCGATTGGATGTCGGAAAACCGGGAGAGCAATCAGTAGCGGCGGCAACTGATTGCGACTCTACCCAAAGTCACGGCCGCCGACTATTCGTCACCGACAACAGTTCTAAACGCCAGTTCCTTATAGATACCGGGTCTGACCTATGCTGTTTTCCTCACCGCTGGCTCCCTGTTCAGAGGAAACGCTCTGACTATGAGCTCAGCGCCGCTAATGGAAGTAGCATTAAGACTTACGGCACTGTCAATATGACGTTGAATTTCGGTCTGCGCCGCAGTTTCGTTTGGCGTTTCGTTGTCGCCGACGTCAACAGCGCTATTATTGGCTCGGATTTTTTAGCGTATTACCACTTGCTGCCCGATTGCCGCACCAAACGACTAGTCGATGGGACTACTGGTTTATCGGCATTCTGCACTGCTGCTATTTCCGAACAATCCAGCGTCAAGGCCGTTGATGCAGAAAAATCCACATTTTCACTACTGCTTTCAGAATTCCCGGAAATTACCAAACCTCCTGGTCTTCCGAGAATTATTAAGCACAATACCGTGCATTACATTAAAACCACGGACGGTCCCCCTATCTCTTGTAGACCTCGTCGCCTCGCTCCTCAGAAGTTGGCATCTGCCAAAAAGGAATTTGAGGAGATGGTCCGCTGCGGTACCGCGCGTCCTTCGCAGAGTGCTTGGTCATCTCCTCTTCACATGACCTTGAAAAAGGACGACACCTGGCGTCCCTGTGGCGACTATCGCAGTCTGAACGCCAGGACAGTTCCGGACCGGTACCCCGTTAGACATATCAACGATTTTGTCAATAGTCTTAATGGAGCGACGATATTCAGCACCCTGGACTTGGTGAAAGCATATCACCAAATTCCAGTGGCAAGAGATGACATTCCAAAAACGGCTATCGTTACCCCGTTTGGCCTCTTCGAATTTCCTTTCATGACCTTTGGTCTAAGGAACGCTGGCCAGACCTTCCAGAGATTCATCGATGAGGTCACTCGGGGTCTCGATTTCTGTTTTCCCTACGTGGATGACATCCTCGTCTTTTCTAAGGATGAGGCTCTCCACAAGGAACACTTGCGAATACTGTTTCAGCGCCTTCAGGACTACAGCGTGGTGATTAACCCATCGAAGTGCGTTTTCGGTGCTCAAGAGCTCGTATTCTTAGCTATTACATTAGCCCTGAAGGTACTCGACCACCACAGAACCGCATCCAAGCCCTCTTGGATTTTTCTCCCCCGAAAACCGTTCAAGGAGTGCGTCGTTTTCTCGGAATGCTTAATTATTATAGGCGTTTTGTTCCTCAGGCTGCAAAATTTCAAGCTCCTCTCATTGATGCTGTCGTCGCCACTAATGGCAAAGGTGCTAAACCATTTTTATGGACACCAGAGCTAATAGAGCATTTCGAAGCCTGTAAAACCAGCCTTTCTAACGCCACCTTGTTACAGCATCCCGCCTACAACGCGCCCCTTGGACTGTTTACTGATGCATCGAGTGTGCATATTGGTTCCTGTCTGCAACAGCAGGTAGAGGGTATCTGGCGTCCTCTCGCGTTTTTCAGCAAAAAGCTGACTCCGCGACAAGCTGAGTGGCCTGCCTACTACCGTGAGTTACTGGCGGTGTACGAAAGCGTACAGCATTTTCGCCATATACTCGAGGTGCAGCATGTGACAATTTTCACAGACCACAAGCCGCTGTTGTACGCTTTCGTACAACGTCGGGAAAAACTACCTCCACCTCAGTTAAACCAACTCTCGTTCATCAGTCAATTTACGACAGATATCCGATATATAAAAGGTGAACACAATGTCGTAGCCGACGCGATGTCACGCGTCGAAGCTATTTCACTAGACCAAGATTTTGAGGCACTTGCCAGATCGCAGGAGTCGGACCAAGAGCTCGCTGACTTGCGTACTAACGGCTCATGTCTTCAGTTGACTCCGATCATCATTCCGGGTACCGACATTTCGGTCACCTGCGACGTTTCCACCGGCAAGCCTAGACCCTATCTGACCCCTCCATTTCGTCGTGCGGTGTTTGACAAGCTTCACAACTTGAGTCACCCTGGCACACGTGCTACTACACGTCTTGTTACAGACAGATATGTGTGGCCGTCAGTCAATAAAGACTGCAAACAATAGGCTCGCGTTTGCCAATCCTGTCAACGTGCTAAGGTGACACGTCACAACTCCGCACCTTTGGGTAATTTTTCACTTCCATCTGGCAGGTTTGCTCATGTCCACATTGATATTGTGGGTCCATTGCCCCCTTGCGATGATTACCGTTATTGCCTGACAGCCATTGACAGAGTGAGTAGGTGGCCCGAAGTTTGGCCCATGCGTGGTATAACCGCCGAAGAGGTTGCGGAAACTTTGGTTCGCGAGTGGTTCTCTCGTTTTGGCGTACCTCTGGCCATTACAACTGACCAAGGTACCCAATTCGAATCCGACCTATTTCGCCGTCTCACACAACTTTGTGGAACCAAACGCATTAGGACTACGTCCTACCATCCTGCTGCAAATGGGATGATCGAGCGGGTGCATAGACAGCTCAAAGCTGCACTTATGTGCCATAATGACGCTTGGGTTCGGGCACTTCCCATGGTACTTTTAGGTATGCGAACTGCGTACAAAGAGGACCTAAAAGCCTCTGCTGCTGAAATGCTCTATGGAGAGCCTTTGCGACTCCCTGGAGAGTTGTTAGTTTCATCTGCTGATTCTCACAGTGCGTTAGAAAATCCTGCAGACTTTGTTGTACAACTACGACGCATTATGTCGTCTGTGCGACCAACTCCTGCATCGCGCCATTCTGAACCAGCCTCTTTCGTTTTCAAAGATCTCTCTTCTGCGTCGTATGTCTTTCTTCGCGATGACACTGTGCGTCGTCCTCTACAGCCCCCATACACAGGTCCTTACCAGGTGCTCGAGCGCTCGGACGATGGAAAAACGCTTACCATCAACGCCCGGGGCAGGACTATGGTTGTCAGCATGGATCGTGTCAAGCCAGCTTTCATCGAGACCGAGCCGCAGCCGTCTAATCAAGTGTTGCCACCTGCTCAACGACTGCCTGCAGCTCCAGTTCCTGTCCAGCAGCAACCACCACCTCAGCCATTAGCTCAACCTACTAGTTTTTCGTCAAATAAACCCTCGTACACTACCAGGACTGGGAGATGTGTGCGATTTAAGACTTTTGATGACTATGATGTTAGTTAAGATTTTTTGTAATTTGTCTTACTCCGTAGGGGGGTGGTGTGGCGGTTATCCGCCTTGTCACATCACTAGATTTTTAACTATGGGTTACAACACTAACTGTCACTAGGGCACTAGGAGGTTTTTCTGCTCCAACCTATTTGCTGCTAAATTGTTTATAATTACTGTTGTTAAAACAAGTATATCGCTAATCTCAATTGAAGGAGTTTTATTCCGCTGCCTCTATTATAAATCTCCAAAACTGTATGACATCTGACATTTTGGAGGACCTTAGTCTACACAAGCGCCTCTAGCGGCGAATTCATACGCGATAGCCCCCATTGGAAAGCTATAAATCGATAGCGTACCCAAGTAGGCCGCTGCAAACATAATCTGGCAAAATGGGGTAATATTGGTTCCTCCAACACCGAGTGCGAATGCGGCGCTCCGGACCAAACTATGCCCCATCTGCTGGAGTGTCCCAGGTGTCCGTATACCTGCACTCATGAAGATCTGAACAGCGCCGCTGCCGCTGCAATAAACGTGGCCCCCTACTGTGCCCAAACTATCTAATATATAAACTATCTAATGTAGAAGTACATCGATACGACAAGAAGAACGCGAGGAGTGCAAACACAAGACGCGTCAAATGTAATAAAAGTTGAACGTGTTAATTTATATTTAATTTAATTCAATTGTATGTGTTTTTTTCTTTTTTATTGATTATTTTAATGTTTTTAGTTTTGTGTTTTTAATTTTTTATATTCTGGAGCTATGGACTATGTCTGCATAAATGAATTTATTATTATAACGGTATTTCTTACGGTAAACCTACAAGAAGCTAATGCGCTTTTCAACTGACAAATTATACCAAGCAAGAGACCGGTGTTTTATGTGTGCGCCAACTGTACATAATGGCTGCGGCACTAAGGTACCACAAAGCGCACTTTGGGGTACCTATGTTATTGCGCTGTGGCCATCAGCGCAATAACATACCTACCCCAAAGTGCGCTTTCTTAGAAATTAAAATAAAGCTCAATGGTAGAAACCTAACTTGTCCAGTTCGTCCCGCCATCTCCTTCGTGGCCTGCCGCGACCCCGCCCGCCTCACTGTGTCAGGGCGCACCAGTTTCCTGCTATTTTAACCCACAGTTTGAGTCATGTCAAGTCAGTCACAGTCATGAGGCAGACATTACCTGCCCAGTCCCATTTGAGTTTGGTAGCCTTTTGAGCCACATCCAGTTCTATTTATTTTGAAGCGCAGTATTGTGTTTCGAACACGATCCGCTAATTTAACACCGTATACAGCGCTCTATTGCTTGCGTTTCAATACGTAACTCAACCTTAAATAGTTCTTACATGGACCAGTAGCTTTTCCGGGCACTTTCTGTTCGTCTTGCGACTTCTTTGTCTTGCATCGCCTGGAAAGAGACCCAGTATTCTGGGCACTTTTATTTTAGGTGTTTCAACATAAAATGCCCAAAATATATTCATCGGTCTCCAACATATTCATCTTCAGTCCAACCTCAAGGCTTCATCGTTTACATCTTGAAGCAATAGCTATAGCTGTTCTGTGGCTGAGAATGCAAAGATAATAATGTCGTCGGCAAAACGTAGATTTGACAGTCTCGTCTCGCCGAGAACAATGCGTCTTTCCCTCCAATCGGCTTCCAACTTCCTGAAGATTCTTCGAGGGTACTGGTGAACAGTTTAGGAGATAGCGGGTCGCCCTGTGTGACTCCTTTCTCTGATAATAACAATTAATAGGTAAACAAAAGCAGTTATTCTCTTTATGTAAGACTAAGCTGAAGTCATAGAATCAGCATTTCCATACAGCGTGGCAACGCAACTGAATGTATTGATGCTCTATGAGCTGTAGGCACTACTCTTGTTTTTTCTCAATAATGCTTTTGCTGAACTGCATGCGTAGTAGTTGCCGTGTGGTAGGGGCAAAAGGGTTCCGATTTTCGTCTAGCGGGCATACCTCCTACTTTATTATATCAGTGGCTTTGACTAATGCTAACGAAAATTTTTAGAAGACGTCGATTTTGTTGATATTGTAGATATATGTTTATGATGATGATATGTTTTTTGACTTCTCCATTATCATCTATCTATACTAATATTGTAAAGCTGAAGAGTTTGTTTGTTTCTTTGAACGCGCTTATCTCAGGAACTACTGGTACTGTACTCTAAACGGAACTACTTTTAATTTTGGATAGTCCATTAATCGAGGAAGGCTAGTATAACATCACGCTACGACCAATAGGAGCGGATCATCAATGAAAAATGACAAAAAAAACGGGGAAAATGTATATTTGGAGACATGATACTTTACAATGGAGGTCACGCCCCACGAGTGCATTGAATTTCTGCTTGATCACTGGTCGTGAACTCGTGACGATCGCTAATAATCATCTAGATCAAAAAATGGTATTCATCCTCTCCTCGATAAAATATCAGCAGGCATTGTAATGCGTCATACGAACAATGAGTTTCCCTGACACGCTTAATCAAAATATCGCAAGACTCTTAAATTCTCGCCAATAACCACAATAGCTAATATGTTTTGAGAATTTTAATAGTATCAACCTGGTTCATCAAAATATTCAAGGATTTTTGAACAAAGAATTAGAAGTAGAACTTTTCATGAATTGTAATTGCATAGATATTCTTTGTATAACGGAACATTGGCTCAAATGTCACCAATTAATTTTCAATTTTAGTAATCACCAGGTTGGTAGTTCATTCAGCAGGGTAAATGCTATACATGGCGGCGCATTAATCCTAGTAAATAATCAGCTTAAGTTTAAAGACCGCAAGGATATTGTAAGCCTATCTGTTGAGCGAACAGTTGAAATAGCCTGTATAGAGTTGGAGCAGTTTATCATATTAAGTGTGTATAGACCTCCTTCAGGATTGTATGATTGTTTTGAAAAGGTAATGGATGAAGTGTTGCATAAAATCTGTAATTCTAAGAAGTCTATAATTATTAGCGGTGATTTTAATATTAATTTGTTAGTAAGTTCTGGGTTAAGTACTAAAATTTTAAGCCTGTTTCATTCATACAATCTTGAAAACAAATTTCTGGAGCCCACTAGAATAACACCAACTAGTGCCACTTGCCTAGATAATATTTACACAGATGTTATACCTACCCACAAAGAAATTATTAACTTATTAGATTCTGATCATTGTGGGCAATTGATCACAATTCCTAATGTAAGCAAGAAAGTCACTAAAAAGGATATCATTATTAATCCAAAAACTAAAACTCGCCTGGAAACCTTTAAAACTAAACTTTTGTCTAAATTACCACTACTGTCAACTAATGATGATCCCAATCAACATTATAACGATTTGTTCAGTATGTATTGCACACAATTTAATACCACATTTATTCCTAAGACAATCTCGGTTAATAGTAACGCTTCCTTCAACGACTGGGCCACTATTGGTATTCATAAGAGTCGAAAACGACTTTATGAGCTGTATGCAGAGCGGACCTATATAAACACTGGGGAATTTAAGTTGTATGTTAAAAATTATTCTAAAATATTTAAAAAAGTTTGTTTTATAGCAAAGTCACGTTACTTGAGTTCAAAAATTAAAAATAGTAGTAATGTAATTAGAATGACATGGAATATTATTAATAGCGAAACGGGAAAGTCTTGCAACCGAAACAGTGACTACAGCCTTGCTATTGGCGATAAAATTTTAAATTCAGACACTCAAGTTGCCACAGCCTTTGAAAATTTCTTTGCGGATATTCCCGTATCGACTACTAAATCGCTAAACTCGTCACCTGCTGCTGCCGAGTCTTTACTAAGGGAAAACGTTTCAGTCTGTGATTCCGAATTTAATTTTGAATATGTCACCTGTAAAGATATAATTAAAACTTTTCACACCTTAAATGTTAAAAAGACCGCCGATCTATGGGGTCATTCTGTGGAAGTTGCTAAATCCATTATAAACATTGTAGCTCCTTCATTAGCTGTAATATTTAACGATTGTATTGACCGTGGTGAGTTTCCTGATCTGATGAAATATAGTAAAATAATACCATTGTTTAAATCGGGTAGTACATCAGACCCCACTAATTATAGACCCATTTCAGTACTACCCACGTTTAGTAAAATTTTTGAAAAATTAATTTTGGCACAAATGCAAAGTTTTTTCAATAAATATAAGTTATTACATAAAAAACAGTTTGGTTTTACAAGGGGTCGTTCAACTACTGATGCCGGTGTTGAACTTTTAGGACACATTTATAATGCCTGGGAGGACAAATGCGATGCTTTGGGCATTTTTTGCGATTTATCTAAAGCTTTCGATTGTGTTCTTCATGAAACATTAATCAGGAAACTACACCACTACGGAATCCGTAACGCCTCCCTGGCTCTTCTTATTTCATATTTGAGTGACAGGATTCAGAGAGTTGATGTTAAAGGGAAAAGATCTCCCGGATCCGTAGTAAGAATGGTCAATTCTTGGTCCATTTTTGTTTCTTATTTATATAAATGACTTGCCTTACCTCATAAAGGATAATCATGACATAGTATTGTTTGCAGACGACACTTCTCTTTTATTTAAACTCAAACGTCAGCAGTTAGTTGCGGATGATGTTAATAGCGCCCTGGCGAAAGTCGTTAATTGGTTTAATGTTAATAATCTACTCCTAAATGAGAAAAAAACTAAGTGTATTAAGTTTACGATACCCCATGTAAGACAAGTGGAAACTACTGTACTAATTAAGGATGAAGAGCTAAAAGCGGAAGATAGCACAGTCTTCTTAGGCATAACTTTGGATGCCAAGCTTCAGTGGGGCCCGCATATAGACAAACTGTCGAAGAAACTTAGCTCTGCAGCATTCGCCGTTAGAAGAATTCGTGATTTAACTGACTTAGAGACAGCCCGTTTAGTTTACTTTAGTTATTTCCATAGCGTGATGTCGTACGGTATTCTCTTGTGGGGCAATGCCGCCGATATTCAGACAATATTTGTTTTGCAAAAAAGGGCAATTCGTTCAATTTATAAATTAAGTCCCAGATACTCCCTCAGAGAAAAATTTAAAGAGACTAATATTCTTACTGTGCCCTCTCAGTTTATTTATGAAAACCTTTTGTACGCCCACAAAAATATTAATTTATTTAAAAAATACAGTGATATCCACAACATAAACACGAGGAACAAACACAAATTTGTTGTTCCTGCAACGAGGCTCAAAAAAATAGGAGGTACGTTCAGATGCCAATGTATACGCTTTTACAATAAACTTCCGAGCCAAATTCAAGCACTAAGCCTAAATAAATTCAAATCGTTTATAAAACGGAAGCTGTGCCTGAAAGCCTACTATCATGTTAATCACTATCTTGAAGATAAAAAAGCTTGGGATTAAGCTGCTCCAATGAAATTTGCTCTGTGAATGTCGAAATTTCGGATTTCGCTTGTTTATTATTGATTCCTTTCTTTTATACACTCTGACATTGAATTTTTTTTGACATGTATTTTATTATTTTACTTTTATTTTTTTATTTTTTATTGTTTTATGTGACATTTACTGATTTGACATGAATACTTATTTTTTTAAGTATTTTACTTTTTTATTTTATTATCATTGCGACATTTAATGATTTTTGTGTTTTTTTTTTTTTACTTACATTCATTTGAAAAGAATTTGTTATTAATTTTATTTGATTATTGTGAATGTGGGGACCATGTGGGTCACATTTTTATTTTTTGTTTGTTTTTTTCCCACAACTGTCTGGCAGTTTGAGTACTATAAGCGACCTTCCCAAATGTCCTTTCTTTGGTATTGTTCGTCGTTTCGTTGAGCTCCTTGAGTTATAAGTCGAGCTACACGTTAACTGACAAATGCTTGCACTGACTGGACAGGTCCACTCAAATCTGTATGGTTCTTTCTTCAAAAGACCATCTCAGACACTAATCTGCATAGTCCTCATGTGAATTGAGCAAGATTGTCTGGACTTTAAAAGAGACTATGACCTCTGAGTTTGTTTCGGCTGTTTCTTCTCGGAGTAGTCAGGTACGAAACACCGGCCCCATCTAGTTTTAAAAAATGACGTGTAAAAGTGTTTGTAAAAACCTACTTGCAAAATAAACATCATTTATCATTTATCATTTAGCACTTCATACAACGTCAGTGCATTCAAGATTTTTACAAAATGTCAAACGTAAAAAAAAAAAAAAAAAATAGTTACAAACACAAAAAATAAAAACTGGCGGTAATCTAAATAAATCACAAAAAGTAATTTAGAACTGATCGGTGTTCGAACCTGCGATCAGTGGTTTACAGGTGACCTTGGATCTATTAGGCTATCTGTTCCACTGACGGTTTGACTAAAATAGCTATTGACATGCATGCGGTAAAACAGTTGAAGACTATGGACATACTGATTATCAAAATATTCTTTCATAGAGACCTTGTCCTGGAAATTAAGAACACAATAAAAAACATCTGCCATATCGGTCGAACCGTTCTCAAGTGATGCTAAGTCAACCTCATGACGAAGCCGTTAACCAAGCATTATGTATACGTACATCAAACAAAGTAACTTTACCCAAAAATTGTTGCTGGGAAGTGACTTTTTTTTGGGGTGAAAGTCCTGTTTTGTGGTAGAACTCAATGTAACGAACTCAAAACATTGTGTTTGTGGATGGATTGAATAGTACGGGAGTCGTGGAGGTGTTGAAAGTAAAAATCTTACAGTAAAAACTTGTATTTAAAAGAAAACTTTTCATAAAGTTGGAACTTTGACCCCTAATATCTCCGTAACGTGTGACTGACACTGGCTTGGCCACCATCAGGGATTTTAGTTTTGATAACACAGAAATTAAGTCGCTAATTTGTCGAAATTTGTCGCCAAATATCAGAATTTGTCGGTCACTGGTTCAAAATATATAAGGGTTTATAGGTGGCCGATCTGGAGAGAGTCTCCCCATTTCAATTAGTCCCCCGGTCAATTAGTAAGGTATAGTCCAAGAGCTAGATCGAAAGAAATTAGAGTGTTCATTCGATCTAGCTCTTGGACTATACCTTACTAATGGGGTTGTTTCCCAGAAATTTCGCCGCAAGATGGCGCTGATAGTTTGTTACCTGTCAAAAGTTTTTGATTAAGACGTGAGCATTGTGTGGACGATTTTTTAAGTATTTGCGTGTTTTTTTACTTAATTTGTGTTGCTGCACAATGTATGCTACCTGGCGTATCACCCAGTTGAACAAGAAATTGAAAATATAAAGAGCAATGCAACATGGACAGAAAGCGGTGCTTGTCGAAAAGTACATTATATTTAACATTTTATCGACTTTTAGCTATTTTCTAGGCAATATTAACATTCTATAAGTTGTAAAATAAACTTCACTCACTAACTTTTTGCTTTTTAATGATCTAATAATAAATAAACCAAAGACATTAAATTATACTACACTATATTTAATCTCTTTGAAATAAACTAAGGTACAATACATCATACGTTACATGTAACAAAATGTAAGGTTATTTGACAGGAACCCATTTTTTATTCACAGGTTGGAAGCATAAAACAGAAATTTCAACTTTGACAGTATTTGTCTCGTAGTCTGTTTCGTTGAAATGTTTCCCACATAACCTCGAAAAATTACTTAATTTGTTTTTTTTTAGTTTCATTGCCTTTTCCCGTTTTCTCTACATGCGCAAATATCTTGGAAATGTGACAACGCCTATTTCTTTGCTTCCAAAGGCTACACAACGGCCCATAATATTGAAAAAACCGGCCAAGTGCGAGTCGGACTCGCGCACGAAGGGTTCCGTACCGATTATTATGAAAAAATCACGTTTGTTGTATGGGATCCCCCCTTAAATATTAATTTTATTCTGTTTTTAGTATTTGTTGTTATAGCGGCAACAGAAATACATCATCTGTGAAAATTTCAACTGTCTAGCTGTCACGGTTCATGAGATACAGCCTGGTGACAGACAGACGGACAGACGGACAGACGGACAGACGGACAGACAGCGAAGTCTTAGTAATAGGGTTCCGTTTTTACCCTTTGGGTACGGAACCCTAAAAACGTCATAAAATAATAAGATATTGTTAAATTTCTATGGAGTTTGACATTTTGTTTGTAACAAACAGTCAGCGCCATCTACGTGGAACTATTTGACAGTTTTCTTCCCCATTGAACTCATTATATCTTCTGAACTAAAACCCGATTAAATCTATGACTTGGCGACAAATTGCGAGTAATTGGCGACAAAATATGGGAGAAAACAGATCATCGCTAGGTGCCCTAGTTTTTGAGATATAAATGTGGCCAAGCTGGGGAGACTCTCTCCAGATCGGCCACGTATAAACCCTTATATTTTTTGAACCAGTGACCGACAAATTCTGATATTTGACGACAAATTTCGACAAATTAGCGACTTAATTTTTGTGTTATCAAAATTAAAATCCCTGATGCTGGCCAAGCCAGTGTCGATCACACCTCCGAACTACTTAGGTTTGAAAGGTATCGTGTAGAACAAAAAAATTATCCCAATGACGGGGAGATTACGTGCCTTTCGGCTTCGCTGAGGTTTTTACTTTATATACCTACATATATATTATTCTTTATACTTTGATATAAGTATCAAATCATAAATAAAATCGTATAAATCATTAGTCGATTTAAAATCTAACAACTCTATTTGGAGGAGGTCCTATTTTCATGTGTAATTCAACTCAGTTCAGAGCCTCTTATGTTCCCTTTGATACCATTTTTTGCTAAAATTCTAGTGTTGGTGAAGCGCTACTGTTGAGCGCTGGTTCGTTCCTGGGTTCGATTCCTAGCTTGTTTTTGGGTTTTACAAACAAGAATTTCTCAGTAGAAGCCACGGAGTCTGGATTTGCACCCGGTTGCTGGGAATAGGGTTGCCCCCATTTCTTAAACATAACTGGCAATATGTGGGTGTATTATTAGGTACCTACTCTTATGCCTAAGCCTTCAGGGATTGCAAGTGTGATGTTATGTTATGTATTTGAAAGAATAGTTAACATAGTCGAAGGCTTTACTTAAATCTTAATGTTAAGGGACAAGATTTAAATTAAACACTAATGTTTGATTTATTAACGTTTTATTACGATCGATTATAATATAAACTAATTTCACATTTTTCAGCATAAATAGTTTCCGGAGCGAAGCAGCGAATCGGTTATATCAATTGGTCCAAAATACTCGGTTTGCTTCTAATACATTGCAAACATTTATTTTATTCTTTCAAAGAGCTGTATGATTCAATGTTGAATTTGTTTACTTTCCTTTGCTGTGTACACATTCGACTACAAGCTTTCCTCACTCATTTATTAAGGTTTATTTTTCATTACGTTTACATTTTCCTCCCTTCTACCGGTCTTGAGTCATTCTCCCTACGGTGTCGCATGTTGACATCATCTTCTATAGAATTCTGTTTTATCCTACCCTTACAGGAATAAATTGTTTAGAACAATTATTTTTTTCTACATTTTCCCTTTTCCTTCATAGCACGATAACCGGCGCTGCTGCGTTCCGGAGAGGCGACAGCAGAAACAGACAAATTATAATCTAAATTATACTAATAGTGTTCATTAATACTTTACGACTATGGTTAAAAATTTTCGACTTTCTAGGAAAGTATAAAAAGAGGAATAGATAAATTATTCCGTTTTCAAAACTTTCGAGTTTAAATAATTTAAAAGGACTGTTTGTTTCACAAAGAAAGATATTGCATCAAGTCAAAATGTGGGAAACAAAACCAGAGAATCAGCCATAGTCGTAAGAGCAAGTAAAATAACTTATTATGACATCCGACATAATAAGTCCTTATAAACTAAAGAAACCCAAAAAAGTATATACATCAATCGTAGGCAAATTAAGTAATATTCTTATGTATTCTAAAATAGGAATGTAAGCATTGCATACACAGATACTATAAGCCAATGTCTAGCTTAACCACGGTGTATTGAACATTACCATTTGTTTTTGTTTTTTTTATCTACTTGCAAGGTGCTTGCAGATATTTTTCAATGATTACCTAGTTGGTTATGCCCAATGATACACTAGTACAGTGGGAAAATGATGGTGATCCAATGATAAATAAAGCTAGACAATGTCATTATGTACCTGGCCAACTACAGAGTGAGAATATTGTGTGGAGTGAATTGTGTTATAACTTTGAAGACATGATGACATGACATAGCGGTCTGATGTTATACGACTGTCTGCATTCGATATTTTATCGTTTGATTGGACATTCACCGCGTTACAGTGGGTAGAATAGTACTCCCAAAACACATCATCTCCAGCCAATATTCCCTCTCGACTCCGTGTCCGTGTTTAATATACTCACGGACAGCAGAATCTTCACTTAAATAGAACAGCTGTGCTGGGATAGCTCGGTTAAATATGGGGAACATCGATTCGGCGCTTTAAAATACACCAGCTCGATCTCCACTCAAGGCTAAGGGAAACCAACCCCAAATAACTAAAAGTTCGCGACTAAACTGGTATTATCTATTCTTACTGCGCCCTTTGCCTTCAATGTAGTTAAAACTTTTAATGTATTTTAAAGCTTAGAGCAAACTGTGTGTACCTACTTAATGTAGTTTGGACAACTGAAAGCATTTCTTTTTGTTTGATGAAACCATGAACCTCTCTTGTTTCGCGTTTGCAGTTTGCAGGGGTTTAACGATAAAACTTTGTGTTCTGTAAATCGTTTAAGATGGTAGAGACGATGATTTTTTAATGTTTAGTAATGCGACACCCATTAAGTGATTAGTGGTGGAAATGGGCCTCAATGTAATATAGGTAGCTGATAAGATGTTGTAGACAGTGATTGCTGTTGAAGACAGGCGTGTGATTGGAGTGCCCTTTGGGAGGCTGATGAGTGATGATGTTACACTTCTACTGGGTACTACACAACATCAAAGTCGGGTATCTTGATGTTGTGTGTCGGTTCAGGCAGAGTAATAGCTCACTACGGTTTATTACTGATACTGTCATCGGTGGACGCATGACTTCCTGTCTTCAGGTTGTTCTTAGTTTGTCCAGCTGCAGTTACACACAGTCTGTCCTACGCTTAACATTTAATACTTATCTAAATTTATAATACATTATAACACGTAAGTAATAATTAAGACTTACAGATTACAATCCTTCATATCAACAATTTATAATTAAAATTTCAAGAACTATCTATGAACATAATGAAGAGAATAAATAAAATTTTTGAGCATCATAATTTTGATAGCAAATTCAAAATGGTTATGGAAAATATTGAATAAACAGAAATTAATTTAGGTTTGGACTGGTAGTCTTAGAGTGGCTAAAATGGTGGTAGCGGTGGTAACAAGAAGTATTCAGCACCTGCGGATAATATAATGGCACAGGTCTACCGCATACCTAAGACGGTGCCTGAGGTAGAGACACGCCACCATAACCCTCCCCTACCGTGCATCCACCATCATCAATCAACCCGGGCACCGTCTCATTCAAGGGTGACAAACTCCTTTAGTCCATAGATGAAATGTGGACATAGAAAACGACAAATTCGATTGACTGTCCATTTGGGAACGGCTGCCGTAAGTATTAATGAGCCATCGTTTTTATTCGGTTTGCCCTATCAGATGAATGTTGGTCAAGGATGCTAAGGGTACTTGTGAGGGTTTTCGCTCTACAAAACCCAATGCTGTCAGAAAACTGGACTTTCGGTGGCTAAGGAGCAGTGTGTGAAGAATAGAATAGGGAGGAACTTCTGACCAGATGGGTATTGTGTCTGGTGGGCTAACTTTATTAGATGGAAGTGTCAGTTTAGTTCGTACGTGGCTTTATAGGTGTCACCACTGCTGCTAGTCCAGGAATTACTACCACTTAACGTACACTACCCAAGACAACAGCCCTAAAAGGTAATTATAATGTGTCTGATAGAAGGAGCACATTCAAACTTACAGTTATTGATACATAGTGCGTGTTTCCACAGCAACATACCTAAATACGATTAAATAGAAAACAGTTACTCCGTATCATCTCTAGTTGAATAGGGACGTGGCTGTTGTAGTCCCGGTTAGAATGCGCGTCGTGCATAGGATGGAAAACGCGAAATGTTCGCAGTGATTTTAAGTTTATTTTAAAACATGGTCTTCTTGCCAGATAGTTTGTATCGTGTACCTGGAAGCGAAGTATATCGGTAACTATGAAAGGCACACATTTACTCTCTTCGCCACCGGTTAACTGGCGGTGGAATCGGTGCATGTGGTAAGCCTCATTTGACTGCTATGAACGAACTTCAATTGTTCTGCAGTTGTCACCGACCTCACTTTTTCGTCGGTCTTAGTAGGTCACGCGCATTCTAAGTAAGCTTCTAGTCCTCAGACTTGAGGGGTCCCCTAGTCACAAAGCCTGGCTGATGTCTCATCGGCTTATGTTGAGCCTCGTCTAATAAGTTCAGGTGCCAACTGAGATCAATCATATTGTCATGTCCCGTAGTCAGTTTTAATTTCATATTCTCCTTGAGAAGAATATCGAACATAATCATAATTCATTGTCAGTTTTTAACTCATATCAGCTGTTAGACCTTTAACAACCTAATTACAAATAATTTCATTTCAAGTTGAGTACACCTCGACTTGAAAAATCCAACAACTAGTAATTTATCAACATCAACAAATTTTAAAGGTACGGTCAGATCGCCAGGTCGCTGGCGTGCCGCGTGCGGGGCTTAAGGAGGCGTTTAGTTGTTTAGTATTTAGTTGTAGCTTTATGGGTTCGGGTTGGCGTGTAGTATGATCGCTGCGATCACAATTAATGAGAAACATTCATATTGAAACAGGAGTAGTCACTAAGCCGCAAGCGCACGCCGACCTCCTAGTAGTCTAGCCGTACCTTAAGACCTTACCAATTTTATCATACTTTTAGTTATCCAAAGATTTTTCCCTGAGTTATTAACTCCCTGACAAATATATACTTAACCTAAAGTAATGACTACTTGCGTAATTAAATAACATGTAACAAAAGGGGTTCACGATTTGAATTTTTTAAACTTAACTTTAAATAAACCCTGTTTTTTGTGTCTTCTGAGAGCGAATGTGTAAAAAGCGACTAGTATACTTACCCGGTTAAGGTATAAATTATATCGGATATATACTTGAGATCAGTGAGTATTATATCTACAATAGGCAATATTGCACTTTCCAAATGTGGTTATATTACAGTCAACCACAGTTAGTTCCATTGGTGTAAGCGATCATTGGAAAGCGCAAACATGAAAACGTGAGTATCATACAATGAAATACTACCTAACTAAAATATTGGTATTTAGCCTAAATTATATATTATACTAAATCATAAATAAATATATAAATACTGAAGAGTTCTAATAATATGTTAAGTTTATAGTTAAACCATTACTTAAAATATCACATTTTTAAGAATAATTTTAGTATAGAGTTGAAAATAAATCATAGGTTAGAAGGAAAATGACTAGAATTTGATTTAATTTAAAGTAATTATTAAACGTAAAAGAATCAACTAATAAAGTTAATGTCAATACATTAAAAATGCTGGTTCGTTTGCTGGTATGTTGGTACTTATGATGAAGCTATAGATGTTTTGGTTCTAGTTTAAAGAAAACCAGAAACTAATTCAGGTCTCATAGTACCGATGCACTCAGGATATGTACCTGTTTACTTTAGTTAAAATAACGCGGCACACATCCATCGCAATACAATGCTGTTATTTGTATCGCTTTTATATTATTTAGGCATATTAAGGTAAGGTGACCTTTTAAATTTTCTTCAAATAACTCAAAAGTCGGTAGCGGAGTAAGACCGCACCATTTATATAAAATTATAAAGAACTAATATAAAACACATAAACTAAACTGAAATACATAATAAGTATAATAAAAATGTTCAACAACGTTTTTGAGCTGGATAAAATATTCTGTAACAATAAACAGGAGAAAATTTATATAAAAATAATGAAGGTATTGTAAACTCTTTAACTTAAGGCAATACATGAGTTACAAAATAGGGACAACTTTCTGATGGTGGGTATATTATATACAAACTACGGAAAATTTTGATAACAGGAGAAAATCTTGACTAACAAAAAATAAATCTCGTCGAAATTCATTGTGATATGTTTAGATATTATTATTTTAGAATTTGGAATAAAAAATATAGAGATTAAGATTATTAAGTGCCTCGCGTACGTCAAACTGAGCCAAACATTGTTTTTGTACCTGAATGTTATAGGTACATTTGTGTATATTGTAAAAAATGATGAACTTTAATATTAATCATCATCAGATATGTTTATTGATGTTCTGGATTTTGTGATACGCCGGATCATTCAGTGAACGTACGGGGTATTCGTTAAAATCATTAAAACAGTTAATATACAACATATTACAATGATACATGTATTTAATATATAAGTATATTATCACTACAATAAATATGTCTACAGTAAATGGCCAAGAAGTATTATAAATCGGTTAATATGTATTAGTATCTACCTTAACAAGTTGAGTGCTAGGTAGAGTGGATGTTTCTCTCGGATGACGACTGTACATGAACTACGCTAGAGGTTGAAGAAGCATGTATTTGAAGTGTGTATGCACATAGCTACACGACACAAATAAAGCGGAGACCACGTCTAAGGTTATAAGATAGGTGTTAAATGGAAGATTACAAGTCATGAAGCCGTGAGAAGACATCGCTAGGCTTTACAATTAACAAAGACATGATCTCATCATTCTATTTGATTAAGATATTGTAAAATAAACAAATATCACCGGTTTCTATTGAATTTGCAAAGTTGTGTGTGGAAATAAGATGCTAAGAGAAATGTTGACAAAAAAAAGTGTACAGAGCGTTCATCTTATAGTCTAAACTAGTAAGACAGTCGTGTGATCGAAGTGTTTACTCCCAGGTGGGGAACACCGCATCAGGGTAGGCCCAGGGTGGCCGGCTGATCGAGCTCGTAACGGTAGTGGTGCGGTTGGTGCGCGGATCAAAGCTGAAATTATTAACATCTGTTTTAGTACACAATAGAAGACTTGTGGAAAAGATGATGTGTGCGTGTTGTGCTATTCTGTAAGCGATGCTACACACTTTTTCAGGTCATCAGATCTGATCTGAGGCAAAAATCGTGACTACACTAAATTCGGCACTCATTTGACTCGGAAAATTTTGAGAATCATGTTCGGCTCGACGGGGTACAATACGAGATTAGCCGAGCAGTTTTTAATTCTAGATTATCTTTGAAATTTGCCGGATGGCTGAGCTGACCCTAACATACATAGTAGTACACCTTATATTCACTTCAAACCACATTCGAGTGCAAAGCTCAAAGCGACAGTGAGCTCTAATGCATAGAGCTTTCATTTCAGTATGGTTCGGTTTTTGTTGAAATAATATTTGTATGTCTTTGGTTGAAAATAATCTTATTATTTGAACCATGAACAAGCTTGGAGGTGCCATGGAAAAGTCTACAGGTACTAATTGCTTATTTTACTTGGTAGGGCGAATAGTCGATTACCTACTAATTATCTTATTTTTGTCAAGGGAGAGCGAAAAAAATAACGTTGTATCAGCAAAAAGTATGAATATTCTTTTTTTTAAACTTCAATTATGTTAGAGGTTTATCTTTGAATGGTTTTATGAGCAGTGTTTACAATGAAGTGTTCACTATTAGAGCTGAAAATTGCTAAGAAAAAACGAAATAATACTGTTATCATTAATTCTTTCATGAGCAAGGAGACGTCTCCTCGGCTGCGTCAAGAGCCAGCATTGTCAATACTTTCCGTAACGGTAAATTGTATAACAGTTTATTTAGTGACAGAAGTTTTGAGCTCAATGCTTACGGATAAATATATAAATTTTATTAGTATTGCCGCCTCTATGCGCTGCCGGGCGGCGCAGCGATGCCATGCTCTGCTGTGTTAACCAACTTAAACTCTTACATGTTAAAATCGAAAGAATACTAAACCTACCCTACCTACAACTAAACACGAACACGATAAAACCATGAAAACATAACAAAAGAATGCAGTGTTTAATATTTTTTTAGAAAGGTTTCGGAGCATGAACCGGTACTACTGTTCGGCGGAAATATCTGTAGATCTTAAATTGCCTCTCTAAGTTTCAGTACAGGTACAGGGATAAGGACAGTAAGCGTAAGGTTAACGTCAACGAAAAGGTAACCAAAGAACGGGGCACCCCGGGCGTAGCTCGTCCTTTAAGATATGTCAGGTCTAAAGATATTTTCGCTAAGTCCTGAACAACCCAGGGGCCGTATTTTGAAGTGTTCTAGGCCGTTCGTTCCGTTGCGAAAGAGGAATGAGGCTATCCATCTGGTATAGCTCCATCTCTCTCTCGGACTAACGTAGTGTTAGCTCTAACAGCTCATAATACGGCCTGCAAAAGTACTCACTGTGTTTCAGCCTGCCTGAACGTCGACTGATTGGAACTGGATGGTTGCGCTTGTGTTTGCATTCGGTTGCTTTCCGACGAAGGGGTTGAGAACCCACTTCCTACTGGTTGCAAGTTAGACTCATGCCACGTAAGTAAAGGATTGTCATACCTGGAAAATGGTGATTTTTGGTAGACAGGTGCAAAAACAGTTAGAAATCTAATGCTAAATTCTAATTAATGTTATTTCTATATATGCTACTTGATAGTTGATGGAATCATTTAAAGAGTAATGTGGTGCTAGATGGGTGGAGTGTCTGTTCGTATCATTCCAGTACTCATTCACAAGTTCTACAGTCTCCACTGGCTCGTGAAGCAGCGTGTAGGGCTTTACTCACAAGTTCATGGCAAGTCAAGCGAGCGTATACTGCGCTCCCCCTCCCCCTCATGCTATGTTCGTGAACAAAGCTTTACACACTAATAAGGATGACCATAACCCATGATTCTCTATTCCTATGATACCTACAATCTTTAAAAGTAGGGAAAAAATGGTTCATTCTGTTACTCAAGAAGATACTAACTCCATGTTGCCGTATAGTCCTTCGTTGCCGTCTCCTTCGAAGATGTTGCGGTCGCCAGGGGGTTGGTAGGGTGGTGGCGGGGGGATGGTGGTGCGGTCCAGCGGGTTTGGCGGCGGCGGAGTCTCGGGAACCGGGACAGGCGGGTTCGTTTCCAAAGTCGAGTTCTTGATGCCGTATTTGAAGTACATGAACATGCCTGGAATAGACGATTAAGTAACCGTTAAAGACTTATGTTGTGTGTGTGTCTTATTTTATGGAATCGTGTTTTCGCCAAACATAGGACTTAACATTAATCCGCAACTTTACCATATATTTATTTCAAAATTAATGCTGCAGTATTTTAGGCGTAACGGAGGATCATTCTAAGCGACTTTCAACACAATGCGATTAGTATACCTATTAGTATCTTCATCTAAAACCGATATCCCCGCGCATACGTTCAAGAGATTTCTCTTAACTTTCTCGAAGAATGTTGAATATACTCAAAGCCCCCAAAGGGCCTTCTTCAAAACTTTTCCATTTGAAAAGTAAAAGCGAAAACACTTTAAATTTTCTAAACGGGTAGTTACCTATTTTCATTCTTAAAAGGCTAGTCCGTATCTACTGTTATCACTTGATATCTTTTTTTTATCGCGTCCCAATAGATTAGTTCTACTATTCTAGATCTTTTATCAGACATTTATTTAAATTGTGATTTCCACTAAAGAACGAATATTTCTATCAATGGACCCAATATTTATAGAATGGTAATTCTCATTCTTTATAAGTCAATGTTATTGTTTAGATCAGTAAGTTGGGCTCAGTTGGTGGCCACGTTAATAGCAGCGTCAGTAGCATTCAGCAAGACTTACATAGTGCAGTTGTATGGCCAGGACATGCCAGTAAATGGGTCAGCTTTTCATCATCACACACACACACAGTGTGTCTGACTGGTCATTTGAATCAGATAAGAGTTCCTTCTGGGAAAGTTGTTCAATATTTCGGGACCTCTTAGATCCAGGTGACGTCACCACCGATAAGTTTTAATGAAACTTACCGAATATCATCCAGACCGTGAATCGGACCAGAGTCAAGATGGAGAGGTTCAGGATCAGATAGATATTCACGATGATGGCGATGGTCGGTACGAAGGGCAGACAAGGGGTGGTGTACATTAGGGCGACTCTGAAACATTTAGATCGACACATTAATAAAGCAGTCCAGTTATCAAAATAGAATAAACATATTCATAAATGTAAACTAGGAATGGATATGGATAATTGTTTTTAAAATGATTTAAATAAATCAAAAATTTGTCATCTAATAATTTGATGACAATGACAACGCTTTGGGCATTGTCAAACGCGTGTTACATACTTGTAGTGATAAATGTGTTGCATGAGGCAAGTACGTTTTCTGACAATTTTGAGTAGGTAGTTAAGTTGAAATTTTGTTATAAAGTTGAAGAAATCCTAAATCAGAAACAATAAGGGATCAACTCAAAATTTACAGCTCTGAAAACGGCAGCAACTTATTAGTAATCTTTGAGGCTTATAACCCATTTCCACATAAAATTAGTGTACATACCTCGAAGTTCTAACAAAGCCCGAATATAAAATTAGTTGTCAACGAAAACTTGCAAGCGCATTTTCTTGCTTATTAAGTAAAATATGAAGTTTTAAATTAGTATGCAAGAATGTGCACTTTGAAGTTTTCGCTCAACTGAGCTTTCTAGTAGCGTCTGCGTTCAAGCTTGAAAATTATATTAAATCGTGGATAAACAGGCCATGCAAACGGCGCTGTTCTTCTCAATTTTTATTTGAACTACCCAATATTCATACAATTAAAAATAAATGCTGTATGACAATGTCATGTAATCCTACCAATTATATGTCAACAAGGTAAGCAATTAAGGGTCAATGTATGCCTTTTTGTAAAAAAAAGTAATAAACAGTGGAGTTTTAGTCAATTAAAGTCCGACATAATTCTCCGCCCCAGACGAAGGGTATCGTATCCACGAGGATTTCCCTATTAAAAAAAATATTACAACCGCTATTGCTTTTTTTTTTGTGTTCATAATGTAATTCTGCAATTTTAATTATATGTAATATATATGGGTTTCGGGCCTGAAATATTTGTTTTTTTTTTTTTTTACGTCTAATTTAGTTCTGGGCGACCTAAGTAGAATATTATTATACATACATTTAGTATGCGCTGTCTCGTCCAACTGCAGACCAAAATAAAAATGATTTACCAAAGTTTGTTTATTTGTAAATATACTCGTACGTATTATTCACAATAGGGTATATGCATGTTTTTTTTTATCACTCTAAACAAAGCGTATTAACATCAGAAATAACAAAGTAAAATTATTTTTTTAATATCTATAAAAACTACTAAGTTAAAAGCATTTGAAACTGCTGATTAGACAGAGAGATCCGATACAGCGAATGACGTCATTCGCTACATCGACGTACAAAATCCATACTAAATTCCATTTATCTAGAAAGAGATAGAAATAAATAAATCAATAAAGAAATCAAATGATCCTTACCGGTTCTGTGGCTTCCTGGAAATCATCAGCAAGATGCCAAAGATGGCCAGTATCAGCAGTACCATGCAGACGTTCGTGAAGGTGGAGCTGCCAGGGTTTCCGTAAGCCGCGAACAGATCGAACACGATGATCAGGAGGTACATGATGCCCACCGACTTGATGACAAACATTCCTGTTATGGGGATAAAACAAGGAGATTTTAGAATGGTCCTGTAAAAGAAGTGAAATATAATAGATAAACAGTGATCCCTCAGGGAGGCCAAATAACAAAAAGGCATATCTTTTCCGACACTAACCAGTTGTATGAGGTACTGGGGTCGATCAAAGTGTTATCGAGTAATTCCATTAGGAATTTCTCAGTAGCAGTGATAGACTCTGGATTTGTGCCCAATTGACGACAATAGGCTTACCCCCATTACATGGCACTTAAACATAACTGGCAAAATGTGTGTGTACTATTAGCAGTGATAGGAATAGGTAGTGCTTATTAGCCTAAACTTCGAAGAAGAACAGAGAAAAGAATCGGAGACTTCCTTAGACTATATTTTATTATGCGACCACGGCGAGTTTTTTTTTGTAAATTCTAAGAGTGCGTACCTAAGAGAGCGTATCATAGTTTTATGATGAAGAAGTCGTTTCCAAAATGTTCTTAAAAAGAAAACTTTCAGAAATTTTGATGGTTGTAACGACTGTGTTATGTTATGTCTAGTCGCAAACTTTAGGTAAACATAGAGTATATAGACCAATTACTTATTCCAAATAACATTAATTTTTGTTGTACTTACGTGATGTCCCGGAAAAAAATATAGTCTAAGGAAGTCTCCGATTCTTGTCTCTGTTCTTCGAAGTTTAGGCTAATAAGCACTACCTATTCCTATCACTGACTATTAGGTACACCTCTGCCTAACCCATCGGGGATTTCAGGCGTGATGGTATTTTATGTTCTATAAGAGACCTTTTTTCGAGACTAGTTCTGCTTAGGTAAGTCCCATAACTGTCTGTCATCCGAATGTGTTCAGATGTATGAGGTAAACTTACCGCTCATTTCCGTAGCCGGACCGAGGTCTACCCAGGGAAACAAGCCAGGGCACAGGTAACTCATCGAATGCAGTTGTCGGTACACAGCCGCGAGGAATCGGCTGCAAGTACTGCTGCTGCCTGAAGATCCACCACCAACTGCACATAGATGGCGCTGCTTTAAAACTGCTGCTTGTAGTAAAGTAACAGGTGGACTTTTCGTGGAAACTGCCATGTTGTACTTATGTATGTATTATCTCGGTCACTGACGGTCGACCGTTTTTCACACTTATGCTCTGAGTAATAAGGTTGAAAGTGGTCGAGCGTTAGTGAGCGCGGTAGTATGCACGACGAACAATCCAGCTATTCTAAACCAGTTTATGCGGATCTCTCATTGTAAGGGAAATCCATACGAGCAAAGGACATGTTATATTGGAAACGATGTAGCTTGATCTGCCGCCGTGTGTACCTTGGTAGTTAAGTTTTGTGCTATACAAGTTATACAACAACAACCAATGCTTAGTTAGGTATACCTAAGTTATCCCTAAACAACCTCTCCCACTTTACCATTCGTTTCTGAATAGACTCGTAATCTATCTTTTAGTACGTGTTCGGTGCCTGCTGTCATACGATTGTCTCAGCTTTGTGCATACTTGTTATAACTTTAGTAATTTTTACGTGTCATTTGTGTTTTTTTGATCTAAGTAAGTAGGTAGGTATGTACGTTACCACGTTACTAGAGATCCGAATAGGTGGACTTTATTTGCTTAAACTTTAAGGACGGAAGTAATGTTACGAGCTGGGTATGGGATAAATTAATTACTACCGATTAAACAACTGACTAACTTTAATAATCACAAAACACTTCAAACTCAATCACAAATACACTACTGATCACTATTCGCTTAGATATCGCACTTTAAAGTTCACTTCGATTCGCTTCGTTGTGTAGGTATCCAAAATCAGACTGCCTCCTCCAGCAAACACGTCGACTATTTATATGGCGACCGAACGTTTGAGAAAGATCCACGACTTCCTCGAATTCTAGACAATTCCATATTGGGTCATTGTCCTTCGAGAAACTTGTACACAGGAAAGAAGAAGGTAATTTATGCCCTCGGCGTAAGGTCGAAATTATAATGACAATTCCTGATGTTCTTTTGTAGGTAATTTGCGAATTTGTACCTACATCATTCGAGACTCGTCCTACCTACCTACTACTACCTACTTGTAGGTACCTACTACCGTGATCGTAGGTACGGATACGACGTAACAGTAATATTTGTTAATGCAATCCCGAAATTATTTTTAAGATTCGAAGTCATCATCATTCTCTTGTCCTTATCACACTATATTCGGCGTCGGCGCAGCCTGTCATGTTCCATACTTCTTTGTTACTCCTCATCTTATCAATCACCATATCACTCGTTACGCAGTTCATCGTTTCTTTGGTCTTCCACTACTCATACACCCATCCACATTCAAACTCAAAACTTTCCTCACGACATTTTCCTCATTCTTCCGCATCACATGTCCCACCACCACCACAACCACGACACCACCACCACCACCACCCAGCCCCGGATCTTGAAATTTTTCGAGGCGGGGCAAAAACTGAAAAATGCCGCCCCCGGGCGGCCTGTCTATATTTTTATTTTTATCATCATCATTTTTTCACCCATCAGACGCCTAATGATGGCCATAGGCCCAGGGGTGGACCGTGAGTTTGTTGGGCCCTGGGCTAATACTACTTGGGGCCTGGCCAAGGACGTCGCCAGCTTTTGGGCCAGAAGAGGGGCCTATCAGAAGGGGGGCTTATCAGAAGGGTGCGATTTGTAAGTTTACTATTTACGAATGCAGCTGAAGTGCATATAGCCACTTCAAAAACGTTAGCACCTCCGAGACCTCGGATTGGTTAGTTTAGGTTTTGAAGAGTTATTTGAAAAGGTTAGGAACTAAATCAAAATTTTGATTCTTAAATAGATGCTACTAAATCAATTTAGGGAGACAATTTAATGAGAAAGAGGAACTAAAACTCCAAGAGCGAGCGAAGCGAGCTCGAAAATTTTAACATCCTACTTTGGACAGATTAGAATTTTATTATGTCGTCACATCATACAGAAGTTACTTGGTTGACTTTCAAAGTTAAGATTTAAGAAGAACTTGACTGCATGAGCAAGCGAAGCGAGCTCGAAAATTTTTTGACACCTTGCTTTGGACAGGTTTGAATTGTTTCGATCCTTCACACAGGAATTACTTGGACGACTTTTAGGCAAAGTCTAAAGAAAGTAGTCTAAAAAGCAAGCGAAGCCAGTTCGAAAACTTAACAGTTAACCTACCTTGGACAGGTTATAATTGTTTCGAACTACCGGAGTTACTTAAGTGACTTATGGACAAAGTTAAAATCCAAGAGAAATTAGGCTGTAAGAGCGAGCGAAGCGAGCTAGAAAATTTTACGTCTTTCCTCAGAAGAGAGAGATCTTAAGATCAAAATGTCCACATGCTCCATTTTTTACAAAAGGTGACTGGAGGCCCTTTATATCCACGGGGCACTGGGCTGCAGCTCAAAAAGCCCTTATATAGTTTCGCCCCTGCATAAGCCTCGCGGATAGAATGCTACAAGTTATACTATTTAACCCGTATGCTCCCGGCCGTGCCTCCAGAGGCACGGTGCATTGTTATTTTAATTGTGTCTGTAATTGCGGGTATTGAAGTGCTACGTTTATACTATTTATTTACAAATATACCTACATACATGGACATAGAAATATGTTGGGGCGAGTTGGATATATTATTGTATTGTATTTCAAATTGAAATTACAATTTTACTCTTCTAGTTTTTTTGTTCTGCAAACAGATCTATGGCCTTGTCATAATTTATTTCATATGCCATTCGATTCTCTATCGCTAAGATTGCGAGACTTGATAAACGTTCCTGGCTCTTAAATGATCGCAAATAACTTTTAATAAATTCTGTGATGACTTCGGAGCAGTCTCCACAGTAGTGAACAGGGCGTCGCGTCGGTTCCCGAACTTTGCGGCTGTACCTGTGTCAGACGGAAAATGAGGGCGCCATGCAGTCTCTTAATGCCTCTTCCTATGTCACTTCTTCGTCAAGGGTCTTATCGCCGTAAAAGTGATCTGCACTGGGTTTCGAACCTGGGTTGGCGAACTTCTCATTCCACCACTAGGACCTGGTGGAGCACAGCCCTTTACACCTCGACATCATGGCGTTGGCAGCGCATCAGGTATTTGCTCTGTGTAAGGACTATAACGTCAAGATCTCATGGTGGTGATCCGGCCAAAAAGATCGCCGCCTTGAAGGAGACCGTTTGATTTATTCTCATCACCCTGACGGTCATCGCTCTCTGAGTTCATCGCTAAATTACGGTAAGAATTTAGGTCGTCAAGTTGTCCGCCTATACTGGCACTCCATAGGGCGCTATGGACCATACGATCTCCATATAGAATCTTCTGCAGGAATTGGATCCCCTCAGATTGGGCACCAGGGATCGGTGACCATCAACCTGGGTGTCAACTGCTGAAAATGCGGCTATTAGAGACGAGTCCCAGGTACTTCATCGTCGACTCGGATCCCCTCTACGACCCCAGAGCTGTCGCCAAGATGGTCACCTGCCGAAACGTTTGCCTTCACCAGCGTGTCATCAGCTTATCAGATGACACAAACACCATGAAGAAGCTAACCGCGAAGCGCCCAGTCGTACATAGATGATATCTCTATCCCTCAGATAGGCCCTGATTATGCGGCAGAAGTTGGTATGGCATAGGTTTGGCATGGTATAGGAGTGCCTCCAATTTCTTTTTTTCTCGAGGTGTCTTCCTCATCTAAATCGATGGGCTAGTATGCATATGGGGGTGACTACAGGGCGCTCCTTCTACAGGAAAAGTTTTCCAGTCTTCAACAGAAATCAATGAGTTGTATCGTTACAACTCATCATTATCGCAACTTTGACCATATGTCTGCTAAGCTTGAATTTGCTGCCCCCTGAACTTGCCGCCCGGGGCATGGGCCCCGGCTTGTCCCCCCCCCCCCCCCCCTAGATCCGGGCCTGCCACCACCACGACAACTGAGTAAAAACTACTTCAGCGATTACAACTGATTCAACATACGCGATTCGATTTTAAGATACGAAGTAAAGCTGTTAAATTAGAGGGAGGAGAGGGCTTATTCTCAAAGTACTTCATTTTCTTTGTACTAAAAAGATAAGAATCTCATACATTAATTCCCAAGTTACTCCAAGGAATTATTATAGTACTTCCATGAAATTTATGTAAATAAATTCGATCTATTCCGATCTCCGATCATTACAAAGTTGCTATCTAGAAGGCACTAGTGAGAACCAGCACAAATCTACTACAAATAGTCATTTTCATAGTGACTATCTGTTTTGAAGTTTTGGACGAAATAACAATACCAAAATCAAATAAATCTAATTCAGAAAGCCGGTCTAGCTAAGATACATATTTACGGGTTTAATCTAACCAATTCGTTGGATTGTCAAAAGTAACTATAGATACTATCGAGTTCCCTGACTGTCGACCAGTTTTCACTCTTATGCTCTGAGTCATAAGGTTCAAAAGTGATGACTGGCCTGACTTGTTCTGTCGACTTCTAGATACAACAACTTGCTCTATTAAACAAGGTTTTGTAGACAATTACAACTTAAACAGGCAATGTCAAGTCAATCAAGGGTCAATTAATTTAAAGAAATACTCCCGAGTGTGCCTTTCTTTTCTAGTTTTGAGTACTTTTCTCGTAAAGGAAAAAAATAAGTACTGTCTAGAATACAATAACGTATACCGAGCTAAATTCAAGTGTTATTTTCTCGTTAAAACGATTAAAATGTTGAGCTAATAAAACCTATTTCATATGAGCGATCATTGCTCCGTAAAATACCTTTTTTTCACTCAAACTTTAGGAAAAATCATTTGGTATTCAACTTCAGGTTATGCTGGCAACCAAGCAGCAGATGACGATGACGACGGCTATATTAGAAAATAGCTTTTAAAGTTTTTTTTTTGTTTGCTTAACGTGCGGTCAAATCGATAAGGGGAACCAGGGCGGTGATCTCCCGATTTTGACAGTAATTTGAGTACATATTTTTCAAAATCTGGAGCCTAATCCAGAGGTAATTGTCGTCAATACTGATTCAATTTCAAAAATTATTTCACTAATAGAAAGCTACATTATCCACAAATGTCAAAGGAATAATTTCCAACCGTAACGGTAGCGAAGGTGGGTAAAGGAATCTGCTTGCTACACCGCATCATGTTATGACCGTGCAAGGAACGTGTCACGCAAAAAAAATCTTTGTATTGAAAAGTATGAGACTATGCCCACCAAACCGTTTCGTCAACGACCATGCACGTAGCGCAGGGCACCGGCAAAATATTCTCGCCGACACCGTTGTTGACGCTCCTTAAGCCATTTATTTTTTTTGCCTGACGAGTTCCTAGCACGGTCATGGTATGATACGGTGTAGTGGGGAGACACCTTATAAGCTAGAAAACCAAAAAAGTTTTCATAAACTATACAACTACAACTTGTCCGCTAACAGTATTGAATGTTCTCGTACAGACAACATGTAATTAAAGACGAGATTAACTTATATTTATTTTTATTTAAATGGTTTATAAGACCTATGACTTTTTCATACTACCGATTTGTGGCAATAACAGTGGAGAATAGAGAAGTATAAATTCATGAAGTTCCCCGGGTATAATAGCAGTTACTAGTATTACAGTGATAAATGGTACAAAAGGAAACTTAAAAAATAATTCACATAAAACATTTAAACAATTACTAAAAGCTGTAACAATGTTAATAAATTACAGGCGCAAATTAACATATCGCTTGGCAATACAGCAAATAACAGAACCGTTACAGATTTTTGCATGAAAAAATTAATATAAAATTAGCAATATGAGCTTAAAACCTGAATGAAACAACATCTTACCGTAGTAATTGTTCTCGTTGTTAGAGTTGACCAGGAAGGTATCGTCACGGTACTCCTCGCTCTCGTCACCGGGCAGGGTGTCGTCCGAATCAGGGGAGCTGGAAGCATTTGTAGTTCAGAAGCATGTGTGTCGAGGGTAACGCAATTCATGGCGCGAGATTTGTGCATGAGAATTCTTAATAGTGACGTTATTGATTATTTTTTTAATAATGCAAAGTTTGAATTTAGAATAATTACATGGAATGGTTCAAGGGTCGGTCAAAATTGGCGTAGTGGCGGCCACCGGACACTTCAGTACGTTATTATCTTTCTGTCTATTTCGTCCGCAATTTCTCGTTAGCTTGACCGAACCTTGAGCCGTCTATAGCCGCATAGCTACCACACATAGTAGATGACACATAAGGGATAGGTCGGCCTTTCGCGGAGGCACATTCGCAAGACATTCGCAGTAAGCTTAGATGTTACCTTCTGGTGACTCGCCGAACCATGACCCGCTGGCTGGGAGGCATGATATGGGTGGAGGCGTGTGCCTGCAAGGAAAAGATAATATTGGTTGAAAATTGGTATATCAGAATATGGGGCATATTTTTGTTGGTGTATAAAAAACGAAGGAAAGATAAATAACAATAACATCAAGTCTTTAATCTATGAAGGGTTAGGTTAGACACCCACATTTCGTCAGTTATTATTAAGTACCATGGAATACGGCAACATATTTTCAACAGCCGGGAACGAATCCAGACTCGGTGGCTGCTACTGAAAAAATCGTGATGGACGAACTCAGTAACTTTTTTCCCGACTTGGGACTCAAACTCAGGAGTTCATGCTCAGTTGTTCTTTCAGATGTATGTATTTCTTTTGAGATAGGTACCTATTCAAAAAATCATACAAGCACTATTGTTTCTATCACTACATTGAAAGCTACTTATAACCGATTTCTAAAAAGTAGGAGGTAGGTTCGACTGCACGTATTTTTTTAAATAATGTTCACCCATTTAATGATTTCTCCCCCATTTGTGGACCGATTGTTAAAATTCTTTTCTTCTTTTTATTTGAAAGAGTATACTCCTGAGTTGGTCCCATTTAAATTTGGTGATGATCTGAGGAGATAAACAATGGAACTCTTCAAAAATAGACGACAAATCTGTCGTGATTGATGCAATCGCTTGGATGTTTATTGTTTATACAAAATAATGACGTAACATCACGCCTATATGCTGTGGGTACGCAGATGTGTACAGTACACCCAGATTTCGACAGTTAAATAGGTATGTTAAGTTCCATCTATTGGGGATAAGCCTATTACGATGACAAGTATGGTTAACCATATAAAATAAATTCATGGAAAATATTTGTTTGGGAACACTAACTAAATTGGAAAACAAAAACTTTTTGCAAAAAATAAAACCGACTTCAAATTAACAAAAAATGTTTTTAAAGTCGGTTTTATTTTTCATTTGGTTTTCGTATTTATTCAGACAGTGTATCCAAGCCATGGTGCACGATGATGGTGGATTTCCCATTTATGTAATTATTTATTACCTCCATTAGGGGACGAAAATTCAAAAATCAATATTTGTTGTTTACACCCTTCGCGCACGTAGGCGTAGCTGATGGGGGCAGTGCGTTGTCTGTTACAAAATTAAAGAATTACGAAGTTACTAAATAAACCCTAAGTTATTTAATACTTCTAGAACCCTTTAAACCCTCGACGAGTAGCTTCAGGAGCTTTTAATCCATCTCTACTTAGAAAACTTGATTGAGTGAGGTTCAGATGGCTTACGAACCTAAGGTTTCTTAGGAATATACCTATTATATACCTAGTATACCTACATTATATTTTAGCTTACATGTTCTACTTGAGAGTCATTGACACTTTGGAATAACCAGAGAAAAGTTTGAATTTTTTTAGAGAATAAAGTAGTTGTTCGTATAACACGTATACTATACAAGTTTATCTTTGCAAGTTCGGTTTTTATCGTCAAGGAGCGATATAATATAAAGCAATTTTCAAACAAATTTATTTGTATTGCCTCCTTTTCGAACTGACCTTTTCATAAAATTGTTGGCAATGACACGATAATAAGTTGCAAGTCAAAAATGAAATCTAAAGGTGCTTTAAATATTTTGTTCTTTGACTGTAATTACATCGGGAGACAAAAATAATAATGTCATAATTTTAGGCTGGCGGCCTGTGTCCCAGCAGTGGGAACGTTAATAGGCTGATGATGATGTTGATGATGATGAATTTTAGGCTCGATCAAACCTGTACGGACAGATGCTTCAGTATATTGTCTTACACAGTGCGGACCATAAAGTTTTAACATCACGTCTCACACAAGTAATAAAACCAAAGTTTATTCATTTGTTTCACTGGCTAAAAAGCAGCCTCGCAACAAAGGAATACCGAGTTCTATAATGTCGTTTTGCTATCCGTCGAAAACCACTACGTCGAAAACATTGCTATGTGTACAGTACGGCTGTACCAAGCTCCGGATATTGCGGCACAATATATACGTATATTTGTCTGTGTTACTTTTGGCCCGTTATATCAACAACACTGGATATAAGGAACAAGGGTGTTTTAGCCATTCGGGAAGGGTACTCCTGCAATAAAAGTAGTTGGAAATCTGTTCATTTCTCCGAGTGACTTCTTCGTTAGCATAGTTATCGCAAGCGCGACTGCATGAGGTCCATAGATAGCGACAAATTCGCTAACTTTCGATCGCTGATAACTAACGAATAAATTCGGTTGCAATAATGATGCTTGCGTGTTAAGCAAGTCTCTACATCCAAGATACGTTTCTCGCAAGCATCATTATTGCAACCGAATTAATTCATTAGTGATTTAGCAATCTAAAGTTAGCGATTTTGTCGTTAACTCTGTCGAGACTTAACCTGGGTTCGATTCCCAGGTCGGTCGTAAGTGTTATAGAGTATTTTCATTTTTCATCAGGAATTTCTCAGTAGCAGCCGGGAGTCTGAATTTGTGCCTGTTTGATGGCAATAGGCTCGCTCCTTAATACATGGGGCATGAACATGACTGTCGAAATGTGGTCTCGTACACTATTAGGTACTCCTCTGCCTTAACTCTTCGGACTACAGGCTTGATGAGTGATAGGAATAGGTAGTGCTTATTAGCCTAAACTTCGAAGAAGAACAGAGAAAAGAATCGGAGACTTCCTTAGACTATATTTTATTATGAGACCGCGGCGAGTTTTTTTTTGTAAATTCTAAGAGTGCGTACCTAAGAGAGCGTATCATAGTTTTAAGATGAAGAAGTCGTTTCCAAAATGTTCTTAAAAAGAAAACTTTTAGAAATTTTGATGGTTGTAAGGACTGTGTTATGTTATGTCTAGTCGCAAACTTTAGGTAAACATAGACCAATTACTTATTCCAAATAACATTAATTTTTGATGGACTTACGTGATGTCCCGGAAAAAAATATAGTCTAAGGAAGTCTCCGATTCTTGTCTCTGTTCTTCGAAGTTTAGGCTAATAAGCACTACCTATTCCTATCACTGTTGATGAGGCATATAAGCCGCTATCACAACGGTAGCGGGCGAAGTGCTTGAGTAAAATAATAAAAGTTTATGGAACAAATTATCCATTGGATATTCCGTAAAGTATCCTTGAATCCGATACAAAAATACTGATTTTATTATATTTTTCACGCCAAATGAAACAAACCAAATGTGAATAATTAAACATTGCCTCTTCATTATTTCACAAGGGGAATAATTAAACAACAACTCGTGGCTTACGAAATCCGATAACAGGTTACAAAAGGGAGGAAAACATGAATTTATTTGAGTAACAGGAAATAAAATGATGAAATAAAAAATTAAAAACATTCGTCCCACCGAAATTCGGTCAATCTCAATAAAGATGAGCCTTCTAAGCAGGAGATATTACAGTGCAATGTGCATAAGACTGCCTTCTTAGTTCAGTGGTAACAAAGCGACTGCTGAGCACGACGACCTGGGTTCGATTCCCAGGTCGGGCGAAGTGTTATTGAGTTTTTTCATCAGGGATTTCTCAGTAGCATTCACGGAGTCTGGATTTGCGCCCGTACTCGCCCCCTATTACACAGGACTTAAGGTGGATGCTCAAGGGTAGGCCGCGAAATTCAAATTTTCTTACGTTTTTTGCAATTTGCAGGCCAGTGCTAGGTTGTATGTTGATTAAAATATTATTCGCGGCTGTAAGACGTATGTAGTTATAGAATTATATTCATTAAAATTATCAATACAACTCTCCAAGTTCATAAAGGTGGAAAAATTACTTTTTCAAGGTCAAAGTTGTTCTTGCACCTTTATGAACTTGGAGGTTTGTATTTATGATTTTGATGAATAAAATTCTGTAACTACATACGTCTTACAGCCGCGAATAGTATTTTAATCAACATACAACCTAGCACTGGCCCGCAAATTGCAAAGAGTGTAAGAAAATTTGAATTTCTCGGGCTACCCTGGAGCATCAGCCTTAAGCATAACTGGCTAACTCAGGCAGGCACATTACTCCAAGTAAATTATTTCACCTACACCGCTCTGAAAACCGGTTAAAGAAAACATGGCGAGGGATCGACATTTCCTATAACCAAAAATTCGAAGACGTGTGGCATCAACCAACCGCAACGTTTGGAGTGATGGATCCACATCCTCCTATAGAGTGGAGGTCCGAGTCCCAGCAGTGAACATGATATAGGCGATTTTTATAAGCTTGTATTCAACTTGCCTTGTTAGTTTGTTAGTATGAATTCATCAAATCTTGGAACTGACAACTCTTTTTATTTACTTATTAAAGATGCCTTGTATTGCATAAGCGCATAAAAACATTGTGGTACACTTGTTTAAGTTTCTAAAGCATCACTTATTTTACAGTTTTATGTAGCATGTTCCAAACGGAACGCACTCTCAAAACGCGTCGTCGTGATGATGATTCGTAGTGATGTCAAATTCCATGTGTCAAGAAAACACTTTCATTTGAAAAGTATCGCAATTTTTGCTTGAATAAAGCACACACAATTAGTAAAATTACTTTATTAAGGCCAAAAAAATAGATGTAAACGAGGCAGATTGAGGAAAATGACGTCCCATTATGGCCGTCGTTGCCGTCACCTACGTTTGATCTGTCATAGAAAATTGCAGGAGTTTAATATTATTTTTGAGCGACAAGCAGTACTTGAACTTAACTTTTAATACTTTTTTTGGGTTGTTATTGCTGTATTTTATTGATTTAAGTGAAGAAAAAAAATTCATGTATATTCCCTATTGGTATCTTCCGTTTCGCTCTTCCGTAACCCAGTTTGCCGGAGGTACCTAATATCCAAGCTCGGTTGGTTCAGCCTGTTAGGAGGGAATGTGATTAATCAGCCGCTCTGTAATATTGGTGCGCTGGGCGTAACTAGATTAGTTCGAGAGCTCGTTCACACGCTGTTTTGTGTTAGTGTTTGTGTCAATACTCGTAATTACGTTGTGGTATTATAATTAATTTTTAAGCTATCCTGTAGTTATCATTTTTAAGTAATCTAGTAGTAGTAGTCTCTTTTTATAAAGCTCTTTACTCGTCACAAGAAAGTTCCGGTTTTACACAGCACATAATAGATAAAGTATATGTAGACGAACCACTACCCGAAATATTAAAATCAGAGATTGGCTTTTCTATAGAGACTCAAAAGAAGGACAAAGCACCCGGAGAAGACAAAATAACAAATGAAATATTGAAGTCCCTATCAGAACCATTGCAATACCCACTACAAATCATGTTTAACAATATCCTACAAAAACGAGAAACCCCAAAGCAATGGTCCGAATCTTCAATAACTCTTCTTCATAAAAAAGGTGACAGAGGGGACCTGAGCAATAACAGACCAATTAGCCTTATGTCCAACATATATAAAATTTTCACAAAAATATGATTAAATAGATTCACAATGACTTTGTACGAAAATCAACCGCGTGAACAGGCTGGATTCCGCAAACACTACTCCACAACCGATCACATCCAAGTGGTCACGCAAATAGTAGAGAAAGTCAAAGAATATAGCAAGACTCTTTATATATGCTTCATAGATTATACCAAGGCATTTGACTCTCTGGAACATAGCGCAATATGGAAGTCACTAGTGGAGCAAGGAATAGACATAAAGTATGTGGAGCTGCTTTATAGCATTTATTCTAGAAATTCCGCAAAAATAAAATTAGAATTGGAAGGACCGGCTTTTACCATAAGAAAAGACGTCAGGCAGGGTGACCCGCTCTCACCAAAAATATTTTCGTCGGTTCTTGAGGCAATATTTAGAAACTTAGACTGGGAAAAGAAAGGCGTAAAAATTAACGGTGAATATTTAAGCCGCCTACGATTCGCAGACGACATCGTTGTGTTCACGGAAGAACCGGTACAACTAGAAAATATGTTGCAAGAGCTTGCGAAGGAAAGCAAGAAAGTAGGTCTGACAATGAATGCTGCCAAAACCAAAATCTTAACAAACGGTTCGGAAACACAAATAATCGTTGATGGGCAAGGAATAGAATACGTTAAAGAATATATTATCTACTTAGGACAATCCATTTCATTTGAAGACCAAACTGAAAAAGAGATAAATAGGAGAATAGCACTATCATGGAAAAAGTACTGGAGTTTCAAAGAAATTATGAAGAACACACAGATAAACGTGAAGTTGAAAAGCAAGTTATACGAGATAGCGATCCTTCCGTGCCTTACATATGGATGCCAAACATGGTCACTGCGGAAAGCAGACGAGCACAAACTCGCTGTCATGCAAAGGAAAATGGAGAGAAGCATGTTGGGCATAAGATTGTCTGACAGAATGACAAATGAAGACATAAGGAAAACAACTAGAATAACGGACATAATAGAAAGAATAAGAAGTCTGAAATGGAAATGGGCAGGACATATCTGTAGAATGGAAAATGAAAGATGGACAAAGAAAATCGTGGATTGGGTGCTTAGAGATGGAAAAAGGAAGAAAGGAAGGCCGCGAAAGCGCTGGGAAGATGTATTTAAAGAAAGATGTGGACCTGACTGGAGGAGACAAGCAAGAGATAGGGAAAAATGGAGAAAACTGGGGGAGGCCTACGCCGCAGAGGCGACTTCCATAAATGTAATGCATGAATGTAATTAAATTAAATTAGTGTAATGAAAATGAATGTCACAAAATGAAAAGAATGTAATGTTATTAAATTGATGTAATGTATTTTAAATGGATGTAATGAAATGAATGTAATGGTATGAATGAAAGTTATGGAATGAATGTAATGTTATTAATAATGTAATGAAAATAATGTAATATAATAATAATAATAATAATAATAATAAATCATTTATTTCAGATTCATCCTAAGATTACATCCATATTTGTTAGTTAAATTGCGAGCTTTATATAAGTAATGTAATGTTGATATTGTAAGGTTGATAATGCATGTAATGAAAAATGTAATGCTAATATGATTTGTTACAATTATGATTAATCAAGTTTATATGTTATGTGTATTTATGGTAGAATTAAAGGCTTTTTTATTTTTTATTTTATTTTATTAGTAGTCTCTTAATTCGAATGATCTCAAAATATTTGAAGCAAGGTGATAAAACAGTACAGCAATTGATTGACCTATACAATAATTAATAATGTAACAATAATTATTTTGTTTGTACATAGCCTGAGGCATATCGATTATATTTTATCATATATCGTTACTTTCCTGAAATTCGAACCAAGCTGTTGAAAGAGTATCCCAGTTGATTACATACAATAATAAATAATGTAACAATTATGATTTAATTTGCTTCGATACACAGCCTATGGCATTGTATTATGTTATTGACTATCAGTCCCAACATGTTTTTCGTCTGAAATCATCCTTTTTGCAACGCAAATAGTGAACAGTGTTCAAAATGAGCCGTGTGGTATCCGGCAGAGTAGAATAGAACCAACCCATTACACTCACGGGTGTCGTATAAGGCGACTTATGTCTGAGGCAGAACACCTTGCGCCTCCGTAGACCAGAGAATGGGCAGCAGCGTTTTCTGTTAGTATTTCATCACTGCGATCTCCAATCCGCCTGCCAAGCGTGGAGATTACGGCAAATTCCTCCCATCATGGGAGAGGCTTATGTCCAGCAGTGGACGTTATGGGCTGTTGTTGTTGTTCAAAATGAAAGTCAAAATTAACGTGAAAGCACAGAAGCGTGGCCGTGGGCCGCAGTGGTCCCACACTACGATTTTAATACAATGAGACGCTAATTATACATACGAAGCTTGGCTGTAGATATTGTGAAGCACTTTCAGGAACATAAGTTTCGTCACACCCACGCGAGGGACCTTTTGAATAAGCGAGGAGCCACGATAACTTTGACCTTTAGGTACGGTCAGTAGGATACTTGAGCTGCTAAAACCGCTCTTGTTGCGACCGAATTAAGGTGCTGACGAAGTGAAACTTACTATGGACGTGAGGTTGACTTTACATACCTGAATAAGACAGTGGATATACGCGTATACTATATGTACATATATATTAACGTAGTATTTTACCAGTAGCTCTTCGTTTTCATACAATATTATCTTTCACTATACACGATGGTGTTATAGTGAAGGATTTAGACAAAGATATAAAGACCTCAGCACGAAGCCGTCAATCAAGCATTCTGTACATCAAACGAAGTAACTTTACGCAAAAATTATTGCTGGGAAACGACTTTATTTTGGGGTGTAAAATCATGTTTTGTGGTAGAACTCAATGTAAAGCACTCAAAACATTATGCTGATAGGTGGATTGAATAGTACGGGGGTCGTGGAGGTGTGTAAAGTAAAAATCTTACATTAAATACTTGTATTTAAAAAAAAAACTTGTCAAAAAGTTGGAACTTTGACTCCCAATATCTAGATCTAGAAAGTTCCCAGGTATGGTGTAGAACAAAAAAATTATCGCAATGACGGGGAGAATAAGTGCCTTTCAGCTTCGTTAAAAGGTGATTTACACCCTTTATAATAAAATAACACCCAACGAGGAGCTTAAATAATTCTTTTTCTTTTAGTTTTAAAAAATGTTTCGTTAAAAAGAGTATTCTAATTTAATATCTTTTAAGAAACAGCTGCAACTGCTATGAATTTGCAACTTTCACAGAACACTGCTGCGGTAATTTCAAAGAGAACATTTAAGTGATTGTAAAGAGAACTGCTATGCTATTTCGTGACTCGTGTCACGTATTCTTAAAACTAAATGCTATACTGCATACTGCATACTGTTCTAATAATAGTACATTTTGATACAAGTGGAGAAAGTTTGTTATTGCAATCGAGGCGGAATTATAACTCCCGAGCCGTAGGCGAGGGTGTTTTTGAGCCGAGAATTGCAATAACAAATGTCCACGTGTATCAAACGACGTTTTTCAATACACTTTTGAAGAAATAAAATAAAATAACGAACAATATTTTTGTCACGAACTATGAAACTATGATTTAAATTTTCTTTTTTTTTCGCGCTTTGGTCTCGCCAGGTTGAAAGAGAGGCAATGGTATGAAGCCGTTAAACAGCCTAATATAAAAAATAGATTTATTTTATATTTTTGAATTCAGAACACAAATAAATGTTAATTTATGTATAAAAGTAACTATTAGTTTTAAATAATCATGTTTATCTATGATATTCTATTCATAAACACAATTTTAATATTCAAATAATATGTATGCCGTATAGACGCGTAGTGCTTTGCAAAAATTAAAAAAAATACATTTACCTCAGACTATAGGCATTGAACCAATTTGGACTAAGTATAGGTATCGTTATCTGTGGCAATTTTCATTCCCGCACACGTGCGGGAAAGTGGAAAAAATCGCACGTGTGTGAAATACATTGCATGTTGTACCTAATCGTAGTGCGTTAAGGACCAGTTTTCGAGGAAGTGTATTGAAAAATATTTTTGTGATGGGGGGATCATCAAGTTTATTCGTTCATTACATTGTATTAATTTAGTACTTATTTTTGCAGAAATAAATGACGTAACTACCTACTGATAATGCATGACGTAAAAAAGGCTAATCACAATCAACAACACGAGATAAAACTTGATTTTATCATTGGAAACGTGGTTATGATGTTCACTCCGAAGTCCAAAAGAATCAAAGTCCTACTGTAAAGCAAATAAGTGTATGATATAAGAATAATTTTCCTTCCTTTATCCCAATTTATTTGTGGTCGGTCCAGCATGTCTTCCTCCATCATACTCGTCATCAGCGATGCCATATTTTTTTTTTGGCAAGTCGTGACTTTGGAACTTTTTGAGTGAAAAAAGCGGGATTCTTTCGTCGAAAGCGGGACATATTAAAAAAAAAACCTATATAATCAGAAGTTCAGAAGTTTTTAAATATTTATCTTTTTATATGAGTTTAAATTACGTTTACGTGACAATAGATAGCAAAAACAGCCATAGAAAAAGTATTTTTAATAAAATATGATATTTTAAATCAGATTTACCCTATCGTTAAATAGTTGAGTCTAATTCGTTTTATGAATAAAAAAAACTGAAATCAAAATAGTTTTATTCATGATAGGTATTTCTGTGAAGATTTAACTTCTTAAAGTTTCCTTTTTCTCTCTAATAAAGATGAAGAAATCTTCACAGGATAGAGCCCGTAGATTAAACTGGACTTGTATGTATGTGCCCCCCGACCGCGCTTCACGCACGGTCGTGTTATCCCCGAAAAGCGGGACATTTAATTTTGGTTAAAAAGCGGGACTGTCCCGCGAAAAGCGGGACGTCTGGCAACGCTGCTCGTCATCTCAACTGTCATCTCCTTTCTAGCCATATCATCCTTCACACAGTCCAGAATAACTACAACAACAACAGCCCATAACGTCCACTGCTGGACACAACCCTCTCCCATGATGGGAGGAATTTGCCGTAATCTCCACACTTGGCAGGCGGATTGGAGATCGCAGTGATGAAAGACTAACAGAAAACGCTGCTGCCCATTCTCTGGTCTACCTACGGAGGCGCAAGGTGTTCTGCCTCAGACATAGGCGCCTTATACGACACCCATGATTGTAATGGGTTGGTTCTATTCTACTACCACACGGCTCAAGAATAAGTCATTACAAAATTCCAATAAATCCAGAATAAATAAAATTTCTGTAATTAATATTTGCGCGGAACCGTTTAGGAGCAGCCAATATCGGTGTAGTCATTTATCTCCAAGACCACTTACGGGAATTGGTTTACGTTCCCTCCACGGTACGCCTGCCCCATTTTCTCTAACCGACTGGTTCAATTCAAAGAAAAACATTGAAATTATACTAATTTTGTACGTACAGTCATAAGTTCTAATATGGTAGACACTGTGTCTACCTAAATCCATGTATTATTCAATGGGTCTCATGTGTCACACATGAGACCCATTGAATAATACATGGATTTCAAAATATTATGTTCGTAACAACATACTTAACAATATTGTAATTAATACAATTTCTGTAAAGTATACTTTTTCTCCCAAAACTACTTTTCCTCTACGTTTTCTCTCTCTTTTTTGTCTTTTTTTTTCCCATATCTTCCCGTGGGTGTCGTAAGAGGCGACTAAGGGACTTACCAGAGAATGGGCAGCAGCGCTCTCTGTGCTTTTGTAACAACCGCACTGCGATCGCCAACCCGCCTGCTAAGCGTGGCGATTATGGCAAAACCCCATGGCAAAATCCTTTTGGGGGAGGCCTGTGTCCAGCAGTGGACATCTTTCGGCTGAAATGATGATGATACTTTTTCTAAAGATACTTTTAGAATAGCTATATGTATGTAGTACGATATTAGTGCTCGCTAAAGTCTGGATTCGGCCCGGCTGATGGCAATGGGCTCGCCCCCTATTACAATCTGGCAAAACACCTCTACCTAACCATTCGGGGATTGCAGGCAACAGATATATTGTTATGTAATGTGTAATTTTTAATAATCTATTGAAAATAAATTATCATTTTTGCCCGACTGCCAGATGGAGGGTTATTATTAAAACAGTCTTAAAGAAGATAATATTGTCTGCACTTTATGTCTAGACTGGCTGTGGTCGCAAGCAAACAAGCATGCAAGCAAGCTTGAGTTGTTGGGGTCGATCCCCAGGTCGGGATTTTATTTGGAATTTCTCGGTATAGCAATCTGGAGTCGAGATTTTTGCGAGATCGAGGTGCACCTCTGTTTTAAGCCTTCAAACTGGATTAATTACTATGTATCTAACCGTACATGATTGTATCAATTACTGCCTCCATTAATATGCCCTGTATATTCAATCAACACTGTTTGAAGTGAAGTGACGCTACTTCTATAACGTTGGGATGAAAGGATCTATACAAACGCTGTATTTGATTTGTATGAGCAAGACTACAGACGACCTTCAGCAAGCGTTTATCAATGGCGCTGTCGTATTCATACTTATAAGTGGTTCCTTTTGTCGAAGAATAGTTCATCAATTACTGCTGTTATACAACGCGTTTTTTTATATCACACTAGCTGTTGCCCGCGGCTTCGCCCGCGTAAAGTTCGGTAACTGTCCCACTGAATCATAATAAAGGGATAAATAGTAGGCCAGGTTACAAACTATATATGTGCCAAATTTCATAATCAATATATATCATCAAAATCACCATCACTATCACAACCACCATCACAACCACAACCACCATCACTACCACAACCACTATCATTATCAGTATCACAATCACAGTCACTATCACAATCACTATCACTATCACAATCACTATCACTATCACAATCACAATCACAATCACTATCACAATCACAATCACTATCACATTCACTATCACAATCACTATCACAATTAGAATCACTATCAAAATCACTATCACAATCATTATCACAATCGCTATCACTATCACTATCACTATCACAATCACTATCACAATCACTATCACTATCACTATCACAATCACTATCACAATCTCTATCACAATCACTATCACTATCACTATCACAATCACTATAACAATCACTATCACAATCACTATCACAATCACTATCACTATCACTATCACTATCACTATCACAATCTCTATCACAATCACTATCACAATCACTATCACAATCACTTCACAATCACTATCAGAATCACTATCACAATCACTAACACAATCAAGATCACTATCACAATCACTATCACAATCACTATCACAATCACAATCACTATCAAAATCACTATCACAATCACTATCACAATCACAATCACAATCACAATCACAATCACAATCACAATCACAATCACTATCACAATCACTATCACTATCACTATCACTATCACTATCACTATCACTATCACTATCACTATCACTATCACTATCACTATCACTATCACTATCACAATCACTATCACAATCATTATCACAATCACTATCACTATCACTATCACAATCACTATCACAATCACTATCACAATCACTATCACTATCACTATCACTATAACAATCACTATCACAATCTCTATCACAATCACTATCACAATCACTATCACAATCACTATCACAATCACAATCATAATCACAATCATAATCACAATCACAATCACGGCGATTAGCGGCGGCGATCTCTCGCGTCCGGCCCTGGTTCAAGCCATGGTCCGGAGCGAGACGGAATGGGACGCCGTCACCTTCTTCTGCGAAGCAGTAATGCTAGAGAAGGAGGTAGTGTGAGAGGGAGAGAACCTCTCAACGTCCCGGCCGCCGCGGGAGACGCCCCGGGCGTCGGGGGCCACCACGTGGCCCCCAGCCACCGTAGGCGCGAGCCTGTGGACGGTGGGCTATGGGCTAGCTCGCCGTTCGTCCGTCCCATGACGACAGGCCGTGTCGACGGCGCGTTCGTGTTCCACGCGCGCCTCAAAGAGAGTCAGCAAAAAGCAAGGGGTTCGTAAGGACCGATGCCTGCCGGGGTTGCGGGACAGTTCGAAAGAGATACCGCGGCCCCGGAACACAAAGGGCGATGAAGGAACATGGATGGGTTTTAGTCAGTAAAAGTCTGACACTCCCTCCTGCTCCGCCCAGAGCGGGAGGAGTCATTTGATGATTTCCCATCCGAAAAAAAAAAGGTATTCTCACGGTTGGATATTAGTATTGCATTATGTACTTCGTTGTTTACAAAAATTAGTGATAAGTACAAGCTTTGTGCATTTTAATAATTGTACAATCCAAAATGTAAATAATTATATTATTACCTATACATGGTTTGTTTGTATTAAATATTTAGCAATTAAACTTTCCATGAATTTACATAGACTTCTTACAACACTGCAACACCCTATGGTTTCAGAACCTTTTATGGAGGATTCATTTATCATGGATGTAGATAAAGTCTTGTATGCAACTGTACATAATTAGGTATTAAAACACTCATGTGATAATATTATCCTATGATAAACCCACATTCGTGTTTTAATACCCCTCATTATACAACAGTTGCATAAATAACTATTAAATGGTATCCGTTGTCTATCCACGGACCATGGATGGGTATCTATAATTTATAATTGATTTGATTGTTCGTTGAGTATTGTTATTTATTTATGCGTTTGTATGTTATTTTAAATTTCGAACATGTTAATACTTTGTGGTGTTAAGAATTATAATGGTAAAGCATTGTTGTACAAAACGTTCCTGGAATGACTGCATGCACAATTTTTAATTTTCTTTACTTACCTATTAACCGAAAACGAACTGGATAATCTTCACCGATAAAATAACGAAGTTAAAAACACTAACCTCTCTATCTTGAGATGGCAGCCAATAAAAGAAAACTACATTTTTCTATTATCAAACATCGGTGAGAAGATTTTATCTGCTCCAGGAGATATTTTCCGAGAAAATGAGAAAATACTTGAAGCTTGCACGCGAAGGCGAAATAGTTGAACAAGTGGTTATTCCCGAGTTCACGGGAGAGGGACGGCCATTTCTTATTATTTTTCGTAAGGTTCCTATAATAAGTCATTACGTCTATTGCTTTAATACCACATTCTTATTTTTATTGTGGTTTCTTGAAGTGATTGTATGTGTCCCAATTTTGTCGATTTGTTGTTTTTCTATTTTATTACAAGCTTTTATTTAGTTTCACCTCACCCCCGATGTGCTAGACGTCGCGCTTCTGAAGAATGTAAACTTGCGATTGCATTCTATAGAAACGATCGACGAGCTCAATTCAGATCACAGACCCGTGATCATAGAACTTGCCCCTAGATATGGTCCTTCTGACCCCACTCAACCCCCCCCCCCCCACCAAAGTGATTACGGACTGGGGGAAAGTAAGCGAATTGCTGAAAATCCACCGAGTCCCCTAACTTAGATCAAATCCCAGACAATATCGAAACTGTAGCCAACACGGAGGCCGCGATCGGCTTGTTCACTGGTCACGTTCAGTCAATCCTGAACGAGTGTTCAAGGGAGGTTCCGGCGGAGGATCACCTCCGCTGGAAACTTCCGGATGACGTGCGTGAGCTGGTGACCGAGAAGAACGCGGCTGTCCATGCTTACAGAGCTTTTCCCTGTGTCAACAACAAAGTTTTTATGCGTCGCTTACAACGCAAAGTAAGTAGATGCGTCAAAAAACTGCGTGATGAACAGTGGGACAAGATGCTCGATGATCTGGAACCGACCCATCAGGCCTTCTGGAACCTGCAGAGGAAACTACGCTCCTCTGAGGTCACTCCCATGCCCCCTCTCATTAAATCCGATCAGAGCGTCGATTTCGTCGACGACGACAAAGCCGAATGTCTGGCCGACAGTTTAGAGTCTCAATGCTCCCCCAGCACCCAGCCAGTAGACCAAGCTCACCATGCTAAGGTGGATGCTGAAGTCGAACACCGGGCCTCCCTACCCCCCGTCGAAGACCCTGATGATACCCCCAGTCACTCCAGACGAGGTGGAGGACATCATAAAAGGTCTCAAACCTAGGAAAGCCCCTGGCTCTTACAGAATCACCAATAAGGTGTTCAAACTTTTCTCCCCTGCCCTCATAGTATTACTAGCCGCCATTTTCAATGGCGCCATGGCCAATAATATCTTCCCACAATCGTGGAAACAGGCTACCGTTATTGGTATTCCCAAACCGGGTAAGCCTAAATCTTCCCCAAGCAGTTACAGCCCCATTAGTCTCCTCAATGTCATAGGCAAAATCTACGAGAGGCTTATTTATAAGCGTTTCAAGCACTACGCCGAAGCAAAGAGTTTAATTCCGAAAGAGCAGTTTGGGTTTAGGCCCCAACACTCTTGTGTCCAACAAGTGCACCGCATTGTAGAACACATCAGCGCCCGCTTCCAGCGAGGCATGATGACCGGTGCCTTCTTGTTCTTCGATGTTGCAAAAGCATTCGACAAGGTTTGGCACAACGGGCTGATATACAAGCTGTATCGACTCGGTGTGCCGGATCGGATTGTCTCGTTCTCATCCTCCGAGACTTTTTGTCGAATCGCACCTTCCAGTACCGCATCGAGGGTGCGCTTTCCCCCCCTTATCCGATTCGCGCCGGTGTCCCTCAGGGCTCGGTGCTATCCCCATTAATATTCACGCTGTTCACTAGCGACATCCCAAAGAGTAATACAGACCAGTTAGCCCTTTTTGCTGACGACACGGCCATTTATTGCTCTGGAAGGAGTCCCTCAAAAATCGCCAGCACTCTCCAGACCTCCGCAAACGCCTTAGGCGATTGGTTCCGGAGATGGAGAATAGAAGTCAATCCCGACAAGAGCCAGGCAGTACTTTTCACCAGGCCCCACCACACTGTTCCCCCGAACCCTAGTCCGATCACCATGTTTGACAAGCCGATCCCTTGGGAGACGCAAGCCAAATACTTGGGGGTCATCTTAGACCAACGCCTAAACTTTCGAGAGCACATAAGGACGGTACGCTCGCGTACCACCTTCGCTCTCAGTAGGCTCCACTATGTGCTGAATGCACGCAGCAAATTGTCACTTAAGTGCAAATTGCGTATCTACACCGCGTGCATTCGGCCTATCATCACATACGCGCGACCCGTGTTCGCGCACTCAAAACCCTACCTAATCCACATGATGCAGACTCTACAAAACCGTTTTCTCCGAAGGGCCACGGGCTCACCGTGGTACCTTAGGAACGAGCAACTTCACGTAGATCTTAAAATCCCAACCATTCAACAGTTCATGAAACGTCTCTCTAAGAGTTTCTTTGATAAGGCCGAGAAGCATACCAACCCCTTGATCTGTTCAGCCGCCCATTATGCCCCATCTAAAATCTCCAAGATTCGCCGTCCCAGGCATACACTACTCATTCCCGATGACCCTACCACCAAGAAAGCTGTAGGGATAGTAGCACTCTACGTAAAAACAACAAACACAGATACAAACCGCGAACTCGAAACCGACCCCGCCACCGTGACGTACCGCGAGCGCGACCCCCCTGTAACATCACCGACCGACCCTTGCTCGACGAGCCAGCCGGCGCCGTAGCTTTAAATTCCCTAAATAATAATCCGACCCAGCCACCCTTGCTGCCCTCCCTCAATGACTCACTAAGCCGAGGCCCGAACTCCACAGGGAGTGCCCTTAGTGTTGTTCATTTAATTGAAAATCCTAGTTTGTAAGCCCTGGCTGGGGGCCTTAAGGTAATTTTTGGCCACCACAGGATAGTCCGGTTAAGCAGTTTGACAACCTTAACGTGTTGTGTCTGTGAGTGGTCCCTCATAAAAAAATAAAAAAAAATTGTTTCACCTGTCCCGGTGTTTGTTTCTAAGTTAAATTTGATCCACTTCACGGTTACCAATTAAGCTGAAATTTTGCACACATATGTATATCGCGGGGCAATGCAATATTATGATAACATGGAGTTGATCTGATAATGGAGCTGGAAGGTGGCCATAGGAACTCTGTAATGAAATGACGCAACCCTATCGGATTTGGACTCATTTGATTCGCCTTGATGAGTACTTTGTCTTTAGATGGTATCCCGGGTCTGATGATGGAGCTAGAAGGTGGCCAAAGGAACACTGTAATGAAATGACGCAACCCCATCGAATTTGAACTCGTTTGATTTGTCTTGATGAGTACTTTGTCTTTAGATGGTATTCAGGGTCTGATGATGGAGCTGGAAGGTGGCCATAGGAACTCCGTTATAAAACGATATAACCCCATGAATTTGGACTCGTTTGATTCGTCTTGATGAGTACTTTGGTCCTAGATGAGTCTATTAAATATTTTTTCTTACTTTCTGTTTTCTTTAGATAATGTGTGCTCAAAACATTGCATTGTACGTAGTAAATCCCGAATCAAATACTAAAAAGTTAAAAATAAAATTAAAAGTAAAAACCTTTTTTATAAACAAGCTTTTATTTAACCCTAGATCACTAAACATATTTTCGAGTTACACAGTCACTAAACATTAGTCATTTCGACTAACAAAACGAAACCTCAATATTTTTCATTAAATGAAATTTATTAATTTTAAAAAGTAGGTAACATGAGAGTACATGTAATAAGACTTCCTAAAAACTATTAGAGACTTTGAAAATGTTATTCCTGGCAGCCTGAGCAGAGAGGAATGGTATGTTCGCCATAATTGGCTTTCATGCAGGAGTGGCATGACACTTTAGTCATCCTGTGCTTCTGATATGGGCAAAATGCGCAAATTTTTCGTTTGTTTGACTGTACTGGAGAAGTACTTGCCACGACATATTCAATTTGCAGGATACTGGTCTTGATTCTTCAAAGCTTACCTTGACTCATTCTATACGCGCAATCACTAAACATTAGTCCGTGAGACTAACAATTCGCCAAAACTCAGGAAGTAAAATACGTGCAGACGCAATACATGCGCATGGGGCACTAAAACATTGAATTAGGAAGGTACTGAGCGCGGTGGGTCGGGGAAGTATCGGGAACTTACCTAAACAGCGAATGCATCGGGGCCGTGTCGCCTGTGAGACTAATGTTTAGGGATCTAGGGTTAAATGCGCTAAAAAGAATAAAATAAACTTTTCCTTTAAAACTTTTACTATCAACTTTTACACAATTTATTATGATTTAAAAGCTTGTCGCGAGATTCACCTGTGTAAATAAACAAGTAAATGAAATAAACTGATCTACCTAATTGATTTTAATTAAAAAAACCGGCCAAGTGCGAGTCGGACTCGCGCACAAAGGGTTCCGTACCATTATTATCAAAAAATCACGTTTGTTGTATGGGAGCCCGTATTAATATTAATTTTATTCTGTTTTTAGTATTTGTTGTTATAGCGACAACAGAAATACATCATCTGTGAAAATTTCAACTGTCTAGCTGTCACGGTTCATGAGATACAGCCTGATGACAGACAGACGGACAGACGGACAGACAGCGAAGTCTTAGTAATAGGGTTCCGTTTTTACCCTTTGGGTACGGAACCCTAAAAAAACAAACTAAATAACTAAATAAATACGAGTAGGTACGTAAATCTCGCGACAAGTTTTTAAATCATATAAATTGTGTAATGACGTTATAAGTCGATAGTAAAAGTTTTAAAGGAAAAGTTTATTTTATTCTTTTAGCGCATTTAAATAAAAGCTTGTTTTTAAAAAAAGTTTTTTTAACTTTTTAAAATTAATTCTATAATAGTGTTTGTAGTGTGCTATGCATTTTTAACATTTAACAGGGTTGAATTACCCAGTAAGTGAGTTGTCGAGGTGAGATAGGCAGTTGCTCTTGGGGAAATCCCAATAACACTTTGCCCGACTCGGGAATTTAATAATCCTAATGCTCAGCAGTCGCGCTCTCAAACCCTCAACCAACGAGGCAGACGTATTTCATGCGATTAAAAATACGAATTTGACGACTGAAGGCCGGCCGCCAAACGCGGGCCTATGGACGGTGGGCTATGAGCTAGCTCGCGCGTCCGTCCGTCTCATGACGACAGGCCGTGTCGACGGCGCGTTCGTGTTCCACGCGCGCCTCAAAGAGAGTCAGCAAAAAGGAAGGGGTCTGTAAGGACCGATGCCTGCCGGGGTTGCGGGACTGTTCGAAAGAGATACCGTGGCCGCGGAACACAAAGGGCGATGAAGGAACAGGGATGGGTTTTAGTCAGTAAAAGTCTGACAGTCCCTCCTACTCCGCCCAGAGCAGGAGTCATTTGATGATTTCCCATACAAAAAAAAAAAAAAAAACGAGCCGGCCGCCAACCACAACGGGCAAGCCGCCCTACAGCTGCGACAGACCGACTGAACTCAATGCGGTTATGAGGTCATCTTTGCTATTGCACCTTATACAATACCGATATTTCAAAACGTTGAGTTGACAGTTCCCGTGACCCCTGGCTTTTAACTTGGCCAGAGGGACTCTTAGGGACATTACATGTTGACGTCGAGGAGTTTTTTGATGCCATTATTTATTTCGTTGATAGGTTAGTTTTTTTCGGTTATTTAATGTCTTAATATACCTACCTATTTTTGTACTAAATTTTACAGTAAAAAACCGGCCAAATGTGAGTCGGACTCGTGCATGAAGGGTTCCGTACCGTGGTGGTAGGGGAACCCCCTTTAATTTTTGATATATTTTTTGTTGTAAAAGCAGCAACAGAAATACACATTCTGTGTAAATGTCAACTGTCTATTAGAGATTATGAGATACAGTCCGCTGTCAGACCAGACAGACGGACGGACGGACGGACGGACAGCGGATGTTTAGTAGTATAGGATCCCGTTGGTTACCCTAACGGGTACGGAACCCTGTATCCAAGATTCCTACTGTGGCGAAAAATTGCCGCATTCGTAGCAACCTGCTTGTCAGCTAAAATAGCAATTTCAATGTCAGCGTGTTGCCAACATCATAATAAATATGGCTCATACTCAGTCCCATGATAATAAGCTAGCATTAATTGCAGTTTCCTGAAATACTCGTATTAAGGTTTTTAAGTGACCCAGATTCGTGACTCAAGCTATTATATTTTACGAACGTTGCACCGAGTATTCCCGTGAGAACAAGCCAGTTATTGTTTCATTTTCTTCGCTAGCTTCAATCCGCAGACTTTCACGTTATAATATGTTAACAGTCTGTTGGTTTTCACCATTTTTCCTGCACCATGCTTCCCCACTGCCTGCGCGACATTATCTTTTGTTAGTAACACGATTTGCATGAAAATAATGCCGCAATAGCTTCATCGTGGATGGACTAAGTGAATAATCTACTTGATTGCAATTATTTTGTGTATAAAACCTATTACTTTCATAGACTTCACGTAGGATATTATTAGTATACTTTTTAAATTCTCTTCTTTTATTTTTCATGATTTTATTATCTTGATTTGTAATATCTTTCATGTTTTGGTATAATAGGACTGAATTGAATTGGATATTTAAAATCGGCGGTGTAATGACTGAACACTTACAATGTCAGTAAAGTTCAACAAATGAATTGCATTATTGACCTATTTATGTAATAGTTCCGTGATATTGTTCCAATTTCAATTTTGACGGTTCAATAACATACAAAATTTCGTTATTTAAGTGCACACGGAATTTACAAACATTTTAACCAATAGATTAGCGATTTCCTTCAAAATCCTTTAGTATTGTGTTTAAAGCGTGTCACGCATTCGAAGTTCGGGCCAGTTTTCACATTTACACATTTTACGAGGTAATTATTACCTACTGGCTAACAATAAGCTTGGTAGAGGCACAGAATAATAACTAGTAACTAGCGTTAGTAGAGGTAGGCCTATGTCTAGCCGTGGACTGTGATCGTCTGAGTGAATGAATCGATTCTTGCTACGTAACGTACCACTTTAGTTTGCTCTCATTTTCGTCTTGACTGTTATGAGCTTGGAGCGCAATAAACGTCTAAACCACGCCTCCACTTACAATTTATCTTCTTCCTGATAATTACTCCACAATATCTCTAGAACTTCTAACATTTGCAGCTTTCCAGTTTCAGTTCAGTTTGTAAGACTATAATTTTAGTCCCGTTATTATTAACGGGACAAAATGTAGTCTTACAAACTATAATAATATTATTAATATAATAAGACCTAATAAGATCTAATATAATATCGTGAAGGTATTGTACGCTAGTTTTACCTCAGTAAAATACTTAGTGTTTTATTTCTTCTCCACCAATAGTGATAGTGCAGTGATTTTCTGTCTCTTTCTATCGGTCAGTCTTACCTGTAACTACCGGAACGTTTCATAGCTCATTTTGGATTCGTTATAGTTTAAATTCCCAAATACAAGACCACCCGTCCATTACTATTATGTAACACTAAGTAATCCCCTTGAGATATTATAATTATGACGTGCCATTAAACGACGCCACATAATTTGTGTCCAATCTGTATGTGGGAGGATTTATAGGCTTACCGGCTCAGCCTCCTCTACCTATGTGGTCAAACGTGTTTAGAATTATAATCACTATTACATAACCTGCAAAGCCTAAATTGCTATCCGCACATCATCAGGGTGGGATTCATCGAGCTTCGGAACATACTGGCTCGAAGTTCCGTTAGGGACGGGATAAAAGTTACATAATATTATGTATGAGTATGTACATGGTGTAAGCAACTGCGTAATACTTTAGTAAAAGTTCTTTTTTTGTTTTTTGTTTTTATATCGACCCGCTCCTGTTACGGAGATTAGCGTGTACTGTAAACAGACATGGTGAAAGTGATTTTTATGCATTGATTAGAATAAAAACGTGCCAGAATATATATAGTTTGTGTCTAGATTTTCATTTGAATTAAATTTGAAAGAGTTAGGTTGAGGAGCTCGTGGCTAAATAATAACAGCCGCTCGGGTCGATCTTTAGGTTAAACTGTGCTTGCCTAGGTTGGTCTGTGGATGGGTGACCACCCTACATACCGGGTTTCCTGCGTGCCTCGGAAAGCACGTTAAGCTGTTGGTGCCGGCTGTCATTTGTCCATCTTTGACAGTCGTTACAGGTAGTCAGTGACCCAGAAAGTCTGACAACCAGTCTTACCAAAGTGGTATCGTATTACCCAGTATGAACTGGGTTGTGGAGGTCAGATAGGCAGTCGCTCCATGTAAAATACTGGTACTCAGCTGCATCCGGTTAGACTGGAAGCCGACCCCAACATAGTTGGGAAAAGGTTAGGCAGATGATGATCAGAATTTGAAAGAGTTACACAAGACACCCGGTCTCCGGGGCGGGTGCTTTGTTCTGACGTAAAAGAACACTAACACGTACAGCACCAATAACTGTGGGGCTTCACCGTTATCAGGATACCTTCAATAACTAATAGCAACAGAGTGAAGACTCTGAAGAACTCTTTTACACTCGTAAGTTCCGTAACCTCGTACTCATATTATGATTACGAATGACCGAAATGAACGACTTCTGAATGAAATGTATGAATTATAAATAATCCTATAGCATTTTGGATTTATGGGTCAATAAGTATCACATAGCGATACGAGTAAAGTCTTAAATTTAAGTAAACATTGTGTAATTTAAAAATACTTCGAAATCAATTCGAAGTATTTTTAAATTACACAATGTTTAACGTTTATGTTGAGCTTTCGTGCTAGGTCCACCGGTCAAATATTTTAAACTATCATTACTAAAATAGTTCCACTGGCACATAAAACAATTACTGACATCACAAGTCGGTAAGTCGGTGTGAGTGTGAAGTGAACAGCTGAAGTGGTACTAGCATATTTATTTTTAATTTAATTTATTTGTTAGTTTATGAGACAGAGTGTTAAAGAAATTACGTGCCATAGCTTCAGGGTGAGTTCAGTATCGATAAAGGAACCCGTGAAAAAAAAACTTTATAAAAAGTTAAAAAAAAAAAACGAAAATATAATCATAAGATAAACCTAATGTACTACCTACTAATTAAATAGCAATCGTTTAAAATTGATTAAAAATTGCTTAAAATAAGTTTTTATTAATAATTTCCTAGAGTTACCTACCTACTATCGAACGCAATGAAATACCTATGCCCGAACCCTTCGATAACGCCGGGTGAAGGATACGATAATTTTAATTCTAAACTATTGCTATTTTAAGTTACCTAGTAGATTATTAATACTCGAAAATTAGGTTGATCTTGCAATATTTTTTTTCCTTAGTTCCTTTATCGATACTGAACCTACCCCTAAGGGGCCGCCTCCACGAGCGAGAGAATCGCAGCGATATTATCGTCCTTGACACGTTTTTCTATGCACTCTCTTTTGGGCCGTCTCCACGAGCGAGAGAATCGCGGCGATATTTTCGTATAGAAATACGTTGAATCGCCGCGATTCTCTCGCTCGTGGAGGCGGCCTCTAAGCTATGGCACGCAATTTCTTCAACACCCTGTATTTATGCGCCATTGTAGCCTGAAATCAACGACGTTATGACGTGTTAATACTTACAGTAAAAGTGGTCTCTCGGTTGGCGCTAGCAGTTCCCTCGGGATCGACGGGGGTTCGCAGACTCTGCGGCAGCAGTTCGATCAGGTTCGTGGAGTGTGGCTGGTAGCGCAGCACCAGCACGCAGGTGGACACCAGGGTGTAGGCCAAAAGAGTCCCTGGGGTGCAAGATAAGGTTCTTTAGGGATCTGCTTGAACAATGGGTACGGTAAGACCAACTGTTGGAAGTAGAGGGTAGAAGCCTACAGCCGAATATAAATAACTAGCGGACATCACGCGGTTTCACCCGCGTAGTTCCCGTTCCCGTAGGAGTACGGGGATAAAATATAGCTTATGTTACTCAAGGTGAATGTAGCTTTCTATTGGTGAAAGAATTATTGAAATCGGCGCAGTAGTTTTTGAGTTTAATCATTACAAACATACACACAAAAATACAAAACTTTCCTCTTTATAATATTGGTGTACATAAAATTATGTAATTAGTTACCAATTAAGATATAAGAAATATTTATAGATACCAACCCGCCACCCGGGTCCAAAACTATGCTTTCCTAATTGGAACTAAGCAAGCAAATTCACAAACATTGAAGTAAGTTGGGTGATTTCGGAGATAAACTATTATTGGTTCAAGACCTATTATTTACAATAATTATTGTACCTTAATTGTACTTAAGTATAAGTTGGATTGGCGTGTACAAACATGATTTTGATAAATTAAGAAGATTAAGATCTTGTTTCTTGCAACGACATTGACAATTGTTACTTTTAATAAGCACACACCAAAATGTTTTTAAAATAAGTTTTCCAACATGTTGTTGGCTGTATAACAACTGCATGCTTTACTTAAATGAATTAAAACTTTGTTTCAAAATGAAAGCTTTGTGTAATTTATTAGCAAAGACGAGTTTAATGCAACGTTCTGCATAAAAATAATCCTTTCTTTGAGGTGATAGGACTATACTGGACAAATTTATTTTTATTTTTAAAATATTTTTACATACTTAGTATGAAACTAAGGCGCTCCCGCTATTTGTACGCTTAGATCTTTTAAACTTCGCTACGGATTTTAATGCAGTTTTCAGCAATAGATAGAGTCATTTAAGAGGAAGGTGTATAAGTATATGCTACGTTGCACCCAAGCGAAGCCGGGGCGAGTTGCTAGTTGTGTTATAAATGTCTGCTTTTACTATTGTCAATTTTTCTGCCCGCAGCTAGCTTTTTATTCAATAAAAGTCAGCTTTCTGATTTAATTTCACATCAAAGAAGGCGTAGCCTCAACTTTGTTGCTGGTAGTAATTAACCTTTCAATACACTCCCTATAAAACTTGCTCATATCGCACTAGTATTAGGTTCAGAAATCAGTGTATCTCACAGTCATGGTTAAAAAATAAAAATAAAAAAAAAACAGAAAAACCGGAAACGTTGTCGATTGCGACGCCATGTTTCTTGTTATGATCATGCAGCGCCACTTGCGGCGATAAATGGAACTAAAACTTTCAAAGCCGCGTATCGACGGTGCGCCCATTTGTATAACGGCGGTACGTTATTTCTTTATTTCAGCCGTATTGTAATCCGGCTGAACGTGAGGACGCCGTATTACATAACGCCGTTTTTCAAACCGGCGCGCCATTATGTAAAACGGCGTGTTATACGAATTGGCTGCGACATATTATATTAGGCCTAAATATTTTATGAAAATTTAAGTACTGACTATCTTTATAAGTAAAGAATATCATAAATAAACATGATTATTTATAAAATTTGTTTTTATCAACAAATTAACATTTATTTATTCGTGTTTTAAATTAGAAGAGTTTCCATTTGTAATTTAAGTTGTTTTGCGGCTTAATACCCTTGCCTTCCTTCAACCTGCGAAGGCAAAGTGCGATAAATTTTTCCACTTGTATCAAAATGTACTATGTATTTAGTGCACAAGATCGTGCGTTAGTGCAATAAGTCCGGAGATAGGAAGGTAAAACTTTGCTCGAAACTTCCCTTTATATACGTGGTAAACAAGGAATTAATTAATTAATTAATCAGTCGACTATTTTGTTTGTTACACAGTATTGAGAACTCACGTGCAAATGGAGCTGCTGGCAAAGCGCTAGCGGTAGCTATTCAAAGATTATTATTTTGTAGTAGTGCCTTCAAACAGATCACACGAAAAATTGTTAACACAGGGAAAAGTTAAATCCCGCATGGGCGGATCACGGATGGATAAGATTTTGAAATTGACAATATTAACTAACGAGAAAATACTATACAAACATAATCTCACGCTCACCCACTGAATAGGTATACGAGTAGGTCTGATATTCTTAAGGAAGCCGTAATAATGTTTTAATATCAACGTTTAATTTTTTTAAATTGAAACGGATTAAAATTGTTTAAAGTAGACAATCGTTTTATTTGTGATACCTGGTGGCCTACCATGACGTCTTAAAGTAGGATCGTTTTATTCTTGTTCCAGTGTGGGTAAGAGACGGAGCTATGAAGGACGTCTAGCGCCATCTCTTTCCCTCACTGGAATAAAATTAAAACGATCCTGCTTTAAGACGTCATGGTAGGCCACCTGTGTGAGCTACCTACTTCTCCAGCGTGATCAGCTTCTCCACCGTGATCAGGAAGGTGTGTGATCATATAGGTTGGTAGGTACGGCAGCATGTCGAATCTATCGAATTATAGCGTTGCCTGGTGCTTTTTGCTGATGTATTACACGAACGATTGCGCGATATTACGGTTCAGTTATTCGCTAGTATCATAATATTCTGTTAGTTATTAAGGTGTGAGCCATGCCAAGCGCCATGTTGCTAGTTCACGGCACCCCACAGAGCACGGCAACGCTCGAGCTGTCAGCTACTATTTATGGCGCTCAACTATTTTGCATTGTCCCAACCTTTGCGCCTAATTGAGATAACTACCGCTTGTTCATTTAACAAACAAGGTGATATAATTAATGTGTCGTATATTATGTGTAATAGAAAAACTGCTGTGCCCGGTTGATGGCAAAAGGCTCGCCCCCTATTACCCATGGACTTAAACATTACTAAATGTGGGTCAAGTACACCTCTGCTTATGCCTTCGGGAATTACAGGCGTGATATATGTTATGTTATTTACGTTACAGAGCGCTGGCTTTATTCTTGGCCAAAAAATCAGCACAGCGATTTAATTATGCCTTAATAAGTGATCCTATATCCATCTATGAAAAGTTGTCTGTTGACAACGCAAATGTATATTATTACTCTGTTCATTTTAGTGTAAAAGTTTAACGCGAACGACAGACAGTCAATCAAAATAATAAAAAAAAACATAGAAAAGTCATATTTATTACCTTCAAGAAGATTCTGAAACCGTTTCACTGAAAGCTACGTCGTTGATGTTCTATTGTCGAAGTATAATCCTGCCATGGCTTGTGTTAAATAACTATAAGGGGCTGAGATGCCTACCTCACTGGCAGAATTTACTATAAGGGGCTGAGCTGCCTACCTCACTGGCAGAATTTACTTCGCCTAGTTTCTTTTACGACCATCCCTGCCGCGGCCTCTGGGCCGTTAAAAATATTTCAAGCGGGGAAGACATACTTTTGGTTGAATATGTAGACATTAAAAGCTGGGGCTTGGCGCGTGTGAAATGGGTAAGCCAAATGGTGAAGTGAAGTGAAATTGTAGTGTTTATCTTTAATTTAAGTATTTGAATATATTTTAATTATGTAGACCAGAGTAGAGAGAATCTAATTCTGTAACAGCCTCCGGATATACGCCGGTTATTTATTATCTGACTAACTTATGCCTGCAGCTTCGTCCGCGTGGTGTTCGGTACTGCCCCACGGGATCATAGTACCGTGATAAAAAATATCCTATATATTAATTCAGGTTATAAACTACGTGTGTGCTAAATTTCATCCAAATCCTTTCAGTAGTTTTTGCATTTTTTTTTTGTTTAGCCTATTTTGTCCCACTGCTGGGCAAAGGCCTCCCCCATAGCCTTCCACTCCTCCCTACGTGCGGCTCTCTCCGGCCAATCTCACATAAACGCCTCTGGTCGTCACGCCAGCGTTTTCTAGGCCTCCCTCGGCGACGTCGCCCGTCTTCTGGCACCCACTGTGTGGCGACTCTGGCCCATCGGTCCTGATGCATTCTACAGACATGGCCCGCCCAAGTTTTTGCATGAATGAGTAAAAAAAATAAGGTTGGTTTGCGTTTGTCCAATAATTACGACTGATTTTTACTACGGAAAAATAACAAAATTGTGTGAATTAATTACTAACAGCCACTAGCATCACTTGCCTTGCTTTTACCTTAAAAATACTTCGATGACTTTCGTACCCGAAACAAAGCGTTAGTTGGTTTAATCTATTTTATATTATAGTTGTACTAAAACAACAAACATTTGTTTATTTATTTACATGTTAATCTGGGGCGCTATTAACATGCACAATGAAATGAAAACACTAATTTAGGTACCTACGTGACACGCGTTACCAAGCAGCGCCAATATAGCAGCAACCAATTACTTTCGTTAGTAATTCAATTAATAATAAATTACTTTGGTTGTTAAATTGATTATAGCTCGCCGTATTTTTATAATTAGTACCTACTTACATGTAGTAATTTTGTGATAATTGTAGTGGAACTTCGAGTGAAGAATTAGTGCTGTAGGTAGGTTGGTAGGTGACCACTACCCAAGTTTTTGTACCGAAATACAGAAACACTTATTTGTGGTTCATTCCCTAAGGTGCAAGCAAAGCTCAATAATCAGCCTACAAAGGTCCCATTGCTGGGACAAATGCTCTGTGAGTAGGCGTGGTCCGTAATCCACCACGTGGTCTCAGTGCGGGTAGCGAGGGTCACATGTTCTCGATTGTTTTGTTCTAGGACATGCCGTTCTCGTCACGGTGTTTTCCTTCACCGTTTTTGAGAGCTTTGGTGATGAAATAAATTAGGTACACCAAGCAAGCGCTTGCCTGGGTCCGAACCCACGACTTACTGTTCGTTAGTCGGGGCCCCCAACACTGGGCCACCGCTGCCGTCGCAGGTAATTGAAATTGTAATTGTTTAATGAAATAATTGAATTACAAAAATATTTACATTAAGGCCTTAAAAACTATAAGTATGCAAATTGGATTCTACCTGAACTAGGGCTTAACCTGTAGGTATCTGAGGTAACTTTAAATATTATCTAAGATTTCTACAAATACCTAGTAAATAACTTATCTACTAAACTAACTATTACCATAATAATATGTATAAATATTATACATAATCATTATGGTAATAGTTCTATTCAAAGTAAGAAAAACAGATTGTTTAGCCAACTTCTCTGCAACGTTCTATTATTTTTGGAATGAAGCATGACACAAAAATCCATGTCACATTTATTTAGTGTCTAACAATGCTTGTCGATAAATGCTATGTCACTAAAATGTACTCTAAGATTGTATTTATAATTTGTGAACTAAAAACTGAAATTATTTGAAGTGCGTCAATTAGTAGGTGCACCTGAGGGCCAATATAAACAAATGACTAATAGTTATTTATGCAACTGTTGTATAATGAGGGGTATTAAAACATGAATGTGGGATAATAGTATCACATGAGTGTTTTAATACCTAATTATGTACAGTTGCATACAAGACTTTATCTACATCCATGATATGAATCCTCCATAACAGGTTCTGACACCATAGGTTATTGTAGTGTTGTAAGAAGTCTATGTAAATTCATGGAAAGTTGAATTGCTGAGTATTTAATACAAACAAACCATGTAGAGGTAATAATATAATAATTTACATTTAAGATTGTACAATTATTAAAATGCACAAAGCTTGTATCACTCATTTTTGTAAACAACAAAGTACATAATGCAATGCTAATATCGAACAAAAATGGCGGGATTCGACTTGAATTCGAATGAACCTAAAACTTTTTTTTTTTTAATTATGGCGCTGTGGTAGTGAATAGCACGTGCTAGACAATGTTCTTTTTTTAAAACGAGATGCATAATGAAATTTAGTACAACATTATAACACCCGTTTGGGTGTTATAATGGTTATTATGACACTGGCTGTTTTAATGTTGGCCATAAGCTAACTGTTTCAGATACTTTTATAGAGGATTTATAGCATGGGTGTAGATAATAGTAGATTATACAACAAGTGAATAAAAAGGGAATTTAGTTCGAGGTACGAAGTTGGATCCCGAGAGCAGCGAAGGATTCTAGAGTAGAATCACGAGCGTAGCGAGGGATTCTAGATTAGAATCCTGAGCGGAGCGAGGGATACAAGTACCGAGATAAATTTTTTATTCACGTGTTGTGTACTCTACTTTTTACCATTGACTGTGAGAAAATAAAAAGGAGCATGGTATTTATATTTATCAGTTTTTATTATATAATCAGTATTTTAACAACAAAGGATTAAATATCAAATTAAATTTAAAAATGTATAGTAAAATTAGAACAATTTTTAAAATTTAGTGTTATAGGCTGGTTTGGGTTTGAAACTGTTGTATTAGACAACACTTGGGTATTTGGCAAAGTCGCCGTATTTTGTGGTTTCTGTTGCTGAGACAGCTGTAATATAGTCGTTTCACAACCTTTCGATGTAGAAGGGCGCGCCGGAGATAGTGGCGCAGAAGGCTTCGTATCAGTTAAAACGATAAGTAATAAATTATCCGAGTGTTTTTGGATGTCGTTTATAGTTATCTGTAATAATTTCATTACTGCGACAGGCTCCATTCACGTCGAAAATTAGCACAACCTGTGAACAATAATTTAAAAAATATGTATTGACAGGAAAACCTTAAAAGCACAGTAGGTTTGTAAATAAATATACCTACATATATTAAGTAGGTACTTACTTTTACGGCTAGAAAACTGTGGTCAGGCGCATCATTTAGAAAACGTTCAATGTTTTCGGAGCTAAGTACTCTAGATTTCTTTGGCTTATTACCCTCGGATAGCCGTTTTAAGTATGTCACTAACTTTGAGTAGTTTGAAATATCAATGTTGTGTTTGATTCTCACTGTGGCTTTTAGCATAGAATATATGCTCCAAAGTGTCGACGGCTTCTTAGTCTTGGTTAATTCATTGAAATAGTTAAGAAATATGCACTCAGAGAAGGAATTGGCGCCATTCGTGGTTTTCTAGTCGCAGAACAAATTGTATGTTTTCAGGTACAAATCCCGAGATTTTGGCGGCAACAAATCATCTACTATAACTGCTGTTTTAGAAAGAAATTATTCCGGAGAACTCATTTTATTATAATTACTTAAGTTAATAGATTTTCCAATAACACAAAACAACCACAATAACAGATAAAAAAGAACGTAACTAAATTGGCGGGTTTTTTTTTAATTTAGAATAGAATAGCTCCATTCAGCCTCCCAGTACGTACTTTCAGCAGCAGAGTTTTTTTTTTGTACGTAATTCGTGTTTGTTCCAAATTCAAAATGTCTTTATTCACTCAGTGAGTAAAAGAGAGTTTTATTCACTGTTATTGATGAATAAAATGGCCTTTTTCGAGTGGCAATGGTAAAAAAGAACTTATTGAATAATGTCGGCGCTCTCACGTGTCATTATAATCAATGGAATTGAAATATCTTGCTTCGGCTTTATGCCTCATGCCGCATTGAATCTATTAAAACTGTTTAATAAAAACAACCCTTCTAAATAAACCCTTATTTAACTGTTTATTAGCTAAGCGAAACTTCGTAAATTCATAGTTCAATTTATTCCAGTGTTTGTTTGAAACGTATCGGAATTACAAACAAATAAGTTTTGCGGTCCCAATAAACTTCAAATACTACGGTGTGTTTTTGTAGTTACTATAGGAACATGGTCAGAAAATAGCTGGCGAAATTACAAACGTTATAATTCTTATTAGAAATATTTCATGATTTTTTAAAGTGTTGGTTTAGAAAATCATACTTTCTTGTTTCATAAAAAAATAAACAGATTTTTTTAAAATTCTGAACGTGTAGAGATACATACATATTATCAGTCCGTTTAAAATAATAGAATATTGAAATACTTGATAGTGGAAAACCCCACTATCCCTAACAAACAGAGTCATGTCTACGCGTTCTGGAGCAGCTGTGATCTCCAACGTCATGTTGTGACAAGCAACATGTCGTCGTGTGATGTAGGCAGAGTTACGAATATTAATTAATTGCTAACTAGGTTGAAACATGACTCGACTTTAGATTTGATTCTTGATGAAATTATTCCATTCTGACATTTTCTATCTATAGTGTCAAAACTAACACCACTAAAAATATACATAGTTCAATGATACCTTTAGGTTACTTCGACTTGACTAAACACATCGTTTTATAATGTGTGTAGATTTGAGAACCCACATTTTATGCATAAATACTTACAAAGTTTTTTTTGAAAAAAAAACATATCTTAACGCAGTACTTAATTATTTGTGAACAAGCTTTTAAAAATACAGGAGACGTAGGTACGTAACTACGTATACGACCGTTCGTACTTTCTAAAACGACACTGTTCAGTTTGGGCACAAAATACAATGTCTTCCGACCTCAGTCTAAGTAGGTCAAGGGAACGATATTTGCAGAAGGCTTGCGGTAGCTATCTCAATGAGCTGACAAAAAACATCCTGTGGCTAACAGGACCAACGAATATTATTGTGATATTCTGTGGTTACCGATATTGTTTTTTTGTTATTATACGGTACGCTAGTATTTTGAAAGCGTCTTTGTCTTACCATGTAGGAAAGAGTTTCAATATTCCTACAGGACTCAGTGGTAGATCATTCATCGTCATTATTTCAGTCGAAAGACGTCCACTGCTGGACATAGGCCTCCCCCAAGTGTCACCACATTGACCAGTCCCGTGCGACTCGCATCCAATGCCACTACTACGGCGGGCTACGTCGGTAACCTTGCCGTAGATGTCTTCATTTCTGATTCGACCACGCAAGGAAACTCCGAGCATAGCCCTCTCAATTGTCCTTTGGGTGACTTAAAGCCTTCTGATAACGCCTCGGCAAACCGAAGGTGAGTGATGTATTCGCCATTGACGTTGATGCCTAGCCCTCTCCAGTCCGGAACCTTGAAGACATCTTCCAGTGCAGCGGTGAACAGTTTCGGTAATATGACGTCTCCCTGTCTCACATCTCGCTGCAGAAGGATAGGTTCCGAGGCTTGGTTCTGAAGTCGAACTGACATGGTGGTGTTTTTGTACAAACAAACACTTCAACACCTCGTACAACGTACTGGTAGTCGATTTGGCACCGTTAGAGAGACTGCAGTACAGCCCAGGTCTCGATCGAATCAAAGGCTTTCTTTTCTTTCTTTTTTAGGACCACAAACGCTAAACAGAGAGGCAGGTCTTCGGTCTTCTGTTTAAACTGCCGCAGCGTATGTATGTGGTCCACGGCGCTAAAGCCTTTTCGGAAACCGGCTTGTTCTGGAGGCTGAAAATCGTCAAAACTGCGCGCCAGACGATACGTGATGATTTAGAAAAACCTAAAATGCTTCAGCCGGGCATTGACACCCTTCTTGAAGAAGAGTACCACAAACCCCTGCAATGGTGCCTATGGCGTTTTGATTATGACGGAATTAAATAGCTTCTGAAGGGCATTACCGGTTTTCCACCCGCCTCCAGGAGTTCGGCCGTAATTCCGTCATCACCCGGTGCCTTGTTGTTTTTAAGCTGTTTTATTGCCATCCTAATTTTGTACAGGCTGACGTCCGGGATGTCTTCAGTGGTAGGTAGTTGCGAAAATATTATTCCTTGTCTACATCTTAATGGAAACATGTAAAATTTCAGCTTTCTAAGACAACGGGTTTTTAAATGTGATGAGTCAGCCTGGAGTTTTCTTTTGTATTGATTAGGACCAAATAGCGACGTCGCGTTGGCTTGCAGGTTGCTGTTACAAAACTAGGCGTGTACTTTAACCCTATAGAGAAACATCGTAAAGAAGCTTGGACTTTAATTATCTTTATTACTAACATGGAGTGAGCAAGCGTTGTTATAATATTTTCGCCAGAATAGAAGAGATTTTCTCACCGTAATCTTGTTGTTTGAGAAAGTATAATTAAACTTTTCCTCTAATTTTGTGTTAATATTGCTGAAAAATGACTTTTCTTATTGCTTATATTCAAGTATTTACTCAATATTGGCTGTAGAAAGAATAACCAAATGTTGAGGTACCTAACCCAATTTCTTGGGAGCCATTACAAATGAATGTATATGAGTATAACAATGTCAATATCTGTATGAAAATGATGTTGACAAAGTCTCTGAAGCCTACAACGCAGGAAGAGAGACAGAGAGGAAGGAGGGTGCAGCCACATATTAAATTCTCCCCTTGTATTACGTATTTAATAGATTATGGTGCTTGTGGTTGAATATTTATGAAGTTGTTTTACCATTTACTCGTGATATCGGGTGTCGAGTCTTTTCTTTCTGTGTGAATTGCATTATATAAATGATTTACGTATTTATGTTATGTGTAATAGAAAAAGAGAGAACATAATAACATTCCTCACTGGTTGGCAATCCAGGAATCGAGTGAGATGTGAAAACATATGTCGCTTCTTAGGCTTCTATAGCGAAATGTTAGATTAGGAAATTCACAAAAGTTAGTAAGAGCGAACCTTTCGGACTTTTCAAATTGAAAAAGCATCGTATCACATTGAAGAAGGGGCGGAGGAACCGAAGTGAGTGTGCCTTTACAGCCTTTGCAATGTGATCCTTATAAGGTGTTGAAAAATTCAATTTTCTTGGAACCGTCCTCCTTCGCTGTTCCTACTTACTTCGTAAAATGAGAGCCCTCTCGTCCCTGTGTTTGTCTTTACTCTTTGATACAGTAATGTACCCGGTTTGAATCACAATGTAAACCTTCAGGATCCTGAAATTTTCAACAGATACTTGCCCTCTTTAACTTTTAAATAGCCATTGTTTTTTTTTTAAGTGGCATAATAGTTTATAGTTTAAAGTTTTACAAAAAGTTCTTTGTGATCTTTTTAGGGTTCCGTACCCAAAGGGTAAAAACGGAACCCTATTACTAAGACTTGGCTGTCTGTCCGTCTGTCCGTCTGTCTGTCACCAGGCTGTATCTCATGAACCATGACAGCTAGACAGTTGAAATTTTCACAGATGATGTATTTCTGTTGCCGCTATAACAACAAATACTAATAAAATAAAACTTTTTTGCCAAAAATAAAACCGACTTCAAAAAAAACAACAAACAAAAAAAACACAAAAAGAAAAGGACAAAAAAATACACTAAAAGAAAAATAAAAAAAACACTAAAACAAAACCACAAAAAAGTGAAAAATAACTTTAGCTTCAGAAGCCGGTGAGAAAAACACCAAATCAATCAAAGGTCAAGCTTCAGAAGTCGGTGACCTTGTTTAATTGATTTAGTGTTTTTGTCACCGACTTCTGAAACTTGACCTTTGATTGATTTGGTGTTTTTCTCACCGGCTTCTGAAGCTAAAGTTATTTTTCACTTTTTTGTGGTTTTGTTTTAGTGTTTTTTTTATTTTTCTTTTAGTGTATTTTTTTGTCCTTTTCTTTTTGTGTTTTTTTTGTTTGTTGTTTTTTTTGAAGTCGGTTTTATTTTTGGCAAAAAAGTTTTATTTTATTTTTCCATTTTTAGTTGTAATATCCTATACTTACAAATATTTGCTATGCATTCATTGTACATGGTTAACAATACATGTCATGGTAATAGGCTTATCCCCAATAAATGGAACATAACATGCCATAACTGTCGAAATCTGGGTGTACTGTACACATCTATGTACCCCTCAGAGCAAACAGGTGTAATGTTACGTCATGATGTTGTTTAAACAATGAACATCCAACCGATTGGAGCTATCACAACAGATTTGCCGTCTATTTTTGAAGAGTTCCATTGTATATCTCCGAAGATCAGCATCAGATCTTCACCAAATTAAAATGGGACCACCTCAGGAGTATACTCTTTCAAGTAAAAAAAGAATTTTGAAAATCGGTCCACAAATGGGAGAGAAATCAGGTAAATTGTACACATCTGCGTACCACCTAAGAGCATACAGGCGTGATGTTACGTCATGATATTGTATAAACAATAAAAATCCAAGCGATTGGAGCTATCATAAAAGATTTGCTGTCTATTTTTGAAGAGTTCCATTGTATATCTCCGAAGATCAGCATCAGATCTTCACTAAATTAAAATGGGACCACCTCAGGAGTATACTCTTTCAAATAAAAAAAGAATTTTGAGAATCGGTCCACAAATGGCGTGAAATCGGTTAAGTTTAAACGATATTTACTCCAACAGCAAAAAGATACCGCTGGATAACTTAGGGTTCTTATAGACGAGCGGCACGTTGCCAATTCGCAGATGGTTCCGCATTTAGAATTTTTCCAACTGTCAAATTGGTAGATGACTATAACTCAAAAATGACGGACCAACTGCTTCAATCAAGTCGCGTTTACACCTTGCATGCTGTTGATGAGTCACGAGAGGCAGCAACATATGGAAAACGACCACCATCTAACGTTATTCCTGCTGATGTAAAATAACTGTGGTGGTTTGATGCATATATTGAAACTGGGCATCGGCTCTAGAGTGATGTTGAGACGTAACATTTCTGTAAGTGAGGGCTTGGTCAACGGGGCAATGGGGATCGTGGTCAAATTTAAATGGCCTGCCTTACGCCGCGACCCAATAGAGCAGGCGAGTTACCTGACTCAGTTTTCATAAAATTTGATGACGACAGTATTGGCACAAAGGTGAAGGATAGTGAGGGGTTAGTTGCCATAGCACCAGTGTCAACAACTTATCAGGCAAGTAAAGGCTATGAAGATGTTGAACGGAGGATGCTACCGCTGATTCTTAGCTGGGGAGTAACGGTACATAAACTCCAGGGCACCACACTAAAAAAAGCCGTGATTGATTTAGGCAGAAAAATTTTTGCTAAAGGCCAAGTTTATGTTGCGCTGAGCCGTGTAAAGACTCTAGATGGCATTGCTCTTTGCGATTTAGAGCCAAATAAATTATTGAAAAAACCACATGAAAAAGCATTGCGTGAAATGCAACGGTTAAGATTATTGTAAAAAAAGAGTAAGAGAAAACATAAAATTAAAATATACAAAATAACAAAATAAAGGTTGTCACATTCATAAATTCACACAATACATTCTCACAATACTTCTGACAAGCCAATAAAATCTTATTCCATCCATTCGCAAACATACCTAACTGTCGAAATCTGGGTGTATTGTACACATCTGCGTACCCCCTCAGAGCATACAGGCGTGATATTACGTCATGATATTGTATAAACAATGAACATCCAACCGATTGAAGCTATCACAACAGATTTGCCGTCCCTTTTTGAAGAGTTCTATTGTATATCTCCGAAGATCAGCATCAGATCTTCACCAAATTAAAATGGGACCACCTCAGGAGTATACTTTTTCAAATAAAAAAAGAATTTTGAGAATCGGTCCACAAATGGGAGAGAAATCAGGTAAATTGTACACTTCTGCGTACCCCCTCAGAGCATACAGGCGTGATGTTCCGTCATGATATTGTATAAACAATGAACATCCAACCGATTGGAGCTATCACAACAGATTTGCCGTCTCTTTTTGAAGAGTTCCATTGTATATCTCCGAAGGTCAGCATCAGATCTTCACCAAATTAAAATGGGACCACCTCAGGAGTGTACTCTATCAAATGAAAAAAGAATTTTGAAAATCGGTCCACAAATGGGAGAGAAATCAGGTAACATACATAAAAAAAAAAAAAAAAATACATACACACGAACATATAACCTCCGCCTTTTTTGAAGTCGGTTAAAAACAGAATAAAATTAATATTTAAGGGGGGCTCCCATACAACAAACGTGTTTTTTTTTATAATAGTTGGTACGGAACCCTTCGTGCGCGAGTCCGACTCGCACTTGGCCGGTTTTTTTCAGGTCGATAAGATATTAAAATCTTCATTGTTCTTTCTTCTTTGGTGAATCTTTTTATGAGATAATGTCTCGTTAAAGGTAATAAAAAATGTATAATTCATGTTACGAATTTGTGAACCATTTGCTTAAAATCAAAGTCTAACTACACTAAAATCTACTAAAATCTTACGATACCTACACAGTCTCATATATTTCTAGAACTTTCGTCCTTAATTAAATACAATTGTGTGACCTGAAAGTCGCCTGAAGGTCCCTTTACAGGCGGTCCACAGGTACCTAAGTGCGATGTCCCACGAGTTGACACATGTTTTCCGCAAGAGTGGGTTCGACGTGTGGATTGTTATTTTGAACATTGCGTGTCGTGTATGAGTAAGTGTTTAGATCGATATTTAGAGGCAAATCAGGACGGAAAACACGCAACAAATTAGTAACTTGTCACGAATGTGAACATGGAAGTTTTGAATCGTGCAGTCTAGTGGGTGATGTGGATTTACAAACTTTTACAACTGAATACCTGTCTTCCAAGGATATCATTATGTTGTGTCCATATCGGGCTGGTGTCCACAACTTCATGTTTTTGCGTACAGTACAAGACATAATATGTACATAAGTGTGATACAAAATGAAACTTTACGAACACGTTTTGAAAAAGAATGCATTCAAATAGCGTTTATTTTCTTCAACTTTTTTAGTACCTTATTTTCATGATCAAATTCTAGTGATATCTTATTTAATTAAAGTAACAAATTTATCTTTCGTAAAACAGTCACTAAACTATCGGAGCCAACTTAACTAGCGGCGGTGTCTTCAATTCTTCATACAAGCCTAAAAGCTTGGATTGCCCTTATAAGTGCGTAAAGTGCTCCTATACCGTATGGCAGGGCTATATAATGAAAGGTCCAACTTGACGGATTATCCTACTGAAGTTTTCTTTATGAGTTTCGTTTCTTATAGACGTTCCTTGTACATATAAACAATGCGAACAATGTACGTCTATATAGATCAAATTGATTTGTTTTTGTAGTGTTCTGGATTTAGGTCATGGTCCTTTTAGTTTTTCTTCTTGGTCTCTTATGTTCAATATGTCAAAGTCATGTATATCGGTTATTTGCATGGTTACTGTAAAGCTGATATTAGGTGTAATTTTATTTGAATTGTAAGTGACAGTGCTTGGTGTGCCTATAAAATCATAAATGATAAATAAATCAATCATAAAAATCATCATTATAATCAATCTCTTCATGGTGTTATGGTTTCTTAACAGTCTCGTTGTCCTAGGGGCTTGCCTTATTGTTGGCCCCTAGGCACGCCACTGAAATTAACATATGTGCTCATCAAACTTCTTCTATATAGCAAACAAACTGATTCTCGAACTAGGTGAATAATTCCCCTGCAGTTGGCAATACTATTTGAAAGTTACAGCCAGGTGACATTGTTGGCAACTATCGCGAGCTGTTGTAACTTGTTGCCTGTACTGAACCTATTCAATTTTGAATGGTGTCAACCTGGTTGTGCCACTTGCACTGACCTTTTGGCGGGAGCTCCGTGATCTAGCGACGTGTCAGTTCAGATTGTATCAACGTAAATGTTGAATTTGTAAAGTAACTTATTCAAGTTACGTATACATTTACAATTGATTTTGTTAAAAGTTTATCCATCACTAAAATTGTGTCAACTATTAAGTTAACTGTTCATTAATTTGGTGTAAAACAAATGACAGATACCTAGGCATAAACCTAGCTTGAAGTCGTAATAAAAGTCAAGATTACAGATCCGGGAATCAAAGATTGAAAAGAATAAGAAAGAGTTGCGCTTGCGAGTTGAATAATTTAGAGAAGATTTTGCTCAAAGTTTATTCATAATTGAAATTGTTATAAATTAAACTTATATTGTCACTTAAGGGCTTAAAACAGTGTTTGTTATGAATTATTTATATCACTATCCTATGCCATCTAATTGATGTAAAAAGGCTAAAAGGTAAGTGAAACTGTCAAGATTTATGTAGATTTAGCATACAACGATTAAAAAATAAAACGAAAGCATATTTAATAATTTAGAATAGATTTTGCTCAAATTTTATTCTTAACTAAAATTGTTCGCTACCTTAATTGATCTCAAAAGGTTGATAGTTAAGTATAATAGTAGAGTCTAATAAAGTCATCATAAATGTCTGAATAAAAAAATGAATTTGATGATGGCTTGAGTGGATTCAAAGGTCAAATAGTTAAAAATTCGTCCATTTAGTTGGTTGTTGGTTGAATAATTAGAACAAATTTGCTGATTGTGAAGCCTTTAATTCATAACTAAAATTGTTAATTGTTGTTAATTGTTGTTGTAGATTATTTTGAAATATCATGGTTTTATGAATGATGGAAAGGCTTTAGTAGATTTAAAGGTATAGTTTCGAATATAACCAAACCAGTTTATTATTATCTATTTATCAGTTCTTCAATCAACTCGTTTTAGTTCTACATTTTCTGTTGAATCACTTCAAAACAATGATATTATATAATAAAAAGAGGTAGATATCGCACTGGCACGCACAAATTGTTGAGGACAAAGTGACACAATTGTTGCACTTTGATAGCTAGCTATCTCTTTCTATCTTATACGTTCCGTATTATCTATCGCTGTCGTAGTTTTAAATTACTCGCAACGATATCTGAACGCCATTCAGTATGAACATGGCGTATCTTCTTTAAAATATCATTGCTTCAAAATATGTTGTCTTCCTGTCACGCCTTAGACAGCCAAGTGTCCTTGCCCGTAGCGTGATTGAACATGGCAACACGCAACCTTTATATAAATGTAAGTGACGTCACGATACTTGGTGGCATTTATGAGGTGAACGGATTGGCAATGATTGTTCGTATTTGACAAGTTATGATGTATGCGAGTGATATAGCAACAGTTGTCATTTTCGAAGATTTCATGATTTCATTGATTTTACAATGGTCCATGGATTTTTTGGCACTTGGATGACGTTGACAGGGACTACTGTTGGTCAGCATTTTGTGAATGTGGTTTAGTGAAATGTAATGAAATAATAAACAAGATGAAGGCGGCTTTTTTTTAGTTACCTCGCCTCCCCGCACCGTACAGCCAACACTTACAGCCAGTAATTTATACAATTTGCGTTCGATTTCAATGAACGATTCATGTTTCAAATTCAAATCTCATTACTGCCCGCTAAAAAGTCTAGTGGAGAAAAGAACTACTTTGCTCTCACTTAAAGAGGAACAAAACGACACTTTTAGAATAGGGGGGATAAAAAATAAGTATGTATTTACAAACAAATAGTAGATTTTACAACAAGTGCACAAAACGAACCATTTTTATCCGAGACTTTTAGCAGCTGATAGTAATGTCGAGGATAAAATGGTTTTGTGGACGAGTTATAAACTCTGTTTTTCACTTCGATTGCGAGGAAATAAAATAGTAGTATAAATTTAAGAAATTAATAAACGCACGAAAAAGCAAGAACTGTTTCCCGCCGCTTTATTTTATTGAAATCTTACGACATTGATATTTGGCTTGGGCTGCAGACCTATACAGCCTACTATTCAATTAATTTAGTACTCATAATTTTCTTAAATTAATTAAATAACCTACCGTAGGTACTTGATTTTTTTTAATATCTTTTATGTCTTAAAAAACACATAAGGCAAATAAATTAAAGTAAATATTATAAAATAGCAAATTCTATCTATGAACTTCTTATTGCGTTTGGCTGTATGGCTCATTTTCTTTGCCTTAATATAGGTACATTTATGAGTAGATACATGAATGCCCTTGTGCACAAAATTCGATTTTGTGCAGCCTATATCCTGCACAAACAAGCACTTTCAGAGCATGAGAAGTGAGAAAGTATTTAGTTTATCAACTATTTGGTGTCTACGACACAAGCTTCGTTGCTTAGTGTGGCACTAGATGGTGCTGTAAGTAATGTCCAGCGCTATTTATTTAAATATCCTATTATGATTATGCTAAAGCGGCAATTTTAGGCACCGAGGACAAAAATCATCATCATCATCATCATATCAGCCCGGAATCACCCACTGCTGGGTATAGGCCTCCCCTTTTTTTTTTTTGAGGACAAATATGTGAACTATATTTAAAAGATTTCAGAAGGCAGAATCTACAGAACGCTCTCCGTTCTGTAGATTCTGCCTACTCACAAAGGTAAAGGCGACGTATCTAAATATTCAGCCGTGGGCGAAATAAGGCTGAGCCAATGATGATCCGATGATAGTTTTAACTTGCTTAGTGTTTCATCATTACAGTCGAAAGACGTCCACTGCTGGACGTAGGCTTCCCCGAAAGCGGAGGTTTTGCCATAATCGCCACGCTTGGCATGCGGGTTGGCGGGTTGGCATCTTGGCATGGTTGTAGCGTTTAATATCTAGCGTAAAAATGTTCGCATGTAAAATAAAAGCATATACCGTTACTAGGGTAAAATTTCGAAACATTTTGCCAACGTCACACGGCAAAAGGCTTGTAATAAATTGTGCCGTGAATAAAAATTCACAGGTTACAACAATAAGCCTTGTTTTAAAACCGGGTGAACTCGCTTGACTTTTATTCATGCTAATAAATAGCCTGTCCAAATAGATTGACATTTAGGTCACTTTTACACCGATACATCGTTTTTGTTGAACGTTATGTATTTTTGCCGAAATATTCGGGTGTACTTTAAAACAATGATGTCGCGAATTTAAATCATTTACAAGCAATACAAAGCACGCTAAGTGTTTGGTCCCGGATGTCAATTGTACATCGTCGTCGATGTGTATGACGGTCGTTACGAAAACCCGAAAGTCTGACGGCAGGTCTTACTGTGGGGTATCGTATTACCCTGCTATGGGTTGTAGGGTAAAATAGGCAGTCGCTTCATATACAATACTGCTGTTGAGCTGCATCCGGTTAGACAGGAAGTCCTTCACCACTCCAATTAATTTGGTAACAGTAGACTGTTACCAAATTAATTCCTAGGCCCCAATTAATTCCAAATTAATTGGGCCAAATTAATTCCAAACAAAAAAACAAATCCAAATTAATTAATTCCAAAGTAATTTTTAATTTAATTCCTAGGGTGTCCTAGGCTGCTGACGACTGACTGAATATCGCGTTCGTTGTGCTTCAAAATAACTTATGGTTTTTAACAACATCTATAATATTAGGATATTATTAACATAAAATGAAGTGCTATAAGCTACTAAAGTAAAAAATCTAATATTATAAAACTATTGGACCTTGATAAAGTTTCCTAACACTAATGAAATAATATTAAAAATTAGCCTTTGTCACAAGTTCGTGCTTGTTACGTAAGTAGGTATTATTAAAATTCAAGAATATGCCAATATGCAATATGCATTAACGTACCAATATTCTTCTTGTTAGCATGTCGATGGACGATATACCAAAGTTGAAAGTACGTAATTGTTGCTGGGTTGAGGAAAATTAGCCGTGTGGTATCTGGCAGAGTAGAATAGAACCAACCCATTACACTCACGGGTATCGTATAAGGCGACTAATGTATGAGGCAGAACACCTTGCGCCTCCGTAGACCAGAGAATGGGCAGCAGCGTTTTCTGTTAGTCTGTCATCACTGCGATCTCCAATCCGTCTGCCAAGCGTGGAGATTACGGCAAATTCCTCCCATCATGGGAGAGGCTTATGTCCAGCAGTGGACGTTATGGGCTGTTGTTGTTGTTGTTGTTGAGGTAAATTTATGGTAATGTTTGAGACATAGCCGAACTGGTCATCCATGTGTATGGCAGCCTTTAGTATAATGACTTTATTTCGGAATTTAAAATTTTAGTCTAGTCGCAAGCGTGACTGCTGATCATGAATTCCTGGGTTCGATTCTCGGGTCGGGTAAAGTGGTATTTATTTATTTTATTCATTAAACACATACATTTGTTTTAACAGGTAAAACCCAAGCTAACAAAAGTAGTCATAAATTGCTAATTATTCATTATTATTTTTATTTTCATTCATTATTATTTTTATTTTCATTCATTATTATTTTTATTTTATTTTATTTTGATTATTATTTATTTTTATTATCGTTATTATTATTTATTGTTGTTTATTATTGGGTTTTTCTATCAGGAATTTCTTAGTAGCAGCCACTGATTCGTGCCCGGTTGATGGCAATAGGCTTGCCCTATTAAACATAACTAGCGAAATGTAGGTGTACCATTAGGTTCACTTCTGCCTAACCCTTCAGGATCACAAGCCGTGATGTTATGTATTATCCACATGTAACTAACCTCCTTGAAGTTTAGGCAAATAAACTCTCTCTACCTATTCCGATGAGTATTTGCTTATTTCTATAACGAGGCTTACTTTTATATTTTGGCCCACCGTACATAAAGGTATGATGTAGCACCTCTTAAGTGTCTAGGGGCCTATTTAGTAAAACCGACAGGCGACAGGTTGGCGACAATCCAACAATCCGACAATTCTAATTGTATTTTATTAGGTAAGTACTACTTTATTACACGGCACGTGTCATGAAAGTGTGTCGATCTTTCTATTTATTACCGCAATTTCGCATTGTTGGTTTTATTAAATAGGCCCCAAGTCGCCCCCCATTTATGTTAAACGTTTTATCGATCGACTGACGTTTTACTTACGTACGTCGCACAAGTCACCCATTGTCTACGTTAACGTAACGTACATATTTTGTGTCTAAAAATGAATATCTGTATAGTTTTGTACGCTTTCTTTTTACAAATCTAAGTCACTTTTCGTGAAGTCTTATGTTCGTTTAGATCATAAACAAAACAGATTTTTATGTGGTTTTTATTATCTTTCCGGAAAGTACATAAGTGATGTACATTCTGCTGAAACCTCGGTTTTGACGCATACAGTATACATAAGTAACATAATTACATAAGTGACCATACGCAAAAATTTTTGCTGGAAAATGACTTTTTTTGGATTAATAAATCAGACTTTTCGACTTATATACCTCCATGACCCGTTTACTATTCAATGTACAATGCATCCATCAGCACAATCGTTTGAGTCCGTTACATTGAGTTTTTACCTTAAAACGTTATTTTTCACCCCACAAAAAATGCGTTTCCCCGCAATAATTTTTGCATAGGGTAACTTAGTTTGATATGAACAGAATGTTTGGTCAACGGTTTCGTGAAAGGTTCGTATACACCTTAAATCTCAGGACATTATACTTAAGAGTCCTATTACATTTTTTACGCAAAGTCATGATTTTTGACGCAGTAATTTTCAGCAGCAGTAAGATATTTTAATTATTTGCTTATGAATAACAATAGTGCCATTCTCTTTATTGTAAGTTGGAGTTACACATTTTCATTTTTTAGGGTTCCGTACCCAAAGAGTAAAAACGGAACCCTATTACTAAGACTTCGCTGTCTGTCCGTCTGTCCGTCCGTCTGTCCGTCTGTCTGTCACCAGGCTGTATCTCATGAACCGTGACAGCTAGACAGTTGAAATGTTCACAGATGATGTATTTCTGTTGCCGCTATAGCAACAAATACTAAATATAGTCAATGGTACGGAACCCTTCGTGTGCGAGTCCGACTCGCACTTGGACGGTTTTCTTTTCGTGTAATTTACTATAAATATTTTACGAACTCAGTTTGCAAGAAAAACCGTCGGTGATGAAACTTTGACGATCAAATTCACATTGTTACAATCAATTTTTATAAAAGCTAAAATTACGTAAAGATAAGTTAAATGTTTTACTTGTTTATTGGAGTTCTATATTTTTTTTAAATTCCTTGAGTTTTCACGGAAAAAATCGTAAAGAAAGCGTAATTTAAGCCATAAATGTCTTGATTCAGCGTCCATTATATTCCAAATAAACTCTATTTTATCAAATAAATTAATATGATATAAAACTAATACGTTTCATTAGTTTTCGTTTGTCAATATAATACGACAAAATTACAATAAATAAAATTAAAGTACTATAACTCTGCGTCAATTCAGCTCGCTCCTCAGTCTCATGTCAGTTTGGTCTCTAATTTTCGTCAATAACAATCGACAACCTTCCGGAGATCGCTATTATTGTCGACTAGTGTACACCGATCAAAATAATCTGATCCTGGGAGTGAAAATCAAAAATTTGCGAAAAAAATGTAATAGGACTCTTAAATGTCAAAGTGTATTATCCGCAGACTGCGCCGCTCTCCAGTCCGCTTGGTTAGACCGCACCTCCTTTTGGGTTAGATTGGTTAGGACATTCGATTCAAATATCAAAACCGACCCGAATATTCTTCGGCTTGTGCAGTCCGAGGCCGAGTGACTGTTTCCCAAACGTAGGTGATGTATTTCTTTATTAGATGTCTACGTCTGCTGAAATCAAGTGTGTAGCGCTTCTGAGAAATGTTATTAAAACTGCGTTGGCGTACAGGGTGACTTTGGCATTGGCGGAGTGTATCATGTTAGACATTCTATTCAATACTCAGGCTAGTGAGAAATTAATTGTTTACTAAATAGACTGACAACTTAAATTGCTCATAAACTCTAATCATAATACTGTCGTCCTTTAGGCATTTTTACACTATACCCGGCACCGCTCCGGCACCGTTCCAACCCAGCAATTAACTTGCTATTCAAATTAGAGCATTAATTCGTGTGTCGTATAATATATTTCATAATGTCAATATGAAGAAGCCCACGGCGAGCAGTCAGCGTGCTTGCCGCTATAATACAACTCGACGCCCGGCGACGACGCCGCGTAGTTAGCGCGTTAGGGCTAGCCGTAGCCTAAATTCGAGGCGACGGACGTTACGCGCCGTTCTGCAGCTGTGCAGTTGCGGTGCCGGTATTCTTTGCCGTGACCTTTAGACAGTTGTATGAAATGGCTGGCTACAACACGGGAAATTGACATAATGCGTCAATTAATTTAGATATTTATCAATTTAATTTGTCCATTTCCCCGACAGTACTTCAGTTCCGATTAGTTTTAAATTGAGTTTCCTATTCGATTTATTACAGTTCAATGATTCTAAAATTGAATGAATTTACTTATACAATGAACCTGTTTTATAATTTTCTGTTACTATTGTTAGCCCACATTGTCCCACGCCCACCACTGGGCAAAGGTACCATTTCGTTTGAAAGACTTCTGCTAGGGTGCTGGTGAACAGTTATCAGTGTAATGCATTGTCTGTTTATTATTCACTCGTTTCTTTAATTATTTAATGTTTCAGTACAATTATTAAAATGGTTCCATTATAAAAACAACGAGCCTTTTAATATATTTCAGCAAAGTAAATTTGACTTTTTAAATAAAAAGCTTGGCAGATAATGGTCGATGCAACTACTTGCCATCAGAATGCGGAGTGGTTTTATTAATTAATCATTTCCCTAGCCATTTTTCAAGTTACGTTGGGGTCGATTTCCGTTTGAATATTTTACAAGAATCAACTGCTGATTTGAAAATGAAAAGAAAATGAAAAATGGTTTATTGTTTCAACAGGTAAATCTTAAAAACTAGTGATTGGAGCCTCCTTTTAAGCATATATGCCTGTGTTAGGAGACTCCGCTCTTCCATAACTTATTAATTGATTGATTGATTTGGGCTATATCCTATCTTTATTTTATTTAAACACAATTTTTAGACCGGTGTCTTTTTTTAAGATGTTATTTTATTAAAGATTAAGGTATTAAATGTGAAATTAGTGACGAAGTTCTACTTATTTTTAATTACAAGTTTCTAGCTAGTAAAACGTCTCTTTAGTATACCAAAAACACAGATAAAATCTTTCCTGCAAGTGTAAACATTTTAAGGTAGTGCAAGTAAGACTACACCTTCTAATTCGAAAGGCTGAGATTGACAGGATGGATCGCAGGAAGTAATCTGACGCTGCATTGATTTCAACGCAGTACCTGAAGTATTAAGTGACTTTTCAGACCATTTATACAAAATATATAGTAGTAATACCCGAATGTTGATGTTAATTAGGCTTAGGTTACCAAACAAATAAAGCGAGTTAACATACATAAAAATCGTCTAAGTAACTTCTTTTTGATTTTGAACCGAAAGCGATATATCTTCTTGAATAGTTACATATATATACCTACGTTACAGTTTGTATTAGTTTCAAGACTTAGGAAGCAGACCAAACCGCCAAAGTTTCGAGTGTAGACGTTAAATATTCAGCGAAACTCAACATCGGGTTGAACGGGCCGAAGTTTGAGGAGGCTTATTACAAAGGAAAAAAAAATGAAGAAAAAAAATATCCGTCTGTAGTTCTAGCAGCGTTTTTCTTTTGTGTGCTTGTCGCGATTATCTGATTGCTTCGGATGTAGGTCAGTTGGTTCCTTGACGTTTCGTCCGACCGGCTGGCTAGCTTTCCGGGTCGTCGGCTCATCGCGGACCGCCTCGCGCCGGAATGGGCACGGTATTTATTTTCAAGGAGTTTTTTCACCCACGTTCATTAATAGTATCCGTTGAATGGAAAGAAGAATACAATGCAATATTAATTGACAAGGAAATTGATGATTAATATAAGTGAACTAAAAGCTTGTGCCCATTTCCTGATGAATACTAAGCGACAACTTCACAAAGGCCTTAATAAAAGCGTGGTATTGAATTTTCAACTCTCGGTTCAATAGTGTTGTTTACTCAACCCTCTTTGAAATCTCAAAATATAGGGGAGGCTCTCAATACATATAGTATTGAGAAAAATAAATTGGAGAGTAGAATTCTCCAATTTCCAATTGTGTGGTTTTAACAGTCTCGGAGTTAAATGACTGTGACATACAGACGGACAGACAGTTGAGGAGGGATCTATCTATAAAGCCTCAAACCAAATTAATATTAAAAATTAAAATCAGTAGAGTCCAATTTTGAACACTTACTACTGTTAATATATAGATTAAGTCTAGATAGGTAGGTATACTGTAAGTAATATGTCACTATACGTACAAACAGTTTGGATTCAAAGCCCCTACGTTACTAGAAGTAGCTTCATAAGTTCCGAAGCTCGATAAAGTGAACACAAGGAGTATTAACTTGAGAGCCGGCTGCCAACATAACACAACCGAGCGTGTTTCACCCACGGGACCCGTAATCCGCTCGACGCGACGCAGCGCAGGCGCAAACTCATTACAGCACAGATTAAAACCGGCCAAGTGTGAGTCAGACTCGCGCACGAAGGGTTCCGTACCATTATCTACACAACATTAAACAAAACGGAAAAAAATCACGAGCCTCCTTAAATATTTAATAAATTATTAATTTTTAAAGTGAATATACAACTAAATATTCTGTGAATATTTCAAGCGTCTATCTGTTGCCGTTATTAATATCAAGAAAAAAACGGCAAAGAAATCGCGTTTGTTGTATAGGAGCTCCCCTTAAATATTTATTTCATTCTGTTTTTAGTAGTTGTTGTTATAGCGGCAACAGAAATACATCATCTGCGAAAATTTCAACTGTCTAGCTATCACGGTTCATGAGTTACAGCCTGGTGACAGACAGACGGACAGACAGACAGATGGACAGACAGACGGACAGTCAGACGGACCGACAGACAGATAGACAGACGGACAGACAGATAGACAGTGGAGTCTTAGTAATAGGGTCCCGTTTTTACCCTTTGGGTACGGAACCCTGAAAATACAGGAAAGAAAGAGAAAACTGCTAAGTAATACCGGACAGGAGGACAGTCTTCTCAGGGATGCTACACAGATATATCGGTATGATCCGGCTGGCACAACTAGGCAGTCTGCATAGCCTTTTTCCCCAAACTATGTTAGGGTTGGCTTCCAGTCTAACCGAATTATAAAGGTACTTAATGATTTCTTTTATAAAAAGTCGTCTTACACAAATACGTATATGTCTAGATCCGGTCGGCTCAGCCTAGCTCGAGTTGTGCCGAGTAGATTAAAATATATTGTATCAGTGGTTGTAAATGTCGAACGATGTTTGCCGATCGACCCGCACCGAAAAGTTAAATGTTGGCTTATGTAGTCAAGTGGATATTATATATCCTCGACTCTGGCCTTGCCACAACAGTTATAAATGGTTTTTTTTCATCTACATCCCATTAACAAGCAAGTGACGTGCGCCCTATAAAGTAATATAAAATGCAATGCGACGTTCTCATTGCATGTCAGAGAAAATTTAAACCATACACAGGGCGTCGTAAACGACCGCACTGAATTATTCATACATAGATTTGAATTCATTGCTAAACGCCATATCTGTTGCAGTGGAATCACCCTGACTTCGAATTTATTAGTAAATTTTTGAGGGGGATGTGACTGATGAATTTAATAAATTTTTAGTATACGTATGTACCAAATGAAAAAAAAAACAGTTTTACGCATCTCTGGTAGTTATTTCATTATTGTTCGACAGATAAAATTATGTATTTCTCAGACATTTGAAAAGCGCGAAATATTAGTGTTTCTACGGTACACGTCTGCCGAATACCTTAGCTTTACAGGCTTGATGTTATATGTTGCTATTTCCATGATGGTGGTTGAACTCAAGTCGAGAAACCGATTCCTACCTTTAATAGTTCAGAATAATATAGAGAAGTATAGTAAGAAAACTTTCAACGTACTATACGTTAAATATTAAAAAAATTAGGAGGTCATGGCTAAATAATAACAACCGCTCAGGTCGATCGTTAGGTTAAGTCGTGCTTGCTTAGGTTGGTCTGTGGATGGGTGACTATCCATTACATACCGAGTTTCCTCCGTGCCTCGGAAAGCACGTTAAGCCGTTGGTCCCGGCTGTCATTTGTAGATCTTTGACAGTCGTTAGGTAGTCAGAGGCCCAAAAAGTCTGACAACTAGTCTGATAACAAGCGGTATCGTATTACCCGGTACTAACTGGGTTGTGGAGGTCAGATAGGCAGTCGCTCCATGTAAAATACTGGTATTCAGCTGCATCCGGTGAGACTGGAAGCCGACCCGAGATGATGATCTGTTAAATATTTAAAATCTCTTTTATCCTGCGGAAGGGTTTAACATCAAAAACGCTTGACGGGTCACTAGATATTGTAATAAAAACACGCTCAAGATTCCAACAAAAGGATTCTTGGGATTTGTTCAATTGTATCGTTCTGTTCACTGGGTTCAATTACTTCAAACATAGTTTTATTTGTTTGCGAAAGAAAAATAAAGAAAAAAATAAATGTTACTTGGAGTATGTTCTAGATATCTCCATTGGGAAAGTTTCTTCTCAAAACAATAATATTTTAGAGTTATCTTTGCATAAAATATTCTGTTGTTTGTATTCTAAAATTTTTATTTTGCTATGATCTTCGAGACAGCATCAACAGTGACGTCATACTTAGTTAAGATACTTGTTTAATGGAAAATTGTTTATTTGGTTTTTTAAAGGGTAAAAACGGGACTCTATTAATTACTAAGACTCCACTGTCCGTCTATCTGTCACAAGGCTGTATCTTATAAACCGTGATAGCTAGACAGCTGTTGTTGTCACAGAAGATATATTTCTGTTCCCGCTAACACAACAAATTATAAAAAATAAATATTAATTAAAAATTAAAGGGGGTCCTACTACGATAGTAAGGAAACCCTTCATGCGCGACTCCGACTCACACTTAACCGGTTTATTACTACTGTATCAAAAGCAAATGTGGGTAATGCAGACCTTTGAAAAGGCTACAAACCCCGTTCTGCTTTAAAATTTTGGTTTCCGTCGGAGCTGCAAACACAGATCGAACATTTTTTTTCTCACTATTCCCAAACCACTGTAACTCCTGAAAGCCACAACCAGAAAACCGCTGAGACAATGAAGCTCGACGAAGTCCCAGAGAATGAATTTAACTGTCTTGGATCCCGCAACGAAATTAATCAGATGAGTATTTCGGAGGAGTAGGAAAAAACCATAATTTCTACTTAAGATCGAACATTTGTTGGTTTTTGTTGAAGATTAAACATATTGTGTTATTCATACTCTATAACATAGTTGATTACCACACTATCAAATTAGATTATGACCTGTAAAGATAGTTGTAAGTCGAAAATAAATAACTTAAATAATAAAATCAGCGATAGCGGTGGTAGTAAAGTGAGAGCAATAACATTACACCCTAAATCCCCGTAGGGATAGTCAGAGGTGGACCTAATAAGTCCACCCACATTCCGCCAGTAGGGATGATGAATGACTAAAAAAACTATAATTCTATTTAGCCCGTCAGTTAGATTATCGAAAAATATTGGATAAGTGTTTTTTGTTCTATCAAATTAATAAAAATTGACGAAATAAAACGTGTCAAAGATCATGAGTGACGTCACATTTGAGTAAAAAATGTACTCTCATGAGTTTTCGACGCACTGTATCGTCTTCATTTTTTGTTTACGTGAAAAAAGAAAAAATAGGTATATGTCCAATATTTTTTGTAAAATCTGACGGACTAATTAGATTTTATTTGTCATCTACCCTATTATGTTTGAGTCCCATTAAAGGCAAGTCTATCGCCATCAACCGATAAAGTAGCAAGTAAAAGAATCATTTTTTCCAACATCGAAACCCCTTTGAAAGCTATAACCACTTTTCAAGGCCCAACTGTAAAACGATCGATTTTTCGAAATTGTGTAACGGAAAGTTTCAGGCTGTAACAAAAATGTTTCTACTCTATAAGATGACCCAGAAATATAAGGTCTGCAATGGCCAAGCGGTATTGAGCCCCGAGAGGCGACTGTTTGCGGAACTTATCAACGGATTGTGTGCCAAACGTATAAATTTATTACAAAGAGCTATAAGTAGCTATAGAACTGTTTGCGAGAAGTTTAAAAGCCCCTTTTTGATTTAATCGTTATTGTTTTCCTGTGATGTCTTATATTGTGTAATAGCACAGAATAGATAATAGTACTAGCGTACAGAAGTTGCACTCCTTTGATCTTGAAGAAAGCCGACATTATAAATACCTAAACTGGGCCCGCTCGATCTAAATTGTGCCTTGACGCCACGCGTTAGCGTATATTATTCGGCGTCTCACTGCTTAATGGTCAGTCGGTAGGGTTGCCTCAAGTACTCAAAATAAAATACTACCAACATTTTTGTATTTTAATGTATGTACCTATTATTATTTAAATGTTACTTAAAACTTTTATAATTACAATTGTTTTACTCTATTATAATGTCTCATTTATATCTTGCCTTCTCTAAAATTACGATTACCTACTTATTGAATTTAATAGCAGCATAAATGCGAAATCTAACAAATAGGTAATTTTAAAATAAACTCTGATGGGAAGCATGGACATGGAGCAGTGAAATTTATATAAAAAAGACATTTTTTTTCTACATTTATTAACAGCAACAGTTTATCCGGCTTGTCATGTTCACTAGTAATGATTAATGATCAATAAATCAGTCAGTTAACAAACACGAAGTACGAGTAGGTAGGTACGCGACGCAAGGTCAAAAGAGCGCGAAAAATTAACGCGGCATATGTACGCAGTTACGCACGACTGGAGCGCGACAGCCCTAGAGAGCTTGCATATTCAATATGCGCGAAGCGGTAGGTAATTATCTCATGCCTACACACGGAGTGCAATAGCTCTGGTAATAGCGACCCGCCTAGGCTTCCCACGTTTGCAATTTACTAACACCAGCGCCACCTACTGGGTAAAACTAGCCTATTTTTGAAGCTGGAACCAATCGTACACAATTTATTAGGAGATTAGCGTGAACGAACAGTGACACGTAATTTTGATTTTTTAAGGAAGACAAATTGCGCAAAAAAGTACAAGGGCTGTTTATAATAAAAAAAAAAAAAATCAAGCTCAAAGCATTTATTTCAATTGGACCATTACGGCACTTTTGAATGTCAAAAAACCGGCCAAGTGCGAGTCGGACTCGCACACGAAGGGTTCCGTACCATTATTATCAAAAAAAGGGCAAAAAAATCACGTTTGTTGTATGGGAGCCCCCCTTAAATATTAATTTTATTCTGTTTTTAGTATTTGTTGTTATAGCGGCAACAGAAATACATCATCTGTGAAAATTTCAACTGTCTAGCTGTCACGGTTCATGAGATACAGCCTGGTGACAGACAGACGGACAGACAGCGAAGTCTTAGTAATAGGGTTCCGTTTTTACCCTTTGGGTACGGAACCCTAAAAAACAACAAAAAAAAACTAAGCTGCAGTCCAGTCCCAGTCACAAGGCAAAATAACTTGAGAAAATACTCTATGGAGAAGAACGGGCAAGAAACTCCATGGACACTCTTTGAAATCAAAATATTATTACAAAATCTTGGTTACATCATTCATGTTGAGATTATACATATATATGTGAGAACGATGTAGAAAGACGTGCACATTAAGAGCGTTCGGAGTAAAAGATTAAATCAGCGATTTAAAAATAATAAGGTAATTAAAATTAACCGTGGCAGCTAAGAGATGACCAGTCCCAACTGACAGCGCCCGTTCACGAATATGACGCATGTATCGGCGCCATTCAACTCGACCATAACTCAAAACTCAAACTCAAAGCATTTATTTCAATTAGACCATTACGGCACTTTTGAAAGTCAAAAATACAAAAAAGAAAATCAAAGCTACAGTCCCAGTCACAAGGCATAATAACTTGAGAAAGTACTGTAGTTGCCCATTCCCTAGCGTAGATCTCTATGGAGAAGAATGGGCAAGAAACTCCATGGACACTCTTTTAAAATCAAAATATTGTTACAAAATCTTGGTTACATCATTAATTTTGAGATTATACATATATGTGAGAACGATGTAGAAAGACGTGCACACTAAGAGCATCCAGAGTGAAAGATTAGATTAAAAATGTATGAATAAAGTAATTAAAATGAACCTTGGTAGCTAAGAGATGACCAGTCCCAACTGACAGCGCCCGTTCACAGACATGACGCATGTACCGGCGGCGCCATTCAACTCAACCATATTGAAGGGAACTAAATGACCCGACACACCCGCCACCATCAGCGAGACATTTAAGTGAACATGACATTCTCTCAGTCACCAAGGCATATTCAAGTCAATGAAAGATAAATAAATGTAAATGGTGGCTGAACAGTACAAAGTACTCACACATGTGCTATGCAATTATATAATACTAAGAACTGGAATCTATACAATGCAAGTACATTTTTACAATCTTCTGCAGCTTCCACAATACATTAACATGGGAATCAATTCTTCATCTTCTTCTTTACGTGTCGATGGACTCAAATAATGCCCGACTAGTACAAACAATTAGTTTGCCCCCCACCTATGGTTGTGGAGCAGGACCAGCATTTAGCCAAGCATTTTTATCATCAATGTAATCCCCCAACTTATAATATGCTTGCCTACATAGTGTGCGTTTTATACAAGATTTAAATTTCGTCTCATTCAGTTGAAGAATGTGGGGAGGTATTTTTATTGTATATATATACAATATTTTTATATTGAAGGGAACTAAATGGCCCGACACAGACGCCACCATCAGCGAGACATTTGAGTGAGCATGACATTCTCTCAGCCACCAAGGCATATTCAAGTCAAAGAAAGATAACTAAATGTAAATGGTGGCTTTGCAGTACTTAGTACTCACACAAATGTGCTATGCAATTATATAATACTAAGTGATGGAATCTATACGGTGCAAGGATATTTTTACAATCTTCTGCAGCTTATATATACTGGATCTGGAACCGCCATAGCAAATTCGCATATAGTCCTCTATATGCGAATTTGCTATGGCGGTTCCAGGTCATTTAATAATAGTTGAACCTTACTTTTAAGTTAAGCTAAAGTTTTATAGTTAGGGAGATATGCCAATTTTAAAACCTTTTTGAGATTTTTTTAGTAGTTTTTTATTATTTGTTGGTAGACATAAACATTGGTGATTAAAATACCTTGGAACTTCCCTCATACAAGGGTTACAAAATAAGAGCTTTGTTTAAAAAAAATCTAGCAAATCTATATTCAAATTTGCTATGGCGGATCCAAATCCAGTTATCCTGTATATATTTTTTAAAAACTAAATAGACTTGTGATTGGCCGCATTTCTCCTGATTTGAAGCGATGACGCCGCCTAGGGTGGAGCACGCTCACCTAGAATAAACCGATCGGGAAACAGAATCCGGCAGTGAATTCCTCAGACTGGCGGTTCGCACTATAATGGTAAAAGCAAGCATAGAGCTTTGAGCTTGTGCTTTGAGCTTTGGTTGAGTTCATGGAGCTTCAACCATATACCGGTGCGCTTCGCCACATCTTTGCTCGTCTGATGATAGAATGGGATTGGAGGAATTAGATTGTATAATTCCAAAGCATACTCTGAAATGTATCCGATAGGTTGCTGCTACTATGTGCATGCACTGTGTAGCTATTTGTAGCTAGAAAAAAAACGCTTCTGTTCTAAACCTCTACGTATAGGTAATTTATGAATTTAAAAGTAACGATGTCTCTCTGTTACGAACAAAACTCTGAACAATTTCGATGAAATTTGACACACAGGTAGACGGTGACCTCTTTAGGACATAGCCATCTAGACACGCGGGAGCGTGTCAAGCCAAGTTCTGGCGCGCAGCTCACTGTGTGTAATATTACACGAACCATTTGGAGCCACTTTTGAGCCCCTCATAACTCAAAAACTATTTCACATAAACTTGTCAAATCTGGCTCATATATTCAGACTGACGAGATACATATGTGTTCCAAATTTTATAAACATATCTCAAACGGTTATTTAGATATTAACGTCCAAAAATCGTCATTTTTATGACTGACCTATAGATCAAAACTATAACCCAGTTCCAGATGACCTAGAAAGTTCAAATTTGGCATGCAGATAGGTAATTAGGTGAATACAAAGGAAAAAATCAGAAACTTGTAATTTTTTATCATTTTATTATAATTTTCACTTAACTTATAATTAGTGCCTGTAAATCTCTATATGTGGATTTTAAGATCTATACGTGAATATATAACGAGTTAAATACCACCCTTAACTTTTTTAATTCAAATATTTCCGTTTTTGTACTTCTAGATAAGAATATAGTAGATTTCCGTATTTATTACGCGTAACTAACCGTATTCTACAACCACTAGCGCCACCTATTATCATTCTCAGAAACTCACTCACTACACCATGCCACCTCCATTGATTTATTTAAAAGTGACACTAGATGGCGTATGTACAAAAAGTAATGATATCCCATCAAAAACATAAATGTAAAATGAAAGCAAGTTCAATATTATGATATATGCCTTGGTTGATGACTTCAACGAGAAAAGAAGTGAAATCTAAATGGGTGCCAAGTTCAATGGTCAGTCCTGAAATTTATTTATAACAACAAGAAATATCATTTTTTCTTATAACTTAGGAGAATATATTGTAGCCTAACGTCTGACTTGGCTAGTTTTCATATACGAATTATATTATAGCCTTCGCAAGTTCAACCTGTTACTTGTCGGTTCTTATTTTATTATTCCGAAAATTTGGCTTGCTGATAGAAACTAACCATCGAACATAATAATTCGTATATGAGAACTAGCCGAGTCAGACCTTAGGCTACAATTATATTCTCGTAAGTTCTAAGAAAAAATGATATTTCTTGTTGTTATAAATAAATTTCAGGACTGACCATTGAACTTGGCACCCATTTAGATTTCACTTCTTTTCTCGTTGAAGTCATCAACCAAGGCATATATCATAATATTGAACTTGGCTTTCATTTTACATTTATGTTTTTGATGGGATATATTTTTTACAATCCGACTACGGGCAAGTGTTTCTGCATCAACAATTTCGTAGACCCAGCTACGCCCGTAGCACTAGCTACGAAACAGTCTACGTTAATGTCCGTACAACCACACTCGTACAGTCGGTGTATTAGCTAACGAAGTAGTTACCTCTACTCACTGTCGGCTTTGTGAATTGACTGTGTTAGGTATATACATATATGTATAGCTTTGTTTATCTGTGTTAATTTCACTGGTAGTCAAAAGTCAAAGAATATATATATCTGTTATTATTTAAAATAAATGCTAGAGACACGCTCGGTTTAATAGGTTATATAGTAGTACGCACATACATTTTCTGGAAAAAAACTGGGGGCCTTAAATGGCCGTTTTAGCAGAATCATAATAGTTATTAATATGAATAACGTTACAATTCGTAAAATGGTCATAAAGTGACAATCCATAATATAAACTGCGTCTGTGACCATTTTATGGTTAATGATTGTGAAGACCGCATAAAAAAAAGAACAACACGGTCGCGGTCGGAGGTGTAGGTTCTACACCTATACATAATTTTGAATTAAATTCGCTTTTCGTTCCCTATTTGTGCGACCGTGTTGTTCTTTTATTTATGGTAGCATACGCTAACATTATTCTTTTCATCAGACTATTCACACTACTATCGCCAACAGAACTCTCAAGGGAAACAATATCAACAGTTCATATCAAACCGGCAACGCTATTATCAATGCAGCTGCATTGTCTAAGTCCCGACCTCAGCTGCCAGCCTACTTAGCCATCAACTAGCATTATCTGCTTCAACTTTTGACGTCTATTATATAGATAAGCACTCGTTTTATGCAGGCTGAACAAATGCTTTCGAAGTTAGCGCTATCTTGCTTCCGGAGATGGCTCCTTATCTCTCTCTGTCCTCTTCTAAAGGTCAGATCTTTAAACTAAAAGACGGGTACGTTCTAATTCTAAATTGAGTTCTCTCATAACAAACCTTAGTGTGACAGAGAGACTTACACACATCAAAAAAAGTTAAGTTAAAAAAGTTTGTGATCACTTTGAAAATTCGAAATCTTTTTGTTACGGTTTTATAAAAAAAACTAGCGGACGTCACGCGGTTTCACCCGCGTAATTCCCGTTTCCGTAGTAATATGGGGATAAAATATAGCCTATGTTACTCAGAGTGAATGTAGCTTTCTAATGGTGAAAGAATTTTTTAAATCGTCGCAGTACTTTTTGAGTTTATTCATTACAAACATACACACAAAAATACAAATCTTTCCTCTTTATAATATTATAGTGTAGAAGTGTAGATAAAAAATAGTTTTATTTTTTAATTTCAAACAGGGTATTTCTATTTAAAGAAAACACACAACAAAGTTTTTTTCTTGATAAAGTTCAATTTAAATAATTATAATCAGCTTATGCTAGTGATCACAAACTTTTTTTGATGTGTGTATGTTCCCTTCATGATTCTGTTCTTCTATTACTTTTTGTTGGGTGCTCACTAAAAAGACGATTTCAACGGCACCAACATCTGTTCAAATTCTAAATTGAGTTCTCTCGTAACACACCTTAGTGTGCCGGAGAGAGACAAAAAATTGCAATATCGACAAGAGTAACCTTGTAAGTGTAACTTTGGGAGCTGACTGTACTGTACAAAGACAGTTGAAATTTATGGTTGACGAATTGGGACATTTTTCACTTGTTTTGCACGTCTTTGTTTAGTTGTCGAGATGGGACGTACCCAAATAGAATTTGTTGAATTTATTTTACAGTGGGGTGCTTGACTATATAATTGCTAGTGGTGAGCTTGAAATCGCCGTGCTACCCTTGTTGCAGATCAGCATTCAAAGCTAACAGTTTTTATAAGTCATTTCATGCTTACCAATGCCTGCCAATGGCATCATTTCAATTTTATTATTATTATTTTATTCAACGTTTATTCACTATTTGCAAAACGTAAAGTAATAATACAGATACTTTGATGTTGTGTTTGTTTTATAAAATGTCAGAGACTCGCGTGTTCGCGTGTAAAATCTAACTATGATAATCAATCATTTTTAGGGTTCCGTAACCAAAGGGTAAAAACGAGACCCTATTACTAAGACTCCACCGTCCGTCTGTCTGTCTGTCTGTCACCAGGCTGTATCTCATAAACCATGGTAGCTAGTTAGTTGAAATTTTTACAGATGATATATTTCTGTTGCCACTGCATGTGATGCAGAAGAATTTAGGTTTTCCTCATTACTCCGCGTCATGTCATGTCGTGAGGAAAGTTTTGAGTATGAATGTGTATGGGTATATGAGTAGAGGAAGACCAAAGAAACGATGTATGGACTGAATTAAGAATCATATGGCAAGAGAAGAAGTGTCTGATAAGATGACGAAAAATATAGAAGTATGGAAGAACACACATGGACATGGACATGTTGCGCCGACCCCAAATGAATTGTGAAAAGGGCGAGAGAATGATGATGACTATAACAACAACATAATATGTAAATATTTAAGTGAAATAAAACAAACGTGATTTTTTGATAATGGTACGGAACTCTTCGTGCGCGAATCCATCTCGCACTTGGGCAGTTTTTTATTTAATTTTACCAAATGACAGCTATGAAAATTTGTTAAAATAAATCACAGTTAAAAATATGAAGCGCTCGTGGCCCAGATATTATGATCTCGACTCACGTGTGGTTGGGAATGTAAACTGAGGTTTATTTGAGTTATTTCGTCACCGCTGCTTCTAGAACGGTGCAGATAAATTTCGTGAGGAAGAATCAAAAGTTACGTTACTCCCTCCTTGCGAAGGCTTCTGGGTCAAAGCATACGAAAGGGAGCACTGTCAAAAAAAAAAATTCGCGCCCAATCTCGAGGTAGTTGGTCACAGTTCTAACCTAACCTAATCCTGGATCCATTCAACATCGTTTTACGACAAACGGTTAGTCGGAGACAAAAAACACCCACATACTTTTAGGCTTATATTTAGGTGTTCTATACGATAGAATCGAGAAAATAAAACTTTTTAGGCTGATTTTTTCTGTCTGTATTCTCAGTGCCCCCCGCCACGTATACTCTAACCTGCTTGTGTCTTAGTAGTGGGAGAACATTGTAAGCTGCTTGTACAGATTTTAAATCTACAGTTAGATTATGAGATTAATTTCACGTCATGCAGTACATAATAGAATTACACGGGCACTTAATTAGCATTTAATCACATTGGCTCCTGACTTGCAAGCAGATTAGTTCTATAATCAATAATTGGGCTGCTTGTATGACTGCATCGTTGACACATGCGTGACGAACACACCGAGTCTATTGGTTAATTCGATTCAAACGTGTGCTCATTTAGCTATTATTAACTCAGCTATTATTGCAAGCCGGACCGCAAGTTGAACTATTATTATTTAATTAATTAAACCTACTTCTTACATAAAACTTTCTTTAGCTACTCAATTTGAATAATATTTTATGCGACTACCTACGTTTGAAAGAGTCCGCGTAACACTGGTGTATCCCTCACTCGTCAGTTTATTTAATTCGACAGTTGGAATCTTAATAGTACTTTATTTATTCTAGTATTTGACAAGTACCTGCGACTGATATGAAGGAAAAAGAAAATATCTGTATAATAGGGATTATGCAAGGAATACAAAATGCCTTGTATTGGCGCATAAAAGCATTGTGATACACTCGTTTAAGTTTATAAAACATAACTTCTTTTACAATTTATTGTTTTATGTAGCATGTTTTTGGTGAAACGGAACGCACTCTCAAAACGCGTCGTCCTCGATAACGCCGGTAGTGACGTCAAAGTCTATGTGTCAAAAAAACATTTTAATTTTAAAAGTAGTTAACAAGTTTTGCTTGAATAAAGCACATACAATTAGCAAAATCACAATAATAATGCCAAAAAATTAGATGTAAACAAGGCAGATTGAGGTAAATGATGTCAAATCATGGCCGCGACAGTCACGGACGTTTGAACTGTTATAGAAAATTGCAGGAGTTTAATATTATTTTTGAGCGACAAGCAGTAGCTGAACTTTTAATACTTTTCTTCGGTTGATAACACTGTATTTTATTGATTTAGGTGAAGATAAAAAATACATGCATATTCCCTATTAAAGGGGCAAAATAGCAGAGTAGTATACGTAACAAATCATTGTGATATTTTATTGGGACGTCGACAAAATTTATGGAGTAACAAATCGTTCGATTCCGAAGTTCTGATGATTTTATATGAGAGTAAACCTGTTGTGTTTTAGTTTAAGGCAATCGCGCATGAATTCGCCGCTAGAGGGCGTTCGTGCAGAGTAAGGTCTTCCGAAATGTCAGATGTCATACAGTGTTTGGGCGTTGCGTGCTTTTATACCTCGTATTTATACTAATACTCACGATTGTGTTCTAGACTGAGCCATTCCTGATTAATTAAGACTTTAATATTTTAGGTAGCAACTTAGGATCTTATTTGTTAGTACTTGGAGGTAGAATGATTTTTAAATGTTTCATGCTCGCTAATTTTAGGAAGAATATTATAAATATGTATCTGAAGTTTACACTATGTTGTTATACGTAATAAAATAAACTTTTTATAACCTTATTGATACTTTAAAGTATAAAATAAAATTATTGACAAAACCTTACTCAACAGTGGCGCCATCTGGTGAGCTCAAAAACGATAGCCCTCATTGTCCAGCAGTGGGATGATGGGAGGCTAACAGTATCAGTATCAGAACCTATATCTAAGAATAGGGTATGTTCATGATTATTTTTATCACGCTAAACAAAGCGTTTTAACATCAGAAATAGCAAAGTGAAATTATTTTATTAATATCTATAAAAAATACTAAGTTATAAGCATTTGAAACTGCTGATTAGACAGAGAGATCCGATACAGCGAATGACGTCATTCGCTGCATTGACGTACAAAATCCATACTAAATTCCGTTTATCTAGAAAGTGATAGAAACACAAGTTTAAATGGTTAAAACTTTTGTTTTGTTTGGCCGATTTTTGTCTTGTTTTCGCTTTTTGTCATTATAGTACTCTAGCATTCCGTATCGAAAAAAAAATATATGCATATTCCCTATTACTGAGCGGGAAAAGAAATTCTGCATTGGCAATCTGTAAGTTGATATAAAATTTTAATTTTTATCTCGCTTGTAAAATCGTACGATCCCGTCTGAGCCAGATGCTAGTTATAATAAAATATCATTTTTTATGATACGGTGATAAATATTGCTCAGACGGTTCAGACATATCGGCGTAAATATGATATTCTCTTGACTTGTAAACTTTATGGATAAAGAAGTAGTAGGCACATTTAACCAAGGATGTTATAAGTCATCATCAGCTTATAATGTTCCCACTGCTGGGACACGGCCTCCTCTCAATGAGAGGGAATGGGCTGTATAGTATTATGCTATACTTTATATTCATCATTCATAATACTATTTATCATCCTTTTTATTTGTTTATATGTTTACACTCAGCAAATCGATCTAAATACGATTCAGTACTATAAAAATAGCTGAAATAAAATATTTTCACTCCTATTTTTCATGTTGTGACCTTAGTTGTGACACTAAATTGTCAAACTGTCAGTTACTTTTTATTTCTCTTTCTAGCTCAGTCTGTGGTTACTTTTTGGTCTGTATAAAATTTAAATTATTTTTATCATTATGTGTTTAGCTATGTATTTTATAGATTATTACGATTGTTTACTAAATAACTTAATTTTAAATTATATTTGTAAAATTCTTTACGCACTCATGGATATGTCCTTGCCGACTACACTTGTCAGATGAGATGATGGCCACACGAAAAAAACTAATACTTGAAAATTGAAAAACCGGCCAAGTGCGAGTCGGACTCGCACACGAAGGGTTCCGTACCATTGACTATTTATTTAGTACATATTTGTTGTTATAGCGGCAACAGAAATACATCATCTGTGAAAATTTCAACTGTCTAGCTGTCACGGTTCATGAGATACAGCCTGGTGACAGACAGACGGACAGACGGACAGACAGCGAAGTCTTAGTAATAGGGTTCCGTTTTTACCCTTTGGGTACGGAACCCTAAAAAGGAAGACTACTTTGAAAACGAGTTTACGAACGTCTGGAAGCAGTCTACTCTTGGATCTGATTTGATAAGCATCAGAAAACAGTTTGGTTTTTGCTGTTACATTTCTATATTACCCAGGGGATCCCGCTAAAGATTCCGCCTGGTGCCTCTACTCCCGATCTTCAGAAGCTCGTCACGACGCCCTTCCAGCAGAGGTTTCCTGAAGCTGATCCTCGAAGTTGCCCTGATAACTGACCTGCTACCCTAACGTTTGTTCCCGTTCCTACAGTGCTGAACTGATTCGCCACCAATTAAGTGCGTGAACTATAAAACTACTATGTTTCTATCCTAGAGTGCGTGCTAGGTAGGTCTTTTATAATTAGCTGTATTTTTTTATTTTACCTGTAAATATCTTTCCCCTATTAAATTTCAATTGAACAAGTCTGCTTATCCCTTTATTTAATAGGAGCAAGTAGATTTGTTACAGCTGTAATCCACCACGCGGGCCCAGTGCGGGTTGGTAGATGTCACGTCTTCGAATTTTTGGTTCTAGGACATGCCGGTTTCCTCACGATGTTTTCCTTCACCGTTTTGAGAGCAGTGGTGATGAAATAAATTACACAAAGTAATGCACCTGTGTGGGTTCGAATCCACGACTACTGTTCGTAAGTCGGGGCCGCCACCACTGGGCCACCGCTGCTCCAGTTATAAGTACCTTAAAGAAGATTATAGAACACACTTTTGGTCCAGTAGCTATGCTCTATCACTCAAATAGCGATTAGCTAACTGGGATATTAAAATAGCAAGAAATGTTCGTGTAGTTCCGTCAAAATATTGTCTACATTTATTTGTGACTAGATCATACACTGAAAAAGCGTTATTTTTTTGTATGCATAACTTTTTCATGATCTTTCTACCCTTTCCCCAACTTTTTAAGGTCAGCTTCCATTCACACAACCGAATTCAAGTATTTTAAAAGTAGTGACCTCCCGTCTGACCTTCATCATTTCAGCCGAAAGACGTCCACAGCTAGACATAGGCCTCCCCCAAGTGTCGCCACATTGACCGGTCCCGTTGGGCCACTCAGTAAAGACTCTCAAAGATCTACAAATGGCAGTTGGAACTAACGCCTTAACGTGCTTTCCGAGGCAGAATGTCTTTGCAATACACAATACATTTTCTATACAAATATGCACTCTGTGACTACGCGTGAAGCTGATTGCTACGTTTGTACTACGTGGTGGTACGCGGATACGTGACTATTTCTGATCTCCATATCTCAGTATGGAATTGAAATATGATAAGCTTGCGATAAGTTTTCGTGGCTAGAGTTTTATTATTTTATGTGGAATGTAAAATGCGATCATAAAAATGTGCCACGTTAAGTTAAAAATAAAAAAAATAAAAAAAAGATCACTCACGGGAAATTGCAAAACTGAAAACTTAGATATGTTTAGTTAATAATTCGAGAAACACGAGGTATTCCATGAAGCACACCCAAACGAAGCACACCCAGACGAAGCACACCTAAAGTATTCCACTTAGCACACCCGTAGGTGGGCTTCAAATAAAAATTAAAAAATAATAATTTCCTATTCCACGAAGCACACCTACGAATATCACTTGCATAGTGCGGGGACTAAGAAATAAAAATGTCGATAGGAGAAAATATTTATTATTTAAAAGACTAACTAGTTTGTGAGATTTTACTATCCTTATTTACGTTTGTTCCTGTTCAGTTACACCATAAGAAGAAGAAGACAAACTACCAGGAACCCAGAATCATGAAGAAGTATTTTCTACATTGCATACTGCATGATAATCGAAATGTACATGGATTGATTATGAGATCCCTATTAAAAATATATAATACCTCCTTTATGGTTCTGGCCTCCTGGTAGTTGGTAGATAATAAAAAATAAAAAACCGGCCAAGTGCGAGTCGGACTCGCACACGAAGGGTTCCGTACCATTGACTATATTTAGTATTTGTTGTTATAGCGGCAACAGAAATACATCATCTGTGAAAATTTCAACTGTCTAGCTGTCACGGTTCATGAGATACAGCCTGGTGACAGACAGACGGACAGACAGCGAAGTGGAAGTGGAACGGTTTTGTGGGGCTTAGTTTATAAGTTTATTTACAATGTATGATTCATAAATAAATAAATAATAATAAAGTCTTAGTAATAGGGTTCCGTTTTTACCCTTTGGGTACGGAACCCTAAAAACCAATAAACCCGTGCCTAGTCAAATTATGCAATCACTCGTTACCCGTGGTCCCGGTGGGATATGATATGCTATTATTATGGATTTGTATTTTCTATCGATACGTTCAGAAGTCCAGGAAACAATCCCTAATGCTATGTAACCACGGGTAATTAAAATTACCCATAGACCCGGTAATGGGTCAACCCACCGGGACCACGGGTAACCACCCGATATAAGTAAGCCATTACACCCTTTTTAATACACCACCACAAGGCATTACCGTTTTTATAAATCTTGTATTTACTATATTGTTTGTTATTATACACTAGCACTTGTGTCTCCTTCCGGCCAAGTACGTAATTAATAGATGGGTTAAAATTTATACTACTTGGACTTGCCATCGGATCCATTATTTTGTTTGAATAAATTGCACGAAAAACAGAAAAAAATTACAATAACAAGACCGGTGGAAACGCTCGGCTAAATTCGGGTTGGCTCGGGAATTCAGTGGCGGGCGCACGCGTTGACTATTAGCGCATCATATATACGTCTTATCTATGGGATTTATATATGAAAACTATGAAAATTACAAGTATTGTATCACATTTTTATAATGAAACTGAAAGATGTTAGATATTTAAGTTAGTCTTTTATATAATAAATATTTTCTCCTATCGACATTTTTATTTCTTAGTCCCCGCACTATGCGAGTGATATTCGTAGGTGTGCTTCATGGAATAAGAAATTAATCATTTTAAATTTTTATTTAAAGCCCACCTACGGCTGTGCTAAGTGGAATACTTTAGGTGTGCTTCGTCTGGGTGTGCTTCGTTTGGGTGTGCTTCATGGAATACCTCAGAAACACAATCTTTCGAGAGTTTACAATCTCGCGAGATAGATTATAATCTAACTGTATTTACAATTTTACGGTGACATATACGAGTCGGAGTGGTTGTTTGAGTAAAAGTAATTACTAATGATACGACTTTTTTAGTCTGTAGTTTAATAACTGCTTGAAGTTAGAACATTCAAAAGTTACAATCTATAACTTTGCTTTCTTTGACGGTTCTTACTTCGTTCAAATTCTTGTCCACTGCATAGAAAAGGTTGCATAAAGTAATTACTTAAACTCAAGTCATTACTTTAAATTGACTATACTTAGTGATACAAGTGTATGTCTGAGGAGCTCGTGGCTAAATAATAACAGCCACTCGAGTCGATCTTTAGGTTAAGCCGTGCTTGCCTAGGTTGGTCTGCGGATGGGTGACCACCCATTACATACCGAGTTTCCTATGTGCCTCGGAAAGCACAAGCAGTTGGTTCCGGCTGTCATTTGTGATCTTTGAAAGTCGTTACAGGTAGTCAGTGGCCCAAAAAGTCTGACAACCAGTCTTACCAAGGGGTATCGTATTACCCAGTACTAACTGGGTTGTGGAGGTCAGATAGGCAGTCGCTCCATGTAAAATACTGGTATTTAGCTGCATCCGTTTAGACTGGAAGCCGACCCCAACATAGTTGGGAAAAGGCTAGGCAGATGATGATACAAATGTATGTCTCACTTCAGTAAGTTAAGTGCCTAACTCGTTGCAAACCAAGTTGAGGTAAAGTAGGCAAATACCTGACTCTGTCTTACTAAGGCCCTGTTTCATCACCTACGATTAAGTCCACGTTAACTTACTTGGAAGGTAATTTTAGACAAATTGGGTTCCTTTTTTTAATTTATTCGGTAAGTAGTGGCTATTTGAACATCGTGAAATTTATTTATTTATTAGTAAAGGTTCACCAACAGCTTCTGTGTATAACATTTAGGTATACATTGGTTTTACAGTCTTGGACTAACATAGTTGCCAATTACAGGTTAACCAGCATTCACAAAAATAAGTGTAAGCATGTGAGAGATTAAAATTAAAAATGAGAAAATGAGTGGCTAAAGAAATGAAATACAATAGTAGACCCTACAATTAAGAGATTATCTAGCTTACGAAGCAATACAAAGAAAAGAAAAACGTATGATGTAATTTGGCTAACTAATTAAAATTAAAAAAAAGGCAAGATATGATTAGTAGTGTTAGAATAGATAAAAATGAGATCAGAACTATTAATAAAAATAAAAATATTATAACATTGTTAAAAATAAAGAAAGAAGTAGTATTACAAGGTAAAAAAAAAAACAAAAGGAATCATTAATTAATACTAACTTAACAAAACATTGTGTTGTGATTTTCGGGAATCCAGTAATTGGTTTTTAAAGATTTTTATGGAATTGTGGTAAATGTCGACATCAGGGAATAGGCCAAATAGGCCCTTACTGTTTATAATTTTGAACGAGTTTTAATGGGAACTATGCAAGTACAATTTCATACGTTTTAGAACTTAAGAAGGTAACTTATAACACTTAAAATAATGATTTTCCAAGGGAATGAAAACTCTCATACAATTATGTAAGTTAGATTTATCTATTAGTTATTTTTTTTATATTGTAAGATTTACGTAAAAGATATTGTGGCACTGTTTGTGTTGAATGATTTGTTTTGATATTGCTTCGAATGCCAAGTCCAATTATCTATTTCTAAAGGATCTATTTCTAAAGGATGTAAAACAGCTATTACCGAAGCTGAAAGGCACTTGTTCTTCACATCATTGCGATAATTTTTTTGTTGTACAACATACCTGGGAACCTTCTTGTTACGGAGATATTGGGGGTCAAAGTTCCAACTTTTTGACAAGTCTTTTTATAAATACAAGTTTTTATTGTAAGATTTTTACTTTAAACACCTCCACGACCCCCGTACTATTCAATCCATCCACCAGCACAATGTTTTGAGTGCGTTACATTGAGTTCTACCACAAAACATGATTTTTCACCCCAAAAAAAAAGTAGTTTCCCAGCAATAATTTTTGCGTAAAGTTACTTAGTTTGATGTACAGAATGCTTAGGTGACGGCTTCGTGATGAGGTCTTTTACACCATGTATATAGGTACGTATAGTGATGAATATAAATGTTGAAGGAGAGGGAGAGGAAGACCAAGTAAACGATATGGTTGAATTGTGTGAGAAATTATATGAAAGAAAAAGGTGTAAATGATAGAGTGATGGTTGACAGGAAGAAAAAATCGTGTTGTACCGACTCCAAGGATATGAAGATGAAGATGAACTATACGTACATATATACACTGATATTATAAAGAGGAAAGATTTGTATTTTTGTGTGTGTGTATGTTTGTAACGAATAAACTCAAATACTACTGCGCCGATTTCAAAAATTCTTTTTCCATTAGAAAGCCACGTCTTTACTGAGTAACATAGGCTGTAATCCCACGGGAACGGGAACTACGCGGGTGAAACCGCGTGAAGTCCGCTAGTATAGTTGGGTTAGTATCATTTCGTCTAAAAAAGCAGCTATTCTAATTAGCAGGTGGTCTAAAATGTAGTTGGTCCAAGTACAAACTGGTCTAAAACGCAAATGACAGATGGTCTAAAACGCTTCTCGCCTAAAACGCAACTGGTCTAAAACTCTACCCGTCAATAATGCAACTTGTCTAAAACGTTCTTTGTCTAAATATCAGCCCGTCCAAAATTAATAAAATCTTAATAATTTCGACTTTTAACAAACTAAAAATGTTTTATATGTTTTAAATTAAAAAGTTATATAGTTAAAAAGACACAATGTTATAAAATGTCCACAAAACATTAAAAATCTTGTTCCCTAAGAGAGGCGATAGTTTTTATTAAAACTTCTTCGCGTTCCATCGCCGCTAAAGTTTGAATGTCCAAAGTGAAAAGTTTTGAGGCGAAACTACTTCAAACACTTTCTTGCTTCACTATGTAAAGTGATTTTTATTGATCTTTCTTGCATACTCCTTTCCTCTTTAGATTATTTACAGGCAATATAAATGTGTCCACCATAACATGACTTCAGAGTCTGTGTAATAAAAATACGTATATTGAAAAAGAAGATAAATCCCAAACCAGTAATTTTAGTTATCTTTAAATTAAATAAAACCTATTTCATGTGTAGGTTCTCACTTTAGTTCTCAGGTTGGTGAATCGTAAAAGGTTTTTTCCCTGGGCACTTTTATTTAGCAAGTAGCTTAGTGCTCGGCACTATGCGGAAATATGTTCAAGCTTTAGTTGAACATTTAAATCTCGTTTTCTAATCCGACAAGAAACTGCCACGACAAGTAGGTTTCAATATTTCAGTAGAATATTTTAGTCATTCGGCCCCGGCCGTGCCCCATCGGGCACAGGCACGATAATTAAACCTGCTGTAGATAGTTTTGAGTATCCCGCAGCTCACACCGGGTACGCTTAATGGATTATGGCCTACACTCTTAAAGAGAGGCCGGGAACGTTATAAGATGATTATGTAAAGAATTCTAGACTAAGCTCCCGTTGCACGAAACCCTACCTCACAAGGTGGCAGATCAGAAATGTAATGTAGTGATAGATACTACTTAGGAACACTGGATTTTAGTAGGTAGCCATCGCATATCCTGGAAGAACTTTTATTTTTTTTCGTTTTCGTATCGCTATTTTGATCGAAAATTACATCATAAGGTGGCAGATCGAAACGTTTACCTATCGAAAGAGACACGTTTGGAGATAACAACCCGCATAGGTTGCCAGCCCAAACCCTGGCAGGTTTCAAGATCAGCCATGTTTTATGAGCCCCAAAAATGGGGTCATTTACCTCATCAGGTGGCACCATGAAACCGATGCAGATCGATTGCCCTAGTCTTGCCGTTCATGAATATATAGGGTTGCCTGCCTTCAGCTTGGCAGGTTTTCTGGTCAGCCACCTCGAACAATATATTTTAAAATCTTGGAATAACGAGAAATTCTTGTATAGATGCTATGATTCAGGGTTTAATATAATAAAAATCGGGATATTAAATTAAAGTCGACGTACTAACAGACTTGCGTCTCACGGTGTTGAAATAATAGGGTAAATGTACCAGTTTTGATAATTTCTTCAAATATTGAAAAAAGTGATGTTGCCTTTTACGTTCATCGTAATATTATAGTCTAACGGGCATTTTTGTGCTGAATAACAATATTTATCATGTAGAAATAAAATAATGAATCATTAATCACCTGTGATTTTTATGTGAGTTTATTTTTGCTTTTACTAGCTTTCTGCCCCGCGGCTTTTCCCGTAGTAAAATGTAGGTACCTAGTACCTACCATATGTGCAATTCTGTTGTAAAAGATATAACACTGTAAAGTTTCATCCAAATCCGTTCTCTAGTTTTTGTTTGAAGATTTCTTCAGATTGATGCGGTTTGTTATTTAACAAACCGCATACAAAACAAATTGCAGAAAATAGAAGAGACGGAGTACTTCTGCACCCACGAAGAAGCAGATACTCGGCTTATCTTTCATATGTCTAAAGTTCAACCTGAATCCAAAGTTAAAGTTAATTTAAGTTAATTGCTCGGACACAGATATCTTGGTGATAATAGGAAAAAACATTCACTAACTTACAAATTGTTCACAAATTTGGGTATATAATACCCACCTTCAATCAGCTTATAGCTGTACCGAATTAGCGTACAAGCTAAGACCTGAAATGTGCAAAGCCTTACCAGCTGCACACGCCTACACAGGTTGTGATTACACATCCTCCTTCAAAGGGAAAGGAAAAATTAAAACTTTTGATTTAATAGAGGCCGACCAAGATTTTAGAAATGTTTTTGCATCCTTAAATAGTCCAGAGGACATACAAAACAAAGAAAATATACAAATACTTCAAAAGTTTACATGCAAGTTATATTCCCAAGGAGTGACGTGAATAAGGCTCGTTTCGAAATGTTGGCAAAAAATATGGGAATAAACGCAAACATCGAAATTCATGTTAAAAATTACAAATTTCAATGCTGCAACTCTACCGCCATGTTGGAAAAGTTTAAAACAACATTTACTAAGGACACTGCTTGTGAGCTGAATGTGGCGCAATGCTACAAAACCATCTTGTTTTTTGATCCCATTGAATGCGTATGGGTTCTAAATAGTAATAACAACTATGATATTTTGTGGTATGAAGGAAATTTATTTATTTATTTGTGATTCTTCTTCTGATGAAGAATAACTTTGCACAGGTACCTTAAATAAAACAAAAAATATGTAACTTGTTAATATTTTTTAATGTTTGTACGTGTAAAAAAAACATGCAAGTGATTTTTTATTTCTTTTATGTTTGTACCTGTAGGTACCTTAAAAAAATTGTATGCAAGTAGTATTATGCAATTCTATGCATCTTCTTCTAAATGTATAATAAATATAAAAAAGTTAAACGTACTGTTCTAGTGTGTATGATAATTTTGAATAGTTACCTTGTATTAAGATAGCTGCATGAGGTTTCCCATATTTGAAATAAAGTTGATTTTTAATTATTTGTTTTTATTATTTCATATTATTTCTACATGATAAATATTGTTATTCAGCACAAAAATGCCCGTTAGACTATAATATTACGATGAACGTAAAAGGCAACATCACTTTTTTCAATATTTGAAGAAATTATCAAAACTGGTACATTTACCCTATTATTTCAACACCGTGAGACGCAAGTCTGTTAGTACGTCGACTTTAATTTAATATCCCGATTTTTATTATATTAAACCCTGAATCATAGCATCTATACAAGAATTTCTCGTTATTCCAAGATTTTAAAATATATTGTTCGAGGTGGCTGACCAGAAAACCTGCCAAGCTGAAGGCAGGCAACCCTATATATTCATGAACGGCAAGACTAGGGCAATCGATCTGCATCGGTTTCATGGTGCCACCTGATGAGGTAAATGACCCCATTTTTGGGGCTCATAAAACATGGCTGATCTTGAAACCTGCCAGGGTTTGGGCTGGCAACCTATGCGGGTTGTTATCTCCAAACGTGTCTCTTTCGATAGGTAAACGTTTCGATCTGCCACCTTATGATGTAATTTTCGATCAAAATAGCGATACGAAAACGAAAAAAAATAAAAGTTCTTCCAGGATATGCGATGGCAACCTACTAAAATCCAGTGTTCCTAAGTAGTATCTATCACTACATTACATTTCTGATCTGCCACCTTGTGAGGTAGGGTTTCGTGCAACGGGAGCTTAGTCTATTCTTTCTCGAAGAAAGAAAACGTATTTATTTGGCTTTAGCCGCAAGTACACACAACAAAATAAGCATACAATAAAAAATAAGAAACTTAAAACAAAACTTAAAACAAAAACTAAACTAAACAGAAAAAAATAAGAGAAATAGTATTGTGTGTCTCACGGCTGCGCCAAATAGGCCCAGTTCAGCAAACTGCCGAGCAGCTAGTGCCCGACGCTGGTTTTCAATTGGACCTGAGATGGTGATGTACGCACAATGGTCCACTTTAAAGAGTAAGTGCGGAAACCTAAACACCATGATAGATGATTACAAACGTACTTACCAATGCTCATCATTTCGACCAGCACCTCCAGTTGGACGAACAGGGCTACCACGGAGGCGGCGATCCCTCCACAAATTGTTGCGAAAGCAGGGGTACCGGTGGTCGGTGAGATAACCGCCAGTTTTCTAAAACAAAACAAATCGGGAAATTAATAAAAGTCACGCATTGTCACGATGTAAGTCAAGCCACGGCTTGTCTGATGGAAATTTCCTATCGGCAACTTTAAGAACAGTTTTACTTAAAGAAGCAGCCGTAGTAAACGACAGTTTTTACTTTAACTAGCATACAAAATCATCCCCTTGTAGGGGGTGAATTTTCAAAAACCCTTCTTAGGTGCTTACTTTCGTTACATAAAGAACGTCTTGTGAGAAATTTCAAGTTTCTACATCGGTAATAGACTGTGCAATGTCTGCCAGTGATGTTAAGATTTTATTAAGTAAAGATACAACCATTCGTAAATTGCGGAAATATTGTTGCATAGTTTCACTCATAAACCTGCAAAAAGAATTAAACACGAGTTACGGAACTCGTGTTAAAATGGCACGAGCCGTCGAGAGCGGGCAAGGAATCTCAGTCATTTACTCCGTCTTTATATTTTCACGACCGGATAAAGCCACGCTCAAAGTACTACCACTTCCAGTAAAATGTTACCGTGTTATTCACATTCTCGTTTCTCGTTCGTGAAGAACTCAAAGTATGTGCAGTCCTCAAAGAGACGTGCGCCAGTATGTCGCACGCGTGTGCTGTGTACATTTTTGAGGGGAAAGTCTTCTCTCTCTTGATTATTAGTGCGAAATAAGATCCTGTTCAAAGAACAGAACGGTAATGGAATTCGTATGATTAATTTTAATAAATATTCATTTAATTTAGATGTCTTGTCTTGTATCCGCTGCAGGCAATTTTTCTGAGTATGTGGCTTTTAGTTCAATTCTCAAGGCTGGCACCGGGTTATTGGGGTTTTCCATCAGCCCGCTTAGCATGAACGCCGTAGACACGAGAGAGAAACGACAATTCTTTTGTTCATCTGTCATTGAATCGACAAAATGACATCAAAATTAAATGAATATTTATTAAAATTAATCATACGAATTCCATTACCGTTCAGTTCTTAGAACAGGATCATAGAACAGGATCATATTTTGCACTAATAATCAAGAGAGAGAAGACTTTCCCCGCTAAAATGTACACAGCACAATATGCGTGCGACATACTGGCGCACGTCTCTTTGAGGACTGCACATACTTTGAGTTCTTCACGAACGAGAAACAAGAATGTGAATGATGTGTGAATGTGTGCTTAGCATGAACGCCGTAGACACGAGAGAGAAACGACAAATCTTTTGTTCATCTGTCATTGAATCGACAAAATGACAGATGAACAAAAGATTTGTCGATTCTCTTTCGTGTCTACGGCGTTCATGCTAAGCGGGCAGGTTGTACCAGTTTGATGTCGATAAGCTCGTCGGATTTAAAAATATAATTGGCGAATTGTGGATTATCTTAGCATAACCCTTCGGAAAGATACAGCCGTGCTGTTATGTAAATATTAAGTTTTTTATTCATTTTGCAACATCTGTTTTAATTATTTTTTATACTATTTACATTTAAATTGTCTGAACAACGGCTAGCAAAACACAACTCTAACATTTTGACTACCATTTTCTTCCAACGGATTCAAACAGTTCAATTTGAGACGCCACTTTATAACGTTCTGAGAAAATTATTAAACAAGTAAATTACGACTATAATTTTTGTTTGAGTGAATCTACAATTTCTTCAATAATTTATTTCATATCAATTGGATTATTACGGAATCGTGTCCTAATATATATTTTTTTTTTCTTAAAACAGACTGGTTTGCTTGTCTTCGGAATTGCTCCTTTCAAAGCTTTCCTTTGTTTCACATTATTGGCGGTTGCCTATCCTAGTATCATCGAAAAATAACAGCATAGTGCAATTATTTGCGATCTATACGGTGTTTTAAATTGCTAACCTACATTATTAGTCTAAGGTGTCTGTTTCTAGTCATTCCGGTTTTAATTTCAACTCTAAGACTGTTTATTTTGTTACTGAATGTTTCTAGTAAACAGTTTGATGCTGATTAGTAGGTACAATCCTCGGTATTGTAAATCAAAGTGTGCATACAGTATCAACTGATCGCAGAGTGACAATACGGGATGAGGGCTTTATATCTCGAAATCACAAATACACAGGGGGATTGAGCCAGTTACCATAGAGTCTGCCATGTACCTCCAAATCGTGTTGCGTTTTGAATAGATGGAGAGACAACAGCTCCATACAGCATACTATATCGGGATGAAGATGGTTTAGGCACTGAGAGAAGATGAGATGACAACTTGCTAAAGCCAGATATACTACTGTCAGATACCAAAATAAAATCCAGAAACCAAAGCTTCGGCTATGTTACAACATCTTGGTGCTGATGGAATCAAGATTGTGCACCAGATATGCACCAAGATTTAGAGGACAGGCTAATTGGCCAGTAGATTGGACCGCTCTGATTCCTCTTCACAAGAAGGGTTCCACTAAGAAGTGTGAAAGTTACAGAACCGTATTGCTCATGTCCATCATCATGTTGTATTGGTCTAATCCAATTGTTGTCGGTGCATCACATATTTTGCTTCCACCGCTGTCAGCTATCACTCTTTCATTTACTTCTTTTGCTTTCAAATCATACCTTTCATAATCGATCCATTTTTTCTTTGAGCAACCAACGTCACAGAATAGCACTATTGCAAACTAGCTGGCAAACTGAATTTCTTTTATAACCGTTTCATTCTCACTAGTTTTCAAACACAGTGGAGCATTATTACAGAGAAATGTGTAAACAAACTATTCCATTGAAGGTTCAACCACGGTTTACTTGCGTAATACGAGTGTAAATGTGTTCCTAATGCGGAACAAAGCCAGCACAATTTAACATCAATTCAGTGAACGTTTGTGAAGCGTTAATATCGGAAACTTTATTAGCACCTACGTTTTAGAGATGACTAAAGCTATGAAAATGTTCACGACATGTATCAATGGGGTTTGGAAAATCCGTTTTATCGACCGAGAGATATGGAACGAGATTTTGATGTTTTCTCCTAATTATAAGCAAATAAAATCCGAAACGATACAATGTCACTTACGGGATATCTTCCGTGATTATTGATTATTGTTGAGCTCCGGATATTTCGACCGTGTTGCAAGCGCCATGATCGCGGGTTAACTGGAGAATGTGTGGATGGAAAAATTGTTAGGAGCAGATAAATTTGTCTACCCTCTTTCTTTGTCGTTTGCTACGCGCACTACTGGAACTCGACACTAGTCACGGCAAAACACACTCACAATATCACTAGGTTTTGTGGAGTCCTTATTATGTTGCTGGCTGCTACTTTTGAGCATACTCAATACTGGATTCTACGTACTTGACAATTATAAGCCATCCTCTCGATTGAAATTTTTGTGTTCCCTTTTTTAGGGTTACGTACCCAAAGGGTAAAAACGGAACCCTATTACTAAGACTTCGCTGTCTGTCCGTCTGTCCGTCTGTCTGTCACCAGGCTGTATCTCATGAACCGTGACAGCTAGACAGTTGAAATTTTCACAGATGATGTATTTCTGTTGCCGCTATAACAACAAATACTAAAAACAGAATAAAATTAATATTTAAGGGGGGCTCCCATACAACAAACGTGATTTTTTTATAATAATTGGTACGGAACCCTTCGTGCGCGAGTCCGACTCGCACCTGGCCGGTTTTTTTTCCATCCCCCAGCATTCTCCAGTTAACACGCGATCATGGTACTTGCAACAGCGTCGAAATATCGGGAGCTCAAAAATAATCAATAATCACGGAAGATATCCCGTAAGTGACATTTTAAGTATAGTTATGAACCGTGAAAGCTTAAAACAGTGTTTAACATGTTCAGACCGGCGCGGCGTATACCATCAGTGGAGCACGGAGTATTTGCTGACACGGCGAGGTGTACCACCGGTGGCCACGTCACACTATACTTTCAATATACTAAGAAATTCGCGCCGCTTTGAGAGAAAGTGTTGTAGTTACCGTCCCCGCCTAGTAAAATTGACAAATTTTCATAGTGCAGCTCAGGAGGTGGATATTATTTCGAAAAGTAAGCAAAAATCAATGTTGAAAAATTGTACTTATTTATTAGAAAAAAAATGACATAATCACGACATATATTGTACGAAATGCAAATTATTTTTGATAAATTACGTTAAGAAAATGTAATGAAATAAATGTAAAAAAAACAAAATTGAAAAAAATATAAAATGAAATGCCATCATGGATGAAAATTATTTTGTATGAATCGTATTGAATCAATCCAAACACATTGATTTTACACACGCAGAGCAAAATGCAGAAACAAAACGTCGAATTACTAGTTTATTAGAAAGAGAGAGAAAGCATAACTTCTGTAAAATGCTGTCCGTTTCCACCAGTGGCGCACCCCGCCCTGCAAGACTTTTGGTTCATGGGGCGGTGATGTACCACCGGTGGCCATAATATGAAGATTTACGCCGTAGGATACCAAGTACCTACTCATGAGGTGCCGGTCTGAACGTGTTAAAATCCGAAATTAATCAAAATTCTTAATTGAACAGTTTCACAAAATGTATAACCAGCAACTAGCAAGCAGTTTAAACATAAACTAGCTTCTGCCAGCGGCTTCGCCCGCGTAAAGTTTGGTAATTGTCCCATGGGTACAACAGCGAGTTATTCAAATTCATTTATTGATAGAAAATAAAATTTTGCAAAATTCTCGATTATGTACGTTCTAATTCTCTGCCTTTATTAAATTTTATTATTAATTTTTTTTGGGGCCGGCACAACATGCCTCATTCACGCTCAATAAGACATCATCTCATTTTTAGGGTTCCGTACCCAAAGGGTAAAAACGGAACCCTATTACTAAGACTTCGCTGTCTGTCCGTCTGTCTGTCCGTCTGTCTGTCCGTCTGTCTGTCTGTCCGTCTGTCTGTCACCAGGCTGTATCTCATGAACCGTGACAGCTAGACAGTTGAAATTTTTACAGATGATGTATTTCTGTTGCCGCTATAACAACAAATACTAAAAACAGAATAAAATTAATATTTAAGGGGGGCTCCCATACAACAAACGTTTTTTTTTAACTTTTTTGATAAAATGTATCCTATGTGTTAATCCAGGTTCTAACCTATCTGTGTGCAAAATTTCATCCAAATCCGTTCAGTAGTTTTTGCGTGAAAGAGTAACAAACATCCATACTCACAAACTTTCGCATTTATAATAATAATAGGATAGGATTACTTGATTGTTATGTATGTTAAGATAAATACAAAAGTACTCTCCTAGTTGAGGTAAAGAAAATGTGTAGTGAGACAACTTAGACTGGAAAAAAATGCGGAAAAGATATACCTGCGATACCGATAGCGACAATGACCTATCATCAAGCTGTTTATTGACTTATTTGAATTTAAATTCGATTTACGAATACGCCTTACCCACTATTTTTTTTTTTTTTTTATGACGAAGGAGACTAGTCTCCACGACACAGGGAATCCTAGTGTGGAGGCTAGTGATATTTTAATTTGCGTAATGCTGCCTTAAACAATAAAGCTTTTTTTTATTATTATTTCTGTAATAAAAGATCTCATGTTTTACCGAGCGTGTCTTCATATTTTCCTTAGCTCTTACAACCCTAAAACCTGTATCAGTAAACTGTAAAACAAGAACACCTATCAAGTTGGTTCTAAGCGCTAAAAGCTGGTGGGCAGCGAAATCACCAATAGTTCACTAATGAAAACAAATAGGATTTGCTACAGCGCCACGTTCATGAACACCGATCATTTAAAACTTCATTAGAGACAGTCAGTCAGTCTGTGTACTGTGTACGGACTGTTCAAGTAAACAGTATTAAATGAAACGGTCAACTAAAGGGAGGAAGAGGAATAAAAAGGCATGCTTCGAAACTGGGAGGTAGGGGTTCCAATTTTGTCATCATCTGCCTAGCCTTTTCCCAAGTTTTTTTGGGGTCAGCTTCCAGTCTAACCGGATGCAGCTGAATACCAGTATTTTACATGGAGCGACTGCCTATCTGACATCCACAACCCAGTTAGTACTGGGTAATACGATACCCCTTGGTAAGACTGGTTGTCAGACAGGACAACAGGACTGGTTGTCGTGGTTGGTGGTTGTTGGTTGGTGTTGTGGTGGTGTTGTTGTGTGGTTGTTCAGGGGTTCCAATTTTGTGACATCATAATTTTAGCGAACATTCTACGTACTAATATTCTACAACGTTAGGTTCATCGTTATCAGTAAATGGTCAGTCAATGATATACAGGTATTGGTGAGTATTTGAACAGAATTCAAGCTACAATATTCCATTCCGTTTTCTATTCAGCGCTCCACAAGTGGAAATACAAACAGAGACCTGTTTTAATTAAAGCTGCATTGAAATTAGAAACTGAATAGTGTCGAGAGAGATTAATATTTGTCTATAGCAGGAATGTTTCAATAACAGTGTGGTGAAACCAATGTCCATTCATATAATGTAACTTTACATTTTCCTGGTAGGAGCCAGCCAGAAAACTGTAAGGTCACACTGAGCACTCACCTACCTAACTTTCAGTTTCTACCAGGAAAATGTAACGTTACAATAATAAATAAAAGAAACATTGAACCGATAGTTATTAGTTACGTTTAGTCGATAGGTAACCTGGACATGGAGAAGGTATATCCTTCTTTCTCCGAGTAGCATATATGTATAGGCTACTCTTCAACATGATTCAGCAGAAGAAGTCGCGAAAAACAGCGAGTTATTCAAATTCATTTATTGATAGAAAATAAAATTTTGCAAAATTCTCGATTATGTACCTATTTAAATTTTATTTTTAATTTTTTTTGGGGCCGGCAACATGCCTCATTCGCGCTCAATAAGACATCATCTCATTTTTAGGGTTCCGTACCCAAAGGGTAAAAACGGAACCCTATTACTAAGACTTCGCTGTCTGTCCGTCTGTCTGTCCGTCTGTCTGTCACCAGGCTGTATCTCATGAACCGTGACAGCTAGACAGTTGAAATTTTCACAGATGATGTATTTCTGTTGCCGCTATAACAACAAATACTAAAAACCGAATAAAATTAATATTTAAGGGGGGCTCCCATACAACAAACGTGATTTTTTTTATAATAATTGGTACGGAACCCTTCGTGCGCGAGTCCGACTCGCACTTGGCCGGTTTTTTTTGTATCATAACACATTCACACATAAAACCTCATTCCTCCACATCGGTCTTCAACACCACGATCTTATAAATCCATAATTAAAGGTTTAATAACACAATGCCAGTCGTGGCTGGAGTGGTTCTCTATTAATTAATAACGGGTAACTATTTAATTGAAGCGGTGTTCGCACAAAGTGCAGGTGTAGATAAGTTTTATTATATTAGTGACGCGTGACGGGAACAGCGAGGCCGCGACGTCACACTCACCTGACCTGTTGGTCTTGTTAGGTGGGAAACCTGTTGTTGTTTTTTAAGTTATATAACTGAAATGTTTGGATCAAATCAAATGTAAAAAAACCGGCCAAGTGCGAGTCGGACTCGCGCACGAAGGGTTCCGTACCATTATTTAAAAACATTAGACAAGCTGCAAAAAAATCACGTTTGTTGTATGGGAGCCCCCCTTAAATATTGATTTAATTCTGTTTTTAGTATGTGTTGTTATAGCGAGTTATAAATACATCATCTGTGAAAATTTCAACTGTCTAGCTGTCACGGTTCATGAGATACAGCCTGGTGACAGACAGACGGACAGACGGACAGACAGCGAAGTCTTAACGGAACCCTATTACTAAATGGGTACGGAACCCTAAAAAGTATAATTATAAAATACTAGCTAATGCCTGGGACTTCGTTAGCGTGGAAATTTTGATGTGTATGTGTAAGTAATTAAAGAAAAGATAGCCAATGCCCTTCGCCAGTATTAATCTATCAAATTTTATTACGATCCGGGCTCTTGAGTCAAGATCAGTCGTTTAGTCGTGAAAAGGTAACAAACAAACAGAGTTAATTTCGCATTTATAACATAAGTATGGAAGTATGAATATGGATAGCATCAAATAACTAGAAGCTTTATCTGCCTAATAGTGAATTACATTAGACTCGCCCACTCTCTTCTTATTTCAAAGTTATGGAACCGATTCAGCCTTCATTATGGTATTCAAAAAATAAAAAAAACCGGCCAAGTGCGAGTCGGACTCGCGCACGAAGGGTTCCGTACCATTATTATCAAAAAAGGGCAAAAAAAATCACGTTTGTTGTATGGGAGCCCCCTTTTTTTTTTTTTTTTTCGGATGGGAAATCATCAAATAACCCCTCCCGCTCTGGGCGGAGCAGGAGGGAGTGTCAGACTTTTACTGACTAAAACCCATCCATGTTCCTTCATCGCTCTTTGTGTTCCGGGGCCACGGTATCTCTTTCGAATAGTCCCGCAACCCCGGCAGGCATCGGTCCTTACGGACCCCTTCCTTTTTGCTGACTCTCTTTGAGGCGCGCGTGGAACACGAACGCACCGTCGACACGGCCTGTCGTCATGAGACGGACGGACGGCGAGCTAGCCCATAGCTCACCGTCCACAGGCCCGCGTCTACGGTGGCCGGGGGCTACGTGGTGGTGGCCCCCGACGCCCGGGGCGTCTCCCGCGGCGGCCGGGACGTTGAGAGGTTCTCTCCCTCTCACGTTCCGCCACCTCCTTCTCTAGCATTCCTGCTTCGCAGAAGGAGGTGACGGCGTCCCATTCCGTCTCGCTCCAGGGGCCCTACTCTCTATCGTCCGTCCGTCCATCCGTCTCTATCCGTCTCTCTCACTCGCAGTCATCTGTAGACGTGCGCGAGAGAGACAGATAGAGACGGACGGACGGACGGACGTTACAGAGTAGGGCCTCAGACCATGGCTTGCACCAGGGCCGGACGCGAGAGGTCGCCGCCGCCGATCGCCGCTTCGAGGACACGGCGGTGCTCCGCTCACGCGGGGCACACCTCCACCGTGTGTTCCACCGTGTCCTCCGGTCGATCCTCACAATGGAAGCACCCGGGCCTTTCCTCCCGCCCGATTCGGTGCAGGAACCTCCCGAACACTCCGTGTCCGGTGAGGACCTGCGTCAGGCGGAAGGTGAGGACGTCTCTCAAGCCACTCCTCAAAGAGGGGACTTATCGCCACTATTGTGGCGTGCCCTATGGGAGCCCCCCTTAAATATTAATTTTATTCTGTTTTTAGTATTTGTTGTTATAGCGGCAACAGAAATACATCATCTGTGAAAATTTCAACTGTCTAGCTGTCACGGTTCATGAGATACAGCCTGGTGACAGACAGACGGACAGACGGACAGACAGCGAAGTCTTAGTAATAGGGTTCCGTTTTTACCCTTTGGGTACGGAACCCTAAAAAACAGAGGGGCTGCAGTTTTCTAGAAACCTCTAATGGTAACCATTGGTTTCTATTACTAACGGATATAAAATTAAAACTATCTGACAAAACTCTTTTAGTAACGTATTAAAATATTATGGTAACGGGTTTTCACTTTACTTCAAACAAGTAAATCGTTTCACTGATCTTTTTTGCACAAAGGATACTCATAACTAATAGTAAGTAGGTAGTCAGGCTACTAGTCCATACCTGTAGCTACTGCTCGTAGCATTGTACATAATACAGGGTTAGTTTTCATTCAATGACCGGCCAAATTTTCAGAGATGGTTTAGAATCGATAATATTTTCGATACAATGAAAAAAACAACATTTTTTTAAATCAAATTTTATTCCTGTCCACCACTAAAAAGCGAAAGCGTGTGGATATTGCTTCAGCACAATTCAGTTCAACAACATAGATAGGTAGCAGTTAGCACACATACATTTGGCGGTGCATGCACGCACACAAGAGCATTGATTCCCACTAGGTTTATGATTTAGGAAACTTTTAGGACATTTTCAAATGAATGCTACTATTTTATTTATATTTTTTGACAAATAATATTTAAAATGCAATTTTGGTTTGAAACCTAGATCTTAATTTTAAATTTTGGCTGGTCATTGAAAACTATCCCTGTATAATGTTATCCCTTAATGGCTAACATACGGTCATACGGAAATAGCGTGTCGGGCTAGTTTCCATGAAATCGATGGGACGGATATTACAAACCATTGTATTGTAGCCACAAGGCACGCAGAGCACGGAGATGACTCGGCGACCGCAACTCGTGGCAGAGCTTAATTAACCGTGACATCTTGATGTGTCATTGTGTTCTAAGACGAACGCGCGTAGTAAATACAACTTTACATATTTATACTCGTTTTGCAGATTGCTTAGATAAGATAAACTTTTTGGTGAAACTAATTGTTGTAGTTGTAATAAAATGGCGGGGGCGCCGACCACGGGTGCGTCGAACGCTGGGAGCCTAAGCCACGGACCCGTTCAATGTTGATAGGTGAACCTAATTCTGTTCTTTTCTTTTTAATAAAAGCTTGTTTTACAAAACAAAAGTTTTTGTTTGCTTATTTATGCATTATTGAAGCATGCTAATATTTAATCAAATGAATAAGCTGTTTGTGTTTATTTACTGATTGCGTGATACAGCTCGATCAACGTGTAATATGAAATTGCTTAATATGAAGCAGACGTAGGAGTTTGTTCGGAACCTACGTTGTTATATTTTATCTTAATTGTAGATTGATGTTTCAGAGGCAAAAATGTTAATCCTGATCAACATCTGGTGGTGATGGTCTGATGTTGGGTTGGTTGGAGAATACGGTGTCCAGATCAAAGGTAGCTGAAGAAACACCGTGTAGCTTAGTAAGTACTGCACCTCTTCTCATTTTAACTAGCTGATTCCGATCCAAGACAGTGTTTTTTTTATGATCTGTTTCACAATACAGTTACATAGAAAGAACCCGAAGCGGCCCAACTTGAGGTGATGTAGATTTGATGAAAAAAACAACATACGGGGCAGTCTTTGGGGACTGTTGATAGAAGTGAAAACTAAGTAACTTGTGAATCCATACATTTTGAAACACCCCCCTCCCTCCAAACCCCCGCTCCCTCAGGCACCGCCCCAGTCGTAGCACTGCTACGAGTTCTGCCCCGCGCACGTTTAAGTGGTGCTACGCCGTAGCGGCGGCTACGAGTGCTACGAAGCGTGATGTGTGGTGACGATCGTTCAATGTTTTTCCTTCACCCAAAAAGTACTCAACGCGCCTAAAGAAGTTTTCATATCAAAAACTTACTTGAAGATAAGTCCATCCAGGGCCATGGCGTAGACAACACGGGGCATGGGGAACATGGACCCAAACATGGAGACCGTCAGTCCAGCGAGCGCCCCAATAGCAACGATGTACTTGCAGGTTGGGGCGTTGACATGGGCGAACATCTGGACGAGGGCCGAGTCGGTGTCCACTTGATCGTAAGGCACTGGGGGCAAAAGAGAAAAATATAAGTTTCACATGGAATGATACCTATGATACATAGACTCACGCATTTGGAGAATTTGACAGTTTGTGGTAACTTGATGCGCCGATTGTACTTGTAGCTTATTTTAATGTACTGACATTTTTGGCTGTCAACTTTCATGTAAATGTAAGATTTTCACAGGAAAAGAAGCGAATGTTAGAGGTACCTATACTACGTCCGGAAGGGCCGATGCCTGCCGGGGCTGCGGGACTGTTCGAAAGAGATATCTTCGGCCCTGGAACACAATGTGCTAAGAAGGAACATGGATGGGTTTTAGTCAGTACAAGTCTGACACTCCCTTCCGCTTCGCCCAGAGCAGAACGGCGTCGTTTGATGATTTCCTATCCGAAAAAAGGGGCACCTACTACGGCAGTGGAGGGCGTCATTTACATACTTCAAATGGTAATTGACAACTTAAAAAAAGATTAATTCCTAATATTGGCTAAGCTTTTTCCCTGGCTTAATTTTTTATGCGTTTCGTCAAATAACAGTATTTATTTCAGTAGTAAAATCGTTTCATGGAACAAAATCATAGCTGCAGCTCCGCCTTAGCAATTTTATTTACGGCTACTACTCAACTATCAGTGAGTTCGTTACCTTGTAAAAGTGGAGTGCAATGTAGCCTTTGTGAGCTTTAAACGAGTGAGTAGACCACTTTAATTCGTCCCACCCACCCTGCGCCATGCGCCACCCCTTTCGTCCTACTTGCCTAGATACACTTTACCAATTTGGCAGAAGTGAACCGAGAAAAAGTTAAAAAAAATATATTCGAAAGTTGTTTTTCGAAGCAAAGTTTCATTTCTGATTATTTAAAATAAGTCATCTTTTAAAATATCAGAAACGAAACAGAGTGCACTGTTTTTTTTTTTTTAAATAATAGGGTATATGCATGATGTTTTTTTATCACTCTAAACAAAGCGTATTAACATCAGAAATAGCAAAGTGAAATTATTTTTTTAATATCTCTATAAAATACTAAGTTATAAGCATTTGAAACTGCTGATTAGACAGAGAGATCCGATAAAGCGAATAACGTCATACGCTGCATCGACGTACAAAATCCATACTAAATTCCGTTTATCTAGAAAGAGATAGAAACAAAAGTTTAAATGGTTATAACTTTTGTATTGTTTGGCCGATTTATGTCTTGTTTTCGCTTTTGTCATTATTTTTATAGTACTTTAACATTCCGCATCGAAATTAAAAAAAGAAAATTTATGCATATTTCCCTATTGTCAACATGTACAGTAAGCGTCAATAAGTTCAGAGGCACGCTAAGGATTGTATTGCTGTGAACGCACGGTCGAGCGTCCGTGCGTCTGTATGTGTAAGTGGTCTCAATACAGTACGCACACCACAGCCACAGAGTTCGCCCAATCGCATGTCGCGCGTCACACTCCACGAAACATAAGAATACGCAGCAAACCTTATTTGTGTAGCGACCTGTTCTTACCATTGGATCGCTAAAATTCACATCTATTTACCATGTGTTGATAGCTGTTGGGGTAATCAGTAGGATTCACGATCAAAGAGATCCGAGTTCGAATCCTGTTAACAACGTGGGGTTTTTGTTTCTTGGTAACATTAGTTATTGGTTCATTATTTATTTTTTATAAGAATAAGTTAAATATTAGTAAAAAAAAACATAGTATTATTATTCAACTATTTATTTATTATTTTATCTGTTCGGTGTTGGAAGGTGGAAATAAAAAAGTCGTGGTGAATGATAACAGAAATGTTTATTCGTTTTATTTATTTATAAAATTAACAAACTTTCATGATAATTGTAACGTCACATTCCTACCTAGATGTAAAAAAGTTCTCTTGTAACCGATCATAAGATTTTTTATTGTATCGGTATACCCACTTACTTTCAATTCATAATAACATACTTAAGTAACAAGGAAAGGATATTCTAATCAAACAAATATAACATATAGTTGATCGGTAATCAGCAGAGTTTATTGAAAACTAATATAAATAATTTAGAGTTTATGAATATATTTTTTGTGACGTCACAATAAATGTAACTCGTATTGAGGTCATAGTTTAAGTGTTCATTTTCCCGAAGAAAAGAAGATTGAAACTTAACCTCAATTTAAGATCATTAATATAACTACGGATAAGTTAATATTCACTAAATATTTTGTTACACATTAAAACTAAAGCATCTAGGGATTAATTTTGTAGCATGACATCTTCTAATACTTCTACATAATTAAGTAGAACTGTTGGCGCGTGGAGGAATAAAAGCCAGTTCTCCTGGCAGTGGCGTGCAGTGGTCGTACACGGTGGGTAGGCCACGAAATATTGATAACAAAAAACAAATTTCATCAGCGCCATCTTGGATTTTCATTTTGACCTCATTTTCATTATTAACTACCCCAAAAACCTCGAAAACGACACCCATGAAGAAAAAACTGAAAATTTTCGTCGGTGCCATCTTGGATTTTCATTTTGACCTCATTTTCATTATTAACTACCCCAAAAACCTCGAAAACGACACCCATGAAGAAAAAACTGAAAATTTACGTCGGCGCCATCTTGGATTTTCATTTTGACCTCATTTTCATTATTAACTACCCCAAAAACCTCGAAAACCACACCCATGAAGATAAAACTGAAAATTTTCGTCGGCGCCATCTTGGATTTTCATTTTGACCTCATTTTCATTATCAGCGACACTAAAAATCTCGAAAACGACACCCATGAAGAAAAACCTGAAAATTTTCATGATTTTTTGATGATTTTTTATCTGAAAAATATAATAACAATAATATTATTAATTATTATAATAATAATACGCGCTAATAACGCCCGGTAATCATTATTTTAATCAACATACAACCTAAACCTAGCACTGGCCTGCCAATTGCAAAAAACGTAAGCAATTTCGAAATTTGAGTTTCGCGGGCTAAAGAACATCCACCTTGAATCCTGGCCTTGTGTTGAGCAGCCAATCACAGCCCAGCTACACTCGCAGGAGTTACCGCCCTAAAATTACCGCAATCTATACATGTGTGCGGTTCATACACACGAAAATATGCACTAATGTGCTGCTGTGTGCGTAAAATTATCAATGGATTTTAGGCTAGACGACTGTTTGCCTGTCCGGCGGAGCTCCAAGCTTCGTAGTAACTTCCAGTATAGTGTGAGTTACGTGACACGGGAGCGACAAATTGCTATAAGTATTTTAACAGGAGATTGAACTTTTTTTTTATATTTTGTACATAATGTGTTATTTTATTACATAGTTAATTAGTTATAATAAATGCACAGTTGGTAGGGTAGGCTTGATCTAATTGCCTATTAAGGGCGCACGCCCATGTCTCCTGGCCCTGTTGTACTTATCCATCCCCACATGATCCCCACATATTAACCATAATTCGACATGAGTCTGTATTAGGGATTATGTTTTTGTCAGACCAGCAGACTGTTATTCTTGCGCCATAACTGAAGCCTACCCTTTTGACTTGATTTAAAAAGTCAGTTTTTTGAGTTTCCAGTAAAAATCTAAATAACCCCGTGCGAAACGTAATCGTTCTTCTATAACTCTTTCTGTCAAGAAGGGCTTCTAAGCTGGTCTTCGTGATACAAGCCTTCAGCGTGGACGGCACTGCGAACAGTTTGCGATGAGGTGTCAAATAATTCCACAAAGTGTCTCGTAGGTGTGAAACCATTTGTTTCTTATTCGCCAACCATATATTATGTCGTCGCTGCGCATCGCTAATAAGCGACGGCTTTCCACTTCATTGTCGACTAGCAAGGCCTTTTGATCTGACTCACAGTATTCCTCTAAAACAAAAAACAAAAAAATGATGTTAGGCAGCTATAATAAAATACTGAAGTTATCATTCACTCTGCATTTATAAATCCAATAATTAACACTAATTATTTATCTTTTATGCCTCATGATGGATTTAAAATCAATTTATTAATCCATATGTCACGAAATAAATAAACAATAACAAAGTAGGTTTTAATTTTTAATAAAAACTTTGTTACAATAATTCATAAATATAATACTCACATTAGTCCGGTTTCTTCAGATATTTGCCACTTTTATGCAGCACGATAATATTAGTCGCCCTCGCCTCAATATCAATATTTGCCTGCATTTTGAGAAATACCAACAACAATACCGCTATCTATTAAACCACACGTCACTAACCAAATTTAACACAACCAAACGACAACGTTCATTTCGATCAAGTAAAATATTTATAAAACTCAAGTTTACCTCACAGAAATATAAATTCTTGACTTATTTTTCTATGATCTACCTTCTTCTAACTTTACGAAATGTGTGAACAAAGCGAGAATATTTTTCTGTCCCATTACTTCAAATCGAGTAAAAACTTACAAAAAGTCTAAACTTAACAACGTGAGATTTGAACTCCCGGCTTACTGATTCACTCTTAGATGTGGACGCGCCTAACCACTAGGCCATCTTGACTTATATTTCAATGTTGAAGTTTTGGACTACATTTACTTGAAGATGACAATGTCTATTTTCTTGAAAGTAGAAGGTCGTAAGTCAAACTAAACGTCAAGCTATTGCTTTGTGAGATTGCCTATCGAGTTTTGGTCGACACTGTACGCTTAACCACTAATAAGAACTCTAAACAATATTCAGCAGCAGAAGTAAGTATAGTGTAGCAGTGAGTCTAGTGGTGTGATACGTCCCGAGTTCGACCCCAGATACTCACTATTACTCACTTCTGATTTTTTGTATATTGTATAATTAAATTAACACTTGCTTCGGTGAAGGAAAAACATCGTGAGGAAACCAGCATGCCTGAGAGATATTTCTCGACATGCTCGAGAAAAGTAAAGTCAAGTCAGAGGCCCATAAAAACTTCAAAGTTTTTGTTTTCTTTCTTAATCGTATGGTAAGTGTCTGCACCTGGTATTTTTTCAAACCACAGAAACGTATCACTCCTGTTATTGGTTTGTGGCGTGCTATCGCCATTGAGCTATTACTACTACGTATAGAGAATACAGCGCGAACAAAATCTGTGAAAACAAGCGCGGCAGTGCGGGGCGCGCGGGGGCGGCTAATGAGTCATAGATGCGATGTCGTTGGGTACCCTTTTTTGTTTTCGGATGGGAAATCATCAAAAGACTCCTACCGCTCTGGGCGGAGTAGGAGGGAGTGTCAGACTTTTACTGACTAAAACTCATCCATGTTCCTTCATCGCCCTTTGTGTTTCGGGGCCGCGGTATCTCTTTCGAACTGTCCCGCAACCCCGGTATCTGCCATCGCATCGGTCCTTACGAAACCCTTCCTTTTTGCTGACTCTCTTTGAGGCGCGCGTGGAACACGAACGCGCCGTCTACACGGCCTGTCGTCATGAGACGGACGGACGGTGAGCTAGCCCATAGCCCACCGTCCACAGGCCCGAGCCTACGGTGGCCGGGGGCCTCGTGGCGGCCCCCGACGCCCGGGGCGTCTCCCGCGGCGCGGGCGGCCGAACGTGGAGTGGTTCTCTCCCTCTCACGTTCCGCCACCACCTTCTCTAGCATTACTGCTTCGCAGAAGGAGGTGACGGCGTCCCATTCTACGTTCACATTGTTTGGCTTAGTTTTAATTATAATATTTGTGTTAGGTATAAACTGGGAAGAATCATGGGAAGTCTCATTCCTAAACAAATTATATTGTATTCCTGAATAAATAATAATTTTATTTCAGACCAGAGCCTTTGCTTTTACAAACAATTATTCAATTAGCTAATTGATTTTCTTCTTTCATGATTTTACCTTCTTTCAATTAATAACCACAGTCTATTCTTTTCTAAATGTGTGAGATTATTATTTTCCACTATAAAATTATATACTTCAGCTAATACTATCTACACGTCTTGTTACACACCCAATGTCACTTCTTAAAATTTTAGTCTATGACAAATGACGCAAAATGGCGTCCGCTAAATATTTTGCTCGAAAAATTATTATCTAGTTACCTAACGATGGAAAGTTATTCCTTTGCACTTTGCCGTATTACTTGAATTTTTTATTAGTGCAATATCATAACGTAACCACACGTATATTTGTTGAGTTTTCACGTTTTATTGCTTTAAAACTTTAAAACACAAGAGCGGGCAAGCGACTGAGTGGACTGCAGCTGGCCGACCGCAGTTGAACGGAGCACAGATTTTGTTAGCGCTGTCTTCTCTATAAGTAGTAGTAATAGCTCAATGGATGTCCACTGAACTTAAAACGAAAGAACTTAAATATTTTACCAATCAGTGTGATTATGCTTTTATTTAAAATGCATGGCAATATTCGTAATCGTTTCACCATTTCGGTATATGGGGAGCTCACAAAATAACCTTTTTATTTCTCTATTTGGAGAAACATAATTATGATGCATAGTATGAAAAACTACGAATATTGGTATAGTAGATATGTAGGTATTTTTTTTAACCGATCTCATATATTATTTATAAAAGGTACTTAAATTTTAAATTAATTTAATGAGCCAGCACCTAAACCTACAAATATTAAGGACAATATTGCTATTTACAAATTATAAAAAATATACAATGTTTTATCATGTCAAGGAACCATTCTTGGCCCTAGAATACTTCTACGTGTAGAATGATGAGTCATCATTTAAGTTATTTAAAATTTAAGTGCCTTTTATTTTATTTAGTCAAAATTTAAGTGCCTTTTATAAATAATATATTGACGAAAATTTTAAATTTGAGTTTGGAACATGGTTATCTGTCATCATTGATGACAGATAACCATGTTCCAAACTCAAATTTAAAATTTTCGTCAATGAGTTTGGAACATGGTTATCTGTCATCAATGATGACAGATAACCATGTTCCAAACTCAAATTTAAAATTTTCGTCAATATCTTGTGAATGAAAATTAAAAAAAAATGGCCAGTCGCCAACCAAGAACAAAGCCCTTTGAACAGTTCGATACAATTGGAAGCACCGACAGTGTTGGACACTGGACACTGGACAGCAAGGACAGTGATACTTTCAACGCAAACTATGCTTTTATTGAAATGGAAACCTGTCCATTATTCAACACGAAATGGTATTCATTATTTTTAATTAAGGCTGAATGGTACAAACCTTGGCTAGACTGAATATTAATAACGGTTTTAATATTCAGTAAGTAGCACGATAATCCATGACTGAATTATCAAGGTACACAAAAGTATGAAATTTAAGTATTCCTGACAGAAACCGTAATTATTTCGTTCATTTCCTTGTCGATAGGCCGACTCAGTAAGACTCATCATTGGAAAACTTTGTATTGATTATCCCTTTTTGAAGTTTAAGCTAATACCTATCAATCTTTGCGAGGGTTTCGTTTTAGCCACTATAATAGGAGAGGACTGAGTAAGTTGTTGCATGATTTTCATTTAAAGGATACAAAAATATTCATTTAGTAGACGAAAACCTGTACATCGAATGAAGTAACTTAGAGACAATTTAAGTGCTGGGATTTTCACCAGTTATAGTTTCTGCCTCATCATCATCATTTGCAAGTTTATCATCATCATCATTTCCAGCCACTGCTGAGTATAGGTGTCCCTTTTGTGGCATTCTTCCCTAGTCGACCAGGCCCCTTATTCACAACGCTTCGATTCGATTTTCGATTCAGTAAGTCGTATGTCTATCTTTTTTTTACATTACGAAATCGAGCGAGATAGACATACGACTTTCCGAATCAAAAATCGAATCGAAGGGTTGTGAATACCTATGCAGGTCTTATATACAGGGTGGAATTTTGTAATGCCACCTGGAGGGAAAGTACTCTTAATACTGCAGATAGAAAATTTTACTCAAAGGAAACATTCCTTTATTTTTAATAAGAAATTAATCTGCATTCAAAGATTTTTAAAATTAGCTTGCCGCAGTTGGGAATCGAACCGGCTAAATTCCAAAAAAATAACATCCTGTACTTTTATGGCACCAATCGATAGGGTCTATCATAAGGATCAAATCTCTCTAACAAACATGATAAATTAAATGAAAGGAAAACCATGAAATCTAAAGTTATAAATTCAATGGGATCAATTCAATACGATAAAGCACTTTTATTCAAAGGATGGACCTTTACAATTGAAGAAAGAAGATTGAAATTTGCATGTGTTTGTTTGTGCAAATTGCAATCTTCCTATCTAAATAGTTCTTCGTCATTTTAGTCAATAAATTACGTCAAAAGATAATTGTTTATTAGATTCTAACATAAATAATTGGATGGACCTTAAGGTAAAAGTGCTTTATCTTATCCCATTGAATTTACAAGTTAAGATTTCATGGTTTTCCTTTCATTTAATTTATCATGTTTGTTAGAGGGATTTGATCCTTATGATTGACCCTATGGATTGGTGCCATAAAAGTACAGGATGTTATTTTTTTGGAATTTAGCTGGTTCGATTCCCGAGTGTGGCACGCGAATTTTCAAAATCTTTGAATGCAGATTAATTTCTTTTTAAAAATAAAGGAATGTTTCCTTTGAGTAAAATTTGCTATCTGCAGTATTAAGAGTACTTTCCCTCCAGATGGCATTACAAAATTCCACCCTGTATAGGTATATATATATCGAATATTTTTTTTTCGTATATGACTAACTTCAAATTCGACGAATTCATATTTTAGCGTAATAGTGTGACCTACGTGCATCCATTAAATGCTAATTTGGTCTGTTTCTTTGTTCATTGTTGTCGATGTAATGCAATATTACAAGTATTTTTTGAAAATTTCTTATTTTCTGCAATTATTTTTAAAATATTGAATTTTGAGACTAAGATTTCTTTTGAAATTGGTACCTGATTCTTTTTTATAGATAATTGGATGTAAAAATATTCAAGAAAACCATGTATAAGAGTGAAGTGACTAAAAATGTATTCACAATTATCAGAAAATCGGCAGTTTATAAGTTAAAGAAGGCCATTTTTTTCAAAATATTTCTATGACGGTGAATGTAAATATTATCATGAAAATATCCTTATTATATCTGCTGGCCACAGTTAACAAAAACTAAAAAAAAAATTGGTGGTACTCGATAAATGTTGATTATTGCTGACGAAGGTGGAATGGGGCCGCCGGTAAATTTACAAAAAATATCGTAATTATAACATAACAATTTCTCACAATTTCTGTCTAAGATAAGAGTTGAGTTGAGATAAGGTTGCAAGCTCGGGTCTCTGCGAGCAATTTAATATCAATACCGATACCGATACCACTTCTTAGCGACAGAGACAGACTTAAAAGAGTGTCCATGGAGTTTCTTGCCCGTTCTTCTCCATAGAGATCTACGCTAGGGAATGGGCAACTACAGTACTTTCTCAAGTTATTATGCCTTGTGACTGGGACTGTAGCTTTGATTTTCTTTTTTGTATTTTTTGACTTTCAAAAGTGCCGTAATGGTCTAATTGAAATAAATGCTTTGAGTTTGAGTTTGAGTTTGAGAGGTCTTTTGTCATGTTTTACTTTTTCAGCAGTAACCAATATTTAACAAAGTATCCTTAAATATTTTTCTAGTTATTATACCTCGTTGGATAGTTGATAAAATGAGGATTAAGACAACAATTTGCACATTGAGTTTCATAGCAGTTTTTGTAAAAAAATGCTTTCATTAACATAGACGATTTTCTAACATTACCGAATGAATTTTAAGTCACTACACTCATGAAAGTGGTCTTCATGAATAAATTTCTAGTCCAGTTATCTGTGAAAAAGCATCAGTTACCAATTTCAAAAGAAATCTTAGTCTTAGAAATAATTGCAGAAAATAGGAAGTTTTCAAAAATACTTGAAATATACATTATATCGACAAGAATGAACAAAGAAACAGACCAAATTAGCGTTTAATGGATGCACGTAGGTCACACTATTACGCTACAATATGAATTGGTCGAATTTGAAGTTAGTCATAAACGAAAAAAAAAACATTCCAAAGAAAATACAAAAAAAAGTCGCGAGCGTCGACATTTTTTTTTTAAATTCTTCTCAACTCCTCTAGGAAACCAATAAAAAAGGTCCCATGAAAATCCGACTTCTATAAACTTTGTTCCACCTTATTGTCTAATTGCACTCGACTACTTATAACTTAGAATTTTATAAATCAAATGCATAGAACTTAGATTTTTTTTATATATTAAATAAATAATTTCTCTTTGCTATTTCTGATGTTATTACGCTTTGTTTAGAGTGATAAAAAAATCATGCGTATACCCTAGTATAGATCTCCTTTTACGTAGATTTTGCTGTGTCACGGATAGGTTTAACAACAAGCCTAGTTATCGGACTCGGTAAGGCAAAAGGTTAGTTTACAAAGTGGGCAACTGAACTTTAGTTTTAGTTTAAGGTTTTAGTGCCAAAATGCTTTGTTCTCTGTAATCTGTTATTTTTAGTAACAACATCATCATCTGCCTAGCCTTTTCCCAAGTTATATTGGGATCGGCTTCCAGTCTAACCAGATGCAGCTGAATACCAGTATTTTACATGGAGCGACTGCCTATCTGACCTCCACAACCCACTTAGTACTGGATAATGCGATACCCCTCGGTAAGACTGGTTGTCAGACTTTTTGGGCCACTGACTACCTGTACCGACTGTCAAAGATCACAAATGACAGCCGGGACCAACTGCGTTTTATATTGATTAACGTGCTTTGCGAGGCACGGAGGATACTCAGAATGTAATGGGTGGTAACCCATCCACAGGCCAACCTAAGCCAAGCACGGCTTAACCTAACGATCGACCCATCATCATCATCATCATTTCAGCCGAAAGACGTCCACTGCTGGACATGGGCCTCCCCCAAAGCGGGGGTTTTGCCATAATCGCCACGCTTGGCAGGCGGGTTGGCGATCGCAGTAAGGTTGTTACAAAAGCACAGAGAACGCTGCTGCCCATTCTCTGGTAAGTCCTTTAGTCGCCTCTTACGACACCCACGGGAAGATATGGGATGGTGCTATTCTTTACGTCCGACACCATACAGACAACGACAACGATCGACCCGAGCGGCTGTTATTATTTAGCCACGAGCTCCTCTATTTTTTAGTAACAACATGAAACATCAAATACTTCTCTTAACATCATCATTCCTGCCGTTATCCTAACTTAACATAATCATTCCTGCCGTTATCCTAACATAACATCATAATTCCTGCCGTTATCGTAAGTTAACATCATCATTCCTACCGTTATCCTAACTTAACATCATCATTCCTGCCGTTATCGTAACTTATTTGGGGTCGTTGCAGCATTCTTTTTTCTTCCATACACCCATTACTCGTCATCTCAACAGTCAGTTTGTAGACACACCACGCTTCACAAAAATACGTCTGTTTTATCAAATAAAACTGAATGCAAAATATTTAGGTTTCGCTCCTAAAGGAAAAGAACTGGTTGACTGAGCATTGTAAATGTGAATTGTATCAGAAAATACTTGAAGTTCCTGTGCCATGTAGTATTCAGTGAGAAATATCATTGACTTCCGGTTCAAAGAGATGCCAGTCGAAACGTCTTTTAATATTCTACGAATATTTTTCTTCACTTGGAATATTGCGTTTGCAACATTTTTTTGCTTGAAAATATGAAAAGGATCGGTTTTCTTTTTGCCGTTGAACTAAGGAAAAATAAAGCTTACTCATTTACTGCGTTTGTTTAAAATGCATTTTAGAAGTGGCAACGCCGCCAGTCTCTTGGGCACATTACCAGCTGACAGAGTTGAGGAGGAGTTTTTCGAGGCCCTTTTATAGTTTGTTGTAAGTTTATTTATTACTTAGTGTTTAATTAATTATGTAAATATTAACTACATACTGAAGCAATAAAAAAACACTTCATAGTAATTTTAGAAGTATTTTTAATTACTTATATTTACTCATTTCAATGCATTTGTAACGCAGTGATTTTATTTTTTCAGGTACTTTGAACACCATTTGACCGACATCAGCGTAGGAAGAATTATTCAGGCGATGCAGAACTTTTGAGAACATAATGAACGCCACTGACTGTGATTTAACATGGATTCCACATACTGAAGCGAACTACTCTAAAAGTACAATTGTTTCGAAAAAAGACAGAATGTAATGTATGTACCGTTAAAAGCATACATAGATTTCATATGAAACGGTTTTTGTCCAGCGCGAATGTATCAAAGTTTGAAGCCAAACTGTCGACTAACTATTTTAATTTGTCTCGTTCTACCTTTCTATGCATGTCTTTGTTACAGAGAACATCCACAACGTGCCATTTTTTTTTAAAACATAACTTTGCGCACTAGCTGCAATATGCTTAATTTCATTCGAGCACCGAAAACCAGTGCACCAACATCAGAAAAAACGAAGTAAAATCCATCAAACAGTCGGACACCGTACAGCAAACTTTTCACGTTATTAAACAAAATAAACAATCATATCGTATTACATTTCCGTATAGGAACGAGGCTTTTGAGGATTAAAACGTCTGGTATGTACAAATATTTATCCCTGCAGAAATGTTGCATGAGTCTGCATGACGGTATGTAGGGTAGAGTAATAGAGTGCTCTTTCCATTTGGATTAGTCCCTAATGGCTACTCCCAAAAAGATTAAAATACTTATAGAGTAGACGTTGGGAATATTTATTAGCATACAAAAATTTTATCTCGCACATTTTCGACTTTGACACACGAATGCTACCTGACGTGGGCGTATGACACCAGACGGAACAATTTGTTACTAATTACGGTTTTTTTCGTCTTGTCCCGTCTATCGCTCGTTAATATTTTAAAGTCAGCACTAGGGATGGGCGGGTGGGTAAAAAATGGGAAGGTAAAAATTGGAAGGAAAGATTAAAATAGGTAAAAAAGAAAAAATACCCTTTTTTACCGGGTATTAATAAAAAATACCGGGTAAAAAATGAGTACTGCCTTTATATTATTGAAATGGCTTCGCCATGAAATGTATAGTCTTTATATAATTTAATTGGCTTCGTCATCAATACTACGATCTACCATGTTAATTTTGACCTTGACCATTGAAGAAAATATTGATTGCATGTCCCCAAGCCGTTCCCGAAGGGGAACGGTGCATTGTTATTTTAATTGTGTCTGTGATTGTGGGCGTTGGGATTGGGTGTTGCCCGGCGTAAAGCAGCCTGAGCTACATAAAATGAAGTTAATTATGTTTCTTTTAAATCTTTAATCAACATAAATTTTCAAATTAATTAAACTTCAGAATAAAAACAAATATAATAGATTGTTAGCTAAATGTTGCACACTACCTTTAAGAATTATATAGATATTATGTAACATTAAATATATACCTACATATCGTTAAAACATTTCAAAACTAATACATACATGAGTAACAATTATTTAGATTTTTCGTTTCAGAATACAATAGTTGCAATGCAACCTAAATAGTAATTAAATAAAATATTAAAATTGAACAATTAGTTTGATACTCGTATAACATAAACAGGATGGATACGGTAAACGGGGTAATAAAGAGAACTACCTTCAGCTACACGAAAATAGTCTTAAAATTTCACGAACTACCTATTACACAAATCAAAATAAAGGTTAGAAAATACCACGTAGGTCAAGTTCATCAAGTCTAGGAAAAAATATATGTAATTTAGACGTATATTATTTAAAGTAAAGTGATATACCTACAATATTTTGTGAATGTCGCAATATGATATTTTTGGATACTTTAGCAGGGTGCAGGCTCTTCTTCAAGAAGGGTGACAATGCCCATCTGAAGAATTATAGGCCCATCTCACTTCTAAGTCATGTCTACAAGTTGTTTTCAAGAGTCATCACGAATCGTCTCGCGCGTAGGTTTGACGATTTTCAGCCTCCCGAACAAGCCGGTTTCCGAAAAGGCTTTAGCACCGTGGACCACATACTTACGCTGCGGCAGGTTATACAGAAGACCGAAGAGTATAACCTGCCTCTCTGTTTAGCGTTTGTGAACTACGAGAAAGCCTTCGATTCGATCGAGACCAGGGAAGTACTGCAGTCTCTCCAACGGTGCCAAATCGACTCCAGGTACATCGAGGTGTTGAAGTGTTTGTACAAAAACGCCACCATGTCAGTCCAACTTCAGGGAGACGTCATATCACTTACGTACGCGGTGGATATGCACCGCTGCACTGGTGGATGTCTTCAAGGTTCTGAACTGGAGAGGGCTAGGCATCAACGTCAATGGCGAGTACATCACTCACCTTCGGTTTGCCGACGATATAGTGGTCATGGCTGAGACGAACAACACAACACAAAGAGTGGGGCTTAAAATGAACATGAACAAAACCAAGGTCATGTTGAATGCCCATGTAACACTCACTCCTATCAAAATCGGAGACACTACACTCGAAGTCTAACTTCGAGAAAGAGGTCAATCGTCGAATCCGACTCGGCTGGGAGGCGTTCGGGAAGCTGCGCGGTATCTTCTCGTCCAACTTACCGCAGTGTCTCAAGACGAAAATTTATGACCAGTGTGTGTTGCCAGTGATTACATACGGGACCGAAACGTGGTCGCTCACAATGGGCCTCATCAGGAGGCTTAAAGTCACCCAAAGGGCAATGGAGAGGGCTATGCTCGGAGTTTCTTTGCGTGATCGAATCAGAAATGAAGACATCCGCAAGAGAACCAGGGTCACCAACATAGCCTGAAGAATTGCCAAACTTAAGTGGCAATGGGCAGGGCACATTGCTCACAGAACGGATGGCCGATGGGGCCGAAAAGTTCTGGAGTAGCGACCGCGAACCGGAAGACGTTGCGATGAAAGACCTCTCACTAGGTAGACCGATGACCTGGTGAAGGTTGCGGGAATCCGCTGGATGCGAGTCGCACGGGACTGGTCAATGTGGCGACTCTTGGGGGAGGCCTATGTCCAACAGTGGATGTCTTTTGGCTGAAATGATGAATGATGATGATGACTTTAGCAGGCAGTGTGCGTTCTATATTTTATATATCTACAATATAATGTACTATGAATTAACATTGGCCTTCCTTCTCATAGTATTAAATTAACAAAACTTCACACTCATTTACGTCACACCTTTGAAAAAAACTGAATGTAAATCGTAAAAGTATATCTCAGACGTAAGACACACAAAAACAGAAACGAAGCGAAGCTAGTTGACGAAATGCACCCCTCCACGGACAGTTACAGTGCTATACTCTTTTGTTCTAATGAGAAAACTATGTCCGCGTATGTTGTGCCGACGACGGTCTCAAATAAAATCAATTATAAAATTCTGTATGTCAAAGTATCTATTAAAAATACAATAATTCGTTTAAATTAAACTGATTTTAATTTTTACCCGGTATAAATTAAAAATGGGAGGGTAAAAATGGGTATAAATGGGTATTTACCCAAAGTCTGGGTTTTAACCGGGTATATGCCCATCTCTAGTCAGCACCCTTAGCCAAGTTGACAATCTACAATCGTTAACGCTAGTAAAAACTATTCAAATGAATGGGAATGACATCATCTCAACGTTAAATCACGTCATCAACACAAACGAATAGAAAATTCGTAGACAAGTTTACATCGTTCAAAATGATAGAATAGAATGTTATAGTTTCTACAATGTTGATCGCTAAACTCTTTGGTAGGTACGCTCACTATAAACTAAAGTGTAGGTTTTTTCTACAGACAATAAAGAACGAGCGATCGAATCAGTCGCGTCAACTTGGCTACCAATTTAGCGCTTTCTACAATCGCTTACGCCGAGGCGTTTACGATAGTAGAAAGAGAATCGATACGAAACGTTTGTAACTTGGCGAGGGGTGCAACATGCTACATCATACAGCAAATTGAACCTGTGTGACGCTTGTTTCAGTTGCGAGGTCCGAAGACACATTCAACGGTTTTTGTTTAAAGCTAAGAGACGTTTTATGCCAAAAACGCTTTTCGAGCAGATCAGCGTTTCAGCCTATAAAAGTCTACACATCGGTGTAAGTTGAGTTTATTTACCTCAATTTCAAAGAAATACGAGTAAGTAAATATATAGATAATTATTACCTACCTATAAAATCCCGGAATGATTTTTAGAATCATTCCCGCTGCGTCGAGTCCCTTTATTGGTTTTGATGCATTGCCTTTGGTTTCACCCCGACATGACTGTCACAGAGTACAGTTAACCCTCGACCCTTTTTCTTCCCATGAAGCTCAAGGTCGGTAAGTATTTTTTTTTATTTGTAGCGCTGCACACAGTTCATGCAGGTTCAAGTTCAAGCAAGGAGTTTAGATCCGATCGAAATTAAAATATGTCTTAAAATGTTATCTAAACAGAAAGTTTATTGCAATCTCGCTACATATTACTTTTACACCGTTATGGCTGTATACGTATTTGCCCTTAATGTTTCTGAACGAAACATTTGTATTATCTGTGGTGTGGGTTAAAAGCCCGCCATCCGCTTAGAAAAAAAATCACGAATTTCGTAATATTAGTTGTGCTGACTAGTGTAGTAAAGCTGTATTTCATTTTTATTTGAAGTAAAATATCACAATTTCTACTAAGAAAGAAAATATTACTAATAATTTATCTCAAACAATAAGACTACACGAAAAAAAACGTTTGCCCTAATTTTACTAATTGTTCAGTGACTATACATTTTAATCAATAGTTTTCTGCCCTATAATTTTATTTATTTACTCACAAATGTGATGAAAAACATTGTATGTATCACGGGCGGTACGGGAATTACGAAACTCGACTCAAAAAGCTCGAGCCTTTCTCGAGTTCTACTAGAGCCTCGAACGCAATGATATTCTAATAAAAAGATATGTTATACACCTACAAAACCACCGAAAATAGTGTGCCGCGGGGGAGAGCCAGCTCACATACACGCAGTGACGCAGACAACACAACAATATTGTAGTGTATGTTGCGTTCCGAAGCACGCACCAAAGACGCGCAACAGTAGAATGCCGATATTGCGCTCGCGTGACGCGAACTTGACGCGAGCGTGTCTGACAGCGGTAGAGAATACGAAAAGCGTTGTTTTGATCGAAACTTAACTGCAACTGCACTGCAACAGCACTTCTTTAGTTACGTGAATTAGCCCACAGGCCCCTTATTCACAACGCTTCGATTCGATTTTCGATTCAGTAAGTCGTATGTCTATCTTTTTTTTACATTACGAAATCGAGCGAGATAGACATACGACTTTCCGAATCGAAAATCGAATCGAAGGGTTGTGAATAGCTATGCAGGTTTTATATATACAGAGTGGAATTTTTTAATGCCACTTGGAGGGAAAGTACTCTTAATACTGCAGATAGAAAATTTTACTCAAAGGAAACATTCCTTTATTTTTGAATAGAAAGCAAACTGCATTCAAAGATTTTGAAAATTCTCGTGCCACACTCGGGAATCGAACCGCCTGAATTCCAAAAAAATAACACTGTATTTTTATGGCACCAATTGATAGGGTCAATCATAAAGATCAAATCCCTCTAATAAACATGATAAATTAAATGAAAAGAAAACCATAAAATATTAACTTATAAATTCAATGGGACAACATAAAGCACTTGTACTCAAAGGTCCATCCTCCAATTACTTATGTTAGAACCTAATAAACAATTATCTTTTGACGACATTTATTGATTAAAATGACGAAGAACTATTTAGATAGGAAGATTGCAATTTTCTCAAACAAATACTTGCAAATTGCAATATTTTTTCTTCATTTGTAAATATCCATCCTTTGAATAAAAGTGCTTTAACGTATTGAATTTATCCCAATGAATTTATAACTTTAGATTTCATGGTTTTCCTTTCATTTAATTTATAATATTTGTTAGAGAGATTTGATCCTTATGATTGACCCTATCGATTGGTGCCATAAAAGTACAGGGTGTTATTTTTTTGGAATTTAGCCGGTTCGATTCCCGAGTGCGGCACGCGAATTTTCAAAATCTTTGAATGCAGATTATTTTCTTTAAAAAAATAAAGGAATGTTTCCTTTGAGTAACATTTTCTATCTGCAGTATTAAGAGTACTTTCCCTCCAGGTGGCATTACAAAATTCCACCCTGTATATATATATCGAATATTTTTTTTTCGCATATGACTAACTTCAAATTCGACGAATTCATATTTTAGCGTAATAGTGTGACCTACGTGCATCCATTAAATGCTAATTTGGTCTGTTTCTTTGTTCATTGTTGTCGATGTAATGCAATATTACAAGTATTTTTTGAAAATTTCTTATTTTCTGCAATTATTTTTAAAATATTGAATTTTAAGACTAAGATTTCTTTTGAAATTGGTACCTGATTCTTTTTTATAGATAATTGGATGTAAAAATATTCAAGAAAACCATGTATAAGAGTGAAGTGACTAAAAATGTATTCACAATTATCAGAAAATCGGCAGTATAAAAGTTAAAGGCCATTTTTTTCAAAATATTTCTATGACAGTGAACGTAAATCATCATCATCATCATCATATCAGCCCGGAATCACCCACTGCTGGGTATAGGCCTCCCCTTTTTTCTGCCACATTTCCCGGTTCTGTGCGTCCCTTATCCAGGTGTTTCCCGCGACTTTGACGATGTCGTCGACCCAGCGAGCTTTAGGGCGGCCCTGGTTTCTATGGCCTAACTTTGGCCACCACTCGGTCAAAGCCCTGCTCCACCGGCCATCTCCACGTCTAGCCAGATGTCCTGCCCAGGTCCATTTGAGGCGCACCGCCCGGTCCCCAACGTCGTAGACTTTCGTCCGACGGCGGATTTCGGTGTTACGCACTCGATCTAAGAGGGTTATGCCGAGCATGGCTCGCTCCATGGCCCTTTGTGCCACTCGTACTCGGTGGACAGTCTCCTTAACGTAAATATTATCATGAAAATATCCTTATTATATCTGCTGTCCACAGCTAACAAAAACTAAAAAAAAAATTGGTGGTACTCGATAAATGTTGATTATTGCTGACGAAGGTGGAATGGGGCCGCCGGTAAATTTACAAACAATATCGTAATTATAACATAACAATTTCTCACAATTTCTGTCTAAGATAAGAGTTGAGTTGAGATAAGGTTGCAAGCTTGGGTCTCTGCGAGCAATTTAATATCAATACCGATACCGATACCACTTCTTAGCGACAGAGGTCTTTTGTCATGTTTTACTTTTTCAGCAGTAACCAATATTTAACAAAGTATCCTTAAATATTTTTCTAGTTATTATACCTCGTTGGATAGTTGATAAAATGAGGATTAAGACAACAATTTGCACATTGAGTTTCATAGCAGTTTTTGTAAAAAAATGCTTTCATTAACATAGACGATTTTCTAACATTACCGAATGAATTTTAAGTCACTACACTCATGAAAGTGGTCTTCATGAATAAATTTCTGGTCCAGTTATCTGTGAAAAAGCATCAGTTACCAATTTCAAAAGAAATCTTAGTCTTAAAATTTAATAATTCAGAAATAATTGCAGAAAATAGGAAGTTTTCAAAAATACTTGAAATATACATTATATCGACAAGAATGAACAAAGAAACAGACCAAATTAGCGTTTAATGGATGCATGTAGGTCACACTATTACGCTACAATATGAATTGGTCGAATTTGAAGTTAGTCATAAACGAAAAAAAAACATTCCAAAGAAAATACAAAAAAAAGTCGCGAGCGTCGACATTTTTTTTTTAAATTCTTCTCAACTCCTCTAGGAAACCAATAAAAAAGGTCCCATGAAAATCTGACCTCTATAAACTTTGTTCCACCTTATTGTCTATAGCACTCGACTACTTATAACTTAGAATTTTATAAATCAAATGCATAACTTAGATTTTTTTTATATATTAAAAAAATGTGAGCAGCGGTGGCCCAGTGGTGGCGGCCCCGACTTACGAACAGTAAGTCATGGGTTCGAACCCAGGTAGGCGCATTACTTTGTGGAATTTATTTCATCACCGCTGTTCTCAAAACGGTGAAGGAAAACATTGTGAGGAAACCGGCATGTCCTAGAACCAAAAATTCAAACACATGTGACATCTACCAACCCGCACTGGGCCCGCGTGGTGGATTATAGCCCATTCCCTCTCATAGAGAGGAGGCCTGTGTCCTAGCAGTGGGAACATTAATAGGCTGATGATGATGATTAAAAAAATAATTTCTCTTTGCTATTTCTGATGTTATTACGCTTTGTTTAGAGTGATAAAAAAATCATGCGTATACCCTAGTATAGATCTCCTTTTACGTAGATTTTGCTGTGTCACGGATAGGTTTAACAACAAGCCTAGTTATCGGACTCGGTAAGGCAAAAGGTTAGTTTACAAAGTGGGCAACTGAACTTTAGTTTTAGTTTAAGGTTTTAGTGCCAAAATGCTTTGTTCTCTGTAATCTGTTATTTTTAGTAACAACATCATCATCTGCCTAGCCTTTTCCCAAGTTATATTGGGATCGGCTTCCAGTCTAACCAGATGCAGCTGAATACCAGTATTTTACATGGAGCGACTGCCTATCTGACCTCCACAACCCACTTAGTACTGGATAATGCGATACCCCTCGGTAAGACTGGTTGTCAGACTTTTTGGGCCACTGACTACCTGTACCGACTGTCAAAGATCACAAATGACAGCCGGGACCAACTGCGTTTTATATTGATTAACGTGCTTTGCGAGGCACGGAGGATACTCAGAATGTAATGGGTGGTAACCCATCCACAGGCCAACCTAAGCCAAGCACGGCTTAACCTAACGATCGACCCATCATCATCATCATCATTTCAGCCGAAAGACGTCCACTGCTGGACATGGGCCTCCCCCAAAGGGGGGGTTTTGCCATAATCGCCACGCTTGGCAGGCGGGTTGGCGATCGCAGTAAGGTTGTTACAAAAGCACAGAGAACGCTGCTGCCCATTCTCTGGTAAGTCCTTTAGTCGCCTCTTACGACACCCACGGGAAGATATGGGATGGTGCTATTCTTTACGTCCGACACCATACAGACAACGACAACGATCGACCCGAGCGGCTGTTATTATTTAGCCACGAGCTCCTCTATTTTTTAGTAACAACATGAAACATCAAATACTTCTCTTAACATCATCATTCCTGCCGTTATCCTAACTTAACATAATCATTCCTGCCGTTATCCCAACATAACATCATAATTCTTGCCGTTATCGTAAGTTAACATCATCATTCCTACCGTTATCCTAACTTAACATCATCATTCCTGCCGTTATCCTAACATAACATCATAATTCCTGCCGTTATCGTAAGTTAACATCATCATTCCTACCGTTATCCTAACTTAACATCATCATTCCTGCCGTTATCGTAACTTATTTTGAGTCGGTGCAGCATGCTGTTTTTCTTCCATACACCCATTACTCGTCATCTCAACAGTCAGTTTGTAGACAGACCACGCTTCACAAAAATACGTCTGTTTTTCTATACTAATATTATAAAGATTTTCTATACTAATATTATAAAGAGGAAAACTTTGTTTGTTTGGTTGTTTGTTTGGTTGTAATGAATAGGCTCAAAAACTACTGGACCGATTTAAAAAATTCTTTCACCATTTGAAAGCTACATTATCCACGAGTAACATAGGCTATATTTTATCCCCGTACTCCCACTGGAACGGGAACTACGCGGGTGAAACCGCGGGACGTCCGCTAGTATCAAATAAAACTGAATGCAAAATATTTAGGTTTTGCTCCTAAAGGAAAAGAACTGGTTGACTGAGCATTGTAAATGTGAATTGTATCAGAAAATACTTAAAGTTCCTGTGCCATGTAGTATTCAGTGAGAAATATCATTGACTTCCGGTTCAAAGAGATGCCAGTCGAAACGTCTTTTAATATTCTACGAATATTTTTCTTCACTTGGAATATTGCGTTTGCAACATTTTTTTTGCTTGAAAATATGAAAAGGATCGGTTTTCTTTTTGCCGTTGAACTAAGGAAAAATAAAGCTTACTTCTTTCTTTATCGTGTGGTTAGTATCTAACCTGGTGTCAGAGTTTTTAAGCCGCCCATGGGCCTCTGACTTGGCTTAACATGCCGTCGAGAAATATCTATATATATTTATATTTTTTTAAAGCTTACTCATTTACTGCGTTTGTTTAAAATGCATTTTAGAAGTGGCAACGCCGCCAGTCTCTTGGGCACATTACCAGCTGACAGAGTTGAGGAGGAGTTTTTCGATGCCCTTTTATAGTTTGTTGTAAGTTTATTTATTACTTAGTGTTTAATTAATTATGTAAATATTAACTACATACTGAAGCAATAAAAAAACACTTCATAGTAATTTTAGAAGTATTTTTAATTACTTGTATTTACTCATTTCAATGCATTTGTAACGCAGTGATTTTATTTTTTCAGGTACTTTGAACACCTTTTGACCGACATCAGCGTAGGAAGAATTATTCAGGCGGTGCAGAACTTTTGAGAACATAATGAACGCCACTGACTGTGATTTAACATGGATTCCACATACTGAAGCGAACTACTCTAAAAGTACAATTGTTTCGAAAAAAGACAGAATGTAATGTATGTACCGTTAAAAGCATACATAGATTTCATATGAAACGGTTTTTGTCCAGCGCGAATGTATCAAAGTTTGAAGCCAAACTGTCGACTAACTATTTTAATTTGTCTCGTTCTACCTTTCTATGCATGTCTTTGTTACAGAGAACATCCACAACGTGCCATTTTTTTTTAAAACATAACTTTGCGCACTAGCTGCAATATGCTTAATTTCATTCGAGCACCGAAAACCAGTGCACCAACATCAGAAAAAACGAAGTAAAATCCATCAAACAGTCGGACACCGTACAGCAAACTTTTCACGTTATTAAACAAAATAAACAATCATATCGTATTACATTTCCGTATAGGAACGAGGCTTTTGAGGATTAAAACGTCTGGTATGTACAAATATTTATCCCTGCAGAAATGTTGCATGAGTCTGCATGACGGTATGTAGGGTAGAGTAATAGAGTGCTCTTTCCATTTGGATTAGTCCCTAATGGCTACTCCCAAAAAGATTAAAATACTTATAGAGTAGACGTTGGGAATATTTATTATCATATAAAAATTTTATCTCGCACATTTTCGACTTTGACACACGAATGCTACCTGACGTGGGCGTATGACACCAGACGGAACAATTTGTTACTAATTACGGTTTTTTTCGTCTTGTCCCGTCTATCGCTCGTTAATATTTTAAAGTCAGCCAGCACCCTTAGCCAAGTTGACAATCTACAATCGTTAACGCTAGTAAAAACTATTCAAATGAATGGGAATGACATCATCTCAACGTTAAATCACGTCATCAACACAAACGAATAGAAAATTCGTAGACAAGTTTACATCGTTCAAAATGATAGAATAGAATGTTATAGTTTCTACAATGTTGATCGCTAAACTCTTTGGTAGGTACGCTCACTATAAACTAAAGTGTAGGTTTTTTCTACAGACAATAAAGAACGAGCGATCGAATCAGTCGCGTCAACTTGGCTACCAATTTAGCGCTTTCTACAATCGCTTACGCCGAGGCGTTTACGATAGTAGAAAGAGAATCGATACGAAACGTTTGTAACTTGGCGAGGGGTGCAACATGCTACATCATACAGCAAATTGAACCTGTGTGACGCTTGTTTCAGTTGCGAGGTCCGAAGACACATTCAACGGTTTTTGTTTAAAGCTAAGAGACGTTTTATGCCAAAAACGCTTTTCGAGCAGATCAGCGTTTCAGCCTATAAAAGTCTACACATCGGTGTAAGTTGAGTTTATTTACCTCAATTTCAAAGAAATACGAGTAAGTAAATATATAGATAATTATTACCTACCTATAAAATCCCGGAATGATTTTTAGAATCATTCCCGCTGCGTCGAGTCCCTTTATTGGTTTTGATGCATTGCCTTTGGTTTCACCCCGACATGACTGTCACAGAGTACAGTTAACCCTCGACCCTTTTTCTTCCCATGAAGCTCAAGGTCGGTAAGTATTTTTTTTTTATTTGTAGCGCTGCACACAGTTCATGCAGGTTCAAGTTCAAGCAAGGAGTTTAGATCCGATCGAAATTAAAATATGTCTTAAAATGTTATCTAAACAGAAATTTTATTGCAATCTCGCTACATATTACTTTTACACCGTTATGGCTGTATACGTATTTGCCCTTAATGTTTCTGAACGAAACATTTGTATTATCTGTGGTGTGGGTTAAAAGCCCGCCATCCGCTTAGAAAAAAAATCACGAATTTCGTAATATTAGTTGTGCTGACTAGTGTAGTAAAGCTGTATTTCATTTTTATTTGAAGTAAAATATCACAATTTCTACTAAGAAAGAAAATATTACTAATAATTTATCTCAAACAATAAGACTACACGAAAAAAAACGTTTGCCCTAATTTTACTAATTGTTCAGTGACTATACATTTTAATCAATAGTTTTTCTGCCCTATAATTTTATTTATTTACTCACAAATGTGATGAAAAACATTGTATGTATCACGGGCGGTACGGGAATTACGAACCTCGACTCAAAAAGCTCGAGCCTTTCTCGAGTTCTACTAGAGCCTCGAACGCAATGATATTCTAATAAACAAATATGTTATACACCTACAAAACCACCGAAAAAAGTGTGCCGCGGGGGAGAGCCAGCTCACATACACGCAGTGACGCAGAATAAAGGAAAAATAGGCCAATTGGCTCGTTTTCGAGTCTTCACGATTGCGCGCTCATAACATATCTGTTTAATAAAATATCATTGCTCGAACGTAATTCCTTACTTACCGCCCTTAATACACAATGTACTATTTCATTACTCATACTCGGAAAGTAGCTGTCTGAAGTTGCCTGAGGAGCGGGTTGAAAGTAATACTTTTCAGCCCTAGGGAGAACCGTTTTCAACTGACAAAACTGTCAAATTATTAAAAAAAATAGTTCTATTTTCACATTTCTATTGAACCATGTTCAACTTTCTATAAAGCCACTCAATTACAGCGCGATGTAAATTTCAATTGGCATTCATTAAAGAATATATATTTTTTGAATAACTTTATCATTTAACATTATAACCACTATAACATTATAATTGAGTTTCAACTATGTATTTCCTCAAAATAACAGATTTGGGCAAAATGTTTACCATTTTTTTTTCAATGAAAATAATAAAAAAAAAAAAAACGATGGTTTTGTAGGTGTTTAATACATCTGTTTATTAGAATATCATTGGCTGAATAGCTGGCCGGCAACAGAAAAAAAAAACAAATAGGCGGGAAAGCGGTAATCCGATCTTCATTTGTTTTTTTCGAGTTGGGAGAGTTATTTTTTCTTTAGCTAATTCATGTTTTTATTTTATACGTTCCTTGTATTCGTAATGAAAAGCACAGTATTTACCTCGGGTCAATGATATTATAAAGAAGATACGCCATGTTCATACGAATGGCGTTCAGATATCGTTGCGAGTAATTTAAAACTACGACAGCGATAGATAATACGGAACGTATAAGATAGAAAGAGATAGCTAGCTATCAAAGTGCAACAATTGTATCACTTTGTCCTCAACAATTTGTGCGTGCTAGTGCGATATCTACCTCTTTTTACTATATAATATCATTGACCTCGGGTTAAGACTTATTTAGTCTTTCGAGCTATTGGCGGTCTCGCTACGTTCGGGCGCGAAACCGTCTTGGCATTAAATAAGTTACTTTCTGCTCTAGAGTAACAAAGTACTATTTTATTGAACTAAAGCTTTTGTACAACATTCTAATATTACAATCACGACAATAAATCCCGTAAGGGTTGGCCTATGTTAGTTTACACTCATTTCTCCAAAATAATTAAAAGTAATAAACGACTAGCATGAACTTCCAGCAACTGAGTTTGTTAATCAAAAATTGTTTTTGTTAGGTACCCTGTTGAAATAATTAAATAGATTAGTTACTTTGTTTCAATCTAAAAACCGACCATTTGTGATCGTAGTGTTGGAGTTTGGCACCATTAGGTTACATTCTAGCGTGGCAGGTGGCAGCACTGGCAGCACTAGCTGTCAACTGTCAAATTGTCAGGTGTCAAGTCAATTAGCAGCTGGACACGCCAGAGGTTTGCCTACATCAATTAGTTTTTGCTACTTTGTTACTCTGTGAACTAACTCGGGATTAATTATATTCTATTAATGAAGGAATAGCGGTCCGCCCGGGCACATATAACTTTAATGTACATATGTTTTTAATTAGTAAGTGCGTTTAGCGTTAAACGTATTTAGTGATTTATGTTGGAAGTCTGAGTCTATCAACATTGTTGAAACCGTTTATCAGTAATTACTGACACGGCTCTTTTAATAAACACCTGTTTGTCATAGGAGTCACAGACAGCCCCCTGTGCCGAGCTTGCATGGAGGAAGCCGAGACAGCCGCCCACGTGCTTCTGCACTGCCCAGAGGTTGCACCACACAGGGCAAAATACTTCGTTAACCCAGGTACTCCGATATCGTTAACACCAAGGCGCTGCTGGCCTTTCTAGGGGAGTTGGGGTGGATCGCATAAATTTTACACCCGTACGCAAAATACGCGCTTTGGACATGGAGTTGCGGACACAAGCCCGTTATACGTTTTTTTACCACTTAAAACATGTATTAAACAAACAGACGTTAAGAATTGTGTATTTCGCACTTGCCGATTCGCTAATAAGCTATGGACTCCTAGTGTACGGGCGAACCTTTATTACATATTTAAGAGATATTAAAGATATACAAACAAGACTGATAAAGTTTCTAGTTAGTAAAAATGTTAAAGATAAGTGCAACAAAGAGTATGATAAGTTATTTCCCATTTGTAAAATTATTCCCACAGATAAAAAAGTAGATTATTTGGTAGGATTAGAATATTATTATAAGGCTGAATATAAAGTTAATGTTAAAAACAAGTACAACACACGTAGGGTTAGAGAGAACAGACTGGTTCAACCACAGATAACAAATTATTATGGTAAGAGAACATCTTATTTGGTACCTAAAGTGTTTAACAAAATAGATTTATTAAGAGAAAAAGTAAAAGTTAGTAAAGGATCACTTAAGACAAAATTAAAAAACTTTATACAGGATAGCAAACAGAACTAAATACATTGTACAAGATTTAAACATAAACGTATTATAGATATTAAAAGTATTATTTAAGTAAGTAAGGTGGTTAATTATGATGTAAAAGAGCGCCTCTCGCCATCAAACGTAAAAGTTTGGCGAGTTTAGAATTAAGCAACACCTCTGTATTAAAATTTCTTTAAATAAATAAGTAAAAAAAAAAAAAAAATACAATTCAATTATCAGTTACTTACTATATTCACATTTAATTACTGATTGACATAATCTGTTATTTTTTAGGGTTCCGTACCCAAAGGGTAAAAACGGAACCCTATTACTAAGATTTCGCTGTCTGTCCGTCTGTCCGTCTGTCTGTCACCAGGCTGTATCTCATGAACCGTGACAGCTAGACAGTTGAAATTTTCACAGATGATGTATTTCTGTTGCCGCTATAACAACAAATACTAAAAACAGAATAAAATTAATATTTAAGGGGGGCCCCCATAAAACAAACGTGAGTTTTTTATAATTGGTACGGAACCCTTCGTGCGCGAGTCCGACTCGCACTTGGCCGGTTTTTTTCGATTTAATTAAACAACTAGGTAACAAAATTCAGAGATTCTTTTAAAAATAGTAAAAATTTTATATTTTTCTCTCAACAAAAACAGTTTAATTAATAAATACAGGAAAAAAAAATTAAGCGGGTATTGTAGATAGAAATATATAATATGCTATTTTGAATTCCGAATATCACCCTTTAGTTTGCAGCATTCTATATTCAAATTATCCCAACATGGAGCATAAACAGCCCGTCCAACCGCGCATAAGAATAATGATGACCACCTAACAACGTCACGACCGGTTAGTTTGGATGCATTTCGCGTGCGAAGTTTCTCCCACACTGAATAAGGTCATGGAAAATGCTTTGCTGCAGCCCGCGTAACATGACCGCCGTGGAATAGTAGATTGTATGACAAGGGAGCAAAATAGTATTTTTACGGCGAGGGCGCTATTTTGATTCCAGAGCGAAGCGAAGGATTCTAGAATAGAATCCCGAGCATAGCGAGGGATTCTAAAATAGAATCCTGAGCGTAGCGAGGGATTCAAAGTACATCACCCGAGGTAAAAATATGTTTGCTCTCGAGTTTAAGACTCGGAAGCTATAAGCACTTAAGTCATTTTTTTTTGCATGCAAAAATTTTACAGGAGACTGTTTTATTCGATTGGTATGAAAAAAATATACTACGGTTATAGTTTTTAGGGTTCCGTACCCAAAGGGTAAAAACGGAACCCTATTACTAAGACTTCGCTGTCTGTCCGTCTGTCCGTCTGTCCATCTGTCCGTCTGTCCGTCTGTCCGTCTGTCCGTCTGTCTGTCACCAGGCTGTATCTCATGAACCGTGACAGCTAGACAGTTGAAATTTTCACAGATGATGTATTTCTGTTGCCGCTATAACAACAAATACTAAAAACAGAATTAAATCAATATTTAAGGGGGGCTCCCATACAACAAACGTGATTTTTTTGCAGTTTTGTCTAATGTTTTTAAATAATGGTACGGAACCCTTCGTGCGCGAGTCCGACTCGCACTTGGCCGGTTTTTTTATTATTTATTATTACACAATTATGAACTAGTTACTTAACAGAATATGGCTATTTAGGCTTTATTTATTATTTACTGAAATATCTGACTTAAGTTTCTTTGAACGTCAAGAAATTGTGACTTAGGTGTTTATTAACACACTATAATTACTTGGTTTATTTATTTTATTTTTTTGATTTTAATACAAACTTATGAATAAATAACATTGTTAATTAAATTTTTATAATATAATGCATGCATTAAAGTCGAAAACTAACAGTCACTCTCTTCTGAATCTTGTATATCTGGATCAACATCCTTGGTATCGTCAGTGGTTACTAAATTCTGATAAAAATTATGGAAACATTCCGGTATTAACATTGACATATATATTACTGCGTAAGGACTGGGTGGACCGCATGTTACAATGACGCCTCGAACGTGGTCCCAAAATGGTCTTCCCTATAGCGAACTAAACTAGAACGCGTTCGGCTGTCTTCGGGAGCGGTCGTAAATTTTACAAGCAAAAATGCCTAGTTGTGTTGTGAAGGGATGCGTGAACTACGACAAAAAGCACAATAAAATAAATGATAACATTTCTTATCACCGGTAAGTTAAAAAAAAATATTATATCAACTTCTAACATTATTTAAAACAATTTTCTTTCGTATTTGTCTCAACGTTTGGCAAAGACGACGCGAAGCCCCGTAAAAGTTAGACATAACTTTGCAGCGGCGCGCGTTTTAGCCGATGAAATGAAAAGATTTAATAATTCATATCATAAAATTAATTTTATATGTATAAAATATTTTTTATTGTTTATTACAAGCAAATTAAAATGTGTTTTATGTACTTACTGGTAAAAATCTATAAGTACAGTGAAAATACGTATTTAATTTTCAGATTTCCTACTGATTCGGTGCGAAAAATACCCGCTCTTACAAGGTTACGTCTAGGGGCAGACCACGCCGATGGACATCGTAGTTCATAGTAGTTCTAATAGATGGCGTTAGTGTTTCTGTATGGCGACCGCATTCGGCGAACGTTCTGATGACCGTATCTTTACTATTTAAATCAATGGGTATTAAAGACAAAAGTGATATTATATCACGTTTTTTGTCGACACTTATTGGTACTGGCTTGTCAGTAATCTGCATCAAATTAAATTCCTTATCTCGTCGCGTGTTCCGTTTGAAATTAATACTTTTAAATGATTCGTCTCTAGAAAGAGTGGTTTTGTATTTTATGACGCCGTACTCAGAGTCATAACTCAGCCACTTCACATCATGCCACTTGAAAATATTTCCATCATCGTCTTTTTTTCGGGCTACTAAAGGACCCTTCAATAAGCTAGCGAAATCAAAGAAATCATTTTGTCGCATTTCTCTCACGGTAAATTTTTTGCTACTCGATCTTACTAACTGCATCCAGTCGTGGGGGTGATAAATTTGTATGTCCGTTTTTTTCTTTTTTTTTTCAATAATTGCGTGGTCTAAGTCAACTTCCATATGTGTATGCCCAGGTATCATAAACTTGTGATGTATTAACTTCATTGAAGGTTTTACAGTCAACAAGTACGTGAACATTGCAGCTACGTGTGTGTTCTTGTTTTGTCCTCCACAAGTATCAGAGTATAAAATCACTTCTGAGATTTCTTCCGGTAGTTCTCGTAAATAAGAAAATAAACAAGAGGCAATTTGATTAGCACCGCGACCCGAAATACCCTCATGCCACATGTGGTGCGTTGACATTCCAGTTGCGTTGTCATGAATTGTAAGGTTGAAGGTCTTTTATAAAAGGCTACAGATGATTGTAATGCTGGAGTTGGCAAGCATTGCTGTAGGTCAAAAGTCAGGCATTTGATTCTGGTATTTGTAATTGCGATATTTTTATCACACTGCTTTTCTTTATACGCCATATCAGCGGCTAGCAGATGAGAGTTACGTTCTTTTTCAAGGGCTAATTTTGTGATCTCGTCTGTAGCAATATTTAATTTCATTTTAAACAGGTCGCATGTGTGACATGTGTCCACTTTTGGTTTTTTGAAACTTAAGTTTAATTAAAGTGAATTGTAATTTTTTTGTTGTTACGGGTTGTAATTGTGTCAACAAAAACTATACATTTGTTTTGCATATTGCATAAAAATGAAAGGAAAATATTCAAAACTTACCTTTATTCGCATTATCTAAGGCGAGATTTACTAACTTTCTGGCTCTTGAATCCATTATAAATACTGTAAATACACAACACCACTACGACCGTCACATCAAAACACTAATGAGGGAATACGTATTTAATTTTACGTCACCCACAACGTTCGTAATTTTTTTATCAAGCACTTCAAAAAAGCGAGTAAAGTGAGGGTAGTACTTGAAAATAATTTATTGACACCAAAAACGGATCACTGTTACCAAGTTACTTAAGTCAGTCGGTATAAGAGTTGAAATGCCGAAAAAAGTGGCGACACAAAACTTAAGTCAACTTAAGTGGTTTGTGTCGCCGCTTGATTTGTTGATACGACTTAAGTTTTATGGTACAGTCGATTGTTACGACTGAATGGAGTGACGGTGACTTACGTGCTTATTCCAGTCAACGGATAATACAAAAACATGGATGCTGTGACTTTTTATAATTTTGAGCTAAAATTGACTTAAGTGCTTCTGGCCGCCGCGTCTATACTCTACTTTTCATTTCGTTCTATGAGAAAATAAATAAGAGACACTTTTAAGTAATTAATGAATAAGTTTAATTTAAAAAATGACATGATTGTAAAAAAGGTCAATTACAAATTTATATTTATATCTAATACACTGGCGAAATTTTGAAAATTTTTGTCACTGTGTGTGTTTTGTTTGGGATTGATATAGTTGTGGATTTATTTATACACTAGCTGACCCGCGCAACTTCGTCTGCGTCGTCTTAAAATATAGACATATCGCTATCGCGGATTTTTTTCATTCCCTCATACATGATTATTGCGTAACTTTAACCGTTTATGCAGCGCTCGCAACGGAAGCTCTCATTTTCCCTGTTTTTACAACATTTATTGATTTATCATTGATGCTCCGCTCCTTTTAGTTGTAGCGTGATGAAAGATAACCTTCCTCGATAAATGGACTATTCAACACTAAAAGATTTTTTTTTAATTCGAACCAGTAGTTCCTATAATTAGCGCGTTCAACCAACCAAAGAAAAAAACAAACTAACTCTTGAGCTTTATAATATTATTAAAGATTCAAGTGGATAGCAATTTAATTTCTCAGATATTATATTTACATTAATCGCTAAAATAATCAACTAATGTTTTACCAAATAAGAGCTTCCTTCGACAGCCTTACCTACGTCTTCATCCTTAGACACTCGATGACAGTCATATTCTAGCTAGGTCGAAAGTTCTCATCAAAGGTGCAGAAAATCAGCCCAAACACGATTTTTCAATTTTAAATGGTAGGTATATCTTTGAGATATACCTACGCTAGTCACAAAAAGAAGGACCACATGTATCCGTGTATCGGACTTCTCTGTACAAAGTTATGCGGGGTCATACATAAAAAAATATACACTTCCTCCTTTTTGTTTCGTCGGTTAAAAAACCAAAGTTGGGGAATCTTAACACCGCGATTCAGAAAATGGAGTGAAATTAACAACGCCATCTATCGACCAAGATGTTAAACTGCTAAAATAGAATGCACGGAAATCATGCTGTGTAAAATTTAAAGCAGCATCATGTAGACTAATCTAGAGTACCATAAGCTATAACTTTTTTTTGAAAGCCGGTCAGTCGCTTTAAAAGTTATCCAGTTAGCACATTTTTAGTCATTTGTACCATATTTTGCTAATAGATGTCGCTGTATGTTACATTTGATGATTGTTTCTTCTTGAACACTTTATATTCATATATCTTTTGATAGAATTAACCGATTACGCTAAAACAAAAACTAAGTAATACCCCAAGATGCGCACAATGTTTATGTATAAAAGTTATCTACATTGATTGCGTAAATTTTAGGTGATGCTTGATCATCGAAACAGACAAACAGATAAACAGACAAAAATTCCAAAAATGCTGGAAATGAGTTCTGTTGGTTATCCTTTAAGGTGAATGCTTCGACCAGCCCGCGAAATTCAAATTTTCTTACGTTTTTGGCAAATTGCAAGCCAGTGCAAGGTTGTATGTTGATTAAAATATTGGACGCGATTGTAAGACGTATGTAGTTACAGAATTATAATCATCAAAACCATCAATACAACCCTCCAAGTTCATAAAGGTCTAGCAATGACTTTGACCTTGAAAAAATCGTTTCTCGACCTTTATGAACTTGGAGGGTTGTATTGATGGTTTTGATGATTATAATTCTGTAAAAACGTAAGAAAATTTGAATTTCGCGGGCTACCCTGGAGCATCAGCCTTAAGAGGGCTATTACAAATTTTCTTGTTTTTGAGTGTTTTAAGAGTCTAGCACTCAAATATAAGAAAAATTTTGATTTTTATTTTGAGCACTCCATAGAGAATTAATCAAACTTTCTCGGGCATATATCTTTTTTAATTTTGTGGCCATATCTAAACCATAATCACACTTCTAAAATCTCAGTTTAGTTTTTAGTTTTTTGTAGTTTTCATTTTATGAACATTTTTACTTCAGTCGTGTAGTCTAATTTCAATATGTAAAGTAAATGCATATCTAATATTTGGATAGGATATTACAACTAAAAATGGAAAAATAAAAAAAAAAAAATGCAAAAAATAAAACCGACTTCACAAAACACAAAAACGTTAAAAATAACTTTAGCTTCAGAAGTCGGTGACAAAAAAAAACTAAATGAATCAAACAAAGGTCACCGACTTCTGAAAATCTAAAGTTATTTTTCACTTTATTGTGTTTTTTATTCACTGTCACTTGAAGAACTCATTTTTCAAAACAAAACCATGAATTTCTAACAATTCATGAAAATTGACGAAAACGCGGTCTGTACTTCTGTAGTTTGCGCGTTTTTAATTTGATTTCTTTTTTTTATTCAGTCAGCGCGGCGGTCGGCGGCGGCGGCGGCGCGACTGGGCCGTCGTACCAGCCAGTCTTTATTCAAACAATATACGCGTTCGATTTCTTTCGGCGCTGAACACTAAGATGTTCCAAATTCAAAAAGTGCGCCGCAATTATCTTTGCGGCGCACTTTTTGAATTTGGAACATCTATAAAGAGGATTAAAAACTCATTACTGCCCACTAAAAGTTTCTTATAGAAAACACCACCTTTGGGTGCACTTAAAGGCGAACCAAGTCGTCCTTTTCGAATAGATGGGATGAAAACGGATTTTGTCGAAGAAGAACCGACGAAATGACAGATGAACAAAATGATATACTGTAAAGCATTTGCATTTAGTTATCTTTCATTGACTTGAATATGCCTGGTGGCCGAGAGAATGTCATGCTCACTCAAATGTCTCGCTGATGGTGGCGGGTGTGTCGGGTCATTTAGTTCCCTTCAATCTGGTTGAGTTGAATGGCGCCGATACATGCGTCATGTTCGTGTACGGGCGCTGTCAGTTGGGACTGGTCATCTCTTAGCTGCCATACTACAACAGCCCATAACGTCCACTGCTGGACATAAGCCTCTCCCATGCAGGGAGGAATTTGCCATAATCTCCACGCTTGGTAGGCGGATTGGAGATCGCAGTGATGAAAGACTAACAGAAAACGCTGCTGCCCATTCTCTGGTCTACGGAGGCGCAAGGTGTTCTGCTTCAGACATTAGTCGCCTTATACGACACCCGTCAGTGTAATGGGTTGGTTCTATTCTACTCTGCCGGATACCACACGGCCAAGCTGCCATGGTTCATTTTAATTACCTACTTTATTTATACACTTTTGATTTAATATTTTGCTCTGGACGCTCTTAATGTGCACGTCTTTCTACATCGTTCTCACATATATGTATAATCTCAACATGAATGATGTAACCAAGATTTTGTAACAATATTTTGATTTACAAGAGTGTCCATGGAGTTTCTTGCCCGTTCTTCTCCATCGAGATCTACGCTAGGGAATGGGCAACTACAGTACTTTCTCAAGTTATTATGTCTTGTGACTGGGACTGTAGCTTTGTTTTTTTTTTTGTATTTTTGACATTCAAAAGTCTAGTAATGTAATGGTCTAATTGAAATAAATGCTTTGAGTTTGAGTTTGAAATAAAACTGTCATTCTTTCTTCGAAGAAACCCGTTTCTAAAGTTGGTGCCAGTTAAGATCGCAATAGCGGTCATTGCCCTTTTCGTAATATCTCTTCTTACGAAACAAAACAAATGAACCATGTATCGTTTTTCATTAGAAAAAATGTTGAAGATCACGATAGATGACGATTCAAGACTTGAACAGGCTTATTTTCGGATTTCCAAGTTAAGGGGCCGGGGAGCGTGGATTTGTCCATACAAACGTAATACCAAAATCATTTTCAGTTTGAGCAAATTTCCACGTTAATATGCTGTTATTCGGAACAAGATGGTAATTACCTAGGTTTCTATTTTTTTTTTTTTTTCAAAGTACTTACCAAAAGCGAAATGCAAACAAATTGAATATATCACATTTTTACAGTTTAAATACGATGTTTTCATCTCATCTGTTCTATATTAAAAACGGTAGTATTTGTAACATTGTTCAAATGGAAACATGTCTTATATTGTTAAGTTAAATAATATTTAAAAAATTGGTTGCCTGTAAAGTCGGTATACGGGCGAAAGTTTTACGTGACAACGACTTTGAGTGGTAAAATAAACTTTTTATGTCTGTCTCTCTCGCTCTTAGGCGGGCTAACCATGCCCGAGTGGAAGGGACGCGTGCCTCTCACTCGCTCTCATTGTGAGCGCATAACGTGAGCGGAGCGTAACGCAGTTTCTTGAAGTGTCACCCGGCAAACCAATTTATAAGACGTTGTCACGTCAAAAAAATTGAAAAGCATTGAGTTTTCATTCATCATTTTTGGTATTACGGCACACATTCAAATTAATCACAAATGTTCATCGGAAGTCGTGCTATCGCATCAAGCATTGAGCTGGGGCGGGGCGCGGGGCACGGGACAGAACATTTGGATGTGTTGAGTATAGTGACAAATGTAAATGGGTGCGTGCGCACCTCGCCACCCGGCCGCCGGCCGGGCTGGGCAATTCCTTCGTCAATGTTAGACGATAACTTGATTGCATTGTGCGTGCGTATTTGTTTGCCAATTGCATCGTAATATTTCTGACACTTCTTGACCTATGCTACGGATTTGGATTTAGATTTGCCTTGTGATTTGGAATCGAGTAACCTACCTACCTAGTTATACACCCTATTCCCGCGGTTCGCCCACGCGATGTTGTCTCCGTGCGTCTCTAGACGCTGACACAGCAAAGGGATGTTATGACTTGTCTCTATGATAAGACGGCGCCTGCGAGTGTCCGTCTTAAAGTATGAATTAATTATAACCAGTCGATTCTAAGATTCAATTGTAAACGGTACAATAAATGTATTAATTTTATTGTATTTTTTTAATCCTCGCGTGCCACCAAAATCTTACTGGCGCAGCCGGTAGGATACTCGTACAGATCCTATTCGCAGGCTGTTGCTTTCGGCACGAAATCGGTCGTGGTGCGGTTTCGGATTCAGGACACGGGTATCCTCGGACCAAATAAATAAGTGAGTGGACACGGCGGCTCGTCGAGGATCTTCATAGCAGCTAACCTTGGAGGATATGGAGCAGAGCGGCGTGTGAGTAAACTTTTTCACTTTCCGTCTCTTCCCAATCTATTCCCTTGGGCTGTATTAAGTATATAACGTTATTCTGGACCAAATCGCTAGAATAGCAGTAGTGTTAACTGATTTTCGTTTATTAATAATTTTATTGCTCTAATTTTGTGAAAACAATATGGCGGAAATCCAAATCATTCCAAGAGATATTTTGTGTATCATCCCCAAGTTTGAAGGGGAGGAAAAATTGCTTAACCTATTTATAAGTAAGTGTGAATATGTCATTGCGCGTTTTAGAGGCCAGGAAAACCCGGCCCAAGATTTATATGTGTTTCATGCGATTACGAGTAGGATCGCTGGGAGAGCTGCGGCTCTACTCAGTGAAAGAGAAGACGTAGATACCTGGCTAAGTGTAAAAGAGTTGTTCATCCAACATTTCGGTGACCCGCGCTCGGAAGAGTGCGTTGCGATTGAGTTAGACACTTTAAAAATTAAACAAGGAGAATCATACTCAGATTTTTGTAACAGGGTGCAACAAGTTCGAAGCACCCTTATGTCAAAGGTTAATAGACTTGCCGATGTTAACTTAAAACGAGCCAAGATGATTATCTATGATGAAGCGTCTCTTAATGTTTTCTTGTATAACCTACCTGAGGACATGATACGTATTGCACGTCTCAAAGGCTGCACAAACTTGGAGCAGGCTCTGACTATTGTAACAGAAGAAGTGAATTTCTTATTTCAATATAATGCCAAAAATAAGAAATCAAACCCACCACAGCAGCAACAAAATATTAAACAGCTGTCACCCTTTCAAGGGCCTCAAGGTTTTAAGCCTGTTTTTGTCCAGAACACGAACCCTGCACACAATTTTAAATTTGGGGTTCCACAGAATGTAGGGTTCAAACCTAATTTTTATCCTCAAAATAAATTCACTCAGCCATACCCTGTCTCTGGCTTTAGGTTTGGTAACCAGAACCAAACGCCACAGCAAGGCCTTAAATTTGGGGTACCACAAAATCCACAAGGAGGGTTCAGGTTAGGTAACCCTTATCAACAAGGTTTCAGATTCGGTGGTAACCCTTACCAGCAGCAAGGATTTCGGCCCCCTCAAAACTTTAATAGACCGTCACCTGGGTTCACAATGAACCAACCAAATCAGTCCGGGTTTGGCATTCCGCCACAACCACAAGTCCAGAAACCACAAAATAATACTGATGTATCTATGCGTACAGCAGCCCCCGTGAGACAAAACATGTTATCTAATCCACGGGATATGGATAACGTGTTCTATAGTAATGAGTTAGATGCTTTCGACGGCTATAACGACCAAGCCTGTTACGATGAAAATTACCCATACATTGAATATGTAGAGAATACTGAGAACGTTGATAATTATTTCGTAAAGTCACCTGAATTAGCTATCGCTTACCCGGAAAATTTGGAAAATAAAAATTTTCCCGAACCAGCCTCGAAGACAGACCACCCGAAGTAGTTCAATTAAATTGTGATGGTATATTGAAGCTACCACACATAGAAATCCCAGAAATAGGATCACGTTTTATGATTGATACTGGCAGTACTAGGTCTTTTATAAGTCCAGCAAAGGCTTCTCAATTTTTTTCTGATTATAAATACTATGAACCATTTGAGGTCATAAGCACTCACGCGCGGAGTAGACATGACGAAGTCATACACATTCCCCTTTTGAAAACATTCAAAAGTACATCCAAACATAAGTTCTACGTCTATAATGTAGATAGCCGATACGACGGCCTAATAGGATCAGATCTATTAAAACAACTTGATGCGACAATAGATATGAAAAATCAAGTGTTGCGAACGTGTGACACAGATATACCCATAATCTACAATCCCCCATATGAAATAAGTCTAGAACCCCGATCCGAAACTCGTGTGAAAGTACCGACAGATTTGCAAAATGGTGACGGAATAATAGAGTTTGGAAAGGACGTGCGAATGCCTACAGCAATAGTTAGGTGCGCCAATTTATTTGCGCATAAAATGCTTCTCAAGAAAAGGTAACTTTGACTTTTTCAAAACCATTACAAGTTCAGGAATACAATTGCGATGAATGTGAGGTTAACAACACCTCTGACAATTTTGACATAGATAATTTACTTAAACAAAATTTATCGAAATTACGTCTAGACCACACGAATCGAGAGGAACGAGAATGTATAGAACAACTTTGTTACGAGTACAGGGATATATTTTACTGCGAAGATATACCACTCTCCTTTACAAACCATGTAAAACACAGCATCAGAACGAAACACGAAGACCCGATCTATGTTAGGCCTTACCGACACCCTCCTACTCAAAACGAAGAAATACAGCGACAAGTAGATAAACTTCTCAAAGACAACGTCATCCAAGAATCACACTCCCCATGGAGTGCCCCAGTACATTTAGTGCCCAAAAAGGCAGATGCCTCTGGCGAAAATAAGTTTAGGATGGTGATTGATTATCGACGGCTCAACGAAATAACAATAGATGACAAATACCCTTTGCCCAACATAACGGATCTGTTTGATAAGCTAGGAAAGTCAGTCTACTTCACTACGCTTGATTTGGCAAGCGGATATCACCAGGTAGAGGTAAATAAAGCTGACCAACACAAAACCGCTTTTACCACCCAGTCAGGGCATTATGAATTCACTAGGATGCCATTTGGCCTTAAGACAGCCCCGGCTACCTTTCAGAGGGCTATGGACAATGTGCTCAGAGGTCTTCAAGGTATACATTGCTTAGTATATCTTGATGATATCATCGTGTACTCTTCTAGCCTTCAAGAACACGTGGAAAAATTACGAAAAATATTCGATCGACTAAGGGAAACCAATTTTAAGGTCACCTTAGACAAATGCGAATTTTTTAGACGAGAAGTTCTTTACTTAGGACACGGAATAACAAAAAATGGCCTTAAGCCAAACGACGATAAAATTCGAGCGGTACTAGAGTTCCCTCTACCGTAAACACCAACTGAAATTAAGAGCTTTCTTGGTTTGATAGGGTATTATAGGAAGTTTATACGGGATTTTTCTAAGATTACGCAGCCCTTGACATTTTGTTTAAAGAAACGAAATAAAGTGGAAATAACAGACCAATATGTAGCGGCCTTTCAAAAATGTAAAGAACTATTAGTCAACGCCCCCCTATTACAGTTCCCTGATTTCACAAAGCCTTTCGTGCTAACTACAGATGCGTCAAACTACGCATTAGGCGCTGTCCTTTCCCAGGGACCCATTGGTAGTGACAAGCCGATTGCATATGCTAGCAGGACTTTAAACGATCCTGAAACTCGGTACAGTACTATCGAAAAAGAGTTATTGGCAATCGTATGGGCAACCAAACACTTCCGCCCATACCTGTATGGTAGGAAGTTTACCATTTACACCGACCATCGACCACTAGCCTGGCTCAATTCTATCAAGGAGCCAAATAGTAAACTCACCAGGTGGAAACTACGTTTGGGAGAGTTTGACTATGATATATTGTATCGAAAGGGGTCGCAAAATAGCAACGCCGATGCGCTGTCGCGTATTAAACTTAACGCCCTCGATAACGATGGGAACGAATCCATGAAAGCTAATGTAGATAACAATGAGCGGTTACAAGACTATATTCAAGAGTTAACCGGTGACATTGAAAGATTAGGTAGGCAACATAACAGGGAAGCCTCACGGGGACGTAGCGCTAGTCCGATCCTGATTTCTTCGGATTCAGAAGCAACCTTGAGCAACCCCTCAATAGGCAAAAATAGACCTCGATCCCCATTTTCAGTACAAAGCCCAACTAGCAGTACCATCACAGCTTCGGAAAGACCAACGAGCAGTAGTACTGAAACTGCTCACTCAGCGCTAGACACGGAAACAGACGGCATTCCCATTCTGAGCGAGGCAATAGATTCTAAGCCTAACCAAATTCTTATCCACACATGGAACCGAAACGAAACCGCTGTTAAGGACCTTTCGAGGCACAAACAGAGAGTTTTGGAAGTCCATTTACCTGTTGGGAGACCGGACCTAATAAAACAATTTTTAATAGAATATACCAGACCAAAAGTAAAACATTTCATTTATTTTGAGGACGAAATCCATCGTAAAGATTTTACGGAAGCTATTATAACGCTTTTTAAGAAGGGTACTGTGAAGTTTTTTGAATGCACTATGAGAGTAATTTATGTAGAGGACGAAAACGAACAACGGGACATAGTCCTAAAATACCACCATGGCAAAACTTGCCATCGGGGTATTAAGGAAACTTTGGTACACTTAAGACGCACCTATTTTTGGACTAATATGGATCTTACCGTAGCGACACTGATTAACGCATGTGAGGCGTGTAAACAAATGAAATACGACCGAAACCCACTAAAACCAGTATTACAGTTAACACAGACTCAAACGAAACCCTTACAAGAACTTTTTATCGATTTATTTACTATAAAGGGCACATACTTCCTCACTATCATAGATGCGTTTAGCAAAGTAGGGCAAGCAATAGAGATTGCAAACCGTTCGACACCTGAAGTTATTAGAGCCCTTATTAGATATTTTTCATTCTATGGTGTTCCCGGAAAAATTAGTTCAGACCCTGGTACGGAATTTAATAACGCTTTAATGAGAGATACGATGACCTTTTATAAGATCGACCTACACATAGGTACGCCACATAACCCAAACTCAATGGGACTCATAGAAAGGTTCCACTCCACTATTCTAGAAATCTACCGTTTGGCGGAATATGAACACAAAATGACAGACGCGGCGTCCGTCATGACATATGCGGTGATGTCATATAATAACACTATACATTCCACCACAGGCCTCACGCCATTTGAGGTACTCTTCGGTCATACGGAGGCTTCCAGTACATTTAACGTTAATTTCGATAAACACTACACACAACAATTAGTGAGCGAGCATGTTAAGCGAACGAAGTATCTTTATAAGTACCTAACAGATAAAATCGTAGCTAAAAAGGAAGCTAGTAGAGAGAAACGCGGAGGAGAACAAGACTTTAATATACAAGACGAGGACGTAGTATTTATAAAAGGCGTGAATACTAGGAGGAGCAAAGATAAACCGCGTTATGAGAAAGCGCGCATCTCCGGAGATGTTGTTAGAAATGTAGCACCAGTAATAGTCCGAAACCGTAAATCGAAAGTACATGTTAAAGACATCAAACGCCCTTCACAGGTTCGTCCTTCTGCTGGTCCAAGTTCTCAGGACCCAGGGCCTTCAGCTGCAGCAGATTCTTAACAACCCTGGAGTACTACCTATCAAGGAGGGACAGGCGATTGTTACCTACGATAAGTGGACTATAATTAAGGTTTTAGATTTAAGTTTACTATATGATGATTTAGAGTTTAATTCAAATCGATATACTGAGTTGGAAATGCGGGTTCAGAATAGTGTTAACGAAAGGGATTTGAGATCAGACTTCATGAATGCAAAAACACAAGTAGAAAACATTAAGAATTTAACTACCGAAAAATTCCACCAGCTCGTTCCTTCAGAAAGAATGAAAAGAGGCTTGCTAAATCCTATTGGTTCATTGATTAAATTTGTTACCGGGAATTTGGATAATGAAGACGCGATTAAGTATGATAAGCTGATTACGGAAATAAAAAGTAGTCATAATGTTGTTTTAAAGAAAGTTACTCTGGTTGCCGAAATGGTGGATGCCCTCGTGAACCTTACAAACACTACCGATAATAATTTCATACAGTTTGATGAAGCCATTTGGGAAATAAAGCAATCTTTAAATGAAACGAGAATGCAACGAATTGACAACGACTTAATTAATGTATATAATTCACTTTTACACAATTTCCAAATGCTCTACATAAAACTGGATGAGATTGAAACTGCGGTAGCTTTTAGTAAATTAAAAATATTACATCAGTCAATTTTAGATAGCGATGAATTGTTAAAATTGCTAATGATTATAGAAAAGTCTGATAAACTTGTATATCCAGTAAACCCTGAAAACCTAGTTAAGATTGAACAAAGCATAGAGTTGAAAACATATTTAAAAGAAAATCAGATAACATTTATTATGAACGTTCCATTGGTACGAGATGAAACATATACTTACTATAAAGTCCTTCCCTTACCTGTTATTAATTCCCTAAACCAAACGCACCTTATACTGCCTAAATACCCCTACCTGTTAGTGAAAGGGTTGAAAACCAAATCGCTCTCCCAGCCATGTGCTGAAATCGATGAAGCTCGCTTTTTGTGCTATGAAGGAGATAGACACCTACCTGTGGAAGATAGTTGCGTCGCCGACCTGATGAAATTCAAGGCTAATACCACCTCTTGTCACCTAATTCCAGTCGAAATTAATGAGATATTAATAGAGCCCATACAACCAAACCGATGGCTTCTCTTCACTAAAACCACCGAATTACTCACGAAATACTGTGAAAATGAAATAACTCGTCATAGTATTACAGGACCATACATAATTACTATGGATGATGACTGTGAGGTGCGAATTAAGGAGATATGCTTAAAGAAACACCAGCTAATGGGTAAAAAGATAACATTTCCTAAACTACCGATAATTCAATTTCCTGAAATACCAATGTTAGCACCGCTACTACAAGAGAGAAAACCCGTCAACCTGGATGGAACTGAGCTGAACAATCTTCGTTTACTTTCGTACGTCCTGAAGAAAAGTGATAGTGAGATAGTGAGCAGTGTTAGTGGAAATGAAGGAATAGTGAATACGAGAAACATTGGCTTAGGAACTATACTCCTATATGTAATCATAGTAATAAGCATATTTACCTTTTTATTATATAGATTTCGTATCAATCGAAGTCATCAGACGGAAAATGCACCCTCTGATAACTTCGAACTTATGGAGGGAGGAGTTATACACCCTATTCCCGCTGTTCGCCCACGCGATGTTGTCTCCGTGCGTCTCTAGACGCTGACACAGCAAAGGGATGTTATGACTTGTCTCTATGATAAGACGGCGCCTGCGAGTGTCCGTCTTAAAGTATGAATTAATTATAACCAGTCGATTCTAAGATTCAATTGTAAACGGTACAATAAATGTATTAATTTTATTGTATTTTTTTAATCCTCGCGTGCCACCAAAATCTTACTACCTACTTTATTACGACTTTTGTTTTGTTTACGGACTTCGATATTTGCTTACGATTTGGTTAAATTTAGGTTACAAAACAGGTACCTACATAAACATAATTATATAAAGGTTATCAACATGGACTCCAAACGTTGGGATGTATCTCACAGTAAGTATCTACCTACCTTTTTGTTTTCATCATTTTTTTAAACTCAGACCAAGAAAATGCCTGCCTACCTACACATATTTTTTTTCGTTCATAATCGAAATTACATTACACTGGGTTAGTACATACTGAATTAGATGTGTTTAGGATTCAAATGTCCGACTAATAAGTTTCATTCATAATCATAACATAAGGGTACCTAGGTACGAAGCAGTAATGCTAGAAAAGGAGGTGGCGGAACGTGAGAGGGAGAGAACCTCTCAACGTCCCGGCCGCCGCGGGAGACGCCCCGGGCGTCGGGGGCCACCACCACGTGGCCCCCGGCCACCGTAGGCGCGGGCCTGTGGACGGTGAGCTATGGGCTAGCTCGCCGTCCGTCCGTCTCATAACATGACGACAGGCCGTGTCGACGGCGCGTTCGTGTTCCACGCGCGCCTCAAAGAGAGTCAGCAAAAAGGAAGGGGTCCGTAAGGACCGATGCCTGCCGGGGTTGCGGGACTATTCGAAAGAGATACCGTGGCCCCGGAACACAAAGGGCGATGAAGGAACATGGATGGGTTTTAGTCAGTAAAAGTCTGACACTCCCTCCTGCTCCGCCCAGAGCGGGAGGGGTTATTTGATGATTTCCCATCCGAAAAAAAAAAAAAAAAAAAAAAGGGTACCTAGGTACCTACCGACTAAATAAATATTATGTTTTATTTTACAAGCTTTGATATAGTTTCACGTGTCCCGATGGTTGTCTGTAATCTGTAAGTAATCAAATCTTGCAAGTAAAATTTGATCCACTTCCCGATTACCTATTGAGCTGAAATTTTGCACGCATATGTAGGTATATCGCGTGACAATGCTATAGGTGGCCATAGGAATTCTATAATGTAACGACGTAACCCCATCGAGTTTGAACTTGTTTGATTCGTCGTGACGAGTACTTTGTCTTTAGGGTCCAGGGTCTGATGGACGAGCTAGAAGGTGTCCATGGGAACTCCGTTATAAAACGACATAACCCCATCGAGTTTGGGCTCGTATGATTTGTCTTGACGAGTACTTTGGTGCTAGGTGGTATCCAGGGTCTGATAATGGAGCTGGAAGGTGGCCATTGGAAGTCCGTAATAAAACGACATAATCCCGTCGAGTTTGGGCTCGTTTGATTGATCTTGAAGAGTAAATTGGTCCTAAATGGTAATCAGGGTTTGATGAAGAAGCTGAAAGGGGGGCAAAAATATCTCCGTAATAAAACGACGCAACCGCTTCGAGTTTGGGCTCATTTGATTCGTCTTTTTGAGTACCTACTGCCTACCTACTGCCTACCTACTGCCTACCCACTGCCTACCCACTGCCTACCTACTGCCTACCTACTACCTACCTACTGCCTACCTACTGCCTACCTACTGCCTACCTACTGCCTACCTACTTCCTACCTACTGCCTACCTACTGCCTACCTACTGCCTACCTACTGCCTACCTACTGCCTACCTACTGCCTGCTTACTGCCTGCCTACTGCCTGCCTACTGCCTGCCTACTGCCTACCTACTGCCTACCTACTGCCTACCTACTGCCTACCTACTGCCTACCTACTTTTAGGTTCTAGGATACTTATGCCGGTTTCCTTTCCTCACGATGTTTTCCTTCACCGTTTTGAGAGCAGAGTTGATGAATTACACAAAGTAATGCGCCTGCCTGGGTTCGAACCTACGACTTAGGTGCGGGCAGTATTATAAGTACTAAGTCTATGGGCGCGGGATAAATACAACACACGGTATATCGTCACATCCTCGTCAGCGCAACGATATACCGTGTAGCCTAAATTGTACTTTATTTCCATGCATTTTGTATGATATTGGAATGGAATAGGAAGCCGCCCGCGCCATGTCCGCGCCCGACGCCTCTTGTATTTGTCCCGCGCCTTACTGTTCGTAAGTCGGGGCCACCACTACTGAGCCACCAGGGGGTCTAAAATGGCCGCTTTATCAGAATCGTAATATGAATCACGTTAAAAATTTAAAATTCTTAAAATGGACTTTAACCTCATAAATATAAAGTCCATTTTAAGAATTTTAAATTTTTGACGTGATTCATACTAAGATTCTGCGTGGATTCTGCTAAAGCGGCCATTTTAGACCAGCAGTACGTACTGTTATTTCAGATTTTCAGGCGAACCGTATACTTATTTGTTACCTACATTAGTGGTATAGAAAGAGTAGTAAGTAACCCAGATTTTTTTTCAACAAAGCCTAGATTTTGAGTTAATCTAACATTTGAAATAAAAACATTGTAGACAGATTTCCTAAAAACGCATTACTATTCTGCACATATACTAACGATTGCACAAAGTAACTAACAAAAATAAAGCAAATAATGAACATGATAACTACTAAAAAGGTAAACACCAAACACTATTAACACACGCATAGGTACACTCTATTCACACACGCTCACGCGCGGCTACGCAACGGGCCGGGGAGTGTGAAACAGAGACAACAATATTTCAACGTGTTTTTGCCTTCGCTTCGAATTGCAGTTGCGAGCGGACGGCGCCGCACTCTTAAGAACTTTAGTAAATGTAGGTGGGTCAATGACCGCTTTTGCGATCTTAACTGGCACCAACTATACGTTGGTCATGCTACGCGGGCACGTGTGATTGCTTTATAGTTTAAAGTAACTTCATTTGTTTTCTACCAAGCAAGTTGTTGTTGTTGTTAGATTCGTTTCTAGGAACTTTGCACTAAGAGCTACCTCGTAGGTACCTAATAGTAGAGCTTCGTTGACACTATATTCATTATTCGTAAAATATAAAATTACAATTATAATAATAACTCTTCTATCCTCTCCAGCACACCAACCGCGCTAAAAAAAGTCAGACCACGCCATACCGCGCATGCTTGCGAAAAATTTGCACGTAATTTGACACTTTATATAAAAACATTTGTCGATCGCAAACTGCAAGAGTTAGAGCTCTAGAAAAATTACAGTGAATAGCAGAATAGATAAGGAAACTGCTTAATTAAAAATCAAGACATACAATTATAATTTGATACTCCAAAAACAATGTAGAACTTGAAAAACAGTGATAAAAACGGATATGTTGCTAATAAAATATTAATTTGATCAAAAACTACAAACTTTTTTATACTAGATTATATTACATTTCCAATAAGACCTTAATCTCATTAATATCTCATTAGCATCATATCAAAATAATTATAAGAAACTATATATATAAATATAGTTTCTTATAACTTAAACAAACAGTGATTATCTATATCTAACTATATAGATAATCACTGTTTGTTTACATCTGGAACTAATTATTGTCAGTCGCTGTTTGGACGAAAAAACACACAAAACTACTTGTTTTTGGTGTAGATAGTTGAGCAATCTAATCACCTCACTAATTAAGCACTATTTTTCCCATTTCACACACGTTTTAATCACTAAATCACTTATTTCTTCACACTTCACAATCAAAATAGGTAATTATACCTACGTCATTTTCACAGGCGTAATACTGCAACTTTGCGATTCGAAACCTAATTTGCGTTATCACAATACGATAGTACAACTTCTCACGAACATTTAAAGGAATTACACTAAAAAACAATAACAAATACGTAGCTCGTAATCACTTGAAATGTGACACTAATGCTAACACGACGCAAAAAATGGCGCGGTCTGTTGACGTAACTTTATTTATGTTATTTGACAACTTGTCAATGGAGTAGAGCTGTGATTTTTGGTACGGCGTTTGGAAATGTTATAGAGATGTGAAATAAACTATTGAAAACATGAACAGTGCAAGTTTTAGTCGATTTTTTATTTAAAATATCTTCATCAAGCCGCGTGCAACACATGTGACAAAACGCGGTTAAGCTGATAAGCAATTGCAACAAGTGTGACAAAACGCAGTTGAGAGGTAAGATGGTATTAGGGTTAAACAGACCTATATACGAATTAACAGTAAGCATTGTATTTATTTATGGACTTTTGCAGAATAGCAACCCAACACAAATTATGACCAGTCAATAGTAACAAAAAAAAAAAAAATACCATCCATCATCTACTAAGAGACTAGACGATGTAAACCAACACCCATTAGTATCGAAATGGATCCCCTCTATGAACTCGTTTTGTTTTAAAAATCGTTAGTGTTGGGTGATGCTTCATTTACTTGCTGTCAATTCAACAGGATCCGCAAGCCTACATAGCATGGCTACATAGTATGGCTTTTAGCTACGAACTTCAACGGAAAATCCATTAAAATCTGTCAAAAATGATGCAACTAGTTACTAAAAATATTGTATATTCCCTGACCACGTTTACCTTACGGATGGGAAATATAAAAATCGTCAAAGAGAAAATTAATTAAAATATGGCAAATTATGTTTGATGCAACTGGTTTTCATATTCACTTACAGCCATTTTAATAACTGTATACTAGCCGGTTTCGGTAGGTTGCTATCTCTTTGACATTTTGATTACTTGATGGTTAGAAACAAAACGTCACAGAAAAGCTTTCTTTGATTTTTCTATGAATCAAGTGACAGGTAGGTAACACGGATAGGATATTCTTTGTTTAGAGAAACACCGGTGGCTACGGAAGAAGGCACATTAACCAACATTTATACGTAAGTACTGAACAAATACAATCCAGACTGCATTTTCTTACAACGCTGTGAGCTAGTACCAAAATTTAATAATCCTGCGGCATGGTAAAATGAAAGCGGTTTGTGGTTCATAACATCCTTTGACATCAAAAGTTCGTGTTTATTTTAACACAAACCGTAGGTCTGATGGGTTGACGAATTTCCATGAAAACTTTTATCCAGGTATCCTTTTAAGAAACGATTTTTGAAAAATTCGAAATTTTTGTTTACTTTGTAAAACAAACTGCAAACTGAAGTCTACACAAGCTCGGCTAGCAACCACACAGCACTTAGATAAAATAATTGCGTTTAAAGTTTTCTTGTAACTTGTAGGACTTGTAATAAACTGCCAAAAATTTAAACTAATTGCCGAAATTTTGATTACACATTAGTTAAGAGCCTATACTACCTCAGATTAGCAACTCTATTTGTGGTAGTTCAAACTTCGTTTGTAATACTGTTAGAATAAAGTTCTAATCAGCTTGCACTACAAAGCGGTTGTTACGTCAGTCACTGCGGCCGAATAGTGCGAAATGAGTGGTTTTTATTCTTTATAAAATCCAATTTTCGTCTTTTGGAAAAAATAAAAAACATAAGACCTGCTTTATAGTTAGTTCAGTTAGTATGCAAAGTTTCATGATCTAATTTGAAGTACTTTTTTAATACCAGTGGTTTATTGTTCTCATCATCATCATCATCATCATTTCAGCCGAAAGACGTCCACTGCTGGACATTTATTGTTTATTGTTCTATTTGGAGGTAACTTTGGATTTTTTTTCTATCGAGAAAATTTTATATAATCGTGTTTTCGCCAAACATAAGACCTAACATTAATCCTTAACATTACCATATATTTATTTCAAAATGAATGTTGCAGTATTTTAGGCGTAACGGAGGATCATGCTAAGCCATTTGAGGTAGTATAGGCCCTTAAGGGACGGTCCGGTCTTTAACATCAATAGTGAAAAGTTTTTATTCTATTTTATTTACAGAAAAGTATTTAATTCATTAAATCAATTTAAGATTGCTTGATATATCGATTACGACAGCAAACTCGTATTTACACGACACCTGAAAATCTTAGATCTACATTTCACCCACTTCGTTTACTTCATAAAACTTTTTTTTTCGACTTTTATTAATATTAAGTGCCTTTATAAAACCTCATAAAATCTGTATTCTTTCCTTTCTAATTATACAAAGTAGGTTAATGGTATAATCCGCTCTAATGTTGCGAGGAATCATGTTGGAAACGAGCGCACTAAGTTAATGAGACGTTGGTTACACAGCAAATTAAATTATGACCAGAAACTTAAGGGAATAGAAAAGCTTTACTTTGCCATCCATGAAACTGACTTTTACGAATAAAGAAACACGACACCTGCTGGTTAAGTGAATTTTAAAATCGTTTAGAGAACTAAACGATTATTAATCGTTTAGATAGATAAAGTAAAAAAAAAGAAAAAAAACAGTAAAGTTAAAGTTAAGTAGTGTAAAGTTTATTAAATTTGTGCATTTAGAACCTGTACTAGTAGCAAAAAAAACAAAAATAATACCTATTATTCATCATCTGCCTAGCCTTTTCCCAACTATGTTGGGGTTGGCTTCCAGTCTAACTGGATGCAGCTGAATACCAGTATTTTACATGGAGCGACTGCCTATCTGACCTCCACAACCCAGTTAGTACCGGGTAATACGATACCCCTTGGTAAGACTGGTTGTCAGACTTTTTGGGCTTCTGACTACCTAACGACTGTCAAAGATCTACATATGACAGCCGGGACCAACGGCTTAACGTGCTTTCCGAGGCACGGAGGAAACTCGGTATGTATGGGTGGTCACCCATCCACAGACCAACCTAGGCAAGCACAGCTTAACCTAACGATCGACCCGAGCGGCTGTTATTATTTAGCCACGAGCTCCTCCAAAATAATACCTATTATTGAGCCATCAAATTCGATACAGTAACCTATATTTTAATAATAGTAATAGATGGATGGCACTTTAACATTTTCTCGTTAAAATGGTGGTACAATGTCATAGCGGGTAGGTACTGACTATCAAAGATAATTATAAATAAATCTATACCTATTATATACTCAGCCTTGGTTAGTGCTAAATGCAATCCCTGAGAAAAACAAAACACATCAGAAAAAAACACCTGGCTGAAACAGAAAAAAATATAAAGAAGAAGCACTTACCTATAAGTGTCAACATCATGGAAGTCGAAACATAAGCCAGGAGGATGATACCGAGGCTGTTGACAATGGCTAGAGGGATGGAGCGCTTGGGGTTGTTCGCTTCTTCACCGGTGGTGGCAATGATGTCGAATCCAATGAAAGCGTAGAAGCAGGTCGCCGCTCCAGTGAATACCTGGTTGACAAGGAAATTGGATTTAGTGATATTACTCTTAGGACACTGACTTTTTTCCATACATCGTTGGACCCACATTTTAATAGACTGTTACAAGTTCCAATTAGTATCAAATATTAGATAATAAAATAAAACTTTTTTGCCAAAAATAAAACCGACTTTAAAAAAAACAACAAACAAAAAAAACACAAAAAGAAAAGGACAAAAAAATACACTAAAAGAAAAACAAAAAAAAAAAACTAAAACAAAACCACAAAGTTTTTCTTTTAGTGTATTTTTTTGTCCTTTTCTTTTTGTGTTTTTTTTGTTTGTTGTTTTTTTTGAAGTCGGTTTTATTTTTGGCAAAAAAGTTTTATTTTATTTTTCCATTTTTAGTTGTAATATCCTATACTTACAAATATTTGCTATGCATTCATTGTACATGGTTAACAATACATGTCATGGTAATAGGCTTATCCCCAATAAATGGAACATAACATGCCATAACTGTCGAAATCTGGGTGTACTGTACACATCTATATACCCCTCAGAGCAAACAGGTGTAATTTTCAGAATCGGTCCACAAATGGGAGAGAAATCAGGTAAATTGTACACTTCTGCGTACCCCCTCAGAGCATACAGGCGTGATGTTCCGTCATGATATTGTATAAACAATGAACATCCAACCGATTGGAGCTATCACAACAGATTTGCCGTCACTTTTTGAAGAGTTCCATTGTATATCTCCGAAGGTCAGCATCAGATCTTCACCAAATTAAAATGGGACCACCTCAAGAGTGTACTCTATCAAATGAAAAAAGAATTTTGAAAATCGGTCCACAAATGGGAGAGAAATCAGCTACAATCAAAAAAAAATAAAAATACATACACACGAACATATAACCTCCGCCTTTTTTGAAGTCGGTTAAAAATATCAGCTTTAAGCTGATTTAGTTTCTGTTTCAAAATTGCATAATCAAGATTATCATGGTTATTAATGTTAGAGGATGAGTTATTTTAGCAATGTATTTTATAATTATTAATCTACTAATGTTCAGACGACTAATAATAGTAAACTCTTTATGTAAGTTTCCATTACATAAAATAAACCAACTTAACAGCAGTGCATGATATACTGCAGATAATGCACCACACATAAATGTACCTATACATATATCTCTGCAAATAATGACTTGTTTAAGTAGATAAAATATAGTTTAAACCGTAGGCATGTACAAAATATTGTGTCGCGTGCCAACACCAAGGTTCGCCAAGTTCCAAGATGTGAAGTAATAACGTCATGAGCTGCTACGGAGCCAATGACTTGAAAACGCAACTCGGTGATTAAATTAATTAATTTTTATCTTACAAGCTGGAATTTTTCCAATTTGTGTAAGAATGAAACTTCACTTAGGCTTCACTGTCCATAGGTCAAGTTGCTGCGCAGCTTTAATATTTTCTTAAAAAACCTTTTAAGAAATAACCGTTTGCCTTTCCTTAATTTTATTTTTTCCTGCGGTCAAAGTCAACCTCTTCAGGTTCACCGGGCTTCTAAATAAAAGAGGTCAATTTGAATTAATTAACTGTACCCTGCGGCCATTAAAAGTATCAACAGTAGGAAGAACATTGACTTAAATGGAAATGGTCATGAAAGGTCAAAATTTTCAGATTTATTTGTATAGTCTTTGACTTCATAGAAAATTACGCAAGGCATTATTCTTGTAAGTAAATATAAGTGAGTCAAACTATAACTGTAAACACGACTTTGCATAATTGGCGAGTATGAGCCATCGATAATAATAATGCGAGTGCAGACAGACAGCGGAGACACTGATGAAGTACTATCGACTAGCGAAGAAGATCTTGATATTACAAAACGTCGTAGAAGTTCTAACACCACGCAATTCAAAAATAGCATTTTTATATCCTGGCAACGGTATAATACCATTTCATAATTTGTAATCACTTCAAACAGATACAGACGGTGATAACCCCTTGATTCCGATAGGCTGAAACAACGTGTCTCAGCCTACGCCAACGGCATTAGAAATCAAAATGTCAAAACCGCCAAAATATTACAAAGGGACGTTAGAAATACAACGACGAAAATGTAGTTTTGAAAATATTATACGGCAAAGATCGTTCCAGAAGACATAACTATAGTGAGTTCAATCATTAATTTTGATAGTAACAAAAATGTTCAGACGTTCACCGCACAAAGTGACACGTGGTTGCAGTTTCACCATTGCAATAAATCTTTTATAAAATATAAGAGGATTGTGTGTGGACTGAGTCCCTTTGTTGGACTTTCATTGATTAATAAAATAGCTGTTACAATTTGTTGCATCAGTGCAGTATATACAATATAGGTACAAGTATCAAAAGGTGGAAGGAATTACAGGGCGTCGAAAAATTCCTCCGAATTGCCGTCAACTGGCAAACTGCGCAGTAAACCGGCAGCATTGCCACGTTTGATGGCAATACTGGGCACTTTTTCCCTTTTGATACTTGTACATAACATGTAACTAGGGGTTTAACTTTCGTTTTCTCAATTTCATACCTGGTATTTTAATAATCTCACGGGTGTGATCCCAGTCCAAATTCTGCATTTGTTTGTAAAGGGAAATTATTATGTACTGTAGTTTATGTATATTAAAGTTTGTTAATAATGTACAAACCTAAGCAAAATTGCAGTATTATTTCCATAATATTCGCAGCTCTGTTTCGTCCGTAGATATTAAAAACATATCAATTTTGTAATAGGATCATGTTAACTACATAATTACATGAATGCATTTCCAATAAAATTTTCTCGTTGTATGCAAATAAAGTCTAATTTGGTTCAGTTCTTCAAAGACCTAAATACTGTTTCTATTCCTTACATTACGCAATGATATCTTCTATTGTAAATGGGTCAAGAAAACTTTCAATATTATGGTTTCATTTCACATTGGAACTTTCTATCTCTCGATATTCTCGTTACTTTGTTTAATGTCTGCTTTTTAGAAATAAAACACTCATATTTTATATCAAATCGCTGACAAAGAGTTTACATAAAATAGTGGAACTAAGAAGGTGTATGGCCCAAAATGCGTCATAAAAATGTGGACTTATTACCTATTACAATCAGTAATCCCACAACATTGGGTTATTACTGTTTTAAATACTTTATAAGGTTCAATGAACTTGTTATGAAATAATTGCAATGACCCTAATGCACTGATGGGTGAGATACACTTGCAATGTTATGAAAAAATAGCAATAAGACTTGGACATAACACGATAAAGACCAACCATCAAAACTTTAATTTGTCAGTAGGTACACCTATAGCCACCACTATAGGTGTTACCACCAACAGTTTATGTGCCTAACCAAGAAAATGTTTGATCTCAAATTAATATTAATAATGCATTTTCAAAAGCACAAGGCTATCTCTTCCAGACAGCCTTTGAACGGACTAAAAGGTAAAAAGAGATAAAAGCGCAGACTTACCTACGTTCATAACATCAAACACACACAATGTCTACTTACCCAAGGTGAGGTGTGCTACGTACATGTTTGGGTTTTCAAAGCCGCAGTCTTATCGAATATTATGTGCGGGAAAAGCAAACAAGGAGCGGAGTTTGACGATTAGATAGAGCCGAATGTTAGCCGAAAATATGTAGTAATTGCATCGGACCAGCTTTGTTGTTCCACAACCACTACTGCATTGAACCTGTCGATGCAAACATGTGGTATGGTCTATGCGGTACCCACTGGCTCTTTAGTAAACTGATACCACGCAGGCGGATCAGTCGACGTAATGAAATTTTGAATTGGTCAACTCGTCCGTAAATTATAAGTGCTTGCAAGTTTTAATAGCAAAGCTATTGTCATCCTTATCGTGTATTATTGTGGATAGCGGTCGCCAGTAGCGATCACGATAAAAACCTTCAGTTATATTCAAACTTCCGAATCGTTGTCTTCGTCCGGTGACCGAGATTGAATGAACGAAACTTTGGTCTAGTTCGTTCTTTGAAATTGAAGTGACCTAAACTCATCAATCAATTTATTGTAGTTTATGATATCTGTGAACCAGATATTTGAATTGAAAAATGAAGCTGCGTTTTAGCGATAAGAACGCCCGTTATATCGCTTATGTAATAATCGTCATACCTACCTGCAATTACTTTCATTAAAAAAATTGAGACTATGTAGCTGATAATAATAAATAGGTAACTTATCTATCTTTAAATACATTTTTCAATAAGCAGATGAATGCAAGACTCTTGCGTATTAATTTAATTTATATTTATTTCTTGCAAGGTGCAATCAAGTGTTCAGAGCAGTCATCTGCATCATACTACCTCCACTTTATTAATATTGTACATGGCAGCTGCTGACGCCGTAAACGTTTTAGCACCAGTAATAAGTACATAGCCTTTATGACTTCCATAGGCGTTGTTAGACGGGATACTAGGAAAATAATAAACGCCGAGTACGATTGTCAGCTTGTCACCCGAGTATAATTTTATTACTGGCTACAGCTACGGGAAAGATCAAGCCTGGCCTACATTTCTGGGTATAAAATGCCTACAAATATTCTGTCTGGCTTATATTCAACCTATTTTTCGTGTCGGCGTCACATCTTTGATAACGATCGGAAAGGCTGAACATGTCAATGTCCCCGTAATTACATTTTTGCTTTGTCTACTCCGAGTGGAACAGGGAATGTTCGACGACAAGTAAAAATCAATTTGTAGAATGTATGGGTATTGACTGGTGTTCAACTGTCTCTGGAATCTGAATTCGATCGACATAGATGTGAAAGTCCGCGATAGTTTTAAAAACAAATGGATAGCGATTTAGAATAGCGTTTGGTCACTTGTTAAAATTTTCTTATTTTTTGCAATGTTTGGACCATTTATCTACGGTTGACTCACCTAAACTCAGTATTACTTAGTGCTTTTCTGCGTTGGGTATTGCTAGCTGGCGTGAGGAGCGTAGGCCGAAGGCCGGCGGAACAGCGACGACATTTGTGACAGAAAGTGGGTGTGTAATGTAAAATGCGACCATAGCGAGCGCGCGTCACATCATAAGAAAAATGAATTAATGGATTAATGAATAAACACTTTTCTTTTTTTTTTCATTTTTAACTATCTCTGGAATCTGGAATCGATCGACATAGATGTGAAAGCTCGCGGTAACTTTAAAAACAAATAAATAGCGATTTAGAATAGCGTATGGTCACTTGTTAAAATTTTCTCATTTTTTTAAATTTTTTGAAAAAAAAATGGGAAAATGTTAACAAGTGACCATACGTTTCCACATAATATTCAGAAATATTATCACTACTGTATTGCATAAGGTCTTATTTTGCAACAACAAATCGTGGCAGAAAAATCGCCTCTATGACAGATCTGCTGTAACATTATCTGTTTCTGTGTAACTTTCTAAAACGATTCTATAGATGTGGCGTCTATTGTCTTATTACCGTGGTGTGACTTGTATCTACACTTTGAAGTTAAAAAAAGAAATTTTAGTAGTTACTCACTCCACTCCATCCAAAAGGCAGGAATCCGTTATGCTCAGTCCAGTTGTCAGTGTCAACGTAGAACAAGCCGGCTGCCATGATGAACACCCAAATGCTGAGGTTGATGGCATTCAGCAAGTTGTTGAAGAAGAGGGATTTCCTCACACCAGCGACTAACACCAGCATCATCATCAAGGTAATTGCAGCAGCTAGAACATCAGGGGGTTTACCTGTCGAAGAAAAAAAGGTCTGGTTAATTTCTTAAATGACTTCAGAATAAAACTGCAGTAATGTTTAACGGAAAATTGTTTGTACACGTTTAAGAAATTTATGCAGCATACAATTCTTAGTTTGTTTTATATGAACCTAATGTGTTATTAAGGTATTTTTTTTATAATAGGTACTTAAAATCACCAAAATAAGAACGTGTAAGAAGTTATTACCTTTTTAAATTTATAACGTTTTCTTGCAGCCTTTTTACTTACAATTGAAATGGATATTGAATACTGCGGATAATTAATTAATGGATATTAATTACTGTAAGTCTGACGCCTAGAATGAATGGTGATAACGCTTGCGATCACTAGATCAAAGGGGCAGTCACAATGATGTCCATACTAATTTTAATACGTTATTCATAACTAGCTTCTGCCAGCGGCTTCGCCCGCGTGAAGTTTGATAATTGTCCCATGGGATCTTACTACCGTGATAAAAATCCTAAGTGTTGTTAATGCAGGTTAAAAACTATGCAAAATTCCAATCCATCCATACTCACAAACTTTCGCATTCCAGGTAATATTATGAAGTTTAGTAAAGTTTCAGTCAATGCTACTGAACAGAGAAAGAATAGTAGATAGATATAGAACATACATCCCCAGCTGTTCCCGAAAGGGAACATAACAATGGCTTTTTAATTGTCTCTGTAATTACGGTAAACAATACGTTAACATAAATAAATTAACAATGAAAGAAAAGTAAATTACTAAAATTACAACTCACATGTAATTTTAGTAATTTACTTTTCTTTTCTTTCTTAAAATAAATAATTTAACAATGTGTCAGCAGTTTATTTGCAGACAACAAGTAATTTAATTAAATTGTTGTTTGTTATACTTATTTCTTGGAAAGCATAACAAGAAAAAGTAATCTTTCGTGAATACTCTCATAGAAACTCAAACATCCACGACACACGTCTAGTCGTCGACCCAACTCCGGTGTCGATATCAGTATAGGATTCAACATTACCGGAGCGCAAACCAAGGGAGAGTAATTAGAATGAGATACTGTGTGTGCTGACCGTACATCTAACAATCTGTGTCCACGAGGCCTTTTCTTTTTCGGATGGGAAATCATCAAATGACTCCTCCCGCTCTGGGCGGAGCAGGAGGGAGTGTCAGACTTTTACTGACTAAAACCCATCCATGTTCCTTCATCGCCCTTTGTGTTCCGGGGCCACGGTATCTCTTTCAAACAGTCCACGAGACCTTTTTTTTTTTTCGGATGGGTAATCATCAAATGACTTCTCCCGCTCTGGGCGGAGCAGGAGGGAGTGTCAGACTTTTACTGACTAAAACCCATCCATGTTCCTTCATCGCCCTTTGTGTTCCGGGGCCACAGTATCATTCCGGGCAATCACCTCGAAGGACACGACAAGCCAACAGCAGTAAAAAGTAATTAGTTGTTAAATGTCGCCAAGTCCCTAATTACGAAATCAACTATACTTATTGAAGCCAATTATGCCGCTTTAGAAAAGCTTAAACCCGCTCCAAAAACCTGTGCCCAATATGTATGCAAGTGATTCGTCAATTGCTATCAACTGCTCTGATTGGTTCATGACAATACTCCAATTCTTTTAAAAAGCATCCATTGAAAAGCTTTCAGAGTTCGATTTTACATCGGTCCCTATCTACCCAACAAAGGGATATTAAAATCGGAGTGAATACTCCAAGGCTTTATTATTGTGAAGTTGACTGAAGCGAAAAACGAAGAGAAGTTTTGTTATGAGAATATTATTTCCAACTACAAGATAGACGCAGCGACTGGCAATAAATTATGAACGCCTGATTGGTTCTAAAAGTTTTAACTATCAATAAATAAAATATAATTATACTTCTAGCGTACCCTAGGCAGTAAAACTAGAACAGAAAAAAAAAAAACGATTTTCCGATTCACCACCCAATCACCATCCTAGTTAGTTATCTTCCACATTGTTGACTAGCTAATATTTTTATCCGGTTTTTAATAAAGATTCTGGTTAAGTAATAAATAATCTAAATGGTAATAATGGTAATAATCTAATTAGTAGTATGACAAACCGCGGCTTTCAGTTGTGCTTCTATTCTATGATTCACCATTCACCAAGATACGTGTATGAAGTTAGTATTTCAATCATGAAATCCAATCTGGGTATTGAATAACGTTTCTATATATTTTAGCTATAGTATCTGATGGCCTTTGTGAATGCATAATATTCTGATCCTCCGTCCGCACTGCAAAGCCGTATTCTGTATTGACAACAGTTGCGAAATTGTATGTCCCGTTGAGCATGTACGCAGTGCTCGACGAGACACACAATTTTGCGCAATTTACACGGAACAGACACACAATCGCTTTACGTAGTATTCTGGCGTTCAACTCAAAGTAAGTTGGAAAAAGTCTGCAAAGGGACGAGGAAAAAAAACTACAAAAGAGTCGGTCGTATGCAAAACTCGTTCTTGTCTACTAACAACGATGTCATCAGGGTTTTAGGAATCCATGTATTCAAATTTAGCTGGAATAAAATGTGTAAAGCTGGACTTATGTAAAATGTGTTAATAAATAATGTAAACGACTACAGATTAGAAAAGCTAAAACGATTGTACCAAAAATACATTTTAAATATACAAGAAGTTTTCCTAAACAACAATGACCGAAAGATCTCTTCAGAAAAGCAGTCCGAGCGGACGTTTAAAATGGTCGACAAAAGTGCTGGAAAAAAAAGAAACACCGTGACTACGGGCCCTCAGTTCATCTCAAAAGGCAACCACACGTAAATAACTTAGGAGCGTAACACCTTTTGTGAATACACGAGTGCACTAGTGCGAGCGTGCGATACAAAAGAAATGATTTAAAAGTACTCGTTTCATATATAAACTTTTTCCCAACTATATTAGAGTTAGCTTCCAATCTAAACGGATGAACGACAGACGGGCAGATGTATGTAGTTATGTATGAATGTATGTTTTGTATTTACGTATATTCCTCTGTAGCGCCTAAACTATTCATCCGATGTTGATGAATAAGGTGTCAATCGATTCGCTATTATGGAACAGGTAACAATCAACAAGGTAAAATCGACTCCTCCTGATTCGATTTTATCTTGTAAACCCCGAATTTAATTAGAGCGCGATTTTCGGGATTTTTTGTGGTAGTATACCACAAAAATTCTTGTTTTAAGAATTTATTTTATACTCAAGAAAACGTTATTTTGCTATTGGTACAGATTTAATTACCAGGCAACAGGTTAGATGATTGTTAAATTCTATGATAGTGACCTCTTTCTGAAGAAACAAGCACGTACATCATGTGATGTCATGATAAGCTCACTAACTCCTCATGCAGTGAAAATTCACTTAAGGGGTAGCTCTACACCTCTATTGCCATAATGGCGCTTAAGTTAAGCGCTCAGCTCACTCCACAAACGTTAGCGATACATTTGCCAAACAATTGATGTTGGCGTTGGCTAACCGATACAAGTTGGTCCTGTTGGGTGTGACATAAGTTTAAAACTTAAGTTTGTGAAACACTAAACGCGGGGACTTGAGTCGGTTTGAATTAAATATGTCGCCCTTCAAAGTTTCTTAGTAAACTTTCTGCAGGTGACTATATCGCTCTCACCTCATGGTTACGCCCTGCCTGCTTAGCATGAACGCCGTAGAAACGAAAGAGACTCGACAAATCTTCTGTTCATCTGTCATTGAATCGACAAAATGACAGATGAACAAAACATTTGTCGATTCTCCTTCGATTCTACAGCGTTCATGCTAAGCGGGCTGGTTTCGATTGTAGGCGATGCAACTACCACAATACATTTCTCCACTGTCACAAGTAAACGGCATGAGGTACGTGGCCGCTTGCCGAGGCCGAGCGGTGAACATTTGCGTGCGGAAAAACTGATATATAAAACCAAACTATTACAGGGTTTTCAGTGTCGGTTAAGTAATAATTTCCTTTTCGATTTGCAGTCTTATTGGAGGTAGGATGTGGCTTAACTAATACTTTTATCAAAGCAAAGCAACTTGGATTTCCTGGTGTACCTAGCTTGGTACTGTTATGGGTATTGATTGCGAACTTAAAATGTTCATAGGATCAAGCTACAACTGTCTTTCTTCAACTGTTATATGAATGACTATCATTCAGTTTCTTTAACAATTTATTGTCCGGACTGCACCCCATAATTACTTTCATTAATCCCTACCTATTTTGATCGTCCAATACTTTGTTAAACTATGTATATTAATCAAAGTACAACATATTGAATCTATTTCATCGCTCGTCTATAGTTTCCACCGCAATATTACAGCCTACCCGCGGTGTGTGAATCGCTGTGGTTGAGTGGTGTGTGTATGTGTATGTGTGTTTTATGGAATTGTGGGGTGTAGCGGTGTGTGTATACCACAAATACACTATATCATGCACGTTTTTGCTGTCCCGATTAAGCTGCATGATAACGAAAACTGTAAATGAAATGGAAACTGCAAAGCCGAATAGTTATGTGGATCAAAATATCGCCTGCACGGGACTATGTACGAATATCTTAATACTGTTTATTATTTACCAAATGTAACTATAACGTATCTGCCTTATATTGCATGAAAGTGAAACCCCGAGGCAGAGGTAGTCATTTGGGGACGAAATGAAAGGCTATCAGCCTTGTTGGTAAGAAGAATTACAATATCAGTATGAATGGAAAACGGGAATCCTTGGGAAGTGTTGATAACAGCACCTAGCAATAATATAAAACAAAACTAAGTTGACTATAATATAACTTAATACTACTCATTATGTCCTTTCATGGAACGTTAAACGAAATGTTGAGTGATGAATGAGCTATACTTAGAACTGAAATATAAGTCAAGCTAACAGTTATGAGGAAGCAATTCGCATTTAAGTAAAGTTTCATAGAATAACGAGCAGCCGCCGCCGGCCAGAAGCAAAACCTTGTTAAAGTCACTTTATTTCTCTGTCATTGCTTGTTGCATTATCACTGACCTACAAGGCTGCAGCGAGTCAGTTTATTGCCTTCACGGTGCAGTCAATTATTGTTCCATTTAGAATTGAATTCAGCCAGACGATGCAATATGAAGATAATGTTGCGGAAAATTGGATAGAAATAACTGTAACCCTTGAATACGACCGTTCCAGCAATACGCTTGTTGTGGCAGCGGGGCGGCGGGGAAAACGAATGACACAGTGTGAGTGGAATTTGCAACTTACGGACCGACGCGCGACGGAACAAATGAAACGCGCACATGGCTTTATAATACGTCATGCGTTGGTCGCATTCCAAGACGAACGCTAAATGTGCGTACAGACTATATAACATAACATTGCTATATAACATGTTTCCGATAAAACGGACACTAATAATGTGGACGTGTTATAAAGCACAAGTTATATAATATGTAACATAGTCTGTACGCACCTTAAGGTGGAAGCGCCGAATAGACCGGGAAATTAAAATTATCTTGGGTTTTTTGCAAATTGTAAGTCAGTGTCAGGTTGCATGTTGATGAAATATGAGTCGCGTAAGTAAAACGTATGTAGTTAAAGAATGATTATCATTAAAATCATCAACACAACCCTCTAAGTTCATTTCACCCCATTGAATGTTTTTTTCATGAAATAGTTGTTGAATAGATTTAAATGAACTGACCTGCAAATTACAAGAAACCTAAGAAAATTTGAATTTCGGTCTTTTATTTTTTAGGTTCGATGTGTAATTATCATGATGATTATACCCTGATAATTACTTAAGATCTTTATAATATCAGAAATTATAATACACTAATTAATTAATTTCACGTGTATTCGAACGCGATTTTCCGCTTCCGAGCGTTACCATTATAAATATATTTTTTATATAATATTTTAGTAAATAAATTGTCATTATTAAATAAACAAAAATTAAGGAGATCAATTTGTGATTAGGCATGGATAATTATCCCGGTAATTTCGAACCCTGCTTATTTTCCTATACCTAAGTAAGTAGGTTAATAATACAGTCGACTGTAAATTGTTAATTTAATCATCAGGGTATCCAAAAATCGCCTGATCAGACGTAAGGATGTGTATTTGATTCGATGTTAAGAACTACTCAATGAAACGTTAAATTGAGTTGACGATTAACCTTTTTAAACTCAAATATATCAATCAGGGCCGCTACATACCTCTGCGGGTTGACACATCGTGTTTCTTAATCAACAAAGCCCATCCGAAACAATTTTAAACATATATTGGGCTTTCATTCGTGCCGATCAGCAAACTAAGTTCGGCATCACCCATCGCTAAATCATATTAGGGTGCACGCTACGCCACGCGCCGATCGATATATCCCGAACGCATTCCTATTCAGAAGATTTCAAGGCTCTCTTAATTTTAGAAGCAAAGAAAGTATGTACATTATATGAAGAAATTTAAGGTTTTTTCTTCTTTATTAAGCTGCACAAAGTTTAAAAAAAAAAAAACAAGAAACAAACATTTTGCAATCATTTGCAATATCGAAACGTAGAAACTGACGGAAGCAATGGAGTTACCATATTCAAAAGAGTATGAAATCTCTATCGATCCGAGCGCATCAGACCTATCAAACACCTACACAGGTAAATACTCATAGCTGTGAGCCAGGCATGTTTCTTATGAGAATATTTCCACAAGTCCGTCCTACATTCAGGGAATGCGCGTTAAATAAACACTTAGCCTAGAATCCTAAATAATGGTGTTCATTCTTCCACAGACATTTGACATATTAAATTGTTTAGGTGCGATCACACTGGTGACTTGCGGCCGAGTTAAAAGTGAGGCGAGTGTAAAAAAAAATACGTGTAAAATTGTCCTTTACAACCAATTGTGGTGAAATCGATTTCGGTTAACTCACATCTCATCCGCTAAGAGCTTCTCGCCTCGGTTTCAACTCGCTCGCAAGTCGCCAGTGTGTTAACGCTCTAACACATTTATATCTTGACCGGGCCCTCCTCACAAGTGCACTTAGCCCAGTGAGAGTTGTGTCATATTTATAGCAGATTATGAGGCGTCTATACACAAAAGGTATTGTGTTTCAGCGACCTTGATCTTTGAGATTTTCTCCGAATAGTTTTCTCATTGATAAAAGAAAACCTTTTCTTTTCTAGACGTTTTATTTAGAGCGAGAAAGAACTAGTGATCATTCTTCTTCCAGTAGAGTGAAAGGATTAGTCCGGCAAACCCCATGCTAAGTGCTGTCTGTTCAGAGTGCGCTGAGAGCTTGGAATCGCATTACAATTTAGGATTAATGCGGTTCGAGGCTCCCATAGATACTACTCGTAGTGTGAACTGTCACATTAGTTTGCGTCGTTAACTCCAGTTGTGAGACCCCTCACCGGATTAAGATAAAGGCTGCTGCAATGTGAATGTGCCGCACCGCATTTCCGAAATCTTTCAACACAATTAGGCTTCTAAAGCAACCATCCAAATTTGTCCAGATATGTCTGGCTTTTGGCCCACCGACCGGAATTTCTCCGGCCTTGTCTTCTGATTTTGGTGCAGATATTTAGAAAAAATATAAATTCAAGTAGTTGGTACTGAAAAAGCATGCATAAAACGTAAAGCGGATTTATTAGCAAAAGGCCGAATTTGTCAGGACTTTGAAAATTTTGAAAAGGGAATTCCCTTCTCGAAATTTTGTATGTACAGCACTTTCATCCAATTTGCATGAACCATCGGCCCAACGCATATCATAGCCGTGCCGCATAGTGCTCTTTGGTATTTGAAATTTCGATAACCTTGTAGCGTGGGCGTAACTAACTAGGTTTTGTGAGTTTTAGAAAAGGGTCCTGCTGAAATCGTTAAAATTAGGTTAACCTATCGAAAAAAAGAAAGGGGTGATGGTTGCAAAATTATGTACCCTAAAATATTACTGGATTTCGAATAAGTAAGCAAAACGGCAAGCAATATTACGACAAACTTAGTATGTAAGTACCGTCTTACGTATCAACATCGAAACTCGATTTCAGCGATTTGCGTCATCCTGTAACGTTGGTAGAAGTCGGCTACGACAACTAACATGGATGAATGCTGCATTTAAAGTAGGAAGATATTTCATCGGATGCGTACATTTCGTATTTTAAAATACTGTTCACTGTGTACTGTTCTGTTTTAGGCAAGGTTCTTTGCAGATAGTGTTTGGAGGTTTGAATTGAAAAACTCATTTAAAACTAAGTATCTCTTTGTTTATCATGGAAGCCCGATAATGCCATGGAAGAACGTGTTTTTGAGATATAATTCTATACAATGATTACTATAAGATACTGTTACTGACACCTACACTACTCTTAGTTGAGACTTCTCTTGACTCAAGGGCCACCTATGCCACGAGTTAAGCCACATGAGTAGATATACCTACTCTACTCATGTGGTTAAGCGTTGCCATACAACGTGGCAACGCCGCCGCGCCGACCGTATCTGTGGGACGTTGCCAGTTGACAGCGCTCAGTAGTTTTTGACGCCATATTTAGTTCATTGCCGGAAAAAACGGATATTCCGACAATCTCAAGGGAATCGATATTTTAGGGTACTTCCCGTTGACCTAGAATCATGAAATTTGGCGAGAAGCAATGTCTTACAGCACAAGATTATAACAAGATTATACGGAACCCTCGGTGCACGAGTTCCACTCGCACTTGGTCAGTTTTTTTTTATGATAGACATGACTTGATCCTGCAGCCACCTCAATGGTTAATAGTAAGGACACAAAACTCGCGGGCCTGTGGACGGTGAGCTATGGGCTAGCTCGCCGTCCGTCCGTCTCATGACGACAGGCCGTGTCGACGGCGCGTTCGTGTTCCACGCGCGCCTCAAAGAGAGTCAGCAATAGGAATGGGTCCGCAATGGCCGATGCCTGCCGGGGTTGCGGGACTGTTCGAAAGAGATACCGTGGCCCATCAAAGGGCGATGAAGGAACATGGGTGGGTTTTAGTCAGTAAAAGTCTGACACTCCCTCCTGCTCCGCCCAGAGCGGGAGGAGTCATTTGATGATTTCCCATCAGAAAAAAAAAAAAAAAACAAAAAGTACACAAAACTTTGTAGACGCGTTCAATGTTGATAGATAAACCAAATTTTCTTGTCCTTTTAGTAAAGCTAGTGTTTTTGTTAATAACAGTTAATTTTAGACTTGATAAATTGAACCTTAAAAACTTGGACGTGAAAAATTGAACCTTAAAAACTTGGACGTATGTAGGTAAATGTTGTAATCATTAGCAAAGTTCGAATATCAGAGAAATAGGTCACCAATTTTATATTACATCGTATACCTGGAGTCAGGTAGGTACCCTCATTTACCGACGATCGTTTGGGTACGGTTTCGGCTCGAGCAATTTTAAGTAGCCAACAGAAAGCTCTGGAGATTTACTACAATTTTTTGTAACATAGTTATAATACCAGAGGGCCTCTTCTCATGCACAGCACTAGAAGGCCAGAATATTAATCACCACTTTTACTCAGGCCTCAAATCAGATGTATTAATTTAAGTTCAGCACTCCATTCGAAAGATTTTAATGGAAATTTGTAATCATCATCATCAGCCTATTAACACACACACACAGGCCTCCTCTGTAGGAGAGGGAATGGGCTATATATCCACCACGCGGGCCCAGTGCGGGTTGGTAGATGTCACATGTCATCGAATGTTTGGTTCTAGGACATGCCAGTTTCCTCACGATGTTTTCCTTCACCGTTTTGAGAGCAGTGGTGATGAAATAAATTACACAAAGTAATGCGCCAAATTTGTAATACATTGCTTTATTTGTTCCAAAAGTTAGTCGGCTCGACTGTGTAAAGAACGAATTGAATGTTGTTTTTGTATGTTATGCAAAACCCCTGCATGTTTTCTCACGCTGTTTTTCTTCAGCTCAGAAAATAAGTACATATCAAAGTTCCGCAAATGTAACAAGTAATAGATAAGCTGCTTAGGGATGCGGTTCCGTATAAGAAGCTTGGCTGGTCTAGACTCGGATGCTATTGTAACTAAGCCGGTCTGTGCTTGAATAAGTCTATTTAACAAGAATCCTAGCATATATTGGTTTTTTATAGCCGTATTTCGTTTAAATTGGCCTTATGTGATCGTTTCTATACGATCTTGCAAACAACACAATGGATTTCGATGGTGTTCTCATCATCCGAAGAGAAACTTACACAGTCAGTTTAGCGTTACGGATGTCTTCCGTGATTTTCAATTATGGTGAGCTCCCGATATTTCGACGCTGTTGCAAGCGCCTTGATCGCGGGATGAACCTAAGATCTTTAAAATTAGATTACCCATAAAATCTCACAGTATTAATATGTCCCTAGCAAAGCAGGGCGGGTCACCAGTAATCAATATGTGTATTCCCTTTAGTTTCACAATACTCAAAATCATCAAAATGTCTGCTTATATTCCGTTTCAGTAACAACTATTTCATAATATTCAACTAAGGAGAAGATTTTAACTTATTGTCCTTAATTTACGTTTAATTTTCAAATAGTGGGTGGCTGATATTAGCCTCAAAGTTCGTTAATTGTAAGCGAAATTTTAGGACAAGTGCTATTAACAGAACAGCCTTCCTTAGCCAGCCTTTGTGACCTTCCCCAGAATACTGTAAAGAAATAGTAAGAACTTAATGAATTCAACTTGTAAAATATAACACTTTGTTGAATAATCCTTTTGTAGTATTTGTGTAAGTGAAACACGGAGAGGTCGCACATTTCGTGATTAAATATTCAACACGTTTCAGAACAACCGCGGGTTGTAAAGTGCTCGGTTTAGAAAGGAACATTTAATCTATTTTTAACATTTTAATGTGTATTTTGGTTTGGTCATGTTAAAAAAAAGGATGAATGAAAGGAGACCTAACAATAATGCAATAAAGCAATGGTGAAAATGGAGTGGATATCTGATGGTGCCGAAAAGTTCTGGAGTGGCGACCGCGAACCGGAAGACGTAGCGTTGGAAGGCCTCCCACTAGGTGGACCGATGACCTGGTGATGGTTGCGGGAATCAGCTGCATGCGAGTCGGGACCGGTCAATGTGGCGACACTTAGAGGAGGCCTATGTCCAGCAGTGGACGTCTTTCGGCTGAAATGTTGATGCTGATGATGAATGGTGAAAATGTCGGGAGTCTATTTGAAGGAGCAGATGGCGTCGTAAAAAGTAGTGAGAATATTGTGTATTTCATTTTAAGTACAGTAACATTTAAATTCTCTAGAAGTCTAGAGGTTAAATCAATGTAGTCTGAGGCAATGATATTCTAACAAACAGATATGCTAGACACCTACAAAACAACCAAAAAAAGTGTGACGCGGGGCAGAGCCAGGTCACATACACGCAGTGTCGCAGAATAAAGTAAAAACAGGCCAATTGGCCGGTTTTCGAGTCTTCACTATTGCGCGCTCACAACATATCTGTATAGTAGAATATCATTGGTCTGAGGTCTATCCCAGTGGTTCACAAAATTGACGTTCAATATGTTCTCGTCCGAACGACAGGTCCCTGTACCTAGGAATGCGGTTCCCAAGCGGACATTACATAGAATTTTAAGTAGGTACAAGGTACAACCGACGGCAGGTCTTGGCAGTAATTACTTTAAGCTCGAGATGGTCTAGTGTAGTTCTGAATTCGAATAGGACAAGCTATTTGGTACAGACAAATAGCAATCAACTGTTCTGAAACTGAAAGGGTTTCCTATTCTAAGAGTTTCAACAGGTTTAAGTTAGGATATAATATTTTCGACTGAACGTAGTCCACAAAAGAAAAGGCATTGACCGTGCCTTATCGCAACTCGCTTCATGTAAAAAGTGATCGTTAGCTTCTCGATTTTTCTAGACAAACGAGTACTTACTTTCTATAAATACATGAAAGTTGTGTTACAACAATAGGTAATTATACTGAAATTAAAAAGTTTACAAACCTTTACGACAGAGCTTGATATAATCTCATTTTAATCTCGTGCCAAAAACGCTTTGTCCACGCAAACGAAACATAAAAACTAAACAACCGCAAATGTAATTACAAACAAAATATCATGCTATTTAAAACCGCTTGCTCGAATCTGAAAATTACTTTTTATTTTGCAAATAACCGTTACTGTTTGTCACACATGGTTTTTATATCGTCAGCTGGGTGTCGAAAGGGTAGGGAAAGGAGAGGGGCGGCTTATTAGGGGAAAAGGTAGAGAATGTTGGACGACTCCCGACTCAACAGAGCCTAAACGGTCGATCCTATTAAATATGCCCCAGTATTTTTCACCGTTTCCGTTGATCAAAGTTGTCCGCCCTAAAATGTTACCCTACTTTTCGATGCAGATGTGCAAAGTGTGTCACTGTGCAGTGCTCAAGGTTGGATAAATGGAGCTAATGATAGATGTTTAAGCGTAATAAGCGACGTTTATAACACATCTTAGAATGTTGAATCCGTTTGTTTATTTATTTATTTAACAACTAGCTGACCCGCGCAACTTCGTCTGCGTCACATGAGAGAGAGAGGGTTAGAGAGAGTGGAGTCAACCTTGAAAGATAGACATAATGCTATCGCGGTTTTTTTTAGAACGCTTTAAAACGAACAATTCCCTAATACATGATTGTTGCGCAACTTTAACCGTTTATGCAGCGCCCGCAAAGGAAGCTCTCGAAAGAAATAAATTTTCCTTGTTTTTGCAACATTTATCATTGATGCTCCGCTCCTTTTAATTATAGCGTGATGTTAGATAACCTATAGCCATCCTCGATAACTATTGAACACTAAAAGTTTTCCTGTAATTAGCGCGTTCAACCAAACAAAATCTCTTTAGCTTTATAATATTAGTAGATATATACCTACGTAGATCCAAGTGGGTAACAATTTAATTTCTTCGATATATTTGCATTAATCGCTAAAATAATCTACTTATGTTTTTCCAAAAAAGGGCTTACCCTGACAGCCTTTTTTTTCGGATGGGAAATCATCAAATGACTCCTCCCGCTCTGGGCGGACCAGGAGGCAGTGTCATACTTTTACTGACTAAACCCATCCATGTTCCTTCATCGCCCTTTGTGTTCCGGGGCCACGGTATCTCTTTAGAACAGTCCCGCAACCCCGGCAGGCATCGGCCCTTGCGGACCCCTTCCTATTGCTGACTCTCTTTGAGGCGCGCGTCGAACACGAACGGGCCGTCGACACGGCCTGTCGTCATAACACAGACGGACGGCGAGCTAGCCCATAGCCCACCGTCCACAGGCCCGCGCGTACGGTGGCCGGGGGCCACGTGGTGGCGTCTCCCGCGTCAGCAAAAAGGAAGGGCCGATCCGCAAGGACCGATGTCTGCCGGGGTTGCGGGACTGTTCGAAAGAGATACCGTGGCCCCGGAACAAAAGGGCGATGAAGGAACATGGCTGGGTTTTAGTCAGTAAAAGTCTGACACTCCCTCCTGCTCCGCCCAGAGCAGGAGGAGTCATTTGATGATTTCCCATCCGAAAAAAAAAAAACAAAAAATAGGCAACTGACACGGGCGAGGGTCATTCAATTCAGAAAATGTGTTCAGAAAGTGAAATAAACAACGCCGTCTATCGACCAAACAGCTAAAGTATATTACCTATGCTATAAATTTTTTTTAAAGCTGGTCAGTCGATTTAAAAGTTATGACTGTGGTGAGCACATTTTTAGTCATTGGTATCATTTTAGTTTAACAGATGTCGCTGCATGTATGTATCTTACATTTGATGATTAGTTCTTCTTGAAAACTTTAAGTTCATATATCTTTTGATAGAATTAACCGATTTCAATGAAACAAACACTAAATCATACCCCAAGTTACACACAATTTTTATGTATAAACATTGTCAGCATTGAATTCGTAGATTTTACGTGATGTGCGCACAAACAAACAGACAAACAGACAAAAATTTCAAAAATGATGGAAATAGGTTCTGTTACTTATCTTTTCACACGCTGGCTATTTTTTGTTTCAATTTCTTCAGTGTACAAAAATGACTTTTCTACAGATTTATTATATGTATAGATTTATGTACACACTAAATATAAAGAAAAGTAGAAAGGAACAGAAAATAGTACAAAGGTGATGCTTATTTCTAAAGAAATCTCTTCCAGCATACCTGCGAAAGGAGATACTAAAAAAGAGATGTAGATATAGTGTGTTAATAAAAAGAAAAGAAAATGGAATACATAAAACAGACAAATATTTTAAACTAGCTGACATCCCGCGGTTTCACCCGCGTAGTTCCCGTTCCCGTGGGAGTACGAGAATAAAATATAGCCTATAGCACTCACGAATAATGTAGCTTTCTACCAGAGAAACAATTTTTAAAATTGGTTAATTACTTCCGGAGATTACCCCCTACATACAAACTTACAAACAAATGTTACCTCTTTATAATATTAGTATAGAAGTATAGATATAATATACGTATACAATACATACATACCTACTCATAAATACAAAGAAAAACATAACAATACTATAAATACAATACAAAAACTAATAATAAATACTTACTTACTTAATGTTTACTTTTCATTGTCTGAAATCATTGGTTGAACTACACTCACACACACACACACACACCACACACACACACACACACTATTGATCACACTATGGATTGGTCACCCACCACTTCGAGCAGGTTTATTATTATTCACAGTAAATATACAGACGCCAGCACACCAAGCTACCCAAAACTGTCAAATTTTCCCGATCATTCTGGAATCTAATGCTTTAGCGATATATTTGACAAATAGAAGTGACAATAATAATAGGGCTTGATTCAGAAAGCAGTACTTCTGGACACGGCGCGTATTGTTAGGAGGTTCCTCTCTCAGGAGCCCTGGCCGCCGGCGGCTTGGACCCTGTTCCCAGCGCTGGTGGGGTACTATTTTTTATATTTTTTAATATTTTTTTTTTATATAGTGTTTTGCATAGAAATATTTAAAAATGTAAAAAATATGTAAAATAATGAATAAAAAAAAAACTTTATTTACAGTTTAGAATTCCAATGTCACTACATGCTTCAGCAATTATTATTTAAGTTTAAGTTGAGAATTGTACTTAACACAGACCTAGACACCTCTGACACCCAAGCTAAGATTGAACTTGTGTTATGAGTGTCAGGGCTCTCTTAGTTGAAAGTAAATACATCAAAATTCGGAGTTTGATTCACGTCAACGGGAAACAGAGACATAATAATATGGTAAAAAGAAAAATAAACAACTAATTAATAATTAAATTAAAAGTCAAACCATAATTATGTGTATTGTGTTTATGTTGTGTGTTGAAATTTGTGTGTGTGTGTGTGTGTGAATGTGTGGGTGTGTGAATATGTGTGTGTGTGTGAATGTGAGGATATGTGGGATGGAGGAAGCTTGAAGTAGCTTGATGTGCTTGCGTCTGTACACAACTAAACCTTTTCTTCGATGTCGCAGTGTAATCGATTTTTAATTAACATTATTGATCGTTCAAGTTTTAGTTACTTCGTTTGTTGGTAATTAATACTTGGAGAAATGTCTGTATTTCCGGTTGGGACTGATTATTAAAGTATTTGTAGAAATATTATTAAAACGATTTTGACAATACGTAAATAGCTAGTTTTGGAGTCGACTTTTGGTATAGGTATAGGATAGGAAGCAGCTGAGCACCAGTATTTTACATGGAGCGCTCAATCGTGAAGACTCAAATACGGCCAATTGGCCTGTTTTGCCTCTATTATGCGTTACTGCGTGTATGTGAGCTGGCTCTGCTCCGCGGCACACTTTTTTCGGTGGTTTTGTAGGTGTATAACATATCTGTCTATTAGAATATCATTGCATGGAACGAATACCTATCAGATCTCCACAACTCAGTTTCTGCCATACACGATACCTCCTTGGCAAGTTCTTTCGTTTGCATCGTCCATAATATCATATAAAAAATAAATATTTAGGGATTAATTGAAGAAATGTGATAGCGGTTTTTTTCAGGAACTGTAAAAGCGTTGTGTTGAAAACTATATCTGTTTTATTGTTCCTCCTTTTAATAATTCTAAGACGAAGCAATAAGTTCTTCTAAATTTAAAAACATACAAACAGGACTAAGTAAAAAGCGCTCTAAAAAGTTAGTTCTCACCTCGGAATGAGTTAGCTTTGCCGAGTGTAGATGAGGAAGTTATCAAGTAAGTAATTGCTTACTCGTAGGTACATTAAGGAAGTTTTGTAATTATTCTTGAGAGATGACTTTTTCTTCTGCAATTGTGAGTGGATTGTGATTGTTTTAAGAAAGGCATATATAAATGAGGTTTTCGATTGTTGCTTACATGTACTGTTAAAATAAGAAGTTTTCGTTACTTACTAGCCACAAATCCTAATCTTTAAGATAATGTTTGCCTCTTTTTTTTACATTCCTTCATTGTACTCAATACAGGGTGTTAGTGTAACCACGTTATCCTTGAAACCAGTGGTTAGAATCGCGCGTCACTCGTGTTCTCTCATGGCGCCCGGCGCGGCGGCGTCACGCTTGTGCTTTAAAAAGTCGCGGCGCCCCGTCTGTGCCCTGTCCGCGCCCCGTCTGCGCCCTTAGGCACCGGCCACACAGAACAGACGCAAGGCACGGACCCGTCGCAGTCGCGGCGCCCGTTTAATCTACTTGCATATAAAATGTATACAGCCGTCGCGACGTAAAACATACAGAAATGACGGGACGCCGTCACGACGTTAACTCGTCGGCGCCCTATTGGAAAACATATAGAAAGGACAGGGCGCGGGCACGGCGCGGGCCTGCACGGGCGCAAGCGGGGGAGCGGAAAGGGCGCGGAGGGCAGGTTGAGGACATATACATTCTCTCCAATTTGTGTCCTTTTTCTGTAAAGCATTCTTCACTTTGGACATGATAATGTTAAAACATTGTGGATTCATCTTGTATACTTCTTGAAAACGATCAGGATAGTAATTTAGATCCTCCATTATTTTAAAAAATCTATTCTGTCCATTGCTTAGCCATACCGGATGTACCCAGTAACGTCTAACCCTCTGCAGATTAGCGAGATATACCAGTGCCAATACATCTTCATCTTGAGAAGAAGACATGTTGTCGTATCAAAATCGGTCGGTTGAATGCCGAGAAGAGCTTCTAGTGCGCGCCATAAAAAGTCGTGACGGCGCCCTGTCTGCGACGCGTCCGTGTCTTTTCTATATATGTTAAAAAGTCGTGACGGCGCCCTGTCTGCGACGGGTCCGCGCCCCACCCTCGTCTTGCGTCTTTTCTGTCTGGCCGCTCGCTTACGTCTTTTCTGTGTGGCCTGCGCCTTAGGTAGGTATTTTTGCCTGCCCTAAGCCAGGAAAAGTAAAGTTGTTATATTATTATAGTAAAAGTAGGAAAAGTTGCATCATAGGTTATTACGAGTATTGTGAAGGTAGAGGCGACGGGCAGCGATTACGCTACTCGGGCTATCTATCAATTCGCGGACGGTGTCGGGTTTTTATTTGAATGTAAATTACTTATTCTGCTTTTTTTAACTCGGTCCTATATTTTTTTATTTATGTCAACTACCCATGGTTTGAGTGACAACGGTATTTACACCTATAATATATATATATATATTATTTGATGTATACTTATGTTTTTACAATAAATATATTCTATATAATCATATTCTATACCCTGTAGAAGCAACAATATTGTACCAAGGACTATGTGGTATCCTACTTGATTTGAAAAGAGTGTCCATGGAGTTTCTTGCCCATTCTTCTCCATGTGATCTAAGTACCATTTTGGAATGGGGAACTACATTCATTCACAGTTATTATGTCTGTTGCTGAACTGGGTAGCTTATTTTTGACAATGCAAAAGTGCCTGTCACGGGTCTATTTCGAATAAATACTTTGAGTTTGAATTAAAAAAATTAACTTTCAAAGTTTAAACCTGTAATTAAAACATCTAATGAATATTACCGAAATATTTGCTTACATAATTATATACTAAATACCACGAGGATTACAGATAATCCTCAATTCAGTATCGATAATCCTCACACCGTTACGTACGAATTAATTACACGTAGATTACGTTTATAATATACAGTTAATTTGTAAAACAATTAAAGATGGTGGCTTCTGCCAATAAAGTCGTAATGATTGATTTGTGTTCTGTTGCTACCCGACCAATATCGTATGAAACAACGATAATACTTTTTTTTTTTAATGAAGTTACATAAAACAGGTACAATCTTCGTCACCTTAGAGTCGAATTTTCAATAGAGCTAATAAACTAAACTCATGCCCGTTTTCACTATCGCTACGCTATTGCATAGCGACAAACGAAGCATTGAAGGTATTCAATGCTCAAAGCATTGGTCCTCAAAAAATAGGTGCTTCCATAGGTGGTTCCCATTTCAGCTCCAAGCTATTAAAACGGTTGGTGCTCAAACGGCAATATTTCCGACAAACGAATGCCTATGTATTATTGAATTTCAATTGTCGGAGTTCATGGACCGAGCATTCAATATTTATTTATTAAACTTACACACACTATATCCAACAGGGCGTTTTTATTTGGACGTTTACATTTTATATTCGTCTAAACGGGCATTAGTATTTCTTATAGAATGCTAATATTGTTCGGCTGACATATTTTTGATTTTGATTTGTGCTAGATATTATTTGCTCCCAAACCAAGATGACATTCATATTCTCCAGAAGTACGACCTCAATAAGAAAATATTTGCGTTATTAAAGTAGACATCCGAGACCGATATTTAATTGGAGGCATGCATCCTTTCGTAGTTTAGCGTTACTATTATTCTGCCTATAAGTCGTGAAAAACGTTCATCACATTATGTAAATAACCGCATCACAAAGCCGTCAACCAAGCATTCTGTACATCGAACTAATTAACTTTATGCAAAAATTATTGCTGGGAAAAGCCTTTTTTTTTTAGGTGAAAAACCATGTTTTGTGCTAGAATATAAAGCATTGTGCTGATGGATGGATTGAATATAGAGACGGTCGTAGGTCGTAGAGGTGTTTAAAGTAAAAATCTTCTTGTATTAAAAAAAACTTGTCAAAAAGTTACTTTTAAGTTAAGAGGTTTTTTACACTCTTTATACCAATGATATTATATAGTAAAAAGAGGTAGATATCGCACTAGCACGCACAAATTGTTGAGAACAAAGTGACACAATTGTTGCACTTTGATAGCTAGCTATCTCTTTCTATCTTATACGTTCCGTATTATCTATCGCTGTCGCAGTTTTAAATTACTCGCAACGATATCTGAACGCCATTCAGTATGAACATGGCGTATCTTCTTTATAGTATCATTGCTTTCTACCCTAAACGAAGCCAAAAGGCACATTATTATTCTTCCCGTCATTGCAATCAGTTTTTTGTACTAGACCATACCTGGGAACCTTCTAGTTACGGAGATATTGGGGGTCAAAGTTCCAACTTTTTCACTAGTTGTTTTTTAAATACTAGTTTTTAAGGTATTAACTTAACTTTAAATACCTCCATGACCCCTTTACTATTCAATGCATCCACCAGCAGAATCTTTTGAGTGCGTTACACTGAGTTTTACCGTAAAAAAAAAAGAACGTGGTTTCCCAGCAATAATTTTTACGTATAGGGTGGACTAGGTGGAGGAGCTCGTGGCTAAATAATAACAGCCGCTCGGGTCGATCGTTAGGTTAAGCCGTGCTTGCCTAGGTTGGTCTGTGGATGGGTGACCGCCCATTACATACCGAGTTTTCTCCGTGCCTCGGAAAGCACGTTAAGCCGTTGGTCCCGGCTGTCATTTGTAGATCTTTGACAGTCGTTAGGTAGTCAGAGGCCCAAAAAGTCTGACAACCAGTCTTACCAAGGGGTATCGTATTACCCGGTACTAACTGGGTTGTGGAGGTCAGATAGGCAGTCGCTCCATGTAAAATACAGGTATTCAGCTGCATCCGGTAAAACTGGAAGCCGACCCCAACAAAGTTGGGAAAAGGCTAGGCAGATGATGATGAGGGTGGACTAGGTGGACCGATGACCTGGTGAAGGTTGCGGGAATCCGCTGGATGCGAGTCGCACGGGACCGTTCAATGTGGCGACACTTGGGGAAGGCCTATGTCCAGCAGTGGACGTCTTTCGGCTGAAATTATGATGATGATGATGATAGGGTAACATAGTTTGGTGTACAGAATGCTTAGTTGACGGCTTCGTGAAGGATCCATTTACACCTTATATTAAGTATTCTATCCTATATCAGGTTGTTGTTGTGTATTTATTGCTACTAATCAATTCATAAGGAAGTTAACTGCAAATCCTTATTGGGAAATAGATATAGTGTGAACATAGAAGTGAGATAGAAACTCTTTCTACGTCAATTCTTCTCAATATTTGATAGATAAAATAGTTCATGTAGGGTGGCCACTAACGTCGCGTCGTTGAGTGACTTTTATCGAAAAACTAGCTGACCCGACTGACGTGGTCGTGTCCCAATTTGTTTCAAAGTCGGCAATATAAGTTTAGTCTTTTGTATTTCTTCGTAAAAATGTTTTTTATTTTTCTATTTTTAGTTGTGCCAAATGCTTGTTATGTTAATTAACATTGTTAACAATACGACTTTTAGTCATAGTAATTTGCTTATTACCGACAAAATAATAACCTCTTTCGTGTGAAAGTCGGTTAAAAGAGCACTTTCGGTTTTTCAAGGTATTTCTTTCCTAAACCTTATTTTCAAATCTGCCATTGTCATGTGATGTGCTTACCAACGAATATTAATTACAAATTTTTAAATAATCATAACAATAATAATACCAGCGTATTACTGTCCCACTGCTGGGAAAGGTCTCTTCTCAACGGAGAAGGCATTGATCACCACGCTTGCTCAAGACGGGTTGGCGATTTCAGACTTATATTAATTTTAAGTCCAGGCTTCCTCACGAAGTTTTCCTTCACCGATATCTGTGATGTCCAAGATAATGATGTCGTATTGCATTCAGTATGTTACGTATTTTTTTTCAAGTATTGATAAAATGTAGTAATAATTGGTATTGATATTTAAATAAGTAGGTACATTAGCAACAAAAGTTTGGTTTAACTCTGTCACGTTAACTTACGCATAACCAAAATTGATACAAAGTATATTTATACAATAGTACTTTACGATATTAGTGCGTTAAGATGTTATAACCAATACGCACGTATATCGTACGAAGTTTTTTAACACATTTGCGAGGAAACAGAAAAAAAAAACATTTCAGGATACAAGTACAAAGAAAAGAAAATTTGAGAAAAATGGCGCGAGGATTATTTTCTGCCGTGACTGCGTGAAAATGTTGGCAAAGACGCTAGAGCATGCAGCCAAGTTTTTAAATTAACGAATAAACTGTTTTATTTATATTTTAAATAAGCTCAATCTGTGAATGCAGCTGAATCTGTTGCTTTCCCGCCATTTTAATTTCGTTAAAAACGTTTTTTTCAGCATTTTTTATGATAGTCTGTTTCCACACGAAATGAATGTTTCATTGAATGATTATGATAAAAAGTGTTTTAAGTTTTGGTCTTATTGCTGACTGCGTTGCGATCGTCAATTATACCCGACCTAAGTCAAGGTTAGGGCAAAGAATCCAGGGCCGCGCCGTCCAAAAGCTCGTTGGGTCGACGATACCGTCAAAATCGCGGGAAACACCTAGCAGAACACAGAACCGAGAAGTGTGGCTGAAAAAAGACAAAGCCTATATCCAGCAGTGGATGATTTCGGTCTGATATGATGACGATGAAGTCAATAGTGGATTACCTGCTTAGCACTATCAATTTAGTTCGGTTTTAATTTTCCAGATAAAGCTATTTGATTCTGAGTTATACCATAAATAAATCCTCTTCTTGTCCATTTCGCGTATGATTGTAACGTATAAGAAATAAGCTAGAACCATAGCTCTCTAGATGACATGCTAGTATTTTCTAAAGCATGAGTTTCATAATATTCTTGAGTAAATATACTCGGAAACATCATTCAAGTCCCCAACAATGCCGCCGCTACCAGACAAGATATTCTAATGTCGAAATTCTCCAGTTTCATTATATTATGTATTTGCTGTACATTAGGATGCAAATATTAGGCCCTCAGCCCCTTGCTGGGAACGGGGAAGGATCGTCGCGGGACGGCGCGGCGTTGCATAATTAATCACATTTTAAATCATCGTGAATTTGCTTAAGTTTGGTTTAAGGTCACATTTTACTAGAAGTTCTTTGGTTAAACCTTCGTTTATTATATTAATAATAAAAAGTGTAAAGCCCATAAGGGATATTTTTCGGAAGTAGACTTTTGTTAACCAAATGATTTCTTATAATAAGTAACATTCTCTGTCCATATCAACTCTACAGCTGGGACACAGAGGGTTCCTTCAGTGACCAGGGCTGGGTCTCATCCGCCACGTGTGTGTGGATCGGTGGATGTCCCATCGTCCCTTTGAATTTTTGTTTCAAGGACATAACGCTTTCCTCTCGACACCATTTTGTGACCAGTAATGATAAAATAAATAAAAAATTGTGTAGCCGGTCTGGTAAAACTCACAATTACAGAATTCTTTTATCCATGAGTGGCGGTACTTTCAATACGAGCCTTTTTAGGCTTGTATGAATCCAAGTCAAGCTTATGCTTTTTGTATTTTTGCCTTGTGGGCTTGTCGTATTGATAGCCCCTAATCACGTCACGTATGCTTAAACTACAACTAGACGCGGCCGTCCTCGGACATCACAAGGAATTAAGTTTTTTTTTTAAAATCAATACTCTGATCAGAATCTATTAGGTCCTCAAAATGTATATAAATCTCGGGCATTAAGCTTTGAACTGGTGCACAATCATTACCGTTGTCCGTTTCTGTCGTTAACCAAAATTGGCCAAATGAGTTCTCTTTATAGATCCGAATTGACCATGATATTGAATGCACCGAAAATTGATGACACGGTGAACTGGTCGTAAAAGGATTGCTTGAGCGTGAAGATCGCAATATATTTCCCAAAGGCGTGTCGTAGTATTGATGCTGAGGAAATACGCTCCTTCCGAATCATGTGATGTAACTACGAATAATGTATTCAGGAGCGATGTGATAGAACCACGTGGTTGTTTGAAAAGAATTTGTGAAGATGTTTGCTGCAGCGGAAGCGAAGCGTGTGGAATAATAATATTATTTCTATACATGAAACCAAAACTCTGCTTATTAGTACCTAGATATTATAGAAACAGAAATCCTACATTTTGGTAAAAATAGTCTATTGCTACCATTCCGGATTTATATTGCAGATAGTTGTGTAGTTTCATTCAGATTTTAATAAAATACTAGCTGTTGCCCGCGGCTTCGCCCGCGTGAAGTTCGGTAACTGTCCCACGGGATCATTCTATAGGGGATAAATAGTATCCTACGTGTTAAACCAGGTTATAAACTATCTATGTGCCAAATTTCATAATCATCACTATCACCATCAATATCACCATCAATATCACCATCACTATTACAATCACAATCACCATCACCATCATTATCACAATAACCATCACTGTCACATTCACCATAATTATCACTGTCATTATCACAATCACTATCATAATCACTATCACAATCACTATTACTATCACAATCACTATCACTATCACCATCACTATCACAATCACAATCACTATCACAATCACAATCACAATCACCATCACTATCACAATCACCATCATCGTTATCATAATCATTATTATAGTAATCACAATCATCATCATCATTATAACAATCATCATCATCGTTATCACAATCATCATCATCGTTAGCACAATCATCATCATCGTTACACAATCATCATCATCGTTGTCACAATCATCACAATAAATCAACAATACCCTGTATAGAAGTCATCCAGCAGCCCGCCATCTTCTGGATCTCTAAATAAATGCTATATTCGTAATCAGCACCCCTGATAATCTCGGAATCGACACCGATATTGATTTTTAGACATTTCAACCCCATCGCACCCCAACGTTTCAGGGGATGATGGTATTTCAGGTCCGCCAGATTAAATCTTAAAATCGTTGTTTTTGTAATACACCCGACCCAATACACCATACAAACAATAACCATGTTGATTTTTAGTTTTTAGTGGTTTTGTTTCACTGAGTCGATTTGCTGGACCTAGCCGCTCGCTGGTTCAACTTCAGTCCGTGCCCGGTTTATCGATGGCTAGGCCCGAAGCATGGTCAACTTTCACAATCTATTAGCGCATACAAAACCTCCTCCCGGTTGAAACAGTGTACAAAGTTGAATCAGCTCTGGGCCGGCAGTCTCGACAGAGTTAACGACAAAATCGCTAACTTTAGATTGCTAATTACTAACGAATTAATTCGGTTGCAATAATGATGCTTGCCAGTAACGCAAGTCTTTACATCCAAGATGCGATTTTCACAAGCATTATTATTGCAACCGATTCTACTCGTTAGTAATTAGCAATCAAAAGTTAGCGAAATTGTCGCTATCTATGTCGAGACTGCCTGCCCTGGTCCGGCTAAAATATCATCGAATATAAGGGCGATTTTGATCTGTCGAATAAAATATGTGATATTATAACATAAGAAATCGAGAAGGGCTGAGTGAGAACATCTATTTGGCTTGTAAAGACGGATTATCTCCAAAGTGCCTTAGGAGCTCAGCATCGAATTCGAAGATTTCAATCTGCACGAATCTTATAGGCTGGACTACATCAGTCTGTAACCGGTTTTCAAAGATTTCGATACGTAAATTTAATAATTTATGATCATATAAAAAATATGTGGAGACATTTTTCCATCATGCTTAACTTTTTTTTGCAAAATGATTTGGATATAATATTAGGTATATTATGGAAGGTAATCTTTTTAATACTAGGGAATTCATCTTGAAAATAATAGGTATTCTAATTTAAAAAAATATAAGTTTAGGAAAAGACGATGGATGGATTGTGTGAGGAATGACTTGAAAGATAAAGGAGTAAATGGTTGCGTAACGGTCGACAGAAGAGAAGAGGAGACAAAAACGTGTTGCGCCGAGCTCAAGTAGCTTGAGACAAGGGCAGAAAGTTGATGTTATGAAAACCTTTTTCACCTCAGCACCTCAAACAAGCTGGTTTTGCTGTTTACAGACAGTGAGCAAAATTCGATTTTGCTGTGAGCGTGAGACAAAGTAACTTTTTTTTTTTTAAATACCGAGCACTGTACAGGTCTACTCACAATATTCGAAAGATTTCAACTTCACTCTGTTCTGTCACTTTCACTTCAATACGAAAATGCGAGAGATAGAAACAAGTCGATTCGAAATTCGATTTTCAGATTCCATATTTAATAGGCCCAAAAAAGAAACAAACAATAAAACGTTCGGATACCGATATTGTAAATCGATAACCGTAAATTTTAAATCACGTGTTTAGGTTTTAAATGATTTCTTTTTATATTTCGAATAATCGAATTATATTTTTTCTAATTAAATCAAGATGAAGAATGTTGAAGAAAAATATACGAAGTTTATCATGTATTTACTTATTTATATACAGGGTGGAATTTTGTAATGCCACCTGGAGGGAAAGTACTCTTAATACTGCAGATAGAAAATTTTACTCAAAGGAAACATTCCTTTATTTTGAAAAAGAAATTAATCTGCATTCAAAGATTTTGAAAATTCGCGTGCCACACTCGGGAATCGAACCGGCTAAATTCCAAAAAAATACATCCTGTACTTTTATGCCACCAATCGATAGGGTCAATCATAAGGATTAAATCTCTCTAACAAACATTATAAATTAAATGAAAGGAAAACCATGAAATCTAAAGTTATAAATTCAATGGGATAAATTTATTACGATAAAACAATTTTATTCAAAGGATGGACCTTTACAATTGAAGAAAAAAGATTTCAATTTGCACGTGTTTGTTTGTGCAAATTGTTATCTTCCTATCTAAATAGTTCTTCTCATTTTAATCAATAAATGTAGTCAAAAGATAATTGTTTATTAGGTTCTAAACTTCTAACATAAGTAATTGGATCGGACCTTTGAGTAAAAGTGCTTTATGTTGTCCCATTGAATTTATAAGTTAAGATTTCATGGTTTTCCTTTCATTTAATTTATCATGTTTGTTAGAGGGATTTGATCTATAGGATTGACTCTATCGATTGGTGCCATAAAAGTACAGGGTGTTATTTTTTTTCAATTTAGCCGGTTCGATTCCCGAGTGTGGAACGCGAATTTTCAAAATCTTTGAATGCAGATTAATTTCTTTTTAAAAATAAAGGAAGGTTTCCTTTGAGTAAAATTTTCTATCTGCAGTATTAAGAGTACTTTCCCTCCAGGTGGCATTACAAAATTCCACCCTGTATAGTAGTAACAATCTTTAATATTGAGACAGAATACCGCGATTGTATACGTAGTTTCAGAACGCATTTAAAAAAAATAGCGGTATTCAAATTTTTATTGTTTTATTCTCTGTTACGCTAGCAATTAATAGGTCAATGTACGCTAGCTTCTATGTATACTATCAAATTTGGATAATAAAGTAATAATAATACTATTTAACACCCGAAGAATTGAAGCATAATCAGTCTCTTAAAATATTTTTTCTAAAAATTACGTCTCTCTGAAATATTCTTATTCAACTATAATATACGTATATTATTGTTTGTTTCATTGTCTTAAAATATTGGCCCATCTCGTGTGTAGTTTTTCTAGCTAATTTAATTTGAGTCGTATGAGGGGTAACTATATTTTCCAAAATCTCCATCTCTAAGTGGAGTCATGATGCAGGCTCCCAGTTATATTGAGTAGCCATTCAAATTGCAACGAAACCTATAGAAATACAAGGAATTTACCCGTTGCGATCAACCCTGCATCCGTAAATTGCTCTACAACGATTTGCATATGAATAAGGGGGATTATTACGCTCTGCATGAGGCTAGCATAATAATCCTTGCAGAGTGCTTGTACCTACTGCGGTAAAGTATAACGTTTTCACAAAAGGATCTAAATATAGAATCGTATACCATTCCGCCGTGTGGTATCCGGCAGAGTAGAATAGAACCAACTTATTACACTCACGGGAGTCGTATAAGGCGACTAATGTCTGAGGCAGAACACCTTGCGCCTCCGTAGACCAGAGCATGGGCAGCAGCGTTTTCTGTTAGTCTTTCATCACTGCGATCTCCAATCCAACTGCCAAGCGTGGAGATTACGGCAAATTCCTCCCATCATGGGAGAGGCTTATGTCCAGCAGTGGACGTTATGGGCTGTTGTTGTTGTTGTTGTATACCAATACTGAGATATGAATAGGAGAAGAAAATAGAATATGCGTGAAGCATTGTATTTTCTTATCTGCATGAGATTTTTTTTTTTTTTTTTTTTTTTTCTAGCCTGCTCTGTCCCACTCCTGGGCAAAGGCCTCCCTCCATTCTTTCCACTTCTCGCGAACCCGCGCGTCCTCCTTCCAGATCGGACGGAACCTGTCTAGTTCGTCCCGCCATCTCCTTCGTGGCCTGCCGCGACCCCGCCTCACTGTGTCAGGGCACCAGTTTCCTGCAATTTTGGCCCACAGTTTGTCCGGCATGCGGCAGACATGACCTGCCCAGTCCCATTGAGTTGGGCAGCCTTTTCAGCCACGTCAGCTATATTTGTTTTGGAGCGCAGTATTGTGTTTCGAACACGATCCGTTAATTTAACACCTAGTATACTGCGCTCCATTGCTCGTTGGCAAACCTTGAGTTTGGACTTCTGCATGTTAGTCAAAGACCAAGTCTGTGCACCATAGGTTAAGACGGGGGGAATGCACATGTCCATAAGTTAAGAGAAAAATATTAGTGAGTCTAAAATAAAATTTGTGGTATAAATCGTAAGCATACCTTTGCTTATGCATTACGAGTTTATTTTGTGCAGTAAGCGTAACTCCTTGCTGGAAAAATTATATATTATATTTTTTAAATTAAATGATACATTGTTTACAAACGGGAACTATATTTTTTGTCACTAAAGTTTATATTTGTTATCAATTTGTATCACTTAATTAATAGATCTATCACCACAAAATATTTTCATTCTCAGATAAATAAAAAGTAACGCCACATTAATTTGATACTTCATGTATCAAATTAATGTCATTTATGTAGCTAAAATAAGAGATGGATCATCAATAACATTGTAGTTCATTCTTGAATTAAAACTACGTTGTCATAATAATAGATTTATTCCTTAAATTATAGCTTCGCACTCAGAATAGTAGGTTTGTCACCAATAAATAGATTATCGTCCCCAGATTGAGACTTGTTTCTTTTTTGTTATTTTGTTACCAGTATAGTTGTTTCATTTTATTTCGTTTTGTTGTTAAAATAAACTATTCGTTACGAATTTCATAAATCAGTTTGTTGATGACAAAATGGGTGGAGCTAAATTGGCGCGCTTATGAAAATTGACATTGACCGTCTCGCGACAGTATCATTTATGGGCGGCATGGGCACCGGGCCGTAGGCCGGCGTAGGAGGCGAGCGGAGGCCCGGCACTTCGGGGACAGAAGTCAAAGAGTGTTTTTTAATATGCGAGCGAAGCGAGCGCGCGTCATGTAGTCGTAGCAGGTTCAAATTTTTACTTCTTTTCATTCTAATAACTTGCTCGAAGCCACGAGGAGCTCGTGGCTAAATAATAACAGCCACTTGGGTCGATCGTTAGGTTAAGCCGTGCTTGCCTAGGTTGGTCTGTGGATGGGTGACCACCCATTATATACCGAGTTTCCTCCGTGCCTCGGAAAGCACGTTAAGCCGTTGGTCCCGGCTGTCATTTGTAGATCTTTGACAGTCGTTAGGTAGTCAGAGGCCCAAAAAGTCTGACAACCAGTCTTACCAAGGGGTATCGTATTACCCGGTACTAACTGGGTTGTGGAGGTCAGATAGGCAGTCGCTCCATGTAAAATACTGGTATTCAGCTGCATCCGGTAAAACTGGAAGCCGACCCCAACACAGTTGGGAAAAGGCTAGGCAGATGATGATGATTCTAATAACTAAATAGCTCTATTCTAACCTCAAAACTTGTTTTGGCTTTGTTTCAGCCAAAACAAGTTTTGAGGTTAGAATAGAGCTAGAGATGATGATAAAACCTAATTATTTTGTTTTTGATACTTTATGAGTTTTTCAAGTGACATTTTACCACTAACCACACGATAAAGAAGAAGAGGAAGACTAGATCCACTTTTTTTTTTGTTTTGTTTTGTTTTACTGGTTGTATAATAATTGAGTACTTACCTAGATATAAATGTTATTTTTTATTTTTGCATGCTGTAAGGTAGAGTGTGTTGGAACTGCTTTTACAATGTTTACATCTTATTCTGTACCCACATTCATTGCAAATAAATGACTTCTGATTCGGAGGAGAAGAGTACCATATTTAATTTTATTAACGATAGTATTCTTAATAAGATAGTATTCTAATCTTATTAATTTGATTATACAGTTAGGAGGACTAACCTATTATAATAAATACCAAACATATTTTTTTGATAATTGTTGTTATACCTGAATGATTATATGTTATGTATTTTGTAATTGTTCTAATATTGTTTAGCGACTACATTTTGGTAAAAAAGCTTCTATTTTGAGGACAAACCTATTATTAAATGAGTGCCAAACTAATTAAATTGGCGACAGCTTAAATCATACCCTTTACAAACTACAAATCTGTAATATAAATAAAAATATGTGCAAGTATCAAAAGGGTTAGGGCGTAAAAAAATTCGTCCACATCGCTGGCAACAGGAAAAGTGCCCAGAAGGCTTGCAGCATTGCCACGTTGGATGGCAATACCTCTATTGGCCAAATAGAATCGATATAGTGGAACTCAGCAGTATGCGTGTCGGATGTCGGGTGAGTGGTATTAGTGTTAGTGTTAATAATATCAGCTACGCGGATGACATGGTTCTGCTGAGTCCCACGGCACTTGAAGAGATCCTATAAGTCTGTGAAGCCTATGCCGAGTCATTTATAACACATAGAAAAGTCAGTACATGGTCGTTAAGGCCTCCGGGACACTTCCCGGAAGCCAGATTCAGGACACTTCCTGAATCTGTTCCACCCATTACTTTGAATGGTGTTAACTTAGGGTATCGCAGTTTAAGTACCTCGGACATTACCTTACCGACGACCTTACAGATGATGTCGACATAGAGACGGAGCGCAGAGCTCTGTCAGTCCGTGGCAATATGCTGGCCCGTAGATTCACCCGCTGTACGGACCAAGTCAAAATCACGCTATTTAAAGCGTTTTGTCATGGTCTGTACACGGGTAGTCTATGGGTTAGTTTACTAAAAAATCCCTAGACACTCTGCGCGTCCAATACAATACATTTTCAGGATGATGTTGGGACTTCCTCGTTTCTGCAGTGCCTCCGAGATGTTCGCGCATGTTCATACTGACGATTTCCATGCCGTCATTCGGAAAAAAGTCGTATCACTTATGAGGAGTGTGCGGGGGAGTCACACCAGCATCCTGAAACCTGTAGCTGAAGATGTTTGCACCTGTTTTGAGGTATTTCGTTCGTCTGGTGATTTCTAGGGAGGTATCCCTATTGGTTATGTTGACGGGGTGGGTTGTCTCAGCACAGGGATATTTTATTTGTGTTTAGATGTATATTAGATGATTATTTAGATGATTATTATGATGAGTTTTGTCCTTTGTAATTGTATTTAAGTACTAAGAATAGTTTCTCAGTTTTGTTTATCTAACCCTTGGATTTAGTTGTCCCAAAATAAATATATTTGAATTTGATATACTATAATATTACTAATGTTCCAGAATCGTTTTAAACCTCTACTTTTAGGAATAACGACATGATGGTGATGTTCTTTTTTGATTAATGGGGCTAATTCTGTACCTAACCCGTTTTAATAATTAATCGGCACCTAACTTTCTATTGGGATACGTTAAAAATCTTGTTTTGACCAAAATTGTAATTACCGATACAAAGTTGTGAAAGCAAAATAACACATGGTTTGAAACAGTAGACTTATACAGACATAACTCACACTTCGGAAAAGTTTGGCAGAGAAATACGGGATTCGCAACATAAACAATTTTCAGTCGTTTCAATGGGTTTAGCGTTTCACACATTCTATTTTTTGCTTTTTTTTTGTGGGTGCTATTCACGATATATCGACTTTTAGAGAATGTTAAATGTTTTGGTGGATATTCTAAAAATATAAGTGTATGGTATTTTTTTAAAGAAGCATGGAAAATGAGCTACAAAAATAATATAAAAAAATATATATTACTTATCAAACATTGTGTCATACATAAATTGAGGCAAAGGTATGAAGCCATTAAACAGACAAATATAAAAAATAGATTTATTTTATATTTTTTAATTCAGAACACAAATAAATGTTAATTTGTGTATAAAAATAACTATCAGTTTTTAATAATCATGTTTAAATCTATGATATTCTATTTATAAACAAAATTTTAATATTCAAAAAATATTTATGGCGTAAAGACGCGTAGGTAGTGCTTTGCCAAAATTAAAAAAAAAAAACATTCACCTCAGACTATAGGCATTGAATCAATGTGGACTAAGTATAGGTATAGTTATCTGTGGCAATTTTCATTCCCACACACGTGCGGGAAAATGGAAAAAAACACACGCGTGTGAAATACATTGCATGTTCTACCTAATCATAGTGCGTTATGGACCAGTTTTCGAGGAAGTGTATTGAAATAGTACATTTTGATACAAGTGGAGAAAGTTTGTTATTGCATTCGAGGCGGAATTATAACACCTGAGCCGTAGGCGAGGGTGTTAAAAATATTTTTGTCACGAACTATGAAACTATGATTTTAATTTTTTTTTTCGCTATTTGGTTTCGCTAGGTTGAAGGAGAGGCAATGGTATGAAGCCGTTAAACAGCCTAATATAAAAAATAATTTAATTTTATATTTTTGAATTCAGAACACAAATAAATGTTAATTTGTGTATAAAAGTAACTATTAGTTTTAAATAATCATGTTTATCTATGATATTCTATTTATAAACACAATTTGAATATTCAAAAAATATTTATGCCGTAAAGACGCGTAGTGCTTTGCAAAAATAAAAAAAAACATTCACCTCAAACTATAGGCATTGAACCAATTTGGACTAAGTATAAGTATAGTTATCTGTGGCAATTTTCATTCCCGCATAAGTGCGGGAAAATGAAAAAAAAAACGCACACGTGTGAAATACATTGCATGTTGTACCTAATTATAGTGCGTTATGGACCAGTTTTCGAGGAAGTGTATTGAAAAGTATATGGAAGTAGATGAGAGAGAGACAGTTGATAATAAAAAAAGGTGTTGCGCCGACCAGTAAGAAAAAAGGCCATAAAGATGATAATCATGGTATAAAGGAGACCGCGTAACACTCGTCAGTTTCCTTCACTCGTCAGTTTATTTAATACGATAATTTGTGTGAAAGCGACAGTTGCGACAATTCGACAGTTTCCATAATTTGCCAGTTTTTTCGACTCGTATGTATATAGAGCTATTCAAACGGGTGCAAATAGCCTCGTGACTTCCTAATTATCATAGTCGCGAACCATCGAGTCCCACGTCCCGTTAGTATTCGCCTCAGTTTGCAACAGTCCTTAAAGAATGATCTAGATTTTTAGGAACAGTCGGTACAGCGTCTTTCCATTCTATAATATAAGGCCAGAACGCAAGGGTGTGAAACTAGTCGCTAGATTGGAATTAACTTTTTACTCAAGGTCTTCCTATCTATACGCAAATACTCGTGTATACTTTGTAGTGGCTTAGCTAACTAGCTTGTTCCAGTGCAAGTACGCATATAAACTAATCTTGTATAAGGCGTAGTCACTCGTCAGTTTATTTAATACAACAATTTGTGTGAATGCGACAGTTGCGACAATTCGACAGTTTCCATAATTTGCCAGTTTTTTCGACTCGTATGTATATAGACCTATTCAAACGGGTGCAAATAGCCTCGTGACTTCCTAATCATTAAAGTCGCGAACCATCGAGTCACACGTCCCGTTAGTATTCGCCTCAGTTTGCAACAGTCCTTAAAGAATGATTAGATTTTTAGGAACAGTCGGTACAGCGTCTTTCCATTCTATAATACAAGGCCAGAAGGCAAGGGTGTGAAACTAGTCGCGTATATATTGGAAATCACTTTTTAATCAAGGTCTTCCTATCTATACGCAAATACTCTTGTATACTTTGCAGTGGCTTCGGTAACTAGCTTGTTCCAGTGCAAGTACGCATACAAACTAATCTTGTATAAGGCGTAGTCGACGTAGCCCCACTACGCGGGGCTCCTATTTCTGTCTGCAGGGATAAAAGTACCGAGCTCGCTTCGTTCGCTCTTGCATCCCAAGTTGAGTCAAAACAAAAAGTTGAGTAAAAAGCAGACCATGTTTTCGGAAACTTGATATTTTTTTCGCAAACTTAGTATTTTTTTCGCAAACTTTGTATTTTTTTCAGAAGTTTGGTATTTTTTTGGAAATTTTGTTTATTATTTTTCGTAGAATTGTATTCTAAATAATGTTTGTTTGTTAAATACAGCATTTTTTCCGGTTACTTCTATATTAATTTTTCGGTAATTCATTTTAACAAGCATAAAGTATGACAGTCAACCGATCGTTGGAAGTTTATTTATTTTTTCGGAAGTTTCATTATTTTCCTTTAAAAATAGCATTACAATACGCGAGCAAAATTTTTTCCTATGGTGGCGTTTTGGCCTTGTTTAAATTGGAAAGATGCACGTGTGCGTCCACGTCACAAACTATATACGAGTAGTACGCAGAATTCGTGTATACATTGTAACCACACATTAAAAAATTGCTTTACAAATTACAATGTATACGCGAGCATATTCCTATGGTTGCGTTCTGGCCATGTACAGAATGGAAACGCGTCGGTACATAATAATAATTGAATTTGGTTTATTCGGTTGTTATTCTAAACATCATGATAACATTGCCTGAGGTCTAAATAAAACCAGGTACAACTGAACAATGTTTCCTTTGTATTAGAACAAAAATATCATAAAACTTTACATCTCTGTTATTATTTATTTTGTGAGGAATATTTCATCTCTATTTCGATTCACTTACATAATAGGTATTATGAAGAGAAATCGCTGCTTGTTTTAATGACTACAACTAAGACAGAAAATCATTGGTTTGCTTAACTTAGGTAAGTAGTTACCTACTAATTATGTAACCCCTCAGCTGGCCAACCTTTACGCCCCATATTAGGGTTAGTGGAAACGGGAGTAGCTGCTTTTTAGGGTTCCGTAGTTAACTAGGAACCCTTATAGTTTCGCCATGTCTGTCCGTCCGTCCTCGCTTAATCTCTGTGACCGTTAGTACTAGAAAGCTGAAATTTGGTACCAATATGTATATCAATCACGCCGACAAAGTGGTAAAATAAAAATTGGAAAAAAATGTTTTATTAGGGTAGCCCCCATATATGTAAAGTGGGAAGTGATTTTTTTTTTAAATTTCAACCCTAACGTTTGATATATTGTTGGAAAGGTATTTAATAAAAACCGGCCAAGAGCGTGTTGGGCCACGCTCAGTGTAGGGTTCCGTAGTTTCCCGTCCGTCACAATAAGTGTTCCCACTTATGAGTTTAAAGGTGGGTATCCATTATGTAAAACTGCTTGCATATACGAATATACTACAAACAGTCCAGAAATTATTTTGTACAACTTTTTGTCTTTTTTGTACAAAAACTGTTGTTTCCATCAAGTTCAAAATGATTTTCCTAGAAAGTCCTTATAAAGTTCTACTTTTCAGATTTTTTTCATATTTCCTAAACTTATGGTTCAAAAGTTAGAGGGGGGGGGACACATTGTTTTTACTTTTGGAGCGATTATTTCCGAAATTATTGACATTATCAAAAAATGATATTAGTAAACCCCTATTCATTTTTAAATACCTTTCCAACAATATATCACACGTTAGGGTTGAAATTTAAAATAAAATCGCTTCGCACTTTACATTTAAGGGGGCTACCCTAATAAAACATTTTTTTCCAATTTTTATTTAACCACTTTGTCGGCGTAATTGATATACATATTGGTACCAAATTTCAGCTTTCTAGTGCTAACGGTCACAGAGATTAAGCGAGGACGGACAGACGGACGGACGGACAGACATGGCGAAACTATAAGGGTTCCTAGTTAACTACGGAACCCTAAAAATGAATAGGGGTTTTCTAAAATAATTTTTTGATAATGTCAATAATTTCGGAAATAATCGCTCCAAAAGTAAAAAACAATGTGTCCCCCCCCCTCTAACTTTTGAACCATAAGTTTAGAAAATATGAAAAAAATCTGAAAAGTAGAACTTTATAAGGACTTTCTAGCTTTCTAAGAAAATCATTTTGAACTTGATGGAAACAACAGTTTTTGTACAAAAAAGACAAAAAGTTGTACAAAATAATTTCTGGACTAAGTTTGTAGTATATTCGTATATGCTAGTGTTGCCCAAATGCAAGACCAAGACGAGACCTTAGCCAGTCTTGGTCTTGGTCTTGCGTCAATACACCTGGTCTTGGTCTTGGTCTTGGTATTGCGCTCTCAGTCTTGGTCTTGGTCTTGGTCTTGGTCTTGCAGCAAGAGTCTCGCAAGTCTTGCGAGACTCTACTACTTAGACTAGACTACTTTCAAATACCTATTACTATTAGCCTATTGCTATATAATAAACACGTTAGTTTAGATCTTATAACAACGTAACAGAGTAGGTACATGTTGAGCTTAAATTGACATAGGCATAGTGAACCACCAAATTAAAAAAAAATAACTTGACATATAAACCGACCGACCAACGGTTTATTCGCGGAACGTCAAATTTTCCCAATCAACCATGAACCTTAATGCTTTAGCGATAAAGTTGAAAATCTGTTAAAAAAATTGGCAGATTGTTAGTAGCTTCATGTGCTGGCGTCTGTACCATAACATCGGCTGGCTTAAAAACTGCTGCTAGTACTAGACCTACTCGACTCGCTGTTAGTTTTAAATTTTGCTTAATAGAAGAATAAGATAAACTTTTAAACGTAAGTACCTACATAATTTTAACCAACCTACTAACGTTAGATGTGCACATTAAACTAATACAAGCATAATATAATATATATAATAGGTAGATTTACCTACAAGGTATGAAATTAACTTTGCTAGAAAGTTATGCTAGGTACATTTTTATCACCTGGGAACATATTTGTAAGTAACACGCTACCTACTTAATAAATAGTCGAAATATATAATAATCAATACAATACCTTTTAGTGTTATGACGATACGGTTTTGATAATGGGGAACGTCTATAAAAATCGAGATTGAAACCAAATATCTACTATAATAACGCCCAAATCTCAGTTTGACTTAACTGCGAGACGCAAGAGTCTTGCAGGCTTAGTCTTGTTCTTGCGCTAGTCTTGCAGGGTTCAGTCTTGGTCTTGGTCTTGCTACAATAAGTCGGTCTTGGTCTTGGTCTTGCAAAAATGCAAGACCAAGACCAAGACTGCAAGACCAAGACTGATTTTGGGCAACACTAGTATATGCAAGCATTTTTACATAATGGTTACCCACCTTTAAACTCATAAGTGGGAACACTTATTGTGACGGACGGGAAACTACGGAACCCTACACTGAGCGTGGCCCGACACGCTCTTGGCCGGTTTTTTTATTATTATATTATAAGCCTATAATGTCCCACTGCAGGGCAAAATCCCCCCTCCCTCCTTCAACATTTCCTGATCTAGTGCGATTATAGGCCAATCCTTTCCGAAAGAGTCTAGCTCAAACTGACATCTCCTTCTGGTCGTCGTTTCCTGCTACTTGGTTTCCACTGAGTGGTAATTTTTGCCCATTGCTCCTCCGACGCGGCTGACGTGACCAGCCTAGTTCCACTTAGCTGCTACAACTAATTCAATATTTTGTTTCCTCTTATACAATTTATTCCTAAATAAGCTAAGTATTAGAAGTAAAGTAGACGTTCCCTCCGCTGCGCTATTTGTGCGACTTAACTTGTTTGCGTGGAAACGCAATCGTTAACGTAAACCGGGTGGTTTGCGTTCGCAGAGGAACTTGAGAATGGAATCTGTGTCAGTTAGTTTCTGTACCTATTTATTTTTCTTTACAAGTGTGTAAAAAACGTTGTTTACTTGAAGCATTATATGGTTTTATTTAGCCAATGTCGACTTTCGGGTTTTAACTAATCGTCGATCGTAACGAATGTCAAAGATCTAAAATATTTTGAAAGCATTGGAGACAATTTTTTTTGTTTGGAGAACAGGCCACCCCATAAATTGTAGCAGATATTAATGAAACGTATATAGATTTCTTCCTTATAATTTCTAGATTACAGTGGTAATATTAGCTAAGCCATGTCTAACCGGAATGATGAGAAATTCGCAAATGAAAACGTGTATCTAACAATAACCATACAAGTTGCTGCACGTCTGTAGCAGTCAGAAAGTAATTGTATTCGCACATTGCCTTGAAATCTTACTGCACAATTGACACAACGACCAGCAGATGCCATTTTCATAAAATAGTTTTTCATTATATGCGAATAAATCGCAGAAACACTTTCAAAAAAATTGAAATAAACTGAGTAAAAATAGCTGCGTTCCGAATTAGGCTGTAATCGATTTGAGCGTCCATAAACCCGTTCCGAATTACCGTGAGCGCAATAACGATGTCCCTTGAATCGTCATAGATGACGTCATGACATGCGTCATCTTGCGATTACACCGACCATGCTCCAAATAAATATCACCGTGAGCGCTGTCAAAAATGACAGTTGTGTTGACAGGTTGTGTTGTTTTGTTATGAACTTATGACTCGCATCTAACTATACATTATATTTAATTATCGTTGCATCTATGTTATTTGTAATTCGTGGTATTTTTTTAAGAGGTAAATCTTTGCCGGGTGCAAAATACGCTAATATAAACACTTTCGTCATCCTTTTCATCACTGGACGAATCGTCGTTCTCTATCTCAAAATCTGAGTTATCAGAGTCGATAGAGTCAACCAACTTATCTTCCATTTTCAAAAATAGGTTTTGTGATTGGGGTTATGATCACTGGCCACGCGTTCACGAGCGTTCCGAATTGATGACAGTTCTTAGCTGTCATAATCGTGATATCTAAATCGGAACGCAAAATATTGATGTGAGTGCTGTGAGCGATTATTTTGTAATACGGAATGCAACCAATGTCAAATGAAGTTGTTAATGTCAAAAAGAGTAAATGTCAAATGAAGTTGTCTGTCAACCACCAAAAAGACGGATTTATAACGTTCCGTGCCATGATGATTTTCTGTACCATATAAAAGATTTTAGCGGAAACCTTTAAAAATAGCATTAAAAAGCTCACAGTTTAATATTATTTATTTTTATGTTATATTCTATTTCTATTATAATTAAAGTAGATATTATTACCAATGGATACCGTACTTTTTTTTTGTAAACGGAAAAAAAACGCCCCTATTTACGTAAGAATTTTCTGTCAAATAACATTGATCACAACAGGAATGATTTGACTCGCAAAAAAATATCATAACTTATTTATTATGATTTTAAGATTCCGGTTTCGTTTCTGTGTAATCTTTCGTTTATTACTATAATAAAATGCTTACTGTTTTTTGGTGTAATATGAATAATATTTATGCAACACCGAAGAGGGCCTAAAAAAACTGTCTCCTTAAAAAAGTCGAAACTTCATGAAAACTGAGTTTTTCAAGAGTGCGTGGTTCATGGTTATACTAACTAAACAGTACTTGAAATTTTAATTAATTAATTACCATCATTTAAGAGTTTTACGCCCATGTTCTTCAAAGTACAGACAAATGTAAAAACTAAACACAAAACACAAACAAAAAACAAATGACAAAAACAAATGACAAATGTTAAATTCAACATGAGTTCTTGAACATGTATTTTTGGTGTATGCTTTGTTGGTTGTGCTTAAATAAATAAATCTTTGACGAAGGGTAAAATTTAATCGAAAAATTATTTTCGCCCAAAACCTAACCTATATTAAAAAGAAAAAGATATCACAGTGGCAGCAGTTCTTAGTAGATTCAAATATCTACGTGGTGGCTAAATAAAAAGCATTACCTTTTAAAAACCTAGTTCATCTAGTTCATGTTCATCCCTCCTATTAACTCAGCAATGCATAAAGAAACTACATAATCCCATGAAAAGTGCGAAAATAATGAAAGCGAGTCTGTGTAATGTTTTATTTATTTGCTTGATATACCAGCCAGCCATGCAGTACCGTTTGGATTCTATTTATTTTATTTTCATAGCCTTATTTCCGACTTACGACAGTACTGTAGTGAATCATCATCAGCCTATTAATGTTCCCACTGCTGGGACACAGGCCTCCTCTCTGTGAGAGGGAATGGGCTATAATCCACCACACGGGCCCAGTGCGGATTGGTAGATGTCACATGTCTTCGAATATTTTGGTTCTAAGACATGCCGGTTTCCTCACGATGTTTTCCTTCACCGTTTTGAGAGCAGCGGTGATGAAATAAATTACACAAAGTAATGCGCCTGCTTGGGTTCGAACCCACGACTTACTGTTCGTAAGTCGGGGCCGCCACCACTGGGCCACCGCTGCTCCAGTTATAAGTAGGTACCTTAAAGAAAATTATAGAACACACTTTTGGCCCAGTAGCTATGCTCTATCACTGAAATAGCAATTAGCTAACTGGGATATTGTTGATAACTATAACTATAGTGAATGTCTAGATATATATCTGTGAGGGATATCGAACCGTACCCTGTTACCGTAAATTCAGTAGTTTGCACGCCGATGTCCATTCTACCCTGTGTTCTAAAACCAACAAGACATCGCCTGCCACAAGTCAACACGCAGACCACAAGTCTATCGATTCTTGGATCTAACCTAACCTTACCTGAACCGCGTGCAAATTTATTCTTATATTGACCGTATATCAAGGTAGTTAAGGTTTATATTAAATTGTTGTCTTCAAATGCGCTGCGCTGCGCCTCCAGCTATGTGCACTAGGCCTTAGTGTAACCCCGGGCATCTCACCTCAAACGGATATATCGCCCCAAATACCAGGATACGCCGCTTTGAGGACGTTTGAAGGGATTGTGTGCTGACAGAGATTACTCTGAAGTGCACTAGCGTAGGAGTATCCTGGTTTTGTGATTCTATTAAGCTTTATATTTACCCAACTGCGAGATGGCAAAGCATTAATACCAGAATCAAAGAGTGTTCCGCTGTCTATTGTCGCTCTACGTTCGCCGACATCTGTAGCGTGGCCACATATTGGCTTAACTTTAATAATGAAGGACTTTTCAGAGACGCCCCAGGGTTGGTGGATGTTGCTGACGCGATGCGGCGACATAACAAATTATTGCGTGCGTTGACTTTCTGTTTTGTCTTGGTGCTTGTATTGAAATATTAAAAGGATAACAAGGACTAATAATAAAAATTGATAATTTATTGGACTGACTGAAAATTACATTTCATTAAGAGGTTTCTAGAATTATCTGCAAAACTAAAGAAACTGTAGAAAACCCATAGAGAAAACCGGAAAAAGATCAAATTAAGCGTGCTTCTCTCCTATTTTTCCCGGTTGCACAGATCCTGAACTACAAATAATAATTATTTTCATAGAACCGTAAAATTGCAATTAGTATTCTGATGTCCTTTGATTTAGTAACCTAGCGATTTAAGATAAAAAATACGGTGTAACGATAAATGTAACGATGAAAAAGTGACAATCCTCAGTTATCCTGTGTAATGCAGCACGTAATCCCGACGGAAATGGAAGCCATTTCAGCTCTAAGAAACGGCAGGTGCAGTGCTAACTAGGTCGTATTCTTTAACGGGCAATAGACCAGCCAGATATGACCCTAGACCATAATAATGTGACGATTGGGGATTATAAGAAAGTTGCAACTGTAATATTATATAATACTAGCTGTTGCCCGCGGCTTCGCCCGCGTGCAGTTCGGTAACTGTCCCACTGAATCATACTAAAGGGATAAATAGTGTCCTACATGTTAATCCAGGTTATAAACTATCTATGTGCCAAATTTCATAATCATCACAATTTATTATTATCATCACAATCACCATCACTATCACAACCACCATCATTATCACAATCATTATCACAATCACCATCACTATCAAAACTACCATCATTATCACAATCATTATCACAATCACGATCACTATCACAGTCACCAACATTATCACAATCGCCATCACTATCACAACCATAATCATTATCACAATCACCATCACTATCACAATCACTATCACTATCACTATCACTATCACTATCACTATCACAATCACAATCAATCACAATCACCATCACAATCACCATCACCATCAAAAACACAATCACCATCATCGTTATCACAATCACCATTACAATCACCATCACCATCACAATCACCATCACAATCATCATCACAATCACCATCACGATCATAATCACTATCATCATTTTAACAATCATTATCATCGTAATCACAACCACTTTCATCGTAATCACAATCATCGTTTTCACAATCTCCATCCTCGTCATCACAATCATTATCATCGTAATCACAATCGTTATCATCGTAATCTGAATCATTATCATCTTAATCACAATAATCATGATCACAATCGCCATCACTATCACAACCACAATCAATATCACAATCACCATCATTATCACTATCACTATCAACACTACTATCACTATCACAATCACTATCACCATCACAATCACCATCACAATAATTATCACAATCACTAACCTCGTTATCACAATCATTATCATCGTAATCACAACCATTGTCATCTTAATCATAATCATCATCATCATCACAATCACCGTCACTATCACAATCGCCATCATCGTTATCAAACTCATTATTATCGTAATCAAAATCATCATCACAATCATCATGATCATTATCACAATCTTCATCGTAATCACAATCATTATCATCGTAATCACAATCATCACAATCATCATCATCATTATAACAATCAATAAATCAGCAATAACCCAGAATAGAAGTTGAATCCGCCATCTTCTGGATCTCAAAATAAACGCCATTTTCGACATCAGCACCCCTGATAATCTCGGTTTCGACACCCATATTGATTTTTAGACATTTCAACCCCATCGCACCCCAACAGGGAATGATGGTAATTCAGGTCCGCCACATTAAATCTTAAAATCGATGTTTTTGTAATACACCCAACCCAATTCACCATACAAACAATACCTATGTTGAATTTCAGGCTTTGTTACCCCATTTCCCCCTTAAGGGGTTAATTTTGAAAAAACCTGAAACACAAATGTTAATTTATTTATCGATATGAGTACTCCTGTTAAGTTTCAAATAAAGTTGTCTAACCATTCTTATTTCCCCATGTAATCTTTGGACCCCCGTTTCAACCCCTTAGGACCCCCTAAGGGGTTGAAACGGGGGTCCAAAGATTTTGAAAAGATTTTAAAATTTTGAAAAATCCTTTCTTAATGCACCCCTAAACCCCATAAAGAACCTATGTGCCAAATTTGGAATCTCTAGACTCAGTGGTTTGGACTGTGCATTGATTTTTATACTTTGCCACCCATTTCCTCCTCTTAGGGGTTGAATTCTGAAAAAACCTGAAAACCGTTTCTACTCATTTATCAATAGGAGCACTCCTGTGAAGTTTCGAATAAAATAGTCTAAATAATCTTGTTTCCCCATACAAACTTTGGAGCCCCGTTTAACCCCCTTAGGGGATGAATTTTGAAAAACCCTTCTTAGTACACCCCTAGACCCCATAAAAAACCTATGTGCCAAAATCGGAATCTCTAGACTCAGTGGTTTGGGCTGTGCATTGATTTTTATACTTTGCCACCCCATTTCCCCCTCTTAGGGGTTGAATTCTGAAAAAACCTGAAACCCGTTTTTACTCATTTATTAATAGGAGCACTCCTGTGAAGTTTCGAATAAAATAGTCTAACTAATCTTGTTTCCCCATACAAACTTTGGAGCCCCGTTTAACCCCCTTAGGGGATGAATTTTGAAAAATTCTTTCTTAGTGCACCTTCAGACCACATAAGGAACCAATGTGCCAAATTTGGAATCTCTAGACTCAGCGGTTTGGGCTGTGCATTGATTTTTAGACTTTGTCACCCCATTTCCCCCTCTAAGGGGTTGAATTCTGAAAAATCTTGAAGCCCGTTTCTACTCATTAATTAATAGGAGCACTCCTGTGAAGTTTCGAATAAAATAGTCTAACTAATCTTGTTTCCCCATACAAACTTTGGAGCCCCGTTTAACCCCCTTAGGGGATGAATTTTGAAAAATCCTTTCATAGTGCACCTCTAGACCACATAAGGAACCTACATGCCAAATTCGGAATCTGTAGACCCAGCGGTTTGGGCTGTGCGTTGATAGATGAGTCAGTCAGTCAGTCAGTTTCTTCTTTTATATATTTAGATTACAGTAAACACGACGTCGAAAATTATACACTTGTCAGAAATATCTGAGAAGTACAATTTTCGACATCGTGTCTGTAATATTATATAATATTACAGTAAACACGACGTCGAAAATTATACACTTGTCAGAAATATCTGAGAAGTACAATTTTCGACATCGTGTCTGTAATATTATATAATATTACAGTAAACACGACGTCGAAAATTATACACTTGTCAGAAATATCTGAGAAGTACAATTTTCGACATCGTGTTTATTTATGTAATTTTGCTCTCGGCATCCACGCGGTTCCGCGAGTAAAATTACATGAATAAAGACGACGTACCACCATATGGACTTTGACCTAACACAGGTCATGGTCTACCCGAGTGCTGAATTTCTGTTTCTCCAGTTAAAGCATGAAATCGTGTCAGACAGAGTTATTTTTGGTTTTATAATATTAAGAATGGATAACCGTATCGAAACCTAGACTGTGATAGGAGGTCAGGTCGAGGCAGAATTAAACGGAAATGGAAATCATTTCAGCTCTTAAGAAACGGCAGGTGCAGTGTGCAATTTTCGACGTCGTATTTATTCATGTAATTTTTTTCTCGGCATCCACGCGGTTCCGCGAGTAAAATTACATGAATAAAGACGACATACCACCATATGGACTTTGACCTAACACAGGTCATGGTCTACCCGAGTGCTGAATTTCTGTTTCTCCAGTTAAAGCATGAAATCGTGTCAGACAGAGTTATTTTTGGATTTATAATATTAAGAATGGATAACCGTATCGAAACCTAGACTGTGATAGCAGGTCAGGTCGAGGCAGAATTAAATTAACTTCTTGAAAATTGGACCGAGGCTACAAAAGTGTTTATTCGAATCGTGAAAGAAGGCCATCTTGAAATAGAGAGCGACTATTTCATACTTTATACAGAAATAGTCAGTAGTAGTATATCTTGAAATAGTCGCTCTCAATTTCAAGATAACCTATTTCTATCTAAAGTTAGAGGAAAAGATAAGAGAGATTCTTTCTAACGAAAACGTTAAACTGACGCTGAAATTTTAAATCGACTATCTCTGTGAATCTTTAGTTGCCTTCCATAAACCGTTCATTAGAAAATGTCACTGCATTCCAATGATTCTGCTACAGGTACGATTAAAATATTGACTGCCTTGCCTCGTGATTCTATTTCGTGATTAATTTTGATTCCCTTGAGAGTTTCGAAATATACGTTTTTTTGCGACATAAACGGCCTTATCTTTTTTGTACGTTAAACTTTGGATTTTTCACAGCTTCAAGGGACTGTAGACTTGAGTATATGGTTAATTTAAACTCGATACCTCCACGCGATCCCGAGATAAAGGGTCTTGACAGACAGACGAACAACTAAGTGATCCAAGAGGATTCCGTTTTTTTCTTTTCTTTCGAGGTTTTTTTTTTAATTTTTTTTATCATAGTCTTACAAGTTATATTGTGTGTTTTGTACCATTAAACCATACATGATTTGTATTTGTACTCACATTCGCTAATACAACACTGCTTAAAAACTACTACAGAAATATAAATAAAAATGTAGGTAATGAAAAATATTATGGCGGTAAACATCTATCAGTAAGAACCACGTAATGTTTTGAATGTGAGTTGTTGTAGTTCTTTCAATGTATGATCTAAATGTTGCAATATTATGGAAAAACAATATATATTATGCAAATATAATATTTATGCAATATACAATATTTAGTAGTAAATAGAACGGAACTTTAGGTATCAAAATATAAAACTTTGCCAGCACAGCCCGCAACTTACCACAGACTGAGTCCACGTGGAAAGTCTGTTGTCCACGATAGGTGTGGTGAGTTTCTTGGTCAATTGCCTCACATCGACATAACGTACCCAACGGAGTGGTGTGAAGACAACTGTGACTGTGTGCGATTATATTAAAAGGAATAATGTGCTACAGATGCCTAGAGTGGTCATGGATGATTTTGGTCTTACTTCCGTTGAGGACCAGTCCAGCATCATGTGCCCACTTGGAGACCCGAGTAAAATCTTCCTGTAACAATTGAGCTGCAACTTTTACATCTCTGTGCATAGGTACAGTCGGGGTCTTTTACGCCTGACCATTCTTTTTTTTTTCACTTAAAACATGCGGAGGCGCCGAGCCACGCCCCCTTAAAGTTTGGGCCTATTAGGAAAGCCTCAACTTTGGCGCGCAAAATAACAATAACTCTCGTTTGACATGCGTCGTCAGTGCGCTCGGCCGATCCGGTATGTTTTCATTCATTATTTCTATACAAAGTCAACGGGGCGGGGCTAGAGAGCGTTTCTATGTTGCGAGTGCAAGCAAAAATAAGCTTAGTGGTGGTCAGGCGGGAGTGTCCTCGACAGTACAAGGCATGTGTCATCTGCATATTAATAGACGGTGTTTGACCACATATTCGATGTCGTTAACATAATGTCAGATAGTGTAAGGGTACAGAACCTTGAGCTGTTCCTTCAGTGATTTCAATGGCGTCACTGGTTTCATTCTTTCATTACAGTTCTTGACATTGTATTTACGATTTTAGGTACGGAACCCTAAAAATGATCGCAATGACAGGTAGCACAAGTGCCTTTCGGTTTCGTGAAAGGTCTTTTACACCCATTATTAGTTTTCCTTTAAACTTTAAAATGTTTTCAGAGTGTATGGGATGCTAAAATCACCTGCAAATTCAAAGGCAAACTGACGTTCCCTAGCACTCTCATTTTGACGTTACGTCAATCAAGCCGACCGGCAACCCGTTAAATGGTGATTGCTTAAAATTACAAATTCATGAGATGCAATGATAGTGTGAATGGGCGGCTGATGCGTTCGCTTTTGTGGCGTTAATGTGCAACTACACGGGTTTCGTCAAAGGGATTAATTGATTCACTGCCGGCAGTTTGGGCGGCCTTAATAAACATTTGGTCGCTTTATTACTTTAGGAAAATTCGTTTAGTTCCTGCTGAAAAGGTGATTAATAGTTGTAATGATGTTTGGCTCGTGTAATTTAATGCTCTTGTTTCCATGAATTTGTGCATAAAATAGAATGGGATCATGATTACTTACTACCACTTGACACTAGATACCACTTGCATGGTATACCATGGGAGCATGAATATGCTGTGCTGACCTTAAATTATAATACGTATAAAGGGTGTAAAACACCTCTTAACGAAGCCGAAAGGCGGGCGCCAATTTGTAACAAATCTACTTGATCCTATTAAAATAAAAGGATAAGCAGACTTGTTCAATTAAATTTAATTTAGGAGAAAGATAAAAAAATACAGTTAGTTATATAAAACCTACCTAGCACGCACTCTCTATAGTTTTAAAGTTCACGCACTTAGATGACAAGAATGATTTCACCTCTGAAGGAACGGGAACAGGCGTCAGGGTAGCAGGTTGCAGGGGTGGCAGGTAGGGTAGCAGGTGGCAATACCAGTGAGACGTCGAGGATCACCTTCAGGAAACCTCAGCTGGAAGGGCGTCGTGCAAATCTCAGAGACCAACAGGTCTGCTCTGTAGTAGGGCAGCGTAGATTTCAGGGCCAAAATAGCTCAGCGTTGGAGTAATAGTCCCAGGTGGATCTTTAGCTGGATCCCCTGGGTAGTTTAAGTATCTCGGCGAAAACCAAGCGGTTATCTAATGCTCCACTAATCAGATCCAAGAGTAGTCCTCTTCCGCCGTCCGTCAGCTCGTTTCTCCAAAGTAGTCTTCCTCTTTCAAATATCCTTTTTCTTAGTGTGGCCATCATCTCATCTGACAAGTGTAGTCAGCCAGGACATATCCATGAGTGCGTAAAGAATTTTATAATATAATTTAATATTAAGTTATCTAATACACAATCGTAATAATTTACAAAATATAATGGCTAAACACATATTGATAAAAATAATTTAAATTACCTACATAAACCAAAAAGTAGCCATCCATAGACTGAGCAGGTAGCTGACAGTTTGACAATTTGGCGCTTGACGTAAGTGTCACAACACGAAAATTATGAGTTACAATAATATTTTATTTCAGCTATTTTTAGTAAATGAATCGTATTTACATCGATTTGCTGAGTGTAGATATATAAACAAATAAAAAAAACCGGCCAAGTGCGAGTCGGACTCGCGCACGAAGGGTTCCGTACCATTATCTATACATTAGACAAAACGGCAAAAAAATCACGTTTGTTGTATGGGAGCCCCCCTTAAATATTAATTTTATTCTGTTTTTAGTATTTGTTGTTATAGCGGCAACAGAAATACATCATCTGTGAAAATTTCAACTGTCTAGCTGTCACGATTCATGAGATACAGCCTGGTGACAGACAGACGGACAGACGGACAGACGGACAGACGGACAGACAGCGAAGTCTTAGTAATAGGGTTCCGTTTTTACCCTTTGGGTACGGAACCCTAAAAAGATGATAAATAGTATTATGAATGATGAATATGAAGCGTAAGTATAGCATAATACTATATTACTTGTTCTCCTCGTCATTGCGATAATTTTTTTGTTCTACACCATACCTAGGAACCTTCTACTGTGGTGTCAAGGTAAAAGGGGATGAGTCAGAAATGTTGAAAAATGAGTTATTTACACAGTTCGATAGAAAATATTACAAAGTATTACGGTAAAAAGGACATGAGTCAATAATAATGCATTTTTATTTCGTGAATCTCAAAAACAAATAGAGTTTAGTCATAAAAGAGCAAAACCTAAAAAGTAAAAAGGAGTCATGTGTAGTCATCTTCATATTACCTAAGAATTCTTTACATAAAAAATTAAGCATAGTGAGACAAGTCGACTCGTGCCTAAATTCGTATTCGTCGTTCCGCGTTAGTTGCATATCGCGCGCGAAGTTGACGTGTTTTGATCTGTGAAAAAAAACCCAAAATTTCGGTTTGGTGGTTGTGTTTGTGATTTTGAGCCTTAAAAATGAATAGGATTAATAAAATAATATCACTGGCTCTAAATACATTTACACATTTTATTTATTTGTCATACAAACAAACGCTATTTACCGACAGGGCTGTATGTACCAAATGTACAAAGATAAAGTCACCAATTCCGTATTATACACCTATTTTGGAAATGATTTTCGTACCATGGGTCTATCTTTTAAGAAGCCTTCTTTTGACACCTGTAATACATGTGACGCATACAAAATGAAAATTAAACTAGCTTTGCCGCCAGATTCAGAAATTTTAAAGAAAGAACTTGAGGTCCACCAGTCAGAAGCTGATTCAGGTTATTCCATGAAAAAAACCGGCCAAGAGCGTGTCGGGCCACGCTCAGTGTAGGGTTCCGTAGTTTCCCGTCCGTTACAATAAGTGTTCCCACTTAGGAGTTTAAAGGTGGGTATCCATTATGTAAAAATGCTTGCATATACGAATATACTACAAACTTAGTCCAGAAATTATTTTGTACAACTTTTTGTCTTTTTTGTTCAAAAACTGTTGTTTCCATCAAGTTCAAAATGATTTTCCTAGAAAATCCTTATAAAGTTCTACTTTTCAGATTTTTTTCATATTTTCTAAACTTATGGTTCAAAAGTTAGAGGGGGGGGGACACATAGTTTTTTACTTTAGGAGCGATTATTTCCGAAATTATTGACATTATCAAAAAATGATTTTAGAAAACCCCTATTCATTTTTTAATACCTTTCCAACAATATATCACACGTTAGGGTTGAAATTTAAAAAAAAATCACTTCCCACTTTACATATAGGGGGGCTACCCTAATAAAACATTTTTTTCCAATTTTTATTTTACCACTTTGTCGGCGTGATTGATATACATATTGGTACCAAATTTCAGTTTTCTAGTGCTAACGGTCACAGAGATTAAGCGAGGACGGACAGACGGACGGACGGACAGACATGGCGAAACTATAAGGGTTCCTAGTTGACTACGGAACCCTAAAAAGGACAAAGAAGAGTCGAGCGATGACTAAAGAGTTTATTGTTATGACCTCCAGCAATGTCTTCCAACCCCTTTTTTAAAAACAAATATCGTTTTTTTACTAACGGCTGCTGTGGACATTTAATTTAAAATTTACGATTGTTATAAGTAGCAAAAATTGTTGGAGATTACGGCAAATTCCTCCCATCATGGGAGAGGCTTATGTCCAGCAGTGAACGTTATGGGCTGTTGTAGTAGTAGTAGTAGTAGTATAGCAAAAAAAACTGTTGCTACATGTGGAGCGAAGCTGACGGAGGACGTGGAGCTAATCAAATAGTGTAGTGCCTCTACACGTTTTTTAATGGCATTGCCATCACATGTAAAAGAAGTTACCTTTTATTCCGATACGTGTGGCGGACAAAACAAAAATAGCCACGTTGCTGCTATGTTTTTATGCATAAGCAAAATTAAACCAGGTTTGCAAATAAATCACAAGTTTTTAGTTCCCGGGCATACGCACATGGAGTGCGATTCTGTATATGCACAAATCGAACGAAAGAAAAAAAGAACTGATATGGCTATACATTTGCCGAGAGACTGGTAAAACCTAGTCAGAATGACGAGTCCAAACATTTCTGTCATGGTAATGGATAGCAATATGTTTTTGAACTTTGCTAAATTGTATAAAGGCCCATTGCAGCTACGAAAAGTAGATACATCTGGCGAAAAAATCATATGGTATGATGTAAAATGGTTTAGATTTAGTGGTGAAAAAGAACCAGGTGTAATTCTGTTTAAAACAAAATTAGACAATTTGACCGAGTTTAAGGAGATTTCTTTCTGTCGAAGGGGTAAATCAAGTGAATCTTTGAATCCCGAGAAATGTTATGAATGTCAAGTGCCTATAAGTCAGGAAAAAAAACGAGATCTTCTTAGCATTCTTCACTTAATTGATAATGGTTGCCATGACTTCTATAATAAAGTAGAAACTTGTACAAACACACGAGAAATAGATCCCGATATCGAGGAGTTCAGCGAAGTTTAAGGTTACATTATTATGTTTTTTTTTGTTTTGCATTTATGATACTCATTATTTTTTATTTTTATTATTAAAAGCGTTCACGCAAGGTTGATGAATGATGAAGCAAAAAAACTTTGCTTGCGTGCCATAGTCTGTGCCTACCTTAATGGGAGTCAGGTGTGATGATTTATGTATACATAATTAAAAACTGCCAACATTAAATACATAAAAAAGAATACATAAAGAGATGAGTCAATAAAAGGATTTTTTTAAATTTTTGTTCTTGTTCAGGCAAAAGGAGTTATGTCAATTATTTAAATAATTAATAAATACAAATATTTTTCGGATACTTAAAAAAGAAGACTACATTATTAAGTGAAAATTAAAACAAATTTGAATTAAGTATTTCTATATATTTTTGATTAAACTGCATTTATCTTAAAAAACAAAATAAGCGTTTTCTTTAATAGCCCCTGGTGAAAAGTTGTATTTTTTGACTGATCCCCTTTTACTTTGACACCACAGTGTTCTCCTCGTCATTGCGATAATTTTTTTGTTCTACACCATACCTAGGAACCTTCTAGTTACGGAGATATTGGAGGTCAATGTTCCAACTTTTTGACAAGTTTTTTTTGAACTAGAAGTTTTTATTTTAAGATTTTTACTTTAAACTCCTCCACGACCCCTGTACTATTCAATCCATCCATCAGCAGAATATTTTGAGTGCGTTACTTTGAGTTCTACCACAAAACATGATTGTTCACCACAAAAAAAGTCGTTTCCCAGCAATAATTTTTGCGTAAAGTTACTTAGTTTGATGTACAGAATGCTTGGTTGACGGCTTCGTGATGAGGTCTTTTACACCCTGTATATGCACAGCATGTCTCCCTCTTTCGTAAATTAGGAAGACAATGAAATTTAATTTTTCAAGAACGCAATTCATTATGTAGAATAAAATTGAACTATTTCTATAAAACAGTGGTCTTGGTTGTTATATACTTAGTTACAGTTTTTTTATTCTGAATCACCAACACCGCCTCGTTACCAACTTACCGACTGGTTTACGTCAACAAGTGCAATTATCGTATCGAGAGATAGTTCTGCATTTTTGACTTACCTCCGTGGGTAAAAGGCGTTAGCCTATGACTTACATGCAATAAGTAAAATGTATTCTCGAATAAGGAACTTAAAAAAACGGCCAAGAGCGTGTCGGGCCACGCTCAGTGTAGGGTTCCGTAGTTTCTCGTCCGTCACTATTATAAGTGTTCCCACTTATGAGTTTAAAGGTGGGTATACATTATGTAAAAATGCTTGCATATACGAATATACTACAAACTTAGTCCAGAAATTATTTTGTACAACTTTTTGTCTTTTTTGTACAAAAACTGTTGTTTCCATCAAGTTCAAAATAATTTTCCTAGAAAGTCCTTATAAAGTTCTACTTTTCAGATTTTTTTCATATTTTCTAAACTTATGGTTCAAAAGTTAGAGGGGGGGGGACACATTGTTTTTTACTTTTGGAGCGATTGTTTCCGAAATTATTGACATTATCAAAAAAATATTTTAGGAAACCCCTATTCATTTTTAAATACCTTTCCAACAATATATCACACGTTAGGGTTGAAATTAAAAAAAAAAATCACTTCCCACTTTACATATAGGGGGGCTACCCTAATATAACATTTTTTTCCAATTTTTATTTTACCACTTTGTCGGCGTGATTGATATACATATTGGTACCAAAATTCAGCTTTCTAGTGCTAACGGTCACAGAGATTAAGCGAGGACGGACAGACGGACGGACGGACAGACATGGCGAAACTATAAGGGTTCCTAGTTGACTACGGAACCCTAAAAAAGAAAAATAATTAAAAACCTTTTTGCTTTTAAAAAAAATTTGCCTCGCACTCAGAATTTCTGTATCTTTTAATGAACAACTATGTGTAGGCCATACAAATATTTGTTCCGTGCGACAATCGAACCCACAGCGCAGCAGCCAATCGCTCAGCCACTGCGCCAACCGTGCCGTTTATAAATCCTTTGAATTTTATGAAGAAAGTTTTCAAAAAAGGACAGTGATGTAGCATTTCATACGATTGTAAAATTTCACACAAATACGAGTAAGTTCATCAAACAAACTGACGACACGGCGTCGTGTCAGCGCCATGTTTCTCGGGCCATGTTACCTTTGTTTTAAAACGTTTTACAATTCAGCTCTCTAAGTAGTTTGAGCATACAGGATAAAACTACGGCTTGAATTACTGTCGTGCTGACCGTCGGTCGCGCACCGTCGCGTCGGTCGCGTAGGTACGCCAGCGAAGAAATAAACTTCAAATTTGACTTAATACGCGCCGCATGACGTCAGCGGCAACTGACAGCCCAGCCACGAACTTTGAACTTTATTTCTTCGCTGGCGTACGCGACCGACGGCAATGGTGCGCGACCGACGGTCAGCGCGACAGTAATTCAAGCCTACATTGTGTCATCGAAACGTTATAATATAAAATACCGTTGTGGGTAGCGCAAACTAAAATGTGTGAATTTTAAAGAATTTTTATGAAAATCACTCGTTTTAGATATCTTTCTGTATTTTACAGGGAAATTATTATTTTAAGCAATTGATAAAATTATTTATTGCAATCACATCTGTCATTCCATAGCAGTTGTATGACATGGCAATAAGGCCTCTCGCAGACGGACTGCATCGCACTCACAGACGGACTGCATCGCAGCCACCGCACGCAGTCGATATATTCAACTGCATGCAGTTGTACGTTCGACTGCATGCAATCATGATGTCAACTTCACGCAGTTGGCTGCAGTCGTGTGCAGTTAGTCAAGGAGCATAACGCAGCTAGGCCTGGGTCATTAGCGGTTTTTTAGTTAATTTAATTTATTTAATCATTAATGGTCAACGGGTTAAAAAAGCTGTTAAATAAATAACAGGTCTTAAAACTTCAATCGTTAGCGATAGTTAATCGTCAATTTATTATGTCAACGTTTACGATCAATAACAATTTTGTTGCAGTTTTTAAATTCGATTACACCGCTGCCAGCGGGGCGGCGCGGCGGCGCTGTATTAATAATATTATCTGTGTCCTGGCTAGATGCGTGGCGTTAACTGCGCAAAGTCAGATCTGACTGCAGATAACTGGCACGCAGTCGAACGTACAACTGCATGCATTTGAATAAATCGACTGCGTGCGGTTGCTGCGATGCAGTGCGTCTGTGAGTGCGATGCAGTCCGTCTGTGAATGCGATACAGTCCGTCTATGAGAGGCCTAAACACGACATATAGACCAGGAGCGTCAATTTCCTTCACAAATATTTTTTTTTCATGATTTCAACTTGTTTGATTTTGATAAAGAAACTAAATTTAATTCTGAAGCATTTATCAGATCACGAAAGTCTATATTTCAAAAGTAAGGTTATATTATCGAAGAAGATTCTAAATTCATCAAGAAGTATCTCCGGTTCGTTCGAAAGCGATCAACCAAACTAATTTTATTTTAGTTCTACACCGTTCGAATTTCAAAGATCCTTAAACATCACTTAGACTTCAGACGGTGTCGAAAACACTACAGAGACTAGAGTAATTGGTTTTAGGGTTCTGTGACGAAATGACAAAAAGGAATTCGTCGGCATGTTTTTTCAGGCTAATGGTTACGTTATGAGTTTACGAGGTTTTTTACAATTCATTTACACGTTTTCAAATCATTTATACACCTTTTATTCAGAATTGTTACAGCACTGCTATCACCATTTGAGTCAAATATTGAATTGTCTTTTTAATATTTTCTTAGTTTTGCAAAGATTTTTATCCGATTGTTTGTGAATGTGTGAACATTGTAGGCCCTGTAGATTCCTAGATGCTTGTTAACTTTTTATCTTGTTTTAAGTTTTTTGGGTAGTATAGGCAACGACTTATCGTCGGGTCTACGCTGTCCCTCTATTCTTAAGTACTAATGCTGTAACATGATAATCTTAGATTAAAAAATGTCCAGATTCCGTGTTCGAAACAAAACGGAACGTTTTAAGTGAAGCCTCTTTTTATAAATGTGTGAGTGAGCGCCGCGCTCGGGAGTGTATTACGTATCAGATTTGCGTTTGTGTGCAACGTGCGTGTAATACCAGTGGCGGAGACTTGCCCATAAATGTGGGAGATTTTCAGTATTTTACGTTCAGCGTAAAATATATCATCAACAGTAATGACATGATTTTTTATCATTACGGTTGGTGATTTTCAACGTTATTTCTTTAATTTGTGTAATTTAAAAGTTAGTAAAAAAGAAAAAAGGAACTGTAAATATACCTGAAATACGAGCTCTCATAAAATACTTTCGAACTACAAAAAACGCGATTCTGACCGAATCTGACCAAGTCTGAACGTGTCTGACCGAGTCCTTCCGAGTCCGATCGAATCTGACTGAGTCTCTCCGAGTCTGACCGAGTCTGACTGAATCTCACCAAGTCTGAACGTGTCTGACCGAGTATGACCAATTCTGACTAAGTCTGACAGAGTCTGACCCAGTTCGACCGAATTAGACTGAGTCTGAACGTGTTAGACCGAATCTGTCCAAGCCTGAACGTGTCTGACCGAGTCCTAACGAATCTGACTGAGTCTGAACGTGTCTGACCGAGTCCGACTGATTCTGACCGTGTCTGACCGAATCTGATCGAGTCTGACCGAACCTGACCGAGTCCGACCGTTAAGCCGGGTCCAGACTTAACGCGAATCCACCGTGTAATGTAACGCAAATTCTAGGTGTGGACGGCACCGCGAGCATTACATGTAACGCTCGCGGTTGATCCATCGGCTGTCGGTTTTTGCGCGAAACACAAAGGCGCACGCAGTATTCGCGTTTTCAATTCGCTTCGAGTTCGTGTGCCGTCCACATTGTTGACATGAATTAAACGTAATCGTTACATTCGCGTTACACCAGTCTGGACCCGGCATTAGTTAGTTTGACTCTTAATCTGACTCTGACCCTAAATGAGACTTTAATTGAGCCAAAGCTTTTACATTTATAAAAAAAAACATCGTCTAAGTAAATAAAACTCTTTTGTAATTTCTCGTTCTGAAAAGATTTTTAAAAGTTACAGATAATGGTTAAAAAAAATTATGCCCCTGGCAACACTCAACAAATATGGCGTGACAGTAATGTCAAATTATACTTTTTGTTTACATAAGTTTAAAATGCGGTAACAAAGAAATACAAAGTGAAATTGAATACTTACTTGTGAAATGATATATAGTGGCACATTCCTTTTTTTTGTGTGATTTCTACATCATTTCACAACACAAACCTTCATTTTAAAATATCAAAACATGGACTCGTGACGTAGTTTACGCGGGGCAATGAGACCTCAGTATTATATATAACATCATTGACGCGGGGAACGTTCCTAGGCGACTGACGTATGGATCGTACGATGCGGGATACATGTCCCGCGTGTTTTTGGCTTCAATTCTCAGTGGCCTACTATCAATCTGGACATTTTTTAATCTAAGATGATAATATTGTAAGGAACAAAAAAAAAACATTTTAAAAGAGTAACCATGGAGTTTCTTGCCGGTTCTTCTTGGTCGGAGAAGAACCGGCAAGAAACTCCATGGTTACTCTTTTAAAATGTTTTTTTCACGATCCGTGCAACTTTTTTTGACTTTTTATAAATGCCCATGTGAAATGAAATATTTTGAATTTACAAACGTAGCAGTGATATTTTTTAGTTGTGATAGAAATACGAACTCTTTTAAAAATCGCTGGTCCATATTTGAGGGTTTATTCCGCGGCGGCCGTCTATTTTTATAGTGGTCTGAAATATTCAGCCAGTAGTATTTTTTCATTTTTCGCTTTGCCTTTCAAAAGTAATTTCGCAAGTCTATTACTATTTGGTTTATTTCTTGTGTGGACTCTTTTCCAAATTCGAAATTGAAAATCCATGGTGGGAAGTTTTTTACTCAACGTGAAATTCAGCAGGATTTGTGCACAGAGTACACTAAACTATATTGAAAGGTCTGTGCGTTTTGGAAAATATTTTTTTTTAAGTATCCACTAGGGTTTAGTATTCACTATATATTTTTCAAATCAGTTTGACGTATTTTGTATACAAAAGTTGTCATACCGCTAAATTTATTTCTCAGCTATAAGACTTAAAACGGTTGTTTATATCACGGTTTAATTAGATCAAAGTCATTAGTTGAGTTATTTTATAATTATGTAAAAAAAACATTAGCATTCATAATATAAGGGGTTGTTTTACCTTAGTTTTGGTTTCCTTTTATCAACGACTGATTTATTTTCAAACGGAAAATATTAACTATTTTATTTCGCACTTACAGACTGTGTGTGATTTGCAGGATATACGTATATTGACAAAATTAAAAATGTACATACATACGGTAACACATTTATTGGTTCTTTTTTAAATAAGGCTGCAAGTATTAAAACCTGAATTAATGATTTCGATCCAATCAGTATCGTACCTTGCGTTTTTATTTAAAAAAATGAGAAAGTACTTACCATACATCGTTCCAATTTTATTAGCAAGAATCCGGGAGATGGCGCCATCAAACAGGGAGTCGAAACATGCACTTAAGGCTCGGGCACAGGCACTGGAACCGATCTGTGCAACAAAAAGAAGCATTAGTAAGCACGACTGTTGTGTTTGAGGTTCTAGGTCGGGCAAAGTGATATTGGGTATTCCTATCAGGAATATCTCAGTCACGATTGATGGCAATATAATATAAGCTCGCCTTATATTATATGGGATTTGAATAGCTGGTGAAATGTGGGTATGAATACTATGTATATTGGAATTACAGGATATTATATTTAGATCCTATTCAATTATTACGACATGAAACTGCTGCATTAGCAGAACAGTTGTCATCGGCTCAATGGGGAATTTTACAGTGCTTTTTATGAACGAACTAGATGGCGCTGATCAACCTTGGGAATAATAAAATGGCTCGTTTTTATGTCCACAAAGCCTAATAGGAGTACGGAGGAACCTAAGCTCGACTCGACGCACCAGGAGTTTAGACGTAACGCAAAAACACTCAGAAAAACAATAGCAAAAACTTGTATTCAGTTCAGTAATGCAAAAGAACAGTAGACTTTTTAGGTTAAAATGTTTGTCAGAAAAAAGGTTCTTTTTAATTCTCACTTTATATACTACAATGAATAATAAAGAAATTTTACTATTCAATGAGTTTGACATGTGTTTGGGAGAGTTTTTTTTTGCCCTCCTAAAAGATTTTAAGATTGATCTATACATTGATATAATACATAGTAAATTTTGTTTTCATTGGATTTTACTAGAACGCCGCTTAAAAAACATTCCCAAAGCTGATCAGCGCCATCTATTGATATATACTGAAGCATTGTGACAAACGTCAGTGAAAAATTCGTCATTGCCAAAGAGGACAATTTTTTTTAAAAGGTTGATAGCTTTGCTTTTTATTCTTCTATATTATTGGGGGCTTTTATCCTCAAAGGACGCAAGATTGACGCCCTTGAGATGTGGTGTTGGAGGCGCATACTAAAGATTCCCTGGACCGCTCATCGGACTAACGTGTCAAAACTCAAAGAACTCAATATTAAACAAAGACTGTCGTCGCTTGTGCAATTGCGAATCCTCAGATTCTTTGGACACGTTACCCGCAACAATGATTCCATGGAGCGTTTGGTAGTTCAGGGTAGAGTCGAAGGCACGAGACCACGTGGTCGATCACCAACCCGATGGACAGACTCCATTAAATCTGTCACCAAGATCCCTCTGGCAGAATGTGCACGCCATGCGACCAATAGAGGCCGGTGGAAAAGAATCGCGAAGGCGACCGCTGTTGTGGGTGATCCTTCATGACCACGACCACTCTGTCAAGAGTGAACGACTAAGAAGAAGAAAAGATCCTCAAAGACAATTCATCCTCATCATAACGTAACCTATTCTAAACTGCAATATATAAATTGTTACACGTTACAAGTACATGGCCAACATTTTCAACAGTTCCACATGTTTCAATAAAAGACACTTTGTCGAAACTAATAGCTACTTCTTACTTCCGTCATTGCGATATTTTTTCTACACCTCGCTATAATTGGGAAACTTTTTAGTACAGAGATATTAATGGCCAAAGTTACAACTTAATTTCATGTGGTTAACATGTTTTATTTCTGAAATCATGGTCAAGTTAACGAAAAATATGTAGTTAGGTACTTTGAAGTTTATCTTTAACTAGCAGACGTACCGCGGTTTCACCCGCGTAGTTCCCGTTCCCGTGGGAGTACGGGGATAAAATATAGCTTATGTTACTCAAGGTGAATGTAGCTTTCTAATGGTGAAAGAATTTTTGAAATCCGTTCATTACTTCCGAAGATTACCCCCTACATACAAACTTACAAACATACAAACTTACAAACAAATGTTACCTCTTTAGAATATTAGTATAGATTATTTATGATCCGAATTTAAGGGTTGTGCTTACTCTGTCACCCAGAGATTTTACTGGTGGTTGTAAAAGGAAAACTTAGGCTCAAACCGTGATAAGGATTTTTTTAGTTCTTTGTCAAGATGGCGATGTTGCTAAACTTTTTTGGAATTGTGTGTGAAAATTGTATTGTAACAATAAATTGACGCCAAAAGAACCCTGACATGACACCGTGCAGTTATATTTATAAGCTAAATTAAATTGCGTGTCATCAGTATACAGGGTGACCGGAGAATTGACGTTCGAAGGTTACATTTAGATGTCTTATATTGCGGGGCATCCGAACCACCCCTATATAAGATGTTTTGCGATCATCAGTAGTTTGGAGATAGTTTTTTTTTAATAATGTTGTTCTCCTAACAACGGTTTTTATTTTCTTCTATTTCTATTGGGCGTTTGTGGATCTCTGTTTTTATGATAATTCATCACCATAATGTCAAAGTACTACCTTTAAAATGGCGGTTTACCTGGGCCTTATAGACGGAGCTTTGTTCTTTCTCATCTTGTGACAGCTACAGTGACAGCATTAATGGACACGTATTTTTTGTTTTTGTAAATCAATGAATATTGACAAAGATAAAAGGTATCAAAACTCGGGAGTGGGGGCTCGTGACGTCACAACGCACTAAACTTATACCACGGTGTGACGTATTGATCATTTTAAAAGCGTCGTATCTTAGTCAATTTTGGTTTACGTAACAAAAGAAAAAAACGTGTCCAATATTTTTTGGAAATCTATCTGACGGACTAATTTGATTTTTTTAGTCATCTACCCTATTGGCATCGAAAGCTTTAACATAAAAGTGCAATCTCAATTGGTTAAACCGATTCAGTGAACGTACAAAATTGTAAAACAAAATTTAGTAATGGATACGGACGAATATTTAATGAATTTTTAATAAAAAGTTTTAAACAATGCGTTTCATAAACACGTCAACTCAGTTTTTACTCGAGACAAAACTCATAAACGAGTAGTCAAACTACCGGTCAGCGGAATTGTTGCATGTTTTAGTTAAATCCATATTCGCTTTACATGCGCTCTGTCCTTTTACGAACTACGAATAAACATTTTTGACATAAATAGTATGGTGATTTTCGTAAAGTTTCAAACTAGGTTTCTATGAAGTTAAACAATGACACCGTTTACATGAATTTTGATAATGGAAAATTACATAGTGTAAAAGCACGAGGTACCATCATAATTATTAAGAACAACTTAGGCGTTGTCAACTTTAACAATAATCTTTTCCTCAAATTTGTTAAGTTTAAAAAAGTACTTTATGTGTTCGATATAAGTTCGAAGTTGTGGTTAATTAATCAGCACCCCTAGCCAAGTTGACAACCTACAATCGTTAACGCTAGTAGAAAACTATTCAAATGAATGGGAATGACATCACCTCAACGTTAAATCACGTGATCAACACAAACGAATAGAAAATTCGTAGACAAGTTTACATCGTTCTAAATGATAGAATAGAATGTTATCGTTTCTACAATGTTGATCGCTAAACTCTTTGGTAGGAAGGCTCACCATAGACTAAAGTGTAGGTTTTTTCTACAGACATTAGATAACTAGCGATCGACTCAGTCGTGTCAACTTGGCTACCAATTTAGCGCTTTCTACAATCGCTTACGACGAGGCGTTTACGATAGTAGAAAGAGAATCGATACCAAACGTTTGTAACTTGGCTAGGAGTGCAGTGCAGTGTTTGTCGACGATATTTTCTGATGTGTCACTAGCAAGTAACTGTGCATGGGCTAGGTGTTTTATATCACTACATATTATAAAACAAAGTCACCCGCGTATGTCTGTGTCTGTCCCTATGTATGCTTAGATCTTTAGGACTACGCAACGGATTTTGAGGCGGGGTTTATTATTAGATAGAGTAATTCAAGAGGAAGGATCTAGTATAATTTGCGGGCGGGCAAAGCCGCGGGCATCAGCTAGTGTTATATAAATGGAGTATCAATGGAGGTAGGTAGGTATTTTTGATAGATTGGGACTAAATTAAAATAGGAACGTTCTTAAAATAGCCTTCGTATGTTCCATTTCCAATACTAAGTACGTCCCTGACCTATTCTTATAGTGACGTGATATTTGTCCTTTAAATTTGAGAAAAAAACAGCTAGTACTTAGGTGTATGTGAGCGCTTTTGTAGCTAAAAATAACAATTAGGTACTGGATTATATTAGCAAGTTTTATTTTAAAATTGTTTGTTGTAAAAGCGGTTTGTTTTCATGCTTTTAGTATGCTAATAACGTGGCTTGAAATATGAGTCACCCAATTTAAACGGTAGTAAATGCTAAAAGTTGTTCTGCTATATTTGTTGTAAACCGAGTTTAGTTTACTAAGCAATGTAGATTTGGTTTACGCTCGTTTTTTGTAATGTTTTTTGGACGGCTAAATTAAGAATTAAAAAAAAAACAGTTTATTTCAGAGTTTGGTCGTAATCAGCATTGTTATTATGTAAGGTATTTTTTCTTCAATGATTAAACTTTAATGAGTCATTATTCTGGAAAGTTCAAGTACGCCTATCGCATTCTTAGCGTTGGCCTAATATAAAACTCGTAAATATTTTCATATATTCCCGTTATTCTTAAATCGCGTCGATACACATTACAAACAACTTGTACTATTGGACCAACACTGAAATCGCGGTCAGAGAATATGAAATAGTTTACCAAGAAAGAGTTTTTTGTAACATTAACTGCACGCCTGTAATACCAGAAGGATTGGGCAGAGATGTACTTGATAGTTCAGCCCCATTTTTAGAAGGGGACGAGTTTTCAGTTAAGTGGTTTCCAGTTATTCGAATAACACATTGTACATAAATTTAAATGCGAACAATGTTCGAATTTGGAATATTTAAGTCGATGGAGCTACCTTCTACACCTTATCTTATTTTTAAAAGGAAAAGATAACAAAATATACTTACTAGGTATTCCAAAACCATGTTCCAACCTATGACGAAGGCGATGAACTCACCAACGGTCACATAGCTGTACATGTATGCGCTTCCAGTCGTATGGGGGACACGGACTCCGAATTCCGCGTAACAGGCACCTGTATGGACAAAAGAAGTAAATCATTATCTGAAGAAATAAAATATTCAAAAAAAAAGTTTTTTTTTGCACCTTCAAGTAAAAAATATAGCTTAAGATAAAAATAGGCCTTAAGTAAGTAATGTTATAGGTCGTGACGATTAATAATTTATCGTTGGTTTTTAGTTGGCAAAACTCGTGGAAGACATGGCAGTAAACGTATCGTCCTAAAAGTGAACACCTCCATTTAAATACATAAGCCACGTCACTTAAAACTACACGATCCGTTGTCACAACGTAGACGGGAGCTCGTGGCTAAATAATAACAGCCGCTCGGGTCGATCTTTAGGTTAAGCCGTGCTTGCCTAGGTTGGTCTGTGGATGGGTGACCACCCTTACATACCGAGTTTCCTCCGTGCCTCGGAAAGCACGTAAAGCAGTTGGTCCCGGCTGTCATTTGTAGATCTTTGACATTCGTTATAGGTAGTCAGTGGCCCAAAAAGTTTGACAACCAGTCTTACCAAGGGGTATCGTATCACCCCGTACTAACTGGTTTGTGGAGGTCAGATAGGCAGTCGCTCCATCTAAAATACTGGTATTCAGCTGCAGCCTGTTAGACTGGAAGCCGACCCCAACATAGTTGGGAAAAAGCTCGGCAGATGATGACGACGTAGACGGGACCTACCTATTACAGTTGCAGGGACGGCACAGTTAGCGCAATGGTTGAGCGATAGATATCTGCGCTGCGTGTCGCGGGTTCGATTCACACGAAACAAATATTTATATGGCCAACAGGTTGTTGTTTTGGGTCTGGCTGTTTGTGTGTGACTTTGAATGTTATGTAATCGCACCCAGGATTTAATTTTTTACTAAAAGATAAAAATTATAGTACCATCATGGCCGATGAAGCAAAAATGACTCCTTTTTTTTCTGATGCTAAATCATCAAATGACTCCTCCCGCTCTGGGCAGAGCAGGAGGGACTATCAGACTTTTACTGACTAAAACCCATCCATGTTCCTTCATCGCCCTTTGTGTTCCGGGGCCACGGTATCTCTTTCGAACAGTCCCGCAACCCTGGCAGGCAGCAAATGACTCCTTGAGTGGAGAGCGCGGATCAACAAGCGGGCACCGGTGGGGGCGTGTATCGCCCCCAGCTATACGTAGATTGGCCGACGATCTTAAAAAGGTTGCTGGGTCAGAGAATACCCGGGAGGCGAATGACAAGGTAAACGATTAATCATCTGCCTAGGTGTTATTAATCATCTACCCAGCCCTTTCCGATGGGGTCGGCTTCCAGTCGCAGCTGAATAACAGCATTCAACACGGAGGGACGTATATGACCTCAAAAGAAGTTAGCCCAAAAAAGTAAAATTGTACTATCGAGGACACTCCCGCCTGACCACCACTAAGCTCATTTTTGCTTGCACTCGCAACATAAAAACGCTCTCTAGCCCCGCCCCGTTGACATTGTGTAGAAAAAATGAATGAAAAGATACCGAATCGGCCGAGCGCATTGACGACGCACGCCAAACGAGAGTTATTGTTATTTTGCGCGCCAAAGTTGACGCTTTCCTAATAGGCCCAAACTTTAAGGGGGCGTGGCTCCGGCGCCTCCGCATGATTTAAGCGAAAAAAAAAAAAAATGGTCAGGCGGAAAAGACCCCGACAGTACATTTACACGCTATTAATTTGAACTTGAAGAGTTGAATTTGATGTTTGAGTTATGAGCATGTAAATTTACACTAATATTATAAAGAGGAAAGATTTGTATTTTTGTATGTATGTTTGTAATGAATAAACTCAAAAACTACGGCGACCATTTCAAAAATTCTTTTACCATTAGAAAGCTGCATTCATCCTGAGTAATATTGGCTATATTTTATCCCCGTTCTCCCACGGGAACGGCAACTACGCGGGTGAAACCGCGTGATATCCGCTAGTGTTTAATACGTTGTTTGACCAGTTACTTGGTATTTTGCCTGTTATCGAAGTATGTGTACGCAAAAAATTAAATAAACAAAATTAAAATGTACCTAACTAAAACAGATGTGAATAAAGTATCTAAAACCCTTATAGGAAATGGTCGGTAAAACCGCATTTCACCCTGTGTATCGGAAGCCTCTACAATTCCCCATTATGTAGTCGATAGTGAGTGAACCTGATAGCGTGCTGAAAAATGTAAATTACTTGAATTTTAAGACTGCCGTAGCGGTAGCTCGCCGTAATTAACCGAACGATTTATATAATAAATACCTTTGTATTTACCGAAGCATAATGCTGCGAAACTAAAATAAGACTGGGCAGGCCATGTCTGTCGGATGCCCGCACAGCTGTGGGCCCAAATATCGCAGGACTGGAGCCCTGAGACAGCTAGACGGGGTCGCGGCAGACCGAGGAGAAGATGGCGGGACGTTTTGGATGGCTTTTTGGTAAATTGGCGAGAAGAAGCACACTATCGCGAGAAGTGGAAGGAATGGGGGGAGGCCTTTGCTCAGGAGTGGGACAATACGGGCTAACTAAAAAAAAAAAAGGAGAGTAAATTATTGTTGTACAAACGCCAGCACCACAAGCAACCCGAGCTGTCAAATTCTCACCTTGAACCTAATGCTTGAGCGATAAAATCAAAGAAAAACAATTAAAAGAATTTGACAGATTCTATAATAGTAGCATGATGTGCGGGCGTCTGTACAAAAAAGCTGTCTATTCATGATTAAAATCATGTCTTTCTTTAAAAAATCAACATCATCAATTCTTTGCTTACTTACCAGAAAATATCGAGGCTAGGGCGGCAATGATGAAGCTAATAACCACGCCAGGGCCTGCGAATTTTCGGGCAACCATTCCAGCAACCAAATACATCCCGGTGCCGACGCAAGAGCCGACCCCGAGAGAGGTTAAGTCCATAGTAGTGAGGCATCGCTGTGGAAGAAAAAAATAATCAAAATTTTGTTGAAGAAATAAGTTATTTAGTTTAAAACTAACACAGCTGTCACACTGAACTGCGGACTCTGGGAGTTAGACAGATATTCCGTCTGTGTCACTGGTTACTTCACAAGGTTAATCTTTAGATGTGCGTTTTTCAAACGTCGAAGTCGAGCAAATTATGATTTTCAAAGATTATATACCGACAAAGTTAAGGCCGTCTACGCCAAGCAAAGTAGGTATTTAACGCTACCACCCTTTACGCGAAACGAGTCGTGCACACGCGTCGCCGACTTGAACCCAAAGCTGAGCGAAGTGTCACAGTATAGGTAAGCGTGTCGTGTAGGCAGTAGGTCAACTTATTTTATTAAATTGTCAGCTTGATTTATTATAATAGGTAGTAATTGCGAAAACCTAACATTTAAATGTAATAAATTAATTTGAATAGATGTTGTAAATGCAAATTGCTGCAAGTCGTAATTTATTCAATTATTTGTGTACCAGACGGGTGGACTCGTGTTTGGAAATTCAAAAACTATAACGGAACCAAATCTGAGCCACTAAGCGCCCTGTACCGAAAGTTCCGGGTGTAAACGTTAGCTTCGTGGAACGGAGAGGTGGGTTTGGAAAATACTGCAATATTATTGTAGATGGAGAAGAAATGAAACACTCTTTGACTATGGTAAGACACTACAAGCAGACAATACTGGAAAGACTGAGCTGAAACTATAATCGGAAAGAACTGTTAACTATTCGGATATCGAAACGAAACTGACTGCTTGAATATCGTAAACAAAACTGACTGTTCCAATGTCGAAAACAAAACTTACTATGCGGTGCCTGCGCTGTGCTTTCATACTATTAGCAGACACACAAAAAATATTCGCGAATCCTCTAGCGGTGTGTAGTATTTGTTCGCTAGACAATCTTTTAATTCATACAAAAAGCATGAACAAAAAACATTAACAAAAAAATACAAAGGAAACTATAAACAAAAGGATAATAAATAACTCGAACGGAAGAAGGAAGTAGGTACTTTACGCTCTCGGCGTACGGTCGAAATTAAATTAACATTTCTCGATGTTTTTTATAAGTAGTTTGCGTACGCGCACCTGTGACGAGACTATTCTCGAGGGAATTTGTACCTACTTACTTTTGAAACTAATAATAACAGAAAGTACTCGACAAAGAATCACAAACACGGCAATAGCGTACTTTCTCGAACGTTCTTTCTATAGACTATATAAAAACACTGTTTGAGACACTTGTCGCGAACAATTTGACTAGGTTTCTTACATTGTTTTTATCTCACGAAGAGACACATGCTTTATTTGTTGTATGTATCACCGTAAAATTGTAAATACCGTTAGATTATAATCTATCTCGTGAGATTGTAAACTCGTTCGTTGAGGAATTCCCTCGACTGTCTATGGTCTCCATCATCAGACCAATGGCACTTACAACCCATATGGGTGCAAAGTTCTCATCAATAGAAATGAATTAAATCCAAACACAAGGTAGCTACTGTAAAACGTTGAGGAGTTCCTTTGACTGTCCTTCGTCTTTATCATCAGACCCCTAAAGATGACCACAACCCATTTAGGTGTAAAGTTCTCATCAATACAAATTAATCAAGTCCAAACACCAGGTAATTATTGTGAATCGTTGAGGAGTGCCCTCGACTGTCTTCGGGTTCCATCATCAGATCGAGTCCAGACTTTCTTTAAATAGTAGTGCTCTAAAATACTCAATGAACAAAAAAACAAACGCACTAGTCGCACTACGATGTTCAAAGGTTCCCCTCGATTTCTCTGAGATGCCATCATCAGATCCCAGTTTCATGGTCATGGTACTACTCTTGGAATATCTTCTTTCCAACAAAAAAAGAATTATCTAAATCGGTTCATAAACGACGAAGTTATCCTACGGTCAAATTGTGAAACCTCCTCCTTTTTTTAAGTCGGTTAAAAAAGACTGTACTGTTATAATTACACTACGTTCTTTAAATAAATCGTTCGATAAATCGACGGGACAGCCGTGCGCCAGCAAAAGGGACATAGGTCCTACCTCGTCAAGGCCTGGCGGGCGACTGAATCCACGTGCGCAAGCCGTTTTCTTATATAATAATTTATTATTAAAAGGATTAAATTGTTTTGAAAAAATTAACCACAAATAATTGTTCTATATGTTATTAACTTTGCTTAGATATTTTTTTTGGAAGTAAAACTTTCATGTTCTCCAAATAAAATAAGAAAAACATAAAAAAATATTCGAATTAGGCTCCTGTTCGGATTTTTTTTTCATCGAGTGAAGTTTTTGATATCATGTTTTGAACCACAAATTATCTTAGTAAATATAGTCAACTATAATATCTATTTTTTTTGGCTTTAAAAAATCACTATTTCTTTGATTACTATTGAATCAAAGTTATGTAAAACTGGGAAAATTGGGACTACCTGCCCTTAAATTTCTCTTTACTAAAATTGACCTCGAAGTCGAGTCAAAGTTGTTTTGCATTAAATACCTTAAGGTTGTCGGAAAAAAGAGATCAAAATACAAATAATTGCCTCGAAGTTCTGGGTTTGAACTAAAATTAGAATTCGTGCCGACTTTCTCTCACTGTTAAATATGAAAACAATGATGGCGCTCACATTCTAACAAAAACTGTTCCGCAGTTAGTAGACTAGTACAATTTCTTAGAAATGTACCATATAAAAACTATTTTGTCTGAATTACTTCTTAGCATGAATAATGCTGAAATGTGTATTACAACATACCTTATTAAAGATACATATAAACAATAAACCACAGCAAAAGAACGCGGAATGAAATCTGATAAATTAATCTTTCCATGGGGATTTTTATTTCTTGTCTGACATGCGCGTTCCGAGGCGATCCAACAAATGTTGCAAGAATTGCAACAATATATCTTTCGTACAAGTATAGTTATTTATAAATAAGGCAACATGACTAGCTTTCCAGAGAATAATAATATCATTAGTTTAATTGCTCGACCAAGTTTCATTTATATTGAAAAAGATTGAATTCAAATGAGATTGTTTTACGAAATCTAAAGTTTGCAGTTTCTCAAATAGAATATTCATTTAAGTAATTTGAAATAGCATGTGGAAAGTTTGAGACAAAACTTTGGCCACAGTCTTGTTATTAATGTTTCGAGATAAGTTGGATAGGTTTTGACTAACTCCCTGACTCAAAGAGGTACCAGACAGAAAGTCACATGAAAATTTTAACCATTATGTGGTTTAGAACTTAGGGGGAAGGGACAAATTGCAATTTTGTTCATATGTTACACGTCGTTCGTACTTTATATTTTTTAGTTTACAAATTCTTTGCATACTTTTGTGTCATATTTATGAGATGACAAATATTAAAATATCTACTCCCTTCGGCTAGTTTACGAGTTATGAATTCGTTGCAGTTTTTTCTGGTGGTGGTTGGTGGATACGTCAAAATTGCTTTACTGCACTAATACATTAATTTGCAACACTGTGTTTTCTAATGAGCTTAATGAAATTCCATCGACCGGAGTTTAACATTTTTCCGAAAAAGTGAAAATTAATAACGTAGGTACTGTCATCCAACCTGCAATTTTGAAGGGTATCAATACTTATTTAAAATTTATCTATTACTGCCGTCATTTATAAACGAATAGATTATTAAACGAGAAAATGTTATATTTTAACGTACTCATTTTGGATATAAAGTTTATATTTGACTATTAATAAATGTTTGTAATAATTGATGAATGGAGAGAGAGAGAGGGAGACTAAAGAAAGGATGGATGGATTATGTGGGGAATGATATTATGAAGGAAAAAAGAGTAAAAGATAATGTGACGATTGACAGGGGAGAATGACAGAAAAAAACGTGTTGCACCGACCTCAAATAAACAAACATACCAAGACAGACAAACAAAATCGAAGACAACGAAGACTCGAAGACGTGACCAACCCGTGATGGGCCCGTGTGGGGATGACACGCAAGTCTCCTACTTTAAGGCCCTTCTAACCCTAAAATTAGCAACTCTATTTGTGGTGGTTCAAACTTCGTTTGAAATACTGTTAGAATAAAGTCCTAATCAGCTTGCACTACAAAGCGGTTGTTACGTCAGTACGGCCGAATAGTGCGAAATTAGTGGTTTTTTGCGATTTACAAAAAATGTATTGATTGGACTAAAAAAATAACACACATAAGACCTGCTTTATAGTTAGTTCAGTTAGTATGCAAAGTTTCATGATCTAATTTGAAGTACTTTTTGAATACCAGCGGTTTATTGTTCGATTTGGAGGTAACTTTGGATTTTTTTTCTATCGAAAAAAGTTTATGGAATCGTGTTTTCGTCCCACATAGTACCCAGCATTAATCCTCAACTTTACCATATATTTATTTCAAAATTAATGCTGCATCATTGTAGGCGTAACGGAGGATCATGCTAAGCCATTTGAGGGACATATACCCCTTAAGAAGAAAAATAATATTTCATAAAATCTGCTTTACGTGGTTATTAAACGAAAACATTTTATTTAAAAATAGTCAGCCACTAAACCAAGCTGTCTTTGCCACCTACACATAGAATACTCTACGTTTAAATTCTTAAATGTAAATCGTGCACTTTACGATTCAGTTTGTTCAGTATAACTCGACGACTGGTCGAACAAAATGCCGTTGCATCTTAATCTACGAACACGGTGAAAAGTTTACTGTAGCTTCTGGTAAATAAAGTAAAATATGCTTTGATGTCTAAATACGATAAGCGGCTTTAGGATGACTAACGTTTATTTAGTGTTTCACAAATGCGATTCATCTTGATTGCAAAATGAACTAAAAATAAATCTCATTGAATTGTATAACGTGCTGCTTTTTGTTTACAAGTTACTTTAAAAAGCTTTGCAAGAAATTATGCAGCATTTTATAAATGGTTTCTCATTTAAAACGATTTTGCTGTGTCATTTGTATTTTAAAAGAAAAGCAGAAAATATGAAAGCGTTCTCGCATCTGGAGTTTTTAATGTCTTATTTCCGGTCGCGACCCATTCAGGAAAATGCAATTATTTCATTGAAAACACTAATTACTGCCGAGAGCGACTGCTTTCCAGAGGACGTGATGACACATATACACTTGGCTTGGCTGACGTATCGTATCGCCTGATTATAATATACAGGGTGACTGGATCTGGAGCCGTCATAGCAATGAATGCGGACGTCGCACAGTGGTCTGGAAATCTCGTATGAGCACCAGCCCTTCAGTTTCATTCAGCTTCGAAAAAATGCACTTTAAGTGTTTTCTCCCATACAAAAAAACACAAAACTTTTTTTTTTCCACCCGTGGAGCTACTAATACCACCCATACTTTAACATGACGTAAAGGGAGGCATACCAGAGCCATTGCAATTTTTAATTTTTAAATTCCTGAGTTTGAGTTTCTATGAGTATGGAGCTCGATTTCCAGACCACTGTGCGTCGTGGTGACGGTTATTACCATGTAACAATGTATCCGTGTGGCTGACAGTAACAGCCTTATTCATAAAAAATCCTTAATTGAGGTTTGATTGGTCTGTTAGCTAGCAGACTCATTAGGCTTGTTAGACGGTTGTCAAGAAGTATGATTCATAAACGCTTGCTAGCAGTCTGCTAGTTAATGAGCTGCTGATGGATTAGACGCGTTATGTTGGCCATCTTGACAAATCAACAGACAAAAAAGTTCCGTAGCAGCAAGTAACATAATATAAAAGTTCTTGTAGTTCGTTGTAACTTTGATCGATGTTTTAATAATAGTGTATTTTTTTAATTAAGTTAAAACCAGTTTACGGTGGAAGTTTACATGGTAATGTACCTACATCATATATTTTTTTTAGTTTTATCATTCTATTATTTTAGAAGTTACAGGGGACACATTTTACCACTTTGGAAGTGTCTCTCGCGCAAACTATTCAGTTTAGAAAAAAATATATCAGAAACCTCAATATCATTTTTGAAGACCTATCCATAGATACCCCACACGTATGGGTTTGATGAAAACAATTTTTGAGTTTCAGTTTTAAGTATGGAACCCCCAAAATGTATTGTTTTTTTTTTATATATTTGTGCGAAAATCTTAATGCGATTGACAGAATACATCTACTTACCAAATAGTTTCGAAAAAAGTGGCTGTGACATACGGACGGACAGACAGACATACATGATGAATCCATAAGGGTTCCGTTTTTTGCCATTTGGCTACGGAACCCTAAAAATGGCCTCATCGACAATTAAAAAAAAATTGACAGCAATGACAGCAAATTAGCGGGAAAACACATTTTTTTACAAATACACACGAGAAAAAAGAAAAGAAATAAAACAGAAATGATAAACCAATAAGAAAAGATAAAAATTTGACGATACAACCCCAAGATCAACTTTTAAAAAAGCGAGATGTTTGTTTTCCCGCCATTTCCGATCCGCATGTTTATGTTGTACATAAGTGCAAAAAGCCGTAACTATGTTAATCATCCTACGAGTAATGTAAGTTTTTTTTTCATATTTATTGTTAGTACATGTATCATCTTAAATACCTAATTAAGAGGATTTTTAAATACAAATTCCAAAAAATAATTTTTCCTGGTTTCTTTTTAATCTGCGTAACCCTCCCTTCACTAAAATTATCATCGGTATGGTTTTTTGCTCTTGTCAAAGTCAGCTGTTCAAATTTGCGGCCGCCATTTTGTGACTTAGCAGAGAGATAAAGGAGGGTCAACAGTCTTCTAACTTTAGCAGAGCCTTGATGGACTGATTAGCGTTAGCAGACGTTTATGAATCATGTTTTTTAGCATCGGGCCATCAAGGAGCCTTCAAGGAGGCTCTAACTTTTTATGAATAAGGCTGTAGTACTTAAATAGCATGATAAATAGGTACAAAATTTATAACATAACATTCAAGATGGAATAACCTTCTTTAATTTATGTTACCCTAGTACTTTTTCTAAGGTAACTTATCAATTTGTTTGAATTAAAAATTCTTATATATAATCTTGTCTTACTAACTGTACCTAACGTTGATAAAGTTTAAAGTTCCACACAAAAAGAAACGTGGGACGAATTGCGGAATGCAAATATTATTTATTTTGATTTTCATCAACTCGCCCCACATGCCTACAGCCCATTCGTGGGCATGTGGAACGAGTTGATGAATTACTCTCTTCATTTTATTCAGATAAATTATCGTACTTATAAGTCAGATACAACAAATATTTCTTTAGTTTCTTTTAAAAAACATATTACCGATTTTATGATTTTTAATTTATGTGATCGTATATTTAATAAAAATCCTGGAATAACGCGCATGTTGAATGAACATTGGGGTTGAAATTCTGCCTCAAATCATTCGTTTCATCCCACGCCAGCCCACGCAAAGTGACGGCAGCGGGTTGGCGGGTTCAACGCTCACCTTCCAATCTCAATAGCAACATGAATGACGTTTAAAATAGAATTACCTAAATTGATGGCAGATATATTTGATACTTTTTAACACAGACGCCTGGCTTGTCTTTTAACACTTTTCCTTCGAAACATTTAGACATTAAAATAATTACGTGATATGTTGATGTTTTTTTAGGGCCGTGTATTACTTAATTTACATAGAGAGGGCAAGTTTAATCATTTATTACGGTGTGCATCTACAGAAACAATTGTTGTGTTGTTTTGTTCTGGATTATTAAAAGAAAAACCTAAAAAGAAACTAAAAGCTTAATTTTTGTATATTTCAATTACCTATAAATTTACAAATATTTAAGGTGATGCACCTAAAATCTAATACAGATTTGTTACGTTTTCCTCGAATGGCACACTCACACTATGATACTAGTTATGAAATATTATAGTACATTGCCCTCACAGAATCACGTTCGGAACAGCTCTGCACATTTGCTGCGGATATTGGTGCCTCATAAATATCTTCCTAAACGACCGTTTTATGCGCTAAACGTTTTCTTTCGCAAAACCAACGTATTCGAACCGTAAACTGTCGTACTTATTTCAAATCGGAATTTATTGATGTAAAACTGTCTACGGTAATGAGAAAAGGTTAATGTTTTACTAAATAATTTTACATATATTATTATTATTATTTATTTATTAAAATCTTACTTACAACTATCATTACAGGAATGTTCCTAATGCGATAGCTCGGTCTCAAAATTAAATTTACTTATTTACAATATAAAAACATTATATGATAAACGTTAAAAAAAAAATAGCACTAGGTACAAATCTTAACACTACGTCATATTAAATAATTAAAAAATAAAAAACAAAAATCCTTTAATCAAAGTCTTATAAATTTTCGGTAACCTTTCTCTCTTTGTAGCAGGCGCTACGCGGCTGCTACGCCGTAGCCTTCAGCGCAACTACATACAAGACCTACGCGTGAAATTGTGAACCATTTTTCATGTGGAACATTTCAATTCAGGTTTGGTTTAATTCTAGATATTTATATATTATTTATAAATAACTAACAAAATGTTTCTATGACGTGAAAATCATTAAAACTTGTTCTTAACAAACTAAAGTACGTCAGCTTAGGTTCAAAAAATGAAAATGGTTGTGTCTACTGGCAATTAATGTCGATCAAATTAAATCCCAGTTAGCAGTTTACTTTTAAGTTATATTTAAAATCATTGGCCAAACATTAGTAAACTGTTGCGTATGTTTGACTGAAATATCTCACTATTCACAAAACACACACTGTTGGAACAACATTTTCAAAGCTCACGGCTTGTCACATAAAGTTCACATATTATTTTACTTACATTCCGTTTAAATTGACCAGACAGTTACTGTACGAAATAAAATGCGTGGGAAATTAAAACTTATTGAGTTTAATGTAAAAATAAAAAATACAGTCAAGAGGCACACCGTTTCACTTAGCAATCAGACAAAGAAGAAAAAAGTATTGCCACAACACAAAAGAAAAAATTGCACAAAACAGTGTTGCAAACTTATTTACTAAAATTAATATTATTTTTATTAACAGTAAAAATTATAAATCTATATGTTTAGACTGTTCTAAACATAATTGGGGCCGGCTGTAACCTACTCTACAGGTAATTGACATAGCCGTTTTACTGACCTTCTATACACTTTGTTATTCATTTTGATATCGGCCGCTCTTACTACATTGTCTCTACCTGGATATGTTTTTACAATTCGAGCCATATTATAATTTAATGGAGTAGTGTTCATATCTTTTACAATTACCAAATCACCTTCTTTAAGGTTTGGTTGAGGATATTTCCACTTGGGACGGCTTTGAAGCTGTGTTAAATAATCATTTGACCATAATTTCCAAAAATCTTGTTTAAGTTTGGTACAAAGATTCCAAAATTTTAAACGATTGACTGAAACATGTGTTAGATCAACTTCAGGATAGCTAGCCAGAGCTGTTCCAATCAGAAAGTGTGCAGGAGTTAAATAATTACCATCATTTGAATTTGCAGAAAGTAGAGGCCTAGAGTTCAAAATTCCTTCGATTTGTACAATGACTGTATTGAGCTCTTCATAGGTTAAACATTGGTTCCCTACTACTCTCTTTAAATGATGTTTGACACTTTTCACACCTGCTTCCCACAATCCTCCAAACTCAGGTGAATAACTGGGTATAAACCTAAATTTTATATAATGTTGAGAGCAAAACCCATTAACAGTATCCCTGTGATTTTTGGAGGACTGTAAGTCATACAACCTTTTCATTTCATTTGACGCTCCTTTAAAGGTTTTAGCGTTGTCACAATATATATTTGTGGGCATGCCACGCCTCGAAATGAAACGCTTGAGACATGCTAAGAAGGCTTCAGTTGTTAAGTCCGATACGAGCTCTACATGTATAGCTTTTATAGCAAAGCAAACGAAAAGCGCAATGTAACATTTCTTAATGATAGGATTTCTAACCCTAGCAACCTTCATATCGAAGGGTCCACAGAAATCAACGCCGACATGCTGAAATGGCCTGGACGCTGTGATTCTTTCTTGCGGGAGGGAACCCATCAACTGCTTAGCAGCCTCAGCTTTTAAACGAAAACACTTGACGCATTTACGCACCACTTTCTTGACCTCTCGAATACCGCTGACTATAGAGTACCTTTGGGATAGAGAGCTCAAAACTAACCTAGGGCCTGCGTGTAAGAGTCGCAAGTGTTCTCTTTCTATTATGAGATTAGTTACGTGAGAGTTTTTCGGAAGGATAGATGGATGCTTTTTATCGAAAGACATCTCCTTGGCATTATGGAGCCTACCTCCTACTCTAATAATACCTATTTTATCAAGGAAGGGATAGAGGCTACCTATTCCTGTTTTTATATTTTTTCCAGCAGAAAGAGACTCTACCTCTTTAGCAAAATGTTGCATCTGCGTACAGCGCACGATGACTGACATAGAGTCGCGAAGCTCCTGAGGCGATAGGTTATCGTCCATTATTTTATTTTTATTTTTCGAACAGTTGTTAAAGAACCTGTAAATAAATCCTATAACTTTCTGTAATTTATAAACGCTAGAATATTTTTCAAATAGCTTTGTTGAAAACGATGGCTCTACCTGTGTCAAGTTACACGGTACGTCTAGCTCATCAATCTGTTCAGTGTCTGTGGACAAATCAGACGATTTACAATTTTCAAAATTAGTATGTATATGTTTCCTGTCTGATAGGTAGGTTGGCCCGTGCCACCATAGCTCACTTTGCTGCAACTTGTGCGGCAAGACGCCCCTCGACAATAAGTCTGCAGGGTTGTCACAGGTCCTAACAAATCCCCACTGAGTCTGATCGGTCAGCTCTACTATTTGCTTGACTCTATTGTTGGCATAAACGTTTGACTTTACATTGCCTGACTTAATCCAAGCTAGCACTATCTGGGAGTCGCTGTACAAGAATGTATCTAGATGGGAATACCTACCCACCAGGACTCTACCAACCCTATGCGCCAGCTGGGCTAAAAGGAGAGCACCATTGAGTTCAAGCTGGGGAATCGTCCTACTTCTGTTCAAAGGAGCAACACGGGACTTGGAGCAGAGTAGATCTGTCTGCACTGAACCATCATTTTTTAAAATTCTTAGATAGATACAGCAGCCAAAGGCTTTTATTGATGCATCAGGATACCCCACCAACTCTACAGAAGAAACATCTTTACTATTGACACACCTATTTATTTTTATTTTGCCCATTAACTTTAAATTGTTTAGGAAGTTGTTCCAGTATATTAACTGGTCTTTGGGTACTATGGAGTCCCATCCTATTTGCAAAGACCATAGCTCCTGCATGAATATTTTGGCTACCACTATTATTGGGCCTACTAAACCGAGAGGGTCAAACATCTTCCCTATAAAGCTCAGAATTTTTCTTTTTGTATTTAAATTATGTTCCTCATCAAAATTGGGGCTTGAAAAAGTGAATTTATCTGAAGTTATATCATACATTAAACCTAGAGTCTTTACTAAATTATCCCCACTCATGTCCACATGTTCAAATTGTTTTTGCTCATCTGGAATACCATCTAGGACTTCAAGGGCATTTGAGCACCATTTGTGTAGAGAAAAACTACCTAACTTGAGGAGCTCTACCAATTGGGATTTTAGCTCATGCAGCTGCTCTATTTTATCTGACCCACCCAGTACATCGTCGACGTAGGTACTCTTGATCATTGTTTCAGCAGCAAGTGGGTATTTATCCTTAAAGCGTTGAGCTAATTCAAGTAGGCATCGAGTGGTCAAGAATGTAGAGGCCTTCAGTCCGTAAGTGACAGTCTGAAGCTGTAAGCAGCTGATAGGCTTCTTAGGATCATCTCGCCATAAAATATTTTGAAGGCAAGTGTGGTGGCTGTTTATCATCACGTTGCGAAAGGCCTTCTGAACGTCACAAATTATTGTGTAAATGTAGGTCCTGAACAAGATAAGAATATCAAAAAGCTCACTCTGTACCACGGGGCCATTTAGCATGACGTCATTGAGGGACACCTGGGTGCGGGACTTCATACTCCCGTCAAACACAACGCGAAGTCGGGTTGTCTTACTTGCCTCGTTGATAACAGCATGGTGTGCTAGAAAGTACACAGGATCTCTATCAATATCGTAATTAGCAACCTCTACCACCTTAGCATGTCCTAGCTCTACGTACTGATCTATAAACAATTTATACTGCTCTAGTAACAGAGGATTTGATTTAAACCTTTTTTCTAACATCAGGAATCTTTGGTAGGCAACTGAAAACGAATCGCCAAGCTGCAATTCTTCCAGAGGTGTGATGAGAGGAATATCAACATAAAATCTATTATCTTTCAGGCTCATAGAACTCTGAAAACTTTCTTCAGCCTTTACAAACTCATCACAACTCGGCTTCATAGGTTCCGGTACTTTTTCAGAGAGCCAAAAATTCTCCATTACATTTTCTAATTTTGTATGATTATTTATAGCAAAATTTGATACAATATTACAAGTTATATTACTCACTTTTTCAGGAATATTACCACCAACTACATACCCAAATAGGGTGTTTTGTAATACTGGTCCATTTTGAATTTTAATACAACCATCTAGCAAAACATTGAAATAAACATCCGCACCCAGTAACAAAGAAATCTCGGCTGGGATATTGAACTCCTCGTCTGAAAGTTTCACATTTTTTGGTAAATTCCACCCGGATACATTTATAAATTGTTGGGGTAATTTTGTTGTTATTTTGTCAACGATGTGACATTTTAAATTTAATTTTACATTATTGTAGCATGGAAGCACACTTATATTCACAAGTTTATTGATTTGTGTTTGTTTATTACCTATACCTATAATATTATGGGTTTGATTCATAGCAATCAACCCAAGTTTGTTTACAAGGCTGGTTGTAACAAAAGATGCCTGGCTGCCCGTGTCAAGCAATGCTCGGATAGAAACTTTTTCACCATATTGATTTAATAAATTAACCTTTACAGTTGGAAGCAAAATGTTGTAGGAAACAGGGTTAGACAACAAAGTTACTGCAGGCTCAATAGGAGCAGCTTTTTCTTCATGCAACAAAGTGTTGTGCCCTAATTTACATATTTTACATTTGAAATTAAACTTACATTTCCCCCTGTGTGTCCTTAGACATGTGGTACATAAGTCATGGTCCCGCACAAATAACTGGCGGACCTCTAGTGATGCCGTTTTGAACTCCGGACAGCTGAAAAGAGCATGGTCACTTTTGTTACAGCGTTTACACATTTCTTTTACTTGTGAGGCAACATTGGTCACCTTTGATGGGGTAGATTTATTGAACCTACTTGTACTTTCATAGGAAGTACTATTGGGGGGTAAGCTATCTTCTAACGCTATAGCGCGCTTTTCAAGAAAGCTTAAAAAGTTTTCCATGGAAGGCAATTTTTCTAGATCCTTATCTAATTGATAAGCCCTATTGGTTATTTGATCTAATTTTCTTGTTAGAATGGAAATTAGCAACATGTCCCATGTATCGATGGGCTGTCCCAGATTCTTTAATGCATGCAGCTGTTGCTGTACATTTGACACAAAAGACCTTATTGAGGCTGCAGTGCCTTTTTGCATTGTTGGTAAATCTAATAGAACGCTAATATGATTTCCTATTAATCGCGTTTTGTTATCAAAACGCTTCTCTAACAAGCCTAGTGCTTCCTTGTAAGACTGATTAACTAACGGCAAATTGACAATGACTGCCAAAGCATCATCTGTTACATATTTTCTTAAATAAAATAGCTTCTGCACATCAGATAATGATCTGTTATTATCGATAACAGCCATAAATAAATCAAAGAATGGCTTGAATTTAGTGAAGTTCTTCCCGTCAAAGGGTGTTATATCAATGGTTGGCAATTTACATGTGGAAACATTATGACATTCTGAGACCGATTGTTTACCTATCTGTTTTAAAGAGGCATTAATTTTAGCTAGCACAGAATAATATTGTTCTTCTATTGGACCAACCTGTTCACAGTCGTCTTCGTCAATACTTAGTATGTCCAATTGCACCGCTTCATAGCTTTTGAGCGCCATGATAAGTTTCTCCTTGCGAGCCTCCAGGATATCCACGGTAGCAGACGCAAAGCTGATGGGGTCGTTCACAAACGTCTCAATGCGCGTGATTGTAGCCTGGCATTGGCCACGAAGAAGTCGATGTTTACGCAAAGCCTCCTTGGACTCCGCCATGGTTGAACGTAGGTAGGACGTAACGCTTTATTTATTCTACGACTTACGAACACTCCGCGCACTTTTATAGCTAAGCCGCACTTTATAAATACGAACTTTGTTGACACGGAGCCGGTACGACGATGTTTGTTTACTTTAACAAAACAAACCGATGACACTGACAGCTGAGTGAGTGACAGCTGGCTGAGTGAATGACTCCGGCGCAATGGCCGCCGGGCGGATATTTTATGGACCGCGCTCAATTCACTTTTTAATGCTGTCAACACCGACGGTACTGACGTCACGTCTTGCACGAACTTCACCACTCACAAAATTAAAATGTGGGTAAATTGGTAAAAGCCAAAATCGATGTCCAGAAGATCGTAATTTTTACGATTACACGATGATTTGATGCTGTATCTTGATGATGCTTCGTTGATTTTCGTTCTAGCTTTGCATAGAACGAAGTTGCGGGCCTCGTACAAATCCCGCCAACAACGCCGACTCGTATGGCAAGCCGGTCTCGACGAACACAATATCTCCACAAAAAATTGCGAAGCTGCTCGGCACTGATTTTATACACTTCTCGAAGGACCACCGCACGCATGTACGAAATAAAATGCGTGGGAAATTAAAACTTATTGAGTTTAATGTAAAAATAAAAAATACAGTCAAGAGGCACACCGTTTCACTTAGCAATCAGACAAAGAAGAAAAAAGTATTGCCACAACACAAAAGAAAAAATTGCACAAAACAGTGTTGCAAACTTATTTACTAAAATTAATATTATTTTTATTAACAGTAAAAATTATAAATCTATATGTTTAGACTGTTCTAAACAGTTACCATATAACGAGGAAACAAACAAATTAAATGAGTACTCAAATTCTATTTCGAATAGAATAACAGAGCTTTGAATTAAGTGCTTTGTTCGTCTGTCTAGTAATAAATATAACGTTTCTACTTTCAAGCGACATTTCTCTGGAGTTCCCGGCTCTGGCTCAACAAGGTGTAGGGTCACCACGGCTATCATTTATTTCTGTAAATATTCCTTTTTAGGGTTCTGTACCCAAAGGGTAAAAACGGGACCCTATTACTAAGACTCCACTGTCCGTCTGTCTGTCACCACTCACCAGGGATGTATCTCATGAACCGTGATAGCGAGACAGTTGTTGAAATTTTCACAGATGATGTATTTCGGTTGCCGCTATAACAACAAATATTAAAACAGAATAAAATAAGTATTTAAGGGGAGCCCCCCTAAAATACTAATTTTATTCTATTTGTTTATTCACATACAACAAACGTGATTTTATTGCTATTTTTTGTTCCATATTAATAATTACAACAGGGAGACGCTTGAAATATTCACAGAATATTTAAATGTATATTCACTTTAAAAATAAATAGTTAAATTAAAATAAAATAAATATTTAAGGGGGGCTCCCATTGTATAGATAATGGTACGGAATCCTTCGTGCGCGAGTCCGACTCGCACTTGGCCGGTTCTTTTTTTATGTCCTGTAGCCAATGGAATCTGATATTAATAGCATACAAAAGAAATTGGATGGTAGGTGTACTACACGAATAATATCATCATCATCATCATCATCATCAGCCTATTAATGTTCCCACTTCTGGGACACAGGCCTCCTCTCTATGAGAGGGAATGGGCTATGTTACTGTGAGTGGACTGTATGTTTTAATCCATTAAAAGAAAGACGCTTTTTCAAAAGGTAGGAAAATTTTACTGACTTTCATAAGGCTCAAACAAAATCTCTAATACAAAATCATAAACAATCAATAGACAAGAACAAGCATCACGCGGGCCCAGTGCTGGTTGGTATAATTTATATTTCTCACGAATAATATATTTCTGTTAAATTTGTCACACGAAGCGATGAAGTGGTACCTTGAATTGCGTTTATTCCGTAAAAGGAATGTATTCACGGAATAACTTAACTATTCCATTCGCGGAGAAAAATCGCATGAATGTAAACTTTCTTTCAAAAAACGTTTCTATATTTTCTAGATTAAAAAAATGGTGCGATTATTTTGCCAGGTTGGAATAAATGGTATAAATGGCCGACACCTCACACTGAACTGCAATGAAGGAAATAGTTGGGAACCAATTCGAAGCTTCAGGCTGAGGTTTTAATTAAAATTCGATTGCGATCGTAGGTTTTGAAATATGCATGATATGCGGTGCAAAGCGATGCTCTTGCTTTTAGGTACGTCTTGGGAATTTTGCTACTTCCAAAGATATGCACTATATATTAAGTCGCCCGCGAGTCGAGTCGTATGGTAGCGGCAAGCGCGTTGACTGCCCGTCGTAAGCTTTTTCATACAGACATTATGAAATATATTATACGACACACGATTTAATGCTCTAATTTGAATGACATATATAATGCTATAATTTTTAAATGACAAGTTAATTGTCTTGTTGTGGGTTGTTACTTGTCATTTAAAAATATAATGCTATAATTTTTAAATGACAAGTTAATAGGCATGATGACAAATTTTGAAAAACTGTCTTATAATGTTCGAAAACGTAAATTATTTAAAATCAATTTCATATTTTTGGCCACAGTTAAGGTTTAATAGTTAAAAAAGAACATTTTAGTTTTTCGGTTTAAAATTCCCACCGAAACGCTCGCCAATGTCATGGCGTCGATGGTGACGTCACACCTGACTAGTGCAAAATGACAACACAACAAAGCTAAAGGTTTCGTACGTCTATACATTTGAAGAATTTGCTAATTGCGATTATTAAAATGAATTCGAAAAAGTACAGGTGTTGTGCGGTCCCGCAGTGCGGGAACACATCAATACAAACCCCAAATAAGTTATTTATGTCCGTAGTTCCAACTCTGGAAAGTTTGGATTTAATCCAATAACACTCAATAGATGTACAGGATGGCTCTTCGCTTCTGCGATGCATCAACATCAAAAAAGCTATGGCATGTTTACAGCCTTCTAGTGAAGCTACACAATCATGACATTCGACTGAATTTACTGTCTCTTGCTGTTCATCCATTAATAAAGTTACTGCATACAACTTAGCATGTACTTTATGTTCTGGGCAGACTTTTCTTACCACTGTGCACAGATTTTCTTCGCGTTTAAGTTGTACATACGTAGCTTACAGCGTCATCGCCATAGGGTGCCATGGAAGACCATAAATAAACAAAGAAACGAAACAAATAAACATACGGTTCAATTTAAAAACAATATTACAAAAGTGCATTTCAAAGACATACTTTTATCATACTACTAAACCTATTTGGTTTGTTATAATACTCAAAATATTGTGATTTTAAAATGATTACGTAGATTACATTTATAAAATGTGTTGTAGTATTAATAAAGGTACTTATACAATGATATTCTAATAAACAGATAGGTATGTTATACACCTACAAAACCACAGAAAAAAGTGTTCCGCGCAGCAGCGGCACGCCAACACTTTTTATTCAGTCTACATTTCAAATGATACAAAAGGGATAGCTCGATAAAACCAATAAGAAAAAAAGAGACAGATAGTGTTGTTCTATGTCTGTAGTGCACTCGTCCTTGTCGTACTCACGACAAAAATGCGTTTACCATCTCTGTCTTTTTTTATCCTCCATTATCAGAATATTAGGAAAATAAATGAAAAATATTAATAAATCAAAGTATATTGCGTAGTTACATGTGGTATGAGATCGCTTGTGTTTTATTTACTTCAGTATCATGATTGGTACACTTTCCGAACACGCACGATGGCATTTTTACAATTTTTATCTAAATTCGTAGCAGCGTATCGCTCGTCGCTGCTGCGTGTTGCAGACTAAAGGCAAAACGGCTCATTGGGCGGTTTTTGATGCAAAAAAAAACTCCCAACATCATCACATCAATTTTAGTCAATTTAGAATCGTTTGCCTTACTATACCCTTGTTCCATGATCCGTGTATCATAAGATAAATCACAAAACCACAGAAATTCGACCATTTGTTTACCTAAATTTCCCGCGTGTTATCAAAAGTGACGTCATGCGCTGTGATTGGTGTTCAACTTAATATGGCGGACATAGGAATTTTGTAGATTTTAATTATGGTATAATTTATCAATCCCGCTCTTAATAATAAAAAATAATGCGTGTTTCGTATTTCACAATTCAAGTCTTATTAAATAAATACACTATTTTAGTAATTTTCAATTACTGTCATCATGCCTATTGCTGAGTTAGAGCGGTGCCGGTGCCGTGCCGGTTTACTGTGTCAAGACCTTTAGTTCAAAGTAAAGTAAAGTAAAAACCATCAAATCTATTCTTGGACAGGATTATTTTGAAAAGGAGACTGTAATTAAACCATTAACTATGTACTCATCGGGAGGACCAACAGGTAAGGTACCATTACTGCAATGAAGCCGACAGACCACCATCTGAAATATAATCTAGTGGCCGGCTCGGGACGAGGTATCTGCGAAATAATTATTTCAGATGCCCGGAGTAAAAGGCAAGTTTAAGTTTTTTATAGACAAAGTAAATTAAAAAAGAACCAATTACTTTTCAGTCCTATTGAAAGCCATTCTAGTCTTTTTGTAATATACTTCATCATAAATAAAAAGTCGTGAGGAAACCAGCTTATCCCAGATTAGAAGCTTAGAAGGCATTGTGTCATCTATCAATCCACATTGAGCACGCGTGTTGATGGCCCGCTCCTCTCATAGAGAGCAGTTCTGTGTCCCCGCAGTGGGAATGTTAGAAGCGCATTACACTAAGCTACTAGAATGTCAAACTTAAGTGACAGTTTTCGAGGTAACTATATTGTAGTTACCGAACGACACAACTACGAAGAATATTTCGCTGGCAAACCCAAACAATGTTCAATGTACCGCATAGTTTCTAACTACGTAGCTTGGAGCGACGAACAACAGGAACAACTATGTTTGAACTCGTCTTACTTGATCGTGTTCAAGACCGCGAGTGCATGTAGGTGCATTGTTTCAAAAAGTGCCTCAACGTAATCAGCATTGAGCCAAATCATAACAGTAAACATAAAAACCCTCAAAGCTAAATAACCTCAAGTAACTAACTCAACACTAAACTAAAAAATGGCGTCAAGTAACTAGTAATGTCCCCAAGAAACTGGCCACGTGGCCACGTTGTATATGACAGCGCTAAAAGCCCACCATTATTTTTTTTTTTCGCATCGGAAATCTTCAATTGACTCCTCCCGCTCTGTGCGGAGCAGGAGGGAGTGTCAGACTTTTACTGACTAAAACCCATCTATGTTCCTTCATCGCCCTTTGTGTTCCGGGGCCACGGTATCTCTTTCGAACAGTCCCGCAACTCCGGTAAAAGCCTACCCTAGGATCAGCATTAATTGTTTGCATGCTTCCTGATTTGATTTTGTTGGTAGTGAGTTGTTTAGAATGAATTACTGGATAATGTACACTGGTACACTGGTACTGGTGCAGCTCAGTAGTGGCCTATGTCCAGCAGTGTACTGCGATGAGCTTAATTAGTTGATTGATTGTATTTACGCTTTTCCGATCACTACTTATTAAAAAACGTTTATGAACCTGAAATATATAATAGCGAATGATCAAATATTTGCACTTAGTGGGACGACCACAAAATTGTAGTCTTATAGCCAATTTAACAATCTTGCAGGATATTGTTGCCAACTTAACAAAAAATCCAAGATTACTCACGCACGACTAGTTAAATGAGTTTGCATGAGGATGGCTATAATAGGAGGTGAAGACCAAAGATACAATTTAGATGGACTGAGTGAAAGATGATTTGTCTAGACAAGCGGTGTCTACTGAGAAAAAGAAGTAGTGAAGAAGAAGATGAAGAATGTTTGCTGACTCACTAGTTAAATTAAATTCTCCTCAAAGCATTCTCTAAAATAAACATTAAAGGTAGATCCAAAACTGAAAAGATGTTGCAACCTGTCAGATTTAAAACTAACTTGTGTCCTTCAACCGAGTACCTAAGTATCACAAACCGCATGTAGCAACGACAGAAAATAATTAACGTCTGTAGCAGATGTCGCATTTGTACCATTTGTTACAATGTCCCCACTGGAACTTTCTGTTATTTACTTGGAAAACTTTGTTAGATTTAAGTTTGTTTTCTCCAGCAAACAGAGCCAGTATTCTGTCCAAGATGTTACCGTCGATGTGATTTTAAAACCTGCGATACAGTATGACCACTTATACTCTAGATAACGAGGAGCCTATCTGTAGCTGAACCAAAATGTACCTAAATCTGTGGTTCATACTCGATGCATGCAAGTCGTGTCGTATTATTAATGCATCATTAACCAGTTTGTGATGGGTTGCGCTTAAAGTCTCTTTACATCGTCCGTTACTATATTTGCGTAAGTTGCGATTGTGCGCGCAATCATTGTTCCCATAAACCGGTAGTCTTTACTCAGCATTCAGTAAAGCCTACGAGCTGTAGGTGTTTATTAAAGGAAATACTACCGTATGTTAATCATAAATAGTGTGGTTAAAGCCATCCGCGACGGATGGTCCGCGTGATTGTTTGTAGTCATCGACGCGGATGCCCGTAGTATGTACTTACCGAAAGTCGTTGTCTTCCCGGTAAGGTCACCTCTTGAGCCTGTTCAGACTCGCGAGGGTCCTTGGTCCGGATGAGCTTAGTGAAGAGATTGTGTGTGTCACGTCTCCACCCACCCCAGTCCACTTGTCGAATATTTGTTAGGAAGCTGTAACAAAAATATACAATTAGAACACAGGTCCTGTAGAATAGGGTAAAGTGATATTCTACAGCAATGAAGACTGTCAACCAATGGCCTGTCGATCGAAAAACCATTTCAGACATTTCAACTCAAATCAATTTTCGAAATTGTTGTCGCGCTGATAGAATGTCATTTTGTCGGAGGTCTTTGTTCATGAACTTTTCGAAAGAGTACTTAATGCTGCGTTTGCAATTTTTTTTTTATATAATTCGGCTAAAGATCGGCCAAATCGACAGCATTAGCAATGGCTGTGCGCCGATCTCTGACCGGCTGTCAGCTGTCGAATCTGTGATCACGCATTGCAGTTTACTTAAGAAATGGTCTACACTTCTGCAGCAGACTCCACATGACGCAAACAAGTTGTTGCAAACAGTTAGTGCGTCCAACCGCGTATTTCACGCGCATTCTGCGCTTTAATTAGGTACTGAGAGCCAATAATTGAAATCGATTATATTTTCTAACAAAAGAACTCTTAATCTATTCATTTCTTCCAACATTACTGAAGTTTTAATTTAGGAATCGTGTTCAGAGATGGGAAAAATGGCATAGATTAACTCATGACTATACGAGTTCACGCTTACAACTCGATTTTTGTGGTAACACACAAATTCTTGTTAAGTAAGTTAGTGAGTACAGCATGCTGATGATAATGAACAGAATTACAGATGTCTGTCATCTAATATTTATTAAATAATTGAGTTACTGTTATTGCTTACTTGAACACTGTGAGGGATTCCAGCCATGACGCCACGCGAACGCCTGTGGAAGAAGAAAAACCAGAGTTAAAAACAAATCCTTATGTTGTGTAATTGGGTTTTTCCAACACGAGTTTCTCAGTAGCATCCACGGAGTCTGGAATTGCGCCCGGTTGATGGCAATAGGCTCGCCTCTTATTAACTAGGTCAACGGTCGGCAACAGGCGGACCGCGGTCCATATCCGGACCGCGGAAGATCGACCCTGGGACCGCCGAATATTTGTTAACAATTCTTGAATATAAAAAGGAGATCTCTGAAGAGTCGTTTTCAAAAAATAATGTTTTGAAGAACAAACATCGTTCGAGATTAATGGACGCCCTTGAAGACTCACTTCGCATTTGCTATTCCGCTCGTGAACGAAATTTCGTCCAAAAACCGTCGGTGTAATTTTTCGCACAAATTTTACTGTTAATTAACAAATATCATAAACGTATTGTAATACAATATAAAACTTAATTCGTAAAATAAACAATTTTATTTTTTGAATCTTGATGTAAATTTCCATCGTTGTATGGCCCATTACTTGCCGACCCCTGAACTAGGTATATACTCCTCTGCCTAACCGTTCGGGGATTACAGGCGTGAGTTTATGTTATGTGTGTGTAAATTATAGCTCACGAGGAAATGCAGTCGACGAGAGTTTTAATTATTAAGAAGTCACACGAGTAATCGTTCCCGTTTGCGCAGTACAGCACCCCTAGCCAAGTTGACAATCTACATTCGTTAACGCTAGTAGAAAACTATTCAAATGAATGGGAATGACATCATCTCAACGTTAAATCACGTGATCAACACAAACGAATATAAAATTCGTAGACAAGTTTACATCGTTCAAAATGATAGAATAGAATGTTAATTTTGATCGCTAAACTCTTTACACGGAACGCTCACTATAGACTAAAGTATAGGTTTTTTCTACAGACATTAGAGGACGAGCGATCGACTCAGTCGTGTCAACTTGGCTACCAATTTAGTGCTTTCTAGAAGCGCTTACGCCGAGGCGTTTACGATTGTAGAAAGAGAATCGATACGAAACGTTTGTAACTTGGCTAGGGGTGCAGAGAGGTAATCGCTCCAAAATACTGCACGGCTGCATCCAGTTAGACTGGAAGCCGACCCCAAACTAAATAAAACAGGCAAAATCGATAAGATAAATCTACGATGGGATTTTTAAAATATTGGTCAACAAGCAAAAGGAATAATATATTATAGTAAAAAAAAAAACTAAAAGCATGCTGTGAAACGGAAGTAATATAAATTATAAGATTTTTTTACAGGTGAAGCCTGCAAAAGCGTTTTAAAAAACACGCTCTGACGAATGAGAAAAAGAAAAAAATCACTTGGACTCGGGCAGCTCGACTATTGGTTTGATAGTAAAACTTTGCAGTTTTGGAATATTTATTTGACTTGAGTTTGACGTACTGATACATTCAGACTCAACCCTACCTAATTTTATTTTCGCAATGTTTCAGATAAGATTTGAAAAGAGATTGCTTTTCTCCTTTTCTATATTCACATATTTTAATTATTATCCTAAGCTTGTTTACAGATAATTATTAAAATTCTTAAAAATAAAGTACGTCTATATTATAGTGTTTTCGAACAAATAGGTATTTTGTGTAGTATTCGTTGGTTACTGTGAGTTCGCGGCTTCTGGCTTTATAAAAGGAAATATTAAGAAAAAAGGATAGAGTCGTTGTTTAAAGATGGGACGCTTTAAAAACGAACTGCCAGTTGACTGGGCCCTCATACTAACGAGAACTTTTAAATTAAAGTCCTTACTTCCTAGAGATTAATTTTGTCTTTTCGGTGTTTATTATTTTTTTGTTTTAGTAAAACGCATTACTAAACGTGTACCAAAAAGGTATAGTCATAATTTCGATGCTGGACCCGAGCATGCAGAGGTGACAACTGTCATTCTTGCAAAGGAAATCAGGCACATTATACAGAAGATGACAAGAGGCAAATCGCCAGGTCATGACGGGCTCAGCATCGAGCACCTGCAAAATGCTGGTCCCCACCTACCTCGAGTGCTGGCACTTCTATTTAATCTGTGTCTGAGTCATTCACATCTTCCGCCTGATCTAGTGCGAACTCTGGTGGTGCCCGTGATCAAAAGTAAGACTGGAGACGTATCGGGTAAGTCTAACTACAGGCCTATTTTACTCGCCACCGTCATAGCCAAGGTACTTGACAGCGTGCTCAACTCACATTTAAATAAACATGTGCAGCTCTGTGACGCTCAGTTTGGATTCCGGCCTGGGTTGTCAAAGGAAACAGCTATTGTTAGCTTGAAGCATGCTGTCAGGTATTATACGGCTAGAAATACACCTGTATATGCGGTTTTCCTTGACCTGTCTAGGGCCTTTGATCTTGTCCCATACGATCTTCTTTGGAAAAAGCTAGACGAGACGACGCTGCCCCCAGAGTTTACATTACTCCTCAAGTACTGGTATCTGAACCAGGAGACTCAGGTGCGATGGGCGGGTGAGCTGTCGGAGCCATGCCGGCCGGAGTGCGGGGTGAGGCAGGGGGGCCTATCCTCCCCTTTGCTCTTCGGTCTGTATGTCAACACACTGATTGAGTGACTCAGCAGCACGCATGTCGGATGCTACGTTGATGGAGTTTGTTTTAATAACATTAGCTATGCGGATGACATGGTGCTGCTGGCTCCCTCAATCGGTGCTCTCCGGAAGTTACTCAATGTGTGCGAGTCGTACGCTGTAGCACATGGATTGATCTACAATAGCAGTAAGACAGAACTCATGGTCTTCAGGTCTGGTACCAGGTGACCCACTACAGTCCCTCCTCTTCTCATGAAAGGTCACCTGATAAACAGGGTTTACAAATTTAAATATCTGGGCCACCTGGTGACGGATGACCTAAAAGATGATCTGGAGTTAGAGAGGGAACGCAGAGCATTATCAGTTAGGGCAAATATGCTAGCACGCCGGTTCTCTCGCCGGTTCACATATACCCAAAAAGCTTATAATGCTCTGCGTATCTAGTACAATAATGCGTTCAGGGTATTGTTGCGACTACCACGCTTCTGTAGTGCCTCTGCAATGTTTGCCGAGGCACGCACTGAAAGTTTTGATGCGTTGTGGCGTAAAAAATCTGCCTCGCTACTCCACAGGCTGCGTGACAGTCCCAACACTATCCTGCAATCGATAGCCGTCCGGGCAGACAGCCCGCTAGTGAGGGCGCTAACTAATCGCACCCAATCTGTTTTAGTTATTAAGTACTAACATAGGCTAAGTTATATTGTTACTAACACAGTGGACCTCTCTGTAGTCTGGCAAATAAATAAATTATAATAATTATAATTATAATTTCCGAACAATTTTCTCCCAATACTCAATACTCAATACATTTATTGCATTCCACAATGTGAACTTAGGTGGTAGGTACATAAAGACATACATTTGTTTTGGAGCATTGTGGGCCCTGTCGGGCATAACAACATAAAAATTTGGAGGAGGGGGCTATTATAGATATTTGTTAACAATTTTATAACTTATAACTAGTTGTGTACATATAATTTTTACCACTCATATATTGGATTTATACAATAATATTTATTTAAATTATACATATATATTATTATTATCATTGGTAATTATAAATAAATTATTATTGCGTTTTTTTTTTTTTTTGATATTATTGTTTAGTTATTAAATTTATCATTTAAATATTCATGTACATTATAATAACATTTACAGATTAGAAATTGTTTTAATTTATTTATAAAGATATTAAATTTTTGTTCATTTTTAATTTCATCAGGTAGTTTATTGTATATTTTAACTGACATTACTAAAGTGCTTGTGGAGTGAATTTTTAGCTTAGAACCTGGTTGGTTTAGTCTGTTTTTGTGTCGTAGTGTGTAGCGAGTCTGTATGTTTTCGCGTGTAGTAAAGAGTTTATGATTATTTCTAACAAATTTGCACATTTCCAAGATATATATGCAAGGTAGGGTTAGAAGTTTATGTTCTTGGAAATGGGGTTTGCAGCTGTCTGTGTTATCTATGTTAACTAGTATTCTAATCAGTCGTTTTTGTAGTATGAATAGTGTTGATGCGTCTGTACTATTTCCCCATAATATTACGCCGTAGTTTAACCATGCATATGCATAGGCATAATACGTAACAAGAGCAGTGGAGAGATTGGTGGATTTTTTTATTTCACGGAGGGCATAGGCAAATTTAGATAGCTTTGACCTGATTTTTTTAATATGTGATTTCCAATTTAAATGTGTATCTATGGATAAGCCGAGTAGGTTGAATTCTTTTACTGTTTCAATTTTTTCGTCGTTGTAAATAAATGTTAAGTCTAAAGGGGTTTTCTGACGTGGATGGAAGCACATGATTTTAGTTTTATTGAAATTTAATTCAAGGTTGTGTTCTGTCATCCAAGTTATTATTTTGTTAAGTATGCTTGTAAGTATTTCGGTTAAGTTGGTATTGTCGTAGCAAGAAGTTAGTACTGAGATATCGTCGGCGAACAGAACACATGATTCATTTATTATTGTGGGGAGGTCATTTATATAGATGATAAATAGGAGGCATCCAATAACACTCCCTTGGGGGATTGAGGCGTTAATTTGCTTGCTATCCGACCGAATGTATTGGATTCGTTTTTCATGTTCGTTGTAGTATTCTACTTCGACTTGGTGTTCTCTATTTTCCAAATATGATTTGAACCATTCGTAAGATTTTCCGCGGATCCCTATTCCTTGTAGTTTGTTAAGTAGAATGTCGAATTGCACTTTATCGTATGCTTTTGTCATGTCTAATAATATCATCATCATCATCATCAGCCTATTAATGTTCCCACTGCTGGGACACAGGCCTCCTCTCTATGAGAGGGAATGGGCTATAATCCACCACGCGGGCCCAGTGCGGATTGGTAGATGTCACATGTCTTCGAATTTTTGGTTCTAGGACATGCCGGTTTCCTCACGATGTTTTCCTTCACCGTTTTGAGAGCAGCGGTGATGAAATAAATTACACAAAGTAATGCGCCTGCCTGGGTTCGAACCCACGACTTACTGTTCGTAAGTCGGCGCCGCCACCACTGGGCCACCGCTGCTACCTAATAATATACCTACGGCATATTTTTTCTTATCAATTATATTTATGGCTTCCTGAATAAAATTATATACTGCTAGAACTGTAGAGTGGTTTTTTCGGAAACCATTCTGGGATTCATTAAAAATTTTATATTTTTCGCAAAACGAATAGACGCGATTACACATCGCTTTCTCGAATACTTTCGAGGCTGTAGGTAAAAGAGCAATAGGGCGGTAATTTGAGGGGTCGGTTTTTGAGTCTTTTTTGTGAATTGGCTTTATAATGGCTTTTTTTAGGTAGTTCGGAAATCTTCCTTCCTCAAAAGACTGATTGACTAGCAAGTAGAATGGAAGGGTCAGCTCATCTGCACACTGTTTGACTAGGGTTGGTGGTATTTCGTCTATTCCATAACTGTTTTTGTTTTTAAGGCTTTTCAATATTAAATTTATTTCACTGGGACCTACTGTACTTAGGAACATGGTATTTTCAGTGCGGTGGACCACAGAGATGTTTCGCGGTTCTTTGCCGGTTTGCGCATATCCTTCTCCGATAGACGCAAAGAAGTTATTAAATATATTTGCTGTTTGCTTCGGGTCCGAGATAGCATTGTCATTTACATGTAGCGTTATGTTTTTTTTTACCTTTTTCACGTTTTTATTAGTTCGTTCGTTTATAATTTTCCACATAGTCTTTACTTTATTATTAGATTCCATTAATTTATTTATATACTGCAGTTTTTTAGCTTTTTTTACAATTTGTTTTAAAGTTTTTTCATATATTTTGTAATGTTGTTTGATTAAAAGGTTATTTGTTTTAATAGAGAGTATTTTTTCAAGCCTTTTATTTTTACAAGAAATTTTGATGCCTTTAGTTAACCAATGTTTTTTATAGTTTGTTTTTAGCTTTAATTTTGTTTTTGGTATGTATTGATTAAGTATGTCAGTAAGCGTATTGTTAAATGATTTATAGTTTTCATCAATATCCCTACCGGGCTTGATTATATCGTTCCATTTTATTTCTTTTAGTTTAGATTTGAAACATTGTGTGTTTTTGCTATTGAACAGCCTCTTTTCAACCCACCAGAATATATGTCTAGTTTGCCGGGGTACAGCCAATTTTATTATTGTACTACTATGGTCAGAGAAACCCAACTCTTCCACTGTGGTGTGTGATTTTATATTGCAATTTGTAAAAATTAGATCAAGACACGTTGAGGTGGTTTGGGTCACTCGCGTTGGTACTTTTATATGCTGTACAAAATTAAATTCTAACATGAGATCTAAGAATTGGTTTGTTTTTAAGCTACTATCCAATACATTTATATTAAAATCTCCTCCTATAACAAAGTTAAGTTAAGTCTGGAGTCTTTCTTATTTAAATAATCTAATATTTGTTTTAATTGTTTATAAAATATAGCTTCCTCTCTCCTATTCCAGTAAATAATTATTAATAGTAAATTCTCTATTTGTAACTCTATTGCACACACTTCTATCACATATTCAACTGACATGTCTGTTATATCACTTCTCTCTAAGCATTCTATGTGTTCTTGTAGAAGAATACAGACGCCGCCACCAGCGCGAGTTTTCCGGCAGAATGAAGCCGCAACCTTGTAGCCACTAAAATGTATTAAATCCAGTCTTTCCTCTGATAGCCAGGTTTCCGATACACATATAGCATGATATTTTGGTGTTTTTTGAGTGAAGGCTTCCAGTAAGTGTTGTTTATTGGAGAGGCTTTGGATATTTTGAAATAATATTCTAAATTGTAGGTCTTTGTTTTCGAGGTGTTCTGTTTCTGTCTCCTGTGTTAGTGTAGCGGCGAAAAAAATTGTTATTGTTTTGAGAGGATGATAGGTCTGCTTGTGTATTCCATTTATTTGTGTTCATTTGGTTGTCGGGTGTATTATCTATTTTATTAGTTATTTTTCCATCAATTATTAGTTGATTATCGCGGATTACTGCATGAAGTCCTTGCCTTCTTGCTTTCAACATTTCTTCGCGCAGCAATTTCCTTTCTCTTCGTGCTTCATCATCTAAGAATTCTGATAAAAATAGTCTAGTTCCTTGAAATACGTTGCTATTTTCCTTGAGATACGTTACCATCCTTTTGCTTAATATTTCTATCACTAATGGGCGGTTTTTCGAGCTTCGTTTGCCAATCCTATAGGTTTCCTCAATGTAGCCCATCAGGTCAACGTTCATAAATTCGCGAAATAAGTTGATCAATCTGATATGTAAGTTATTTACAGGCTCCTTATAATATTCATCAAATCCGTATAATACTATTTTCTTTGAATAGCTTTCAGTGCAATTTGTTTGGCAAGTGTTTCTTCGCGTCTTCAAGCTCTCTATTTCAGTTTTTAGCTTTTCGTTTTCGATTTTTAAGTTCTCAATTTCCGTGTTTACATGTTGGATGTCCATTTTCCTCTCTTCATTTTGCCTTAGTAAGCAATTTGTTTCGCGTTCAAAATCTTCTCTTAACTTTGAGATGGCCTTATTTAACTCTAGTTGGATAGTATTCTGTAATTCGGTGATGATAGACCTATTATTTTCTTTTAAACGAAGCATTATCATTTCACCTATGTTCTGCAGTGTAAGTTCTGTTTGTGTAATAGATTGGGGTGTTTTACCTTCATCTTGCGCGTATATTGTGTCACCCAATAGACTTAAGTCCAAGGAACTGGTAGTATCATTCATAGGTTTTATTGTTCTTCTAATTGTGACATTGTTTATTTCCGGTGGTGAGATTGTCGGGCGTGAGTCATGTTCTTGTGGGCGTATGGGTGTGTTTATATTTCCTCGCTTTGGTATTTTACAGTAACAAGCTAGGCATTTCCAGGTTTCAATGCTCTCTGTTTCCTTCATTATTTTGAAGCGCTCTTTATTAATATTGGCACACTCCAAGTCATAGACACTGTTACATAATGAACAGGTTAAGTAGTCGGTGTTGGGTACGTTTTGTTTACAACCAGTACATATAAGAGCCATATTTGCAAACAACGCCCTCTAGCAGATATTCTATGAATTATTTTGGATCGAACTTTTTGCGACTTGCTACTCGCCGACAGATGGCGCTTAACACAATCCCTTATTTGCACTTTAAAATTTGCTTTTATAAGTATTTTACAAATATATAATTTAAAGGGATTCTGCGTACCTTTTTACTGTGGTAGGTACTTGTCCCAAAGTTTTCTTCAGTACCTGATCCTCAAATAATGTGTTTTTCAAACATCCCACGGTTTTTTCCACAGGTTTGAAATTTGGTCGTTATTCAGGAGAAGTATAGTTTTCTTGAGTATTTGTGAAGATAAGATTTGTACTACACTTCTAGTCACTGAAGGTCCTTATTCACTTGAACTTTATTGACTTTTTATCACAAGTTAAGCACTTAAACAATTTTTAACGTTTTATTATCTACGGAGCTGATGTTTACGTGCGCACAGTAGCGCCATCTTCCCAAGCTAAATACAAAACCAACATCATTTTCACGAAAAAATAATCAGCTGTCCTGTACAAATTCTTCAATTACTACTCGACCTAAATGAATGGGGCAGCTGATGATTGAGTGAGATATTATAATGTTGATCCCATGGAGTTGATCGCTCAATATCATGGTCTGTACCACACGCTTGAATATCACCGCACCTGTTTGATACATGATGTTAGTTTTATTAACCAATTAATAGTAAAACTGCCATAAATCGTTTGGCCAGGCCCTATGTAAAAAAACAAAGACATATAGGCTGTGTACAATGTTATAGTATCCACGTTGGTAAAACTATTGGGATTGAAAGTTTATTTTACAGCGGACATCAAAAGCATATTCGACCGTTTCAGATAGGTCTTGCGGGCATCATCGCTTTGTTTTTCAAACCATGTGTATTTTAGAGAGAATGACGCTCAAACGCATCGGGGTTTACACAGGGATCAAAGCCCGAACCAAACAGGGACCAAAGGCGAACAGTGAAATGCACGCCCCTTTTAGGTTGCAATAAAGTTTCGTTTATGTACAAAGCGTCCCGAAATAACACCTCTGTGTATTTTATATTGTGAAAGTTACCTTGTTTTTTTTTAAAATAGCGAATTCCTATAAATTCTATATTAGCTCTGTTAAATTCAGTTGCATTTTTGTTTCTTATTAAGTTTTTTTTTTTAATTTTTCTGGGAAAGAATGTCTGTTAGTAAGTATTCAATTTTACACCTAAATAAAGTGACTCTACATTTATTTCTAATCCATGCACAACACATTGCATGTGTGCATTGGAAGGTTCACTGTTTTATATTCAGTTCAGACATAAATTTTAGATTCAATAGAGTCGCATAAATTAACAAACAAAAATTGATTGTGTCGTGTAGCTTTTTGCTAGCATTGCGCTTGATCGTGTTTCAGAATCCTTTTAAAGTTGTTTTACTTTTAAAGGACAACCCAAAAACATCCTTATTATAGAGTAAAGATCAATGTGACACACCGTAATTTACGTGGCCACATAATATTATTATATTGGGCCCAAGTAATTTTGACCAACAGTACCATCGACAGAAAAGAACAGGTAAATAACTGTGATAGATTAGTACTTCAACGACCAGTAAGCAAAATCACATGTGACATTCAAAACAGCATTGTGGAACGATAAATCCAAACCTATGAGTATTTCAGCCTATAAACTGAATTTCAAACAACTTATTTTCAGATTCCCAAATTTGTCTTACAATTTACTTTATTTATGGAGCTCAACGCCACGACGAACAATACTAAAGAAATCACATTTGGGTAGGCCTCATAAAGTACTCAAACTGCCAGGTAATCGTTAAACTAACTTATAAACTAAATCGAAAAATAATATAATATGACCCACATCATCTGCCTAGCCTTTTCCCAACTATGCTAGGGTCGGCTTCCAGTTTAGCAGCTGAATACCAGTATTTTACATGAAGCGACTGCCTATCTGACCTCCACAACCCAGTAATATGACCCACATAGTCCTCGTATTCACAGGAATAAACAAAAATAATAATACGACACCTGGATCCTGAACAATGGATTTCCCTGATGGTACATCTACGTACATGTTTAATTTATTAATAGTACCCAATTATCTAAATTGTACTTACATATCTGCATTGCAATTGTGAACTGTTCACGTTGTCTGACGTTGATGTCGACTACATGTGAATCGGAACAGGGTGCGGTTTCTGGGTCGGTTATTATCATAACGTATTGGTTTATAAAATTAATCTAGTAATGTAAAAAGTAGAATGCTAAAAAATGCAATTAGAATTGGTTTATTTTCTTGTATGCAAAGGTTTCGTTCGCCTTTCAAATTCCATCAAACACGACACGGTACACTGACTTATTTTACCATAAATTTATGTGGAAAGCTTCTTGCTGCAGATAATCATATTATAGAGTGATAATATAAGCTCCTTACGAGCTACGACGCTACGGAGCGCCTACGAAACTGCTACACTGCTACGGGTTTCGTAGCACAAAGGAGCATGGGCTCCTTAGAGATTCAATGAATTGAATAGCATTCCATAATATTTCTGTATGAAGTTATTGCTGTCTGAGCAAGTAAAGTTCAAGTCTTCAATCTATAGAAACTATTCGTAGAACAAATATTTTACGTAAAATGTCGACTATCACTTTTTCATTCTTGCGCTTTTACACGATGAAACAAAGAACATTCCCTAAGCTATCATCTGAAATAGGTCATATCTTGAATTGATGCAGGATCCACGGCCATGCGCCCTCTATATAAACCACTCGAGACCATTTTAAGCACTGAACAACTGAATTAAATTATTCGGACTAAAATTAGATTTATTCGGCTACCGACTTGGAAATTATTGAAAAAGCGCCTTTTGTGGCTCAGGCAAGACATTGCTCGAGGCCAAATTGAATTATGTAAGCCGAATTCGAATTTGCTACGTGTTTTATCTGCCGAAGATGTTTTACTCGTTATTTTCGTTATTTCATTGACCTCTTGAGAACTTAATTGCGCATTAATAGACATAACTTATTGACTAATCATCAAGGTTTTTAACAAAAAAACTAAGAACAGCTTGCACAATAACCTTTACCACATGTTGTTACAATTATGTTTTTCCTACTCTTATTTTCGGATTAATTTCGTTGCGGGATTCAAGACTTTTACATGTTTTTTTTTAATTTCGTCGAGTTTCATTGTCTCTGCGCTTTTCTGGTGGTCGCGACTGTTGATTTTGGCTTTCAGGAGTTGTAGTGGTTTGGGAATAGTGTGGCTTGTCTCAATTCCTTACCACATTTGAAATTTCAATAATCGATGAAAATACTGGTTTAAATACACATTAATAAATCATATTTTCCATTTAAACTGACGGCTAAAACCAAAACCAAATCCAAATCGTCATTAATACGAAACTTCAACTGAAATCCGTCGTCCTACGAATTGCTGCTCGATTCCGCCACGCTTGTCAACTACGTCCGATTTCAGCCAAATTATTGATTTATTAATACGATTCGAATAATATCGAATGTAATGTAGGTAATTAATATAATTTAGGTAAATTATAAAAATTAAAATCAATCAGCCAGTTGTGCCATTTCGAGGATTTCATAGGTTTCGAGTTTTCCTAAATATTCCCTTCTCCGTAATGAGAAAAATTATGATAAAATGATTTTGCACAAAGTATAGCAGTGCCGTGCCTCCTCTGGTTCGAACCCATGACTTATAAATTATAATTCTGGGACGAAACCACTGCGCTCAAACTATCCTCTTTTCTAGGCCATAATTATACATAATCCAAATGAATATTAATTTACCAAAATACCAAGCATTATGTGGGAGGTCTGTGGTCTCACCTCTATGTTTTGCTTAAAATTATAAAAGAGGAAGCTGGAAATAGTTTAAGGCCAGGCCTTTTTATTTCGACCTTGCCATAAAGATGAGACCCTTGAAATTCTAATATATTGCGGCCACAAGGGTACTGTTGGGCCGACGGGTCAAAGGTAAGGCTTTTTTGTGATTAGAATAATACATTTTTTATCTCTTGCTTCAATACATTATGGTAAAATGGATTTGAGACCGTTTTTAATAAGTGCTATGTAAGTCGGATCAGGGTTTGTAGATTCATGGACAAGCACTATAAAACTTAGTAGCCTAGAAATAATGCGGAACATAACATCAAATTGAGAATTTTCGGTTCGCATGTCATATTTGCTTAGTTTTTAGACTTTATTATTAACCAGCTGACCCGCGCAACTTCGTCTGCGTCGCATAATATAGCTTATAACAAGTCATTTTGTGCATTAAATTACGAACAAAAACATTTTAAAATCAATATTACTTACCTCCCATAACATACGGCGTGATAATATATAGCCTAAGCCTTCCTTGGGTTACAAAGAACATTTTTGTTGAATTTCAATTCAATCTATCCAGTAGTTAGGGCGTGAAGCCGTACCATACACGCAGACAAAAGGACAAAAATTCTAAAAAGTCACTTTTTGTCATCAGTTACGTTTTTCTAACAAAAGCCACTTATTTTTTCTCGAAAATTCTCAATGTGCAGTTTTTCTTTCGTTACTGTTTTATTATATGTATAACTATGGTTGATCCTAATTGTGCTTCTCAAACATTATAATATAAAATAATTTAACTCAAAAATGTCTCTTTGTCTCATAATTAATTTTATTTATTTTTAAAGTGACCCTTTTCATGAAAAAACGAGGCTTTCTAAAATCACAATGGTGACCGAAGCTTTAAAATGAAAAGTCTTCTTAAGGAAGACGTCTTAAAATTCGTGACGGTACTCAAAGCAAATGAAAAGGTATTTAATTAAAACCTTCCGTCTTTTGTCTACCATCTTCGTCTTGCAATAAATGCAATTTTTCTTTGTACAATATTCGCCCAGACGAAAATCTGACTGCCATTGAATATCCGAAGATAAGTTTTTTACATAAAATTAGTTAAAAGCTGCTGGTTACAAAACAAAAAAAAAAAAAAACTAAACTGGGTTGTGGAGGTCAGATAGGCAGTCGCTCCATATAAAATACTGGCATTCAGCTGCATCTGGTTAGATTGGAGGCCGACCCCAACATAGTTGGGAAAAGGCTAGGCAGATGATATTTAAACCAATTACTGTAACTAAAACTAGCATTAAAAGAGTAACAGATAACGTAACATTAAAATACCTAAACAAAATAACAAAGTAAAGTTTCTCCATACTCATAAATTCCTCTCACAATACTTCTGACATGCCATGATGACAATAAAATATTTTTCCATCCATCCGCAAACATACCTAACTGTCGAAATCTGGGTGTATTGCACACATCTGCGTATTCCCTCAGAACATACAGGCGTGATATTACGTCATGATGTTGTATAACCAATAAACATCCAAGCGATTGCAGCTATCACGACAGATTTTTCGTCTATTTTTGAAGAGTTCCATTCTATTGTGTTTCATTGTATATCTTCGGAGATCCGAAGATCAGCATCAGATCTTCACCAAATTTAAATGGGACCAGCTCAGGAGTATATTCTTTCAAATAAAAAAAAAAGAATTTTGAGAATCGGTCAACAAATGGGGGAGAAATCAGGTAAAATACATACACACGAACATATAACCTCCTCCTTTTTTGAAGTCGGTTAAAAATATTTGCTGGGGCACCGCGGTGTTTGATCTCGGAAATAATAATGTATTTTCTAGATGATGTACCCATTTTTATTAAGAATATAAGTTACTTTCCTTATAACTGACTACGGACCAGTCCTGTTTCCCGGCAGTCTGGGAAATTAACGTGTTGTGTGTCTAAGTTAGTTTGAAACTCCATGTAAGGTATCAAGCCAAAGTTCTCAGATGCTGGACATACTGAGAATTGGAAGCGTCGCAAATACTAATTACTGTTACATGTTTTTGGTATTTTGATGATGTATGATTTACAATAATCAATTTCGTGACACTGACCATTTAGTTATAAGATAGCCAAGTGCAATTTGACAAAAAATACTCAAAAGGTGGAACGAAGTTTACAGTGGTCCGATTTTCATGGGACTTTTTTTTATTGAGTTCCTAGAGGAGTAGAAGAAAGTTAAAAAAAAATAGCCGCTCGCCACATTTTTTTTAATTTATTAATTTCCTTTCGAATATTTTTTTTCGTTTATGAATAACTTCAAATTCGGCGGATTCATATTGTAGCGTAATAGTGTGACCTACGTGCATCCATTAAACGCTAATTTGGTCAGTTTCTTTGTTCATTGTTGTCGATGTAAGGTAAAAGAGTAAGTATTTTTGAGAATTTTAATATTTTCTGCAATTATTTCTAAAATATCGAATTTTAAGACTAAGATTTCTTTTGAAATTGTTAACTGATGCTATTTTACAGTTAACTGGACTAGAAATGATTAATGAAGACCACTTTCATGAGAGTAGTGACTTAAAATTCATTCGGAAATGTTAGAAAATCGTCTATGTTAGTGAAAGCATTTTTTTTTCCCAAAAACTGCTATAAAACTCAATGTGCAAATTGTGTCTTAATCCTCATTTTATTAGCTATCTAAGGAGGTATAATAACTAGAAATATATTTAAGGATATTGTCTAATTGCACTCGACTAAGAGTAAAAAGTGCGTTTCACTCGTAAATTACTGTGCTTACCTAATCCAGTGTCATAGCTTTAAAACTTGCCTATGTGATCATTTCATAAATCAAAACGCGTGCGAAGCAAACGAGCAAAAGCTGGCATTTCATCATTTCAATTAGTACTTAATATATGTAGATTAATTACATATATTTGCCAAGCATGGAGTACAGTTTTCAGAATTCACCCTGTATTCGGAAATTGAAACAAGTACAGGGTTACTTTTCAATGACTAGCTAAAATTCAAAATTAAAATCTAGATATCAAACCAAAAGTGCATTTTAAATATTATTGTCGAAAAATAGCATTCATTAGCAAATGTCCTAAAAATTTCCTAAATCATAAACCTAGTGTAAGTAATAAAAAACTACCTAAAAGCCCTTCGTAAAACTGGTTATTATGATATTATTATATATTTTCTCGATATTATTATGAATTTGGTGGTCACCCATCTAATCTATACCTGAAGATCAACAAACATCTGCCTAGCCTTTTCCCAACTTTGTTGGGGTCGGCTTCCAGTTTTACCGGATGTAGCTGAATACCAGTATTTTACATGGAGCGACTGCCTATCTGACCTCCACAACCCAGTTAGTACCGGGTTATACGATACCCCTTGGTAAGACTGGTTGTCAGACATTTTGGGCCTCTGACTACCTAACGACTGTCAAAGATCTACAAATGACAGCCGGGACCAACGGCTTAACGTGCTTTCCGAGGCACGGAGAAAACTCGGTATGTAATGGGCGGTCACCCATCCACAGACCAACCTAGGCAAGTACGGCTTAACCTAACGATCGACCCGAGCGGCTGTTATTATTTAGCCACGAGCTCCTCAAAGCAAAGTGTTATTGGGTAGCAGCGGGAAATTTTCAGTAGTAGTCAGGGTGGTTATTTGTGCCAGGTCGATGGCAATAGGCTCACCCCCTATTAAATGCGACTTAAACATAACTGCCGAAATGTGGGTATACTAGTAAACCTCTGCCTAACCCTTGGAGAATTATAGGCATGATGGTAACATACTGCATAAATTATTTCTTCTGCAGTTACAAAATGCCTGATGGGATTTCCTATCGCAAAAGTGACTAACTTGAATACAAGCTGCAAACTTGTATTCTTTATAATACTCCTTTATAGAATGATTTTTTTTAAATCCTTCCTTTGTGCTCACCTTCGTTAAATAGATATGAGGAAATATTTTACGAAACTGACTTCTAGACCCGGCTTTGTGTGTTCAATTTTCCATTAACAACAATATGTCTTCGTACTAAACCTCCATAGAATCGGTTTTGACTGATTTTTGATGCCGTTTGTTTTTGAGAATCGGAAAATGCGTTGTTTCAGCTAATCAGAATCAAACAACTATCTCAAGCAACTATCTCTATCTAATTTGGAGTGAACATAAATGAGAGGTTTTCCTTTTGGGATATTAAAAAAAAACTTAGTTTCCAAGAACTCTATAGATGGCGTTGAACTTGCTATGATAGTTGGTGCCAAAGCCAAAACGCTTGGAAAAAAAAACATTGTGTCACGTCACATACTCTCGTTGAATGAAACTTTCATTTGCTTAACCTTCCGAATATAACCTAGTTTTTTCGCGCTTTGTTAAAATCAGTTTTTTTTGGTTCCGTTCCTTGCATTATCATACTAACTCCTAGCGCCATCTATCCAGCGACTAGGGAAGAGCTAAAAAGAAAATTCCTCATTATAAAATACCAAGCTATGGTATAATTATGCAGATTTTTTACTCTCCTGTAATGTTGTTATTTTCGACCTACTTGGTGTTAGAACTGCAACGACGCGACGCTCTAGATAGCTTCGTTTGTTGTGTGTAGATGATTTTACATTAGCTAGCTTTTTCTTGTGTATATTTATTATGATGTTTTTTTTACGATTACGAATAGTGTAATAAAGAGCCTAACGTCTATCAAACAGAAACTGATACCTATTTAAGAAAAAAATTGGTTGCCTGTAAAGTCGGTATACGGGCGAAAGTTTTACGTGACAACGACTTTGAGTGGTAAAATAATTTTAATGTGAATATTCAACACACTCTCTCGCTCTTAGGCGGGCTAACCATGCCCGAGTGGAAGGGACGCGTGCCTCTCACTCGCTCTCATTGTGAGCGCATAACGTGAGCGGAGCGTAACGCAGTTTCTTGAAGTGTCACCCGGCAAACCAATTTATAAGACGTTGTCACGTCAAAAAAAAATGTTCATAAAAGTTTTTTCTATGGAGACGTAAAAGAGAAGAATAATTTTCCAAGCTAAGCCTACGCTTATAAAAGCTTAACATATATTCCCTATTTCAATTATTCAGAATGAATTTGCCTCACAGACACAGTGAGGATATTAGGTTTCATAACATCTAAGTCTTGAATATTTCAACTAATATTACAGAACATAATTGTTGTTCTGAATAATATTCGTTTTACTTCAGAGGTTAAGTTTTGGCAATCAGCATGCCGTTACACTGTCTACAGTAATATTATCAAGATTTGTATTTCTATGTATAGTGAATTTTCATTTAAATTGATAATAGATTTTAAGTATGGATTTAATTTGTATGCTTCAACGCAAGGCATAGATGGACTCGCTATTAATATTTATTTGGAACACCCCTGTACAACCTATTGTATAAAGATTTCATTTTCATTTTTTTTTCATTTCCATGTCCCTGGGGTAATTAAAATCCGAAAAATCAAATAAAAATAAAAAACACATCTAGAAAGATACATTATTCGTGGGTGCTATGGGCTAGGCACAGATTACAAATCGAGTGTGCATTTGAGGCCCGACGCAAAGAGGAGGGCCGTGAACTACACGAATTTAGTAATCTGTACTTACCCTCGAGTTATATATACTGCTTTATACTACACTTAAGCACAAAGAAGCAAAAAATGCATTTTATTAAAAAGTTATATTGACATTGTTACAATTGTTAAATGTTTTAAATTTTAGCGCGTCAAACAGTTTTCGCGCCAAAAGACATTAGAGAAGGTAAAAACGCCCCATTTCGCAAGTTCCAACTTACGCGCGTGTTAAAGCGAGAGAGTGTTATAAATCTCTCGCTCTACCGCATAGAGGTTTGAAGTTTGCCGGCCATATTGGAATGTATGCTACCTGCTTTAAAAGTGCTAGTGGCCAGTACTTTTTTATGGTATAATTAAATCGTTTGATTGCCAACGTAATCAAGACTAAAAAAAAAAATGCGTTAGTAATGGATTACTACCCTGATTTTCAGGGCAGTAATGAAATTCCATACAATATAACTGCCTAGATTTTTGAGAAGGTTTAATGAACAGCTTTCAAGCCTTATAGTGGGGTAGTATTGGTACACTTACTAAGCAATGAGAGGTTTTGCTTTTGAGTTTAAAAAAAATACTTAGTTTCCAAGAACTCTATAGATGGCGTTGAACTTACTATGATAGTTGGTGCCAAAGCCAAAACGCTTGAAAAAAAAACATTGTGTCACGTCACATACTCTCGTTGATTGACACTTTCATTTGCTTAACCTCCCGAATATAACCTACATTTCTCGCGCTTTGTTAAAATCTGTTTTTTTAGGTTACGTTCCTTGCATTATCATACTTACTCCTAGCGCCATCTATCCAGTGACTAGGGAAGAGCTAAAAAGAAAATCCCTCATTGTAGTCGTAGTAGTGTAATACTTAGTCCACATTGATTCAATGTCTATAGTCTGAGGTGAATGTTTTTTTTTTAATTTTGGCAAAGCACTACGCGTCTTTACGGCATAAATATTTTTTGAATATTAAAATTGTGTTTATAAATTGAATATCATAGATAAACATGATTGTTAAAACCTAATAGTTACTTTTATACACAAATTACAATTATTATTTGTGTTCTGAATTCAAAAATATAAAACAAATCTATTTTTTTTATATTAGGCTGTTTAACGGATTCATACTTTTGCCTCTCCTTCAACCTGGCGAAAGTAAAGCGCGAAAAAAAAAAGAAAATTAAAATAATAGTTTTATAATTCGTGACAAAAATGTTTTTCGTTATATTTTATTTTATTTCTTCAAAAGTGTATTGAAAAACGTCGTTTGATACACGTGGACATTTGTTATTGTAGTTCTCGGCTCAAATCCTACATATAATTCCGCCTCGAATGCAATAACAAATTTTCTCCACTTGTATCAAAATGTACTATTATCATGCATATTAGCCGAGCTAGCACATTTTTTGCGGACGAAGTGTCAGTTTATTAAAAACCTTTAAAGAAACCTTTAAAGAACGTAAACACATGCTTCACAGTATACTATGAAAAAAGACAATGTCAGCAAAAGCTAAGAAAATTAATGAAAAGACTAAACTATGTAGTTCAATCGAGATAAACATACATGAGTCTACGTAAAACTCACGCTACCCTAGCTCACTGTTGAATCGGACGTGGAAATTAAAAGTTCCAACACAGGGATACGACTTATTCAAGGTCAAGTCTTGTTAGGACTCAGCCTATTAAGTTCTCGCTGCTAGGACATAGGCCCCTTCTCTGTTAGAGTAAGTAATACACCACACGAGCCCTCCACTGTTGGCACAAACTCCATATATTTTTACTAAATGCTTAATTGCCTAGACAAAGCTCACGAGAACCGGAAAATCGAATTAACCCCCGATCCGGTTTAGCCAAATTAAAAGTACCGAGATGGCTTGGTAGGAAAATTCAAATGGAGTTTTACGTAAATCCACCCTAGTCACCGCGTCGTAAGAAAAAAAGCAAACTTACTGCTTAGTACTTCAGTCTAAACCCATTTTTGTTAAAGTTATTTTTTTAACACTTTATTTACTCTACACTAGCGAGTAGTTCCTGCTTAAGGTGAAAGCGTCAGGGTAGCCCGCGAAATTCAAATTTTCTTACGTTTATTGCAATTTGCCGACCAGTGCTAGGTTGTATGTTGATTAAAATATTGTTGGCGATTGTAAGACGTATGTAGTTACAGAATTATAATCATCAAACCCTGGAGCATTAGCCTTAACACGGTTCATTATTAACCGACTTCCAAAAGGAGGAGGTTCTCAATTAGATTGCTTTTTTTTATGTATGTACACCGATTACGCTGACATTTATGATCCGATTTACGTGATTCTTTTTTAGTTTGATGAATGATTTTTTTATGGGACCAAATGGCAACTATTCCGTAGTTGCCATTTGGTCTCATAAAAAATTAACACAGTTTGGCCTAGTAGTTTTCATTTTATGAAGATTTTTACTTCAGTAGTGTGGTATAATTTCATGTATGTTCATCGATTTCTCCTCCATTTGTGGAGCGATTCTCAAAATTATTTTTTTGTTTGAAAGAATATACTCTTGAAATGGTTGCATTTAAATTTGATGCTGATCTTCGGAGATATACAATGGAACTCTTCAAAACTAGATGGTAAATCGGTCGTGATTGCTGCAATCGCTTGGATGTTTATTGTTCATACAACATCATGACGTAACGTCACGCCTGTATGCTCTGAGGGGTACGCAGATGTGTACAATACACCCAAATTTCGATAGTTTAGGTATGTTAAGTTCCATTTATTGGGGATATGCTTATTACCATGACATGTATTGTTAACAATGTAAAATAAATGTATAGCAAATATTTGTATAGGATATTACAACTAAAAATGGAAAAATAAAAGAACTTTTTTGCAAAAAAATAAAACCGACTTCAAAAAACAAAAAAGTGAAAAATAACTTTAGCTTCAAAAGTCGGTGACCTTTGTTTGATTCATTTAGTTTTTTTTTTGTCACCGACTTCTGAAGCTAACGTAATTTTTCACTTTTTTGTTTTTTGAAGTCGGTTTTATTTTTTTGCAAAAAAGTTTTTTATAATTTTATTGTTTTCGTATAAGTAAGTTTAATAATAATTTTAGTAAACTTCAGAATTGATTCTCTCTATGATGGTGGAATCCGCACCAAAATCTGTTGCTGTTCTGTCCGTTGTTGTTGCCTGTTGCGCTGTTGTTGTTGTAGTTATGTTGTCTGTGGCGTCTTTTGTTGTTTTGTTGTTCATTTACATATATAATCTGAATCTCGGAAACGGCTCTAACGTTTTTCATGAAAAGACAGTGGGCAAAAATGTATGGGAGTTGGTCCAAGCGTCGCCGTCGTCAAGGATGAATCATATACCAAATGAAAGGGTACAATGTACTGTTTAAACATGCGGAAGGGCATCAAAATCTGTCCGAGGGATTTCGAGAAATTATAGATTATTTTTGTCTTGAATGATTGAAATTAAAAGATATCTATAATTTGGTATACGATAATGTTGGAATGTTTGTGGTTCTGCGAGAAGACCGAGTAAAAGAATTAGGTAGGTATTTAATTTCGTGTGAATGGTTTTAAATACTGTACTAATTATATAAATAAATGATTCATCCTAGGCGACGCTTGGACCACATTTGCCCACTATCCTTTAGTATGCAGGGGGTTTCGGGGGCGATTAATCGATCTAGCTAGATTTCATTTTTAGAAAACGTCACCAAAAAAAAAGCCGAGCAAAGCTCGGTCATCCAGATGTTAGTTTATAAACTGCATTAGTGGTTTTTGTGTCTGCGTGACCAGACTGCCGCGAAAAGAGGCTTAAATTTACTTTACTTTTAGTTAGATAAGCCGATTTTCTTTTAAAGGATATGGAAAACGGTGGGCCAAAATGTAATAACACGTAACGTAACGTGTGTACTTACACGTAATTTTATGACGCGCCGATGAAGTTGTGGTGCAGTTGCAGTTTAGTTCAAGTTCGAGTGATAAACGGTATTCTTGTAATCTTTGAACTGCGCGTAAGCTGCGCGTGAACTGCACGTCAACTGTACGACAACCAAATTCTACCAAACTTACTTATGGTGTGGCCATAACAGAGAAAAAATATTACTTATTAAATAATCGAATAGAATCGATTACATTTCAATGAATACGACGTTATTAAAATATTAAAATAATACCCCAGTACAGATTTGAGTGCTTTTTCTTATTAGTAGAATACCGATCACGTTGCGTTCCGAATCACGCACCAAAGACGCGCAACAGTAGAATGCCGTTATTGCGCTCGCGTGACGCGAACTTGACGCGAGCGTGTCTGACAGCGGTAGAGAATACGAAAAGCTTTGTTTTGATCGAAACTTAACTGCAACTGCACTGCAACAGCACTTCTTTAGTTACGTGAATTAGCCTACAGGTCTAAAAAAATGTCGTATTTTTTAAATCTTAGAATATAAAAAGTCACATTTTATTCGTGAGCGAATTGATTACTCAGAATCGATAATACTGTACTGAGTATGATTAATCAATTACACAATTACAAAAATAAACCTTTTCACTAGGTAATTAACTCTTAAGTAATTAAATGTACTACAAATGCTTATTTGTATTACAGTACATTTAATTACGATCGTATTTATAAATAAAATATATTTGTGTTACTGAAAAACCAATATTGATTATAGATTTCATATAGGTAGATTAAAATTAGTCAGTGACATAGACTAAAAATATAAGACTAATTTTGACAGTTGGCTGTCATTGACACTGGTGTCGATTCTGTTGTTCACAAACTAAACTTAATTTAGGCTATTGCTATCTTTTACTAAAAGGCAGTGCGAGAAAAGGGACAGCTATAGCTATGAACTAAGTTAGAGATGTCAAACTAGTTTATACCTTGCGCTTCAACGTGTTTTTAGTTGACATGTTTTTACGTGCACCCTTCATTTGTATGGAAAAATTAGTTCCAATTAAATTTGACAGCTCTAAATTACATCCGTCTCTTTCTCGTTTTATTAGAGAGAAAAAAATAGCAATAGCCTAAATTTAGTTTAGTTTGTGCACAACATAATTAACACCACTATCACATTAGACAGTTGCCGACTTTTCGTGTTCTCCGATGCGTATTGAGTGCTTTCCCTATTAGTTTTCATATTCAATGACCTGGTGAAGGTTGCCGGAATCCGCTGGATGCGAGTCGCATGGGACCGGTCAATGTGGCGACTCTTGTGGGAAGGCCCATGTCCAGCAGTGGGCGTCTTTTGGCTGAAATGATGATGACGATTATGATTTAACGACCACTGCTTTGTTTTTACGAGTAATGAGCCTGCCGTATTTTTACTTTGGACACTGAAGATTGCTCAGACGATTGACGTTTGAATTATTATTTTGCTAAGTGCCAAGATCATAATTGTTCTACCTGCACAATTTCTAGACGACATTTTAATTTTATTAGAAGATGAATTAAATACTACATAGATATTTTGTTTTTCTCGCAGACATCCTTTTCATAACTCCATAACTGTAACCTACCTATCTATGACTTCAAGGCATTGACATTCATTCAAGACTTCACACATTTACCACTAAATATAATAAAACATTAGTGCTTAAAGAGAATCTTTTCCACTTCAGGAATCAGCTGTTAGTTACAGATTGTAACATAACCTTACTTTTGCTAAACCTCTAATAACTCTGCTCTCAGATTATCCAAACTTACAGAATTTTCAGCGAGGGACTGATAAGCCTGAATCTATTAATTCATAAGATTTTCATCTCGTTACATCTAGGCCCAAGAATCTATGAAATTGTTTTAGTCTCCTTTACAAACTGAATTGAATAGCCCACGAGTTTCTTCGTATCAAATAACTTAACACATAAATCCACCCATCGCATCGAAAGTGGTTTTGAATTGTAAAAATGGTGTGTTGACCTATTTACCGAGTTAAACCTACATTCTAAGCCGGCTCTCAGCCCGCTGCAGCAACAAGATATTATAGTTCCACAATAGATAAGGGTAGACGCACAGCTGACGGATGTTTCTCAAAAGCCACTCTCGTTTGAGCACTTGGTGGAGAGAATGCTTACGCCGGGAGCAGCAAGCTTTACCGTGCTTCGAGTGACAGATCTCTGCGATAGGCGCAAGTCCATCGATGTGTGGCCGACTGATGGTCGCTACTGAAAGCGTCAAGCTAGAAGCTCGGTTCTGGCCCGATACAATTTAAATAGCCATCCACGGAACAGCCACGGAGTCTGGATTTGTGCCCGGTTGATGGCAATAGGCGCGCCCCCTATTACATGGGACTCAAACATGACATGGCGAGATGTCGGTGTACTATTTAATTGGGTACACTTCTGCCTAACCCTTTGGGGATTACAGGCGTGTTGTTATGTTATCTTTGTAACCCGGAGTTCGAATTTGCGCCCGGTTGATGGCAATAGGCTCGCCCACTGTTACATGGAACTTAAACTTCTGCCTCACCGTCCGAGGAGATATAAGCGTGATGTTATGTTTGTTTTATTTTGCCTGTTTATTTTCCGCCAGATCGGCGTCAACCCTAATGTTCCGTACGGTCTAATCCGATAATCTATTACAGTCAATGTCATGATTTTTAATAAAACGTTCGGCGAACAATATTGCGAGTTTTCAATTTATGATCTTATACGTGTTTTGTGTGAGATAGGAACCATTACGAAAGTTTAATACTTTGAGGAAAATTGTTAACTTTTCTTCAGCGTTTTGTTGAGTTTTCTGATAATTATTTTTTGTGCTGAAAATGAAATCGAGCAACTAACGCGACTTCAATTACCTTTAATGAATCATTTATTTTCTTGGTAAATTCTACATTTGTTTGTGCTACGCCTGAAACACTTGGGCTACTATTTAATACAACGAACTCATTTGTTTTTCAAGTAATTAATTGCCGATTCACACCTCGATATTGGTTCAATTCCACTTCTATTCATTATTTCAAATTAAGTATTGCATTGAATGCCCTGTGTCATAGTATAATGGTACTTCGACCTATAGACAAGAAAATAAAAATTAAAAGTTTACTTTAGTATCTCATTTGCATTTTATTTGAGCAGTACGTACGAATATGTAAACACTGCTCTTTGTGTTGACAGACAGATATTAATTCGCAAAGTCTATCTCTGAGTTTTACAAAATACAACTACTAAGTACTGCACTGAGTAATATAAAATTCTATAAAGCGTAGTCAAAGTCCTCGCGATATTAAATATCCCATATAGCAGTTTTACAAAAACCAACTACTAAGTACTGACTGAGTAATATAAAATTCTATAAAGCGTAGTCAAAGTCCTCGCGATATTAAATATCCCTTAGAGCAGTTTTTTCATTAAAATTAGTTTACCTGTAGTTAGTTTCTGTATTAACTGCAAAAGACGCAAGCAGCCATCTTGAAAACCGTCTTTTTTGCGATAAAGTTCATCTTTGAGTAGTTTTGATGTCGAACATGCTGACACCGTGTTACTTGTGCTGAACATATTTCTTACATGAAAAAGATTTATAATACTTGTACTAGGTACTGATCCGTCAAAGCGTAATAAGATGGAAGATCTGTACCGGTAAAAGAGAAATTTACTTAAGGGTCTAACATGCCTCAAATTGCTTAGCATGATCCTCCGTTACGCCTAAAATACTGTGGCATTAACTTTGAAATAAATATATGGTAAAGTTGAGGATTATTGCTAGGTATTATGTGCGACGAAAACACGATTCCATAAACTTTTCTCGACAGAAAAAAAATCAAAGTTACCTCCAAATCGAACAATAAACCGCTGGTATTCAAAAAGTACTTCAAATTAGATCATGAAACTTTGCATACTAACTGAACTAACTATAAAACAGGTCTTATGTGTTTTATTTTTTTAGTCCAATCAATAGATTTTTTGTAAATCGCAAAAAACCACTCATTTCACATTATTCGGCCGCAGTGACTGACGTAACAACCGCTTTGTAGTGCAAGCTGATGAAAACTTTATTCTAACAGTATTTCAAACGAAGTTTGAACCACCACAAATAGAGTTGCCAATTTTAGGGTTAGAAGGGCCTTAATCAAATATTAAATTCACTAACTGACGTACAACGCGCGCCCGTATAGCTACTACGAGTAGGTACTACACGTTTAAAATTATAAATTACACAAGAATTCTATATACACCGAGTAGCTTAACTTATCTAACCCGCGGCTTAGCTTGCGTTATGAACAGAAATTATTCCACGGAAATGTTTTAAATATAGCCTGAGACACTCAAGGATATTGTGGCTTTTCATCCGTTATTTTTTGGGATTCGGATCAGGGTATCTACTCTGTCCGTCTCTCTCGCGCACGTCTGAAGATGAGTGTGAGTGAGAGAAATGGATAGATCCGAATATATGGACGAAACGTTAGAGAGTAGGGCCTCTGTAGCTACGAAAATTCCGCCTACATCCATACTTTACCCATTTATATAGAGCCCTTCCTTCCTAGCCCAACACTTTAACATTCAAAACGTAATGTTTTCTTAAATGATAATTCATAAAAACAAGACATACATATTCCTGAAACGTGCGACACTTCACTTTGATAAACGTATATAAACTTTTCATCTTATCACTACAAGAAATACTTATGATAAAATACTAGAACAATTTTCTAGTACCATGATTCTGCGAAATTCACTTCCAAGTTTTTGTATTGAATTTAGCTCGTCAGGAAATTAAATGGAAGGAAATCGCTCGTCAGGAAATGTGGTTTCCTTCTGCATCGCTCGGTAAACCGTTTACTTACGTGTTTGCATTGCACACTAAAATTCTATTAAAATTGAGTACCCACGCTTCATTTATTCGACGGTAATGTTTCGTAGAATGAAGTTAGAATTTAGTTTCAGTATTACCCGACTGAATACTGTAACATGTAGCCGTCGTCGTTTTAGTGACTTCCAATGTCCAACTTTTGGGGACCCTAATAGCGCAGCGGTAGTGAGGCTGCCTTACGTTCTTAGGGTTTTCAGGTTCGAATTCCGGTTGGAGCAAATGTTTGTGTGATGAGCATGGATATTTGTTTCGAGTCATGGATGTTTATATGTATAACTAGTCATGGATGTTTATATGTATAATAAGTATGTATTTACAAACAAAAAGTATCTATGTAGTATATCAACTATCTGGTGCCCACGACACAAGCTTCGTTGCTTAGTGTGGCACTAGATGGCGCTGTGTGTTAATGTCCAGTGATATTGTTTTTTTTTTTATTTGTCAAAATCTCCATTCGATAACGTTTCGTCTTAGTTATTTATAAGCAGGATGTGGAAGGTGTAGCTTTCAGGGGAGAATGGAAGGAAACCACGTGTTACGCCAACCGCAAGGAACATAGGACAAGGGCAGTTAAGATGATAATGATGATAATGATGATAATGATAATAATGATGATAATGATGATAATGATGATAATGATGATAATGATGATAATGATGATAATGATAATAATGATAATAATGATGATAATGATGATAATGATAATAATGATGATAATGATGATAATGATGATAATGATGATAATGATGATAATGATAATAATGATAATAATGATGATAATGATAATAATGATGATAATTGTGATAATGATGATAATGTAGACATAGCCCTCTTAAAATAGGCTGAGTTGATAATAAGTATAAAAAAACCGGCCAAGAGCGAGTCGTACTCGCGCACCGAGGGTTCCGTACAAACTTTTTAAAGGACAAACTTAACTTTGCTGTTCGATCCCATGAAACGGCTATTGCACCAACTGCAAATAATAAGTTTATAATTAGTAAAATCCTTTTTTTTTAAACTACATATTTTTCCGAGCCCGATTTATAGTTATTTTGATTTTTTTTATTCAGAAAATTTGATAATTGATATTTATTTCTTACACAAAAAAGTACTTAATAATGAGTATGAGTAATAATTTACAAATAAAATGATTTATACAGTATTTGTAACCAAAATGATTTTAGCCTCTGCAGCTGAACTAGGAGGAACCTGTATTTCGGCTTACAGCTTGTAAATACATACTTATTATACATATAAACATCCATGACTAGTTATACATATAAACATCCATGACTCGAAACAAATATCCATGCTCATCACACAAACATTTGCTCCAACCGGAATTCGAACCTGAAAACCCTAAGAACGTAAGGCAGCCTCACTACCGCTGCGCTATTAGGGTCCTCAAAAGTTGGACATTGGAAGTCACTAAAACGACGACGGCTACATGTTACAGTATTCAGTCGGGTAATACTGAAACTAAATTCTAACTTCATTCTACGAAACATTACCGTCGAATAAATGAAGCGTGGGTACTCAATTTTAATAGAATTTTAGTGTGCAATGCAAACACGTAAGTAAACGGTTTACCGAGCGATGCAGAAGGAAACCACATTTCCTGACGAGCGATTTCCTTCCATTTAATTTCCTGACGAGCTAAATTCAATACAAAAACTTGGAAGTGAATTTCGCAGAATCATGGTACTAGAAAATTGTTCTAGTATTTTATCATAAGTATTTCTTGTAGTGATAAGATGAAAAGTTTATCAAAGTGAAGTGTCGCACGTTTCAGGAATATGTATGTCTTGTTTTTATGAATTATCATTTAAGAAAACATTACGTTTTGAATGTTAAAGTGTTGGGCTAGGAAGGAAGGGCTCTATATAAATGGGTAAAGTATGGATGTAGGCGGAATTTTCGTAGCTACAGAGGCCCTACTCTCTAACGTTTCGTCCATATATTCGGATCTATCCATTTCTCTCACTCACACTCATCTTCAGACGTGCGCGAGAGAGACGGACAGAGTAGATACCCTGATCCGAATCCCAAAAAATAACGGATGAAAAGCCACAATATCCTTGAGTGTCTCAGGCTATATTTAAAACATTTCCGTGGAATAATTTCTGTTCATAACGCAAGCTAAGCCGCGGGTTAGATAAGTTAAGCTACTCGGTGTATATAGAATTCTTGTGTAATTTATAATTTTAAACGTGTAGTACCTACTCGTAGTAGCTATACGGGCGCGCGTTGTACGTCAGTTAGTGAATTTAATATTTGATTAAGGCCCTTCTAACCCTAAAATTGGCAACTCTATTTGTGGTGGTTCAAACTTCGTTTGAAATACTGTTAGAATAAAGTTTTCATCAGCTTGCACTACAAAGCGGTTGTTACGTCAGTCACTGCGGCCGAATAATGCGAAATGAGTGGTTTTTTGCGATTTACAAAAAATCTATTGATTGGACTAAAAAAATAAAACACATAAGACCTGTTTTATAGTTAGTTCAGTTAGTATGCAAAGTTTCATGATCTAATTTCAAAGAAAATTTACCTCCGAGATAATTATTTCCTTTGACAAGTTTTTTAATTTGTAGCCTCAAACAGACGCAATGTAGATGCAATTTGTAAGGAAATGGAAGTACGAGGCAATAAGAGTATGTTAAGGATCGTAACAGGTGGCGTTATGTGTTTCTGCCTACCCGCATGAGAAAACGGCGTGAGCTTATGTGTGTATTTATTGTGTGTGTGTTTCATTAACACGACACAATGATATGCATGACTTTCGCAGATTAGTGTTAACTATGGATGTAAAGCTTTTACAATGTTATTTATATAAAAACTTTAGTAAGTACCTATCTACCGTAACATCGCTTACTGATTTTGGCCATTGTTTTTAACGACTCCAGTCTCTTGGGCACATTACCAGCTGACAGCGTTAAAGACTTTTTCAATACACTTCCTCGAAAACTGGTCCATAACGCACTACGATTAGGTACAACATGCAATTTATTTCACACGCGTGCGATTTTTTCCACTTTCCCGCACGTGTGCGGGAATGAAAATTGCCACAGATAACCTACCTATACTTACTATAGTCCGAGGTGAATGTTTTTTTTTTATTTCGGTAAAGCACTACGCGTCTTTACGGCATAAATATTTTTTGAATCTTCAAATTGTGTTAATAAATAGAATATCATAGATAAGAAACATGATTATTAAAAACCAATAGTTCCTTTTATACACAAATTGACATTTATTGGTGTTCTGAATTCAAAAATATAAAATAAATCTATTTGTTATATTAGGCTGTTTAACGGCTTCATACCTTTGCCTCTCCTTCAACCTGGCGAAAGCAAAGCGCGAGAAAAAAAAGAAAATTAAAATCATAGTTTCATAGTTCGTGACAAAAATATTTTTCGTTATTTTATTTTATTTCTTCAAAAGTGTATTGATAAACGTCGTTTGATACACGTGGACATTTGTTATTGCAATTCTCAGCTCAAAAACACCCTCGCCTACGGCTCGGGTGTTATAATTCCTCCTCGATTGCAATAACAAACTTTCTCCACTTGTATCAAAATGTACTATTTTGGTGTCGTTTTATAAATATAGTTTATTGTTAGTTTAGTTTTTAATAGTTTTTAATTTTACCTAAAAATGTTTATAGTCAATTTTAAATTCACTAAGTAATATTAGTAGCAGGTACTGGTTGTCCGATATAAGCTTTGCAACAATTTCATAAAATACTAGGTATTATTTTAACAGTAGCTATTTTACTATACTTGTAAAGAATTTCTATTACACAATATTTGCAGCAAACAAGTGAGGGTTTATGTAATTCCTTTATGAATAAGTCAGGAAATCGGGGTTATAAATAATTTAAGCCAATACATATTCTAGTACCGTTCGAGCGGGTCCGTATAGGGATGCGATCGTCGTCGTTACTTTGGAAACGGCACTACTCTAATGACTTTGAAAGAATTTACTATGTATGTACATGATTACAATATAAATCGATATTTTTACGTAAATGTTAAGGATTTATACATAACCCAGTCGACATGTTGATAAAAGGTGAGCTATCTGTAAAGTATTCCAAAGTTAATGAAACTTTAACAGGTTGTTTGGGGGTCTTATTTTTGCTGTCTGTCTGTTTGTTCCGCCTATTCTCTGAAACGGCTGGACTGATTTTGACGGAAGTTTTACTGGCAGATTGCTAGGCTACTATTATTTTAGATAAATAATTATTAGGGTTCCATGCAAAAACCAAAAAAACATTTAAAATTGTTAACAAAATCCGATTCAAATAGGGAAATAATATTTTATAATAATTTCAGGTTGGCGAAGGTTGTAGGCTAGTCTTGAATGAAATCTTCTTAAAAATATGTAAATTTTCTTTATTTCTAACTATATCATTCTATATCATTAGTTACCTACTTGTCTAAGGCAAGTATAAACTAATACGATATTCTTAGGCATAACTTTGGATGCCAAGCTTCAGTGGGGCCCGCATAAATTGACAAAAAAACTTAGCTCTGCAGCAAACGCCGTTAGAAAAAGTCGTGATTTAACTGATTTAGAGACAGCCCGTTTAGTTTACTTTAGTTATTTCTACAGCGTGATGTCGTACGGTATTCTCATGTGGGGCAATGCCACCGATATTCAGACAATATTTGTTTTGCAAAAAAGGGCAATTCGTTCAATTTATAGATTAAGTACCAGAAACTCCCTCAGACGTAAATTTAAAGAGATTAATATTTTTATTGTACCCTCTCAGTTTATTTATGAAAACCTTTTGTACGCACATATAAACATATTTATTTGTTTAAAAAATACAGAGGTATCCACAACATAAATACGAGCAACTAACACAAATTTATTGTTTCTGCAACGAGGCTCAAAAAATAGGGGGTACAATCAGATGTCAATGTATACGTTTTTACAATAAAAATTCCGAGCTATTCAAGCACTAAGTCTAAATAAATTCAAATCGTTTACAAAACGAAAGCTATGCCTGAAAGCCTACTAACATGTTAATCACTATCTTTAGAAGACTTGGGATTAAGCTGCTCCAAAGAAATTTGCTCTGTGAATGTGGTAATTTCGGATTTCGCTTGTTTATTATTAATTCCTTTATACACTGTGACATTGAATGATTTGACATGAATATAAATTACTTTGTTAAGTATTTTCCTATTTTTTAGTTAGTTATTATATTTTATTACCGATTTCCGTAAATAAGAAAAAAAAACTTTCCCATTTTAATATTGATTTGTGTCGAGAATCATTAGCAAAGATGCCTCCTTGAATTTGACCAGGATGAAAAGCGATTTATGTTTTTAAATATTTTAAATATTCCTTAAAAAAACAATATTATATGTTTTGAGCAGTCATACTTTCCGGAACGCTAGAAAACTACGCGAGTAATACCAGTACCTAAGGGCGAAGCGGGGAGTGAAGTTAGTGGATATAGGCCGGTGGCGGTGTTGTCGGTACCAGCGAAGGTATTTGAGTCAGTAATCCATCATTGTGTCTTGAACCAGGTTTCAGTCACGTTGTCCGACTCCCAGCATGGGTTCAGGCCGGGTCGTAGCACGACTACAAATCTGCTGAATTTTATGGCATATGTGGTTCCTAGCGTTGATTTGGGAGTGCAGGTTGATGCTGCATACTTTGATTTTAAAAAAGCCTTTGATTTGGTCGATAATGACATTTTATTATCAAAGCTCGCGGCAGTCGGATGCACTCCTAAATTGCTGAAATTCTTCGCTGATCATATGAGTAACAGAAAGCAGTATGTAGAATATGCTGGGTACAGATCTGAGCCCTATGTTACGAGGTCAGGCGTAAGTCAGGGCAGTAATTTGGGACCATTTCAATTTATAGTGATGGTAAATGACTTGCCCGAGGTCGTCAAGAATGCCAAGTGCCTGTTGTTTGCTGACGATCTAAAATTGCTACTATCTGTGAAAGAACAAAAGGACTTTGTGCGCTTACAGGAAGACATAGACAGGGTTGTTGAATGGGGAAAGAAGAATAAGTTGGTGTTTAATACGTCAAAGTGTTCGGTAATAACTTTTAGTAGGATGAAAATGCCCAAGAAATATGACTATAGAGTGGACAACACGTTATTGAAAAGAACAGAAACAGTGCGGGATTTAGGAGTACGCCTTGACTCAGGCCTGGCATTTCGTAATCACATCGTAAATGTTTGTAAGAAAGCCTATAGGAGCCTAGGGTTCGTCCTAAGAAGAGCAGAGGGTTTTACAAGCATCGCTGCGCTAACTTCTTTGTACAATGCGTTGGTAAGAAGTCAGCTCGAATGCAACGCAATCATATGGGCTCCGCATGAAGCTAAATACAGTCTCATGCTGGAGCGTATACAAAATAAATTTACTAGGTTTCTGTATTTAAGATTGTATGGTATATATCCATTTTATCCATTGATGTATCCAACCTTGTTTGTTATAGGCATGGTGGGATACAATAAATTGGAAACAAGGAGGGACATCGCTCTTGCTACCTATATTTTTAAATTATTGCGTGGCAAGACTTCAAACCCAGGTATATTGAAAGAAATAAACCTGTATGTGCCCGACAATTATGTATTGCGAAGGCGACGGCCACGTCTATTGGCGATTCCCAGTAGTAGGACCAATCTACTGAATAAAGCCCCTATAACGCGTACCTTACGTGTACTTAATGACGTAGCAGACAGCATAGATCTGTTTACTTGTCCTCTGAGTCAGTTCACAAAAATAACTATGTACAGAATATGTTATGAAATATAATAAATTGTAATTATGGCCTCACTATTGAATTAGGACATTCCTGTAACGATAGTGATGATGAGATAATAAATAAATAAATAAATAATATTTAAAACATTTAAAAATATAAAAATAGTAGCCCACTGGTATCGAGAACAGGTCATGGCTCCAGAGAGAGAAGGCAATACGAGCCGTATCCAGCAGTATAGCTCTCTGAATCAAGCTGTTGATCCAGTTGCCCAACGAGAGCCTTCTCAGTTATTGGTCGAGGCTCTTGGCAATTAAGCCATGGGCTGATACGACCACTGAGTGTGGACTCAGCAGTCGTATCAGCCCATGGGTGATATGCATGGCTGGCATTCATGACATGGTGGACCCTACATGTCGACATTATTATTAACAGTAATAACTGCCCACGGATCGAAAAGTTTTTTTTTTGCACCAACATCACTTTTTCAATTCTTCTCTACCAGTATTTAGTTTTCATAAATAAATAAATAATAAATAAATCAATTTATTGACACACACAAGTTACAAATCAATGCAAATCATGTTATGTATTTAAACAAATAGTGCCTGGGTTTATAACCACCCTGTGCTTTAATTTAAAGAAATTGAAAGATTGAATCGAAGCTTCTTGAGGCCATATAAGGAGTACCGTATACGTTAATCTCGCTGGACGGATTCAAGTGCTCTCCGAAGCAAGAAATTGATTTGCAGCAGCAAACTCAGTGATCGAAGACTCCATTACGTATCTGCGTCCCTATACCTATATTTAGAAGTAGGAAGGTTAATTGGATGCATTGTATCTAATACCCGGTCCTCGATGGGATGATTGGCTTATAGTGATAACACCAGCCTATTATACTAACTGTCCTAGTCTGGTACATTTATTGGCCCTGTAGTAGGCTACAGGTAAAAGACTCTTCTCACAAAAAGAAGGCATGCACATTGATAAACGTGTTTGCTGAAGGCGAATTGGCGATTTCAGACATATTGTAATTAGAAGACCAGGTTTATGTTGTTTTTGGGATTTGAAAAGTCACTTAAAATTATGCGCATTTTTTTTTACCAGTGAAAATGCGAAGTTGCAATAAGTATAACGTTTACCCTTAAGGTGGATGCAGGGTAGCCCCCGAAATAAAATATTTCTTTCTTTCTTCTGGTACATTTATTGGCCCTGTAGTAGGCTACAGGGAAAAGACTCTTCTCACAAAAAGGTAAACGTGTTTGCTGAAAGCGAATTGGCGATTTCAGACATATTGTAATTAGAAGTCCAGGTTTATGTGGTCGTTTTTGGGATTTGAAAGTTACTTAAAATTATGAGCAATTTTTTTTTTATACCCGCGATAATGCGAAGTTGCAATAAGGATAACGTTGCTCCAGAGTAGCCCACGAAATAAAATTTTGTTACCTTTTTTTGCAATTTGATTTTTTTAAGACGTTATTAAGTTAGACCAGAAGATGTAGTGTAGAACACTTTTTCATGAAATAGTCATTCAATCGACCTTTATGAACTTGGAGGGTTGTATTGATGATTATAATTCTGTAACTACATACGTCTACAGCCGCGAATCATATATTAATCAACATACAAACTAGCACTGGCCTGTTAATTGCAAAAAAAACGTAAGAAAATTTGAATTTCGCGGGCTACCTGACGCTTTCACTTCAACACACCATGCTTATATCCGGCTTATATCTATTTTTGTTTTCTATGTAACAAGGGGATTAAAAATCGAGCCACCTGCACCGTGAATATGAAAATACGTACATCCGAGTTTCACGACCCAATTGATTTTATCAGCGCTTCATTTATCTTTTAATTAAAGGTCTCCATTAAATTCGAGTGAAAATAAAAAGTTGTACCTGCGGAGGGTTAACGCTTTAAAACGTTAAATTTATTCTCTGAGAGGATAATTCTATGCAAGGATTAATCAAATCATTTTATTACATAGAAGCGTTATAGAAATAATTACTAGTCGTCTTCGTCTCATTAGACTAGGCGATGCAATCACAAACTGATCTTAATACTGATATTAACATAATTTAGGAAAAAAAAAACAATAATACTAGCCTAGGGTATAGGAACAGTCACACTACTAAGAATCAAACTAAGCGACATGGCGGTCGTGAAAATCCACTGTTTAATTAACGTATTCACCGCCAGTATCCTTTGTGAAATAATATGGGGTTAGAGGCGAGTGAGTAGCATTCACATCAATGACACTCGATAAAGTGTCGCTCCACAGGGGAATGTGGGGAGAGTTGATGCGTTGTAAAAGAGACCTTCACACAGTGGGCGTAGTTGGCTTTTGTGTCTTTTATAGACGCTGCAACGCAGTCGTGGGTACAGAATTTTTAGCCAACTACGGCTAAAAATACTAATTATATAAAGAGTAGCCGTGTGGTATCCGGCAGAGTAAAATAGAACCAACCAATTACACTCACGGGTGTCGTATAAGTCGACTAATGTCTGAGGCAAAACAACTTGCGCCTCCGTAGACCTGAGAATGGGCAGCAGCGTTTTCTGTTAGTCTTTCATCACTGCGATCTCCAATCCGCCTGCCAAGCGTGGAGATAACGGCAAATTCCTCCCATCATGGGAGAGGTTTATGTCTAACAGTGGACGTTATGGGCTGTTGTTGTTGTTGTTGATATAAAGAGCTGAAGGTTTTTTTTTAGTTTGGATACACCTAGGGGTTAATCTCTGGAACTTCTGCGGGTAATTCCGAAAATTCTTTAACTAATGGGAAACTACATTATCCCCGAGTGTCATTATTTTATATATATGTATATATTGTTTGTTGTGTCTATGTTGTTTTAAATATAATGGCTATATTTAAAACAACATAGTGAGGCAAGAGCTAGAAGGCTATATTATGCAACTTGCGATTTAAAACGTCAAATTCATTCCTAATTGTCAAAAAAATATCACGCTTCTTTTTCTTGTCAATGCCATTAGAGACAAGTTACAGTAAGCGTTGATAAGTGCAGAGGCACGCTAAGGATTGTATTGCTGTGAACGCACGGTCGAGCGTCCGTGCGTCTGTATGTGTAAGTGGTCTCAATACAGTACGCACACCACAGTCACAGAGTTCGCCCAATCGCATGTAGAGATGGGTAACCACCCGGGTTAAAACCCACTAGTGGGTTAAAACCCAGTTATCACCCGTTTCATTCCACCCACTGGGTGGTTTGGCTGGGTGAAAACGAAAATATTTTTTAATTAATATTTAAACATATAGCGCGCAACGGCTGGTGTGCGGGGTGGCAAGACCGAGAGGGGAAGGGATGTTGCCCACGCGCAGCTATCCCCGCGCCCCTTCCCCGTACAAACTTGTCATTCTAGTTTAACTCGCTGGTTAGAGTGCACGCGTTTTAAGTGAATTTTGACTCAAAATTCACAGTTCCGGGACAGTTCCGGGTCGTAATAAAAAACTCAAAATTTTTGAGTTTTTTATTACGACCCGGAACTGTTATATTGCGATCTGATCCTGTTTTAACCTGATTGGCCTTGGCACATTGAACACATTAACTACGATTTGCTTATGAACTGAATTTATAAACACGAGAAAACAATCTACGTAAGTAAAAGAAATATTACTATTTATTATACTTAATATATTTAAAAAAATGTATTCTAGATATTAGGTACATTAATTTGATCACCAAAGTTTTATTCTCGTATTTCAAGTGGTAAATAAGTAGTAACTATATAATAGGTATTTTCGTTTAAATTTGCTACCGACCGCCCCGGCTTCGCACGGGATTTATTAACTAATATGGTGTCATTTAGGTTTAAATAGCATAAAGTAAATACTTGTAAATGACCAATTGATTTAAAATTTTATACATTACATAGCTATCTTATTAAACTTCATTGTTTTAGGGCAACATGGTGAGACCAAAAAATCAAATGATATGGAAACATTTTCGAGAGAGTGAGAATAAATCGGCTACACTATATACTTGCATATTGCGAGATAAAATACAATACTAACTTGAAAAAAATGGCTAGATATTTACAAAAAACCGGCCAAGTGCGAGTCGGACTCGCGCACGAAGGGTTCCGTACCAATTATTATAAAAAAATCACGTTTGTTGTATGGGAGCCCCCCTTAAATATTATTTTTATTCTGTTTTTAGTATTTGTTGTTATAGCGGCAACAGAAATACATCATCTGTGAAAATTTCAACTGTCTAGCTGTCACGGTTCATGAGATACAGCCTGGTGACAGACAGACGGACAGACAGCGAAGTCTTAGTAATAGGGTTCCGTTTTTACCCTTTGGGTACGGAACCCTAAAAATGTCCTCGTTGCCCCGAAAACTGCAAACATATCGCAAAGTTCGTCAGTATCTGCAATCGGAAACACGATTTTGCAACCAAGTGGTAATAAAGAAAATGAGAGACCTGAGTATTATGGAACCTATTTCTGATGCAATATTTAAATTAGAAGGAAATGATAAAAATATTCATAAGCTATTTTTGACATTAAAAAACATGAAATCGAAACTACTTTTCAGTTTACCGGATGTCACAATAATAGAAAACGTTTTAATCGAAATGTGTTTGAAACCGATTCACTTTGCAGCGTACTTATTAGACCCCATAAACCAAGGATCTAAACTTTACGAAAGTCAAGAAGTCGACGATCAGGAGTTCATTTACTAAGTAGGACAACAATATATCGGTTTGAATGTAATGTCAAACTTGGCATCGTATAGACTATAGAGCAAGAGATGGTTTTTGTAGTCGGAGATTTCTGTGAGCTAACGTCAACGATGTAAGCGCATCAATCTTGTGGAAGGGAATATGTGGGTCTACTGCATTGAACAAAGTCGCTGTTCGTATTTTTGTAGGACCGTGCACTTCTGCTACTGTAGAACGATGCTTTAGTGCTCATACGATGGAAAGAGCAGCAAAACTAACATAATTATGGATGATTTAAGTGAATTAAGTGATAATACTAAGGACTGAATGCCTCCATTGTGAGGATCGACCGGAGGACACGGTGGCACACACGGTGGAGGTGTGCCCCGCGTGGGCGGAGCACCGCCGTGTCCTCGAAGCGGCGATCGGCGGCGGCGACCTCTCGCGTCCGGCCCTGGTGCAAGCCATGGTCCGGAGCGAGACGGAATGGGACGCCGTCACCCCCTTCTGCGAAGCAGTAATGCTAGAGAAGGAGGTGGCGGAACGTGAGAGGGAGAGAACCTCTCAACGTCCCGGCCGCCGCGGGAGACGCCCCGGGCGTCGGGGGCCACCACCACGTGGCCCCCGGCCACCGTAGGCGCGGGCCTGTGGACGGTGGGCTATGGGCTAGCTCGCCATCCGTCCGTCTCATGACGACAGGCCGTGACGACGGCGCGTTCGTGTTCCACGCGCGCCTCAAAGAGAGTCAGCAAAAAGGAAGAGGTCCGCAAGGACCGATGCCTGCCGGGGTTGCGGGACTGTTCGAAAGAGATACCGTGGCCCCGGAACACAAAGAGCGATGAAGGAACATGGATGGGTTTTAGTCAGTAAAAGTCTGACACTCCCTACTGCTCCGCCCAGAGCGGGAGGAGTTATTTGATGATTTCCCAGCAGAAAAAAAAAAAAAAAGAAAAGGACTGAATGCCTGATTTACCACCAATACTCCAAATCCTGCAATCCCGGAGATATTATACAAACCACGTCGCCACGTACAAATAGCCCTGAACCATCAACAGTCACGAGCAATGAAATAGCTGATACACTTAGCAAAATTCAAACACGATTTTCTCCTATTGCACTGATGAACGTTTTACGTTTCTACATACATAGTATTTTGGAAGCCATACTATTACGAAATAGGTCTTATTCAAAGAAGAAACCGTTGTTTCACGAGAAAATCGCTTTTGAATTTTGCTACGTGTTTACATTTTATTGCTCGTGACTGTACATCCCACATTAACAATTTCCAATTTTTTGATTGTAACCGTGTTTCCGATACAAACGATGATGATGAGTTGATGAATTAGTTTGTTGTAATTTTCCAAATAAATAATAAATGTATCTGATTTTGTGTTTAGGCTTTTATTTTTGACAAGTAACTAGTGAACTCTACTTCACACTATTTAATAATTAACAATACTCATTATCACCCAGTAAAAAAGGTGAAAATGGGTTAAAACCGGGTTAAAAACCAAATCACCCAGTTTTAACCCAAATGGGAGGAATGGGTTTTAACCCACTACCCATCTCTAATCGCATGTCGCGCGTCACACTCCACGAAACATAAGAATATATTTCCGTTTCTTTTATTATACACGCAGCAAACCTTATTTGTGTAGCGACCTGTTCTTACCATTGGATAGCTAAAATTCACATCTATTTACCATGTGTTGATAGCTGTTGGGGTAATCAGTAGGATTCACGATCAAAGAGATCCGAGTTCGAATCCTGTTAACAACGTGGGGTTTTTGTTTCTTGGTAACATTAGTTATTGGTTCATTATTTATTTTTTATAAGAATAAGTTAAATATTACTAAAAAAAACATAGTATTATTATTCAACTATTTATTTATTATTTTAGCTGTTCGGTGTTGGAAGGTGGAAATAAAAAAGGTTTTATTTATTTATAAAATTAACAAACTTTCATGATAATTGTAACGTCACATTCCTACCTAGATGTAAAAAAGTTCTCTTGTAACCGATCATAAGATTTTTTATTGTATACGGTATACCCACTTACTTTCAATTCATAATAACATACTTAAGTAACAAGGAAAGGATATTCTAATCACACAAATATAACATATAGTTGATACCCACTTATTATAGGTATCGGTAATCAGCAGAATTTATTGAAAACTAATATAAATCATTTAGACTTTATGAATATATTTTTTTGTGACGTCACAATAAATGTAACTCGTATCTGTGCTCGTATTGAGGTTATAGTTTAAGTGTTCATTTTCCCGAAGAAAAGAAGATTGAAACTAAACCTCAATTTGAGATCATTAATATAATTACGGATAAGTTAATATTCACTAAATATTTTGTTACACATCTAATTAAAACTAAAGCATCTAGGGATTAATTTTGTAGCATGACAGCTTCTAATACTTCTATATAATTAAGTAGAACTGTTGGCGCGTGGAGGAATAACAGCCAGTTCTCCTGGCCCTGCTGCACTTATCCATCCCCACATGATCCCCACATATTAACCATAATTCGACATGAGTCTGTATTAGGGATTATGTTTTTGTCAGACCAGCAGAGTGTTATTCTTGCGCCATAAATGAAGCCTACCCTTTTGACTTTATTTAAAAAGTCAGTTTTTTGAGTCTTCTCATGGTAGTATTCCAGTAAAAATCTAAATAATTCCGTGCGAAACGTAATCGTTCTTCTATAACTCTTTCTGTCAAGAAGGGCTTCTTAGCTGGTCTTCGTGATACAAGCCTTCAGCGTGGAGGGCACGGCGAACAGTTTGCGATGAGGTGTCAAATAATTCCACAAAGTGTCTCGTAGGTGTGAAACCATTTGTTTCTTATTCGCCAACCATATATTATGTCGTCACTGCGCATCGCTAATAAGCGACGGCTTTCCACTTCATTGTCGACTAGCAAGGCCTTTTGATCTGACTCACAGTATTCCTCTAAAACAAAAAACAAAAAAATGATGTTAGGCAGCTATAATAAAATACTGAAGTTATCATTCACTCTGCATTTATAAATCCAATAATTAACACTAATTATTTATCTTTTATGCCTCATGATGGATTTAAAATCAATATATTAATCCCTAAGTCACCAAATAAATAAACAATAACAAAGTAGGCTTTAATTTTTAATAAAAATTTGTTACAATAATTCATAAATATAATACTCACATTAGTCCGGTTTCTTCAGATATTTGTGTTCTATTAAGACCACTTATATGCAGCACGATAATATTAGTCACCCTCGCCTCAATATCAATATTTGCCTGCATTTTGAGAAATACCAACAACAATACCGCTATCTATTAAACCACACGTCACTAACCAAATTTAACACAACCAAACGACAACGTTCATTTCGATCAAGTAAAATATTCATAAAACTCAGGTTTACCTCACAGAAATTCTTGACTTATTTTTCTATGATCTACCTTCTTTTAACTTAATGAAATGTGTGAACAAAGCGAGGCCACTAGGCCATCTGGACTTATATTTCAATGTTGAAATTTTGGACTACATTTACTTGTAGATGACAATGTCTATTTTCTTGAAAGTAGAAGGTCGTAAGTCAAACTAAACGTCAAGCTATTGCTTTGTGAGATTGCCTATCGACTTTTGGTCGACACTGTACAATGGGGTACCGGATCAAGATGCCTAAAATCTATCACATCATCTAATTACATTTTAAACAGTACTCAAAGATAAAATAAAAAAACGATGGATAGTGTTCAAAAGTTCAATGAAAATGAATTTAAACATTAATCGCCGCGGGGCTCAACGATGTGGAAGAAACTAATTGCCGTTATTAAAGCCCGACGATCCTTCCTATTATGTTCTATCATCAAATAAAATTGAAGAACCCTTTGTTGGACATTAGTGCCTCGCTGATAGTGATAATATAAACTGAATAATGATTTGAAAATTGCCATTGTTGTTTTGATATTCAGTCAGCGTTTGTGTTGCGTGTGTTGAAGTTGCATGCATTCTTAATGCCTGCATGTTTCTGTCGAGATCGAGAATGCTTTGTAAACTTCTTTGTTGTGTCTTTTTTATTTCATTTTCATTCGCGGTTGAGAAACCAATTGTAGTCGTAGGATATCTTGTTGGAATTCATAGAAGCGTGAATATTTTATTATGTTGAATAAAATGCATTTTATAATAGAAATGGACGTTTTATTGAAATTGTAGGTCGAGAAGTCAGACTCAGAAATGCACTACCCTAGAATTCGATTCCATTTCCATTACCCGTAGAATTTCAAATAAAATAGAATAAAGTGTGTCAATAAACCTAACGAAGCCGAAAGGCATTTGTTTTCTCCGCATATAATAACTCCATGACCCGTTTCCTATTCAATGGGGAAGGCTAGTCAAAGCTGATTGTAGATGGCGTGCCCATAGCTTAGTCTCAATCTGACCAATGAGGACAAGCTATTTTGAAATTTAAAATGACATTGACAGATTTTCAACCAATGACGATGCTTGGTACAAGCTATGCTAGCGCCATTAGTTCCACAGTTGCCATCCCCATTGATCCATCAGCACAATGTTTTGAGTTTTACCGTAAAACGTGATGTTTCACCCCAAACAAAAATGCCGTGTCCCGGCAAAAAAAATTGCGTAGTAGTGATGTACAGAATGCTTGGTTGACGGGTTTGTGAAAGGTTCGTTTACACTTTGTATAATTTAACGGTTATAAATGTCCATTACCTATGAATTCCTACCAAGAAATCGGCCCGCGACTACTCCTTTTCAAAAAACAGAGATAGTATTGGGAACGTTAAATAATAATTATTATGCTATGCAAAACATTAAGGCGACTACATGAGCTAAACGCGAGTTGTAAAAAAGCATATAATTCACTGCAATAAACAAAACCAAATAAATATATATTCTTCAGGATATATGCTAGTACGATAGTGTTTTGAAAAAATAATACTAATATTAACTAATACTAACTAACTATATTCGATAGAAAAAAAACACGATCTTATCTCTAAAAATTTCTTTTATTCAGTAAAAACCATACTAAAATATATGCGATCATTCTGATTTTTTGGCAAATAATTTTACAAGCAACATATTAGCATCATAGTGTTTTACTTGAGACTCTACTCAATAGATTTTTTTGTAAATCGCAAAAATCCACTCATTTCGCACTATTCGGCCCCCAGTGAATGACGTAACAACCACTTTGTAGTGCAAGCTGATTAGAACCTTGTTCTAACAGTTTTTAAACAAATTTTGAACCACCACAAATAGAGTTGCTAATTCAGCTCTTGTAATCGCCTTATGTAGGTAATCTACCTACATTATAAATAATGGAAATGCAATTCGAATACAAAACTAGCTCTATTTTCCCTGAACCTGGGCACTTTATCGCTCGTTTCGCGAAACCGACATTTAGCAAGTACCTACTTCATTTGGTGTTGGCGAAGGCAGTATCGATTCACAAATTAGGGGGGGGGCGGTTATCTGCGAATTGATTTAAGAATCGAGAAAGAGCTTCAAGCTTCATCGATGTATCGCGGAGTTAACACGTTCTCGCTTAGATAAAATCTTCGTGACCGAATTGTGATCAGCCTATCGATTTTAAAATTAGGGATTAGGTTCATCCGCGGTTGTTGTTCTCAATAAGGCGTTGGAAAAATTATAGGTACTAAAAGATATTTTCATAAGACACAAAATTAAGAACATTGGTTTTTAGATAGTAGGTTACTTTAATAACCATTTCCACGCGCTCAACTTATATTGTCACTTACGGGATATCTTCCGTGGGGGTACGGGGTATCAGTGTCGAGTTCCAATAGTGCGCGTAGCAAAAGACATAGAAAGAGGGTAGACAGATTTGTCTGCTCTTAACAATTTATTTTCCATCCACCCGCATTCTCCAGTCAACCCGCGATCATGGCGCTTGCAACAGCGTCGAAATATCGGGAGCTCAAAACAATAACTAATCACGGAAGGTATCCTGTAAGTGACAATATAACCTTAGTTGTAAACCGTGAAAGCTTAAAACAGTGTTTAAACGCGCTCTTTGATTAAATTGTTATAAAGTTGACAGTTATATGTTATCAAATTGGCTCGTTTATATTGTGTGTTTGTTTATGCTGGCCATCTTTTATTTACATTAAACTTTAACATAATTGGCGAAATGAACTTTAGATACACTTTTGATAGTGTCTGGTGCTGTTATGACCTCATCATTCTTTTTTAGGGTTCCGTATTCAACTAGGAACCCTTATAGTTTCGCCATGTCTGTCCGTCCGTCGGTCTGTCCTCGATTAATCTCTGTGACCGTTAGCACTAGAAAGCTAAAATTTGGTACCAATATGTATATCAATCACGCCGACAAAGTGGTAAAATAAAAATTGGAAAAAAATGTTTTATTAGGGTAGCCCCCCTATATGTAAAGTGGGAAGTGTTTTTTTTTTAATTTCAACCATAACGTGTGATATATTGTTGGAAAGGTATTTAAAAATGAATAGGGGTTTTCTAAAATCATTTTTTGATAATGTCAATAATTTCGGAAATAATCGCTCCAAAAGTAAAAAACAATGTGTCCCCCCCCTCTAACTTTTGAACCATAAGTTTAGAAAATATGAAAAAAATCTGAAAAGTAGAACTTTATAAGGACTTTCTAGGAAAATCATTTTGAACTTGATGGAAACAACAGTTTTTGTACAAAAAAGACAAAAAGTTGTACAAAATAATTTCTGGACTAAGTTTGTAGTATATTCGTATGTGCAAGCATTTTTACATAATGGATACCCACCTTTAAACTCATAAGTGGGAACACTTATTGTGACAGACGGAAAACTACGGAACCCTACACTGAGCGTGGCCCGACACGCTCTTGGCCGGTTTTTCCTTGTCCGAATACATTCGGGGTCGGCGAAGCATTCTTCATTACTCGTCATTTCTTGCCATATCATTCTTAACACAGTCCTTCCATCGCTTCTTTGGTCTTCCTCTACTCATATACCCACATTCATACTCAAAACTTTCCTCACGATATTTTCCTCATTCCTCTGCATCACATGGCCATACCACGGCAACCGATTACCACACACCTTTTCAGTCGCAGCGCTCACTTTCACACTACCTCTTATGTACTCATTTCTTTACTATTGTTATAACATACGTATTATAAAAGTTTACTGCCTTGTTGGTTTAGTGGTTGTAAGCGCGTCTGCTGAGCATGAGGTCCCGGGTTCGATTCCTGGGTCGGGCAAAATGTTATTAGGTTTTTCCATTAGGAACTTCTCAGTAGCAACCATGAAGTGTAGATTTGTGCCCGGTTAATGGCAATAGGCTCGCCATTATATGTATATTATTACATATTACATGGAACTTAAATATAACTGGTGATTGTGGGTGTGCTATTAGGTACTGTCTACGTAGTATTCTTACAAATAAAACATCAAGTGTTCGGGAACACACGATATATTAATATTATGAATTAGGTTTATTAGAGAGCTCTTAGTCACAGATGTACCGTGGTGATCTGTCAGTTGGCAAGTGATGCCACCATGTTACTCAGATCATTATTCTAAAAACTATACAGTCTGTACCAAATTAGTTATTAGTTGAACTGTCATTTACAAACGTCTGTACTTGTGTTACGTTCGTATACACGCATATATTACAGTCTAACCCTTTTGGGATTACAGGCGTGATGTTATGTGTTATTTCAAAAGTGGCCAGTGACCACAATATTTCAAAAGTGTCCAGTTACCACAATATTTCAAAAGTGGCCAGTGACCACAATATTTGAATAACGCGATTTAAATGACGAAAACCAAACAGGGCCTGCTAATGCAGCCACACCAAATTTTCAAGTTCATTAATTAGCCGTGGTCGCCATAAAGTGTCACTTAGCGCTTAATTGAGTTGAAATTGATTGAGGCTGGCCATTGCCTGCCTAATGTAAAATTAATAAAAAATCTGATGTCCTGTGTTGCAATGAAAAACAAGGCTCGAAAAGAGAAATTTTTAGTTTAGTAAACTATATAAGTCAGTGTATTATAACTACTTTAAACAATCATGTGGATATTTATACCAAGTGGAAGTACAGTCTTATCGGCACGAACAGACATGGATCGGACTCTGATCTCCGGACATATACCTTATGTAAAATAAATAAATAAAAATAAAAATAAAAAGCCTTTTATTCCATGCATTTACAAAATAATTTAACAATATGAATTAAAATTTCATGCTTGATTATTATTATCATCCTTTGAAATATTACAAAAAAGAAAAAAATAATAATCAATTAATTCAGATATAAATGTATCAAATAGAAAAATTAAAATAATCAAATATATCGTAATATAGGTAAATTATTATTATTTTTAGGATATCCAAGTTACTACCTTATGTACTGAATTATAATTATGTTAGTGTCTGGTTTACGCAGCCGATCCATTATCTTTATATACTTCTTTTTACTAAGATCTTTTTTAACGTTGTTAAAAAAAACACTCTTTTATTGCAACGTTTTTTCGAAAATTGAAACAGAAACGATTAAGTAAAAGTTTATTGAGGCTTGCATGTAACTTGTTGCGTAGCTCAGCGGGATTGCTGTGACGCCCAAGCGACTCCAATGTTTGGAAATCATGAAACTCATTCGCTATATATATAAATAATAGTCGCACGAGTCGACCTTCCAGGGAAAGCAGTGCTTGCTGAGGTTGGTACGTGGATGGGTGACCATCATTATTCACTGAGTTCCTCCGTGCCTCGGAAGGCACGTTAGGCCGTTGGACCCGGCTGTCATTTGTAGATCTTTGACTGTCGTTACGAGACAGAAGCCCGACGCTCCGACAACCAGTCTTCCCAAGAAGTATCGTATTACAACAGCCTGGGCTGTGGAGGTCAGAGAGCCTGTCACTTCATGTAAAATACTGGTATTCGACTGCATCCGGTTCAAGTGGGAGCCGACCCCAACATAGTTGGAAACTCAGATTGATTTCTAAGTTGACGCTAAAAAACTTCTCTATCTGCCGTGCAAGTACGTAGGAATAGATTCGATAAATCTGACAGTCATTCTCGACAAAATAAGTTTAGAACAAAGATAAAAACTAATTTTGTCGAGAATAACTGTCAGATTTATCGAATCGATTCCTACGTACTTGCACTGCAGATTCGTTACACAAAATTTCTCGATAATTCAAGTTCAGTATACTTAAATATGAATGATGATGATGATAAATGATTAGACTTACAACAATAGAGATTCTTCAATGTCATACATTGTTCTTTATGAAACATTTCTTATATCACATGTAGCTTTACAAAAGGTATAAGATCTTTCGTTGCGATATCTAGATATCTTCAATCAAATAGATCTTGCTCTGTCGCTGTCGTTTCTTTTGTTAACTTGAAGGTAGATCACGAAGTAAATATACATATAGATTAAAATTGAGACCCCAAAAATACCTACCTAAGAATCCATAATAAAAAAGTAATTTCTGTACGAATCAGTAGTCATTTTAGTCGTTTTTAGTAGTCATTTTATTAAGCCAAATCATTACAATCATTTATAAATGCATACCTAATTAAAATAACCTAAAGTTACTAAGCTACCAGAAAACTAAAAAATGGCGTCAAAAAACTCCTCCTCAACACTGTCAATATAGTTATGTCTCCAACAGACTGGCGGCGTTGCCACGTTTTTAGCAACGCTGGCCAAGGTAAAACTCAACCCTTGCATCACGGGAGTAGCCAGTCTTATCAAGGGGTAATTAAATTACCCAGTACTAAAGTTGGTTGTGGAGGACAGCGATTCCCTCTGTGTTAAATACTGGTATTAAGTTGCACTGAGACTGGAAGCCGACCCCAACACGATTGGGAAAAAAAGATATAGGCAGATTTATTTCTAAGTTAACGTTAAAAACTTCTCTCTCAGATTTGTTACACAAAAGTGTGTGTTGCTTGGCCGGTGATGGCCATCATCGTTATTGCTTTTACAATGTCACTTTGTTTAGACCCATGCTTCTGTAGACAGCCTCAGTTGCATCTTCATAGGGCCCCCTTTTTAGGGTTCCGTAGTCAACTAGGAACCCTTATAGTTTCACCATGTCTGTCCGTCCGTCCGTCTGTCCGTCCTCGCTTAATCTCTGTGACCGTTAGCACTAGAAAGCTGAAATTTGGTACCAATATGTATATCAATCACGCCGACAAAGTGGTAAAATAAAAATTGGAAAAAAATGTTTTATTAGGGTAGCCCCCCTATATGTAAAGTGGGAAGTGTTTTTTTTTTTAATTTCAACCCTAACGTGTCATATATTGTTGGAAAGGTATTTAAAAATGAATAGGGGTTTCCTAAAATCATTTTTTGATAATGTCAATAATTTCGGAAATAATCGCTCCAAAAGTAAAAAACAATGTGTCCCCCTCTAACTTTTGAACCATAACTTTAGAAAATATGAAAAAAAATCTGAAAAGTAGAACTTTATAAGGACTTTCTAGGAAATCATTTTGAACTTGATGAAAACAACAGTTTTTGTACAAAAAAGGCAAAAAGTTGTACAAAATAATTTCTGGAAAATTATTTTGTACAACTTTTAGCCTTTTTTGTCTGATTTCTGTTTCTTTTTGTCTGATTCTTTAAACTCATAAGTGAGAACACTTATTGTGACGGACGGGAAACAACAAACTACACTGAGCGTGGCCCGACACGCTCTTGGCCGGTTTTAACATTTAACTACAGAAACCTAAAAAGCGATGATAACAATAGACTCGCCCCATATTAAATAGAACATAAACAATTTTAGAAGAAAATGGATGTACTATTAGGATAGAAGGGGAGAGAAGCTAGGGTATGTTTGGTGGGAATCGCTGTTGGTGAGAGCAGCATTACCTATAAAGTGCCAAAAATACTTTCTGCTGAACCCGTGGCGGAGTACCGTATAAAGCAGAACCCTAGCCAGTCCGAGTCATCCACGTCCCCGTCGTTCTCCCTGGGACCTGCTGCAACCGCGCCGCTGCGCGCCCGCCACCCCGAGTTGCAGCTGAGCTAACGGATGCAGGGCGAAGGACGAATATTTTGCGCCTTAAAACAAAATCACCTCACTAGGGAGGATACCCGAAACAAAACAGAGCACATCCGAAGGCTCTAAAGCGGCAGCCCCGCTATCGGATTAAGGCACAGTGGGCTAATCACCTGCTTGCCCGACAATAATTGATTCCTGAAACTGAAACAGATAGAAACCGGACCGATCTTTTACCGACGACTTTTGGCATGAAAAAACGGACACGAATTGCTTATTGGAACGTACGCACGCTTAGCGATGACAGTCGACTAGCCCAAGCAGAAGCAGTAATGCTTAACTACAACTTGTAGATACTCGGTCTAAGCGAAGTGAGGAGGAACGGGTTTGGGGAGCTGAGAACGTCCAGGGGCTTGACATTGCTATATTCTGGTAAAGAAAGTGAGGAAGATGTGCGCGAGTATGGCGTGGGGCTCTTCCTTTCTAAAGCAGCCAAGAATAGTCTCTTGGACTGGAAACCGATCTCAGACCGGATCATGTATGCCCGTTTCAATTCAAGAGCCCGGAAAATCTCTATTGTCCAGTGCTACGCCCCAACCAATGGATCACCTGAGGATACCAAGGATGACTTCTACAATGCCCTCAACGCCACCCTTAAGAGCATAAAAAAGCAAGACATCATCATCGTCATGGGGGACCTGAATGCAAAGGTTGGGAGTGTTAATACTAACCGCGAGCGACATATGGGTACACAGGGACTTGGGGTGTGCAACGAGAATGGGGAGCGATTTATTGAATTTTGTCAGAACCACGACCTTACAATCGGAGGAACATTATTCATTCATGGTGAACATCATAAGTACACGTGGAACTCACCCGAGGGTGGTCACCAAGAACCAAATTGACCACCTTGCCATTAGTTCCAAATGGCGTTCTTCATTGCTTGATGTTCGCAACCGTAGGGGTGCCGATATTGATAGCGACCACCATCTGGTGGTTGCTGAAGTCCGGCTGAAAGTTGCAGTAGCCCGTGGGGCTGGAGGACCCGGCAAAATTGGAAGGCGGTTCGACATAAACAAACTGCATGACCCAGACACGCATAAAGCCTTTCAACTCGAGTTGCGCAATCACTTTTCTGTACTCGATACTGCTCCGGACTCAATAGGCGAGGAGTGGAAGCGCATAAAAGTGGCCTATACAGAGACCAGCTCCGCCGTTCTAGGGCACAAATCGACTCGCTCTCGGGAGGACTGGATGTCACAACACACGTGGAGCCTGATCGAAGAAAGGAGAAATCTTCATCTGAGACTTTTAGAAACCCATAACGACGCCATACGGGCCGACCTTAACATCCAATACCGTCAGAAACGCAAAGAAATCTACCGCAGTACCCGCAAAGACAGGCGACAGTGGGCTGATGGTATTGCTGATCGTGCTCAACAAGCTGCAAACACCGGCAACTTGAAGGAGCTGTACAAATCTACCAAAACCCTGGCAGGTAACAGCAGGTCAAAGAAGAAGCCGCTGAAGTCCAAAGATGGTCAGCTCATTGTGACATCAGAAGGGCAGCTGCTACGCTGGCGTCAACACTTTGAGGAGGTCTTCCGTTTGTCAGCTACATCAGCGCCTGACGCGCTGCAAGTCAATCCCCCATCATCCCGGCATCTGAACATCAACACGGAACCACCGACAGCCTCTGAAGTTGCGGAGGCAGTCCGTTCTTTGAAGACAGGCAAAGCACCAGGACTCGACCTGATAACGGCGGAAATGTTACAAGCCGACTTACCCTCCGCAGTCAACGTTCTGACGCCTCTTATTGAAAAGATCTGGACCGCTGAAGAGCTCCCTGATGATGATTGGAACAAAGGTCTTATCATAACTGTTCCTAAGAAAGGTGATCTTAGCCAGTGCGATAACTGGAGAGGTATTACTCTGCTCTCGATTCCCTCTAAGGTTTTCTGCAAAATCATCCTGGATAGACTGTCGAAGGCCGTGGATCCTCTTCTACGTAGGGAACAGGCTGGTTTCCGCTCGAACCGCTCATGTACGGACCAGATCAACACCCTCCGTATCATACTGGAACAGGCATCAGAATGGCAGAGGGAGATTTATCTAACCTTTGTAGACTTCGAAAAAGCCTTTGATACGCTGAAGTGGTCTAGCATCTGGTCCCGTTTACTGGAAATTGGAGTGCCGCCGAAAATCGTCCGTTTGTTGGAGAGTATCTACAAGAAGTATTCTTGTAAGGTAACCCATGACGGCCTCATCTCGGATGACGTAGCAGTACACGCGGGTGTCCGCCAAGGCTGCCTTCTGTCACCGCTTCTCTTTCTAGTTGTTCTTGACGGAATTATGCTTCGCATCTCTGAAAACAAGCGCCGCGGCATAGAGTGGGGACTATCCAACGTCTTGGAAGACTTGGACTACGCCGATGACCTATGCCTGCTGAGTCATACCCGCGCCGATATGCAAGCAAAATTGAACGATCTTCAGCAGGAGGCGGCAGAAACCGGGCTTAAAATAAATATCAGGAAGACCCAGGAGATGAGAACTGGTGTGAAGAATCACCCACCGTTGCTGATTGGCGCAGAGGCAGTGGCACGCGTCCACAAATTCACTTACCTCGGGAGCGTCGTGGCAGAGACTGGGGGCAGTGAAGAGGACATCGCTTCACGGATCGCCAAAGCCCGAGCAACCTTCGCACAGCTGAGACCTGTTTGGCACTCACGGAAACTGACCCGAAGGATTAAACTCAAGATATTCGGGTCCAATGTGAAATCCGTGCTGCTTTACGGGTGTGAAACGTGGAAGGTCACAAAGGACATCTCACGCCAAATCCAAGTTTTCGTCAACCGCTGTCTTCGTCGCATTCTCGGAATTTACTGGCCCGAGACCATCTCCAACGTAGAGCTGTTAGAGGAATGCCACGAGAGCCCGATCGACCGCCAGATCAAGCGTCGCAAGTGGAGATGGATTGGCCACACGCTCCGAAGGGACCCTGACCACATACCCAAACAAGCTTTGGACTGGAATCCCCAAGGAAAAAGAAAGCGTGGCCGTCCCCGTCAAACCTGGCGTCGCACCGTGTTGGCAGAAGCGGCGAGCATCGGAATGACATGGAGCGAGGTGAAGCGTGAAGCTCAAGACCGATCGCGATGGAGGACATCTGTGGACGCCCTCTGCCCCATCTAGGGGACATAGGACATTAACTGGGATTAGGATACACCTGTGCCTTACACCCTTTGGGGATATCAGGCGTGATGTTAGTCGTATGTTACGTAAAGTCAGGAATTAAACAAATAGGTTATGTGAACAAAAGCAATAGAAACCAAGAGGAATTCTGTAAGATAGCCCTTTCACTGCAAACTAGACACCCGATGAAGTAATACGATTTGTTTTTATTTGTGCTGGCTATCGGCGTCAGAACGTAAGTGATAAAATAAAACAACTTACTTCGTCGGTAGCTTCGTAGGTTAGCTGGAAATACACCATTTTATTTTTTCTTTAGCTATTTAGACTTTACAAAGCTGATTTTGTAGCTACTTTTTATTTAATTAACAGCGTCGAAGTCAATAAGTGAACGTTGGTGTAAAAATAAACAAGGATAAGTCCGATAAGTTATTTACTTAATTATTTTTTCGGAATGTCCATAGAAATTTCGTTCGGGAGGGTATTTATTACTCCACTGTTTAACACTCTACATCCAAAGTTAAACATGATATCGTTTTGTCTCATTATTATTATTATTGACGTGTGGAAACAGAATAAATTAAAAGCTTCCAAAGATTCGTTTTCATTGCCAGTTTTAACGCAACTTTGGGTGTAAATTAGTAATAAAAGAAGTGTCAAATTTCCAAAACAAAGTCGGTACTGACAAATAATAATTATCGAAAAATTTAATAAACTTTATTTGTAATTGATGTATGCAGTGGTTTTTTCATAAAACTCGATTTTCCAAAGACCTTTTGGTATTTTTTTACGCCCCTTTTACTATGAATTATAGTGTATCTTACGTCACGGGCACGACGCCAGATACTTTTTACCCGACTGCGGCGAAGCCCAAAAGGAGGGTTATGTGTTTGCCCTGTATGTATGTTTGTATGTATGTATGTATGTCCGTTTCTTTGTTCCCTCGTAACTCCGCAACGAATGGAGGGATTTGGATAATTTATATATCGTTAGATTAGTCTTGATGGCGCAAGTGTCACTGGCTACATTAAAATCAATAAACAAAGAAAATCGCGGATTTGGGGAGCCAGATTGTGGAGGTGAATTTTTATTTTCTTCTAATACCATCGAGTGGGGTATCAAAATGAAGGGTTTTTAAAGGTGATTACAAAAATATATGCAACTTATATGTTTGAAGGTAATTCGAAATGACAAATAGTATAAAAGTAAATAAAATTCTAAGTTTTGGCACGTTTTGCAGCCTGAACGGCTAGATGGATTTTAGCTTGAGAAGTGTCATTAGATTCGTATTTACTGTGAGAGTGACTCTGGGTATAGAAAAATAATAAAAAAATAACATGGCGGATTTTTAGCGCCAAATTCAAATGTTTGGCACGCTCTGCAGCCTGAACGGCTCAATAAAGGGGGTGCGTACCATTTGATATAATAACAAAGTTCTAACGACCACATGACCTAATATTTAGTTGGTATAATATAAAAAATCTATAGTAACCTTAATTTTGAAACGTCTACTTTGTTTTGTATGTGTCGCAGCCAACTAGTTTAATTAGCCGTTCAATCAACTCTTAAATCTCGTCTAAACAGCTTTAAGTTCGGGACTTAGGGCACCCCGATGTTAGGTTACTTAGGTTCCTTCAAACCCTGCAAGACAGAAATAGGAGCTCCGCACAGCGGGGCTCCGTTGTCTACGCTTTTTAAGCGAATAGAAAGTGGTTCGGGACTTGGGGCACCCCGATGTTAGGTTCCTTTAAACCCTGCAAGACAGAAATAGGAGCCCCCCATAGCGGGGCTCCGTCGATTACGCTTTTTAAGCAAATATAAAGTGGTTCGGGACTTGGGGCACCCCGATGTTAGGTTAGTTAGGTTCCTTTAAACCCTGCAAGACAGAAATAGGAGCCCCGCATACCGGGGCTCCGTTGACTACAGTTTTTGGCCAATATAAAGTGTTTTGAGGTTAGGGCACCCCGAGTTAGTTGAACGGCTAATTAAACTAGTTGGCTGCGACATATACTTATGCAAAAACTGATTCGATTATAGACGTCTGAGATTTTGGTGCTTCCCCCCGATCCCCTCTATTCTTGGTGAATCATTTGGGTTAGATGAAGTTATAACCGTATGAAGTTTCCTGATATTTACTGATTAATTACAGAATTTAGGCTGAAAGTGAGTAAATTTGAAAACTATATCAAATGAAAATAGGTCAAATAAATGTTATATAATAAAAAGAGCATTATACAAATTGAAAGTTATATGAAATGAATGTTATACTAAATGTAATTAGAGCAAAAGAAGTTTATATAAAATGTTACATTAGATGTCATGAAATTTGGTTATTAGTTTTTATAGCATATGAAATTTATATCATATGAAGGTTATTTCAAGTGATAATGTACTATTTGTTATTATACCATAATATTACACACCCCAATAAAGGGCTCATCATGAGCATTTTAAAAGGTTAAAATATCTAACTAAAAAGTGTAAAATAAAAAAATAATTTAAAAAATTATAAAACTCGACTGCGTAAAAAAAACTAATTACTTTAAATAAAAAAATAAAAAAAACTGAAAAGAATAAAACAAGCTCAGGCATAATCTAGACTAAAATCATTACATTCAATATGGGTCCCGACTGTTGCAGTCAATATGTCTTGTCTCCTGAGCTTGTTTTATTCTTTTCAGTTTTTATTTTTTTTTATTTAAAGTAATTAGTTTTTTTTTTTGGTCACTCCCATCAACTGTGCGAGTTCAAGCCCACAACTTGTGCTACCTTAAGACAAGCAGTGTGCTCTATAGTCTATATAGGGTTTCCCATCGGTAAACTTTCATCGCTTGTTTAACCCACTTATACATACTTTAAAAAATCTTTCATTTTTATTAACACGCTTTATTAACTTCACCTGTAAGTAACTAAGTAAAACAAAATCTTAGAAGTTGAATTTGACCCACTTTCTGGATTCCGATTGACCTGAAATTTTGCATACATGTTTATTTTCGATAACAATGCATGGTTAACTGAATAACGTCATTCTAAATCCAATGACGAAAAATAAAATGACGCCAGTCAAAAATGTATTTTAGTTTTTTGAACTATAATTTTCATATTTTATGATTCTTGTGCAACAGTCAAGCTGGTCTGGGTCTAGAAATTGGGCAGTGTCCTGTATGTCAGTGAATTTTTGATGAGGTTTGTCGTCTACTCGTATACGTTTAGTACCTACATAACAATCAGCGTCCTTAAAATGTTTCCACCGGTGGGACCCGACACATCTCCACTCTACATTATACAACATAGTGTTCTTTATATTTTTTCTTTTTCTTGTTCTATTTTAATTCATTTTTGTCATCCTTAATTTAACTTATTTTAGGTTAATCCTGAACAATGTCTATGATTGTATGTATTTTTAAATGAAATGAAATGAAATAAAATGAAATGAAATGAAATTTATTTATTTGCCAGAATATAGGTGCTTATATGATATGGTAAAATAATTCTAGTACATGCTTAATAATATCATTTAATGTCATTGGTCATACGCAATAATACACATCATTGTCATACATAATAGAATTTACAGTCTTGCTTCGATTAATATTAGAAGAACATTAATTACATTATAAAAAATAATTATTAAAATAAGTAATTAGTAATTGGGCGTTGATAGCTGCGCCACAGTACTTTACTTTTGTAAAGTACTGTGGCAAGCTATCTTCGTTTTTCCCGTGTAATCTCTAAACTTAAGTTGTTCCAAATAATAAACTATATTTATTTATTTATCTCCTCTCTATGAGAGTGGGCCGTAATCCACCACACGCGGGTTGGTGCATTATGCTTTCGATTTATTGATCCCAGTACAAGTCAGTCTCTTCACCATTCACCGTTTTGAGAGCAGCGGTGATGATTCTTTTGATTTTAAAAATACAAGCAGATAAAATGTTGTTAAATTACCTGCAAGATTTATTACCATTTTAATTTATTTGTCTATTCTGATCAGATAATCAGCTCAATGTTAGTAAAATTGAAAATAATCTGCCAACAAAGTGCTCACAATGTTATTTATAATAGTAAAAAATGTAATACAAACAAGCGAAATCGCGACATGAATTCTTATGGGATGGGGCATTATGTAAATGACTTCGAATATATAACGTAAATTGTATGCATCTTCACGGTGTTACTTTGAGAGATAAACACGTGTACGTAAATACATTGTAATTATATTATATGAGAACTTTACGTTTATTATCTGAAGAGCGAATTTGAGAATCTTGGCAATAAAATGCTGAAGAGGTCGTTAAAATTTTTAGTTTTAAATTGCATTGCAAGTAAAAATATTTCGCTAGAAAATTAAATATCTCACTGGGTACAGTCGGCATTATCAATTTTGAAAAAAAAACCGTCCAACTTAAATCTCCAATTGAGGTTAATTTACATTTGCATTGAAATAATTGGCGAATTGAATGCCCTGAAGTCAACGACACTTTTTTAATGATAATCAAGACTGATATTATTACAGATACGCTTTATTAAAGAGTAAGATTCCTGATAGATTAAACTTTAAAAGAGCCAACTATACTATTATTAATGCTAAGATTGGCCACTTTGACTGGAACCAAATTTTCTCAGACCTACACGATGTCGATGCCATGGTCTCAGAGCTATATAGGCACCTTAAGAATGTAGTTGATGAGCACGTCCCTAAATCAAGAAGACCGAGTGATAAGTATCCACCCTGGTTCTCTAAGCCTCTCATCAGAGTCTTAAATGAAAAAGAAAAGCTTAGAATACGTTTTAAAGTGTATAAAAACCCAAGGGACCACTATGAATATAGACTACTAGAGGGGAGATCTAAAGCTATGATGAATAGCTGTTATAAAGATTATGTGTGCTTCACTGAAAATAGTATAAGACACAACCCAAAACTCTTTTGGTCGTTCGTCAAAACGAAAAAAGCTAAGTCTAACGACATCCCCTCGGAGATGTGTCTGGGAAATAAAACAGCATCCACTGGAGACGAAGTTTGCAACCTCTTTGCTAAGCATTTTTCCGCTAACTTCACTCATTCCACTGGTTCACCTGCAGTGGTTGCTATAGGTCCCAAGTATCATCAGAATCAACTAGGCAAAGTAGTATTTCTGCAAAGGGGCAGGGCCAGACGGTTTGCCACCAGTGTTTATAAAGAAGTGTGCTTCTAGTCTGGCCTTACCGCTTAAATTAATATATAATTATTCGATCGCGACATCACAATTTCCTACGGAATGGAAAATAGCAAATGTTGTACCGGTTTACAAAAAAGGAGATACTGGTGATGTGCAGAACTACCGCCCCATTTCACTACTCTCAGTTTTCGCCAAGATTTTCGAATCCTTGCTATGTCCTCTACTTACATCACACATCAATCCTCAGCTAGTGACCCTACAACATGGTTTCTGTGTTCGTAAATCTACGACTACTAATCTGGTCCACTACGTTAATCAGTTGAGTGAATGGATGGACTCTCGTACGCAGGTCGACTCGATTTACACCGATTTCAGCAGTGCATTCGACAAGGTGGACCACAAAATCCTCTTAAATAAGCTAGAAAGTTTCGGCATATTTGGCCAATTACTCCTTTGGTTTAAATCTTATCTGACAGAAAGGCAACAAAGAGTAGTTGTAAAGGGATATGAGTCAGCGGTCTACCTATCAACATCTGGAGTCCCCCAAGGTTCACACCTGGGTCCTATTCTTTTTTAGGGTTCCGTAGTCAATTAGGAACCCTTATAGTTTCGCCATGTCTGTCCGTCCGTCCGTCTGTCCGTCCTCGCTTAATCTCTGTGACCGTTAGCACTAGAAAGCTGAAATTTGGTACCAATATGTATATCAATCACGCCGACAAAGTGGTAAAATAAAAATGGGAAAAAAATGTTTTATTAGGGTAGATATGTAAAGAGGGAAGTGATTTTTTTTTAAATTTCAACCCTAACGTGTGATATATTGTTGGAAAGGTATTTAAAAATGAATAGGGGTTTCCTAAAATCATTTTTTGATAATGTCAATAATTTCGGAAATAATCACTCCAAAAGTAAAAAACAATGTGTCCCCCCCCCCCTCTAACTTTTGAACCATAAGTTTAGAAAATATGAAAAAAATCTGAAAAGTAGAACTTTTTAAGGACTTTCTAGGAAAATCATTTTGAACTTGATGGGAACAACAGTTTTTGTACAAAAAAGACAAAAAGTTATACAAAATAATTTCTGGACTAAGTTTGTAGTATATTCGTATATGCAAACATTTTTACATAATGGATACCCACCTCTAAACTCATAAGTGGGAACACTTATTGTGACGGACGGAAAACTACGGAACCCTACATTGAGCGTGGCCCGACACGCTCTTGGCCGGTTTTTTAATGTTCGTCAATGACATAGTTCTTACCATAAAACACAGCAAATGCTCTATTTTCGCTGACGATTTAAAGATTTTCAAAGAAATAAACTCATTCCATGACGCCCAACTTCTCCAGAGGGACCTCGACGCGGTTCACGATTGGTGCCTTCAAAACAGGATGTCCCTCAATGTGAAAAAGTGCTACCACATAACATTTACTAAGAAACGGAGACCACTACCAACGTCATATTCATTAAATGGGGTAACACTCGAAAAAGTAAACACAATTCGCGACCTGGGAGTCCACCTCGACTCTAAACTCACATTCACCAACCACATTGACCACATCACTGCCAAAGCTGCAAAAATGTCTGGCTTTATAAAAAGAATATGTCGGGATTTCCAGTCCATCTCAACCTTAAAGGTGCTCTTTAATACTCTTGTGAGAAGTCTACTGGACTATGCATCTCCAGTATGGAACCCTACTTACCGTGTCCATGTAAACAGAATTGAACGCATCCAAAGAAGCTTCACTAGATATCTTCGTTTTAAAAGCTTTAGCTGTCCGCGGGATTCCTCTTATGGTGAAAGACTCAGCCATTTCAATATGTGTTCACTCGAACACCGAAGAGACGTAACGGACCAAATCCTACTTTATAAAATAGTTAACGGCTTAGTAAATGCTCCCGAACTCTTGGCGGAAATAAGAATAGCTGTACCTCGACAAAAAACTATTAGATCTGGACGCGAAACAATAACTTTTGCCACCACTGCAAGTCGTACTAACCTTGGCAGCACCGCACCCATCAACCGTCTAATGAAAAACTATAATAAAATTGCCGCACGAACCAGTAGCATCGACATCTTCTCTAACCCCTTCCGTCAATACCGCATGAAACTCTTAACCAGCTCGGAGTGTCGAGACGCTGCTGCGATATCAGACACCGGGTAATTAAATGCATCCACTTCCATCTTCTTCTTTATCATAATTTTTATATTTTTTGTTCATTATTTACCTGTACATATTCTTTTTTTGTTTAATAATTCACTTTTTCCCACCGGCTTAATGTAATGTTATACACAGCCCATCTCTAATTTTATATTTTTAAATTTTAAGTATATTTCTATTGTATTAGATATAATTAGTATTAAATAATCTTACTTGCCCTTTTATTATTCTGTGAGTGCTGTGCACTTCTATAAGTGACGAATTCACTACAGCTAAAATTGTTTGTCATTTATATTTATGTATGTTTTAGTGAGTAAGTCGTTGAAGTGCCATAATAATAAATAAATAAATAAATATTTTGCCACAAGGTTGAAACTAACAGTTTTAGGATTATGGCAGTCATATAGCCAAATAAAGCTTGTCATTGTATGGCGTGCAAGGTACAGTCAACCTTATGGTGATAAACCGGTATGACTGCATAACCAAAGAGATCTAAAAGACATAGAGTGGACATTGGGAATATTTTCATACAATTTTTTTATCCCAAACATTTTTGATTTGACACACAAAAGCTACCTCCCGCTTGTCAGATAGCGTTTGTATGACATTATTAGACAGACCGGTTTGTTACTGAGTAGTAACAAGTATTAAATTGCGATTTTCTTCGTCTCGTCACGTCTATCGCTCGTAAATATTTCGTAGACAATTCGAGTAAAATCCATGTAAAAATATCTTGGCGTAAATCATACATACCGATACATTCCCACATATCGGTCGCAACTATACAGGAAGACGTATATTAATGAATACATCCCTTCGAGACGACATCCAGAGCCATTGACCGGCCATCTGTTGGTGCCGAGCGAATGACCGATTGTACCTCTTGTGATTAATTGGCAACGCGGCTACATAAGCTAAGACGTAAGGGTTTACTTATAAATGTCGTTTATGCGTAAAAGAAGTTTTGAACGACAAAGAATTCATATTGAGACGATGACAGAAGAAAGAGTGTGAAAGGTCGGTGTAAGGGGGTCAGATTATCGCCAGACACCGCTTTTTGCTGAAGTATATCTTAGTAGAAAAACCCGATGTCACTGTGAACGACCGCGGGGAGCCAAGCCCTTTATACTTTGCAGCTGAGACAGTCAATGCTAACACTGAATAATTAGTAACATGTCTTGTTTCCATAAACCAAAAATATTGACAATATTCATTCTGAGCAGCACAATCAGCCTATAATGTACCCACGGCTGGAACACAGGACACCTCTCTATGAAAGGGAATGGGACCACACCATCACGCGGGGCCAATTGGTAGATCTCCCATATCTTCGAATTTTTGTTTCTAGGACATGCCGGTTTCCTCACGATGTTTAAGAGCAGTGGTGATGAAATAAATTACACAAAGTAATGCGCAGCCTGTGGGTTAAACCCACGACCTACTGCTCGTAAGTCAGGGCCACCACCACTGGACCACCGCTGCTATTTTCTGAGAGTCACGGCAAAACAGGGATATTATCATAATCTTTGAAAATGTAGGTAAATTAAATCGAAAAATTTATTTTGATTTATTTAAAAACTTAATATTATATTTGTCTCGGAGATGTCGTGTCTTAATAAAAATGTTTGTGTATGAAGCCTTAAAAACGGTGCTAAAGTTCAATTTGATATCAAAAGAAAATGGAACTCATTATTCCTAGAGGAAGTTCATTCAGAGGAATGAACTTCGAAATTGACTACCTATGATAAAATTATATTTCATTCCAGTATCTTAGTGATACGAAAACCATTTTTTTGTTGTTGTAGACAATATAGTCGCTATGATCTATCTATCATCGCCGAATATGATCGCAAGCGCAATCGATTTTGGAATGAAAAATTAAATCAAAATGGTGTACTATTTTAACACTATTAATTGGACCCTCCTTTTAAGCAACCAAATGTTAGGAAGCTCCTAATTGGAATTGTATCCTTATTTCCATAAAATAATTGTTTTCGTTGCAATTAGGCATGGCGGCTGTCATTGCGGTGGCTAACGGAGTCGTATCTCAAACATAAAGGTTGGCTAGTTAGATAAATATCTGTCAGACTGGCCGCAAATATTGAATCCCACGCCATATAACATAAATAAACTATTTCACGTTTCGACACGTATAAGCAAAAGAACTTAGAGACGAAAAAGCAATATCAACATTCTTTGTGATATTATTTCTATCATCCCACCTACAATTTATACATAAAAGTTTCTTACCTCTGCATAAATCAGTTTCTTCATTCAAATATGTTATATTTTTACCTATTCACCGACTCGTAAATAAACTAAAATATATACCGTGAAATAAGTGAAACTAGATTGTAATATAGAGAAAATAAGTCCCAATAATGGCCGGTTTCTCGACTTAAAATCCACACAATAATTTGCTGCCGAATTGTGAAGCTGCTCATTACGAATAGAATTCACTTTAGCAAATGAAAGAAAACTCAATAAAAAAGATTTTTGATCAACGAGAAATGTTTGTACAAAACGGTACTGAAAACCAACTCCTCGGCATCAGAATTATTGTTCACACGCCTCGTGGCTATTACTTTGTTAAGAAAAACATTCAAATATTCACAGTGATACTTTGCTACGATTTTATAAATGTATAGATTTTGCTCAAGTCTGCCAGAACACCTTTGCGTCTACATTTCCGTTTCACACCGTTCTGTACCTTGGCTCTAATTCAATAAGTCTAGCAAACGGATTCAAGCTACGAAATCAAATTTAAAAGCCGTTTAAAGAAAAATGGGAACCTTTTGTATGTTATCTAGCAAGTCGCGTAGCTCGGCGTAGGCCCGCGTAGCACTTGTGTAGCTAAACGTAGACCGGTGTAGCTCTCGCGTAGCAAAGGATTTACTTCAATGCACCTTTCTATATTTGAATTTATTTTTAGAGGCACGGAGGAGTTCAGTTTGTTATGGATGGTCACCCATCTGCGGACCGAAATCGTCAAGTGTAGCTTAACCTTCGATCGATCTGTGCCGCTTTTAAACTTAGCCAAGAGGTCCTTACGATTTCTTTCGTAATTATAATAATTAACTGAATGTTCCTACCCCTGTCAAATCAGGATTTCTAAGGTTGCGTGGGTCCAGGTCAAAAGAGATCACGCTATCTATAAGTGGGAGTGCTGGAACGTAACGTTCTTACATAGTTATATTATCTATCTCTGTATCCATCACCCACTTCTCTTGTCCAAATATTTTTCCTGCCTTCAAGAAAATAAGGAAAATTGAACACAAGAATTGTATGAAAAATTGTTTGCTAAATATGACCAACTTCCATTGTCCCAATTTGTTCCTTCCCTTCCGATGAAATGATTCTTACACAAAACAGAGCCGAACGGCACAAAACAATAATTCACGGATTTTGTATGGACAACTCACAATTGACCAAAAAATAAATAAGGATACTTACCAAAACTGTTTTCATAAAAACCAGCAAAATCATCATCTGCCTAGCCTTTTCCCAACTATGTTGGGGTCGGCTTCCAGTCTAACCGGATGCAGCTGAATACCAGTATTTTACATGGAGCGACTGCCTATCTGACCTCCACAACCCAGTTAGTACTGGGTAATACGATACCACTTGGTAAGACTGGTTGTCAGACTTTTTGGGCCACTGACTACCTGTAACGACTGTCAAAGATCACAAATGACAGCCGGGACCAACTGCTTAACGTGCTTTCCGAGGCACGGAGGAAACTCGGTATATAATGGGTGGTCACCCATCCACAGACCAACCTAGGCAAGCACGGCTTAACCTAAAGATCGACCCGAGTGGCTGATATTATTTTGCCACGAGCTCCCACCAGCAAAATGTTCCTAACAAATTTTCTTGGTATTTCATTGAATTATCAAGCATTGACTTTTAATACAATTAATTTTGTGCCTACGGATTGGAAGTCAAGAAAAACGATGTGGTATTAATTGTTTTCAATCATAAAGTTGACTTTAATGAGCTACCACCCTTGTTAGCTAGGAGGGTAGTTACTTAGTAGCTAGGGTTACCAACCATCTGGGTTTGTCCAGTCCAGCTTTCTGGTCATTCATCCAGATTTTCCAACTTAAAAAAATTATTAGAACTTTTAGAAAATTAAGAAAATTTTGTGACTTAAAATAAAGGAATAAAAAAGTAAGTACTGAGAATAATATAAGGACTGTTTTTCGAAAGTCTGTTTCACAGTACTTCAAATTTTCGTAAAGGCACCCCTACGAGTATTTATGGCAGTATCGGCAAACGATAAAGTAGGTACTTGATCATACAGGGGGTGTGTAATTTCAGGTTTATCCGATACATTTTAGTGTATGTTTTATGAAAGAGAAGAGTGTTAAATGCTTGTGTACCTAGTTAAAATTTACGATAAATCTAGTAGCTAATCAGTGTGAGGTACGCTTTGAAAAAAATTCAGGACTTCATTTTTGTATGGGCAAAAAAAATCTTGTTAAATGTATGACTCCTTTGTATGAGAAAAGGACTTGCAGTGGAACAGTAATAGGCTCGCATTATTATCTCATCAGCTATAACAGTCATGCAAACGAAATACGACAATTAAAATCTTATAAAACGTACAATCTATTTTGGATTTCCGAAACAAAGGACTCGAAAGAACTAAAAACGACAATAAAAGTTACGAGGTACAGAAGCCTCAAAAGCAAATTTATTAAAAGCCTTCGGAATCAAACGGATTATCCCTTCCCATAGACTTTCATTCTGAATATTTTAACAACGGAAAATATATTTTTGTTAGTTTGTTTCTCCATATTCTGTGCGGGCCATTTTTTCCGAAACGTTTCTTCGCGAACAATCATTTTAATGGATTCTTTGACAAAGTAATTCAATTTATTTTAATTTTTTTGCAGAAGCCCATCATTTGGGTTCAATTTTAATTCATCAAAGCACTCCACATGATTGTAGTCTGCCCATAAACTGGCAGAACATGAACTAGTTGATCTCAAAGTCAGATTTAACAGCGGTCGAATCAGCGGAAAGGAGTTTCAGTAAAGTAGATTTTATCTGGTAAAACTGCCGCTACCAAATAGAAAAGATCAATAAAACGACGCTTGCCGTTGACCTAAAACATTAAGTTTCTAGAGATATTAAATTAATTAAATGCTTAAGCAAATGATTCGCTAAATGAAGAATTTTATGATACATTCGGGAATACTTGCACCCAAGGGGCTGAGCTAGTAAAATACGGAGGTCAATCCGATCAGATTTTCTAAGCCGTTTAAGATTCAGTCCAGCACAGACAAACTAATTGTCCCCCCTGCCACGAAAGTCTCCATTCAAATACTGCTGTCTTATGTCAATGTCCGAATGTCCTCAATTTGTCCGCACCAGTTTGACTGATAAGCTAAGTAATATACGGAAGTGAAGCGGCGCGGATATCGATTGTTTTTTCAGAGCTGTTTAGTAATGCGACTATTGACATAAAGAGCCGGATCGAAAAGAAAATTAAACGTGTTTGTTAGTCTTGATTTAAAAAAAAGTGTTAATTGAAAAGAACTTCAAATAAACTGAATTACATTTGTTGCACATAGATTGTTTTTTTTTGTCCCTTTTTAAAACATTTTGTTTAAATAAGTAATTTTGTTGGAGTAGATGACACTGGCTAGGAGCCGAGAATACCCAAGTGAGAATTATGAATGTTCACTAGAGGCCGAAATGCCGTCGTTTGCGTGATTAAACCGTAATTATGACTTCGAATGCATAAGCTATCGAATGTATAAAAAAAAAACAAAACAATCACAAGACAGAAAAAGAAAACTAACTCCGAAAATCTCCTCATGAACGGTCTTTGTCAAAGTTTAATTAATCGTGTTCATATTTGGTGACGCGACCCTGAGCTCACACTCGTGTGAATAGTACGCAGATCAATAAATTTATTGAATAATTCTGTACAAATGTCACAGTACTCTGCGGGGAGGCAGAATCAGAGACGAGGTTAGGTAATTAATAAATTGTTTTTAAAAAGACAACTTACAAGTTGGACTTAATTTTAAAAGGCGTTCATGTTTTATGTTTCCAAAGATTGTGTTTATTGTGTGGAAATTTTTAAATAAAATAACCTGGTCATTTTTTTTTAACGATTAAATACCTACCGTTGAATGGTAGCCAACGTAAACTCGATATCCTTTTTGTTCCGTATCTAGAAAATTATATATTTTAATGGTTAAAATGCGGTTACAGTTCCCGCTTTTTTGAACTGAGTCCGAATCTGTCAAATAACTTTTGACCTACCAACATTATTGCCATTTGTAGGTACTAATGCCTGTAATTTGTTTTTTTTTGCTACGAATACTTTGTTATTATTTAGTTACGTGTTTAAACTAGGACCTTTTTGAGTTAGAAAGCCTTCGTTTTTATCAATTTTGTACGTAATTATCGAAGTGCGTGTTTTACAGATGACCACACAAAACAACGAAGTGGGTTCATTGGTTTTCCATTTAACACCTGGTGCTATTTAAAATAATTGTTACAGGGTTATATACCAAGTTGATTAGACAATATAAACCTCGTAAAATGGACATTAAAATATATCTTAAAATCGTCAAGACTTGACTATAAATGCGTTTCAGCCCGGCAAAACTTTTTAAGGTACTAATGGTTTCTATACGCGCATTTGACAAGAACTTGAAACAAGTAACAATCGCTTTCATAACGTATTTAAAAAAAAACTTCCGACAGTATTGTCACAGGCTTTTCAATAGCTCTTGTCAATTTAATGCATCTTTGACTGCTGATTAAATGTCACTTCATTCAGTCCTCTGAGATTATTTGTTTCCCTGAGTTGACAAATGTATCAGACTCAGACATGGCACACTCCCTTCCAATATTATCCCGGGATAGTCCTGTTATTGTATTGTCTAAGATTTTTTTATTTAAAAAGTGTCCATGGGGTTTGTTGCCAGTTCTCTTCTCCATAGAGATCTACGCTAGGGAATGGGCAGCTACAGTACTTTCACAGTTTTTATGTCTTGTGACTGGGACTGTAGCTACATTTAATTTTCATCTTTGTTTCGACAATTTAAAAGTTCCTGTAACTGGCCTACTTGAAATAAATGCTTTGATTTTGATCAGAGGATGTACTTAAGGCGATCATCAATATGCTATCAGTGCCTAAATTGGGATCCCGTGTAGGCCCCGAGCGCAATGTTTCGTCTGGAACTGTTTTAGTTGCAACTAATTGCAATGCGACTATGTGTTATTCTGAAGGAATTTTAACTACACACATCAAAAAAAGTTTGTGATCACTAGCATAAGCTGATATAATTTTTTAAATTGAACTTTATCAAGAAAAAAACTTTGTTGTGTGTGTTTTTTAAAATAGAAATACCCTGTATGAAATTAAAAAAATAAAACTATTTTTTATCTACACTTCTACACTAATAAATATATATATATATATACTATAAAGAGGAAAGAATTGTTATTTTGTATGTATGTTCGTAATGAATAAACTCAAAAACTACTGCGTCGATTTCAAAACTTATTTCACCATTAGAAAGCTACATTCACTCTGAGTAACATAGGCTATATTTTATCCCCGTATTACCACGGAAACGGGAATTACGCGGGTTCAACCGCGTGACGTCAGCTAGTTTTTTTTATAAAAACGTAACAAAAAAGATTTCGAATTTTCAAAGTGATCACAAACTTTTTTTGATGTGTGTAGATTTGCTTGTGATATTAGCAGGCATTTCCATCGAGCCTTCTTATGAACGAATACGGTTAACTGTAGGTTAAGGGTGCAGAAAAGCACTTTACTTTGCGTGAATTATTTAATCATCACTGCTCTAAAAGGGAAGAATGGAAACATCGTGACGTGAGGGAGACAAACTTTGTCTTACGGTTAAAAAACATAGCACCATGACATCCACCACTCCGCATTGATACCGCGTCGAGGATTACGTTACGATTAAGTTCCCACAAAGAGGAGTCCTGAGTCTTCGCAATGGAATCATTATAAGCTGTTGAACGCTAAATTATTTTTAATTATCTCAGGCTTTTATACATATTAATCGCCCGTGTGTGAATTTCAGCCATTTTTACTTGGATTGTTGATCTCGTGATCCGTCAAATTAAAAAATAAATCCATCGTCAGGATTTATTACAACATTTTGGGAGAGTTTATGAAGCGCAATTAGGACCTTAATTTTATCTTTATCAAGCCGTAAGTTGAATTTCTTTTTTTTTTCAACACATGGATAATGCGTTGAATTTCTTGTTTTTTTTTACAACATTATGGATTGTGCAACAGTGATCCGTTAATTATGCTGTTTATGACTTAGGCAAGATTAATTGGCTTGTTCATGTTCTGTGTTTTAACACGACTGCCAAAAAAAGGAGTGTATAGCTAATCTCTTTTAACAATGACCGAGCTGAAATTAAAGATTAATCCATTTCAATTTTGTATCACAAATAGTTAAATGGACCAATGATTCCATTTGGACAAAAATTTAAGCAACTATCCGGTAGTCCGAAAGCGTATTTAAAAGTTTTTTTTTCAGACATCTTTTTGCTTCATTTATGTATAATTAGTTAACTGACTATTGAAATATAAACCTTATGAGCAGTCCTTTATTATTATTACAGAAAAACAATTTAGGTGCTCCTTTAAGCTCTTTTAGTTCCAGACAAGTACCAGGAAATAATAATAATAATAATTTACCAGCGTCCGTAGCCTGGCTACGTTCCGGGGACCTATTCGGAGAAACCGAAGGTTTTGTCTGTGCAATAATGGATGAAGTTATGATGACGAATAACTACCGGAGATTTATTGTGAAGGATGGCACGGTTGACATATGTCGGGCATGCCACCGTCCAGGCGAATCAATCCGTCACATTATCTCCGGGTGTTCTCGTCTAGCTAACGGAGAGTACCTGCATAGACACAACCTTGTAGCCAGGATTATCCATCAGCAACTTGCTCTAAAATACAACCTTGTGGAATCGGAAGTGCCTTACTATAGGTATGTGCCCGACCCAGTTCTCGATAATGGCTGTATCACATTGTACTGGGGTCAATCCATCATCACTGACAGGACTATTGTAGCCAATAAGCCTGATATAGTGGTGGTGGATCGATCAGAGCGGCGCGCAATGATTGTTGACATAACGGTCCCGCATGATGAGAACCTCGTGAAAGCCGAGAAAGATAAACAAATCAAGTACCTTGACTTGGCTCGCGAGGTTGTTGACCTGTGGGAAGTGGACTCAGCAATCATTGTGCCGATAGTCGTATCAGCCCATGGCTTAATTGCCAAGAGCCTCGATCAATACCTGAGGAGGCTCTCGTTAGGTAGTTGGATCAAGGGCTTGATTCAGAAAGCGGTACTCCTGGACACAGCTTTGTTAGGAGGTTCCTCTCTCTGGAGCCCTGACCGCCGGTAGCTTGGACCCTGTTCCCGATACCGGTGGGCTACAATATAACATTTTTTTTGATAAATGAATAAAGGAAATAATAATTTATTCATCAAAAAACATTGTAGTACATGTCACAATTTACAGAATCGCTTATATAATCGTGTACAAAGACTCCAATAAAATGGTGGATGAGGTGCTGTATTCCTAGCTAGGTAACCTGTAAAAAACCTAACCTGTAAAATAAGGACCCATATTGGATGGTATGATTTTAGTCTAGATTATTTAATAGGTCCCGACTATTCTGGACTGAACTTGTTGTATTTGGGGTCAGCTTCCAGACTAAGTTTGAAATGGAGCGACTGCCTATCTGACCTCAACCACCCAATCAGTTCTGGGTAATACGATACGTTACCCTTTAGTAAGACTAAGACCAAACCACATTTTTTTATATTTTATCCTCAGATAAAGTTATTTTAATGAACTCAGCAAATTTTTGATATAGCTAACTGTTGCTCCGTATTTAATATAGTTAAGTCATATGTAACAGTTTCAAATATTATATTGTCAATTGTTTTGTGGCCTAATGCCCGTGCCAGACTGCTGCTGCTGCTGCTGACTGCTGTGTTCTTTTTTGTGTACACTTGCGGCTATAAAGCCAAATAAATACGTTTTCTTTCTTTCTTTGTAAAGAAGCCCTCCACACACCTCTACATCGGTCTGCACCGGCCGGTTTACAACAGCACGCACTGTTGACGCACTGTTGTAAACCTACTCTTGTCTACAACAGTCTGGCCCACGCTTTAATCCTAGTAGTAAAGTTGCCTGTAGCAGCTGACTTATTCTATTCTAGACCCTCATTATAGATCCCACCACTAACCGCCCGCTCAAGAAATTGAGTTTTCAAAACCCCTTTGTGTGGATTACTGACCGGCAGCGAAACGACAGAACTAATGAGTATAGAAACACATTAGTAAAGCTTATATTTTTGTTTTCATTAATTTAAGCTGTGTTCTGACCATCCAGTTGTAAAAATCAGTGGCAATAGTTGAATATTTTTACAAGGTGTAAGAGACCTACCACCACAAACTTTTACCATAAATTCAGTACATCATTCTGAACCCACAAAGTTATTAAAAAGGGCGATCTAGAATCATATAATGGATTCGTGGTAACAGGTTGCGCAACAACGTCCTTATGACCCTGTATTTAGACGTATAAGGTTAAACACGAAATATTTTCAGAGAATCATGTAACGGCTACGAAGCCATAGCAACGAAAAACAAATGTTCAAGTTTTTTCGTTTTTACGAAATTCTTATAATTCCAAAATTTCTTGCGACATTTTGCATGAAACCTTTTACTACGACGTAGTAAACCAGTGTAAGGGATGCTGAAAAATAAGGAGCCAGTATTTATTTTGTGCCATACTAAGATATATTTTTTTCTTTGGGATGGCTTCGTTATAGCCGTTAGATAACTCTTTAAAAATATTTCGGACGTCCGGAAATAAATATTGGTCGTTACATATGAAATTAGCGTTTTGTCGTACTGACCACTTTATCTCAAATAACTCTTCTTTTGTTAGGAATTCCAAATTCAAAATTATACAGCTATTTACTCATGCAGGAAAAACAAAATGTTTGTTTTACCTCTTTTGTACAAACAAAACATTTGTTTTTCCTCTTTTGTATTTTTTCTTTGCGTCACTCAGTTTACAAAATCGAAAACTTGAAATATCGCGTTATTTACGAGAACGAGTTCCACCGTGGTACCAGTGCTGCAAAAATTGCTCGAAAGAGTAATGATGTGTATGGCGGCGGTGTCGCAAAAGAAAACACAATACTATTTTGGTTCTAACGTTTTCGTTCTGGAAATTTGAACCTGCAGAACAAGCCCCGTGGACGGCCGGAGACCAAAGTTGAAAATCAAGAATTGAAGGTTATTGTGGAAGCGGATCTACGCGGATCACGTCCTAGTTAGATGCAGGCTGCGATGTTAGTGATAAAACTGTTTTAATCCACTTGAAGCAAATTGGGAAGGTGAAAAAGCTTGAAAGGTGGTTTCCTCACGAATTGAGTGAAGCAAATCGACAAACGCGCGTCGACTGCTGCGTTACATTACTCAACTGGCACAATAATGAAGGGATTTTGAATCGAATATCCTATACGATAATCGGAAGAGTTCATCGCAACGGCTGAACCCGGGCGAACCAGCCAAATCATGCCCCAAGCGAAAACTGACTCAAAAAAAGTTACTTGTGAGCGTTTGGTGGACCAGTGCCGGTGTCGTCCACTACAGCTTTCTTAAATCTGGCCAGACGATTACGGCAGATGTCTATTGTCAGCAACTGCAAACCATGATGGAAAAGCTAGCTGCTAAACAACCGAGGTTAGTCAATCGCTCTAGGCCACTGCTGCTTCAGAACAACGCTAGACCACACACTGCTCAACAGACGGCTATCAAATTAGAGGAACTGCAATTGGAATGTCTAAGACATCCACCGTACTCTCCGGACCTTGCTCCAACAGATTACCATTTTTTTCGAAATTTGGATAACTTCTTGCAAGGGAAAAAATTCAATTCCGATGGGGCAGTCCAAACCGCCATCAAAGATTTTATTGATTCCTGTCCGAATGGTTCTTTTAGTAAAGGGATCAATGAACTACCTATGAGATGGCACAAGTGCATAGATAGCAATTGTACATACTTTGATCAATTCAATATTTTATTTAAAAAAAAACGACTTTATGTTCTACTCATACAAAACGCCAATTTCATATACATGTAACGACCTAATAGTTCCTACTTCAATAAAAAATAGCCATCATTTTTCTCGAGTTTTCCCTAACTCTGAGAAGATACTACTTTAACTTCAGAGTTCGACTACATTTACGAAGAAAGGCTTCATTGGTAAAATTGTTTGAACCAAATATCTATTGTTAGGCGTCTATTCGTATTCTTTCTTGAACGTAAACGTTGCTAGTAACGATTCTCGTATAAAAAATATTATCAATCAGACAATGACGGAAAGTTAATGGGACACATTTTTATTCAAATAATGTCTTACGGGTAATTTTAGCATTTATCACAGTTTGGAAAATGGTGTTGCTTAGAAAAGAAATACCATTTTTTCCACCCAACATTGTATAAATCATGTAATTTATGTAGGTAAGTATTATAGTAATGATAACTATTACAATCAGACATTTTAAATGATTTATCACATTTCCAAATCATCATCATTTCAGCCGAAAGACGTCCACTGCTGGACATAGGCCTCCCCCAAGTGTCGCCAGATTGACCAGTCCCGTGCGACTCGCAGCCAACGGATTCCCGCAACCTTCACCAGGTCATCGGTCCACCCAGTGGGAGGTCTTCCAATGCAACGTCTTCCGGTTCGCGGTCGCCACTCCAGAACTCTTTGGCCCCATCGGTAATCCGTCCTACGAGCAATGTGGGCACATTGCCCACTGCCACTTAAGTTTGGCAATTCTTCGGGCTACGTCGGTGACCCTGGTTCTCTTGCGGAGTCTTCATTTCTGATTCGATCACGCAAGAAACTCCGAGCATAGCCCTCTCCATTGCCCTTTGGGTGACTTTAAGCCTTCTGATAAGGCCCATTGTGAGCGACCACGTTTCGGTCCCGTATGTAATCACTGGCAACACACACTGGTCATAGACTTTCGTCTTGAGACACTGCGGTAATTTGGACGAGAAGATACCACGCAGCTTCCCGAACGCTGCCCAGCCGAGTCGGATTCGACGATTGACCTCTTTCTCGAAGTTAGACCTACCTAACTGGACCGTTTGTCCCAGGTAAAAATAATCGTCTACAGCTTCGAGTGTAGTGTCTCCGATTTTGATAGGAGTGGGTGTGACATGGGCATTCAACATGTTCATTTTTAGCCCCACTCTTTCGGAAGCTCTACTGAGGTCATCGAGCATTGCACTGAGGTCCTCCATGGTCTCAGCCATGACCACTATATCGTCGATAAACCGAAGGTGAGTTATGTACTCGCCATTGACGTTGATGCCTAGCCCTCTCCAGTCTAGAATCTTGAAGACATCCTCCAGTGCAGCGGTGAACAGTTTCAGAGATATGATGTTTCCCTGTGTTACACCTCGCTGCAGAAGGATAGGTTCCGAGGCTTGGCCCTGAAGCCGGACTCAGCCGTCTGGCTGAGTCCGGAAGTGTCTACTTCAACACCTCGATGTACCGGTAGTCGATTGGGAACTGTTGGAGAGACTGCAGTACAGCCCAGATGTCCATCGAATCGAAGGCTTTCTCGTAGTCCACAAACGCTAAACAGAGAGGCAGGTTATACTCTTCGGTCTTCTGTATAACGTGCCGCAGCGTATGTATGTGGTCCACGGTGCTAAAGCCTTTTCGGAAACCGGCTTTTTTGGGAGGCTGAAAAACCTGCGCGCGTTACGATTCGTGATGACTCTTGAAAACAACTTGTAGACATGGCTTAGAAGTGAGATGGGCCTAAAAATTCTTCAGATGGGCATTGTCACCCTTCTTGAAGAAGAGTACCAATACACCCCTTCACCATGCCTGCGGCGTTTTCCCTCGAGTATGACGGAATTAAACAGCTGAAGGGCCTTAAGTACCGGTTTTCCACCCGCCTTCAGGAGTTCGTCCGTAATTCCGTCATCAGCCGGTGCCTTATTGCTTTTAAGCTGTTTCAGAACCAACTTAATCTCGTACAGGCTGAGTGTCGGGTCAATCTAGCTCTTGGGTGGTTTGCTAGATCTACGACGGGTTTACTGGTTGACGTGTACAACTTCCCATAGAAGCTTTCGATCTCCCTCAGAAGCTCTGGTTTGGTGGATAAGATCCTGCCATCGTCGGTCTTCAGTTTCGTGAGCTGGCTCTGCCCAATAGTCAGATCTCTAGTAAATACCTTGGAGCCTTTGTTCCACTCGATCGCGTCTTTAATACGCTCCTATAATACAGTAATTTTCCAAATTACTGTATTATATCACAACTGTGAGCAAATTATGTAATTTTAGCTTTATCCAAATTATCGTGCAAATATCAAAACGAAAATTATATCCCGCAAAAACATGGAATTTACCGATCCTAAATTATTTCATGTCAGTACAAGGTACATTTAATGCCGTAATTAAACGAAAAAATTAAAACAAAGATTCCAAAGCTTTCTCAAATAGTGTTGCGGCACACAGCGAGTTCAAACAAAGACCTAAGTCAACAGAAGTAAAAGAGAATTCGACAACAGCGCGACCCGAAACTAAGCCCGAACAAAATAAATTAGTGGTCTGAATTTCAGATATGGGTAAAAACAATCACATTATATTTCCTCCCCATATTGATTCCTTTAAAACACATTCAAAACCAAAGTCACGTACACATGAAGATTTATGCCGATGGCCAAAAACCATTTCGAAAGTGTTATTAAATTGCCACGGTTTATTACTATACGTTAACAGGCAATACGTAATATTTTTGTGCACCGACGAGGCGTATTTTAAATAAATTAACTGATTACGAAAACGAAGACGACTCCTCCAACCACAGCTCAGGTAGCGCTAAAAAAATATATTTTAGACGAAAAAACTTCTGAAAAATCTTAAGAAAAATATGGAGACAGTAACAGTTGCGGCGACTCACAGCTAGGCTGAAAAATATACTTACGTTCTGTTACTTCGGGGTGAAGGTACGAAACGCGGGTTTGCTGAGCGCGCACTAGCAAACGGTTCGAACTTGGAAGCGATGCGAGCCTGCGAGCGGCTAAATATACAAGTGGAAGCGGGCTGAACTAAGTTGAGCGGGTGAGAGAGGAGCGAGTCGAGCGCACTGGGGGCAAGGGAGCGACCGTGTGCGGCGACCGACCGAGTCACACTGAACTGCTGCTTATCGACCTCCCCTCGCGCACTCTCCGATCCCGCCCACCTTCACGCCAGCGAGCCCTCCTGCCGCACAGCGTTGCCGAAATGTAAGGAGGCTTTGCCTATTCATCTCTCATTATTCTTAGCTATGCAGCGATCGATGCCCACTTGATGACACACATTCACTTAAATACTTCTTAAAAAAATATTACAGCAGTCAGAAAAAAAAAACTTTCACAATCACCAACCTATAAATGATAGAAAATCTAGCGAGTAAAGGAAGTCGGGGAATTTCTAAAACAGAATTTAGGAGCGAGGAACAAGTAGCGCTTATAAATTGGCCGAATCTCACAATATAACGCTTGAACCGCGTCGTTCCCTCTTATTACACACCCTGCATGAAGTCCTTTTGTTTAATGAAAGATCGTTGGATCTTGTCTCGGATTAAGTTTTCTATTATATTTATTAATTTGTTGGAGTTACGAACAAGCTTATTAAGCGTTGTTCATACTAATTTCACGTAAGATAGGACGGACACATTGGCAATGCAGAAGTTCCTTTGCACCATGCATAATCTCATATAATTATATTTTCTTCTTCTAATTATTTACTTGCATAGGTTCCTAAGCTTTCTAACAATATCAGGCTCATAGGTATTTTTAGGAATCTAACATTGTTCAAGTTGGTTTATTCCGAACCTGACCCGAAATCCTAACCTGGTCGCAGGTTAGGTTAGGAACTTAAAAAAAAAAAAAAATTGTTCCGAACGTAACCATCTTTCTAACCTGACCCTACGTATGGTTCCTAACTTCCTATCATAACCCGAATAGCGATAAATATAGGATTTCCCTCTAATCTTTCTTAGAATAAAAAGCACCAATGTGTAAATCAGAGTTTAATATAATTACTATGCTTAATCAAAGTTCACAACTAACAATTCCACTTGAATTTTTGTACTTTTTTTTTTATTATAACTGTTATTTATTTTTACAAATTATAAGTATTTCATCAGTGGGTAAGCTTGATGGACTTTAGACATTTTGTTTTTTTTTCGAAAATGGTTAGTTATTATCGCGATTCGATTTTAATTAACCATAAACAATAATTCTGCATGAATCGGGCTCTTGTCTGATAGTAATAACCACAGCTGGGGTGGCCACGCTTACCGTTCATGTATGGGTGGGCATTCATGGTGGTTGATGAAGAGCTCCATGCTTCGAAAAGCACGTTAAGCTTTTGTAGATATTTGATAAAAGTTACGGAGAGTCAGAAAGCCCAAAGTCTGTCAAACAGGAACCATTCCAAGGAATACCGTGTTATTCAGTTAAACATACAATATAGCACGCCTAATCCCCGAAGGGTCAGAGTTTACCTTTAAGTGATTGTTGCACTGTTGCGTTTACAGTTTTGCATGTTACAATCTGTGTAAACAATTGTTGGTGAACCAATAATAAATAAATAGTACACCCATATTTCGACAGTTATGTTTAAGTCCCATATAACAGGAGGCGAGCCTATTGCCATCAACCGGGCAAAAATCCAGGCTCCGTGGCTGCTACTGAGAAATTTCTGATGGACAAACCCAAAAACATTTTGCCCAACCCGGGAATCGAACCTCATGCTCACCAGTCTCGATTGCGACCAGAAGACCAATGGGGCAGTTCAAATGTTGTGATAGTGAAAGAAACAGTCACTGCATATATAGTATATACTCAGCTGCATCCAGTTAGATTGGAAGCTTACATAGTTAGAAAAAAATATTAATAAAAAAACCCTTTTTTAAAATAAGCTTTTATTAAATGCACTGAAAAGAAGAAAATAAACCTTTTAGTAAATGAAAAAGAAAAGCTTTCATTAAAGCTTGACGCGCGGATGGTAAAGGCAAATGAAAAACTATACGCAGTGCATTTTTATAAAATCTTATTTTTAAAAACGGTTTTTTTATGGCATGCAATTAACGAACCACCAGATTGTCACATAAAAAAAACACTTTTTATTGGCCAAAATTAGTAAATGATCAAAACTAATCCCCATTTTCTCTAGAAATTAGGATCAAAAATTTATTTTTTTAGGTAATTATCACCCGAAATTAAACTGTTATGCTCCGCGGGGCTCCTACTTCTGTATAGTTTTTAAAAAAATAACCACGAAGGGTATGGCGGGGTCTAATCGCTCGCTTATTCGACCCCACCATACCCTTCTAACCTAATCTATCAGTGTCGAGGTGCCCCAAGTCGGCTTAGGCAAAACTAGTTTGTCATCAACCACCTCATTACAATTTGGTGCTCAATTTACTAAATTTGGTGATCAATTGATATTTTAGATAACAGATGTTAGTGATCACAAAGTTATTTTTGTGGTTATTATGTTTTCCCCATTTTTTTATTAATAATTTTATTTTAAAATTTTTAGTGTTGTCGTAATCATTGAACTCAAAAAAAATGTCGTATCCGCACCATTAACCGTTGAGGAGTTCCCTCGTGAGAAGACAGTCCTGACTGCTAATGACGTCATGATAGAAAACACGATTATCTATCAAATATGAACGCGTCTACAAATTTTCGTATCCTGGGTAAGGTTTTCCTAACTAGTCGTAGTACGCAGTACTAGTAACTGGTTTGTGATTAGGTCTCGTAGACGATGAGCCTTAGTGCTCTATCTTAGCCTCATCGCCCAGGAGACTCAACTAATAACAAACTAGTTATTAGTACTGCGTACTACGACTAGTTATTTTATTTTATTTTATTTTATTTATTTGGGAAAACAAACGGTTACACATTACAGTATTACATAAACAGAATTATATCTAAAGTGTGAGTAAATGTAAAACCAACGACATTTTCCACATATTATAAAAACAGTTAGTTATAAAAATAATGCGACTTGCGCTTACAATTAAATGAGAACAAAAAATTACATAATTGTGTTAATGTTAAATAACGCAGGCATACAAATTAAAATGAAAAAATAAATAAAAAATACATGAAATGATAGTAATCTATTTAAAGAATTGAAATAAAAATAAAAATATCACTCAATCCAAAATGGTTTGACGAACAAGGCTTTTAAATTTACCTATTGGTACAGCAAAGATGTCAACACTTTCAAACAGATTGTTGTAGGGTAGACCGGGGACAATTAAAACAGGTCATGATTGAAACAACGCCAATTTCTCGGAAACCATGATACATACGCGTGTGACGCGTCGTCCGTTGCATCGTCGGCTATGTTCGGTTTTGTGTTTAGCACGGCTCGAGCGAGCGAGCAACGCAGTCGTGCACAGGACGCCTCGACGAATTTCGCGCCAAAAATGAAGTATTCACGATTTTATTTTTTTTGTTATTTACCTATTTAAATCTTGTTGTCTGTCAGTTTTAAATATTTTGGAGTATTGTCTATCTATTTAAGTTTGTTTTTATTATTATTCATTAATGATTAAGTCAATACATAACAAAATATTGAGTGTTGAAGTAGAAGATGTGACATGGGTACGTTTGAAACGACGTGTCTGTGGACGTTTGAAACGTTTCAAACGTCCCCGCATATTCCGCATGTTTACCCGACTGCACAGAAGAAGGTTGTGTTTTCTAAAATGTCAATAATTAATAGAATATAAAATCGATTATTAAAAAATAAAGGTAGGTACGATAAAAATAAAACCACCTTTAACTCACAATCACAAGGTCACCAGGTATTATAAAATTACATCTGATAGGCTACCCAATAACTCCGTAACGTGTTTTCGTTCAGAAAACGAAAACACGTTAGAAGACACACAGACAGAAGTTCCAAGAACGTATTTGCATTTCAGCAAGCATAATAAGATGAATTGCTATCGGGTAAATCGTTGAGGCAGGCTGCAGAAATTTTCAGCTTAGAACAAGTCTCATTGGCGCGATATAAAAAAGAGAGAGGGAATAAATTCCCAATATTTTAGGTGTTAGGTGCCAAATATTAGCTAATTTAGTTGATCGTTTCTTAAATTAAATTTCCTATGAAGAGTCAAACCTATACGGGTCAATAAACGATTGTTAAGATTGAAACATTTTTATGATTGAAACATTGTCATGATTGAAACATTGTTATGATTGAAACAAGCTGTTTTGTATGACACTGGATTACCTTTTTTTCTCCCCCATGTAAGTGCAATTACAGCAAAATAGTGTATTAAATCTTTCAATAATGTGAAATAGTATTCAATAACACAATTAGGAGCACGAAAATTATTAAAATAAGAGATATTTTGCGTTGTTTAGATTGAAGATGTTTTTGCATTTTTAATTTTCAAAATATTAATGTTACGGTGACGGACTTGTCACTATCTCAATAAATAGTTTAGTGGTAAGTTAAATTATTAAGATTGATTTAAAACCTTCAGTAGTTCCTGAAATATTTCAGTGTTTCAATTATCCCTACATACTGTTTCAACCGTCCTTAGGGTGGGGTCAATAGAACCAATGTGCCAGGTCTTCTTTAATATGTGATTGTAGGTTAACTATTCGAAATAGAGATATAGATTATGTTTGATTTAGTAACTAGATAACGACCCTTTCGGCGATATAAATACGAAGGATGTAGGGACTATAGATACTCCACTACACACGGTTTAAGTAAAATTGTTTCAATTGTCCCCGGTCTACCCTACTGGCTAGTTAGGCGACGTAGGGGTGCTCGTAAGCCCGCGTTCGTACGACTAGAAGATACGGCAAACAGGGGTCTTGCACGCACCCCACGGCTTATAGTTGTTCTAGGTACTACGTAACTAATCTTATTAGTGATGTCCATACAATCACACACATTATTACATAAATTATATAAAAACATTGTCTCCAAAATAATACGTCTAGCTTTAAGATTATGTAGTTTATACTTATTCAAAAGATCACTATAGGAAGCATACGTACGAAAACAACGGAAATGCATGGATTTCAGAAACTTGCTTTGAACTTTTTCGATCGCATCTGAGTATGTCCTATAGAAGGGACTCCATACCGCAACTGCATACTCTAACTGGGACCTGATTAACGATTTGTAAAGGTATAAATATGTATATGGGCGAACAAATTCAATGGCTGATCTCATAACGAATCCGTACATTCGGAAAGCATTATTTACTATTTTACTAATATGAGCGTCAAGGTGTAATTTGTCGTCTAATAGAACTCCAAGATCACGCACTAACGTTTCTCTTGTTAATGTAACATTATCTAAGGAGTACGGATGCATGATAATATTTTTGTTTTTTGTAAAACTTATACAGCAACATTTATTTAAGCTCAGTTGTAGTTTATTATTAGAACAGTATGCAGAGAATCTGTCCAGGTCTTCCTGTAAGAGCAGGCAATCTTGCAAATTCCTAACAGGCCTAAAAATTTTGAGATCGTCTGCATACAGTAACAATTTTGAATTTCGAAAACATTTGATAATATCATTAATAAATATAATAAACAAAAGAGGTCCCAAAATGGAGCCTTGAGGCACTCCAGAAGTAACACTCAGAGTGCTGGAAATGAAACCATTTATGACAACCCTCTGAGTCCTATTAGACACGTAAGAAGAGAACCATCTCAGAAGGTCCCCACGTATACCATTGAATGCAATCTTACTCATTAGCAGCTGATGGTCAACCTTGTCAAAAGCTTTGCGGAAATCGGTGTATATAGTGTCAACTTGAATACGGGAGTCCATGTTGTTGAACAAATAGTCCACGAAAGTCACCAGGTTGGTTGTAGTTGACCTTCTTTGGACGAATCCATGCTGTTGTTGAATGATTATATTGTGCAACAGAGGGTATATTTTATCATGAACTAATCTCTCGAAAACCTTTGACAAGGCCGGCAGTATTGATATAGGACGGTAATTCTGCACATCATCCTTGGGTCCTGACTTATAAACAGGTGTTATATTTGCAAGTTTCCATGCTTGAGGAAAGCATCCTTGAGAGACAGAGAGATTAAATATAATTTGCAGGGGTACACATAAGTTGGCAGCTGTATGCTTTACAAAAATTACTGGTAGACCGTCCGACCCAGGCCCTTTAGCAGGATCCAATGCTTTGAGCGCACTAAGTACTTCATCAGTAGTAAACTGAATATCACTCAGCAGTGTGCAACTTTCGGAACAGTCGTTATACGTGGATGGAATATTAGAAGCGGTGGAAGGTTCATAAACGGATTTAAAAAAGTCTGAAAAAAGATTACATATGTCTTCTGGGTCGCTAGTTACCTGGTTGTTATAATTCATCGTGGATGGAATGCCAGCTACACATTTTTTTCTATTGGAAATGAAAGTCCAGAAATGCTTGACATTGTTCCGAATACCATCCTCAACACTGTTGATATACTTATTATAACAGTTCGCGCATCTTGGAATCTAGATCGGTAAAGTGCAAACTGCTCGTAATCCGAAACGTTGTGGTACATTTTCCATTTAACCCACGCTTTGGCCTTATTTTTATAAATATGTATTAGAGGTTTTGAGAACCACACGGGAAACTTAGAGGATCTGCAGATAGTCAATGGTACATATTTTTTAATAATACCAAATATAATATTATAAAACATGTTGACGCATTCGTCAACTGATTGGCTGCTTAAGGCGTCTTTCCAATTTATTTTCTTTAGTTCATCATTAATTTTGTCATAACTGGCCTTGTAATAATTATATTTTTTTATTGTTTTGCGTACCATTGAGCTGTGAGGTAAACGTAGTGAGATGAATACACAGAACGGGGGATGGTGGTTGTCAAGATGTAGTAAGTTATTTGTTAGGTTAACCTTACTAGTTAGGAAAACCTTGTGGAGTTTTAGAGTTAAGACGTGCTTGCCTGAGTCAGTCCGTGGATGGGTGACCATCCATTGAATACCGAGTTTCCTCCGTGTCCCAGAAAGCACGTGCATCCTGAAAGTCTGACAAGCAGTCTTACCAAGGTGTATTATATTATCCAGTACGAACTGGATTGTGGAGGTCAGATCGGCAGTACATAAGTAGCTCCATATAAATCCTGGTATTAGCTACATCTGATTAGACTGGAAGCTGGCCCCAACATAGTTCGGGAAAGGTTATGCAGATGGCGAGTTGGGAATACCTAGTGGCATTAGATATAACTTCAGATTTGAGAACATGTTGGACACATTGCTTTGAAGCGCACGGTCATAGATACCCGCATCATTTGGTACGCCACCGCTTCTGTACACAGTTCACAGTCATCGACAGAGTTTATTTTGTCACTCACACAAACCCCCTCCACCTATTTGTGAAGTTGTAATGAATTCCCCGATCTGTAAAAAACTGACGCCAGTCCAATGTAGCCCAGTGAAGCCATGATATTTTTTTTTTTTAATATAGTTATACCATTAAAAAATTGTAATTACATAGAGAACTTATGGGAAAGTTAGAACTTTGGCCACCAATATCTCCGTAGCTAGAACGTTCCCAGGTATGATCCAGAACAATAAAACGACCGCAATGACGGGGAGAACAAGTGCCTTTAGGCTTCGTTAAGGGTCTATTTACACCCTTTATACCACGCTGTAACACATAATTTAATACAAAACATTTGATCACTACAGTTTTGTTAAATTATAAAAGTTGGTTTATTTTATTTTACGGTATGTGGTCTGTGGACAGTGAACCTGTTAATATTAGGAAACATGGAAAATAAACAGTTTAAAAACATTTATTAATTCCTCCCATCATGGGAGAGGCTTATGTCCAGCAGTGGACGTTATGGGCTGTTGTAGTGTAAACGGTTTTATTTCTTTTAAGTGAAAGCATGTGCCTCCGGAATACTCCGGATAATGGCAATTATTAAGCCATTGCTTCATATTTTATACAATATTTTAAAAAGGTTAAGAAAGTTGAATAGTTAGATGCGCTTTTAATTAAACTGTCAGATCTGCTGATGATGGAAATACAATAATGTTCACTTATATATCGATAACACAAATTGGGAATGTCAAACATATCGCGTCGTGTTAATTAAACTGCATTATAATTATAATGCAGCTAAAGTTCCGCATTAGACAAACATATCCTGTGGATCCCGGTAAAAGTTATACCTTCCATCACTAAAGTATCTATGCGACCAGAAGAGCAGTTTAGGAGATGACCTCTTACACCATAAATTCAAGTTGTCTTTTGTTTTTAGTACTAATATACAAGCGACCAATCTCTGCATCACACGATTTCAATGACCTCACATAGCTATGAGACTTTTTGATAATAGTACGAGTATCATCGAACACAAAAACACAGTCGAATCGCATGTGACTAAAAGAGTGATGAATAGAAATGTTGATGGATCGAGAGGAGAAGACCAAAGAAAAACTTTTTTGCAAAAAAAATAAGACCGACTTCAAAAAACACAAAAAAGTGAAAAATAACTTTAGCTTCAGAAGTCGGTGGCAAAAAAAAACTAAATGAATCAAACAAAGGTCACCGACTTCTGAAGCTAAAGTTATTTTTCACTTTTTTGTGTTTTTTGAAGTCGGTCTTATTTTTTTTTCAAAAAAGTTTTCTTTATTTTTCCATTTTTAGTTGTAATATCCTATACAAATATTTGCTATGCATTTATTTTACATTGTTAAAAATACATGTCATGGTAATAGGCTTATCCCCAATAAATGGAACTTAACATACCTAAACTGACGAAATTTTGGTGTATTGTACACATCTGCGTACCCCTCAGAGCATACAGGCGTGATGTTACATCATGATGTTGTGTAAACAATAAACATCTAAGCGATTGCAGCAATCACGACCGATTTACCATCTAGTTTTGAAGAGTTCCATTGTATATCTCCGAAGATCAGCATCAGATCTTTACCAAATTTAAATGCGACCATCTCAGGAGTATATTCTTTCAAATAAAAAAGAATTTCGAGAATCGCTCCTCAAATCGAGGAGAAATCGGTGAACATACATGAAATTATACCACACAACTGACGTAAAAATGTTTATAAAATGAAAACTACCGGGCCAAACCATGTTAAATCACGAAACGAAAGAATCACGTAAATCGGATCATAAATGGCAGCGTAATCGGTGTACATACATTAAAAAAAAAAAAAAAAAATACCAGTCGAATTGAGAACCTCCTCCTTTTGGAAGTCGGTTAAAAAGATGGATGGATTGTGTGAGGAATGATATGAAATAAAGAAGAGTTATGATAAGGAATATTGACACGAGAGAGTGTAGGAGGAGATGTGATGCACCAGGAAGATGCTGATGAGTATAGTCGCATAATACTTTAGGAATAAATTCTCACAAAGATTGACACACGAAAAGCGACTTTCATTTCATAAATTGTGAAGGTAAAAACTCTTTAGAAGATTCATGCCTGACTCGTCACTGAGGCCCTACTCTCTAACTCGCACTCATCTGCAGATGAGCGCGAGAGAGATGGATAGATCCGAATAACGTGTCACTCACGGGTGTCGTATAAGGCGACTAATGTCTGAGGCAGAACACCTTGTGCCTCCGTAGGCCAGAGAATGGGCAGCAGCGTTTTCTGTTAGTCTTTCATCACTGCGATCTCCAATCCGCCTGCCAAGCGTGGAGTTTACAGCAAATTCCTCATCCCATCATGGGAGACGCTTATGTCCAGCAGTGGACGTTAATGGGCTGTTGTAGTGTATACGGACAAAACGTTAGAGAGTAGTGTCTCTGTTCCGATTAGTCACATAAAACTTTTTCTATACTAGAAGTCCCGACTCGTCACCATAAGAAAACAAAAGCCATGAAAGAGAGTTGGCCTGTGAGCAGATTTTGTTCTTTCCATGTTTACTCCTTATTAATGTTAGACATGACGTCATTCTAGCTTACCAAATCAAAGCGTAATTTCAATAATAGCAGATTGAACACCATATTCGTCCTGACAGCATAGACAGAGAATACTATAGATTGATTAGGTGTGGTTATGTGTGCTCTTAGGATTTTAAAATAACGAGTCTTGGTCAATAAATCGTAAAATGCGGTTAGGCAGAGGTGTATATATTAGGTACTTCTCTGGTTAAGGCTGGGGTATCTGCTAAATTAGTAACTCTTTTTAATTTATTATAATAAAAATAATACATGTTTTTAAAAAGTAACCTCAGAATAATGTAGACAAAGTAATTTCTTATTATTCAGTGTATTTTTTTATTTATAGTGTTAATAATCTTGTAAAACTTGACAAATAGTCAAAAACTTACCTACCTATCTTTGCATGTTTTTATGAGCGAGCGAAGCAATAACTATCATGTTTTGAGCCTAAGAATAATCAAGAACAGTCCATGAACAACAACATATATTTTTTCTGGATTAAAACAACGACTATTTCATACCTTAAGACCAACCAACCAAAATCAGGTCGATTTGAAAGATCCTGGCCTTGTCATAAATTGACAGGTTCGACAGAAGATACGATAATCCCATTTAAGGCTTAGCCAGCCTTATCTGGAAACCTAGGCTGACGGTACATCACATAATCCCGGACATTCCAGCATTATCACGTCACACTTGTTGACAACAACTTCAGTATATCTGTGGGATGCATGGAAATGGGGAGACACACTGTGGAACTAATGGCGCTAGCATAGCTGGTTCCTAACATCGTCATTGGTTGAAAATGTGGTAATTTCAGTTATATTTCAAAATAGCTTAACCTCATTGCTCAGATTAAGACCAGCTATGGTGGCGCCATCTTAGATTATCTTTACCTGTGTCTCCCCATTCATGTAATGTTTTCATAATAAAGTAAAACAGCATCAATAATACCGTATATGGTAGAGAGAGATAGAGAGGTCAAGATACGTCCAGCAACGTTCAAGAATCACTAAAAAGTGCTCACCGGCTGCTCGGTAGCAGAAACCTTTGTTTTGCGGCGCCGCAACGCAACGCAACGCTCAGCGATGCGCCGTAACGGGTTTCGTTACTAGCTTTTATTCGCGGCCTCGCTCCTGTAATCTAAGGAAATAAACCCAACGGAACGTTTTAAATGTAGCTTATAACGCTCGGGAATAATGTAGCTTCCCGTTAGTGAAAGAATTTTCGGAATCGGGTCAGAAGTTCTGAAGATTACCCTCAACATACAAACTTAAAAACAAGGTTTACCTACCTCTTTAGAATATTATTATTAATAATTCGTTCTTAGATTTATCGGGCCCTAGTAGTGAACGCTACAAAAATACAGTCAGGAAAATACCCACCTATACCTATAAGTGAACGCTACAAAGATACAGTCAGGAATATACCTAAATATATAACCTACTGACATGTGGATTCGTTTCGCCCCGCCGCGCCGAGGCTGTTGCAATTAAGAGGCTATTTGGATTGAACATATTTATTTACACCACAATGAATATAACAAACAACGACTTTTTCTCATGGAACAGTTTGTAGTGTCAGATGGAATGTGTCACATTTTGCTTTTTACTTGTTTATTCGAATTTTGATTTGGGGCATAAAAACTCTGCCACCAGGTAAAGGTACCTTACCACATGTTAAAGATTGTTGCGTTGTCCCGTCAGTGGTGAGTACCCAATATATTAACACCGATCCGGTGTAGTTCTAAGTGTTTTTAAGTTGTAATGAGAGGTTTTCTTTTTGAGGTATTAAAAAAAACTTCGTTTCCAAGAACTCTATAGATGGCGTTGAACTTACTATGATAGTTGGTGCCAAAGTCAAAACGCTTGGAAAAAAAAAACATTGTGTCACGTCACATACTCTCGTTGACTGACACTTTAATTTGCTTAACCTTCCGAATATAACCTTGTTTTCTCGCGCTTTGTTAAAATCAGTTTTTTAGGTTCCGTTCCTTGCATTATCATACTAACTCCTAGCGCCATCTATCCAGCGACTAGGGAAGAGTTAAAAAGAAAATCCCTTATTGAAACTACACTTTGGTCGTAAGTGCTATAAGGTAGATATCTGCCTAAACCTTCATTGATGACAGATATTGTAAACATTGGCTCGGCTACAATAAATGACTCGAATCGATTTTATGTCAGTTGTTGTGGGCAGTCCAGCACGCGTGAAAACTTTGACATTGTGGTTCCGACATCTGTAACAGAGAGGAGTTTTTCATGAATATACTAATAGAATTAACATTACAGCTTTAGAAAATACTGCGGAGTGTTTGTGTAACAGTAGTGGCAATGCCTTTCACTTTGACAGTTCAACGAGACGTATTACGTTGTTTTTTTTTTCAAACATAAATAAGTAAGGATTAGTAATTCCCTGGATTTGATATAAAGTGTGATATGTATTTGGTGCTGGAATTCAATTTAATTTATTTGGAACCAAAGAAGTAATTAACCTTACAATATTCAGCTGATATTGAAATGCACGAATGATTGGAAAAATGAGAAGATGGGAGGGGGTTTAAAAGTGACGTAAAAAAGAAGTTTGCAACTATGTAATAAAATGTTGACTAAAGAACAACAATCTATGTCGTTTGTTAAGCCGAATCACAGCAATATTATACAAATTTATAAAAAATATGAGCTAAAAAATGCCGTCAAAAAACTCCTGCTCAACGCTGTCAGATGGTAATAAAATAATAATAATCCATTTATTTCAAGTATCAAAGACCCATACATAAATACCTTAATGTCCCCAAGAGACAATCTCGTTATTAACAATCTATTCCTATTTTATAAATACCAGGAAAGTAACAAATAAAGAATTGTTGAATAGCTACCAGTCGCCATGGTAGCGAAGTGTGAGGAGAAATAACAAGAAATTATTATATTGTTATTTACTTTCTAAGGGATTCCCTTCACTAAAAGGAAGTCAGCACCAATACGTCGGTGACACTTGTCGTCATTTTTTCCATAGGGGGAATTCCATAGGGGTATTAATTACTCCACTGTTTGACACTGTACATCCAAAGTTAAACATGATATCGTTTTGTTTCATTATTAATTTTGTCTGTGCGGAAACAGAATAGTAAAATAAAAATTTTTCCATTAAAAATTACGAGTTACCAAAGATTCGTTTTTATTGCCAATTTTAACGCAACTTTGAGCGTAAATTAGTAATAAAAGATGTGTCAAATTTTCAAAACAAAGTCGGTACCGACAAAGCACAATTATCGAAAAATTCAATAAAGGAGATGGGAAACAGTGGGTCCAAATGTAATAAGATGAGATATGATCTAAAAATAATTAATGATTTTTTATCTTAGACTATGAAAAATCAACTCAGTTCTCAATCTGGAAGCGGAGAAATGTGAGAAAGATTGTATTCATATAATAATATGGATTTTGAGTAATCGTAATTATTCCAAAAATAAAACTTTTTTACTTAGTAACTCAAAGTAACGATTTATGTATATTTATACTTATATGCATTATAGTCTAATTAATAAAATATAAACAAGTTACAGAATATATTAACACAAGTTATATTATTGTGAGTTTTCTTACCTGACGTCAAACAAATTTTTTTTTTTCTTTCTTTCAGTAAAAGAAAAACTGTAATTCGGCTGTGGAAGCCAGATAGGCAGTCGCTCCATGTAAAATACTGGTATTCAGCTGTATCCGTTGAGACTGGAAGCCGACCCCAACATAGTTGGGAAAAGGCTAGGCAAATGATGGTGATAATCTACTCACATTACCTCGATAGAACGTTCGATGACTAGGTGTAGGTTTAGGTACCTATACTTGCTCACTGTGGAAATTATTGTGATTAATTTCATTGCGGCATCCAAGACGGATAAATCGTTCCTCCGAGACTCATCGAACTTCATTGCTTGTTTGCTTTCTGGTTGGCGCCGCTGTTAATTCTAGCTCTTAGTAGTTGCAGTGGTTGTGAACAGTGCTGCAGAATTGGATGTATATGATGTACACATACACACGCTAACTTTCATCTATACTATAATATTATAAAGAGGAAAACTTTGTTTGTTTGTTTGTTTGTAATGAATAGGCTCAAAAACTACTGGACCGATTTAAAAATTCTTTCACCATTCGAAAGCTACATTATCCACGAGTAACATAGGCTATATTTTATCCCCGTACTCCCACGGGAACGGGAACTACGCGGGTGAAACCGCGGGACGTCCGCTAGTTACATATATTACTCTAGCTCCTGCCCGCTCATTCGTCCGCGTCTAAAATATATATTGCACTCGTTTTGACTACTATAGTCTCCGCCAGATAAGTAAGAATAAAAGATCATTGCTCTTTCCTTAATTTCTCAGCGTGGGTATTCCGACAATACATTATGAATCGTTTTTTATTACCATAAAAATTACGATAAAGGTCGTTTCGAGACAAATTTATGTCATTATTTGACGACCCGAATGGCGCAGCGGTAGTGAGGCTGCCTTACGTTCTTAGGGTCCCGGGTTCGATCCCGGTGGGAGCAAATGTTTGTGTAATGAGCATAGATGTTTGTTTCCGAGTCATGGATGTTTATATGGATAATAAGTATGTATTTACAAACAAAAAGTATCTATGTAGTATATCAACTATCTGGTGTCCACGACACAAGCCTCGTTGCTTAGTGTGGCACTAGATGGCGCTGTGTGTAATGTCCAGCAATTTCATTAAATTATAATTTCATTTATTCAATAACAATAATAATTGTGTCTGAATGCGTTACATAAATAGGTTAAACAAGCAGAAAAAAAAACACAACTCAACTTATAAAATATATAATATATAAATAATAATATATGCAATATATATCTTTATTATTTATTTATTTCTGTTTTCGGAATTATGTATTTGAATAAATGTATGCGGGTTAATGACCTTTAATTCTTACTTATCAGGCGGAGACGATAATCATACATAAAACTCACGGCCTTTTTTACATGGGGTTGGCAGAAACTACAGTAGTTTCGGGATTTTTTTGTGTGGTTAGTACCTAACCTGGGGCCCAATTCTGTAAAATTACCAACTTGTCAATAGTGTGTCGGTAGTGTGTAAGTAGTGTCTCAATAGGCTAATCATTGACATTTGGTATTCTACAATCATTTGTAGAATACCAATTAATGTCAATGATTAGCCTATACTTACACTACAGTGGTAAGTCAATGACCATAGATCATTCTATGGTCATTGACTTACCACTGTAGTGCCAATGAAACGCCATACTCAGACTATTGTAATAGTTGGCTCCACCTGCCCGCTTAGCATGAACGCCGTAGACACGAAAGAGAAACGACAAGTCTTTTGTTCTTCGTTTCGTTCTCTTCTGTCATTGAATCGACAAAATGACAGATGAACAAAAGATTTGTCGGGTCTCTTTCGTGTCTACGGCGTTCATGCTAAGCGGGCTGGTGTCAGAGTTGTTATGCCGCCCATAGGCGCCTGACTTGACTTTACATGCCGTCGAGAAATATCTCTCAGGCATGCTGGTTTGGTACCTCCTACATCCTATTGGTTCGGTCATCCGAGTTGGTCAGTGACATATGAAAATAGTGGCTTATTCCGGCTAAAATAGTGGCTGCAGCAACTGGGCTTATTCCACAAATCCCTATATCCTATATATCCCCCCAAAGACTTCAATGTAAAAATAATCCAGAAAGTCCCCTTTTCATTTTGAGTTATTCCACTATTCCCCCCTGAGAGAATCTTCCTCAAAAACTGAACCATAACGTAATAATATAACTGATGGCAGGTGTTCGGAAGTCGGGAAATGGAAAACTTGTGGAGACCGCATTTCGAAGATTCTAAAGTCCCCGTCACGAGAAGCTATAAATTTCGTAAACACACATTCGGGTTCGCAACGTTTGGATCAAATACAAAAACATGACAGCATTGACAGCGTCAGCGTGAACTTACTTCAAAACGGCGGCCCAATTGTTTACGTTCCATGAAGTCAGACGCGTTCAAGTACCACAAAACATTAGACGACAGCGCTTTATATCGCTAACATATAACCCGACCAAGTGAAATTGCTCGTTAGCTTCGTATAACACGTATGTTACTTTGAGTTGATTGAATTTGGAATTATTTCTTGTAGATGAAATTGTCGCTACGTAACTTGGTAGAAGTTCATTATTTACAAAAATTATAGCTTCTTGTGACGGGGACTTCAGTGTCAGTTTTTTTGTTTTTTAGGGTCCCGTACCTCAAACAAAACGAAAAAATGGAACCCTTATCCCCCTACCCTGTCCGTCTGTCCGTCTGTCACCACCGATTTTCTCAGGAACTGGTGGATCTAGCAAATTGATATTTATACCATATACTGAGGTCTATAGTCTCTATTAGTTGTATAAAAATCAAGGTCCTGCGTCAACACGATAAAAAAAATATTATCTAAATATATAAAAGAAGAAACTGACTGACTCATCTATCAACGCACAGCCCAAACCGCTGGGTCTACAGATTCCAAATTTGGCAAGTAGGTTCCTTATGTGGTCTAGGGGTGCACTAAGAAAGGATTTTTCAAGATTCACCCCCTGAGGGGGATAAACGGGGCTCCAAAGTTTGTATGGGGAAACAAGATTAGTTAGACTATTTTATTCGAAACTTCACAGGAGTGCTCCTATTGATAAATGAGTAGAAACGGGTTTCAGGGTTTTTCAGAATCCAACCCCTAAGAGGGGGAAATGGGGTGGCAAAGTATATAAATCAATGAACAGCCCAAACCGCTGAGTCTAGAAATTCCAAATTTGGCACATTGGTTCCTTATGTGGTTTAAAGGTGCACTAAGAAAGGATTTTTCAAAATTCACCCCCTAAGGGGGTTAAACGGGGCTCCAAAGTTTGTATGAGGAAACAAAATTAATTACACAATTTTATTCGAAACTTCACAGGAGTGCTCCTATTAATAAGTGAGTAGAAACGGGTCTCAGGTTTTTTCAGAATTCAACCCCTAAGAGGGGGAAATGGGGTGGCAAAGTATAACAATCAATGCACAGCCCAAACCGCTGGGTCTACAGATTCCAAATTTGGCAAGTAGGTTCCTTATGTGGTCTAGGGGTGCACTAAGAATGGATTTTTCAAAACTCACCCCCTAAGGGGGTGAAACGGGGCTCTAAAGTTTGAATGGGGAAACAAGATTAGTTAGACTATTTTATTCGAAACTTCACAAGGGTACTCCTATTAAGAAATTAGTAGAAACAGGTTTCAGGTTTTTTCAGAATTCAACCCCTAAGAGAGGGAAATGGGGTGGCAAAGTCTAAAAATCGAGGGAAAAAAGGGATTCCAAATTTGGCACAAAGGTTCTTTATGAGATTTAGGGGTGCATTGAGAAAGGATTTTTCAAAATTTACCCCCTAAGGGGTCTTAGGGGGTAAATTTTGAAGAAACGGGGGTCCAAAGATTACATGGAAAAATAAGATTGGTTAGACTATTCGAAACTTAACAGGAGTACTCCTATCGCTAAATGAGTTAACATTTGTGTTTCAGGTTTTTTCAGAATTCAACCCCTAAAGAGGGAAATGGGGTAACAAAGCCTGAAATTCAACATAGGTATTGTTTGTATGATAAATTGGGTCAGGTGTATTACAAAAACAACGATTTTAAGATTTAATGTGGCGGACCTGACATACCATCATTCCCTGTTGGGGTCTTGGGGTGCGATTGGGTTGAAATGTCTAAAAATCAATATGGGTGTCGATACCGAGATTATCAGGGGTGCTGATTACGAAAATGGCATTTATTATGAGATCCAGAAGATGGCGGATTCGACTTCTGTACAGGGTTGCTTCTGTATTGTTGATTTATTGTGATGATTGTGATAACGATGATGATGATTGTGATAATGATGATGATGATTGTGGTGATGATGATTTTGATTACGATGATAATGATTGTGATTACGATGATAATGATTGTGATAATGATGCTTGTGATAATGATAATTGAGATAACGATGATAATGATTGTGATAACGATTATGGTAATTGTGATAGTGATTTTGATAGTGACGGTGGTTGTGACGGGGATAACGATGGTGATGGTGATTGTGATTGTGACAGTGATGGTGATTGTGATAATGATGAAGATGATTGTGATGGTTATTGTGATTGTGACAGTGATGGTGATTGTGATTGTGACAGTGATGGTGATTGTGATAATGATGAAGATGATTGTGATAATGATGAAAATGATTGTGATAACGAGGATAGTGATTGTGATAGTGATAGTGATTGTGATGGTGATTGTGATTGTGATGGTGATGGTGATTGTGATTGCGATAATGATTATGGTTGTGATAGTGATGGCGATTGTGATCATGTTGATTGTAATTAAGATGATAATGATTGTGATTACGATGATAATGATTGTGATTACGATGAAAATGCTTGTGATAATGAGGATAGTGATTGTGATAGTGATTGTGATTGTGATGGCGATTGTGATGGTGATTGTGATGGTGATAGCGATGTGATGGTGATTGCGACAGTGATGGTGATTGTGATATTAATGAAGATGATTTTGATTACGATGAAAATGATTGTGATAACGAGGATAGTGATTGTGATGTGGATTGTGATGGTGATGGTGATCGTAATGGTGATGGTGATTGTCATGGTAATTGTAGTAATGATTGTGGTTGTGACAGTGATGGCGATTGTGATCATGGTGATTGTGATTAAGATGATAATGATGATAATGATTGTGTTTGTGATGGTGATTGTGATGGTGATTGTGATTGTGATGGTGATTGTGATGGTGATTGTGATGGTGACTGTGATGGTGATTGTGATTGTGATAGTAATGGTGATTGTGATTATGATGATAAAATCAAAATCAAAATCAAAGCATTTATTTCAAGTAGGCCAGTTCCAGGCACTTTTGAATTGTCGAAACAAAGATGAAAATTAAATGTAGCTACAGTCACAGTCACAAGACATCAAAACTGTGAAAGTACTGTAGTTGCCCATTCCCTAGCGTAGATCTCTATGGAGAAGAACGGGCAAGAAACTCCATGGACACTCTTTTAAATCAAAATGTTGTTACAAAATCTTGGTTACATCATTCATGTTAATATGGTATATTATGTGAGAACAATGTAGCAAGATGTGCACGTTAAAAGTGTCCATAGTAAAAACAAAAAATACAATTAAAAAATAAACATTCAAATAAGCCATGGCAACTAAGAGATGACCAGTCGCAACTGACAGCGCCCGTTCACGAACATGACGCATGGATAATGATTGTGAAAACGATGAGGGTGATTGTAATAGTGATTTTGATGGTAATTGTGATGGTGATGGTGATTGTGATGGTGATGATGATTGTGATGGTGATTGTGATAATGATGTTGGTTGCGATAGTGATGGTGATTGTGATAATGATGTTGGTTGTGATAGTGATGGTGGTTGTGATAGTGATGGTGATTGTGATAGTAATAATAAATTGTGATGATTATGAAATTTGGCACATAGATAGTTTATAAACTGGATTTAGGACACTATTTATCCCTTTAGTATAATTCAGTGGGACAGTTACCGAACTTCACGCGGGCGAAGCCGCGGGCAACAGCTAGTATAATATAAATTTGCCCATACAGCCAATTTAGATTTTCGGGAAAACTTGTAAGTACTAAAATTTACCTTAATTTTCAACTTTTTTAATTTTTCAGACTTTTCCCTTTACTTGTTTACAGCACAAGTAAAGGGAAAAGTCTGAAAAATTTAAAAAGTTGAAAATTAAGGTAAATTTTAATACTTACAAGTTTTCCCGAAAATCTAAATTTGCCCATACATTTTTATCGTGTTGACGCAGGACCTTGCTTTTAACCAAAATTGACAATTCTAGGTCAACCGGATACCCTATAGGTTTTGGGTCGAAAACCTATATGGTAGGGTAGTCCCCATTGACCTAGAATCACAAAATTACGAAGACGCGTATTTACGCGCGTCTGCTGAAAAGCAGCGTTGCCCGCCGCGTTCACCGCCGCGGTCAACGCGGCAGTGCGCGCGCAAATACAAACATATGACAGATGACACCGCCGCTGCACACGCCGCCTCTCCGTAAACGGAAAAACGCGCAACGCGCTGCGTGACGCGCCGCACAACACGACGCGCCCGACGCACCGCCTGACGCGCCGCTCAACGCGCCGCCCGATACGCCGCGGAACGCGCCGCGTGTCCAGAAATGAGCACTTAGGAGTAGTATCATGAGCGGATCCAAATACGTAAACCCTGGCTTCCTAAAAATCTTCTAAAACTAAAATACCTTCAACAACATAATGAAATTATTCGCTACGACACCTTAGGCAAGCGGAGATTGACTAGCTGATTGGGTTTAATAGACAGGCGACCCAGAAAATATATACATAACTATAGATAGTCTATGGTGCAAAACAGCTAGGTATGGGTACACTTTGAGCAAACGAATTTACAGTGACGAACGAACGAAGTTTGTCTGCTTTGTTGGTCTAGTGGTCACATACTCTTCTGGAGAGCATGAAATCCTGGGTTTGATTCCTAGGTCGGGTGAAATGTTATTCGATTTTTTCATCAGGAATAATGCGGCAGCAGTCTGTTGTATCAACTTTTGCCTGGTTTGTGGCAGTACGTTCGTTAGTACTTTTAGCATTGCTGGGGAACTATTGGTGTACTCTACTTAAAGTACTACCTTTTTTTCTGCTATGGGAAAACATCATATGACCCCCTCCCGCTGTGGGCGGAGTGAAAGGGAGTGTCAGACTTGTACTGACAAAAACCATAAAAAACCCATCCATGTCCCTTCAAAGTCAAAGTCAAAACATTTATTGCGAACCAAGTGTACAATGTAGTGCTAAGTTATGTTAGTACTTATGACTAAAAAGGCTGCTAAGCCTTTTAAAAGCATTGCAATTTCATATTCGCACGCCCTTATAATTTTAAACTAGCATGCATTAAAATAAAGAAAATTGTGGATCATGGTCTGAATTAAATGATTATTATTATTATTTCTTGTTCTTTCATTTTCTTCTCTCGTAAGAGAGTACAAAAACCCTACCCACGGGCCGGAGCCAAGTTTGTAGGGGGCAGTAGAATTGTGGCTTTTTGGAGCAGATGAAGTGTGTGGGGCGAAATGCGTAAAGTGTTTAAGCTTTGCAAGAGATTTCGGTACGATACCAGTGGAAGAGAGCACTATAGGGACGATGTGGACGGTTTGTGCTTCCCACTGGGTTTTTATTTCTATGGCGAGGTCTTGATATTTACTAAGCTTTTCAGATATTGTAGTTTGAATGATGTGTGAGTTTGGGATAGCTATATCTAGTAGGTAAACTGTTTTGTTAGTTTTGTCATGAAGGGTTATTGGGTAAGGTTCTGGTCTATTGAAATGTATAGTTTTGTCAGTTATTATAGTCCTATCCCAATAGATTTTCTAATTCCTATTTTCTAGTGTTATTTCGGGTTTATATTATAGTAAGGTTTCATCTCACCTCCGTATGGTGTCGGACGTAAAGAATAACACCATCCCATATCTTCCCGTGGGTGTCGTAAGAGGCGACTAAGGGATTTACCAGAGAATGGGCAGCAGCGCTCTCTGTGTCTTGTGCAAGAACCGCACTCACTGCGATCGCCAACCCGCCTGCCAAGCGTGGCGATTATGGCAAAACCCCCCAAATGAATAGCGCATCACAAAAATGGCCCCTAGTGCCCGGCAGCCCGTCTACCCTCGACTACGGCAGCAGTCGAGGCTACGGCGTGGCAAGGGGTGCGAAGAATCTCCGGAAGGGATCCGGCTGCCAATACCGACGACTAGACCTGGCAACATATAACACGCGCACACTCCGGACTGACGAGAAGATAGCGGAACTCGAAGAGGAATTGAGCAGGCTGCGATGGAGTATTGTGGGATTATCTGAAGTCCGAAGAGAGGGGGAGGACACGATAATCCTGAAATCCGGCAACCTGCTCTATTTCTGTGAGGGTGACCGGCAATCCCAGGGTGGTGTTGGGTTTATCGTCCACAAGTCCCTTGTGAACAACGTGGTGAAGATCGAGAGTGTGTCGACCAGGGTGGCGTACCTTATACTCAGAATATCCTCCAGATATTCGCTGAAGGTCATACAGGTCTACGCCCCGACCTCGGCACACCCCGACGACGAAGTGGAGACCATGTATGAGGATATCTCTAAAGCCATGCATGGTTCCAAAACTCACTTCACAGTTGTCATGGGGGACTTCAACGCGAAACTAGGCAAACGAGACGGCGCGGCGATGAGCTGCAGGTGGGGCAATTTGGAGTTCGACGTCGGAATCGCCGGGGTCACCAACTAGCTAGTTTTATGGAGAAGGAGGGCCTCTATATGATGAACTCCTTCTTCAGAAAGCGTGAGCACAGGAAGTGGACCTGGCAGAGCCCCGATGGTGCAACTAGAAATGAGATTGACTTCATCATGTCAACCAAGAAGCAAATGTTCAATGATGTCTCTGTGATCAATTCGGTGAAAACCGGGAGTGATCACCGCATGGTAAGAGGCACATTGAACATCCATATCAAGCTTGAAAGGTATCGACTGATGAAGTCAACGCTCCGTCCAGCACAGATCCAAATCCAAAACCCCGAGAGCTTTCAGCTTGAACTCCACAACCGTTTCGAGTGCCTAAGAAGCTCAGTGGACGAATACAACGATGGGTTCGTGGAAACTGTCCATACGACCGGGTCTAAGTTCTTCAAGGCGCGTCGTACAGATCAGAACAAGAGGCTCTCCGATCACACTCTCAAGCTCATGAAGGAGCGGCTTGAGATGATCCTGCAGCCTTCAGACGAGGCGTGTAAATATCGGCAGCTCAATAGACGGATCTCTAAATCCTTGAAGAGCGACCTCCGCCGCTTTAATACCGAGCGTATTAAAGACGCGATTGAGCGGAATAAGGGCTCCAAGGTATTTGCAAGAGATCTGGCTATTGGGCAGAGCCAGCTCACGAAACTGAAGACCAACGATGGTAGGATCTTATCCGCCAAACCGGAGCTTCTGAGGGAGATCGAGAGCTTCTATGAACAGTTGTACACGTCAACTAGTAAACCCGTCGTAGATCTAGCAAACGACCCAAGAGCTAGACTGACCCGACACTATACCGAAGACATCCCGGACGTCAGCCTGTACGAGATTAGGATGGCTCTGAAGCAGCTCAAAAACAACAAGGCACCGGGTGATGACGGAATTACGGCCGAACTCCTGAAGGCGGGTGGAAAACCGGTACTTAAGGCCCTTCAGAAGCTGTTTAATTCCGTCATACTTGAGGGAAAAACGCCAAAGGCATGGTGAAGGGGTGTGGTGGTACTCTTCTTCAAAAAGGGTGACAATGCCCGGTTGAAGAATTATAGGCCCATCTCACTTCTAAGCCATGTCTACAAGTTGTTTTCTAGAGTCATCACGAATCGTCTCGCGCACAGGTTTGACGATTTCCAGCCACCCGAACAAGCCAGTTTCCGAAAAGGCTATAGCACCGTAGACCACATACATACGCTGCTGCAAGTTATACAGAAGACCGAAGAGTATAACCTGCCTCTCTGTTTAGCGTTTGTGGACTACGAGAAAGCCTTCGATTCGATCGAGACCTGGGCTGTACTGCAGTCTCTCCAACGGTGCCAAATCGACTATCGGTACATCGAGGTGTTGAAGTGTTTGTACAAAAACGCCACCATGTCAGTCCGACTTCAGGACCAAGTCTCGGAACCTATCCTCCTGCAGCGAGGTGTGAGACAGGCAGACGTCATATCTCCGAAACTGTTTACCGCTGCACTGGAGGATGTCTTCAAGGTTCTGGACTGGAGAGGGCTAGGCATCAACGTCAATGGCTAGTACATCACTCACCTTCGGTTTGCCGACGACATAGTGGTCATGGCTGAGACCATGGAAGACCTCAGTACAATGCTCGATGACCTCAGTAGAGCTTCCGGAAGAGTGGGTCTTAAAATGAACATGGACAAAACCAAGGTCATGTTGAATGCCCATGTCACACCCACTCCTATCAAGATCGGAGACTCTACACTCGAAGTTGTAGACGATTATGTGTACCTGGGACAAACGGTCCAGTTAGGTAGGTCTAACTTCGAGAAAGAGGTCAATCGTCGAATCCGACTCGGCAGGGCAGCGTTCGGGAAGTTGCGCGGTATCTTCTCGTCCAACCTACCGCAGTGTCTCAAGACGAAAGTCTATGACCAGTGTGTGTTGCCAGTGATTACATACGGGACCGAAACGTGGTCGCTTACAATGGGCCTCATCAGAAGGCTTAAAGTCACCAAAGGGCAATGGAGAGGGCTATGCTCGGAGTTTCCTTGCGCGATTGAATCAGAAATGAAGACATCCGCAAGAGAACTAAGGTTACCGACGTAGCCCGAAGAATTGCCAAACTTAAGTGGCTGTGGGCAGGGCACATTGCTCGCAGAACGGATGGCCGATGGGGCCGAAAAGTTCTGGAGTGGCGACCGCGAACCGGAAGACGTTGCGTTGGAAGGCCTCCCACTAGGTGGACCGATGACCTGATGAAGGTTGCGGGAATCCGCTGGATGCGAGTCGCACGGGACCGTTCAATGTGGCGACACTTGGGGGAGGCCTAAGTCCAGCAGTGGACGTCTTTCGGCTGAAATGATGATGATGATGATGATGAAGGTTTCATCTCACTAATGAGTTTATATTTGAATGCTAAATGTTGGTGTACGTATTTAATAATAGAGGCAACTTGGTCATGTCGATGCTTATAGTCAGTCTGCGCAAGTGATTTACAAGCTCCTGTAATATGTTGTATGGTCTCAGAGGCAGTGTTGCAATGTCTGCAAAAGTCAGTCGGCTGATGAGGGTTAAGTAGAAATTTCCTGTAATTACGAGTAGCTATTATTTGGTCCTGGATCGCCAGCATAAATCCTTCCGTCTCGGGAAATAGCTCGCCTCGTTTGAGTCATTCGTTCGACTTAGCTTTGTCGACGTGTGGCTGGCTCAGGTAGGCTCGGTGTCTCCCGTGGAGGGCCTTGGCAGACCATACGGCAATTTTTTCTTGTATGGTTATCTGTAGTTCATTAATTTGAGTGTTTCTATTGTGTAGATTAAGTGGCGTTAGTTTCGTATCGTTTTCGGTTACATGTTTGTGTGGTGATGAATTTTCGGATTTGTTATGAAAGTACGCTCTGAGTGAACGTATTTGTTTGTTGTGTAAGTTGTGTATGTCTATCAGGCCTCTTCCTCCTTCTTCGTTTTTTAATGTTACAGCACCATGCTGAGATAGGGGCCTTTTGGCCTTGTACAGGACTAGAATTATTTTTTTGTTTTTTTGTTTTCTGTTTATTAATTATTTTGTTATTAGTGTACTGATAATTTCACCACTTTTTTATTTTAAGTGTATTGTCCTGTACGGGCTAATAAATGCTTTTTCTTTTCTTTTCTTCCTCCTTCTTGGCGTGGCAGAGTAAATCGCTGTATGCTTGATTTTGGATGGTGTTTTCTGTGTTTGGTAATATCAGAAAATTGTTGAGTTGTGTCAGCTAATACAAAAAGTGCGTTTTTGTCAGGTGCATATAACTTAATATCATCCATGTACATGGGGTGTGTAAGCGTATAATGTGTGGTAATGTTTGTTAGTGTGGATCCAGCGTCTGTTTTATCTAGGAGGTGTGAGAGTAGATTCAGTGTCATACAAAACCACAACGGGCTTAGAGCATCTCCTTGGGAAATTCCACGTTTTATGTGGATTGGTTCAGTAGCTACAGTTGAGGAGGAGGAATTAATTTTTAGAACGGTTTGCCAATTCTGCATGGGAATTTCTAAGATTTTTTTTAGTGTTGGGTGAATTTTATATAGACTCAAGGTGTTCAATAACCAGCTGTGCGGAACTGAGTCGAAAGCCTTTTGGTAATCAATGAACATTGTGTGAATATCTGTCTTACTTTTAACTGCGTTGTTCATAGTAACTGCATCGATAGTTAATTGTTCTTTGCATCCTTGGCTATTTTTACGGCATCCCTTTTGTTGTTCTGACAATATATTGTTTTTGGTTAAATGCTCTTAAACAACCTCACTTAAACAGGCTGTTAAAATTTTGTAAATAGTTTGCAGACATGTAATCAGTCGGTATTTCGCTGGGTTTATGGTATCATTAATGTCCTTGGGTATCATATAACCGTGCGTGCGTGTTACGCCGTGTGTAATGTATGATGGCAGTAAATGTGGTGAATGGATGAATGTGTTTAAGTGGTTATGTAAGAAAGGATGTATGCTCGAGAGTTTCTTAAACCATTAATTGTGAATGTTGTCAGTACCAGGCGATTTCCAATTGTGTGTGCGTTTGATGACGTCTATAAATGTTCCTATTGGTATGAATTCAAATTCCATTTCTGGGATTTCTGGTGTTACTTCGTTGATCCAGTCAGCTTGATGATTATGATTTACTGGGTTTTCCCATATGTTAGCCCAGCGTAGTGTTTCGGATGTAGGTGTCTCTAGGCTTTGGTTAGTGGTGTCTCTATTATTTGTAGTAAGATTTCTATAAAATATTTTTTCATTCTTTATAAATTTTGTGTTTTGCACTTTGCGGTTCGTGCATTTTAAATATCTTTTGAGTCAACTGGAAGCTGTGTTTTGTTTTTGTTTTAGAGTGTCTAAAAAGTGTATTAATTGGAGTCTTCGTATTGAGCATGTACCTGATATTTTTTCTTAGTGTAATATAACTTGTTGTAGGAGTGTTGGTGGTCGTATAAGAAATGTTAATATTTGTGTGTTGAGTACTAAGTGAGTATCTGTTCTCATCAGGTTGTTGTAAGTTGTTATTTATGTTTTCTGTATTTTGTGTGTTGGTATTGTTATTTCTTAATTCTGAAGCTACTTGGTTTGTTATTTCTTCTAGTCATGTATTTGCTTTATTTATTTATTTATTTATGATTGCTCTTACTTGATCTGATAATGTTTGCTCAGCTAAATGTGCTAGTTCTGGATATATATGAATAAATTCCTCATGCAAATAGTTTTCTATAGGCTGTATTATTTGTTTCTAGTCGTGTAGTAGTTTAATATATTCTGATTACTGCCTCATTATATTCGTTCGTTCATTTCATACGCTGACCGGGTTGTGTGTTAATTGGTGTCTTTGATTGTGTGGAGTGTTGCTGTATTTGAGTATGGACTGTTTGTAATTCGGCTCTGACTTCCTCATACATCTGATCTATTGTTTCTTGTGGTAATAATTTATTTTGAACAATGGCTCTTCGTTGGTCGCCTATTCTTTGTCGGCCTACTTGCATATCTGGGTATTTTTAAAAAAAAAATAGTATGTAGCGATGGTAGATATGCATTTTTATCGGTTTCCATATGATTGAGATAAAGATATTATGTGCGTAGGATGAATTTATTAATATCAATGCTCCATTTCCTACGACTTGTTGCAGTTCTAGCGGCGGGTACAGTATCGTCGACAAAATTTGTCTCCTGTACAACATCCACTGACTGTACGCTGATTGATGATGGCGTCGGTGTGACGCGAAAAGATTGTAATGATGGAAAAAGTGATGATGGAGATGACGAAGACAATTGTGATGTTTCGTCATCTATTTGAGGCAAACTTGCCTGAAGTATTTTTTTTGTTTTTGTCCTAGTATTCATGTTGTTCCCACGAGAAGCTAGGGATTTAAAAAGTCGACCACAGCAGAGCCCTGCGTTCACTGTGGCAAGAGTGAATAAAACTGGAGGTCCCCTATTATCCAGAGTTGGCACACTAGCGACTAACCTGTGCCCTAGCCATGCAGCCCTCGGCATGTACGACCTTGGCTTGGATTGTATCTCTCTTAGTCTGGCCCCTCACCATAAAGCTATCTCGGCAAAGTAAACCCTACCGGCACAGACCTAGGGCTCAAAAGAGCACGCAAGCCCTGCCACGTCATCAACTTAGAGATACAGCGGTGGGGTTATTATTATTATTATTAATCATTGTTATTACGTAATATTTTATTTTAAATTAGTACAATTCAATAGCGAAAATAATACCTAGTTATGTCAAAAATTAAATGTCATTATTAGTGAATTTAATACAATTATTCAGGAACTAGCTGACCCGCGCAACTTCGTCTGCGTCACATGAGAGAGAGAGAAGGTAGTGTGAACCTTAAGAGGGCTGTTACATTTTTTTCGCAAATTTTTGATTTTTACTTCCTGGATCAAATTTTTTCGACCGACCTACACGACTCGATAATAATATTGATCTCCGGACGATTGTCGATTGTTATTGACGAAAATTAGAGACGAGACTGACATGAGACTGAGGTGCGAGCTGAATTGACGCAGAATTATAGTTCTCCAATTTTATTTATTGTAATTTTGTCTTATTATAATGACAAACAAAAACTAATAAAACGTATTCGTTGTAGATCGAAGTTCTAAATCATATTAATTTATTTGATAAAATTGAGTTTATTTGGAATATAATGGACGCTGAAAATGCATACATTTTAGATCAATATTGCTTTTGAATATCGTTTTTTTTTTTGCGTCGATTCAATTTTTATTTCAATATTCTAATCAATCTACAACCTTGAGGACTATATGACCAGTACATACATATATTTTATTAGATTTTTTCGTGTTACCAGTTTGATACAAATGGCAGGAGAAAACCTAATGTTTAACGTTTGCTTGAAATTGACTGTCGGAAAATTGCTATTTCTCGTAATATTAACTATTATAACAAAATTCTAATCAATCTACGAACTAAAACAAAGCCAGATTTATGATTCTTCATTGAAATATTATGCCATTATCTTTATATAACAAATATCGAGGACATGGAAAAGTACGTATTTTTGGTCAAACGCCCAAAATATGTGAGCGCGCCCTTAAAAGATAGACATTATGCTATCGCGGATTTTTTTTTAACTTTTTAAGAGAAACAATATTCCCTCAAACTTGATTGTTGCGTAACTTTAACCCTTCACCCGGAAGCTCTCAAAAGAAATAAATTTTCCCTTTTTTTGCAACATTTATCATTGATACTCCGCTCTTACATTAGTGTATATCGGACTTCTCTCTCTCGTGGACAAACAAAAAAAATACGCGCTGAATTGTGAACTGCCTCCTATTGTTTCGTCGGTTAAAAACTAAACTTGAGGCAACTGACACGTGCGAGGGGTCGGAAAATCTTATCACCGCGATTCAGAAGAAAATGGAGTAAAATGAGCAACGCCATCTATCGACCAAGATGTTAAACTACTATAATATAATGCATGGATATCATGTGTAAATTTTAAACACATTTTTAGTCATTAGTACCATTTTAGTTCAATAGATGTCGCTGCATCTTACATTTGATGATTAGTTCTTCTTGAACACTTTAAATTCATATATCTTTTGATAGAATCAACCAATTACGATGAAACAAAAACTTAATAATACCCCAAGATACGCACTTTTTTGTGTATAAAAGTTATCTACACTGGTTGCGTAAATTTTACGTGATGCTTGATCATCAAACCAGACAAACAGATAAACAGACAAAAATTCCAAAAATGCTGGGAATGAGTTCTGTTGGTTATCCTTTAACACCCTGGCAATTTTTTTTTCCAAATATTTTCGATGTACAAAAACGATTTTTCTACAGATTTATTATATGTATAGATATCAATGTCATCCTTTTCAGGTAGTACATATTTTAATTTTATATTTAGTTAAATAGGGTAGACCCAATCTTACTGTTTGAATAGGACAGATCGCCACTTTTGTACATGAGAGAAAATCGTTATTCTTAACCCTTTGTGTGCCAGAGCCACGGTTTCTCTGTCGAACAGCCCCGCAGCCCCGACTATAGGTACTACCTACCGCCTGAAAGCAGGCCTGATGTTATTATACTATATAAAGCTCGATTACCACTGACTGACTGACTCACTCACTGACAGAATTGTTCTCCCAGATGGTGGATGGGGAGGGGGGTATATTTTGACAGATTCGTAAGCAAGTAACTCCCGTGAGTATGGGAAAAGTGCCAAACCTCCCCTTTTCACCCCCCTTCCTCCCCCTCCCTATCGTATCTCGGAAACAAAGAGACCCGTATTTTTCGATTTTTACGGATTCGTATAGAGGAGGCTCGGAGAAGTAAAAACCAGTTTTCAAAATTGACCCCTTTTTCCCCCTTCTCCCCCCTTTAGGCGGATCTCGGAAGTTGAGAGACTTGGAACATTTTTTTTTTTCAGAGTCGTAAGAAGGGGCTTAGAGTTAGTCAAAATCATTTTTCAAAATTCCCCACTCTCCCCCCTTTCAACCCTCCCCCCATCGTATCTCGGAAACTAGGGCACGTAGCGGCTTTTTGATTTTTGGTATACTTATTATTGAGGGGCGTTGAAATTTGTACACCCTTTCCGCCCCTCCCCAACCTCTCCTAAAATTGAAAGGGCTGTAACTTCGTAACGGTTACAGATAGCCATTGGGAGTTTGAACAAATATGTTCGGTGGTGGTAGGTCCTGAGTGGAGCGAACCTGCGAGACCGAGTGGAGCGAAGGGGGGAGGTGGCGAGCGAAGCGAGCCGGCGACTTCCGCAGCGTAACGAAGGTTGAGTGGGTGAAGCGTAACTCAGGCCGACGACAAGCAAACTTTAGGGTAGTGTTTTTTTTTATGGGACAGTTTTTAAATACGGTTTTTTACTTTAATTTCATTTTTTTTTTTACTTATTATTTTTTTTTAAATTTGTTTTTGAATGTTTTGGGGGTTCTTATGGGTTTTAAAGATTTTATAAAATTTACAAAATGTTTTAAGGACTCTTAATGGATTTTCCAATTCGTTTAAGGCGCTACCGAGCAAACGATACGTAATTCCAAAATAATTGCATTCGCTTGATCCCTTACTGCATCGTTATTACTTATCTTTCAGTTATGCAATTAATATGTAAGATATTTAAGGATTCACTCAATACATCATACGCTTTAGAAACACGATTACTTTTAGTTTCCTCGATAGAAAAAAAATCCAAAGTAATCTCTAAAAAACAAAATAAACCCTAAGTACGGCGTAAATACTTCACGGAAGATCATCAGATTTTGAATAATAACAAAACTATATGTTTTCTATAACGTATACGTTTTACATTTTCGAAATGTGTCTTTGTTTGAATATTATGAAGGAAATACCTAAATTAGCGTGCGTGCCGCCCGTTCTAACCAGAGCCGCCACGCTTCCCCCCTATCCGCTTTAGTCCTGCTTCGGCTGTTGGACGGGGAGCTTGTGTCGCTTGTTGATTTTTGCGGCGCGCCATAGAAACATAATTTATTAAATTTCGACTTTCGGACCGCGATCGTAACAACAACAACGTGACGACTGTACTATTTTTGCAATAAATACATTGCTCTTTGACCACTACGTAAGTTTGTCGCTAAGTCACTGGACAAGCAATGTAAAAATCACAAAACGATACTTCATTAGGCGGATACTTCGCGTAGTACAGCCGCTTCTTCTTGCGACTAGTTAGGGATGTGCGTGTGGAGATCCACTGACGTAGGCTGTCGACAATATCGACTGACGAATGAAATATTGCTATTTTAGTCGATTTTTTAATTTGTCAACCGTTTTAACCCGGTTGGAATATCGATTTGTAATAATGTTTTTACGTATTTTGATTATTTTACAGCATAGTAGAGAATCGCGTAACCAACTTTCGTAAAGTAAGTTAATTAAATTTGAGGTTAAATCGGTGGAGTGTTTTTGGCTTTGAATTATCGTATATTATGCCTTATCCTCGTGCTACTAACTACTGTTTCAATAGGCCATGACAGCCTAAACCAGCGGTCGGCAACCTTTTGGCAGGCAAGGGCCACAAGGTGGCAAAATAAACTAAAGGCGGGCAGCACTTGTGATATTAACTCTAGAAGCCCAATATACCTACGTATCATATCCCATAGAAAAAATGAAAAGCGCTTGTTGAGGTTGCACTTATCGCGGGCTCGAACTCACTGTTGCGCGTGCCCAAAAAGCACGCTGTCTCACCTGGCATCGTGCCCGACAGAATGAGCTCAGTGAGATGCAAGATAATTCATAGTAAAAGGTGCCTAAAAAATACGAAAAGAACTTTGAAAAATCGAGTTTTATGAAAAAAACCAGGGCATACATCAAGTACAAATCAAATTGATTGAATTCTTCGATAATTGTGCTTTGTCAGTACCGACTTGTTTTGGAAATTTGACACATCTTTTATTACTAATTTACGCCCAAAGTTGCGTTAAAATTGGCAATAAAAAGTAAAACGAATCTTTGGTAGCTCGTAACTCTTTAAGGCGAATGCTTCAGGGTAGCCCGCGAAATTCAAATTTTCTTACGTTTTTTGCAATTTGCAGGCCAGTGCTAGGTTGTATGTTGATTAAAATATTATTCGCGGTTGTAAGACGTATGTAGATACAGAATTATATTCATCAAAATCATCAATACAACCCTCAAAGTTCATAAAGGTGGAAAAATTACTTTTCCAAGGTCAAAATCATTCTTGCACCTTTATGAACTTGGAGGGTTGTATTGATGATTTTGATGATTATAATTCTGTAACTACATACGTCTTACAGTCGCAAACAAACAATTTTAATCAACATACAACCTAGCACTGGCCTGCGAATTGCAAAAAAAGTAAGAAAATTTAAAATTTCGCGGGTTACCCTGGAGCATCAGCCTTAATGGCTTTTTATTTTACTATTCTGTTTCCTGTTGTGCTGTTCTGTGTTGTGTGTGTGTAAAATTATTATTGAGACAAAACGATATCATGTATAACTTTGGAGTTTGTATGTACAGTGTCCAACGGTGGAGTAATTCCCTCCCGAAATTTCTATGGAAAAAATATAGACTACCTTAAGGCTGGATTCACACTATACGGTCGATTGTGGTTTGTTCATGCATTTATTTTATTTTGATAATTATAACTTATTTACAAAACTTTTACGGGCCGCAAGTGAGACGGCGGCGGGTTGCCGACCGCTGGCTTAAACCAACGTAACCGGATATTTTATTGTTTTAATTTACTTATTAATATATTTTTTAGCTACATATTGTTTATTTTTATTATAATATTATATTCCGGACATTATTTTTTATTTAATTATTTTCAGGATCCCAAAAAAATAATTGTACAAAAATAAATGGAAGATTCGATATCTTTCCGATTTAGTCAATCACTAGCGTACAGTGCTTTTGCGGGTGTGCCTTACGCACACATACGTGGAGCACATAGAATACCTAAAATCTATTAGCGCCAGAAGCTCGGCCCGCTCTTAAGGATTCTTATGGATTCTCAAAATTTTATAAGGGTAAGGAATACTTCTCAAGAACACGACGACACGCGAGCTGCGCGCAGCTCGCGCACCCACGCAAATACTAGTTATACTATATAAAGCTCGATTACCACTCACTCACTGACTCACTGACAGAATTGTTCTCCCTGATGGTGGATGGGGAGGTGGGTATATTTTGACAGATTCGTAAACAAGTAACTCCCGCAAGTATGGGAAAAGTGCCAAACCTCCCCTTTTCGCCCCCCTTCCTCCCCCTCCCTATCGTATCTCGGAAACAAAGAGACTTGAAACATATTTTTTTTCAAATTCGTATAGAAGAGGCTCGGGAAAGTAAAAACCAGTTTTCAAAATTGACCCCTTTTACCCCCTTTTCCCCCCTTTAGGCGGATCTCGGAAGTTGAGAGACTTGGAACATTTTTTTTTTCAGATTCGTAAGAAGGGGCCTAGAGTTAGTCAAAATCATTTTTCAAAACTCCCCACTCTCCCCCCCCCCCCCTCTTCACCCCATTTTTTACTACTGAAAAATCTTTTGATTCGTACCTAAAACTATTGACGACGTTGAAATTAAAAAATTGTATACCATTTCCTCCCCTCCCTAACCTCCCCTAAAATTGAAAGGGCTGTAACTTCATAACGGTTAGAGATAGCCATTGGGTGGTTGAACAAATATTATAGTAGGCGTCAAAACCTGTCCGGTGGTGGCAGGTTCTGAGTGGAGCGAACCTGCGAGACCGAGTGGAGCGAAGGGGGGAGGTGGCGAGCGAAGCGAGCCGGCGACCTCCGCAGCGTAACGAAGGTTGAGTGGGTGAAGCGTAACTCAGGGGCGACGACAAGCAAACTTTAGGGTAGTGTTTTTTTTACGGGACTGAGTTTTTAAATACGGTTTTTCACAATTTTTTTAATTGGTTTTTAGAATGTTTTAGGGGTTCTTAAGGGTTTTCATACTGATATAGGGGTAGTTGTAACGGATTTTCCAATTATTTTAAGGATTCCTATGGATTCTCAAATTTTTATGATGGTAAGGAATACTTCTCAAGCACACGACAACACGCGAGCTGCGCGCAGCTCGCGCACCCAAGCAAATACTAGTTATACTATATAAAGCTCGATTACCACTCACTCACTGACTCACTGACAGAATTGTTCTCCCAGATGGTGGATGGGGAGGTGGGTATATTTTGACAGATTCGTAAACAAGTAACTCCCGCGAGTATGGGAAAAGTGCCAAACCTCCCCTTTTCGCCCCCCTTCCTCCCCCTCCCTATCGTATCTCGGAAACAAAGAGACTTGGAACATTTTTTTTTCAGATTCGTATAGAGGAGGCTTGGAAAAGTAAAAACCAGATTTCAAAATTGACCCCTTTTCCCCCCTTCTCCCCCCTTTAGGCGGATCTCGGAAGTTGAGAGACTTGGAACATTTTTTTTTTCAGATTCGTAAGAAGGGGCCTAGAGTTAGTCAAAATCATTTTTCAAAACTCCCCACTCTCCCCCCCTTCACCCCTCCCCCCATCGTATCTCGGAAACTAGGACACGTAGCGGCTTTTTGATTTTTACTATAAATTATTATTGAGGAGCGTTTAAATTTGTATATAGAGGGTATCCTCCTCTCCCCAACCTCCCCTAAAATAAAAGGGCTATAACTTCGTAACGGTCAGAGATAGCCATTGGGTGTTTGAACAAATATTATAGTTGGCGCCGAAACCTGTCTGGTGGTAGGTAGGTCCTGAGTGGAGCGAACCTGCGAGACTGAGTGGAGCGAAGGGGGGAGGTGGCGAGCGAAGCGAGCCGGCGACCTCCTTAGCGTAACGAAGGTTGAGTGGGTGAAGCGTAACTCAGCTTTTAACGTTTCTAATGAATTCTTTTTTTTTATTAAATTAGGTTTTAGAATGTTTTAGGGGTTCTTAAGGGTTTTCCTACTGATTTAGGGGTAGTTGTAACGGATTTTCCAATTCGTTTAAGGATTCTTACGGATTCTCAAAATTTTATAAGGGTAAGAAATACTCAAGAACACGACGACACGCGAGCTGCGCGCAGCTCGCGCACCCACGCAAATACTAGTAATAAGTATAAAAACGGGGTGTAAACAACCTCATCACGAAGCCGTCAACCAAACATTCTGTACATCAAACTAAGTAACTTTACGCAAAAATTATTGCAGGGGAAACGACTTTCTATTTGGGGTGAAAAATCATGTTTATGTATGGTAGAACCTTTCTGTGGGTAGAACTCAATGTAACGCACTCAAAACATTGTGCTGGTGGATGGATTGAATAGAACGGGGGTCGTGGAGGTGTTTAAAGTAAAAATCTTACTTCAAAAAATTCTATTAAGAAAAAACTTGTCAAAAAGTTGGAACTTTGACCCTAATATCTCCGTAACTTCGTTAAGACTACCTAACTCCGTAGGTTCCCAGGTATGGTGTAGAACAAAAAAAATATCGCTATGACGAGGAGAACAATTGCCTTTCGGCTTCGTTAAGAGGTGTTTTACACCCTTTAGAGTAGCGTTTTTGATTATGCTTACCCTATCATCTAGAACCAATCATTATTGTTAACTGACACTCATGTGTACGCGAAAAGAGGCTAGCGAAATTGTACATCTGTAAGCTATATGTACGAACTTAGAGCTTACAGGTGTACAATTTCGCTAGCTATATGTGCATGCTAATACGGACGCAGATTCGGACGAGCCGCACCACGTTTCAGAAATCCTCTCTACGTTTGTACATTTTATATAATCCATCACATTCACACCGCAGGCACGCAGCAATGTACTTTTTTTCTGAAACGCGATGGGCTGTGCCTCAAGCAGCTTAAATATGCGTTATGTTATGGATCGTTTACATACCCTTGGCGAATGAGAGGTTTTCCTTTTGAGGTTTTAAAAAAAAACTTAAGTTTCCAAGAGCTCTATAGATGGCGTTGAACTTACTATGATAGTTGGTGCCAAAGCCAAAACGCTTGAAAAAAAAAACATTGTGTCACGTCACTTAGTCTCGTTGACTGACACTTTCATTTGCTTAACCTTCCGAATATAACCTACATTTCTCGCGCTTTGTTAAAATCAGTTTTTTTAGGTTCCGTTCCTTGCATTATCATACTTACTCCTAGCGCCATCTATTCAGCGACTAGGGAAGAGCTAAAAAGAAAATCCCTCATTGTTTTCTAACCATCGTTCATCAGTGTTTTTCCTTATCATGATAAGGAAAAGAAAAGAAAGAAAAAACAAAAATTAGGTATCGAATCCCATGGGATTCGATACCTAATTTTTGTTTTTCTGTCGTAGAATTAGAGGATATCATACATTAGCGTCTATTTTGTGTAAGTACCTGCTTCGGACGGTTTTTACGGCGAAGCAAAAAGAGAGAAGAATATTTTTCACCGGTATGTTTGTATTCATCTGTTTCCTCAACTTCTAAACTACTTATTGTTATTTGACAAATGAGGTAGCGTTGGAAGCGTCTTGATTGTCCACTGGTTATGGATTATGTGTCGTCGCTTTCATATGTCGACCTCTAGTCGAGTCGAGTCTTGGTCGTATTCTATCTACCCCGACAAAACAATACATTTGAACAGTAGTAGCGCTTTACGGTATAGTGTGTCTATTATAAACCTTATGAAGTATAATTAGTGGTCTGAATGATGGTAAAATCGGATCAAAAGCGATACCACAACATGATCACATAGACAGACATTAAAAGAGACTTTTATTTAGTAAAACGGGGCTATTTGGGACGATCCAGAATTTCGAACAAAATTATCGATAACTGTCGGTTGGTGTATGGTAGAAGATATTTTACAAACTCTAGCAACACTCTGATTGGCTGAGAAATTCCTGATGGAAAAATATTATAACATTTTGGTATATATGGTACCAAATAACCCCCAGAAACCCAAAATAGCCCCGTTTTACTGTACAGATAAAGTAGACTTAACTGAAACGGAGCTAGTGGATTTTGATAACTTAATTTTAGCTGCAGCCTACCCATAACCCGGGGTTGCGGGACTGTTCGAAAGAGATACCGTGGCCCCGGAACACAAAGGGCGATGAAGGAACATGGATGGGTTTTTCAGTAAAAGTCTGACACTCCCTCCTGCTCCGCCCAGAGCGGGAGTAGTTATTTGATGATTTCCCATCAGAAAAAAAAAAAAAAAGCCTACCCATAACATCTCAGTTAATTGAGTAGCATTTCAACCAAACTTTACAGACGAATACCGAAGTTCTAAAAAAATACCTTCATCTCCAGCAAAAATACTCACTAATGAGTTTGATGGTTATTATGAGACTGACGAGCCAACTTCAAACTTCAGCTGTCCTTAAGTATAGAACCTGAGGCGAATAGAATGTTTTGCCGCTGTTTTTACGATTATACATCGCTGCGACGACGGCTACGGAATAAATTAGCATCTTTTCCCTATAATTAAGCACTTTATGTATGTATAGGTATATAGTCCCTGTATTTACGTTACAAAACACGCAGTGGTTTTTTTTTAACAAACAATGCTTTAACGATATAGCTACAGTATATCGATTTTTATGATTCAGTGAGCTTATTCTGTAATATAACGGGTGTTTTTTAGGGTTCCGTATATCAAAAGGAAAAAAGAACCCTCATAGGAACACTTTGTTGTCCATCAGTCTGCCTTTTTCACTGATCCAATTGACTTATTCAAAAAAAAAACTTATTTTTTTAAATGTAATTTAAATCTTTATCAAAAAAAAATCTAGTAAATAAATACCTACTCAATTGGAGCAGTGAAATTTGACGCGAACATTTCACTGTATATTTGTGGACCGTCGGATTCCAGCAAATTAAATGATTGATTCGTGTATTTCCATGGGACAGTCTGTATCGGTAGCCATCAACTTATGTGAATAAAGAGTAATTATAAAAAAATGAAAAACAAAACTAAAAAGCAAAAAACAAGCACATTAGGGAAGTCCCGACAGCTACCCTCCGAGAGGGGTCGAGTGCACGACGTGAGCTCAAGAAACGAATGCGAAAAAAAAAATTCTTTGTCGCAGGAACAAGACAAAATGACAAAAAAATAATAATAAACGCCGATCCTGGATCCTGCTTCCTGGTCGACTTATTTCCAAAATCCAAGAACCAGTTAAAAGTTATAGGTATGCACAAGGGAGAAGAATGGAATAAAACAAGCGAGTGTCGCTATGTAGCGTTCCACAGCAATAGGGCAAAAATGAAGTCTGGATAGCACAAAGCCTTTTTCATTCGGGGTTCGATTAAAAATTGGAGTGATGGAGCATTCTGCGCACCGCTAAATAACTAGGGATGGAACGCCCTGTACATGTAATCCAGGGATAAAAAAATGCACATAATCGTTGGATCCCATAATGGCATTTTGATTCTAATTGCAAAGTTTCTAAAAAAATACATTTTTATAGGCACAGTAGGCGAGACTATGACGCTGAATGCTTTACTGGCATCGACACCGGAGTGTAATTTATTTGCCTAGAGATGGGTAGACGTGTGTAATAGTGTGTATGTCGTCGATGTTTGTGTTTCTGTGAGAGGATGAACGAATGCTGATTTTTTCTTGTGCTTGTTCTGTAAGAGGACGCATGAAATATTACCTTTTCTTGTATTTTATTTAATAATTTTATAAATTCTTTATTGTTAATTGGTTTTCTAAGATTCTGTGTTTTGTCTGTGCAATCATCATCATCATATCAGCCTGGAATCAGGCGCTCGTTCCCAACCATAAAAGCTGCGACAGAGTCGTCCGGAATACCCGGGCCGGCATCACCACCACCACCACCACCACCACCAACACCTTTGTCTTGGACATGTTCATTCTTAGGCCAACTTGTAGGGAAGCATCAAAAAGTTGTTTCAGCATGCATTGAAGGTCTTCCAGGGATTCGGCGAACAACACGAGATCATCCGCAAACCGAAGGTGTGACAAGTACACACCATTGATGTTTACACCACTTTCAAATCGGCGCGGTAAGTTCATCCAATCTGACCTGCATTGTTGCCGCATCGTACAACTCCCTGAGTACGTCTACATACCGACTGTCGAGTGGCCGATTGTATTATGCACTCTTCTCCATCATCCGCTTTACGGTATGAATGTGATCAATCGTGGAGAAACCACTTCGGAAACCGGCTTGTTCAACGGGTTGGCATTCATCTAGTAGGCGGGTGAGACGATTACAGATGGTTTTGGCAAACAATTTATAAATTTGAGAAAGGAGAGATATAGGACGGTAGTTGCTGAGGTTTGAATGGTCTCCTTTCTTATGTAACGAGAACTTGTAGTACGGGTTGACTACCAACACGCAGTAGTTCCACCGTAATACCGTCCTCACCAGGTGTTTTGTCACTCTGCATTTGTTATAGTGCCTTTGTTTGTGCAATAGTTTTGATTTATCTGCTATTTATTTGCATTTTTTACAAATTAATAAACTATAACAGAGTTGCAAAAAATGTGAGCAGATTTCGTTTCGATGATTTTTTAAATTTTGTGCCTACTTGTCTTAAAACGTTCAAAATCTGCAAGACCTTGCAACCAGAGTGTGTGAGACTAACCTGTTTTCAACCAAGATGGCAGACGAAGCGATAGCAAAAGCTAACTTGCTGTATCTGTTGTTCCAAGTTTGTAAACACATGACAGTGTTCACAGAGTGCCTTTTCGGCTAACTAAAGTTCTATCAGCATTGATAAGCTTTAATAATTGAAATGGAGGTCAGTTATGAAACTTCATGCCTACCTAAATTATCTATTAGTACTCTTTATCCACGATGAGTTCGGTGGTGAAATTCGAGCTCGTGACTAAATAATAATAGCTGCTCGGGTCGATTTTAAGGTTAAGCCACGATGCCTAGGTTCGTCCGTGGATGGGTGACCACTAATTACGTACCGAGTTTCCTCGCTATCTCGGAAAGAACGTTAACACGTGGGTCTCGGCTATCATTTGTAGATCTTTGACAGTACTTAAGGTAGTCAGTGGCCCGATAGTCTGACAACCAGTTTTACCAAAGGGTAGAATTACCCAGTACTAACTGGGTTGTGAAGGTCAGATAAAATCCATGTAATATACTGGTATTCAGCTGCATCCGGTTACACTGGAAGTTGACCCCAACATAGTTAGGAAACGGATAGGCAGATGATAACTGTTTAAATCCATTATTGCCAGAAGGGCTTTAATCGATTTCCAGGGTTAAGCAACGGTTACCGGGGTCCGTGGAAGGGTGACTGTTCATTATTCATAACGAGACACTCCCGTGTCTCAGAAGGAATGTTAGACGGTCGACCCTGGTAGTAATTTGTAGAAAGTCTGTCAACCAGTTTTACGAAGGGGTATCTAATTACCATCTAGATTGTGAAGGTCAGATAGGCTCCATGGTTGATTCCATGTACAGTCGCCAGCACATCAAGTTACCGCACTGTCAAATTTATCCAAATGATTTTAAACCATAAAAATTTAATGGTTAAGTTCAAAATCGAATGAGAAAATTTGACATTGTCCAATGTAAAATAGTATGTCGGCTTCTTGTAATCCTGTCTAACAGAAATCAGCTTCATTCGGTAGACAAGAAGCTGACATAAGTAGTTTGGGGAAAAGGTGAGTTGCGAGCTGGCCAATTAAATTCAAGCATTGGAACCAAAATGCAAACAAAATCAAGAAACGGTATTTCATTGCAAGCAGGGATCGTTCCTACTGATGTAAAGGTGTAATAAGTATTTTAGTAGGCAGGTAGCTGTTGGTTACTTTAAACTAAACTAGCTGATGCCCGCGGCTTTGGCCGTCCGCAAATTATATACTAAAACCTTCCTCTTGAAACACTATATCTATTAAAAAAACCCGCATCAAAATTCGTTGCGTAGTTTTAAAGATCTAATCATGCTTATGGACAGGCACCCAGACACGGCGGAGGACTTTGTTTTATAATATGTAGTGATAAAACTTCATTGAATTAAGTTTGGCCCCTGCTTCCCTATCTTCAAACCAAACATTGAATTGCGTAAAGCTACCGAAAAGCTTAGGTACGTAAATCTATACTTAATATTATAAAGCTGAAGAGTTTGTTTGTTTGTTTGTTTGTTTGTTTGAACGCGCTAATCTCAGGGACTACTGGTTGGAATTGGAAAATTCTTTTAGTGTTGGATAGTCCATTTCTTGAGGAAGGCTATAGGCTATATAATATCACGCTACGACCAACAGGTGCTGAGCAGCGAGGGTGAAACCGCGGGGAACAGCTATAAGCTATATTATGTGACGCAGACGAAGTTGCGCAGGTCAGCTAGTTCTGCATAAAGTTGTTGTATAAATACCAAACGCTTTGAACACAATGGCCACTAGATAGCCCAAAGACTACAATATATAACTGAGGTAGCCACTAGACTTGGCCCTCTGTATTCAATCGACGGTAATTGCAACTTCACCGCCATCTCTCTTCAAACCAGTTATGTTGATACTCGGAAAGGAACTGCCGAAAGACAGTTTGTACAAACTCTCAACCAACACCCATACCGAATTTCTAACGCCATCTTTGGGACGTAGAGAACACTATTTATCAAGCCTGCGTGGTGTTACTCGTAGCTCATCAAGGACGAAGGACGTCTTCAATTCTTCTTCAATTGTTTCATAGATGGCGCTTTGTTATAGAAAGCAATTTTTTTTTCAGGATTTAAATTACTGTAGTACTAGTTAGGTAATAGCTTTTCAATACACTTCCTCAAAAACTGGTCCTTAACGCACTACGATTAGGTACAACATGCAATGTATTTCACACGCGTGCGATTTTTTCCACTTTCTCCGACCCTGTGCGGGAATGAAAATTGCCACAGATAACTATACCTATTACTTAGTCCAAATTGGTTCAATGCCTATAGTCTGAGGTGAATGTTTTTTTTTTAATTTTTGCAAAGCACTACGCGTCTTTACGGCATAAATATTTTTTGGATATTCAAATTGTGCTTATAAATAGAATATCATAGATAAACATGGTTATTTAAAACTAATAGTTACTTTTATACACAAATTAACATTTATTTGTGTTCTGAATTCAAAAATATAAAATAAATCTATTTTTTTTATATTAGGCTGTTTAACGGCTTCATACCATTGCCTCTCTTTCAACCTGGCGAGACCAAAGCGCGAAAAAAAAAAGAAAATTTAAATCATAGTTTCATAGTTAGTGACAAAAATATTATTCGTTAGGTATTTTATTTTATTTCTTCAAAAGTGTATTGAAAAACGTCGTTTGATACACGTGGACATTTGTTATTGCATTTCTCGGCTCAAAAACACCCTCGCCTACGGCTCGGGTGTTATAATTCCGCCTCGGTTGCAATAACAAACTTTCTCCACTTGTATCAAAATGTACTATATTTTAATAGTCTCATAATTTCCACAAATTGACTCCGAACGTAATGTATTTACATGTAAGTGGAAATATAATATGTGATGAATAACCTATGTGATGATGTCAAATATTTATTATTGTTTCCCTCAAATTAAAAATATTTTTCGCTGTGATTGTTCTTTGTGTAATATTTTGAGAATATAATAATTCGATAATATAATATTTTGCGAATATAATATTTTGCGAATGTAATAATATGAGAACAAAGGGTGGTATTGATACCGATATATCGGAATCGGCAATAATTATATTTAATCATTTGAAGCACAAAAATGTTTCATTTTGAAATGAGTTCTGTTGCATCTGAAATACCTCTCGTCCAAACAGACTGACGAAATCAGCTTTTACCGAACAATTTGTGTATGTTTCTTGAATATAAATCTCATTTATGAATTTTAATAATTAAGTTTTGTCTTGTAATCTGTTACCAATCAATTATCATTTCTAAACATTTTTTTTTTTATTTTAAGATTTTTTTTTAAGTATGGGCAGTTTCGTCTGTTTCTAAAGCCACAGCTTTCTTTGAATCTTAACAGTCCTTATCGTTATCCGTATCGGCGATACTTTTTTATGTATATCTCTAACGGTGAAATATCGGCTGAAGTGCATATCGATGCATCCCTAATAAAATTGTAACTTAAAGTTAAATTATCGGCGTTTATCAAATTGACACAATTGTCAATTTGATAAACGATTAATTTCCATGACTGCAATAAATAGACAATTCGCAGACTACAAATTTTTATATTAATGAACTATTCTGTTAAGTCAAGTTCATCATCATCATCATCATTTCAGCCGCAAGACAGTCCACTGCTAGACAACATAGGCGGGAGGCCTATGTTGTCACTACATTCATTCGTAATCGGTCCACCTAGTGGGAGGCCTTCCAACACAACGTCTTCCGGTTCGCGGTCGCCACACCAGCACCCCTAGCCAAGTTGACAATCTACAATCGTTAACGCTAGTAGAAAACTACTCAAATGAATAGGAATGACATCTCAACGTTAAATCACGTGATCAACACAAACAAATAGAAATTTCGTAAACAAGTTTACATCGTTCAAAATGATAGAATACTCGTAGAATGTTATCGTTTCTACAATGTTGATCGGTTAACTTTTTGGTAGGAACGTTCACCATAGACTAAAGTGTAGGTTTTTTCTACAGACATTAGAGAACGAGCGATCGACTCAGTCGTGTCAACTTGGCTACCAATTAGGCGCTTTCTACAATCGCTTACGCCGAGGCGTTTACGATTGTAGAAAGAGAATCGATACGAAACGTTTGTAACTTGGCTAGGGGTGGCCCCATCGGCCATCCGTTCTGTGAGAAATGTGCCCTGCCCACTGCCACTTAAGTTTGGCCATTCTGCGGGCTACGTTGGTAACCTTGGTTCTCTTGCGGAGGTCTTTATTTTTGATTCGATCACTCAAGGAAACTCCGAGCATAGCCCTCTTCATTGCACTTTGGGTGACTTTAAGCCTTCCAATGAGGCCCAATGTGAGCGACCAGGTTTCGTTCCCATAAGTAATCATTGGCAAGACACACTTGTCATAGACTTTCGTCTTGAGACACTGCGGTAAGTTGGACGAGAAGATACCGCACAGCTTCACGAACGCTGCCCAGCAGCCGAGTCCGCGGTCTAACTTCGAGATGCTACTGGACAGTCTGTCCCAGGTACACATAATCATCTACAACTTCGAGCGAAGAGTCTCCGATCTTGATAGGAGTGGGTGTGACATGGCCATTCAAGATGACTTTGGTTTTGCCCATGTTCATTTTAAGGCGATTACATGAGCTAAACGCTAGTTTTATAATGCAAAAAAACATAATGATTCACTGCAATAAAAACCAGAAAAATATATGATATTCTTCAGGATATATGCTATATGCTAGTACGATAGTGTTTTGAAAACATAATACAACTAACTTTATTCGATAAAAAAAATTACGAAATTATCTCTAAAAATTTATTTTATCAAGTAAAAACCATACTAAAATACATGCGATCATTCTGATTTTTTTGGCAAATAGTTCTACAAGCAACATATTAGCATCATAGTGTGTTACTTTTCAATAGATTTTTATAAATCGCAAAAAACCACTCATTTCGCATTATTCGGCCGCAGTGACTGACGTAACAACCGCTTTGTTGTGCAAGCTGATTAGATCCTTATTCTAACATTATTTCAAACGAAGTTTGAACCACCACAAATAGAGTTGCTAATTTAGCTCTTGTAATCGTCTTTAGACTCTTCCGGAAGCTCTACTGAGGTCATCGAGCATTGTACTGAGGTCCTCCATGGTCTCAGCCATGACCACTATATCGTCGGCAAACCGAAGGTGAGTGATGTACTCGCCATTGACGTTGATGCCTAGCCGTCTTCAGTCCAGAAACTCAAGGTTCTGGACACTGCTAGGCACAACACATCGTCCAGTGCAGCAGTGAACAGTTTCGGAGATATGACATCTCCCTGTCTCACACCTCGCTGCAGAAGGATAGGTTCCGAGGGTTGTTCCTGAAGTCGGACTGAGATGGTGGCGTTTTTCTACAAACACTTCAACACCTCGATGTACCGGTAGTCGAATTGGCACCGTTGGAGAGACCAGGCCCCCCCTTATTCACAACACTTCGATTCGATTTTCGATTCGGAAAGTCGTATGTCTATCTTTATTTGACATTACGAAATCGAGCGAGATAGACATACGACTTTCCGAATCGAATCGAAGGGTTGTGAATAGCTATGCAGTACAGCCCAGGTCTCGATCGAAACGAAGGCTTTCTAGCTCAGCTTGGTTCAGGTTTATTAACCAGAGTCACTTAGCTGATACTGCTCTATCTAATACTTATAGTTCACGCCCGCGGCTTCGCGTTAGTGTTCAGATATTGTCCCAATAGATAGTACTATCGGGATGAAAACTATTCTATGTTTTAATCCAGGTTGTTGCTATCTGTGTGCCAAATTTAATCAAAGTCCATTTAACAGTTTTTGTGTAAAGGGGTACTAAGCATTCATCCATTTATCCTCACAAACTATCGCATATAAGTAGGTACGTAAAATAAGATTTTTTAGCTGTTGGCCGACTTCGTTTCTGGTTATCTGCTCTAGTGTGCTCACAATTACCTACGAAAACAAATAAACAATTCCTTACATTTCGTCTCTAGTTGTAAGTAGAAGACTTATTCGATTTGAGTTTTCTTTTCTACCAAGATTTTTCATAGTTACACTTTCAATTCTAGGGTTCCGTACCCGAGAGGTACCCACCTTAACAACGGGACCCTATTACTAAGCATCCGCTGTCCGTCCGTTTGTCTAACAGCGGGCTGTTCCTCATAATCCATAATAGGTAGACAATTGAAATTTTTACAGAACGTGTATTTCTGTTGCCGCTGCAACAACAAATATCAATGAAAGGGGACTCGCTTACGACTATGGTACGGAACCCTTCATGTTCGACTCGCACTTTGCCGGTTCTTACATCGATAAGTACCAGGACCCACTATGAAACACGGGCTAGTACCGAAAACAATCATTCAAACCATGCGTCTTATTGATTAGTAGTAAGACATTAAATTCTGTTCATAGTCATTCAAATTATATGCAAGTCAACGACAGCTGCGCGGCAAAACGTCGCGCGTTTCAAGTTTTGGAAAATTTGCGTAAAGCAAAACGCTCGCGCGTAACTTATTTGCTTCGCTTGGGTACAGTCGCAATTGCATCAAGTTACGACAAACTGTCAAATTTTCTCATTCGATTGAGAACTCAACCTTCAACATTTTATGGTTTAAAATCATTTGGAGAAATTTGACAATTTGGGGTAATTTGATATGCTGGCGACTGTACCGGCGCGACGACGCTCCGAAAATCACGTCACGACTTACAGCCAGCTCTAGAGAACTTCTTTCATTTCTCTCAACAGTTCATTTAATTCTAAAACGACAATGAAGTACAGTTTTTTTTTATTAATTTTGCTATAAATTCGACCTATTATTATTTAAATTACTAATAATGTAAAGGAGGAGCTCGTGGCCAAATAATAACAGCCGCTCGGGTCGATCGTTAGGTTAAGCCGTGCTTGCCTAGGTTGGTCTGTGGATGGGTGACCACCCATTACATACCGAGTTTCCTCCGTGCCTCGGAAAGCACGTTAAGCTGTTGATACCGGCTGTCATTTGTAGATCTTTGACAGTCGTTAGGTAGTCAGTGGCCCAAAAAGTCTGACAACCAGTCTTACTAATGGGTATCGTATTACCCAGTATTAACTGGGTTGTGGAGGTCAGATAGGCAGTCGCTCCATGTAAAATGCTGATATCCAGCTGCATCCGGTTAGACTGGAAGCCGACCCCAACATAGTTGGAAAAAGGCTCGGCAGATGATGATACTAATAATGTAAAGCCAAGTCACAGGCCATGAGCGACAAAAAATCTCAGACAACAGGTTTAAAGGACTAATCACAAAAGAAGACTATACCTAGTAATCGTAGCGTGAGCTTTAAGGTTCCGTCGTTCGACTAGTTCTCACTTATCCCGGGCAGCGAGTGCACGTACCCTTAAAGTACTTCATGTACTTACTGAAATTTTGGTGATTTTATTCTAAACCCTAACTAGTGTTTTTAGTGAACACCACCAACAGTTTTATAAGCGAGTTCCATAACACAGCGACTACAGTCCTTAATCGATTCTAGTACCTTCCCGGCCATTTTAGGACAATGCTTTCAAAATGATCTTATACTTAAAAAAAAACCGGCCAAGTGCGTGTCGAGCCACGCGCTGTGTAGGGTTCCATAGTAGCTCGTTATCACAACATAGAGCGCAAGTACTTCATCTTAGTCACTTTATAGGATTTATTCCAAGGATTTATATATATTTTTTATTTTTTTTAATTCTGCAACACCCAAGTTCAAAGACTTCTACTGAAACTCTAATAAAGTATCTTATCCCACAATGTTTCAAGCCAGCAGTTTAGCTTTTAGAGGGGGGGGGACGCCCTACTGGAACAAAAAATTGTACTTTAATATTTCGTAAATGGGGCATTAAATCGAAAAATAGTATAAACAACCCCTAAGTCATTTTATAAGAGCTAGTCAACAATAACCTACACGATAGGGCAGACGATAAAAAAAAAAAAAACACATTTTGGGGAGCTACCCTAAAAAAAAATTCCAAAATGTTATTTTACCACTTTGTCGGCGTAATTGATATACGCATTCCTACATAATTACAGCTTTCTAATACTAACGGCCTCTTAGCAAAACCTCGGACAGACAGACAGACAGGCAGACAGACGGACATGACGAAACTATAAGGGTTCCTTGCCAGGACTACAGAACCCTACCAAATGACCGTTGAAGTCAAATCTTCGACAAAATACAGGCTATTGAAGCACTATTAGCTCTGATCTTTAGTGACTTTATTACTTGTCGCATATGAATTGGAGAACTTATATTGTGAGCTATGATTTGAAATATAAAATAAAAAAGGTGTAAATAGACCCTTAACGAAACTGAAAGGCACTTGTCCTCCGCGTCATTAAGATATATATTTTTTTTTTCAAATACCTCGGGACCTATTTACGGAGATTTTGAAGGTAAAAGTTCAAACTTTTTCAGAGCTTTTATTAAATACTACTTTTTAAGGTTATATAACTTTTCTATAAATACCTCCATACCCATTTACAATTCGCTCGCAAGAGGAGCTCGTGGCTAAATAATAACAGCCGGTCGGGTCGATCGTTAGGTTAAGCCGTGCTTGCCTAGGTTGGTCTATGGATGGGTGACCGCCCATTACATACCGAGTTTCTTCCGTGCCTCGGAAAGCACATTAAGCCGTTGGTCCCAGCCGTCATTTGTAGATCTTTGACAGTCGTTAGGTAGTCATAGGCCCAAGTTTTACAACCAGTCTTACCAAGGGGTATCGTATTACCCGGTACTAACTGGGTTGTGGAGGTCAGATAGGCAGTCGCTCCATGTAAATACAGGTATTCAGCTGCATCCGGTAAAACTAGAAGCCGACCCCAACAGAGTTGGGAAAAGGCTAGACAGATGATGATGACCTATTTACAATTCAATCCATCCATCACCACAAATGTTTCGAGAGCGTGACATTAAGTTTTACCGTAAATCGTGATTTATCATCCCAAAAAAAAATTGTTTCACTGTAACAATTTTTGTAGTAGATTGACGTGTACATAATACATATTTGGTTGACAGTCGTATAGGGTCGGTCCACACCTTGTATTTTAATTTTGTTGGACTTTCGCCCATTTTGACCAAGATCCTTTACTTACACTACTTAGCCTAGTCTAGTTCAATGAACCATGAATCAACCTTTACTTTTTTCCACTATTGGTAACTCAACTACTATACGTATATAGTCTCCTGTGATAACACACCACGTAATTCCAGAGCGAATCGATGAATTTCACCGAATGAATCTTCCGGATTCTTCAAGGATTTCTATGAAAATTCATGTCCATCATCAATGGCAATTCCAACCATTGATGATGACTGCCATTGTAGCGATTTTTAACAGAATTAGAAACTTTATTTTTGGGAGTTCTATCCTTTATTGATTGTCAAAATTTGTGCCTGAAGGCTTATTTATCGGAGGGTACGCAACAGTAATACCAAGATGTTTAATTTGGCCAAATCTTCGAACACCAACTATACTTTTTATAGTATACAGGCACCGAGCTTGGGCGATGGCCGACGCAGCGAAAGGAATGGAGTCGACTTTTGGGTAACATATTTTTATTGAAAACTGATTTCTGTTTTTCTGTCATGAATGAGGTCAAGGCAAATTTATAAAAACAAATAACTTTATTAACATTTCAATAATTAGGGTTAATCCGAGGCGGCACGGGAAAAGAGCAAATGGAAGGAATTGGGGGAGGCCTTTGCCCAGCAGTGGGACAGTACAGGTTTACAAAAAAAAAACCAAACCGCCTGTAATCCCCGAAGCCTATTGCCATCAACCGAGCACAAATGCAGACCTCAATTACACTGCATGCCCTGAAAATCGTGCTCATCAGCGGTCGCCCTTGTGACCACAACAAGTCAGAATTACTTTATTCCAACCATTTATCCAAGATCTCACAATAATATAGCTTGTTATTTGAGAATTATCCGTAGGTTTGTATCGGTGTGGTATCGACGTGTTAAGGAAAAAGAAAATGACACCTACTATTAAAAATTGTCGCCTTTGATTTAATTCTCGCTTCTATAAATCCTTCTATACATTTTTTAATGATATTCTTGTGCCGTTAGGTATAATATCATGTTTTTTTGTTTACAATTGTTTGAAACAAGTAGACTAATAAAGGCTCATTCTTCATTCTTCAGCTATTAATATTTGTTTTTGTGAATGTATTTTTTTCCAATTACATTCGTAAGTTGACTACTTCGTCGTTTTGCGGCCGTAGCAGCTCCATCACCTGTTTCTTCTATCGTTCATACTTCTACTGTAGTAAGCTGGTGTTTATTTATCAATTCCACCTAATGTATTGTTATTAAACTCTTCAACGAATATATAATAGAAAAATAAACTTAACGAAGGCAGCTCCATGGATCTCCCTCACGGAATACTAAAATATAAATGATAGAAGATGCGCCAAACATCTATATTGAAAAATTCTTCGCTGTCCGATCATTGGAAAAGTTCTATATAAGACCCCGTCCTCGTTTAAAACAAGACTTTGCTTTTCTTGTACAATTCCACTTTTCGAATACTTAATGTAGACATACCCCTTTTCATCTTTTCCGAGAAGTTTTGGGCTCTTTTAAGATTCGTCCAGTGGAAATTATGCTCTGTTGGGAGTTCGGACGATATGGCACGGATCAGTACCGCGTGATGCCAGGTAAATTGAACGACAATAGAACGGCTTGGACGATTTATTTTAAAATACTCAAAGAAAAACATTTATTTAAAACTCAAACACTCCATTGATGCGGTGTGCTGAAGTGAATTTTGTTTTTTTAAAAGCATTGATTCGCATCTAATAAGGCTGTGAAACAAAACCAGTGTTTTACTTAACTCGAATTTAAAACTAAAGTCTCCTTAACGACCAGCATCGGACGATAAGACAATAATATATGTAGGCGAACGCCGGCCCATTGTCGCATTTGGCGTAGCGTAACAAATTGCGAACAATATTTCAAGGCTTAGTTGTTAGTGAAACTTAATCGCCTCTCGCAGGACACTCTCAAATTAAGTTTAATCGCACCAAGTGAGGGGGTCAGTTAAAAAAGAGGCCCCCTAATCAGGTCCGCGCGAGCACGCGTTAGGTACGCACTTACATAATGAAAGGGGGAAGCGAGGGGGTTAGGGAGCCGCTGGGGGCCGTCATCTGCGTACTCCCTGTCCGGCCGCCCACGATCGATACCTATACGTGTGGACTTTATGTAAAAAGCCTCCTGCACACCCGGAGGACGCCGACCATAAGTGTCGAGGAACGAGTCGCCCCCAGGGAGAAGGCACGAAATATCTTCAATTTTCGAGAGAAAATTTTCCAATGCGGGGGCGAGTGCCCGCGGCGGAAGGGCTGCGTGGCTCGCTCCGGACGCCTGTGTCCGAAAAATGCTCGAACCTTAATTGAATTTACAGATTTGCCTTTCGGAACGTACACCCGACGCCGGCGCCCGACGCCCGTACCTACGCTGTTTATTGCGGCCGCTCGTTATGACTCTTTACGAGCTGCTCCGATGTGCCCGATAACTTTTTATTTATTTATAAACTTTTTTATTTATTTAAATATAAGCACGTTAAACAATGACGATAGGTTTCGTAGACTGTGATAGTTCGATATGTTGTAAGAAGTCCTTCTGATCCTTGGTTCGGTTCGCGACTGACGCGATTACTTCTTTACTGCTAATGGAAATAATTTAATAGAAGTATTACGACTTTACTACGGTCATATAAACTTACTCAACTTTTGAACACCAAACATAATTACTTAGATACTAAGTAATTAACTCACTTTAATTTCAAATTGTGTAGGTCTGGATTTTCAATTGATTAGACCTTACTTACTAACAATGTTTTCATTGAAGTAACCAAAAACGGATAAATAACATACAGGTCCCGTTAATAGTGTCAAGGATTTTTTTATCGGAAAGGAAAATATATTATGAAATGAAAAACTATTACAAGTCTTGAAATGAATACTCAAATCAAATAAGTCAGTAAAACAATATTTTGTTAAGTTTCACGATCGCCCTTAACAAAGGGTATAAAGGGCGTATAAAGACTAGAGATATCCACATTGCCCCACTTATTAGTGGCCCTTGGGTCGCTCTCTTTTGATGACGTCACGGCTCTCCATTCAACACTTTTTTGGTAAACAGATGAGAGATAATATTCGAAGTAGAATGCAAGTTTCATACATTCATAATGGTGGTGCCTAAGTATCGTCCGAGAAATTGATTGCTAAGCGAAAGTTTGTATGTGTATATGTTTGTTACTCCTTCATGCTCAAACGGCTTAACAGATTTGGATGAAATTTAGTATCAAGAAAGCTTATATTCTGGATGAATACATAGGCTACTTTTGATCCCATTCATAAGATCCCGTGGGAAAATTATCAAACACCACGCGAGCGAAGCCGCGGGCACTCTATTAACTTGGTAGTTGAGTTGCTGAAAAAAACATTTTCCTCTACTTACATTACTTATTAACCACAATCAACAATATGATAATGTTATGTAATTAATCAATTATAAAAAAATCCAGATTCAGATCAAATTTCCCAGAAATACTAATCGATACGAGTATAATTTTATTAACAGGTCGTCTTTTTATGGTGTGACCAGAAATTTAGAAATAATTACATCTTGGAAAAATTTCCCGAGGGCCATAAAATTATCTAGTAGTAGCTTTACAAGTGTAAATTATTTTTTACACAATATCTCTTTTGTGTTATTCTGATGTATCAGATGTATGAGCCATAATATTGTAGACTTTTATTAAATACTAGCTGACGTCCCGCGGTTTCACCCGCGTAGTTCCCGTTCCCGTGGGAGTACGGGAATAAAATGTAGCCTATAGCACTCGCGAATAATGTAGCTTTCTACCAGTGAAACAATTTTTAAATTTGGTTCAGTAATTCCGGAGATTACCCCCTACATACAAACTTACAAACAAATGTGACCTCTTTATAATATTAGTATAGATGTACATAGTTTTTGCGTAAAAGAGTAACAAACATTCACCTCACAAACTTTCGAGTTTATAATAATTAATAAAATATAATTCACCTCTAAATGCTAAATTTGAAATAGTAACTATCCATACTAATATTATAAATCAAGTTCGAAAATAACTGTTTTATTTGTTTCCTTATAACGACTAAGAGGCTGATTTGAGTTATGAAATTAGGCAAGGAGATATATATATCCTGGTGAAGAACATAAGCTACTTTGTACCCTTGAACAACTCATCAAAATTTCCACGCGAACGAAGTCGCGGGTGGCAGCTAGTTTAATATAGTTTTAAGAAAAATAATTTAAAGTACAGAATTAGAGGTCTTGTTACGCTGGTCGTCTAATAAAATAAAAACCAGTAGTATTATTAAGAGCTAAGTGACATGTTTCTCAATATTCATACAGTCAATCAAGTAATTTTTATGCATTCACTTCAATATAAAACAAAGTATTTTTACTTGGCAAAAAAATTTGCATTAGTTAATATATTTACATACTCGTACGGACCTTTCGTATGTATCCCAATTCAGAATCGTAAATTTAGACGCCGTATCTTGAAGAAAAATGTTTTATCCTTTGCATATTTAACTTAAATTAATCTCCTCTAAGAAATGTGTTTTTTCAACAGGCATATAATATAGTTCACTTGTTCCTTCAATCAGGAATTCAAGATTGAGGCGGCCGGACACAGCATTAAGAAGGAACCTAGGATGCGAGTTTTACCTCACGTGTCTCATTTTTAGGGTTCCGTAGTCAACTAGGAACCCTTATAGTTTCGCCATGTCTGTCCGTCCGTCCTCGCTTAATCTCTGTAACCGTTAGCACTAGAAACCTGAAATTTGATACCAATATGTATATCAATCACGCAGACAAAGTGGTAAAATAAAAATTAGAAAAAAATGTTTTATTAGGGTAGCCCCCCTATATGTAAAGTGGAAAGTGATTTTTTTTTTAATTTCAACCCTAACGTGTGATATATTGTTGGAAAGGTATTTATAAATGAATAGGGGTTTTCTAAAATCATTTTTTGATAATGTCAATAATTTCGGTAATAATCGCTCCAAAAGTAAAAAACAATGTATAAGTTTAGAAAATATGAAAAAAATCTGAAAAGTAGAACTTTATAAGGACTTTCTAGCTTTCTAGGAAAATCATTTTGAACTTGATGGAAACAACAGTTTTTGTACAAAAAAGACAAAAAGTTGTACAAAACAATTTCTGGACTAAGTTTGTAGTATATATTCGTATATGCAAGCATTTTTACATAATGGATACCCACTTTTAAACTCATAAGTGGGAACTTTTATTGTGACGAACGGGAAACTACGGAACCCTACACTGAGCGTGGCCCGACACGCTCTTGGCCGGTTTTATTAAGTACTAAATGTATTAGAAAGCTTTCTTAAATATCCATAAAGTCTGACAACCAGTCTTACCAAGTGGTTACGTATTACCCAGTACAGTTAGTACTGGGTAATACGGTGGTGGAGGTCAGATAGGCAGGCGCTCCATGTTAAATACAGGTATTTAGCTGCATCCGGTTAGACTGGAAGCCGACCCCAACATAGTTGGGTAAAGGCTAGGCAGATGATGATGATGATGATGTATTAGAAAGCATTCGTTTTGGTCTTAAAGTAACGCTAATCAAATAGATTTTGCCAAAAAGCAGTCATTTAGTTTGTCAACGTTCGGGTCAGAGCGCTAAATCTTAAAATGCTTTTATCGAGGTTTCCACCAAGTGTTTGTGAAAATGGTCACATTTCTACTCAATAAAATGTTAAACAAACTTCACTATTTCTTAAACTTAACCGTTTTTAACAAAGACTGAGTAAAGTTACTCTCTGACCGACAAAATCCGCTGTAAGTCTGTAACTTTTCCTCGATGGTCAACAAAAGTGCATTGCACATGTACGTATGTTCCTATAAAATACATGAATGTGGTGAAAGAGAAAGTTTACGAGAACGTGACCTTCAAACAGATCTCCCCTCTCTTTTGGGGGGGTTGAAAAGTTGGAATGGTGCAGGTTCATTGAATGCAATGCAGTAATACGATGGGGGTGCATGGGGTGCATTGTCTACCCACTCACCAACACCGCTACCACCTTGCTGAGTGGTTAATGTTAGTTGTACTACTCTTTGCTTTTGTTTAAACGAGATATCAAAAGTGGAATATTAATAGGTGATGGATGGCCACTAGTCTATAGTTTGTTTTTGATTTTCTTTTTTTTTTTCTTTTTGTTCCCTGAACAGTCAGAACCGCCTGTTATCAAAATACCTTCAATTTACAAAGAGAAAACGATTTTTTTTTTTTTAATATTTCAATCTTACCCCACCGGGGGAAAATTGAAGTAGAAAATGTTTAGTGCTTCAGTAATAAAGTTGAAAATCTATTAAAGAAATTTGACAGATTGTAGTAGCTTGATAAGTCATTCGTCATCTGGCGACTGTGAATCTCGCAATTGGTCGCGAGATGGCACCTTCTAATTTTTATTTATTTTGCTGTCGTCAATTCGCGCCACCTACGTAAAATACGTCAGATGTACTTACAGTCAACTACATAAACTTGTAATAAAATCTGTGTAAATCTAATAATTCCTTTAAACGAGCAATGCTTGTATAATATAATAAGAAAGAAAATAGAAAAAAGAATTGTAATAATATTATAAATGTCTTGTTAAGAGTCCTATTACATTTTTTTCGCAATTTTTTTTTATTTTTACTCCCTGGATCAATTTTTTTCGATCGGCGTACACGAGTCGGTAATAATAGCGATCTCCGGATGATTGTCGATTGTTATTGACAAAAATTAGAGACGAGACTGACATGAGACTAAGGAGCGACTTGAATTGACGCAGAATTATAGTACTTCAATTTTATTTATTGTAATGTTGTCTTATTATATTGACAAACGAAAACTAATTAAACTTATTCATTGTAGATTGAAGTTTTATATCATATTTATTTATTTGATAAAATTTAGTTTATTTGGAATATAATGGACGCTGAATTAAGACATTTATAGCTTAAATTACGCTTTCTTTACGATTTTTTCCGTGAAAATTCAAGGAATTTAAAGAAATTCTAAAACTCCAATAAACAAGTAAAACATTCAGCTTATTTTTCAGTAATTTTAGATTTTATAAGAATTGCATGTAACAATGTGTATTTGAGCGTCAAAGTTCCATCGCCGACGGTTTTTCTTGCAAACTGAGTTCGTAAAATATTTATAGTAAATTACACGAAAAGAAAAATTAAAATGTGTAACTCCAACTTACAAGAAAGAGAATGGCACTATTGTTATTCATAAGCAAATAATTAAAATATCTAACTGATGCTGAAAATTACTGCGACAAAAATCATGAATTTGCGTAAAAAATGTAATAGGACTCTTATGTATATATTTTATTTTGCAAACATTTTTTTTGTAACCATTTTTTTAATTTGTTTTTATGGAAGCTTTTTTTTGTAAACATGTTTTATCTAGGTACCTATACTTATTTTTGTAAATATTTTTTTTTATATATAAAAAAATATATAAAAAACCAAAAACCAATGAAATTTATTTTAAATAAAATAATACCCTTATCCCACCCCTCCCCCGTCGCCAGCCTCTCTCTCCCTCCGCCGCTTTAAAGGACACACGCAATAGTTAGTTACTTAAAGGTATTGGTTTCAATCCGTTTGCATTTGACTGTACTTTATAACATGAGTGCAAGTTGACGACAACAAAATAAATAAAAATTGGAAGGTGCCAACTCGCGACCAGTCGCGAGATTCACAGTCGCCAGATGACGAATGACTCAGCTTGATGTGCTGGCGTCTGTACTTTTGTTGCTACATTGATTGAGAAATAGGTATAATCAAAGTGACACAAAGTTATAACGTTTCAAAATAAAATCCTAGAAAAAAAATGGCTCCTTGTTGTCCAAAGTTGAACCGGTGGCAGCTAATTATTGTGCAAACGTTTTTTTGTAATGCCTGAAACAAAACAATCATTTTATTATAAGTAAATAAAAAACTCAAAGACCAAAGATTTTGTAATCATTCTCATTCCCAAAAATAATTAATTCAAACTTTAATTATAGAGCATTTAAAGGAAGGTATATATTATATTACTAGCTGACCCGTGCAACTTCGTCAGCGTAACATGAGAGAGAGGGTTAGAGAGAGTATGACTGAACCTTAAAACATAGACATTATCCTATCGCGAATATTCTTTTTTTAAACTTTTTATGAGGTACAATTCCATCATACATGATTGCCGTTTATACATCGCTCGCAACGGAATCTCTCAAAAGAAATAATTTTTGCCCGTTTTTGCAACATTTATCATTGATGCTTCGCTCCTATTAGTTGTAGCGTGATATTAGATAACCTTATAGCCTTCTTCGATAAATTAACTATCCAACACTAAACTTTTTTTTTTTAATTTGAACCAGTAGTTTCTGAAATTAGCGCATTCAATCAACCAAACAAACAAACTCTTGAGCTTCATTATATTAGTATACGTATAGATTCAAGTCTGTAACAATTTATTTCTCCAATATATTTGCATTAATTAAAAAATCTACTTATGTTTTTCCAAATAAGGGCTTGCCTCGGCAGCCTTACGTCTTCATCCTTAGACACTCGATGACAGTCATACTCCAGCTAAGTCGAAAGTTCTCCGAAAGGTGCATGAAATAAGCCGGGTCAAGGTAAAGCTGCTGTAAACTGTTGCGGAACTCTTGCAACTACCTTCTGTCTCCACCGTTAGACCTTCGATGACAGTCATAGTACTCTAACTAGGTTTAAAGTTCTCATTCAAAGGTGCAGGAAATAAGCCCAAACACGATTTTTCCATTTTAAATGGGACGAACTTTGAGATATACCTATTTCCGACGCTTTAAAAAAAAAAAGGATTTCTCTCGTGGTCATAGGTGCATAAAAAATATACGGGTCGAATTGAGAACTTCCTCCTGTTGTTTCGTCGGTTAAAAAAACCAAACTTGAGGAGTTGGGGCAACTGACACGTGCGAGGAGTCATTCTTTCAAGGAAAATCTGAACACCACGATTCAGAAAATGGAGTGAAATGAACAACGCCATCTATCGACCAAGATATTAAGCTGCTAAAATATAATGCACGGAAGTGCTATGTAAATCTTCAAACCAGCGTCATGTAGACTAATCTAGAGTACCTTATGCTATAATCACTTTTCTTTAAGCCTGTAAGTCGATTGCTGTTAGTAGCCGAAGCGTTTTCTGTTAGCCTTTCATCACTGCGATTTCCAATCCGCCCGGAAAATTCCTCCCATCATGGGAGAGGCTTATGTCCAGCAGTGGACGTTGTGGGCTGATGTAGTGAGTCGATTTAAAAATTATCTGGTGAGCACATTTTTAGTCATTAGTACCATTTTAGTGCAATAGATGTCGTTGCATCTTACATTTGATGATTAGTTTTTCTTGAACACTTTAAATTCATATATCTTTTGATAGAATTAACGTATTACGATGAAACAAAGACTAAATTATACCTCAAGATACACACAATTTGTGTGTATAAAAGTTATCTATAATATTAGTTTCGTATATTTTACGTGATGCTTGATTTATTTATTTATTTATTTATAAAGGTTCACCAACAGCTTCTGTGTATAACATTTAGGTATACATTGGTTATACAGTTTACGACTAACACAGTTGCCAATTATAGGTTAACCAGCATTCACAAAAATAAGTGTTAGCTTAGATGCTTGATCATCGAAACAGACAAAAAGACAAACAGATAAACAGACAAAAATTCCAAAAATGCTGGAAATGGGTTCTGTTGGTTATCCTTTAACACCCTGGCAAGTTTTTTTTCAAAATATTATTGATGTACAAAAACGATTCTTCTACAGATTTATTATATGTATAGATTTAGCACAAGTAGGTACCTAGATGAATAATTTTAATCATATATTTGAGAACCTCTGACCATTTGTATGACTTTTGGAAACGGGGTAAGATCGAAACGTTTACAATTATGTTCTTCTTACCCTGTCAAATACATATTACTAAAAAGATTGCATGTAGCGGAGATGAGAATGTTGAGGTGGATGTGTGGTGTGACAAGAATGGATAAAATAAGGAATATTAGAAACATAAGGAGTATTAGGAATATTGGAATATTAGAGGAAGTTTGAAAGTTGCGCCAGTTACAGAAAATTTGAAAGGGAATCCCATGTGATGAGGAGGGAAGAATCGCATGTGGATTGTGGAAAAAGTTGTAAAGTTTTCTCAATACACTGAAGAAATCACCTTGAGTAGGTACGTAGGTAGAGTGTGACTATCGACAACCGGGTAATTGTGATATGTAGGTGTATGAAACAATATTTCTCTAATTTTCAAAGGTTCACATGGGTGTTGTTATTAAAACCGTAGTTATTGTAATTATCACTTCTATGGACGTAAGAGGGTTTAGAAAACTTTGGAGCGCATGAGGTGTACCTACATCTACTCAAAAGATGTTGCTATTATAACAAACCGATGGTAATATTATTTAATAATTTTGGAGAAATATCAAGTTACCACGTTCTTCTATCCTACGACTCTTATAATATCCTAAAAGTATTTTTTGTTGAACGGTAATTTCTATAAATAATAATAAATATCCAGCGATATTTATTATTATTTATATTTGCAAAATATGTAATATACCGTAACATTTTTTAAAGCATAGTGTAGATCTATACTATAATAATAATAATAATATATCTCTTTATCATGGCTTAATTGCCAAGAGCCTCGATCAATACCTGAGGAGGCTCTCGTTAGGTAGTTGGATCAAGGGCTTGATTCAGAAAGCGGTACTCCTGGACACAGCTCGTATTGTTAGGAGGTTCCTCTCTCTGGAGCCCTGACCGCCGGTAGCTTGGACCCTGTTCCCGATACCGGTGGGCTACAATTTTTTATATTTTTAAATGTTATTATATATTTTTTAAATTAATATTTAAAAATGTAACGAGTTTGTCTGAAACTGAATAAAGGGAATAATAATATACCTCTTTATAATAATATTATAAAGAGGTAACATTTGTTTGTAAGTTTGTATGTAGGGGTAATCTCCGGAAGTAATGAACCAATTTTAAAAATAGTTTCACTGGTAGAAAGCTACATTATTCGTGAGTGCTATAGGCTATATTTTATTCCCGTACTCCCACGGGAATGGGAACTACGCGGGTGAAACCGCAGGACGTCAGCTAGTTTCTTATAAAACTCTCCAAAAATGCAACACTAATGCTATTTTTCACTAACGCTCGGCGACGCCTAAACGTATGCCTATACAAAAGTGCCATTGGAATTTAAATGCTCGGTTCAGCGCCGAGTGCTGACTTTGCAACAGTGATGTACGGGGTCACTTTGCGTTAGTGATGATGAGCATCGACTAAGGCTTTTTTTTTGCAAAAATGACTGGCCTATAAGATTACTTATACTTATTGGAATGAGGGATTTTCTTTTTAGCTCTTCCCTAGTCGCTGGATAGATGGCGCTAGGACTAAGTATGATAATGCAAGGAACGGAACCTAAAAAAACTGATTTTAACAAAGCGCGAGAAATGTTGGTTATATTCGGAAGGTTAAGCAAATGAAAGTGTCAGTCAACGAGAGTATGTGACGTGATACAATTTTTTTTTTTCAAGCGTTTTGGCTTTGGCATAGTAAGTTCAACGCCATCTATAGAGTTCTTGGAAACTATTTTATTTTTTAAAACCTCAAAAGGAAAACCTCTCATTGTATACAGTTTTCGTTCGCGTTGTAATGACCAGTTGACCACTAATAATAATCTATGTCTTTAGTTTTCAATTTAAGTTCATCCAAAGACGAAGTTTATGACAATATTTATTGAATTGGTTATTATAATACATATTTATCGATCAACAAAAGAAGGGCTAGGTAGAAATGACCGTATTAATATTTATAAAAAATCAACGGAGGAGAGTCCAATCCCCGCGGGAAGTATCCGGTCCGTCAGTACTACCCCTTTATATTGTCCTACGTGTTTCTAAAATTGTCTACTTTTCCAACTGATTTTGGTTCTTTCTATTTTTGTTTCGCGGGCTGTTAGCTTTTTTTTTGAAGGAATTAATTTCCTTTTTTTCCGTTTTTGTTCACTGGTAGGTAGGTCCCTAATTGGCTTCATCAGGTCATAATATTTTGTTTTTGGAAGGAAGTGTTAATTTGCAAGATGTTGTGACGAATGTACAATAACCCATGAATTTTAACATTAATTGCAGTGGGAATAGAATAAAGATATTTTAAAACGAATTCCGTGAAACTTACTTCCATGGAACCTAACAGGATTTGAAGAAATGTACATTGACATTATGAGTAATCCAAGAAGACTATATAGGACTTTTTCACAACTACGTACTTGTCTACGGGCTGAACCCCGCTACTAACAAAACTTTTCAAAATCAATCTTGACACGCGACCTATAAAGTAAACCAACCAAAAATCAGAGATGAACATTTTACAAGTGAAAATGAAACCGCCGAAATGACAACCCGTCCGTTTTAATCACCTGCGCTTGGCCAAAAAAAAAGAAAAAGCTTTCGAAAATCGAACGCGTTTGGAGAAAACCGGGTCAAAACGGAACACGGACCACACGGAGTACACAGAATACGGAATATATTCCGTTCTGAGTCGCTGTGATGCTATTGAGACTGCCAGTACCTACCGATAGGACGGCAGCTATAGGCCGCGCACATGTAAAATAGCTAGGACTGGTACGAAGGATGCTCTACTTAGGTATTTAATTAGTTTTATTGATTTTTGGGCTCGTTTCAGTTTTGGTAAAATAAATGTTGGTGCACTAAGTTGTTTTGTGTTGTTTTATATAAGATTTGCCTAATTTGGCAGCCAACGTCAATTGCATCAAGGGCACAACATATTACCGTACACGGCAAAAAATGGGATGCGGAATTATTCCTCAATCTGAATTGGTATTTATAAGTTAATATTTATTTAACACTTCAAGCACAAAGTACAGAGGCGGACTTAATGCCATAGGCATTTTCTACCAGTCAACCTTTGGGTGATGCAGAGACAAGCAGTGGTAGGTGTACATCTGAAAATAATTTAATTAATACTAAGGTAAACTACAAGGATATAATATAAAATACTATAAATATATATAAATACGAGATACAAGATTAAAATAAAAAGAAAAACAATAGAGAAAACATTACCGCTGTGATGAAACTGCCAGCTTCTTGCGAATGTACTCTCGAACTTTAATTTTGAAAGCTAAACGATTGGTTGCAATCCTGATTTCCTGGGGAAGCGCATTCCACAGAGAAATAGATTGCAAAAAGAATGAACGGTGAAAGAAGTCAGTGCGGTTAGAGGGCAGTGAAGAACACGGTTTTGCGATGATCGCAGACTCCTATTATGGTTGGCAGAAATGTACTGAATATCTGGTCGTTCTTTTTTAAATAGTTTTCCCAATCCCCAACATCAACAATAGCAGTCCATTGCTGAACCTAACCCTAAACATTCTCAGCTGCACTTCATTCTACTCGATATCTTTGGCTAATCTTATTTAGCTTCTACCGAAAACTCCGTTTACCGATTTGCAGTCTCCACTCAAGAACAGATCTCATCATCATCTGCCTAGCCTTTTCCCAACTTTGTGGGGGTCGGCTTCCAGTCTAACCGGATGCAGCTGAATACCAGTATTTTACATGGAAACTGCCTATCTGACCTCCACAACCCAGTTAGTACCGGGTAATACGATACCCCTTGGTCAGACTGGTTGTCAGACTTTTTGGGCCTCTGACTACCTAACGACTGTCAAAGATCTACAAATGACAGCCGGGACCCACGGCTTAACGTGCTTTCCGAGGCAGGAAACTCGGTATGTAATGGGCGGTCACCCATCCACAGACCAACCTAGGTAAGCACGGCTTAACCTAATGATCGACCCAAGCGGCTGTTATTATTTAGCCACGAGCTCCTCTAGAACAGATCTACCCCAATAAAAATCACTTTTTCGGTATATAGCCGGCTCATGCGATATTTACTATTGTTATATCCTTCTGGAATAAGTTTAAAATAATAGTAACACAGCTGGTATAGTTTAAAGGTGCAACTCGACTCCGTTCAATCGATTTCGGCCAACCGGTATTAATCTCCGCAAAACATTTATTCGATGTTTCAAGATAGAAGGTCTTGACCAGACAGTGAGTTCTTCATCATGGAATTAAAACAGTCATATAAGATTGACCAAAATACGGCTGCCAGAAAATATACCGAATCAGCTTCAGTCGGGTTGAACCTAGCATCTGCTGCAAGTGGTTTTGAAATAATGAACTCTTAGATTTCCTAATCACTGCCCAGTCATTGTTGATATAATTCTCGCCAAAATGTTCTTACATCATTCATTCATTCATTGTTGTTATTATCATTATTCTTACACATACCACCAAAAACAAAACTTTAAAATACTTTCAATTTTCAAATCTAAAGTAGAGCATACCGCCGAGCGTTCGATTAGAAGCTTGGTACTGGGGGCTACTTCTCTGTTATATCTGCTCGTCCAAGATACATGCCTCGCATAGGCGCACTCGTGTTACCGTCCGCGTCCTGGCCAGCGGGGGGCGCGGGGTGAGGGGGGTGCGACCCCCTCCCGCCCCCCGCTCGACCCCCGAATCGCTCGCCGCACCCCCACGGCCCCTTCGGCCACCCTGCGTCATCTAGTACGGCGACTAGCCCGCTAGGGTTAATTCGAACTATTCAAGACTATTTGAATATTTAAAAAAAATAGATTTTAAACTTTTTCGTGATTTCTTCTGTTTAGAAAGTTGAGTTCGTTTTGTTTGATGAGTTCGAGGAAATCTTGGAAAATTGTTTGTTTTAAGTTTCCGATTTTACGGCTTAAATTAATTTTGGGTTACTATTTGCACTTTTATAGATTAATTTAGTCCCATAATCACATTACTGGGCTAATTTTGGATCTATGAAACAAACATTTAACATAAATACCGTTTGAAGTCGTACCAAAGATTCCATTACCTAGCTCAGTTTGGTGGACTAGCCTTAAAACTTTTAGCATCTATATTATAACGGATTACGTGCCTATTTAGCAGTTCATCTCATAGTTGTAACCTACTTACACAGAAGTTTTCAAAGATAATCAAACAAATACCACAAACAATTGACTGTCAGAATTTTCTTTCACCTGTTCAAGACCGGTTGAATGTCAAAAAATGACTGTCCGAAAAAAGAGCAACAAAATTTTCATCTTTAAAAAAAATCGATGAAGAAAATGTAAGTATTTCGTGATAGCCCTGGGTGTCCAGCTCGCAGCCCTGATTCTGTAGAACAGAGAGCGGCGTGCGTGCCCGGCTCGCTGTAAACAGGCAACCCTCGTAGGTACGTATGTAGGGCGGACGGCCGGCCCGCACCCCCCAGAGAAAGGGGTGCCCCCGCGTCTTCCTTGTTCCTCCTTGTGCAAATTCCCTTGACGATGGAAATGTGCTCAGCCACATTTTATACAATTTCTAGTCCACGCGTCGAATGCTGTCCACACATGCTTGTGTTTTCTCATTAGTGCCAGCCGTGTGGTAAACCTAAGCTGTGCTGAGAATGCAATTACTCGTATGAAGGTATAGTTTGAAACCTCTCACCTAGAAACCTAAATTCAGTTTTGTTTTCGATAAGTACTTTTTTGGCCTGGTCTTAAATTTTAGTTTCAATCAGAAATTGACTAAAACTGTACGGACAACTATTTCGCTATTTATACTTCATTAAAGTTAGATACCAAGTTTTTAGTATCTTGCTCTTCTAAGTCTCTACGCAACGCACCATACAAGTTGGATGTATTGCATGGTACAACGTCCATTGGTGACTCACTAGCTACTTTTATCGGTCTCTAGCAACAAACGTGACGATGGACATCAATGAGGGTCCGAAAAATCATGTTTGAAATATTTTGTCAACATTCAACTGTTTTTAATTACAGTTAAAAACCCGCTTTTTACAAATAAAGCTTGACTTAGCCAAAGAGAAAAAGTTTTGTTTATCAATACATAATTGTGTTTCAAAATAACTAATCAAATATATGAAACTGTTTCTATTATCATGTCTATGGCAGTCACTTTTTCGTAACTTTTTATTATTTTCAAGCTGTCATCGTACTGCAGGGCGAAGACCTCTCTAACTCCTTTCCAATCATTTTATTGATTGCCAAAAAAGACACGATAGCCCAACGCATAAGGGGTCAGCTGTGAATCGATCGTTTCCGAGTTCTACCCCGTAAACTTGCATAATCATAGGGTTAGGGGAGATGTCGAAATGTCCGGTCGTTTACATTGGCAAACTGACACGTGGCGTAAAGATAAAATGCACGATTTTGACTGCTAAGTTTGTTTCTACTGGTTAATTTTCTTTTGTTAGCCTTTACTTAGTCCCACGTTTGGGCACAGGTCTCCCCGAATTCCTTCAAATTTCAAAATATGGGTCTTATATCGTCATCATCATCTACCCACCCTTTTCCAACTATGTTGGGGTCGGCTTCCGGTCTAACAACTGAAATATATAATATTGATCTTATGTAATAAATACCGCTTAATAACTTGAGGTCCCCAAGAAACAACTAATACTAACTTAGTACCTACTAGATATTACTTAGTTTGGGGAAACTAATACCGAAACAAACTGATTGTTAAAATTAGTTACAGATAAAATACGTAATAGTTGTAAAGACATTCTTGCTATGATAATTATGAAATTAAACTCTGTTATTAAATTGCCAATAAACACTATTAAACAGTTAGAATGCCCAACTTAAATCGACAAAGGAAAATATTGAAATAACTACTTGGATTTTCTAATATGAAACCCATTACAAAGTTATCTATATTTGATTAAAATAAAAAAACTTGGCTCAAAAACTATGGCTCCCATACTACCTATAAGTACCTACCTAGTAACGGAGCGCACCGTCATAAAAAATATAGACAAATAGAGTTGCGCCATTCACACATAATCGACTAATTCCGTCTGAAGACGAAGGTCGGTATGAATGGGGCGAGTTATTAAGTCTGTTGTTCCGAACAAATCGCTGGGGCCGTTGACTTTCGGTTTCATTCATTTTCGCGCGAACTCGGCCGCGACTCAACTAAGTATTTGTGTACTTTCTTGGATAATTTCGTCCTTGTGTTCTGTAAGTTGTGTACATAATCTGAATCTCAATACTAAGAACTTGTTGTACACCGAAACTTATTATCGTTTCATCTGAACGCTTCTGATATGATATAAAAATATAAGTGTTACATAGTAAGTAATTGGAAAAATCTCAACAGAATACGACTTGGTGTTTTTTGTAAACGGCATTCGTTCGCAAAAAATACCTATTTTTCTATACATTGGAGTATAACTAACAAAATATTATAACATTAAAATATCCTAATTTAACTAACTCTACAAGTAATGGCTTTGTTTTATAAGTTTCATGATTACGATTGTTTACGGATTTCCTTAAGAGTAAGTATTTATTAGAACTCCGGTGACCTTGTCAGTGTCGCTCAAGAAAAAGGTATCCTTCCGAGTAGGAAATAAGTCAGTAAATCGCGCAACTTATACGTTACTTATAGTAAAACTGTGGACTTTCCACTATGTAACTTTTTATGTCAGAATAGTTAAAGTTTTCATAATAAAAGAAAAAATAAGTTTAAAAGAAACTAAATTAATAATACATTCTTATCTCTTGTAAGAAATTGTCTGAAGCTTAAGTCTAAGCTGTACCAATAAGCTCCTCTTATTAGTTTTATAATAAGCAAGGATGTAAAATAGCTTATTGACAAAGCTCTAAATCAAACAAGCTCTTAATACAGAGTAGGGTAAACTGAGCTCTAGACGTAGCAAGTTAAGGTTGTTTTTACCCTAGCATGGGGTTTTTCCATTGCATTTTCTTTGCAATGAGGTTTTTTTATTGGTAGAAAGATGAGCTAAACGCTAACAATGTACTTAGTGAAAACTAGGCGATGATTAAGTACGTTATGCCCCGGGTAGAGACCCCGAGGCAATTAGTACTGTTACCAAGGTTTTTTTTTATCCTATTACAAAAATACCTAGATATTATTCAATCCTGCTATTATTATCTAGCCTCTGCCAGCGGCTTCGCCCGCGTGAAGGTTGATAAATTGTCCCATGGGATCCTACTACCGGTATAAATAGTATGTTTTAATCCAGGTTATAAACTACCTATCTGTGTGCAAAATTTCATCCAAATCCGTTCAGAAGTTTTTTCGTGAAATAGTAACATACATGCACACATCTATACACTCCCAAACTTTTGCATTTAGTAGGACGGGGTTACAGTTTTAACAAGGAGTAAGTAGCTTCAGATTTTCCCTTATTTTTTAATGGTATTACTTTCTTCCGCATTTAATAACGCAGACAATAGTTTATGTGGACTCAAACTCAAAACATTTATTTCAATTAGACCATTACGGCACTTTTGAATGTCAAAATACAAAAAAAAAACAAAGCTACAGTCCCAGTCACAAGACATAATAACTTGAGTAAGTACTGTAGTTGCCCATTCCCTAGCGTAGATCTCTATGGAGAAGAACGGGCAAGAAACTCCATGGTCACTCTTTTAAATCAAAATAATGTTACAAAATCTTGGCAGTGTCTAAGATTTTGTAACATTGCTTTTCTAAATCATCTAAAATATAGCAATACCTACTATTAAATATTAATTGTCAAAACAAAGTGTGAGACACTTACGGGACACAAACATTTGATAAACCGTCGAACTTAAAATGTTTGTCTGTCAGAATATGTGTCAGAATAATATTTTAATGGTTTATGAATGTGTTCAAGCATTCTAAAAAAACTCTTTAAAGCGATATTTACGCTATGAACGAACGTACACAAATCAAAAAAAGTTTGTGATCACTAGCATAAGCTGATATAATTTTTTAAATTGAACTTTATCAAGAAAAATCTTTCTTGTGTGTTTTCTTTAAATATAAATACCCTGTTTGAAAGAATCTAAAAAGAAGAAGAAATCATAATGTAATCTACCATAACAAAAAAGATTTCGATTTTTCAAAGTGATCGCAAACCTTTTTTTTTATGTGTGTATACAGGGTGTAAAACACCTCATCACGAAGCCGTCAACTAAGCATTATGTACATCAAACTAAGTAACTTTACGTAAAAATTATTGCTGGGAAACAACTTTTTTTTTTGGGGTGAAGAATCATGTTTTGTTGTAGAACTCAATGTACCTAATGCACTCAAAACATTGTGCTGAAGGATGGATTGAATAGTACGGGGGTCGTGGAGGTGTTCAAAGTAAAAATCTTACATTAAAAACTTGTATTTAAAAAAAAAACTTGTCAATAAATTGGAATTTTGACCCCCAATATCTCCGTAACTAGAAGGTTCCCAGGCATGGTGTAGAACAAAAAAATGATCGCAATGATGGGGAGAACAAGTGCCTTTCGGCTTCGTTAAGAGGTGTTTTACACCCTTTATATAATAACCAACGCCCAGGTTCGTTACTAAAGAGCTGAGTACCAAATAAGTTTTGTGTAGTACCTATGTTTTACCTATGGTCGTTGCTTATGGCTGCCTTACGTTCTTAGGGTCCCGGGTTCGAATCGCGGTCGGAGCAAATGTTTGTGTGATGAGCATGGACATTTGTTTCCGAGTCATGGATGTTTATGTATAATAAGTATGTATTTAAAAACAAAAAGTATATATTATGTAGTATATCAACTATCTGGTGTCCACGACACAAGCCTCGTTGCTTAGTGTGGCACTAGATGGCGCTGTTTGTCCAGCAATATTTATTTATTTTATTTTTTACTAATGGAGAAGTAGGTATTGAACCGCGCGTTTTTGACGCCGTGTGGTATCCGGCAGAGTAGAATAGAACCAACCCATTACACTCACGGGTGTCGTATAAGGCGACTAATGTCTGAGGCCGAAAACCTTGCGCCTCCGTAGACCAGAGAATGGGCAGCAGCGTTTTCTGTTAGTCTTTCATAACTGCGATCTCCAATCCGCCTGCTAAGCGTGGAGATTACGGCAAATGCCTCCCATCATGGGAGAGGCTTATGTCCAGCAGTGGACGTTGTGGGCTGTTGTGGTAGTAGTAGGTATTGAAGAAGTCAAGCTGCACGGCTGCACTAACCCAAAATACATCAGGATAAGGTCAGGTGAAAGTTGAAGAATGATGATGTATCGAATGTTGTATAACTACTAAGTATTATTGTTGCCAAAAAGTTCGTGGGGATAGATGTTCATCTTCCACGCATAAATTACTGAATGGATTTGGCACACAGAGACATTATAACTTGGATTACTTAATACGTCATCATCTCTGCCTAGCCTTTTCCCAACTATGTTGAGGTCGGCTTCCAGTCTAACCGGATGCAGCTGAGTACCAGTATTTTACATGGACTGCCTATCTGACCTCCACAACCCAGTTAGAACTGGGTAATACGATACCCTTTGGTAAGACTGTTTGTTATACGTTCGACTTGGATTACCACCAAGGTTTCTTTTATTCCAGTAGTACAATCTCGTGGGACAGTTTCCGAACTCAATGCATGCGGGCGAAACCGTGGCCATAAGCTAGTCTATCTATATGTTTTACCACAACATCATTATGTGGCAAAAGTACTAATTTCAAGAAACTTTCTACACAGTTCTATTCTAGAACTTTTTGTAGAAAGTCATATCACTCTCATTTTGCTTAGGTTCCTAGTACCTACCAATAGATGGCGGTGATGTACCTACAATAGCCAATTTGTACGCCTTTGTTGCAAGTATTGTTACATTATAAACATTTCTACAAAATCAGTGTGAAGTACTGTTTGGTTGTCTTTTTTTCTTTGAGAGTTGCTTACAGGAAAAAGCCTTAAAAGTTCACGTAACGTAAGTCGTAAAAAGAGTATGATGGTTATTTAAAACATTAATTTTGGATGAAATAAAGTACCTGCACAATATTATAGCTCCGTGGATATCAGTGACTTTATTTAAAAAGATTACTTATTTATAACAATTTGTGGCTAACCTAAAGATCGACCCGAGCGGCTATTATTTAGGCACTCGGGTCGATCTTTAGGTTAACCCGTGCTTGCTTTGCTTGCTTGCCTTGATATGTAATGCGTGGTTACCCATCCACGGACCAACGGAAAGCACGTTAAGCTGTTGGTCCCGGCTGTCATTTGTAGATCTTTGACAGTCGTTGCAGGTAGTCAGTGGCCCAAAAAGTCAGACAACCAGTCGTACCAAGGGGTATCGTATTACCCAGTAGGTACTAACTGGGTTGTGGAGGTCAGATAGGCTGTCGCTCCATGTAAAATACTGGTATTCAGCTGCATCCGGTTAGACTGGAAGCCGACCCCAACATAGCTGGGAAAAGGCTAGGCAGATGATGATGATTGCAGTGGGGACCTATAGATTAGATACTAGTTATGTACAACATGTAACCTGACAAGTTATCTCCTCATCGCGAAGTAAGTTTTAGCTTACCACCTACTAATTCAGTTTTTTTTTCAAGCCAACGATGTTGCCCCGCTGCCTGCTGTGTCAAGGGCACTATATTTACAGGTCATCATTCCAGCTATAAGACATCCACTGCTGGACATGGGCCTCCCCCAAGGGGGTGTTTTGCCATAATCGCCACGCTTGGCAGGCGGGTTGGCGATCGCAGTACGGTTGTTACAAAAGCACAGAGAACGCTGCTGCCCATTCTCTGGTAATCCTTTAGACGCCTCTTACGACACCCATTTGTGTGCTATTCTTTACGTCCGACACCATTACAGACATTTACAGGTAATATTTTCTTTTTTACTTGTACAGCATATGAATATCGAGATAGGAGAATTCGCTCATGATGTTGTTAAATGGGAAAGAAAAGAAAGAAAAAAAAGTATTTATTTAAATAGTATTTTTTTAAACAGTATTTTTTTAAATAAAAGTTTTTATGAAAAATCGACATTTTAAAAATCTGATTAGGCGCTCGTCGTTCAATAATAAAAAGATTAAAAGTTGAATTGGTTATTTTAATTTGTCATAAAAAAAAAACAAACGTTTTGACGTCCATTTCATAACAGCCAATAGTTGCTTTTCTAGGTCCGAAGTTTCAAAAAGTTTCAGAACACTCCTCTACGAAGTCCATAAAATTATAATCAGAGCGAAACTCAGTTTCAAACAATAATAGATTTATTTCGTGATCATTAAATCTTTGTTTTCTTTCCTTTTCCAATAAAAGATTTACAGATTTAATCTCAAAGTTAGTCAACTCGTTGTTTATATTTAACGAATAAGTTGTGTAATCGAATGCTTATAAATAATACATAATTTATAACTTTCCATTAAATACAATTGAAGTGTCTATAACATTAAAATAACAGATTTTTATTGATGAATGCATATTATAATAAAAGTACTAGCTGACCCGCGCAACTTCGTCTGCGTCACATAATATAGCTTCTAATATGTCATTTTGTGCATTCAATTACGAACAAAAACCTTTTAAAATCAATATTGCTTACCTCCCATAACATACGGCGTGATAATATGTAGCCTAAAGCCTTCCTTGGTTTACAAAGATCATTTTTGCTGAATTTCGATTCAATCTATCCAGTAGTTTAGGCGTGAAGCTGTACCATACCAACACACAGACAAACAGACAAAAATTCTAAAAAGTCACTTTTTGTCTTCAGTTACGTTTTTCTATTTTTCTTGAAAATCTTCAATGTACAGTTTTTCTTTCGTTACTGTTTTATTACCTATATGTATATACGGTACGTAAAACAAAAACTATTTTTATTTAATTCTAATCTGTCTCTTTTTGTTCCGGCAATCACCGAATCGGTTGGACGATTTTGACGATCATCTGCCTAGCCTTTTCCCAACTATGTTGGGGTCGGCTTCCAGTCTAACCGGATGCAGCTGGAATACCAGTATTTTACATGGAGCGACTGCCTATCTGACCTCCACAACCCAGTTAGTACCGGGTAATACGATACCCCTTGGTAAGACTGGTTGTCAGACTTTTTGGGTCTCTGACTACCTAACGACTGTCAAAGATCTACAAATGACAGCCGGGACCAACAGCTTAACGTGCTTTCCGAGGCACGGAGGAAACTCGGTATGTAATGGGTGCTCACACATCCACAGACCAACCTAGGCAAGCACGGCTTAACCTAACGACCGATCCGAGCGGCTGTTATTATTTAGCCACGAGCTCCTCCTTGGACGATTTTGACGATAATTTTATTTTATTTAAACAATGTGTATTATATTAAAAAATGTAGTTTTCAAAGAAAAATCAATGGTATGCAAAATACATGGTGTAAATGACATTGTCGCACAAAGTAATAACATGGATCCGCATGATTTTAGTCCCTCAGAAGTCGAAAACGTTGTTTTTTTTAAATTAATCAGTTACTCCATACAAAATGCAATCAAACAAGTCCTAAATTGCTGATAATTTTTCAATATTTGTTCAAGAATTATATTTAAAAGTCGTTCTTTCTGGGTCTAGTGTTAAAATACTTAATATAAAATTGTGACACCATTTTTTTTTTTGTTAGCCTGTGCTGTCCCACTGCTGGCACCATTAACTAAAATAAATTACTGATGGTTTAAAAAGTCTTATAAAATAATGGTCTACTAAAGATTCTTTTCTTTTAAGTAAGTATTTTTAAGACACACTATAGTCTTTTGGATGTCATGGCCCAATAGTCAAAAGTTTTGCAATCTGTTTTACCGACTTCTAAAAAGAGGAGATTTTCAATTCGGTTTTTTTTCAGGTTTTTTACCTAATAACTCCCTTATTACTGGTTCCATTTATGTTTTCTTTTTTATTTGGAAGATGAAGCTCGCTGTGGTTACATTATGATTTAATTCCCATTGCTAGGGTGGTGTAAGAGTTATATTCTATAATATATTTATATTTTTCTTTATACGTCTATGTGGATCGCTAATAACTTTTAGTAACAATGGAAAATTGAACAAGAATTTGTGTGAGACCACCATCTTACCTAAAACTAAAAATAATAAACTTTTTCGCAAAAAAATATTACTGACTTCCAAAAAACACTAAAACGTGTAAAATAACTATACTTCCGGAAGTCGGTGTTTTCTTTATAATATACTTTTAAACAAGCGGAAACACCACAAAAAGTAGAAAAAAGAATTAGCACGTACTTACTAACGATAAGTTATGAATCTGTTTATAACACCATGAAAAACATAACTAACTTCGTAAACTAGAAGTATAACTACAAAGCGGCAGCCTAACTGCAAACGGCACGAACGCCTCTATTTGAAATTAAAATAATTGAATTTAACCAGTTTTATTGAAAGAGTAAACAAAAGTCATTAAAACAACAGTGTTTGTTAAACAGCAATAACTGCACGGTCACTAAATAAGTGGCCTTAAACTCTGCCTACCATCATCATCTGCTTAGCCTTTTCCCAACTTTGTTGGGGTTAGCTTCCAGTCTAACCGGATGCAGCTGAATACCAGTATTTAACATGACCTCCACAAACTGGTTAGTAAAACACTGCCTAACCTCCCTGAAAATAGTCGTGATAATTTAATGTAAGTTTTTTTGCCTTCACTATTCCTCCGCAGCGGCATGCGGCACCAGCCTGCAGCATACAGCATGCTGGTAAAATGGGATGACGCAAGGGCGATACACGTTGCGTGAGTTGCGTCCTACACCAAAAGCCTTCCCATCTTCCAGATACGTTCCAAAAAACTAAAAAACATCAAAAATTTCGTACTCCGACCATCACACGTCTAAATTAATAGCCAAGTATTCTAAACAAAGTTTTAGTACACTCAAAAATACCTAGTTATCGTACTATAGTATAGTAGTATAGTAGGCGTAGGTTGGAATACTTGTCATGAACAGAATGCTATGCTTTTAATTAAAGCTGAAGTAATTTAGAGGGGCAGGGTAGGCAGGGACGCAGGGAACGTTCCACCACGCGTGGTCATGTATTAGGCAAAATCTTCTGCATACTCATTTGGAAATGTTTAAACAGTGAGGTAGGGGAAACGGGTGGAGGGCCGAAGGCTATGGTTAGTTCTCCGCTACAGATAAATTAATAAAGCAGCTACCTAGGTGCGCATAGATATAGCACGCATGTCCGTGAGTACCGTGTTACAGGGTGTCCCGATTATTGGGTGGTACGTTTCATTGGAATTTCGTTTTTATATCCTTGTAGAGCTGAATTGGTAGAGTTTAATATTGTATGGGAAATGTAAGTAGATGTGAAAGAGTTAAAAGTGGCGTTGAGATTTTACTGCAGAGAACGAATCAGAGATACTATTAGCTATGCCACTGAATAAATCTGCAGTTTTAGCGTAGGTACATTATATGATGCTAGTAGGACACCAGGCAGACGAACTCATATAAATTACTTTTTTTTCACATAATTAAGGTCAGATTTCTTTATAACATGTTCATCGATTTCTATCTGAAATACCTTTACTTCTGTAAATATACTCCAAGGATTTTCACACAGTTATAAGGCAAAATTTACTTGCCCAAGTCAGCACAAGATTCTTAACCCATTAACAACAAAGAAAACCATTAAATAATCAAACACAAAAACCGAACCACCCTGTACGCATGAGATGTGAGATGTAAAATTTGAGCCGAGCACAACGCCACACCTATTATGAAATTTGTGCACACACACAAGAATGGACACACACACACACACAACCTCCGAGAAAGGTACCTATTCGGACTTAGGTGGCTATTGGGGGGTAGGGGTTCTACTTGCGACGTTCGGGCCGGCTTAAATTTTCGTATTAATATGTATCTCTTATACTCGCGGATTTACCAGCCGATGCTCGGCGTAATTATGTGGCCGGCAAGGGGAGTTTTTAATAGCCCACGGTAAAAATACAACGAGAGACTTAAGAGAATTTGGGTAATGTCCTTTGTGTGAATTTTTAAATGTTTGTGCGAAAGTGTCGGGTTTTCGTTTTTGATGTTTTTGTTTCTAATTGATACACCATTAAGTTTTCGAATTATCTCAACGATAAATCCATTCTTTCGTTCAATAAAATGTACTTAGGTACTGAATGCTTTTCAGATAGTCATTGGTGAAATAGTTAAAGAATACTTATTCTATAACCAAACAAAAACAATACAAGAATCATTCATACGTATATAATCACATACATATATTACAATCACATACCTATTCTACATTCTGTACCCCTAGAGGTGCGGATACTGGACATAATATCGATTTATCGCAAGTTCGAAGTCCGTGACGTACACGACACGTAAGTACGCATATTATTACGCGTGTTTAGTAAGTAAACACAGACCAAGTTAGTTTAGTATGTCCGCACTCGAGATAACGAATTAATGAACACATCAATTTGTTAATTGGTGGGAATATTATAATAAATGAAACAAACATAATTCCATACAGATGAGATGAAAAAGCTTGAATGGATAAACAAATGAATAGAATAAGAAATTCGTTTGTAAAAGGACATCTGAAAGTTGCACCGGTAGCTGAAAAGTTGTGTGGAAATCGGTTCCCCTAACGATATGAGGAAAATACCTTGAGGAAAGTTTGAGGAGGAATGTGGCTGGATATAAGAGTAGCTGAAGACCAAATAAACAATAGATAAACTGTGTAAAAGATAATTAGGGATTTTAAAAGGGGTAGCTACTGAAATTATGACTATTGGAAAACTGTGGGAGAAGAAGATTATGATGTATACCAAATTTGTATAATAGCAATAGAATCATGAGGACGATAACAATATCTGACAATAGACTTAACATAGTCATAATTATTTTGTCTCACCTCGGTATATCTTACTAATAAAGGGTGTAAATAGGCCCTTAACGAACCCGAAAGTCACTTATTCTCCTCGTCATTGCGATCATTTTTTTGTTCTAGATCATACCTGGGAACCTTCTAGTTACGGAGATATTGGGGGTCAAAGTTCCAACTTGTTCTCAATTGTTTTTAGTACCTACATTTTTTTAATATTATTTCTTTACTCCCGTTAACTGCTCAATGCATCCATCAGCACAATGTGTTGAAAGCGTTACATAGAGTTTTACCGTAAAATGTGATTTTTCACCCCAAAAAAAACATTGTATCCGTATAGTTCTAGAATCCATATAGTTCGAGAAAAAAACACCGTTTTATCATCATCTGCCTAGCCTTTTCCCAACTATGTTGGGGTCGGCTTCCAGTCTCACCGGATGCAGCTGAATACCAGTATTTTACATGGAGTGACTGCCTATCTGACCTCCACAACCCAGTTAGTACTGGGTAATACGATACCACTTTGTAAGACTGGTTGTCAGACTTTTTGGGTCACTCACTGAGTACCTGTAACGACTGTCAAAGATCTACAAATGACAGCCGGGACCAACGGCTTAACGTGCTTTCTGAGGCACGGAGGAAACCCGGTATGTAATGGGTGGTCACCCATCCACAGACCAACCTAGGCAAGCACGGCTTAACCTAAAGATCGACCCGAGCGGCTGTTATTATTTGACCACGGGCTCCTCAAAAAAAATCCGTTTATTTTTACTAATAAGACAGAACGGATAGTCTGTCCTACTAGTAGAAATTAAGTAGTTTCCTAGCAATATTTTTTGGGCAGTTACTCAGTTTGACGTATAGAATGCTTGGTTGACGGCTTCGTGATGAGGTCTTTTACACCCTGTATTATAAGAAAGAAAGTTTGTGAGGATGGATGATTGGTTGGATGGATGGATTTCTGTAACTCTTTCACACAACACTACTAAACGGATTAAGAATAAATTTGGCACACAAGTCTTTTATAATCCGGATAAACAAACAATTAAGAAACTGTTTATCCCGACAGTATGAACCCGTGAGACATAAAATGGTACCATTTTAGTGGTTATCGTAATAATGACCGTCCTTTTGTGATAGATTCTAGAGTGTTGAGTATTTTGATTTTCTGATCAAGTATTTGTGGTTACTTTAAACTAAACCAAAACTCTAAAGGTGGCAACTGAAATGATTACAGCCAAAAACTATTTTTTTTTTGGGTGAAAAATCATGTTCTGTGTTAGAACTCAATGTAACGCACTCAAAACATTGTGCTGATGGATGGATTGAATAGTACGAGGTAGTAGGGCGTGGAGGTGATTAAAATAAACATTTTACATTAAAATCTTGTATTTAAAAAAAAAAACTTGTCAAAAAGTTGTAACTTTGACCCGCAATATCTCCGTAACTAGAAGGTTCCCAGGTATGGTGTAAAACAAAAAAAAATATCGCAATGACGAGGAAAATAAGTGCCTTTCGTTCTCGTTAAGAGGTGTTTTACACCCTTTATATGCGAAACCTGAATATAGTTTGTTCAGAAACAGCAACTGAATCGATTCCAATAATTTTTACACCATGTTATATGTTGTCCCAAAAATATTTAAAAAAGGATACAAGTGGGACACCGAGCGATACGACGCGGGCGCATAGCGCAGGCGGCGCGGGGGCGTGAGCCTCGTGGTGACCACGTTTTTTTACGGACAACCAGGTAACAGAACAAGCTTATAACTTTGTGATTTTACATGATACAGTTTTGAAATTTATGTACATAGATTCTTTACATAAAAAAAACTTTTTTGCAAAAAATAAAACCGACTTCAAAAAACACAAAAAGAGAAAAATAACTTTAGCTTCAGAAGTCGGTGACTTGTTTGTTTGATTTCGTTTTGTTTTTGCCACCGACGCTTTTTTCTGAACCTAAAGTTATTTTTCTCATTTTTGTGTTTTTTTTAAGTCAGTTTTATTTTTTGCAAAAAAGATTTTTTTATTTTTTCATATTTAGTTGTTCCCAAACAAATATTTGCCATGAATTTATTTTACATTGTTATCATGTCATGGTAATAGGTTTATCCCCAATAAATGGAAGTAAACATACCTAACTGTCGAAATCTGGGTCTATTGTAAACATCTGCGTACCCCCTCAGAGCATACAGACGTGATGTTACGTCATATAGTTGTATAAACAATAAACATCCAAGCGATTACAGCAATCACGGCAGATTTGCCGTCTATTTTTGAAGAGTTCCATTTTATATCTCCGAAGATCAGCATCAGATGGTCACAAAATTTACCAGCACCAGCTTTCAAATAAAAAAAAATATCAAAATCGGTTCACCCAGTCGAAAGTTCTGAGGTAACAAACACAAAAAAAAAATACAGTCGAATTGAGAACCTCCTCTTTTTGGAAGTCCGTTGAAAATACTAGACACGTGTTTCGGGTTTCGCAAATACTAAATGTAATGTTGTGTACATCTAATGAAGCCGTAATGGGAACCGAATTATAAGCTTGTAGAAAGCGTAAAGCATTATTTTCAGATATGCCACCCATCATAAACTCACGCCTGTTTTTCCATGGGTGTAGGCAGAAACCCTACTCATATAAAGCACTACACTTAAAACTATGCTAGTTTTAACACATAGTATCGTCGTAGTATTCCCTTAAGGACCAACTTTATATACCGCCATCAAAACTATTTTCAGTAAACATTTATGGATCCATTTATTACATACTTTTTACTCGTTTAGTTTTCCAACCACTTTATGCGTTTTGTGGGCACGTGGTTAAGCCAGACGCCAGGTTTGATCGATAAGAGGATAAGCAACGCTTCCCTAGGTCAGTTCATGGATGGGTGGTCTTAGCTCTTAATCCTGGAATTAGTAGTAAAGCTGTGACCGAGTGGCGTTCAAGGAATGGGAAGAGAAGTGTTGGTCATCCGGCAGCAAGATGGGCAGGCAATATAATACCATCGCGGGTCTACCATGAGATGGCACAGGAGTGTGCCGATAGACAGCGACAAAGAGGCCTATAGCCAGAAGTGTCATCATCATCATCAGCCTATTAATGTTCCCACTGCTGGGACACAGGCCTCCTCTCTATGAGAGGGAATGGGCTATAATCTACCACGCGGGCCCAGTGCGGATCGGTAGATGTCACATTGTCATGTCTTCGAATTTTTTGGTTCTAGGACATCCCGGTTTCCTCACGATGTTTGCCTTCACCGTTTTTGAGAGTAGTAGTAATGAAATAAATTACACAAAGTAATGCGCCTGTCTGGGTTCGAACCCACGACTTACTATTCGTAAGTCGGGGCCACCACTGGGCCACCGCTGCTCTCAAGAAGTGTACAGGGTAGAATTTTTCAATGCCACTTGGAGGGAAAGTACTCTAAATACTGGAGATAGCAAATTTTATTCAAAGGAAACATTCCTTTATTTAAAAAAAAGAAATAAATCTGCATTCACAGATATTCGTAAATTCGCTTTCCACACTCGGGAACGGAACCGACTAAAGTTCGAAAAATATGGACTTTAGTCGATTCGTTTTTTTTTACATCAAATTAAATGAAGGGAAAACCTTGAAATCTAAACTTATAAATTCAATTCTGACAATTAAAAAAACATGAATTAAATAATTAAAAGTTTCCCCAAGCTCAAATTATTTACGACGAGTAGTATTGACAAAGAAATGTCGAACAGAATAAATAGCAGAAAACATCCTAACCACGTGCTTCCTATTTATCTTTTACTAGGCCATAATATGCTACGCCGCGTAGCCAGTTCGTAGGCAACCTAGTTACGACGCGCTACGACGAGCCTACGACGCGTAGCATTACGTAACTTGACTAGTTTACAGCTTAAAATAATATAACATTATTATTACAGAAAAATATAAAGCTTATTTATGTAAGCTTTATATTCTTTTTCGTTCGTTCTGATGACGGTTACGTCACGGGTATTAGGCATTCATAAATTATGTAGGTATTGGTCTAAACAATGCGGTCGCCTTAGTCGTGTCGGCTTGACAAATCCCTTTCACGTGTAAACTTAAAACCAACTTAAAATCATTAGCCCCAAGTCTTGGTAATTAAAGTTTAAGTACTAACTAAATTCGGACGCAACGAAGCAAATTATTTTTGAACCGACAACCCATACCGACCCATACCCATGCATCACAAATCTGCACTTAAAGCTGTAAAAAGCGCTTTCAGTGTTCTCGTTTAAATAAAGAAATTTTCGTTAATAATTAAACAACGCAAAAAGGATTTTCACCCGAGGTTGGAGAGTGAAGCAACCCTATTTTCGATTGGTAATTGAAAAGGGTACGTGATGGTTAAAAATTCAATAGGCAGCTTAACTCCTGACGGCATGGCTGTTAGTGGTGACAAGTCCGCGACCGTCCGACGTGTGAACGTATGTACAACGTGTCATTGGAATAACTGACAACTCGAAAAATGCTCATTGAACTTGCTATTAAGAACAACTTTAACTCATATATTTAAGCCTTTTCCCAACTATGTTGGGTTCGGCTCCAGTCTAACCGGGTGCAGCCGAATAATAGTATTTAACAAGGAGCGATTGCCTATACCACGTCCACAACCCAGTTATTACTGGGTACGGACATAAGAAAATATAAAGCAAAAGCAAATACTAATATAGCCCGGATATATCAAATTTTCTTACGTTTTTTGCAATTTGCTGCTGTGTCTGGCCGTATTTTGAACAAAATATGTTTCGCGACCGTAACATGTATGTATTTACAGAATTTTAATCATTAAAATAAGCAATACAACCTCTTCATCAACACAACCTTTAAGTTCATTCATTACCATTAAATTTATTTTTCATGGAAAAGTCATTCATACAGCCTGACACTGAACCGGAAATTGCAAATAACGTATGACAATTTTAATTTCGCGGGTTACCATGGCGCTCCCCAGATAGTCTACCTAGCTGATGTCTCAGGTTACCCTCGACGGTATGCATTAAAAGACTCATATTTAGCTTTACCGACCATCGGTCCATCGACAAACATACACCCACTTCCGCTTGCTGACTATGCAAGCTATAGCAGTAACAACAGAGCATTCCTTACAAGAGATTTAAAAAGTCTATACATTTGAAAGTCTTTGATTCCTCACGATTCCAGTAAACCCCCAATAAACCCATACAACAATATTATTAACAGCCGATCCGATCCAATACTAAAATTGGATTTAATATTGCATTATATCCTATCGAAGCCGTTCACAACTATTTAATATCTCTAACGTAGCAGGAGGCAATATCTATGTGGAATCTCACACGATGCAATTTCATCGCATCGCACAATAAGTTCCTCGCATTTCAATTCACACGATATATGCGATGGTTGAGTAAATCACGAATACCGTTTGATATTAGTTTACTAGATATGTCTAAATGGAGACCGGTCTTCACTCGGCTGAATCAAGAATATTGCATGGAGCATTAATACGTATGTGACGTGCACACACACAACACGGTACGTACGGTTCGTAGAATTGGTTGTTGGAATTTCGTACCTATATCACTTTCGTACATGTTATTCAAACGCATGAAAGTGATATTTTTATGTTATTTGATATATTTGGCTAACCAACAATTGAATACACTGCTTCAAAGATACAAGATACATTCAATAGAGTCACAGACAAGTGTAACAACCTCTTACAGGTATAAGCACATCATGCACTACTTATTTGTCGTTGAGTATGTACTACCTACTTAAAATCAGATGAGTACTCACCACACTCAGCTATGGTTTGTAAATACATAGTTAAATCAAAATTAAATCATTTACAAAATTAAAATTACAATCAAATTAAGGTAAGATCTTACCGGCGTTACTTTCTTCTGTCCACAGCACTGAAAAGCTAACCAGGAAAATTTTAACTCTCTCCCTGGTTAGCTCGGAAGTGCCGTGCTTGACCGACGCAGAGGACGTCTGGAAAGTGGCTTGCCCGGACATGGATCGGCCCGAGAACCCGTTTTCCCAGAGACAGTGGGATGAGCCGCTCTGCAGGTTGGTGCGGAATAAACTTATTAATACGTCTACCAATACTGCTGAGCGTGCCCGCCTGCTGGCTGTGGGTGAATGGGAGTCGGGCCTCTGGCTTCAGGCACTACCGTCTCCTAATATAGGCACTATGTTAGGTGACACAACCTTCCGGCTCGCTACATGTTTGCGTTTGGGCGCTCCTTGTGGGGCTCCACATCGCTGTCAATGTGGTGAAGCAGTCGACTGCCTCGGACACCATAGCCTTTCTTGCAGTAAGAGTGCAGGTCGGATAGCGCGGCACGCTAGCATTAATGATCTCATCCGTCGTGCTCTTGCCACCGGGGTGACAGCTGTATTAGAACCCACTGGCTTGGCACGCGTCGATGGCAAGAGACCAGATGGTTTGACCATAATGCCATGGAAGTTGGGTAGGCCTTTGGTGTGGGACGCAACTTGCGTTGACACCCTTCCGCCATCCCATCTTCCTAGTACAGTATGCTGCGCTGGGGCGGCTGCTGCAGGTGCTGAAAACCTCAAACGGCGCAAATACAGTAATTTAATTGGTAATTATGTGTTTGAGCCGTTTGGGGTTGAAACACTAGGGCCATGGGGTCCGAGTGCCCACCTAGTATTTCGGGAAACCGCCAAACGGTTAGTCGACTCTTCACGTGACCAGAGGGTGGGCCTATTTTTTGGCCAAAGAATCAGCATTGCCATCCAACGTGGCAATGCTGCCAGCCTTCTGGGCACTTTTCCTGTTGACATCGATGTGGACGAATTTTTCGACACCCTGTAACCCTTTTTTATACTTGTAAATATTTTTATTTCTATTATAGAGTTAGTTATGCATGCTGTACAGACTCCACATATTACGTCATGTTAGTGGCGCGCTCCCAGAGCGGCCTCTGCTGATGCAGCATTCACAGTACTCGCGGGATGTTATGTCTAAACGCCCGGCGACGGTAGAGATAAGGGCCTAGCACTAAGAAACAATGTATTAGATTTAACAAGTTATTTTTAGTCTGGATTAAACCGTCTTCGTGATCAGACTCTCTTGTTTTCTTCAAAAAAACCTTCGGCAGTACTCCCGGAAGTTAACTGGCGCAGCCGGTAGGATATCCGCTGTATAGGCTGTGTTCGAACACACAAAAATCGGTGTCGCGCGCGGCTCGCGGGTATCCTCGAACCAAAGAAATAAGTTAAACACATCTGGCGCCGAGGTTTTGAAGATTCCTGTCCACGCACGAGCAGCTCTACGGGTGCCTGCATGGGATCGAGCGGACTGTGAGTAGACCTTTTTACTATCCTATCTTGTCCTTGTTATTTCCTGTGTTGCTCCTGTAGGACTTAATTACTTAATTGCGTAACTTTTAAACTCACATCTTTGAAAGTTATTTGACTTCTGCACAAAAAAAGGCAGGCCTATTTTAAGCTAATTTTAAGATTAATTTTTACTAAGTAGATTAATTTGGTTAAATTAACTCTTAAACTCAAATCTTTAAAAGTTATTTAACTTCTGCACACAAATTGGCAGGCCTATTTTAAGATAATTTCACATTAGGATTTGTATTTTATTTCGTTAAGTAGATTATATTGTTAATAAAAATGCCGAATCAAGCCGGGGAAGCCTTTCAAATGATCCCTAAGGATATTTTATGTCTAATTCCCAAGTTTGATGGTGACAAAGATATTTTGAATTTGTTTTTAAGGAAAAGTGAGTATATTTTAAGAAACTTTAGCGGCCCCAATTATTCAGTCAACTTATAATTTCCACGCTATCACTAGTAGATTGTGTGGTAGAGCAGCGGCTCTATTAAATGAAAGAGAGGACATAACTACATGGGAACAACTAAGATCTATTTTTATCCAACATTTTGGTGACCCCAGATCAGAGGACTGCGTCGCTATTGAGCTAGAAAATTTAAAAATTAAAACTAATGAATCTTATTTGGAATTTTGTAACAGAATCCAACAAATACGCAGCACTCTGTTCTCCAAGGTCAATTTGCTTGCTAATGAGGAGATGAAAGCTGCAAAAAGGGTGATTTACAGTAATTTGTCTCTCAACGTGTTTTTATATAATCTATCTGAAGATTTAATCAGAATTGTAAGACTTAGAAATTGTACAAGCTTAGAAAGTGCGCTCAGTGTCGTCATGGAAGAGGTCAATTTTCAATTTCAGTATAACGCGAAAAATAATACAAAATCAGCTCCGCATCATTCAACTAGTAATAATAACTTACAACGTTTGAAATTCCAGTCTCCAATAAAACCTAATGTTCCGGTCTTAAATAATTTCGGATATCCGGCTAACCAAAACTTTAAGTTTGGAGTTCCGCATTTGCCCCAAAATAATTCTAGGCCTGGTTTCAATAATAACTATAGATTTGGTGTACCTAACCAAACTTACTTTAAACCGAATATGCAACAACCTCAAGGTTATCAATCAGGGTACATGTCAAGCTATCCGGAGAACCAGAACAATTTTAAATTTGGTATTGTACCTCAACAAGGATTTAGACCCCAATTTAATAACACACAGGGTAGACCTAATTTTAATCCACCAAACCAGCAATTCAAATTCGGTACACCGCCACAACATCAACCACAGCGAAATTTACCCCAGACACAAGATACTGATGTTTCCATGCAAACTGCCCGTCCCCTTAGAAATAACATGATTACAAATAACTCTGATAATGACCATTTGTTTTACACACTTAATGATAATAATGAAACGCACATATTCCAAGATCAGGTTTTTCAGCCTGATAACGTAGACTGTCAAAATAATTTACAACTTACTGAAATGTACAACCACACCGACTATGACAAAAATTCCTACTCAGAAAATGTGAAGCCCGTTTCCGACGTGCCTACAAATCAAGAAGTAATACATCTAAATTGCAACAGTATAAACCGATTACCTCACATCTATATTCCGGAAATTGATGCCCGCCTAATGATTGACACCGGAAGTACCAGAAGTTTCATAAGTCCAGGAAAAGCTGATCAATACTTTTCTGCCTATAAATATAACGAACCATTTGAAGTTATTAGCACACATGCACGTAGCTCACACAACCAAGTTATATACATACCCTTACCGAAAACTTTCAAAAATTTTCTTACGCACACGTTCTATGTTTACGATGTTGATAGGAGATACGACGGATTAATTGGTTCTGATCTCTTAAAAATATTAGAAGCCACAATAGACATGAAATCGCAAATTTTACGAACACGAGATACAGAAATACCCATAGTATACAACCTCGCATGTGAAATCACTTTAGACCCCCGAACCGAAACGTTAGTAAAAGTACCAACTGACCTTGGTAACGGTGACGCAATCATTGACTTTAAAAAATTCAATAATGACGTACGTATGCCTAGCGCTATAGTTACATGCGTAGATTATTTTGCGACAACCGTTATTCAAAATGCTTCACAAAATGGCAATGCAGATGCTCCGTCTCGTATAAAATTAAATGTCGTTACCAATGAAGATAATAATACATCTTTACAGGGGAATGTAGGTGATACTGAAAGACCTGAAAGTCCAATAGCAATATCAGACTCTTCAGAAACGTTGACAGCCCCATCACCTTCAGACATTAACTCATCTTATCCAGTTCGATCATCTTCATCTAGCACCCTCACAGCAGGCTCATTACCTGAAACAATACACTCAGCCCGCGATATTGATACAGACGGCATCCCCATGCTAGACGAAGCTGTAGACACGAAACCCCATCAAGTTCTTGTTTTTACCTGGAACAGAAATCAATTATCAGTGAAAGATATATCACGTGATAAACAGAAAATTTTCGAGAAACACTTACCCGTATATAATCCCGGCCTAGTAAAACCATTTCTCCTAGAATACTTAAAGCCTAAAATTAAATATTTCTTTTATTTTGAAGATCAAATACACCGTAACCAGTTTACAGACGCTGTGATTAAACTATTTAAAAGGGATACTGTTCAAATTTATGAATGTACAAAAAGGATTATATACGTGGAGGACGAAAACGAACAACGTTCAGTCGTACTTACCTACCATCACGGTAAGACCAGCCATCGCGGCATTAAAGAAACTCTCATGAAAATAAAGCGAAACTACTTCTGGAGAAATATGGACGTAACTGTTGCTGCGGTAATTAATTCAAGCGAAACCTGTAAAAAACTAAAGTATGATCGTAAACCATTGAAACCAGTGTTACAATTGACACAAACACAAAGCCTTTTGCTGAAATATTCATAGACCTTTTCTCGATAGAAGGCAAATACTTTTTGACGATTATAGACGCTTTTAGTAAATTAGGACAGGCTTTCATGATCCCCAACCGATCCACCCCTGAAGTAGTACGTGCATTAATTAAATTTTTCTCGTTTTATGGTGTACCTAATCGAATAAGCGCTGATCCCGGAACCGAATTTAACAACGCCTTGCTTAAAGAGACACTACAGTTTTACAAAATCGATTTGCACATAGGAACGGCACATAATCCCAATTCTATGGTTTTAATAGAGCGCTTCCACTCAACCATCTTGGAAATATATCGCATCGCAAAATATGAGCGTCGAATCACCGATGCTGCCGACGTAATGACGTACGCAGTAATGTCCTACAACCAAACTATACATTCAACAACCGGTCTTACACCCTTCGAAGTTGTCTTTGGACACACCGATTCGAATAGCACTTTTGCAGTTAACTTTAATAAACAATATACGCAACAATTAGTTGTTGATCATGTGGAGCGAACTAAACATCTATACAAATACTTAACGGATAAAATATTAGCAAACAAGGAAAAGGTTAAAGAAAAGCGTGGTGGTGAAAAATCATTTGATATACAAGAAGGGGACACTGTATTCATAAAAGGAGTGAACGTTAGACGAAGTAAAGACAAACCTCGTTTCCAAAAGGCACAAGTGTCGGGTAAAATCGTTAGAAACATTTGTCCTGTTAGAATAAATAATCGTGACACAAAAGTGACACTTAAGGACATTAAACGTCCTCCACAGGTCCCTCCTCGTGCTCCTGGCCCTGACCATCAGGATGCACACCCTTCAACTTCAAAGGATAGATAAGAATCCTGGCGTATTGATTCTGAAGCAAGGTCAAGCTAGCGTAAGTTATAATAAGTGGACTATCATTAAGGTTTTAGATTTAAGTTTGATTCGTGAGGACTTAGAATTTAATATAAAAAAATACGCAACCTTTAATGAATACACACAAAAGTATTTGGGCAATGAAATCTCGAATTATCAGCCGCGTGATGTAAAACTCCAGACAGATTACGTCATGAACAATAGCATTGAAAAATTTAAGCAGTTAGTCCCATCAATGAAGATTAAACATGGAATTCTAAATCCTCTAGGATCTATTATTAAGATTATTACCGGTAACCTAGACCATGACGATGCTATCAGATATGACAATATGATTGATAATATAAAAACACGTCAACATACATTAGAAAATAAGGTAACGTTAATATCTGAAATGGCAAAACTTCTAGTTAAAATAGCGAACTCCACCAAGAATAATTATATTCAAATAGAAAAGGAAATTTGGAAAATGGAAAAATTTATTGATCACACCAACATCAACATCGCAATACATAATTTTGTAGTTATCTATAATCTATTCTTACACAATTTCCAACTTTTATACAGTCATCTGAATGAGATTGAAATCTCTGTCACATTCAGTAAATTAAAAATATTACATCAGTCTATAATAACCTCTGATGAATTGTTCGAATCATTAAAATCTATAGAAAAATCTGATAAAATGGTATACCCAGTTAGCTATGATAACCTAATTAAGCTGGAACAGTGTATTGAAATAAAAGCTTACTCGAAAGGAAGTCAAATAACGTTCAATTTAGAAATACCTATAATTAAAGATGAAATGTATGTATACTACAGAGCAATCCCAATACCAATTACCAACCATTTTAACCAAACCACAATCATAATTCCCAAATACCCCTACCTCTTAGTAAAAGGGTCCGAAGTAGTCTCGCTCTCCCAGCCTTGCAAAGAACTCTACGAGGCGAAGTTCCTGTGCTACGAGGACGAGTTCCAACTGCTAATGGAAGATACCTGTATAACCGCATTAATGAGATTCTCTCATAACACGAGCTCCTGCAATCCTGTACCAGTTGAAATTCACACCCTCAAGATAGAGTCTGTGGGGAAGCGGCGTTGGATTATCTATAGTAAAGCCGAAAACATACTATCAGAGATCTGCAATAGCGAGGTGAAGAAAGAAAAAATACAAGGTACTTACTCTCTTACCTTGGATGGTCACTGCGATGTCAAGATTGGTAGAGTTACCCTGAAATCTAATCATACTAGCACAAGTAACAGTATCACTTCGAAATTACCAATTGTCAATCTACCTGATGCCATCGAGCCACACCTGCAACGGAAGCCCATCAACTTGGACACTAGTGATTTAATAAACCTGCAACACCTAAACAACCTGTTGGAAGTTAGCAAAAGTGAAGTGAAAGATAACAGTGAAAAGCTCATAAATGTGAAAAGTGTTAGCGTCGGCACTCTAGTGTTATATATAAGTATAGTCTTAAGCATTTGTGTATTCTTAGCTCGTAAGTATGGAAAACCCATAAGAGATTGTTTGGGCCGAAATAATCGGAGTAATGATAATCATCCCTCCGATAATTTCGAACGTATGGAGGGAGGAGTTATGCATGCTGTACAGACTCCACATATTACGTCATGTTAGTGGCGCGCTCCCAGAGCGGCCTCTGCTGATGCAGCATTCACAGTACTCGCGGGATGTTATGTCTAAACGCCCGGCGACGGTAGAGATAAGGGCCTAGCACTAAGAAACAATGTATTAGATTTAACAACAACAAGTTATTTTTAGCCTGGATTAAACCGTCTTCGTGATCAGACTCTCTTGTTTTCTTCAAAAAAACCTTCGGCAGTACTCCCGGAAGTTAACTAGTTAGTGTGTAAATAATGTAAATATTATGAAATAAATGTCTGTTTTAAGTAAGATCAAAATTAAAATCAAAATTAAAAATTAAAATCAACAAAATTAAAATCAAAGTTAAGATACGTAACGTAAATATGGGGCCCTGTAACTATGGGGCCGTTGATTATTTTTTCGCGATTATGATGGTGGTCCCATGGAGAAAGTTGTTCAGTTTGATGGTCTGTAACACTCCTTTTCATATGACTACACCCTTTCTGTTACACATAATTACTCGTTGTAATTTTAAGTTTAATTTTGATTTGAATTTTTATTTTAATTAGGCTTTTGATTTTGATTTTAATTTTAATTAGGATTTTATTTTAATGTTGATTTTAATTTTAATTAGGATTTTATTTTTATTTTGAATTTAATTTTTTATTTTAATTAGGATTTTAATTTTGATTTTAATTTTTATTTTTATTTGATCTTTTGATGGTACGGCTAAAAGTAGGTGTGAACATAAACTTAAGATTAGCCGGCTAAACTTAAATAACCTAACCTAAGTTTAGCCACACTATAGGCGGGCTGCACAGCGTTTCTTGTATCAAAATGCTGCTCCTGTAATGTGCGGTTAGCTTTAAGATCATTCAAGGCTCAGGTGTCAGGGCGGAAGTTGGAGTGTTGCTGTGTTTATGTTCAATGATGATTAAAAGCACACTTGCCGATGTAACAAAGTAGTAAAATTAAAGTTAATAAACTCAAGGATGATAGCGGTCGGAAGGTCAGACTTCAGCAGACACTTCCACTTCGCACATTAAACGTGATTACGAGGGATGAAGACTAACAAAATATATATGATTCTGTTTAGACCGTCAGTTAGATTATCGAAGAATATTGGATACGTGATTTTTTTATCAAATTAATAAAAATTGATGAAGTTATAACGTGTCAAAGATCACGAGTAGGGGCTTGTGACGTCACATTTGAGTAAATAATGTACTCAAATGTGACGTCACACGAATTTTCGAAGTACTATATCGTTTTAATTTTTTGTTTAAGTGAAAAAAGAAGAAATATGTGTCCAATATTTTTTGAAAATCTATCTGACGGACTAATTAGATTCTTTTTTGTCATCTACATTATTACGAGTACTGCTAACCGTTAGCTTGCGTCATCTCTGGCTGGGCAAAGGCCTCTTCCCACGACTTCCAGGTGTACCGATATTACAGACATTTCAATTTTGGCTCTGGCAACACACTTGAGCATCATCATCTGCCTAGCCTATTCCCAACTACGTAATCGGTTTCCAGTCAAACCGTATGCAACTGAATACCAAAATTATACATGGAGCGTTTCCTATCTGACCTCAACAATCCAGTTAGTACTGGGTAATACGATACCCCTTGGTAAGGCTGGTTGGCAGACTTTCAGGCCACTGAACCTGTAACGACTGTCAAAGATCTAAGTACAAATGACGGCTCCGGCTCATCTCGTAGCTTTCCCATTTCGACAACTAAACAACAGACGTGCGAAACAAGTGACAAAGTATGCCAACTCGTAACTATTTTAATCTTCATACATTGAATCCCATTTCGTCAACCATAAATTTCAACTGTTTTTTTGTACTGTACAGTCAGCTTCCAAAGTTACAAGGAAACCATTTGTTGATGTTGCTATTTTTTGTCTCTCTCTGGCACACTAAAGTTTGTTACGAGAGTACTCAATTTTGAATTATAATTATCAATTTGTACTTAGTTTTTAATTAATTATGTAAATATTGACTTCATAATAAATAACCTTCAAAGTTATACTCTAGGTTGACAAATATTTTGAATTTGAACAGAAAGTACTAGGAGAAAGGAATCAAGAAGATGTTGGTGCCGCTGAAATCGTCTTTTTAGTGAATACCCAACAATAAGTACTAGGAGAACAGAATCGTGAAGAAGATGTTAGTCCCGCCACCGCCGTTTACAATACTACTAGTCTATTACTACCGACTACCAGACTTACAAAAGGGGATCGGGATATCATGTTACCCAGTTACTGGATTATTGTGGAGATCAGTTCAGCCGACTCTCCAAGTAAAAAACTGGTATTCTGTGGAATCTGAACCCCTAGCCAAGTTGACAATCTACAATCGTTAACGCTAGTAGAAAACTATTCAAATGAATGGGAATGACATCATCTCAACGTTAAATCACGTGATCAACACAAACTAATAGAAAATTCGTAGACAAGTTTACATCGTTCAAAATGATAGAATAGAATGTTATCGTTTCTACAATGTTGATCGCTAAACTCTTTGGTAGGAACGCTCACCATACCTAAAGTGTAGGTTTTTTTCTACAGACATTAGAGAACGAGCGATCGACTCAGTCGTGTCAACTTGGCTACAAATTTAGCGCTTTCTACAATCGCTTACGCCGAGGCGTTTACGATTGTAGAAAGAAAATCGATACGAAACGTTTGTAACTTGGCTAGGGGTGTTAGACAAAATGATGACGCTACGGTACGCCTCATCAAAATCTTTCCTTTTTATAATATTATAAGTGTAGATGTAGATTAGTTAGAAAGAAATAAATAATTACGAACAGTAATTGTGATTTTTCTTAGTAGTTCTCCTGAGTGCTAACTGTACTTGCCGAACAAAAAGTTTACCAAATGGGATTCAATGTATGAAGATCAAAATAGTTACGAAATGGGATTCAATGTATGAAGATTAAAATAGTTACGAGTTGGCACACTTTGTCACTTGTTTCGCACGTCTTTTGTTTAGTTGTCGAAATGGGAAAGTTACGAGATGGGCCGGAGCCCAAATGACAGCCGGGACCAACAGCTTAATCTGCTTTCCGAGGCATGGAGGAAACTGGGTATGTAATGGGTGGTCATCCACGGACCAACCTAAGAAAGATCGATCCGAGCGGCTATCCTTATTATGTCGCGAGCTCCTCTAAGCATGCAATTGCAATGTTCAGGTGTTCTGGATATTACCCAAATCGCGGTTTTGATGTCCAGATCACATTATATGAATACAGCTAACCAGCTAATCGACGGTGAAGTGCCAATACCTCCTAACTGACAATTTTCGCAAGAAATTCACTTTTTTATCGTTTTTAATTTCAAGGCGTTATTCGCATGTTTTAGTGAAATCTCCTAAGTGTATTTTAAGTGCAACAGCATTCAATTAAAATGTGGAAATACCTCCCAACTATACCAACGTGTCTAATTTATGGCATTACCTCCTAACTAACTTTATAAAACATACATTGTTATTATTCTAAACTAGCTGACCCACGCAATTTCGTCTGCGTCACATAAAAGAGAAACAGCTCACAAAAGAAATACATTTTTCCCCGTTTTTGCAATATTTTTCATTTATGCTCCGCTCCTTTTGGTCGCAGCGTGATGTTATATAGCCTATAGCCTTCCTCGATAAATGGACTACCCAACACTGAAAGAATCATTCAAATCGGACCAGTAGTTCCAGAGATTAGCGCGTTCAAACAAACAAACAAACAAACACTGCAGCTTTATAATATTAGTATAGATTAGTATAGATGACATTAGCTAATTTTTTTATTAAAAATTGAAAATTGTTAGGTGTTATCGGCACTTCGCCGTCGTAATGCATCTCTCATCTCAACACGTTCACACTACCACTTGAATTAGAAGAAGCCGAGACATGCGACACATTTTTATTGCTGATTATACGTGTATCCTACCCAAAAGGTTTTATTTGTCGACGAAAAGTTTTACCTTTTCTATCAAAGTTGGGCACTGGCTATTTGTGTTTGAAACTGCATGGTTGGGAATGTTGTCGGAATAAACTGCATATTTGTCCCGGCTTTTTAGTAAGTTTCGTTTAGCAATATGAGTAATGTTTTTAATATGCCATTGCAGAATATAAGGTAACATCGTGACAGAGTTTTGCCGAGTATTTTAAATGCTAGAAACCTTTTATTTTCTTTCCCTTCAAAGTTTTAAATCAGCTTTTCCATTCAAACGTGCACCAACATGGAGCTTTTTTTATAGCATGTTAGTGCAGCTGCGTCCAGAATCGTTTACTGAATCCATGGAAAAAGTAGGTGTTACTAAGGCCCTATACAAAAAAAAAAAAAAAAAAAATCATTTATTTCGAGCAACAAGACTCATAGTGTTAGTAACAATATACTTACAAACTATGTTAGTAATACACATACAAACAAAACAAAACAGAAAACAGACTGTGACATCATTGCTGCAAGGTGACAGGCCCAGCTGAAACCTTGCAGCAGTGGTTCACAAACGCACAATCATGCCTACTCGCAATCATAGACAGGATGCTGTTGGCGCTGCCCCGCACCCTATGGACCAGGGATGCGCACCGTTTCCGCATCACCGTGTAGAAACAGTCTACGTGAGCTTCAGCAAACATCCATGATGCGCTGCAGTATCGAGGCAACCCCATCAGCACCCTGAATGCGTTATTGTATTGGACGCGAAGGGCGCTGTACGATTTTTGAGTATAATGACCCCACAGACTGCAAGTGTAGAAAGACGTGCAGTAAGCACTAAATATAGTGCGCTTGACCTCTTTAGAGGCACGTCTGAATCTGCAGGCAATCATGTTTGCTCTCACACACAGCGCCCTCCGCTCCCTATCAATATCCTCATCGTCTTTGAGGCCAGTAGTCAATAAGTGACCCAGATATTTAAATTTCTCTACCCTTATAAGGGGTATACCGCTTAACTTCACTGAAGGTACTGCTTCTGAGTATTTACCTCTGGCCCCAAAGACCATGACTACACTTTTTTTAACATTGTATGCCAGACCATACTGTCTGGCAAATTGCTTGCAAGTGGCTACGAGTGTCCTTAGCCCGCAGATTGACGCGATCAGCAGCACCATGTCGTCGTCGTAGCTAAAGTTATTACAACACAGGCCATCAATATGACACCCGACACACACATGCTGCTAAGCGTGCCAATCAGATCATTCACGTATAGGTTGAAAAGCGTAGGGGAGCACAACCCCCCCTGGCTCACCCCGCACTCCAACCCATACGGCTTAGACAGGGCACCAGCCCATTTCACACTATTGACTTGGTTTCCATACCAGTATTTTAGAGTATTTTGTCACCTCTGGCGGCAAATTTACCTCTTCCATCTTCCTCCATAAAATGTCGTAGGAAACCAAGTCAAAAGCCTTACTCAAGTCAAGGAAACATGCGCAAACTGGAGTGTGGGGATCCGTGTAGTACTTCACACTCAAAACAGCGCTGCCTATAAAGTAGGACAGTTATTTTTATATTGGAAATACTATTTTAAACGTGAGAACTGGGTACATTGAAGGCAGTAGATAAGCAAAATCCGCCTATAATTCGCACTGTTGGGATACAGGCCTACTCTCTCCAAAGGGGAATGGGCTATAATACACCACGCGGGCCCAGTGTGGGTTGGTAGATGTCACATGTCTTCGAATTGGTTTATTCCCGTCAGCCACCACCGGTCTGCCACCACTGGTGGTAGTTGCATCCATTTGTCGCATCTACCACCACTGGCGGTGGTTGTGTCGGTTCAGTCACATTTGCCCCTACCTCTGCCAACACCGGTGGCAGATGACACTTAAATTATCCCCCCCTTTTTCCTCTAGAGACTATTTTGTAGTGCAAATGTCGCAATACCTAAACTAACGTGGACCCAGTTGCCTATTATCAAATTAGGAAAGGTGAAATTGGACCCTGGTCCCTTTTTCGAAGTGGCACGAGTTGCCCCCTATCCAACTTTAATTTGAAATACTTGGTGGTGTCAGACGGCTACTTGATTGTGGAGTCTGCCACCAGTGGTGGCACCACTAATTTAAGTGCCATTTCTACCAGTGGAACATAGGACGGGAATAAAGGTGAAATAAATTACACAAAGTAATGCGCCTGGCTGAGGGTGGACATCGCCAACGAGGTCGACCGCGGCCAGAAATTGCACAGAACAGAGAGGTTTGGAGGGGGAAAGGGAATGCCTTTGCCCAGCTGTGGGACACAATGCAAAAAAAATGTACCTGCCTGGGTTCGAACCCCACTGCTTGTAAGCCGGGGCCGCCACCACTGGGCCACTACTGCTCTCATAAGATGCTTGCTCGGACAAAACCCTTCAGAATCTACTTGTTCCTAGTCTGAATAGATTTGCAGTACCTACTCTGTATTTTTAACCTAAATAAGCAAAATATGCGCTCCTTTTACCCTTATTTATTCCAAAGTCCAGGGTATGTTTCCATTAATTTTTATTAATCTCGTTTGACTTTTGGGGTATAAAGCCCATCCAACTGTAAGGTATCATCAAAGGTTTTTACTAAATAATACGTACAAAAAACACGAACAAGAAAATATCTCTTTTATTTATTTTACTTCGTAAGGGAAACCAAACATTAAGAATAACATATTCGATCAAAGATACACAAGATGTAATCATTAGCAGACAAATGTATTTTAAATTTATTTTTATAAAATAATAACTTTGCTTTTAAATTATGTGTCAGGACTAATAATTCAACTATGTTACTGATGAAGTAATTATTAAAGATACTCTCACACAAAAAAATATCAGGTTTTGCGTGCTACTGCTCACCAAACATTATAATTATTTTTTCAATACACTTCCTCGAAAACTGGTCCTTAACGCACTACGATTAGGTACAACATGCAATGTATTTCACACGCGTGCGATTTTTCCACTTGAAATGAAAAAAAATGAAAATTGCCACAGATAACTATACCTATACTTAGTCCAAATTGGTTCAATGCCTATAGTCTGAGGTGAATGTTTTTTTTTTTTAATTTTTGCAAAGCACTACGCGTCTTTACGGCATTTAATAGTTATTTATGCAACTGTTGTATAATGAGGGGTATTAAAACACGAATGTCGGTTTATCACACGAGGCGAAGCCGAGTGTGATAATAGTATCACATGAGTGTTTTAATACCTAATTATGTACAGTTGCATACAAGACTTTATCTACATCCATGATATGAATCCTCCATAAAAGGTTCTGAAACCATAGGGTGTTGCAGTGTCTATGTAAATTCATGGAAAGTTTAATTGCTTGTATTTAATACAAACAAACCGTGTATAGGTAGTAATATAATTATTTACATTTTGGATTGTTCAATTATCAAAATTCACAAAGCTTGGATCACTCATTTTTGTAAACAACAATAGTTATTTATGCAACTGTTGTATAATGAGGGGTATTAAAACACGAATGTGGGTTTATCACACGAGGCGAAGCCGAGTGTGATAATAGTATCACATGAGTGTTTTAATACCTAATTATGTACAGTTGCATACAAGACTTTATCTACATCCATGATATGAATCCTCCATAAAAGGTTCTGAAACCATAGGGTGTTGCAGTGTTCTAAGAAGTCTATGTAAATTCATGAAAAGTTTAATTGCTTGTATTTACTACAAACAAACCGTGTATAGGTAGTAATATAATTATTTACATTTTGTATTGTTCAATTATCAAAATTCACAAAGCTTGTATCACTCATTTTTGTAAACAACAAAGTACATAATGCAATACTAATATCCAAATGTCGAACAAAAATGGCGGGATACGACGTGAATTCGAATTAACCTATAAGTTTTTTTTTTAATTACGGCGCTGTGGTAGAGAATCGTACGTGCTAGACGTTCGATTCACTACCACATTCGATGTTCTTTTTTTAAAACGAGTTGCATAATGAAATTCAGTACAACATTATAACACCCGTTTGGGTGTTATAATGGTTATTAAGACACTGGCTGTTTTAATGTTGGCCATAAGCTAACTGTTTCAGATACCTTTATAGAGGATTTATAGCATGGGTGTAGATAAAGTACATAATGCAATACTAATATCCAAATGTCGAACAAAAATGGCGGGATACGACGTGAATTCGAATTAACCTATAAGTTTTTTTTTTAATTACGGCGCTGTGGTAGTGAATCGCACGTGCTAAACAATGTTCTTTTTTTAAAACGAGTTGCATAATGAAATTCAGTACAACATTATAACACCCGTTTGGGTGTTATAATGGTTATTATGACACTGGCTGTTTTAATGTTGGCCATAAGCTAACTGTTTCAGATACCTTTATAGAGGATTTATAGCATGGGTGTAGATAAACATTTTTTGAATATTCAAATTGTGTTTATAAATAGAATATCATAGATAAACATAATTATTTAAAACTAATAGTTACTTTTATACACAAATTAACATTTATTTATGTTCTGAATTCAAATATATAAAATAAATCTATTTTTTATATTAGGCTGTTTAACGGCTTCATACCATTGCCTCTCTTTCAACCTGGCGAGACCAAAGCGCGTTTCATAGTTCGTGACAAAAATATTATTCGTTATTTTATTTTATTTCTTCAAAAGTGTATTGAAAAACGTCGTTTGATACACGTGGACATTTGTTATTGCAATTGTCGTTTTATAATTTCGCCTCGAGTGCAATAACAAACTTTCTCCTCTTGTATCAAAATGTACTATTAAGTTACACTAGATTTTGCCTGCGGTTTCTCGCACGGAAAGTGGTAATTATCCCTCGGACACATAATAATATCACCGGGATTGAATTGCCTTATGTCTTAACGAAAGTCTATCCGTGTACATTTTAGCAAAATCCTGTTGGCTAGCGAAAGTAAGAGTTCATCATCATCTGCTTAGCCTTTTCCCAACATGTTGGGGTCGGCTTCCAGTCTTACCGGATGCAGCTGAATATCAGTATTTTACATGGAGCGATTGCCTATCTGACCTCCACAACCCAGTTAGTACCGGGTAATACGATACCCCTTGGTAAGACTGGTTGTCAGACTTTTTTGGGCCTCTGACTACTTAACGACTGTCAAAGATCTACAAATGACAGTCGGGACCAACTGCTTAACGTGCTTTCCGAGGCACGGAGGAAACTCGGTATGTAATGGGTGGTCAGGGTCACCCATCCACAGACCAACCTAGGCAAGTACGGCTTAACCTAACGATCGACCCAAGCGGCTGTTATTATTTAGCCACGAGCTCCTCTAGAAAGTAAGAGTTACTTGTGCTAATTATAAAAGGACATCGGGCAAAGTCCGACCCGGTTAATGAAAGTTTGCGTACAATAACCAAACTAGATTCAAATTTAAAAACACAAAACTACAAATAAATCAAATTTAAGGGGTTTGTCTCCACCGATCACAGTATCAGATCACGTTAGCCACGGATCACGGCGAGTTGTATCCACTGATACCGTTATCCGTTTCCCTCGTTATGCTTGTAATTTCAAAATACTACTAATACAACTTTTTTGTGGATGCAATAACATTTTTTTTTTACTTTTGTATGTCTGTCTGTTTGTTCCGGCCAATATCCGAAATGGCTGGACCAATTTTGGGAGATAGCAATACATATAGTCTGCGCCAGATAATTAGGAAATAAAGGTCATTAACCCGCAAACATTTATTCAGATACATAATTCCGAAAACAGAAATAATGACATAAACTTGTCCCGAAACGACCTTTATCGTGATCCTTGACTTTCTCTAGTAATAAAAAACGATTCATAATGCATTGTCGGGGTACCTACGCAGAGAAATTAAGGAAAGAGCAATGACCTTTAATTCCTACTTTTCTGGCGCAGACAATAGTAAGTAATAAGAAGACATATACTTCACGTAGGTATTCCTTATTTTTCATTTCATCGCGAAGGTATAAGACAGTTACTTGTGCAATTATACGTATATTTGTATTGAAAAAAAAAACAATAGATTCATTTTCTCAATATTTATCATACGTTATTTTGAGAAATTAAATAGAATCGAAGCTGTTTTCCCGCACTATTTATAAAAAAATATCTTATACCAGCATTTGTTGGCAGTGTGCCAGAAACTGGATGCTTCGTGGAATAGCAATGGCGAAATCTTGCGTCCGAGTAAATGCCAACTTTCAGCGCGTTCCGACAGATGTTTTTAAAGGAAAGCTTTTTGGTCTGACATTACTGAAAGGTATAAAATATTTGGAAGGATAACTAGGTTCCTATTTATTTGAGAGCCTGTGGAAAGGTTATCTACTCTGTCGAAATTACGCAGTTATCTATAAAAATAAATAAAATTGACCTGTCTGTTTTTAATTTCAAAATAACCGCTTTTTAAGGTCCCGTAGTCCTGACAAGAGTTTCGTCAGAGACCCTTATAGTCTCGTCATGTCCGTCTGTCCGTCCGTCCGTCCTAGGTTTTGCTCAAACTGTTAGTACTAGAAAGCTGTAATTTTGTAGAGGTGTGTATATCAATTACGCCGACAAAATGGTAAAATACAATTTTGCAAAATATGAGGAGCTCGTGGCTAAATAATAACTGCCGCTCGGGTCGATCGTTAGGTTAAGCCGTGCTTGCCTAGGTTGATCTGTGGATGGGTGACCGCCCATTACATACCGAGTTTCCTCCGTGCCTCGGAAAGCACGTTAAGCCATTGGTCCCGGCTGTCATTTGTAGATCTTTGACAGTCGTTAGGTAGTCAGAGGCCCGAAAAATCTGACAACCAGTCTTACCAAGGGGTATCGTATTACCCGGTACTAACTGGGTTGTGGAGGTCAGATAGGCAGTCGCTCCATGTAAAATACTGGTATTCAGCTGCATCCGGTAAAACTGGAAGCCGACCCCAACACAGTTGGGAAAAGGCTAGGCAGATGATGACAATTTTGCAAAATATTATAGTATTTTTTTATAATAGTTTTTTTTTAATGTTTACTTTTATTTTTCACATCAATTTCCATCATTTTGTTTTGTCCTGTGCGAGACAAATTAACCTTCGCTTTTCTACTTTGCTTTAAAAGCCAGAAACAGCACCTAAATATAACTTTTTCTTCTCGTACAATACCACTTAAATAAAAAACCTACAATTTTCCGTCTTGGCTACCCTGAGCCAGGATCTAATTATATTAATGACAAACGTAGCCTAATTTAGTGAATCCAATTATAAAAGAACCAAAAAAAACTATTTTTATTCGTTTTGGACCTGACTTTTAGCGGAAAATAAACAGCTGATGACCTTAATTAGCAAATGCAACTGTCATCATCTTTCTGAGTAGGCGCAACACGTGTTCTTCAATTTTTCCATATCATGCGTCACATTACCATTTAGACCTGTTTACCCGACTGCGCCAGAAGGAGGGTTATGTTTTTCGAGAGTATGTATGTATGTATAATTGATTGGCACGGTCTGTGGCCTGAACGGCTCGATGGATTTTTGCTTGAGAGGTGTCGTAAGATTAGTATTTACTGTCAGAGTGACACTGGGTACTTATATCAAAATAAAAAAAATAAAAAATGGCGGATTTTTGGCTCCAAGTTCAAATGTTTGGCACGCTCTGCAGCCTGAACGGCTCGATAAAGGGCTCATCATGAGGATTTTAAAATGGTAACTGAAAAGTGTAAAATAAACATAATAAAAAATAAAAAAAAAGTCGGGACCCATATTGGATGGAATGATTTTAGTCTAGAATTAGATTATTTAATGGGTCCCGACTGTTGCAGTCAATATGTCCTGTCTCCTGAACTTGTTGTATTCTTTTCAGTTTTTATTTAAAGTTATTAGTTATTTTTTACGCAGTCGGGTTTTTTTTTTACTATCATTCCTCACGAATCCATCCATCTTTTTATTGGTATTCTTCTCCCTCTCCATCCATCATCATTTATTTTCATCACTCTCTTAGTCCCTTGCAATCTGACCACCTAGGCAAGTGCAAACGTTATTTAAAAGAAAAATATACAGGGTGTAAACGGACCCTTGCCGACGCTGAAGTCGTCAACCAAGCATTCTATACATCAAACTAAGTAACTCTACGGAAAAACAATTACTGGGAAATTACTCAATTTTTGGGGTGAAAAATCACGTTTTACGGTAAAACTTAATAGTATACACTCAAAACATAAATGTGCTGATGAATGCAATTAGTAATACAGCATGGAGGTTTTTAAAGTTATGAGATTAAAAACTTGTATAAAAAAAAAAACTTGTAAAAAAGTTGCCACTTTGACTTCCCAAACCTCCGTAACTATGTAGAAGGTTCTCAATGGCAGCTATCGTTTTTGAGCTCACCAGATGGCGCCACTGTCGAGTAAGGTCTTGTCAATAATTCTATTTTATATTTTATAGTACCAATAAGTATACCATAGTGTAAACTTCAGATACATATTTACAATATTCTCCCTAAAATTAGTAAGCATGAAACATTTAAAAATCATTCTACCTTCAAGTACTAACAATTAGGATCCTAAGTTGCTACTTAAAATCTTCAAGTCATAATTAATCAAGTCTAGAACACAATCGTGAGTATTAGTTTATATACGTGATAAAAAGCACGCAATGCGCGAACACTGTATGACATCTGACATTTCGGAAGACCTTACTCTACACGAACGCCTCTAGCGGCGAATTCATGCGCGATAGCCCCCATTATGAGTATCCAGAACAAAAAAAAATATCGCAATGACAGGGAGAACCTTTCGGTTTCGTTTTATAAGTCCATCTAGGCTATATGAAATAAAATATTTTAATTTTGATTTTGCTAAGAGTTCTTTGCACCAATAATATCACCGATTTACCGATGTATAAGACAATAAGTACAATAAGCTCAAGGTCGTTTTCTTTAACTAAAAAAAACTAAGCTCGTCGTTCTTAGGCATTTCATCATCATCATCATCTTTTAAGCCAAAAGCCGTCCACTGCTGGACATAGGCTGGACAAGTGTCGCCACATTGACCGGTCCCGTGCGACTCGCATCCAGCGGATTCCCGCAATCTTCACCAGGTCATCGGTCCACCTAGTGCGAGGCCTTCCAACGCAACGTGTTCCGGTATTTATTTAGGTGTCATCTAGTGTTAGTGACAACAGGCTTAAAAAGTGAGTATGAAGTTACCGCGCTCACTGACGGTCGACCCTTATACACTGAGCAATAAGGTTGAAAACTGATTGACCGTCAGTGATCGCGGTAGTACGTCCAATCAGTGTGAGGCAAGTGCTTCAAACTGCTTCGAATAGTAAACCACGCATGTGAATTACCATTCGACGAAATGAAAGGTGTATTAAGGGTTTGGGTCCCGGGACGTCTCGTGTCTCGAAGTCCCGGGACTTTTCGTAATTTTAGTTGTCTCGAGTCCCGGGACTTTCGGGTCGAGACTCGAGACGAGACAAGATTGTCGAAATTGTTAATTTTCAAATAATTAAAGGAACCTAGCCTAGCTATAAAGCTTTAAACACAATTAAACCGACATCTGTTGAAAATGAGACTGTTCTCCTTGTCTGGTGAAGTGGTGACATTATTACAAAAATCAGAAACAGATTGTCGGACAAAGCTGTTGACGATCTGATTTTTTAAAAGCCTATTTTATTAAATGAGCAAATATAATGAGTTTGTTGATTATTTAAAAGACTGGTTTATATGTCTGTTTTAATATTAATATTCTTTAATTATGAAACAAATCCGTGATTATGAGAATTAATAATGTTGTGATTATGACAAATTACGAATTACTAGATAGTAGTCAAGTTATTAAAAAATAGTCTGATTTTTAATTTAGTTCGTTTTATAACTATAAGATTTCACTGCTTAAAACTGAATCTGTGTGTGATTAAAAGAAATTAACAACGCAATTATTAAGACTGAAATTAACTTTAAAGTTATTAAGATTTAATTTTCTGTTTAATGAATGTTAATTTTTACAAAAAAAAGCCTTTTTAAAAAACGTTTCACCAGAAATTAACTAAATTAAAATACGACAAAAAAGGCTTACCCCTAAAAAAAAAACAAAAAAATATATTTTTCTTAAGTCTCGAAGTCCTGGGAATTCCCGGGACTTTGATTGTAGGCTGTCTCGTGTCCCGGGACTTCGAAATTGTCGGGAATACCCAAACCCTTAAGCATCGTAGCCGGGTAGTTTCTGCCGACCCCCATGAGAAAAAGGCGTGACTATATGTATTTATGTTTGCATGCATGTGATGTATTTCTCATCATGTTGCACGCTTATCAGCATCTGCAGGCTGAGACATCTGATATACATAAAAAACCGTCCAAGTGCGAGTCGGACTCGCCCAAGAAGGGTTCCGTAGCAGCAATTAATCGAATATAAAAGTTCTTGTAGTTCGTTGTTTGATCGATGTTTATGGCGTATTAAAAAAAACTAACTACTTACTAGATCTCGTCCAAACCAATTTTCGGTGGAAGTTTACATGGTAACATCACCTATTTTTGTTAGTTTTATCATTCTCTTATTTTAGAAGTTACAGGGGGGACACACATTTTACCACTTTAGAAGTGTCTCTCGTGCAAACTATTTAGTTTAGAAAAAAAATATATAAGAAACCTCAATATCATTTTTCACCATTAGGTGATAACATTTATCACCTATCCATAGATACCCCACACGTATGGGTTTGATGAAAAAGAAGAAAGATGTATGGGGAACCTCCAAAATGTATTGTTTTTATTTTTCTATTTTTGTGTGAAAATCTAATGCGGTTCACAAAATACATCTACTTACCAAGTTTCAACAGCATAGTTCTTATAGTTTCGGAAAAAAGTGGCTGTGACATATGGACGGACAGACAGTCAGACATGACGAATCTATAAGGGTTCCGTTTTTTGCCATTTGGCTACGGAACCCTAAAAATACATCTGAGGCGCTTGCTTCGCACTGTCTGCACACACACTTCTATTGTACTCAAAATTGTTTTTAATACTTAATTTTTTTTGAATAGCCGACACTGTCTCATTAAGTCATTACACAACAAAGGCCTCCCCCAAATTGTCCTAGGAATGCATTCCTAAGCCATCTCAAAGTAGACCTTACGGTACGCGCCTAGGTCAAATCGCCACCTCTTCATGGGCCGGAAAATACTGCTTCAAAATTAAATATAACTTTCCTCCTTTTCAGAAGAAGAACCTATATTTAAAAAAAATAACCTCTGTATCTATACTTTCGTCCAACTTACCTCGTCCGTGTCTTTGTAACACCAACCCTTTTTACGGCAACCATTGACCAATTTTACTTGAGCTACGCTAATTACCGTACAACGAAGTCCCCATGGACCAAGCTAACAAGCTAACTCTCGCATTACTATTTCATGTGATTTTACTTTTGTTTTGTGTACAATTGTACAGTCGGGTAAAGGAATTGTTTATCAAATTGACAAAATCAAACAACCTGTCAAAATTTAATTACAACATCAAGCAACTGTCAAAATTTAGTAATGGCCGCTAAAGTTTGAATTCGCGGATGGTGAAAAAATCTTTGCTGATAGGCTGATAGTCAAGTAGCCTAACAACTTATTTCCGTGACTTTACAATTTCGCTTTCGCATTGAAATATATTTTAAACTTTCTTACTGTTCTTATTTTACTGATTTGTTTGATTTCCTGGTTTTTCTCAAAGCGTTATTTTGAAAGAAAATTCGCACTTTCAACATTTTGCAAAGTTCAAGAGATCCTGTTTGGCCGTGGAGCCAGTAGGTAGTGTAGGTACCTACTTACTCAACGTAAGTACTACATACGTGAGAGCAAAAAAAAACTGAACAAAGTGCGTCGTATCACTCGTATCCCACGCGAGAAAGTCCAAGTAGTTTCAAACTAACTGGTTTTTATAAATAATTTTTAGAGTTCCGTACCCAAAGGGTAAAAACGGAACCCTATTACTAAGACTTCGCTGTCTGTCCGTCTGTCCGTCTGTCCGTCTGTCCGTCTGTCCGTCTGTCTGTCACCAGGCTGTATCTCATGAACCGTGACAGCTAGACAGTTGAAATTTTCACATATGATGTATTTCTGTTGCCGCTATAACAACAAATACTAAAAACAGAATAAAATTAATATTTAAGGGGGGCTCCCATACAGCAAACGTGATTTTTTTATAATAATTGGTACGGAACCCTTCGTGCGCGAGTCCGACTCGCACTTGGCCGGTTTTTAGTGAATGTTATTATAAATTCTTATAGATTTTGTAAAAGTAGCTGCAAATAAACGTGATTACTGTTTTATGAAGACTGTTTTAGCATAAAACGGATATTTTTTAAGAAAAAAATTAACTGTCATCACCAAGAAACTTCTGAAGTTTGTTATCGAAAAATTACTAAAGCTTCATAGGCGGTCACGTCACATTAAAAGACAAAACTCCGATTCTCGTGTTTCACATAATCGACTCATTACTCGCACCGATATATGTAGCTACCTATGCTGCGTGGATACTGTTCGAATCCATTTACTTCTCTAAATTATGCGTAAAACGTCCATTTGACGATCTCCCCTCTTCCCTCTTATCGCTTGGACAGAACGGGAGCCTCGGGCGGGGGCGCCGGACTAGGGCAAATTGGGGGGTTTACAAACCCCCCCAAGTGAGGGTGTCCGAAGTCCAACCTCACCCTTTAGCTACCCTGAAGTTCCATCTCTCACACCTATAAATTCGGCACACACATTTCACCCCTTGGGAGGGGGGGAGGTCTATAACGCACCAATCCTTTCGTTTGGCGTGTCACACTTGCCAAGCTTCGGTGACCTCCACTACAAATTAATATTCACAAACGTTTCCGTTACTATCGTTAATCATTGCCGTCTCTGCCAGTGATCTCGCTTATGTACAACACCTTCGGTTTAGGTAGCTGCCTATGTACCGCTTTGTGTTATTGCTTTTGAGGATCATTCTAAAATATATCTGGTATGATACCCATTGGTACTCAAATGCACTGAGATTTTACTATGTCTGTTTTTCTCTGAATATAAATGATACCTAAATTGTTTGAAGAAGGGTATAAGAATTTTCAGCACACAAGATCGTCAATGGTTTAAGACGAACTAAGTTTCGAAACTTACCTGGGTTTTAGGTTCGTATAAAAAATGCACTCTAATAGGAACGAAGTTTTAAAAGTGCATTATTTGCCCAATCATCTGCGTGTCACAAGGAATCGTCTCTCATCACGATGCGACGTCATTGTAAAACCATGGAGTTTCTTGCCCATTCTTCTCCATACAAACTCAAACTCAAACTCAAAGCATTTATTTCAATTAGACCATTACGGCACTTTTGAAAGTCAAAAATACAAAAAAGAAAATCAAAGCTACAGTCCCAGTCACAAGGCATAATAACTTGAGAAAGTACTGTAGTTGCCCATTCCCTAGCGTAGATCTCTATGGAGAAGAATGGGCAAGAAACTCCATGGACACTCTTTTAAAATTAAAATATTGTTACAAAATCTTGGTTACATCATTAATTTTGAGATTATACATATATGTGAGAACGATGTAGAAAGACGTGCACACTAAGAGCATCCAGAGTGAAAGATTAGATTAAAAATGTATGAATAAAGTAATTAAAATGAACCTTGGCAGCTAAGAGATGACCAGTCCCAACTGACAGCGCCCGTTCACAGACATGACGCATGTACCGGCGCCATTCAACTCAACCATATTGAAGGGAACTAAATGACCCGACACACCCGCCACCATCAGCGAGACATTTAAGTGAGCATGACATTCTCTCAGTCACCAAGGCATATTCAAGTCAATGAAAGATAAACAAATGTAAATGGTGGCTGAATAGTACAGAGTACTCACACATGTGCTATGCAATTATATAATACTAAGAACTGGAATCTATACAATGCAAGTATATTTTTACAATCTTCTGCAGCTTCCACAATACATTAACATGGGAATCAATTCTTCATCTTCTTCTTTACGTGTCGATGGACTCAAATAATGCCCGACCAGTACAAACAATTAGTTTGCCCCCCCACCTATGGTTGTGGAGCAGGACCAGCATTTAGCCAAGCATTCTTATCATCAATGTAATGCCCCAACTTATAATATGCTTGCCTACATAGTGTGCGTTTTATACAAGATTTAAATTTCGTCTCATTCAGTTGAAGAATGTGGGGAGGTATTTTATTGTAACATTTCAAACAGTACCCCATGAAAGATGAATCCACTTTAGCAAGCCTGAAACCTGGCTGAACTAGTTGGTCCCTATTTCTAGTGTTATAGTGGTGTCTGTCCCCTCTCTTACTGAATAAATGCCGATTTTTTCTAACGTACATGATGTTTTCATAGATGTATTGACAAGGTACTGTCATGATATGAATTTCCTTAAACAGTTCTCTTAGAGAATCGCGTCTACGTAATTCATAAATGGCTCTGATGGCTCTTTTCTGCAGAATAAATATAGACTCGATGTCTGCAGCCCGTCCCCATAGTAAAATACCGTATGACATAATACTATGAAAATAACTAAAATAGACCAGCCTCGCGGTATCAACATCAGTAAATTGACGGATTTTTCTAACAGCATATGCTGCTGAGCTTAGCCGTCCTGCAAGAGATGTTAGATGAGGACCCCATTGTAACCTTGAGTCGAGCGTGATTCCCAAGAAAACCGTTTTATCGACAAATTCTAGTTTCTCTTGATTCAATATTATGTCACAATCACTACTTTTGACATTTGGTAGAGCAAATCTAATGCATTTAGTTTTTTTCCCATTTAGTACTAAATTATTAGCGGTAAACCAATCGTGGACCTGCAGTAGGGCGTTATTTACGTCATCAAGATTAGTGGCACGTCTGTTTATTTTAAATATTAAAGAAGTATCGTCAGCAAACAACACCATATGCGGATGGTTGTTAAATAGATGGGGTAGGTCATTAATATATACTAAAAAGAGGAAGGGACCCAATATCGAACCTTGTGGTACACCCATTTTTACTTTTAAACCCATTGAGTTGACTCCATTTATTTGTACCTGCTGCTGTCTATCATTCAAATACGATTTTATTAAACTGAGCGCAAGTTTACCTAAACCGTAATGCTGAAGTTTCAAAATCAGGGTTTCATGATTTACGCAATCAAATGCCTTCGAAAGGTCACAAAAGATTCCTTTGGCATCTTGTGCCTCTTCCCACGCAGTAAATATGTGTTTTAATAAAGTGACACCGGCGTCAGTTGTACAACGTCCTTTGGTGAAACCATACTGTTGCTCGTGTAATATTTTATTAGTGTTAAAATGGTTAAGCATTTGATTGAGCATAATCTTTTCAAACACCTTGCTGAAAACCGGCAACATAGACATAGAGATCGGCATAGAGATCTACGCTAGGGAATGGGTAACTACAGTACTTTCTCAAGTTATTATGCCTTGTGACTGGGACTGTAGCTTTGATTTTCTTTTTTGTATTTTTGAATTTCAAAAGTGCCGTAATGGTCTAATTGAAATAAATGCTTTGAGTTTGAGTTTGAAACAGGTACCTAAATACAGGTACTGACAACAGTAATCAAAGTTACAATAATTTATTGAAAATAACTATGAAGCATGTATTTGTTCATAAAATAGTGGAGATGTTAACATAATAAAATAATGTAGGATCAAGTTAAAAGCAAAAAGGCGCGAACATCACACAAAACAGCTTTGTTCCCAGTAAATAATAATTATTTAAGTACCACAGGTACAAAATTACACAAACTAAATAGGTAAGCAAACAACGGAATTAAACATTCAAACTTAATATTAAAAATGTAATGTTCGTGTAGATATTTATTATGTAAAAAAAGGAAAAAAGTTTCATCGTCCTCGGTAGAATCGACATCGGCATTAAACGGGGCGGATGACACAGATAAAGTTTCATTCCACAAGATTGTAGATATTTTATTTAGTTAAAATAAAGGCTTATTCCCAGGCGCTCCATAATTTTATTCCCGGCGGCTCCAAATTAAAAAAGCAATATAATAATAATAAATAAATTCTTTTCCAAGAGCTCCAAAAATTTTCAAGTACAGATTGCACAAATCTACCCATCCCCATCCCTTCTGCCTATGTCTAAAACTACTTACCACGAAATTATAAGATTGATGGTAGCAATTTGTGTTTTGTTGACCTTACGCAATTTGGTTTGGAGCCGCTGGGAAAAATTTTAGTATTTTATTATTTAACTAATAAAATTATGGAGCTGTTGGGAATCAATGTATGGAGAGAAACTGTTTGGAGAACAATAGATTTGGAGCTATAAGCCAAAATAAACTCTGAACTCTTCAACATAGTAAAGGTAAATTAAACCAACCTTGAATATATCGGTGATCCGACAATGTCTTCCCCTTCCTCCATCACTGGCCATCCCTGGACACCACTTGGTAGAGCTGGGCTAGCAAATGTTATCTCCGCTATTGACCTACCTTGCTGACGAACGGACCCTCGGCTTAAGACAATCAAGCCGTCTAGAAACCGGTCTGATTGTCCTACACCAGAGACTGTTCTAGTAACTAACACCTTGCATCGTACTCCGACATGGTTTTTAAAGAAAAAACGTAATACTTGTGTTCAGTTATCTACAGAAACCTGGAGCGCTGGAGTGAAACCATAGACGACGACTTAAAGACCTAGAAATGACAGCCAATATTGTTGGGAAATGGCCATACAATACAAGTTTCTCTAGCTGCGAAGAAGCGTCAACGATAAACCAGACTTAGGAAAAAAAGATAAGTGTGGTCCACCCCTATTTGTTTCCATAAGTGTATATAATACGACTGCATAAGGCTTGTGTCATACGTAGCATAAATACCACCACAACCATACTACAACAACGACACGTGGGTGGGCACTAATTTGTATGAAAATGAATACTTTTCACACGGACCACATTTTGCCGGCAAATTCAAACGTGGGGGCGACATATAGTTGCTGTCAGTTAAGATCGCAATAGCGGTCATTGACCCACCTACAAGTTCTCAACTTTGAAATCCAAAAATAAGCCTGTTCAAGTCTTGAATCGTCATCTATCGTGATCTTCAACATTGTTTCTAATGAAAAACGTTGCAATGGTGCCGATTCTGTTGTGCACAAACTAAACTTAATTTAGGCTATTGCTATCTTTTTCTCTCTAATAAAACGAGAAAGAGACGGAGATAATTTAGAGCTGTCAAATTTAGTTGGAACTAATATTTCTATACAAATGAAGGGTGCACTTAAAAACATGTCGACTAAAAACACGGTGAAGTGCAAGGCGTAAACTAGTTTGACATCTCTAATTAAGTTCATAGCTATAGCCGTCCTTTTCTAGCACTGCCTTTTAGTAAAAGATAGCAATAGCCTAAATTAGGTGGGTTATTGTACATTCGTCACAAAGTTAATTCGTCACATTTTTGTAAACTCCAAACATTGAAAGTATATTCGTCACATGCATAAAAACTATGTGTAAATTCGTCACAAGTCTTCATAGGTACATAATTTACTGGTAGCAAACAAAGTTATTGGTTTTTAGCGCTCGTAATAAAAATGATTTCTAAAATCTTTCTTTTCTCCTGCACTCCTGCACATGCTATCACACGCTCGCTTGCTCGCTGTATCTATCCTTTTCCAACCGTACTGCAGCAGCGGAGCAAGGCGGAAAGGCAGCCACTGCCATTATTTTCGAGGTACCTCAGCCCTTCGCTGAGGAAGTACAGCCCGTACAATCGAGAGCTGTTGGCAATATACGAGGCAATCAGGTCCTTCCGTTTCATTCCGCAAAATTCGAAAAATCTGTTTTTTCGGCCGTTTATCATAGATAAACGTTAGTATTGGATTGTATTCGTTGGAAGTAAAACAGAAAAAAAAGTGAATACTGTTTCAAGGCCTGTACTATTACTACTAGCGATAGACTTGACTGGGGGAGGTTCAGAGAGGTTAGTAGTGGAAGATTTTTTTATGGTATTTAAAAGAAAATATTCGAAGCTCTTAAGTTGATTCAAACTTATTTCGGAGCGATATTTACTGGATAAAGTCTGTTTGAAGATGGATACGATTACTATAAACGTTAGAATATGGACTGAGGCGGGTTCGTAGAGGTTAGTAGTGGAAAAAATTTCGATAGTTAAGTAGTAAAGATACAAGTCGATTACAAGTTGAAGGCAAATCAACATATTGCAATAAAAATATAGTTAATTGTAAGTAAAACTGTGATTTTTTTGTAGACGTAAATTAACATTAAAAAAAACGTGATTATTGCTGTGATTTAATTATCTCTCTATTATTTTTCTTTTTTTTTTACGAGCAGTTTATTTTTTATTTTACAAATTACTTAAATATTTATTTGAATTCAGCTGCCAGTCTCTTGGGGTCATTACCAGTTGACAGTGTTGAGGAGTTTTTTGACGCCATTTTTTAAGTTTTTAGTTTAAGTTAGTTAGTTTAGTTTATTTGATTAGATTTGTAAATTATGTACATACTGAATACAAATAAATGTAAGTAATATATAAAATAAAAAATTATTTTATATTTATATATTATTAAAAAATTCTTATACATAATTGTAATGTTGTAAGCAAATCAGCCACTTGCAATACATGTTTATTTAGGATTAGGCGTGTCACGCAGGTCACGCTGTCCTTGACAACGCGGCGTTAAAATAGAACAAAACCAGACAATATTAGCGTAAATTTTTGCTGTAAGAAAAACTGTGAATTTCTGTGATTATATATATTATAATCTACTAATTGTTTGATTTTTCTGCTATCTGTACGGAAATAAACAATATGGCGGATTTTCCTTCATGAAAATAGAGTTGTGACGACTTTACACATACTTTTTTTCGTGGCGAATTAACTTTGTGACGAATGTACAATAACCCAATTAGGTTTAGTTTGTACACAACAGAATCGACACCATTGTTCATTTGTTTTGGTACCTGCGTAAAGATATTAAGGGAAAGGGCAATGACCGCTATTGTGATCTTAACTGGCAGCAACTATAGCAGTGACACCGCACACTAGTGGCCGGTCGACCACATCACAAACACAACGTTGCGTCGACGCACCGTGGCGAGCGTGAACGGCCGCGCGCTCTCCTACCCCTTCCGATCTGTATGTCTGCAACTAGTAGCGACAACGCAGCCACATCGACATTGCGTAGTTACCACAACTGCAAGAAGCAGCAGCGACAGTAACTACTGCTTGACCTCTTTTTGTCACTGCGATGTGGTGTGGTTTTGCAATACGTGTGAATTCTCCCTGAGAGTTCCGTTTTTCGCCATTTGAAAATGGGGGAAAATATAATGACCACCAAAAATAACTTTGTGACCACTAACATCTATCACCTAAAATATCAATTGATCACCAAATTTAGTAAATTGAACACCAACTTTTAATGAGGTGGTTGATGACAAACTAGTTTTGCCTAGGCCAACTTGGGGCACCCCGACACGGATAGATTAGGTTAGAAGGGTATGGTGGGGTCGAATGAGCGAGCGAAGCGAGCGAATAGGCCCCGCCATCGGCGGATCGCATCACCCTTCGTGGTTATTTTTTATAAACCATTCAGAAGTAGGAGCCCCGCGAAGCGGGGCTCCGTCGACCGGGTCTCCCTCGACTCGGATGCAAGAGCATAACAGTTCAATTTCTGGTGATCATTAACTAATTTTAACTCTAATTTTAACTATTTTTGGTTCTCATTTCACGCTAAAATGGGGATTAATTTTGGTGATCATTTACTATTTTTGGCAATCAAAAGTGATTTTTTTGCCGTTACATTTGACTAAATCTGGTGGTTCGTTAAACCTAAGCCTTTGAAAATTGCGTTGAATGTTATTCTATAATTAGTATGTGATAAATAACAAATCAATAACTTATCAGATATCTGTGAGAATTTTGTGGAAGAGTTAAAAAACACTAATTTTGGAGCCCAATAAATTTCTGAAAATAAGTGATTACTAGAGACCGGATAATATGCATTTGCATATTTGCATATGCATTTGCATATTTAAGCGATTTTCAAGGCTAATAGCATATTTTTACTAATATCTAGTGATGATGCATATTATTGCTATAATTTACAGTAGGTAGGTATTTTTCGAGCGTAAATATAAGCGCTAACATAGCACCCAAGTTCAAATTCTGCCCAGTTACCTCAGTAGATGTGGAGCGATCATTTTCGACCTATAAAAATATTTTGAATGATCGAAGACATAATCTTACCACTGAACATTTGGAACAATACTTGATTGTTAATGTTTACAAAAATATTAAATAATGTCTACTGTATCGATTAACATCTATCAATGGATAGTTTTCTATAAATGTATGCTGATTTTTTAATAAAAAATATAAAACTTAATAGTTTTTTTATTTTATCAAATAACAATAAATTAAAAAGATACATACATAATAAAGTAAAACATAAATAAGACAAGTATTTACTAACAAAATACTTAAATCTAAAGGAATAATATTTACAAAACAAAAAAAACTCATTTAATGTTGCATATTCTTGTGTTGTCAGTTTTCGTGCATATTTTAGGCATTTTTCATGCATATTTGCATGCATATTTCAAGCTTTTTATGTTGCATATTATCCGGTCTCTAGTGATTACTTTTAAATGTTATCTGTATACATAAATAAAAATCAAATGCTGTCTGTATACTTTAATAAATGTATGATGTATGAAGGATCCTCACTTGAGAACAGCTCGGCCGATTTGGCTGATCTTTTTCGTTGTGAATTTAAGAAAATTTTGAATATTTTTTTTGCTACCCACTTCTTATTGTCTTCATTAGTAAATTGTACCCAAGCGAAGCCTTGGCGGGTTGATAATAACATTCTAGCAACCACTTAGTTTCATTACCTCTTCGCAAGATGGCGCTGCCAGTATATCGTAGTATCTAATTATTGTAGTTAAGTTACTGTTGGAGGAAGTCCCCGTCGAGGTAGACCGCGATGAAGTTAGTGCGACGATCTGATTTCATTATATTGCACAGATAAGGTTTGGAAGGAGAAAGGGGAGGCGTTTGCCCTGGGCCCGGCAGTCCCGACATGAATAAAGACGCTGTCGCGCACCGCACCGCAACGCATCTTGGATGTAGAGTGTTGCGTTTCTCGCAAGCATCGTTATTGCAAACGACTTTTTTCGTTATTATTTATAATCGCAAGTTTTCGACAGCACCGTTATTAATGTCAAGACTGCCGGGCCCAGCAGTAGGACACTCAAAAAGGCTAACAAAACAAAAAAAAACGTTACAGTGTCACGCCAAGTCCGTCCGACCGGTGTCTGACTTTTTTTTAAAACATCTGCTAACTTAATGAATGATTTATATAAAGCTTGTTTATGGAACCAAAAACTAATTTAAAGGCCATCACATTCGAAGTATTTAGTACTTCAACAGCATTGACAATACAAGTAATCTTTTGGTAGAATTGTTCAATCCAGAACACTTTTGTCCACCGTTTTTAACTTTTCATCACCATCATGTTCGCTCATAGTACGTCACTACTCACTCTGCCTAGTCCCTCCGTACCTAACTTTTGGTTACGAAATTAATGCTGGGAAGAGAGAGACGGAAGATTTCCAAAAATGTTATTATAGTACTCGTACTTACGTATAGCCCCCCATCAGATTAATTTCTTTAGTACATTTCGATTCTGTCTGGTGGTCACACGGAGTCTAGATTTGTGTATGTTGACCATAGACTCGCCTAGGGGGCAAGTCTATGGTCAACAGGCAAAAATCGTGGACTTTAAAAAATCTTAACTGATGAAATGTGTGTGTCTAGCCTCTAAATATTTTTTTGCGCATAACACTTTAAATTAAAATTGTCATTATAAGAAATCTTCCTAATAATTTACAAGCATTTTGATAATAATATCTGTCTGTTTTTGTTAAAAAAAAACTAAAAGATTGATTACAAAACGTTTTGTTATTTTTTCTTGTCGGTCCATCGTTAAAGATTGAACGACTTTTTTTTTTAATCACGCACCGTTTCACTAAATCACTGGGCTCGTGGAAACTATATGTTACGATATTTTTTTCTGCGTAACAGGCAGGGATTGTCAAAGTTGCATGCAACTTGTTTAGCGGTAAGTAATTTTACTAAGAACCCTTGTCCAAAAATGTGGTGTTTGCTTGTCAATATAGTACATTACTGCAGCGGCCAGCAACAGAGACATTGATGGACGAACGTGTGAACACACATAGTAAGTCCATCAATGCCTAGTTTTGGCCAAGGCTTGTATAGTTCTTTTCTCAAATAAAGCGAGGAAATTAAAACTCTCACGTTGAAGAATACATTTGTTTGTTTTTCATTATACCGCTTTCTATTTGCAAGCCAATTCGAAATTTAAAGAAAACCTTCGATAAGTTACCTCCTTGGTTGCCATGTTTCAGAGTAAAAGATCGTTCCATTTTTAAATAACACGACAGATATGTTAATAATATGAGTTTATTATGTATTTATTGTTTATTATTTGGCCGCTAAATACGACAGATATCGGGACAGATATGGATTTTTATACAAGTTTTGCCGGCCGCTGGTCGCATGTATCTGGCTAGTACCGCAATTTCGATTTATATCGAAGAAGGTTGTCAAAATAATGCTCAAATTTCCAAGCATTTTTGAGAAAAAACATTTAGGTGCACATTATTACTGGACTTCATATACTGTGAGTGGTGAGCACTACTCACCACTGTGCAGAGGTGGGCCCAATTTACGAGTTTCGTGCGAGTTAGTTTGTGTAATTTATTTCATCGCCACTGCTCCCAAAACGGTGAAGAACCACATCGTGAGGCAACCGGCATCCTAGAACCAAAAATTCGTAGACATTTGTTACGTCTACCAACCCGGACTGGGTCCACGTGGTGGATTATATTATTTTGCTCAAAAAGCCGCTAAGCTAAAGTGGGACTGGGCTGGCCATGTCTACCGTATGTCCGACGAGCTGTGGGCCAAAATAACGACGATGCGGAGCCCTGATACAGCCAGAAGGCGACGCGGTAGACCTCGCAGGAGATGGCGGGACGAGTTGGACAAAACCAACGACCAGTGGTCTACATTGGGACGAGCTGGACAAAACCAACGACTAGTGGCCCACATTGGCTCTGGATCGAAAAATTAGGAAGTCCAACAGTGCCTTTACCCAACAACAGCCACAGCAACAGCAACAGTAGCCTTTGCCCAACAGTGGGATGACACAGGCTAACAGTAACAGTAACATATGGAAAGACGTCTGAATCCCAGCAGTGGAAACCTACACATTATAGACTGCTAATGCATTATCTAGGGTGTAAAAGACCTCATCACGAAGTCGTCAACCAAGCATTCTGTACATCAAACTAACTTTACGCAAAAAAAATCGTAGTTGCTGAAAAACGACTTTTTTTTAAATTATGTTTTGTGTTAGAACTCAATGTAACGCACTCAAAATATTGTGCTGATGGATGGATTGATAGTACGGGGGTAGTGGAGGTGTTTAAAGTCAATCTTACATTAAAAACTTGTATTTAAAAAAAAACTTGTCAAAAAGTTAGAAATTTGACCCCCAATATCTCCGTAACTAGAAAGTTCCCGCGTATGGTGTAGAACAAACAAAATGATCGCAATGACGACGAGAACAAGTGCCTTTCGGCTTCGTTAAGACCTCTTTACGAAGCCGAAAGGCACTTGTTGTCGTCGTCATTGCGATCATTTAATATTTAAATATTTAATAAAAGGGTGTAAAACAGGTGTTTTACACCCTTTATTAAATATTTTTGCTATCAACAAAACAATTTGTTAGCTACCTATTTTTGTGTTAATTTTATGGTTCTAGAAACTGCGATAGTTTGACAGCCGCTGGTCAAAGTAAGGGTGGCGCCAGAGAGCCGGCAGGTTTGCGGGCACTCGGGCAGATATTTACCGACGCCATGCCCATTGCCCATGGTGTCGTCGGTGTCGTCGGTGTCGTCGGTGTCGTCGGTGTCGTCGTACATTTAAGTATCCTTATTGTCTACTGTTCAAACAATTTGCTGTAACTTAATACTATTCCACCAAGGAAACTAGACGACTGCAGTTGATCTATACTAATAATAATATTATAAAGACGAAATCTTTGTTTGTTTGTTTGTTTGTAATGAATAGGCTCAAAAACTACTGGACCGATTTAAAAAATTCTTTCACCATTTGAAAGCTACATTATCCATGAGTAACATAGGCTATATTTTATCCCCGTACTCCCACGGGAACAGGAACTACGCGGATGAAACCGCGGGACGTCTGCTAGTCGTAAAATAATTTGGATTTTTTAAAGAATTTTGGGCGATCAGGGCCTTTACGAAGCCGTCAACCTAGCATTCTATACATCAAAATAAGTAACTCTATCCGCAAGAAACGACTTTTTTTTGGGGTGAAAAATCACGTTTTACGGTAAAACTCAATGTAACGCACTAAAAAATTGTACTATAATATAGTAAACTGTTTATGGAGGTATTTAAAGTAAAGGTCATCATCTGCCTAGCCTTTTCCCAACTATGTTGGGGTCGGCTTCCAGTCTAACCGGATGCAGCTGAATATCTGTATTTTACATGGGGCGACTGTATATCTGACCTCCACAACCCAGTTAGTACTGGGTAATACGGTACCTCTTGGTAAGACTGGTTGTCAGACTTTCTGGTCACTGACTAGCTGTAACAACTGTCAAAGATCTAGAAATGACAGCCGGGACCAACTGCTTAACGTGCTTTCCGAGGCACGAGGAAACTCGGTATGTAATGGGTGGTCACCCATCCACAGACCAACCTAGACAAGCACGGCTTAACCTAAAGATCGACCCGAGCGGCTGTTATTATTTAGCCACGAGCTCCTTTATACATTTAAAGGTATGACCTTAAAAAATATTATTTGAAAAAAAAAAACTTATTAAAACATTCCTCCAACATCTCCGTAACTAGTAGGTCCTAGGTATGATCCAGAACAAAAAAATATCGCAATGACGGGGATAACAAGTGCCTTTCGACTTCGTTAGGAGTCTATTTACACCCTTTATAACATCTCACTTGTAATTCCGAAAGGGTTAGGCAGATGGTGGGTTAGGGGGGTGAGGTGGGAGGCTAATTGTAAACTTACGTTTCGCCAGTTATGTTTAAGTCCCAATAATAGCGGACGAGCCTATTGCCATCCACCGGGCACAAATCCAGACCCAATGACACTTTGCCCCACCTGGTAATCAAACCCAGAACCATCACGCTCAGCAGTCGCGTTTGCAACCACTAGACCAACGAGGCAGTCCTTTTATTATTCCTTACATTAATTTTGTATGTTCTTGGAAGAAAATGATCACGTCCAAAATTTATTTTTATTAGATAATTCATATCTATTTATTTGTTATCTCTACTTACCATGTCCTGTACCATGTGGGTCCTGTAAGTAATTAAAAATCTAAAAGCTTATTTAAATAAGGTTAAAAAAAACTCTTTTTATTTTATCTTTTTATTTTTATCCCATATCTTCCCGTGGGTGTCGTAAGAGGCGACTAAGGGACTTACCAGAACATGGGCAGCAGCGTTCTCTGTGCTTTTGTAACAACCGTACTGCGATCGCCAACCCGCCTGCCAAGCGTGGCGATTATGGCAAAACCCCCCCTTGGGAAGGAGGTCTATGTCCAGCAGTGGACGTCTAGACGTCCAAAATTACAAATATTATTATTATATATTATTGTCAAATTTCATCATATCAGCCTATAGACGCGTCTTTCGGCTGATATGATGAAATTTTTATCAGTACACAATAATCCTTTGAGAACCCGAATGCACTAATGCAGCTATAAGCAGCCTATCGGTCATAAGTCATAAGTCATAAGTCATTTAATCATTTGTTAACACAGGTACAATAAAATAGTTGTTACAAAAGATTACAAGCGCGCAACGGTCAACGACAATGGGGCACTTAGGCGTCAATGCACTCCCCCGTATCTCTGTCATCCGGGAACGTGCCTGGAAGACTGGCAGCATTGCCATGTTGAATGGCTATGCTAATTCTTTGGCCAAAGAAACAGCCATCCTTCTGCCCGCTTAGCATGACCACCGAGACACTAAAAAGAATCGACAAATCTTTTGTTCATCTGTCATTGAATCGACAAAATGACAAATGAGCAAAATATGTGGTCATGCCACGCGGCCTGGTCACGAAAAGTGTCACTTGTACTAATAAGGACTAAGTATAGGTATATAATCATATACCTCTTAGTCCAAATTGGTTCAATGCAAATTTAAAAAAAAACATTCACCTCAGACTATAGAGTCTGAGGTGAAAGTTTTTTTTTAATTTTTGCAAAGCACTACGCATCTTTAAATATTTTTTGAATATTCAAATTGTGTTTATAAATAGAATATCATAGATAAACATGATTATTTAAAACTAATAGTTACTTTTACACACAAATTAACATTTATTTGTGTTCTGAATTCAAAATATAAAATAAATCTATTTTTTATATTCGGCTGTTTAACGGCTTCATACCATTGCCTCTCCTTCAACCTGGCGAAACTAAAGCGCGAAAAAAAAGAAAATTAAAATCATAGTTTCCGTGACAAAAATATTTTTAGTTATTTTATTTTATTTCTTCAAAAGTGTATTGAAAAACGTCGTTTGATACACGTGGACATTTGTTATTGCAATTCTCGGCTCAAAAAAACCCTCGCCTACGGCTCGGGTGTTATAATTCCGCCTCGAATGCAATAACAAACTTTCTCCACTTGTATCAAAATGTACTATTCTGGACTAAGTTTGTAGTATATTCGTATATGCAAGCATTTTTATATAATGGATACCCACCTTTAAACTCATAAGTGGGAACACTTATTGTGACGGACGGGAAACTACGGAACCCTACACAGAGCGTGGCCCGACACGCTCTTGGCCGGTTTTATTGTTTTGTTCTAGACCATACCTGGGAACCTTCCAGTTACGGAGATATTGACAAATTGACAAGTTTTTTTTTTTTTAATACATGTTTTGAATGTAAGATTTTTACTTTAAACACCTCCATTACCCCCGTACTATTCAATCCATTCATTAGCACAAAGTTTTGATTGTGATAAATTGAGTACTACCGTAATACGTGATTTTTCAATCCCAAAAAAAAAAGATCGTTTCCAGCAATAAATTTTGCGTAAAGTTACTTAGTTTGATGTACAGAATGCTTGGTTGACGGCTTCGTGAAGGTCCTTTTACAACATGTTTATAAATGTTTATAAAAACCTATTTGCAAAATAGACATCTATCATTATCATTACCGTTATCAGTCAACTCACCCATTCTATGGTTCCTCGTCGAAGTTGTGTTCTCCTTCCACGTCTTGTCTTCCACGTCAAAACTACCCTATAGCTTGTATGTTCACAAGCGCGGATCCGCCGTTGTGGGCACGATGGGCATGCCCACAACCCTAATTGATGTCAATAGTCTGATGTTCTACACAAGGCATTAAAAAAATATAGTTTACCCTAGCATTCAAATATTCGGAGAGCGGAGAGATCATTTTCATTAATGATTCACCAAAATCGGTGGAATAGTTTAGAATTTAAATGTTTGATAATATAATAATGCATCCAAACAAACACACTTTTGTAATTTTCGTGAACACTGTAGATCCAAACAATGGTGTTTTTATTTCCCTTGGGCCAAGAAAGCTATGATCTAGGGCGGCGAGAACTGCCTTAACTTGTTGATAAAAGCACTATTTATTTTCTAGCCTGCCGCCTCATATTTTAGTAGCTTCTTTATTTGGATTGATTAATCGTCCGAAGCGGGCTACTCTACACGCTACTCTACATCTTAGTTTCTTAATTGTTCAGAAACTTATGTCGACAGTATTACCTGTCCTGTACCTGTGTGAATGGTAAAAATGGACTGCTAAGATTTTCAAGCTCGTTTCACTCGCTCTTACATTCTGGAGTCCAATTTACTTATTTACTTATTCACTCTGAAACTGTTATTCATAAGTCGACAAAGTGAGGCAGGTGTAAAAAAAATTCGAGCTCGCTTCGCTCGCTCGCGTCTTAAAGTCTACATGTTTCTTTCAAGTCGGCAAAATCATTTAAATAAAGTGTTACGAATCGCAGGAGAGCTGCTACACAAAAATGTTAGTGCTCGCTGCGCTCGCTCCTGAATTCAAAAGTCTGTTGATTATTCTGAAAATCTAACATATCAGAGGCGGGTACAAAAAAAGCGAGCTCGCTGCACTTGCTCTTGCATATTATTTTAGTTTCTTCTTGTAAAACTACTGCCACTCCACGAGGATTTTTCAATTTATTATTTTTTTTCGACGTCACTTTGCAGATTTTAGGGCCGTGCCCACAACCTATTTTGAAGGCTGGATCCGCGCCTGCTTACCAAGCATGGGTTCGATTCCCAAAATACTTATAAGTAGGGTGGATCTTGAGTTTAAGATACTGTGCCACTCTCCCTTTTCAATAATATCAAATCAAATCAAAAATGTTTATTTGCTAGAAAATACATACAAATTCAAGGAAAGATCTTTTGTCCTAAAAGTATTTGTATTCTGCCTGCAAGTAAGGCAAATTATTTACTTATGTAGGTACATCAATTTATGTAATTATTATCATGCAATTAATATTATTACTTTACACATATTATAAAAACAATTATTAATTTTCGTTCATTATTATCATTAATTTGTAATTCCATAAATTCCTTAAGGCTATAAAAACAACTATTTTGTAGCCACTCAGTATTTTTTTTTTTAAATAAATACTAGGACTGATCTTTCGTACATTTACCAACACATCAGTGGTAACAAATTGACATTGAGAGTCTTTTTATGTCGTTGCAGTAAGGGTGATTTTAGTGCAAAAAGCGGCTGGCTGTTGTTGTAAATAAAAAATACAAAACTTCCTACTTTGCCTTTCTTTTAGTCTGAACACCTTTAAAATATGTCATCAATATGGTGAAACCAAATTAGCAATGAAGAAAGTCCGCGTGGCTTTGTATCATATAACGTACAGTCGTAGACAATTCAAGACTAAGCACTGCGTATGATTCCTTCGAAATATAACAGATGGCGTTAGAATCACAGTATAGCTAACATTGGGTTAGTAAGAAGTTATGAATTAACAAGTAAGTTGGTACTTTGTACAACTGATTTATTTTTTTATTTTTCTTTTCATAATTTATAATATTATTGGAGAATTATTTTTAGCATGCTTAATTTTTTTTTGAGAGAAATAAAGAAAGAAAAAATATTACACAACGTGCATACAAAAATATAAAAAAAAAACATTGAACAGAATACAACAAATTTTAATAGAAACGTAATAAAGACTAAACATTTCATAATCCACTGACACAACAATGAAAGATCATAGAAATCCTAGAATACCATATCATGATGTTTGATTTTATTACCTTTTTTTTTTGTTGGTCTTCTTCTTATTCTTCTTTTCTTTCTCCGCTTTCTCAGGAATGTTTCGATCAGATAACTTAAATGTTTTACAGAGCAGCGTCACTTTAGACCCCCCTGATAAATTCTCGTCTACAGACTTGATCGAATTCGTCAAAAGGTATTTTGAAGCTAAATGATTACTGTACCTGGTAGCATAAACATCTTTATTTAGAATAGCGTTGTCTCTGAACGATTCCGATCTGCCTATATGACTTTCTTTTTTATCTTCATAGTCAGATGATGAACTGTTGGTGTAATTACAAACAACATCGACTCTAATTACTTGTACAGTCTCAGGGCTTTGAGCACGAGATATCGTAAGACTTTTCCTTTTACCACTTTTTTGATAAGTAATTTTCGTGTTTTCTATAGTTTCGGAGACGTCTCTAATTTCGTCGCTTATTTGTGTCTTAGGGATTTTTTTACCGTTATTCTTTATGTTGGATTCATTTTTCCTCGTTTTTTTCGTTTCGTCTGTGTTAGTTTCGACTTGAATTAGTTTATTCCCTTCTTTTTTATCTTTTTCTTTACTGCATCCTCGCAAGAATAGACTTGAAGTTCTAGATGCAGGTCTAGATCTGTCTGTATTGTAAAGATATTTGATGTATTCGTCGAAATAATAGTAAGTTAACTGTGATGCTCTATCGTCATCACTTTCGTCGTCACTAACTGCTTGTTTCACAAACATTCTATGTTTGTTTCCATCGGTATGTTTCTTGTATTTGAAGCTAGTTCTCGGCCGGATGGATTTGTCAACGTCTCCTGTGAACTTGAGGGTCTGTACCGTGAGGACCATGTCCCCTGTATCATGCTGGGCTCGGGCGCTATCGAGGGCTTCAGCAAGTTCAGTACTGTTAACGTTGCAGTGGTATCTAAGTCAAAGAAAAAAAAAAATAATGTTCATTATATTTCGTAACTATAGCTTCTGCCACCGGCTTCGCCCGCGTGAAATTTGATAATTGTCCCATAGGATCTTACTATCAGGATAAAAAGTATTCTGTTTTAATCCAGGTTACAAACTATCTGTGTGCAAAATTTCATCCAAATACGTTCAGTAGGTTTTGCGTAAAAGAGTAACAAACATCCATACATCCATAGGTACATCCTCACAAACTTTCGCGTTTATAATATTACTAGGGTAAAACCATAATAAAACATGCTAAGTTTATTCAATACTCCTTTTTATCCTTTCTTTCTGAATAATATATGAATTTAAAGTTGCTTTGTAAAAAGAGGAAAAAGTACAATCAAGTAAATCGTGCTATGGACAATATATTAATATACTTTTCTTAACTTAGCAAGGCTTATCCTTGACTGACATTTTGGGTTACTCAGTGGAAAAAATGAGGGTTTTACATTTCGTCAGTTACAAGTCAGGGGGCGAGCTTATTGCCACAATAATTTCAGCCGAAAGACGTCCACTGCTGGACATAAGACTCCTCCAAGTGTAGCCACATTGACCAGTCCCGTGCGACACGCATTTAGCAGATCTCCGCAACCTTCACCAAGTCATCGGTCCACTTAGGCCGCAACACAACGTCTACCGTTCGCGTTCACCACTCTAGAACTTTTCGGCCCCATCGGACATACGTTCTGCGAGCAATGTGCCCTGCCCACTGCCACTTAAGTTTGGCAATTCTGCGGGCTACGTTGGTATCCTTGGTTCTTTTGCGGATGTCTTCATTTCTGATTCGATCGCGCAAGGAAACTCCGAGCATAGCCCTCTGGATTGCTTTTTGGGTGACTTTAAGCGAAGGCTTACCGAAACGTGGTCGCTCACATTGGGCCTCATCGGTCCTGTATGTAATCACTGGCAACACACACTGGTCATAGACTTTCGTCTTGAGATATCATGGTAAGTTGGATCAGAAGATAGGTACCGCGCAATGTCCCAAACGCTGCCCAGCCGAGTCGGATTCGGCAACTTATTGCCCCCAACTGGGCACAAATCCAGACTCCGTAGATGCCAATAACACTTTGCCCGACCTGGGAATCGAACCCAGGGCCTCATGCTCAGCAGTCGCGCTTCCAACCACCCGACCAATGAGAAGAAAAAGTAAGCACTTAATAGGTGTGATCATCATAATTAATCCTACTCAGTCATAAATTGGTCATATTCCAATCATATACTAACGCAACACACCTAGGTTTTAGGAGTATTTTCATACTGAATGGATACAAAATAAAATAGTCACACCCCGTGTGCTAATATAAGCACCGGCGCGTGCGTGATTGCGCGATCGTCGCATTTATATTGGACCCGAACACGTCATTGCGCCTTCAGAATGTGCATTTGGGTTTTTCGAACAACTGAGTGACATTATAAACGCAGATCATTGCCTTTCTCGCAACAGATTACTAGGATGAAACTTTTTATCTGCCTAGTTTGGCTCGGACGAGATATTATGGTTTAAAAAGAAAGAAAATGTCTATACCTGTCAAAAATATCGATCCACCTAGGGTCTTCTTCATGCTGAGGGTTCACCAGCCTCTTCTGACAATATCTTCTTGGTTTATCGACTGCAGTGGATTTTTCTCTTTTTGTCTTGCTCTTGGCTCTTTGTTGTAGATGCAGCCGGGCACATTTCATTAGCTTTACTTTCTGAAACTAAGTCCATGCAAGATAATCAGTTTTACCACTTTGTTGCTAACATACACACATCAAAAAAAGTTTGAGAACACTTTAAAGAATCGAAATCTTTTTTGTTACGGTAGATCAAGTTATGATTTCTTCTTCTTTTTATATTCTTTATTGAAAAATATGGATTTAGAATAAAAAACAATAAAACAGTAAAAAAACACACACCAAATATTTTTTCTTGACAAAGTTCAATATAAAAATTATATCAGCTTGTGCTAGTAGTGATCACAAACTTTTTTTGATGTGTGTACACTATTACTGACAACTTTGACTTTGATGTTTTTAAAATATTGAGGTTGCGTCCTAACCAAACCGATCGTCACGCGAACTAGCAACAGATACAATATTTTTTTCGGCAAATCCGAACGCGTCATTTCACCCTCAGAATGCCTTCCTATTGTTCGACCAATTGAGTGACGTATGCGCACGAACGCGACCGACTGCTTATGTAAGGTCTAGGTGCAAAATTGATATTCTGGGGATATGCAAGGGTAACTAGGACACTCGTACTCTAGGGATACTCGTATTAGGAAGCCGGTAAACTTAAGCTAACAAAAATTAAAAGCTATATCTTTAATTTTGTAGCGGAAATTAAAATTTTCACCGCTATACCTTAATATTATGTTCGTCAACTTTTCGACAAAATTCAGTTCATTGTTTTCTAGTAATAATGTTAACCTGCACAATAACCTACTAAATCTTACATGAAATTGCTCCAAAGATAACAACTGAAAGGTTCAACACTCTAACTTGGGTTAACTGCAGTTCACAGGTAACTCAAGGTCAAGTGGAAACCGTTTGAATTAATTCGGTATTCGTGATTAAGTATCTACTGTTGGAAATTTTATTGTGTTTATGATATTTAGTATTGTTTATAAGGCTCTGAAGTACAGCCATGTTTCAAGGACGATCACGGAACGGGTGGTTCGAAATATACCATGGGGTTTATTAGCTCTCATATTTGGTGATTCGTATGTAAGCAATATTATATTTTGGGCTCACTATTTCGGTTCTACGATATTTCGGTACTACGTGTAATGTCGTGCAAGCTAGCTTCGTTTAGGGATAAGTGGAACGTTACGAGTTATGTTAGTTGAAAAGTATTTGTTTTGTATTTTGTTGTGTTTGACTTTGATTGTATAAGAGAGGGGAATAATAGCATAGATACGATGTATAGACTGTGTTTAAGATGATATGTTGCGTACAAAAAGAAGACATGCCACGCCGTTCGCAAATAATAATTTGTGATAAAGGCAGAATAATAATAAAATTTAGATATGAAAAGCATAGACTTTGTGTTTTTTTTATTTCATCATCATAAATCATGTAGGACCTTACTTAAGGATATTAATTAGGGGTGTTTAGTAAACTGGTCCCACACAGGAGGATCCCGCGGGATCAGTACTTTATTATATGCATAAGTTTGACTACAATGGGTGTCAAAATACCGAAAGGCACTTGTTCTCCCCGCCAAGCCATTGCGATATTTTTTTGGTTCTAGACCATAAATCCCGTAACTAGAACGTGAAACCCCAGGGGGATGGGGACGTTCTAGTTACGGGATTTATTCTTCTCTTTTTTTTTAAATACAAGTTTTAATGTTATGAATTTGCATTAAATAAAAACCTCCTTGACTCTCGTACAATTCAATGCTACCGTGCATTGAATTGTACGTAATAGGCTAGTTTCCACCATCTATAAATTGCAAATTTATTTAGTCCGTCAGTTAGAGTATTCGAAAATAATGGACACGTACTTTTTGTAAATCAATGAATAATGACAAAGACAAAACGCATCAAAACTAGGAAGTGGGGGCTCGTGACGTCAGAACGCACTAAAAATTATAGCCCGGCGTGACGTATTGAGAATTTTAAAAGCGTCGTACAATATCTCCATCAATTTTGGTTTACTTAACAAAAGAAAAAATACGTGTCAAATATTTTTTGATAATCTAACTGACGGACTAAATAGATTTGATTTTTTTATTGATGGTGGGGTGGTTAGATGTTTTCAGGACACAAGCCTATTGTAATTGTCCAGCACAATGTTTTGCAAACTCAACAAGAAGTCCTACTGTAAAACGTGATTTAAAACCCTTAAAAAAAGGTTTCCTAGCAATATTTTTTGCGTTCAGTTACTTAATTTGATGTACAGAATGCTTGGTTAACGGGTTCGTGAAGGGTCCGGTCCGTTTACACCCTGTCAGTCAAAGAAACTATAATGTATATTAAGTAGATGTTAACGTCCATGTTAACAACAATGTCCAGCTGTAGTTGAAACCCCTTTTCTTTGTAGCTGAAAAACTACTGCCACTATAAACGTTCCTGGGTACTTAAGTACGTATATAACTTTTGACCCTTTTGACAAATAGATATTAATATTTTTTAAGCGTTAGTAGTTTCTATTGGTCACATAAAAAAGGTTTTGTTTGATAGCTAAGTACAAAAAAATATTATCATGCGAACTAAGAATATAAAATTCGCAGATATCGCTGAAAAATTATCTGCGAAAATTTGTAAAAACAACTAAAATCTCTATTAATAAACCTTTTACTCATAATTTTTAGAAGTGTATTGTCTAAAAATAAATTAAGTGTTAAGCTTAAATTGGCAATTGTGCGTCAGAAGAGACTTCGCAGGACGTTTTGTCATTCTTTCTTAAGACTATTGTCTAACATCTATTCATTTTGGAAGCAATTATGTCTGAAGATGTTCCTCTATACCCGTCCTTTTCACACCTCTGCATTTTAAATGGCAGATTAAAGTGAGACAGATGCTATACAGGGGTTTTTTTGGAAAGTATTGATAAAGGAACTACAATGTCGGCAGGATGGTGTATTTGATCTAGCAACGTAGCGGTCCACATGTTCTTGGGAATGGCTTTGCCAACGATGCAAAAAAAAAGTTTCTTTCTATTTTTATTGTGCACCCAAACAATCTTGATCCTTACAAACTGCATTATGCATCGAAACTTCGAGAGTTCGTGGCGTGTTTTATAACTAATTAAATGTTTAACGTAGAACCATGCGTGACTTTTACGAAGAAGTATTTATGAATGCAGTGTGATATCCTGACCCAGTTCGGTAAAAATTAACAAGTTTGCGACATCCATAAACATTAATGCGGAAAAAGTTTCCTGGAAAAAATATCAAATAGAGCTTAATCGTGACTTTCCGGAGTCATTATCATCGCTTTGCATAATTATAAAACAAAATGTAAACACATTTGGGCCCAAGTTACCGGCTGCCATAAACTATACTTTTTAAGCCGAATGTCAAGCTGTCACGCAAGCGCGTACAACATAATCAACCTTGGATGTCTTGCGTTTGGTCGTAGCGTCAATTTTTTTCACGTCGTATTGTAGAAAACGCGTTCAGAGACGTCGGATATAAAACGACAGGACGGCTTTATCAGATATCGACTACAGTTTATAATACCGATTTGAATAATTTGTACTGTTGCGTTTCCTAAGAAACTCTTGGGAACCTGTGTAATACAATATTTATGCATATTGATAATTTAAATTTTGAATAAACCTAGATTTGCAATAAAGCCAAACAATAGTGCACCCAACGTATCAAATTCACAGAGTCGCACTATTCAAGTCTCGCACACAACGCCAAAATAATAGGCACAGCTGCTAGACAAGACGCACACAAACACAGAAATCGGTGCATCGCACACGGACATCTTGGATAACAAAAAAATGCATTATTATTATCCTAGTACAAGGACACGACCCTACACGGTAACATCGACCCTAATTTCTAAACGTTAACGGTGAAATTAGAGAATCGCCCGCTTGTAAAACGATTAACTTAGATTTCATCCAGAACCCGAAAGTTTTAGGAAGAATTTATTCTTTGTTGTGAGGAAGATAAAGTTTACATTCGTGTGGGATGCGTTGAGGAATTTAAGTTTCATAATTATTGAAAAAAAGCTACGTATCTCATAGGCGCCAAATGCACGTTGCATGGCCAACGATACGACTACGATTTCTGATGAATTTTGTGAGCAGACCCGCGCGCGTGACTGTGTCTTGCACATCAGTTATTAGCTCTGATTTTATGTTGGAATTATGCACATTCGGTTTATTTATGGGTACAAGCTCAAAATGTTGGGCACGTAAATAGGGCCACATTTTTGTCTCGCCGTGTCCGGATCGTGCGAAGCGCAGTTTATTTGTATTTGAAGTTTATTTATAAATACAGAGCTGGCATTTGTTGGGACTTTATTAGCCTTGCTTTTATTGAGGCTTAGCATTGTTTTGTCAAGATTTGAAAAAAATAATTTGCGCAACTCAATGACGTATTATATATAGACACGTCATGAACCAACATCGCGGCGCTTAAAAACGGCGAAAATACTAGAACTACTTATAAGCGTGAAGAAAGAGAAAGAAAATATGACACCGAACGGCGGGATGCCTGTTGCGAGAGGGAGATAAATATACATCTTCAGTCACGTCAGAGGATTTATTAAATTATAAACAAACGTAGCGTCGCGCGACAGGTTGGTGCGTAACTAAGCGCGATGTGGGCAATTGCCTTCATTTCATGTTGTCATTTTAGAGTGCGGACAACGTATCTATAGTTTATATATCATTGGCGCAACTTGAGTGTTTCATCATTTCGGCCACTGTCAGTTCCGGAATTAAAACTTCCACAGAACTCAGATGTTTCTCTCCGATAAAATCACCCCAAGTAATCAAGCAACGATATCAAATAAAACTACGTCCAAATTCCTATCTTCTCGGTTAAAACCGATTTCTTGTAATCGTGTTACAGTAAGATGACTTTTAGAGAAACTCAAAAGTTTTGTGTAAAGCTCAAAAACTTGAACAATGGACTTGACCAAACTGTTTAGATATTTTGATTTAACAATTTGAACTAAAGCTCGTTTTGTTTAGTTCGTTTAAACACAAAAAGGAACAATGAAAGCTTACTTGTTAGGCAGATTCATTGTTGTTTTAACAAGTTTGAGTTAAGTGGTTTTTTTGATGCATTTGTTTCTTAATTTCTTTATTATTAATATTATATGTTCAGTGTCAAGATACTTTTATCCTAGTGTTATTAATAACTAAGTACGTACCTACAGGCACCACTGAAACCATTCAATTGATCTAAGTAAAGCATAATTAAATAGTGATTCTTTTCCACCATCATTATAAAACAATTTGTTAAACTAAACATAAAAACTGCAACTACAAAAACAAATATTTGCCTTTTTCCAACCTGAACTTGTAAACAACATCATATATACAGGACGCCGACACAACCCCGCTAAACCTGTTTCTAAACTGAACTTGTTCCATACACTTGCGAACCCCTGTCCATACAACTTGACCATTCAAAGCAACCTGTCACGGGGTCAGTCCACAAAAGCAGGTCAATACAAAAATGTATTGATTACTACCGCATCGTAATCTCAGTCCTTTGCGATTCTAAACTGACCTTGTTCCATACACTTGCGAACCCCTGTCCATACAACTTGACCATTCAAAGCAACCTGTCACGGGGTCAGTCCACAAAAGCAGATCAATACAAAAATGTATTGATTACTACCGCATCGTAATCTCAGTCCTTTGCGATTCTAAACTGACCTTGTTCCACACACTTGCGAACCCCTGTCCATACAACTTGACCATTCAAAGCAACCTGTCACGGGGTCAGTCCACAAAAGCAGGTCAATACAAAAATGTATTGATTACTACCGCATCGTAATCTCAGTCATTTGCGATTATCATCACAATGGAATGCCCCCCGGACCCAAAAAGGAACAAGGTACCCACCCGCCTACTTTTCGTGTTTTGTATTAGCTATTTAGTGACATTGATTTATCGGCAATGCAATTTTGGGATTGCAGACAAATGAAAAATTTCTCCCACTTAGATGAAACTTTAATGAGTGCCGAAATAAAAGCACGCTGTTGAATTTTAATCACTCAGCCCAGCGTCGAGAGATCAAATTGCTAAGTTTGTCCCGGCTGTCAATATTGTAGATCTTTGACAGTCGTTACAGGTAGTCAATGGCCCGTAAGTCAACCATTCTTACCAAGGGGTATCGTATTACCTAGTACTAACTACTACACAGTAAACTCCGACGGGTTTGGCTGAAGTGTACTTAGGTAATACACCCACGTTTCGCTAGTTATGTTTGTGAGTCCCATGTATGTCATAAAAGGGGACGAGCCTATTGCCATCAACCGGGCACAAATTCAGTCTCCGTGGCTACTTTTTGCACTTTGCCCGACCCGGGTAATCAAACCAAGGACCTCATGCTTAGCAGTCGCGCTTGCCACCACTATGCCAAAAAGGCAATTTTTAAGTATGTTCTTTTCTATCTACACTTCTATATTAATATTATAAAGAGGTATTATTTGTTTGTAAGTTTGTATGTAGGGGGTAATCTCCGGAAGTAATGAACCGATTTAAAAAATTCTTTCACCATTAGAAAGCTACATTCCCCCCAGTAACATAGGCTATATTTTATCCCCGTACTCCCACGGGAACGGGAATTACGCGGGTGAAACCGCGGGACGTCCGCTAGTACCTATATATTATAAAGAGGAAAGATTTGTATTTTTGTAATGAGTAAACTCAAAAACTACTACGCTGATTTCAAAAATTCTTTCACCATTAGAAAGCTACATTCACCCTGAGTAACATAGGCTATATTTTATCCCCGTACCCACACGGGAACTGGAACTACGCGGGTGAAACCGCGTGACATCCGCTAGTTCTTTATGAAGATGTTAAATCAAAGGGAGGTAAGTATTATCCATGTTACATTTAAGTTTATATTATGAAAAATAACTCTACCTATTCCTATACTTATACTCTGAAAATAAGTATGTATAGATTTTGAAAAAATCTATTTATTCAGTTTACTTAAATGAATAAAGCACACTTGAAAATCCAACAACTCACTTTTATAGGTGCACCTGATTTTAAAAAAACAGCAATCATTTGCCCTAAAGCACACGAAAATTGCAAAGATTTTTCTTTCATTCAGAAACAAGCTTTTCAACCCATTACATTTTACCTTAATAATTACCAAACGTTGCAAAATAGATGACTTGTAAGTATTATTACTTTAAAAGAGTTCCCATACCTCATAATGAACCAGTTGTTCTTTAGGATCATTTATTGTGACGTTGCAAGAGACATGCATCACTGGTGATTATTTCTATAGAATCCACCGGCTCCGGGACCCCTTGCTCTAAAATCTATCGGCGTCCAGACAAAGCCGGCTGCGCGAATATGTAGCGACGCTCAGTAAATAAAGGGATGATATATTGTGAAGATTGATGTGATTAAAAAAAACCATTTCCCTTAGTGCTGTCAAGGTGCATTCTTAGTAGGGATGCTACGGTTAATGTATCGATAGTTTTGGTGATAAGTTATATCTCTGTTTAAGACTCCTGTGCGCCTCGGCAAGCACGTTAATTCCCGGCTGTCATTTGTAGATCTTTGACAGCTATACGGATAACTAGAAGCCCAAACGTCTAAAAACCAGTCTTACCAATTGGTCAGATAGGCAGTCGCTTCATTTCAAATACTGACTACAAATACTAGACTTAAAACCGAGCCAACAGCAAACTTGTCATACTAGGATTGTTAAAATTTTGCTGGTGGTACAAATAGTAAACCAAAAGAATTTTATTTCGTAAAGACTGCATCAATATCGATATGTTTACACCACACCACTATCAAATCTCAGGTGAAGGTAATCGTTGTGGGAATTATAACTGCTGTCTCACGTCAGTGTATAGCGCTATCTCTTTTACAAATTGTTCTCTAGACACCCATGATCCAGCTAGCGAGTTGAATGCGTCTGCGACAGACATTTCAATGGCGTTTCTGGTGAATGTGTATTTGATACAAATAATAATGAAGGGGCGATGTATGAACGTATTCTTATTGATAGTACTTTTTTGCATGATCTTTGCTTGATAAAATTGCATAGTTTGTGTTTTGCAGGTTAAACTAAATTCCGACTAAAGATTTCTTCTAACTTTTAATCCTATACAAGACTAGCTTAAGCCCGCGGCTTCATGCTACGGGAAAAAAAGGTAGTTTGTGCTAATCCTGGTCATAGAACTATCTGTGTGCCAAATTTCATCGAAATACGCCAAGTAGATTTTGCGTGTCCGAGTAACATACATCAGCCATCCGTCCACGTAAACTTTCGCATTTTTATTAGCAGTAAGAAGTAAGATTCTTACACGGAAATATTATTTAGTCTGAATATTATCGTTTTCACTCAGACAGACCATGATTTGGGTTAGGAACTTAGGACTCAGAATTGTTTTTATCTAGGTAGTAGGTATTTTCCCGTAAACTTATGTCTTTCAAGTGAGCAAAGTCATAATACTTATAATATAACTAAAAAAACACGTTGTCTCGTATTCTTCTCAGCAAACCATTTGATACCCATCGAAATGCTTAAAAATAACTACCTCTGCCATCTTTGGAAGTCCGCCATATTAGATTTAGAATGACGTCACTTAGCTTACCATGCAATGTCTTCCAAACTTTACATGTATGAAAAATTTCAGCTGAATCGAAACCGGGAAATGGGTCAAAAAATTCTACGATTTTTACAAATGTTAGTTACAGGCGAAGCTAATAAAAGCGTGTTATTAAAACAGTTTATACAGAAAACGCTGAAAAACAAAATGACGCCACTAATCTAGGCAAACAAGGCTACTCAACCACCAACTTTGAAAACGAACTCTTAAAACTGTTTAATATTGGTGGTATTAACAATTATAATATCTCAATATTGCAATGAGGGTTTTCCGGATTTTATCTGACACCAGATGTCGCTACGTAGGCGTCTGGTATAATCAACTGTCAAATTGTACTGAATTGTATGCTAGTGAAACTTTTTACCGAAATGTCATCGTATTTGGACTGTTTTACAATTTACAAATATGGATTACGGACAAAGAAAAGTAGCTGAACTAAAGATTAAGCTTCTTAGTGCTGCAAAAGTCAGTGGTACAAGGAAAAACTTAATGAAAGGTAAGGTGTTACCTTTTATTAATGTGGCCGCATACTTATGCGACCACATTAATAAAAGGTAACACCTTACCTTTCATTCACTGAATCAATCACTGAAGCATTTTATTAATGATTTAAAAGATATTTAAATGAAAAAATAATCGTTAACTACATGAAACTCGTGTATTTTGATAGATGTTTAGACCTTACGCCAGTGCTGCCACCTTGTGGTTTTGTCATTTCAAAACCCTCATAAAAAAAAAAAGCCTAAACCTCTCTGTGTGACTTGACTTTTAAATCCTTTTTTTAATGACACGCTCCAAAACAGAAAAAAAAAACCCGAGGCCTACTATTCCACGTATATAGAACGTTAAAAAGTTAAAATAACGAAAAAACACTTGTCGACCGAGTCAAAATAAATAATTTAACTAAAAAACTTGATAAACATTATAAATTCCGTAATAAAAAACATTGTTGCTTTTATCTCGTAACGGTCAAATAGTTCCGACGAACGCGATAGATGGCGGTGCGCCTTCCCGGATGCATCTCCTGAATCGCGCTATGGTTTCGTTACACAGCATCCCATATAAGCCAGACTTGGTGTCAGATTGATGCAAAGACTTTGATGAACCCCATGGGTCATAAAATTTTTGGTAGAAGGGAGCCCCTTTGGGTGAACTTCTTATAATTCTGTAATAACAGGTAGATATAAATCTATCGGTACCTATGTATGTATCCTTATATGAACTGTTATTGTACGCGTAGAATACATTAATAGGTACTTACTTTGAATGTCTGCTCGTTACGGATTGATTTTTAGAATGACACCTTTTTGTTAAAAGCTACCTTCTTTTGTTTTCTTAAATATAGTTATTCACTACACCTAAACATTTTAAAAACAGACCTCTTCTAACGATTTTTAACCGACATCTCAAAAGGAGGAGGTTCTCAATTGGGCTGTATTTTACTAAAATATGTTATTGTTACCATATACATAACTCCGTGATTACTTTTACATTATTCTTTTTACATTTGGTAGAGAAAGCTTGCCCGGTTGTCGTTATGAGTCTGTTTTCTTCTTTAATACATACGTTTTCTTCTCTGTCTATGTGTATGATCTTCTAACAACTTTTAGTAATAATGTAAAATGAATACTCGATAATAATTTGTGTGAGATACGTCATGCAACAACTGAAAAAGCTGAGAAACCTTTTTTATAAAATAAAATAACCAACCGTTCGAAAATACAATAAAATGTAGAAAATAACTTTACTTCCGGAAGACGGTGGCTAAAAAGACAATGAAACAAAGAAAAGTTTGTTTTAAATATAATTAAAGATACTCGATTATTACATAGCTGGGTATTGTTTACTTAGTTTTAAGACGTGATACTAACGACGAGACACTTTTAAGCAGTGATAGCCAAAAGATAGTGATAGTGATAGTGGTATGACTGTCGGAATTCAAGTTATAGGTCTCATGTTCGAACCCTGGTTTCTCGGATTCATGTGCATAATTACCTATCACTTGCTTCGGTGATGTAAAACATGAGGAAACCAGCATGCCTGAGAGATATTTCTTGACGACATGTAAAAAGTCAGAGACCCATGGGTGACATAAAAAGTCATCCGGGGTTGCGGGACTGTTCGAAAGAGATACCGTGGCCCCGGAACACAAAGGGCGATAAAGGAACCTCCTGCTCCGCCCAGAGCGGGAGGTGTCATTTGATGATTTCCCATCCGAAAAAAAATAGGCACTAATGTGATACTTATTAAAAAATATATACATATACCTATCAAACTTTTATTTCTATGTATGATTTAAGATTCATACTATAGGCGAACGGTGAAGGAAAACATCGTGAGGAAACCGGCATGTCCTAGAACCAAAAATTCAAAGACATGTGACATCTACCAATCCGCACTGGGCCCGCGTGGTGGATTATAGCCCATTCCCTCTCATAGAGAAGAGGCCTGTGTCCCAGCAGTGGGAACATTAATAGGCTGATGATGATGATGACTATAGGCGAAAAATAATATTGTTTAATTGTTACCTTTTCAAACAGACCATGATTTGCTATTTATCTCTGTAGTATTTATGTTCTAGTTGGCTAGTTTCGGACATCTACGTTAGCGAAGATGCTAGCTAATATAAATAAATAGATTTCACATTTTCTAATAGAAATGGAATAATCAACAATGTCTACACAAATGGTATTCTAAAGGACCATTGGTCACTTTAAGAATGGGTCCATGATTACCGGTGAACATTTTTCGGGCTAACAAAATTACTATGAAGCTAATGCTCAATTTAACTTCTTCTCAATAGAAAATAGTTAATCTAGCTTGTTGACCCGAAAACCACGTGATACAGGCTACTGACTGAGTATTATGAATCAATTGACCATTTTAATTAGGGTTAGTCGAAATACTTATGAACGGGACACGAAATCTCAATGCATTATTATAAATTCAAGTGGTGAACACACTCAAAACGTTCGGGTCGTCAGGAAATGTCGGCCACTTGAATTTTTTGTATATTTTACTGTATTTTTTTATTTATCAGTATTGTAGTGTTGTCATCATCATCATCATCATCAGCCTATTAATGTTCCCACTGCTGGGACACAGGCCACCTCTCTATGAGAGGGAATGGGCTATAATCCACCACGCGGGCCCAGTGCGGATTGGTAGATGTCACATGTCTTCGAATTTTTTGGTTCTAGGACATGCCGGTTTCCTCACGATGTTTTCCTTCACCGTTTTTGAACCGTTTTTTGTAGTGTTGTATTTGAACCTAACATTTTCGTAGTTAAAAGATTTGTCATCATCTGCCCAGCTTTTTCCTACGTTGGGATTGGCAGTCTAACCGGATGTAGCGGAATACCCGTATTTTTCATAGAGTGACTGGGTACCTGAACTCTACAACCTAGTTAGTACTGGGTAATACGATACCCCTCGGTATGACTGTGGTTGTCAGACTTTCGGGCCACTGATTACCCGGTACGACTGTTAAAGATCTACAAATGACAGCCAGAACCAACGGCTTAACGTGCTTTCCTAGGTACGGAGGAAACACGGTATGTAATGGGGGATTACCCATCCACGGACCAACTTTAGCAAACGCGGCTCTAGCCACTAGCTCCTTCGAGTTCATTTGTAATATGTAGTTTTTAATATTGCCGAAAAAGTCGAAAGGTTAATCGAAAATGAACTTTTGAAAGTTCAAAGTTGAACTAAGTGTTGACGATCTAAACTTTTGCGTTATTTATAATTTTTCTTGAGCATAAAAAACATAAAACCCTGTTGACCTTTGACCCTGTTTTGTGATGTTCACGTGTGATCTCGAGTTTAAAAGACGTCATCTCATTTTTACTAGAAGATCTGATGACGTTACGATGTATGGAGTTTCATGGAATATTGAATAGCTGATCTTGAGATGATGCTGTATCGGTGCAGCGCTTATACGTTAAATACAGGGTGTAAACGGACCCTACACGAAACCGTCAACCAAGCATTCTGCACATCAAGCTATAGTAACTCTACGCCAAAATTATTGCTGGGAAACAAGTTTTTTTACTGTAGAACGATAAGACTCAATGTAACGTACTCAAAACATTGTGCTGGTGGATGCATTAAACAGTACGGGGGTCGTGGAGGTATTTTATAATATTAAAAACTTGTACATATTTGTTTTTGTAACTCGGAATGGTTGGAACTTGACCCTCAACATTTCCGTAACTGGAAGATTCCCAGGTATGCTCTAGAACAAAATAAATATCTGATATCGCAATGATGCATAATTTTGCCTTTATTTCTTCTCCATAGAGATCTACGCTTTGGAATGGGCAACTACAGTACTTTTACAAGTTATTATGGCTTGTGACTGTGTGAACATAGCTTCGCTTCCTTTATTTTTCTGACATTATAAAGTGCCTGTAATCATCATCATCATTCATCATATCAGCCGAAAGACGTCCACTGCTGGACATAGGCCTCCCCCAAGGGGGCGGTTTTGCCATAATCGCCACGCTTGGCAGGCGGGTTGGCGATTGTTACAAAAGCACAGAGAACGCTGCTGCCAATTCTCTGGTAAGTAATCCCTTAGTCGCCTCCTACGACACCCACGGGAAGATATGGGATGGTGCTATTCTGTACGTCCGACACCATACAGACTACGTACCTGTAATGGTCTAATTGAAATAAATGCTTTGAGTTTGAGTTTTTCGCGCCAGTTGATGAACCTCAGGGTGACCGGGTCCATATGGAACTAATGAGGGCCAATACCTTGCCGGGGGAGTATGGTAAGGAAGTAACACCCCAACCAAAGGTAGCCGAAGAACACCGTGTGGTAAGTAAGAGTCTGACAGACCCCTTCGCCCGCCCAAGGGCGGAGGATATCCATGAGCAAATCCGCACGCAATAAATATTGTTTAATATCCTATTTTTCGTTTTTATCTCTACTAATATTATAAAGAGGTAACATTTGTTTGTAAGTTTGTATGTTTGTATGTAGGGGGTTATCTCCGGAAGTAATGAATCAATTTTAAAAATTGTAACACTGGTAGAAAGCTACATTATTCGTGAGTGCTATAGGCTATATTTTATTCCCGTACTCCCACGGAAACGGGAACTACGCGGGTGAAACCGCGGGACGTCAGCTAGTTTCTATATAAATTCAATATTTTGCTCATTAACTTTGATTTTATAATAAAAACCTAGTGTTTATCGATATTAAATGCTGGCTAACTTCATTATTTTACCATGTGTCGCTGTTGGTAGGTTCTTAGTGAACATTTTCCTCGTAGCCGTCGATACTCGTATCACAGATACTATTTCTCGACACACAAAAACAAAATGATTCATGTGCTCCAAACACGAAACCTACTTCACAACACATGCGCTGATGACATGTTATTTTAAACTACACCCTTTCGTGATTGGAAAGTTAAGGGTTTTTTATTTCAGTACCTAAGTCTAACATAGAGGAGCTCGTGGCTAAATAATAACAGCCGCTCGGGTCGATCGTTAGGTTAAGCTGTGCTTGCCTAGGTTGGTCTGTGGATGGGTGACCACCCATACATACCGAGTTTCCTCCGTGCCTCGGAAAGCACGTTAAGCCGTTGGTCCCGGCTGTCATATGTAGATCTTTGACAGTCGTTAGGTAGTCAGAGGCCCAAAAAGTCTGACAACCAGTCTTACCAAGGGGTATCGTATTACCCGGTACTAACTGGGTTGTGGAGGTCAGATAGGCAGTCGCTCCATGTAAAATACTGGTATTCAGCTGCATCCGGTTAGACTGGAAGCCGACCCCAACATAGTTGGGAAAAGGCTAGGCGGACCTAAGTCTAACATAACATCACACCTGTAATTCCGGGTGATAGGCAGAGGTGTACCTAATAGTACATCCACATTTCGGCAGTAATGTTTTTAATTCCATGTAATAGGGGACGAGCCTATTTGGCTGCTACTGGGAAAACACAATAACACTTTGTCCGATTTGGGAACCGAACCTATGACCTCACTCGCTTGGGACGACTAGACCAAGGAGGCGGTTATGTATCTACATAACCGTCTCCTCTGTCTCTTGGTCGCATACACGTCACACACATACGTCCTTGGTATACAGGGTGTAAAAGACCTCATCACGAAGCCGTCAACCAAGCATTCTGTCCATCAAACTAATTAACTTTACGCAAAAATTATTGCTGGGAAATGACTTTTTTTTTTGGGTGAAAATCATGTTTTGTGGTCGAAAACATTGTGCTGATGGATGGATTGAATAGTACGGGGGTCGTGGAGGTGTTTAAAGTCGCTTTTCTCTCTCTATCTTAGGTAGGTACATTAAAAATTTGTAATTAAAAAAATCATGTTTTGTGGTCGAAAACATTGTGCTGATGGATGGATTGAATAGTACGGGGGTCGTGGAGGTGTTTAAAGTTACAATCTTAGGTACATTAAAAACTTGTGATTAAAAAAAACTTGTCAAAAAGTTGGAACTTTGACCCCAATATCTCCTAATAGTAACTAGAAGGTACGGTGTAGAACAAAAAAATGATCGCAATGATGAGGAAAACAAGTGCCTTTCGGCTTCGTTAAGAGGTGTTTTACATCCTTTATTTGTAGTTTATTCTCGAATTCATGAATATTTTTACGTATGATTTAATTTCTTGTTGCCTCCTTTGGTTCCTTGGTCCCCAAACTACCAAATGGTTTGGGTTGTTCTGCTGAACAGAGGTGTTGGGTTCAATTCCTAGAATGCGCAACTGTGTTATTAGGTTTAAGTAAGGTCCATTAGGAATTTCTCAATAGCAGATCGGATTTTGAATTTGAGGCTAGTTGATGGCAAAATACCCTATTACATGGATCTTCGGAGATAACTGGCAAAATACCCTATTACATGGATCTTCGGAGATAACTGGCAAAATACCCTATTACATGGATCTTCGGAGATAACTGGCAAAATACCCAATTACATGGATCTTCGGAGATAACTGGCAAAATACCCTATTACATGGATCTTCGGAGATAACTGGCAAAATACCCTATTACATGGATCTTCGGACATAACTGGCAAAATACCCTATTACATGGATCTTCGGAGATAACTGGCAAAATACCCTATTACATGGATCTTCGGAGATAACTGGCAAAATACCCTATTACATGGATCTTCGGAGATAACTGGCGAAATACCCTATTACATGGATCTTCGGAAATAACTGGCAAAATACCCTATTACATGGATCTTCGGAGATAACTGGCAAAATACCCTATTACATGGATCTTCGGAAATAACTGGCAAAATACCCTATTACATGGATCTTCGGAGATAACTGGCAAAATACCCTATTACATGGATCTTCGGAGATAACTGGCAAAATACCCTATTACATGGATCTTCGGAAATAACTGGCAAAATACCCTATTACATGGATCTTCGGAGATAACTGGCAAAATACCCTATTACATGGATCTTCGGAGATAACTGGCAAAATACCCTATTACATGGATCTTCGGAGATAACTGGCAAAATACCCTATTACATGGATCTTCGGAGATAACTGGCAAAATACCCTATTACATGGATCTTCGGACATAACTGGCGAAATATCCCGTGCCTATAGAAATATAAGGTTGTAAGCGAGAAGAAAATTAAAAAAAAATATAAAATAGTAATATTTAAATTAAACTATTAAAATAGGTGCGCTTTATAAAATGGTAGCAATTTTTTACTCACTTTCTTAAGCTAAAACCATTTAATAGATCTAGTTTCTACCAAGGACCAACATGTTACTGTGAAAATGGACTGTATGTATTAAACTATTAAAATAAAGGCGCTTTTTAAAATTATAGCAATTTTTAATCACTTTCTTAGGCTCAAACAAAAGATCTCCCAAAAATCATAAAAATCAATAGACTAAAAATAATATCAAAAACATAGAGAATACACAAGTAGGTGCGTTATGTTCAGCAAATAATAAATCGAAAAGTTTCTAGCATAGAGTATTTGTTTAAAAAAAAAATGCGTATTTTGGCATGAAAGCCGTCTGTATGGGTCTCAGCAAACATTTCTGAAGCGCTACAGGAAACGAGGCAATCGCAACAACATCCTGAAAGCATTATTATATTGAACGCGCAGGACATCCAGCGATCTCTTAGTATAGTAGACCCATAGATTGCTCGTATAAAAGAAAGCAGTTTTTTTTTATGCAGAGGAACACTGCAATAGGTACACCTCTTATTAAATGCTTCGGGGATATCCGGTGTAACGTTATGTTTTATCTAAAGATACTAAAATTCCCTTGAATCCATTATTATGGGGCACAAATGGTTCGGCTAAATTCACTGATTTATTATTCACGAGCTATAACGGCCAGATATGTTATTTCTAATAAAATCCTACTGGGGTTATTATATTTACACAGATTTTCATAAATAAATGTAATGAAATTGAAATACAGTTTGAATAACAAGCCATTCAAGGGTCAGTAGATGTTCCGGGAAAATGAAAAAGAGAAAAAGTGATGGCCTGCAAAAATAAGTATCACCCTTTTAAAATTGCAATAACTTTTTAAGTACACAAGATATACTTTCAAAACAAAAAGGACTTGAAAAAGAGTTTAATTTTGTACATAAAAACTAATAAATCTGATAAAAATTGCTATTAAACTTTTTTTATTTTAAATCTCTAAATTTTATAGAGTTTAGAAAAACAAAATTTAATAGTGTAGTTCTTAGTTTTGCAGTTGCCGGCGGCCAGTGTAAATCTATTTTTTTTCTATTTTTTGCTTTGTTGTGTGTTTGTTTGTGTTTTCTGCGATCCCCAACCCGCCTGCCAAGCGTGGCGATTATTATTATTATTATTATTTAGGGGAGGCCCATGTCCAGTAGTGGACGTCTTTCGGCTGAAATGATGATGATGATGATAGCGCTTTGTTCGGGTTCACGAAATAAAATAGACTATTTAGGGAACCATGCATGGTGGGAAACATAAGGTCTAGACGAAGTGATATTCTAAAAAGCAATACCAACTCTGGAAATGTCAATATTGACATACTTGACATACTCGTACGCTACCGGAAAGTGTATGTCATTTTCAACCGACTTCCAAAAAGAGGAGGTTCTCAATTCGACTGTATTTTTTTTTTGTGTTTGTTTCCTCAGAACTTTCGACTGGGTGAACCGATTTTGATGATTCTTTTTTATTTGAAAGCTGGTGCTTCCCGTGTGGTCAATTTGGTAAAGATCTGATGCTGATCTTCGGAGATATACAATGGAACTCTTCAAAAATCGACGGCAAATCTACAGTGATTGCTGGAATCGCTTGGATGTTTATTGTTTATATAACATCATGACATAACATCGCACCTGTATGCTCTGAGGGGGTACGCAGATGTCTACAGTACAACCAGATTTTGACAGTTATGTTAGTTTCCATTTAATTGGGGATAAGCCTATTACCATGATATGTATTGTCAACATTGTAAAATAAATGTATAGCAAATTTTCATAGGATATTACAACTAAAATGGGAAAAAAAAGACTTTTTTTACAAAAAATATAACCGACTTCAAAAAAAGGTAAAAATAACTTTAGATTCAGAAGTCGGTGGCAAAAAAACTGAATCAAACAAACAAGTCACCGACTTCTGAAGCTAAAGTTATTTGTCACTTTTTTGGTTTTTTGAAGTCGGTTATATCTTTTGTTAATAATTTATGTGTAAATACGAAAGCAATACAAGGTGATTGCCACTTCTCTTGGCCCTCATCCTGTGTTACCAAACTGCTTGAGCAAAAAAAAGAGGTTATTCCTTCAGCAATGTCTGACGTCGTTATCAATATGGGTTCACCCCCTTTTTTTTTCGGATGGGAAATCATCAAATAACCCCTCCCGCTCTGGGTTCACCCCTTCAGTAAAAGTTTAACTCTTTTACTTTTAAACTGAAAAGTTTACTACTATTAACCTATGCGAACATTTTAGAGAGAAAGTTATAACCTCAAAAAATAAAATATCATCTTTTTAGTAACAATTTAAATTCGTATTCGTACCTAATTACAGTCGTTTTAACATAAAATTCAACAAAACAGACTTATTTGCTCTAACAACAGTTCTGCGAAACTGCAAACACTACTTGAACAATTAACAAATTACTATGTATGTAACTAAACTGCCGCTTGGTGCAGTAAAGTTAATTCTTACAATAGACTCGATGTGCGGCACCTTTGTCGGTCGCCTTTGTTGACATCAAAGGGGCCGCTCGATACGCATGTTTACCTTGGAGGCATTAAAATCGATTTCTATGTGAAATATATTAGTCGCAAATTGATCGGGAAATTGTGACGTCCTAAGGGTGTTAAACGTTTTATGAGGTCAAGAAAGGATTCACGCAATTTATATTAGTTTGACTAACTATATTTCAGGCATGAGTACGAGTGGAAGGTAGGATACTATAATGTAACTGGAGTAATCGAAACCTTGTGTATTTTCAACCGACTTCCAAAAAGAGGAGGTTCTCGATTCGACTACATTTTTTTAAATCACGATCAACAAGTGTAAGGCTAATGTTGTATGTTATTAAAGGACCTATGAATGAGAACTAGTAGTTTAAACTCCAGTACCTAGTTAGTGGGTAACAAGCCCTAAAGTCTATTAAAGACTTTTTTATTTTTTTTAATAAGTAGTAAAGCAGTTAACAGTTGAAATTAACAGTATATACTTAGAGCACCACAGAATTGATAAATAATTTTGAATGACGTTCATTTCGTAAATTTATTTTACATACACGTCAAAAATTAAATACAAAAATTAAATAAAAAGCTAAGGAAGACGTCGGTGTTTCCCGTCCTAACATGAGGGGTGGGGACACTGAGACGAAACAACCAAAACATACTCAAATATAACAGTCTATTAGTTTTTTTAAGGTCCTGTTATGTACCCCTAGCCAAGTTGACAATCTACAATCGTTAACGCTAGTAGAAAACTATTCAAATGAATGGGAATGACATCATCTCAACGTTAAATTACGTGATCAACACAAACGAATAGAAAATTCGTCGACAAGTTTACATCGTTCATATGATAGAATAGAATGTCATCATTTCTACAATGTTGATCGCTAAACTCTTTGGTAAGGAACGCTCACCATAGACTTAATTGTAGGTTTTTTCTACAGACATTAGAGAACGAGCGATCGACTCAGTCGTGTCAACTCGGCTACCAATTTAGTGCTTTCTACAATCGCTTACCGTTTACGATTGTAGAAAGAGAATCGATACGAAACGTTTGTAACTTGGCTAGGGGTGCTGACCTGACATTATCTTGGTGTTCTTCTTTATCGTGTGAAGAGAATCGACAAATCTTTTGTTCATCTGTCATTTTGTCGATTCAATGACAGATGAACAAAAGATTTGTCGATTCTCTGGTGGTCATGCCAAGCGGGCTGGTGTAACAGTTTTCATGCCGGCCTCTGACTTGGCTTTACTTACATGCCGTCGAGAAATATTCCTCAAGCACGCTGGTTTCCTCACCATGTTTTCCTTAACCGAAGCAAGCAAGTGATAATTACCTACGCATATCTATACTAATATTATAAAGAGGAAAACTTTGTTTGTTTGTTTGTAATGAATAGGCTCAAAAACTACTGGACCGATTTAAAAAATTCTTTCACCATTCGAAAGCTACATTATCCACGAGTAACATAGGCTTTATTTTATCCCCGTACTCCCACGGGATCGGGAACTACGCGGGTGAAACCGCGGGACGTCCGCTAGTAATCTATAAAAACTGAGGTGCGTGTCGTCGTGCGTGTGATCTTGGTCAAGTCACATGACAACCATGCTGATTATAGTGCGTATTTTTAACGAGTAATAGCTAAAACTTCAGATTGGGAAGCATGCGATTAATTATTATTATGTAAATATATAAATAAATATCTCTGGACATTATACACAGCGCTATCTGGTGCCACACTAAGCAACGAGGCTTGTGTTGTGGACACCAGATATTTGATATACTTTTTGTTTGTAAATACATACTAATTATACATATAAAAAACATCCATGACTCGGAAACAAATGTCCATGCTCATCACACAAACATTTGCTTCTACCGGGCTTCGATACCGGGACCCTAAACACGTAAGGCAGCCTCATTACCGCTGCGCCATTCGGGTCGTCTAAATCACACAAGATTATTAAACACACCATAATAGACATGCATAAATTCACGCCTTTTTCCTATGAGGGAAGGCAGATACCACAGAATGCCACCTGCTACAAACCTTACATACAGCCGTTTTCACGAACACTAAGCAATATCTACACTAATATATTAAGAGAAAAGATTTGTATTTTTATGTGTATGTTTGTAATGAATAAACCCAAAAACTACTGCGCCGATTTCTAAAATTCTTTCACCATTAGAAAGCCACGACTTTACTGAGTAACATAGGCTATATTTTATCCCCGTACTCCCACGGGAACGGGAACTATGCGGGTGAAACCGCGTGACGTCAACTAGTCTAAAATAATGCCTGAATGTTTGAACTTGAACTCTTGACGCAGAGCAGTGTTAAAAATCTACAATTGAATATTAAAGCATTCATTCCGTATCACTTAGTTTTATTGAAAATGAACGTAAGATGCCAATATAAAGCCGTATTTTCACAAAACTTGCAAGTTAAAAGAAACTGGGGTAAAGAGTTCTCTGGATTTTATTAAGAAAGTCGTTCAGGTCTACTAATTATTCTATGAAGAATATTATAGCCTTAATTGATACAAATTTACTGGCGGAATCAAATCTTTATGAAACAGACACACACAAACTAAATATAAAACAATCGATATAAATAATTTGCAATAACATTAAAATAATCTGTAACTAATTTACGAAAAACTAATTAGAAATTAAAATCTCGACCTTTTGTTTCCTTATAAATCAACCGACAAAAAATAAAAAAAACGTTCAAAATTGACAGGTGATTATCCTGTCATACTTGAGCACCATAATTACAGACATCCAATCAACGCTTGCACACGGACAATGCTACAAAAAGATCTATACACAGCAAGAAAAAAAAACACGATCACAAATTATTTTGGATATAAAACTTCCATGCACAAATTTAAAAAAAAAATGAACATCGCATTGCATTTTCAAACTACGAACGTCGCACGTGCATTTTTGGTAGCGAAGTATAAAACAAAAAAAAATTGGTGGAATGTTCTAAATGTATCAAAACACAGTGTGAAGTATTTATCCGCACATTATTAGTTCAAGAATAAAAGTTTACCGGTAGTTCGCGAGGTTGTACGTTTTAAGCCTGCCGCGTCGCGAAGCCGTCTACCGCGGAACCACGGCGCGAACTTCCTATCATAATAACCTCCTGATACGGTTAAGGTACGTTCATAATTGGAGTTATACCCGAAAATAAGACTGGCTTTCGCCCGTACAATTTGGTGTTCTTCAGGAATTAAGATTGCGATTAGAAAAAAAAAATGATTCAAACATTTTAAGAAATTGCAGTTGCTATTAATTTGTAGAAGTTTAAATTTGGTGATTGATAAAATAATCCATTTCATACTAGAAGTTAAATTGGTCTAAGGAAATACATATTTTTCTACTTACAACTACTGTTATGTTCAAAGTATAGGCGAAGACGCTGGCACCCTAAACACAAGTTAAATGTTACATTGGGTACCAGAGTTCATCGTAAACACTCTTGTCCCTAGTTGTAATGCTGCATAGTACTTAGAATAGGTGTTTCTTGTACAATTTTTGAAGGTAATAAATTCTTTTTTTTTTCATGTTGTCGAGTATTGGCGCTTGAAGATAAATGATGTCACGCATAAGGGCTTAAACTACCTCAAATGGCTTAGCATGATCCTCTGTTACGCCTAAGATACTGCAGCATTAATTTTGAAATAAATATATGGTAAAGTTGAGGATTAATGTTACGTCTTATGTTTGGCGAATACACGGTTTCATAAAATTTTCTCGATAGAAAAAAATCCCAAAGTTACCTCCAAATCGAACAATAAACAAGAAACTTTGCATACTAACTGAACTAACTATAAAGCAGGTCTTGTGTTTTTAATTTTTTCCAAAAGACGAAAATTTGATTTTATAAAGAATAAAAACCACTCATTTCGCACTATTCAGCCGCAGTGACTGTCGTAACAACCGCTTTGTAGTGCAAGCTGATTAGAACGTTATTCTAACAGAATTCAAAACGAAGTTTGAACCACCACAAATAGAGTTGCTAATCTGAGGTCGTTTCATAAACTTAGTTTATAGTAAGTTTGGTAAGAAATACAATATTATGGTTTGTAGTAGCATAGGTGTAAGTGGTATTACAGGTTTGCTACGAACTATTCGTAGCGTTATGCTACAACGTAGCGTGAAATCTCGTAGCACTCAACTATATTTTTTTTGTGAAAGTGCACGTTTACGTGTTTGGTTTTATCTGCCATGGCTATACCAAAACCAATATGTCTAATTAAATTTAGTTAAGCCCAATAAAGTTTCAAGTAAGAATTTCAGTCACATTTAACTTCTCTAAAATCGACTAAATGAACAAAATCTAACACAGTAAATGAAAACAGATATTCAAACATAAAAAACCGGCCAAGTGCGAGTTGGACTCGCGCATGAAGAGTTCCGTACCATCGTAGTAGGAGGAGCCCCCTTTAATATTTAATTAATTTTATTCTTTGTTGTTGAAGCGGTAACAGAAAAATACACAATCTGATAAAATTTCAACTTCCTACCTATTACGGATCATGAGATACAGCCTACTGACAGATAGACGGATGGAAGGTAATTGGGTCCCGTTGGTTACTCTTTGGGTACGGACGGAATCCTAAAAACAACATTGAACATCACCTCGAAATCACAACTAATAAAACGTCATCCCCTTTAAGAGCACGCCCTAACAGCTTGCGAACATTCATAACTCTTATACAAGGTGTTCCACTTATAGTTTACGCGGCTTTTTATGTTCTAGACTCATGCTAGACCGCTCCAACTTGGTACCTATGTGTCGTATAGAGTTCTTATGACGCATATATTTCTTATTTATTGGGCACATGAAACGTTTCTTCTACATTTCAGTGTTGGTAAGATGCTGCTATGGCGAATTTCACCGAAGGACCTGAAGCCCTACTCCCTAACGCTTCGTCCATATATTCGGATCTATCCGTCTCTACCACTCATCTGCACACGTGCGCGAGAGAGACGGATAGATCCTAATATACGGACGAAGCGTTAGAGAGTAGGGCCCTGAAGTGCCTCGTTGGTCTAGTAGTCGCAAGCGCGGCTGCTTAGTATGAGGTCCTGGGATCGATTCCCGGATCGGGCAAAGTGTTATTGGGTTTTTCATCAGGAATTTGTCAGTAGCAGCCACTGAGATTGGATTTGTGCCCGTTTGATGGCAATAGGGAATGTGCATAAATTTCCTTTTTTTATTTCGATACGGAATTTTAAAGTACTATAAAAATAATGACAAAAAGCGAAAACAAGACATAAATCAGCCAAACAACACAAAAGTTCATAACCATTTAAACTTTTGTTTCTCTCTTTCTAGATAAACGGAATTTAGTATGGATTTTGTACGTCAATGCAGCTAATGACGTCATTCGCTGTATCGGCTCTCTCTGTCTAATCAGCAGTTTCAAATGCTTATAACTTAGTATTTTTTATAGATAGTAAAAAAATAATTTCCCTTTGCTATTTCTGATGTTAATACGCTTTGTTTAGAGTGATAAAAAAAATCATGCATATACCCCTATTGTCTAGCCCCTTATTACATGTGACTTAAAAACAACTGGTGAGATGTGGGTGTAGGTACTATTAGACGTGATGTTATGTTATGAAACTGAACGCGATCAACAGATCATCTGAACCGCGTTCAAGAGCTGTATATATATTAGCGTTATGATTTTAGCAGTGTATGTATGTTTGTACTATGGAGGACCTCGTGACTAAATAATAACAGCTGCTCGGGTCGATCTTTAGGTTAAGCCGTGTTTGCCTAGGTTGGCCTGTGGATGGGTGACTACCCTTACATACCGAGTTTCCTCCGTGCCTCGGAAAGCACGTTAAACTGTTGGTCCCGGCTGTCATTTGTAGATATTTGACAGTCGATACAGGTAGTCAGTGGCCCATAATGTCTGACAACCAGTCTTACCAAGGGGTATCGTATTTCCCAGTACTAACTGGGTTGTGGAGGTCAGATAAGCAGTCGCTCCATGTAAAATACTGGTATTCAGCTGCATCCGGTTAGACTGGAAGCCGACCCCAACATAGTTGGGAAAAGGCTAGGCAGATGATGTATGTTTGTATTTACGTATGTTCCTCCGTAGCGTCTCTAAACTATTCGTCCGATTTCGATTAATAAGATGTTAATAGATTCATTATTGTGGCCCAGTTATTATACGCTACATGTTATTCAGTAGTCGGGTTTTTAGGGTTCCGTAGTCAACTAGGAACCCTTATAGTTTCGCCATGTCTGTCCGTCCGTCCTCGCTTAATCTCTGTGACCGTTAGCACTAGAAAGCTGAAATTTGGTACCAATATGTATATCAATCACGCCGACAAAGTGGTAAAATAAAAATTGGAAAAAAATGTTTTATTAGGGTAGCCCCCCTATATGTAAAGTGGGAAGTGATTTTTTTTTTTATTTCAACCCTAACGTGTGATATATTGTTGGAAAGGTATTTAAAAATGAATAGGGGTTTTCTAAAATCATTTTTGATAATGTCAATAATTTCGGAAATAATCGCTCCAAAAGTAAAAAACAATGTGTCCCCCCCCCTCTAACTTTTGAACCATAAGTTTAGAAAATATGAAAAAAATCTGGAAAGTAGAACTTTATAAGGACTTTCTAGGAAAATTATTTTGAACTTGATGGAAACAACAGTTTTTGTACAAAACAGACAAAAAGTTGTACAAAATAATTTCTGGACCAAGTTTGTAGTATATTCGTATATGCAAGCATTTTTACATAATGGATGCATAATGGACCTTTAAACTCATAAGTAGGAACACTTATTGTGACGGACGGGAAACTACGGAACCCTACACTGAGCGTGGCCCGACACGCTCTTGGCCGGTTTTTCAGTTGTAGTATACCGCACACATTATTGTTTGTAATTTGTTTTGAGGAATTTATGTTGCCTACTTCATGATATAAATATAATTTATAGCCACGAATTAAGTAGCATTCTATGATTAAAAAAATAGCATTGGATTATTAGTTCCAGAAATTACCCCCTACATACAAAATTTCCAAACTTGCCTCTTTATAATATTATTTTAGTTATATGATAAAAATAAAACATTTAAATATAAACTACAAAAGTTATTGAGAAAGACATCAATATTTATTACAACGCTCTAAAATACGGTGTATCATACCTATTATACCTTTATTGTATTAGTTTATATTTTGTTTATAGGGTAAAAACACAATAGTGCCAACTCGTAACAGGTATCTACTGAGTATCGATCGCCTTCATACCTATTACCTAGATTTACTTATAATTGCCGCGCGGAGTTTAATTTAATGTTTTGCATTATAATTCACTAGTACTTCAGCCGCGACTTCGTCCGCTTAAATTGTGATAGCTTGGCTAATAAGCATGATATAAATATAATTTACGCTCCCACGGAAATTTTAACTTTGTGAACTGTGATAACGGGTTCTCTATTGTATTACCTAACTTTTTTATTCATAATTTAAAGTGCCATAACTTTTTTTGTCCTAATCATCATTTGTCCGAATGATAACTTACCCGAACTTAATATCACATAATATCACATGATATAAAATTGAAATCCCTAAATACAATATGCCCTAAACCCGTTTGTCATAAATATTGCAATCAATAATATACAAAAGACTTAAAACCGTTTTGAATAATCCTAAATTTAAAAAAAAAACGTTGTATTGATCTTAATAATATTTTTAAAACAAACCGGTATGTTCCCAGACGTTCCCAAAAGGGAACAACCCATTGTTATTTTAATTGTGTCTGTAATTACGGTAACTACAGGTTAAGTATTACTTGGCTTTTGCTATAACGCATTTTTAAATAATATTGCTCTTATGAAATTTGTAAGAATTAAAAAGTAGAACCATCATAATATTGCAGAAAGTTCACAGTTAGAATCTTCTTTTGGCATACATTTCATATCGGTAGTCACTAAAACACAGAAAATCAATCAATCAAACAAACATACACCAAACAAACATAGGTACACCATGCATTCAGCAAGCATGCAGCAAGCATTCAGCAAGCATGCAGCAAGCATGCAGCAAGCATGCAACAAGCTTGCAGCAACCATGCAGCATGCAAGCACACATACAGTATGCAAGCAAGCATGCAGCATGCAAGCGAGCAAGCAACATGCAGCAGGCATGGTTTCTGTCACGGCTCCGGCGCTGCGGGGCTCCGGCGGTCCCACGCAAGCTTATCGTCGCAGATGTGTTTAACGCTCCCCACCGCAGCTTCGGCTTGCTGGCCGGCTTCGCCGGCCAGCCTCAGCAGCGGTGGCGAGTGTTACAACCACCTGCTCCTCAACTCACGGGCCGCCTCGCCCCTCCGCGCCTACGCGATTTTAAATTACACTCTCGGGGTAGGGCAGACAAGACTGCGTGGGGTCGGATTTACAGCGATTCGTTTCTGTCACTAAAACCTAATTTTTAGCAAATGTTTTAGGACCAAAAAGGACATTGACCACAATCAGAGTCGCTTTAAAGTAAAAGAGTATGGCCATAAAAATAAACTCATAATCTATAAAATATTTTTTTAACTTCTCTTAATTCACTTGAACGAAATCGTATGTGGGGTTACTATTTTGTATTTTATTAGCTACAGTATTGGATTTTATTGCTTACTTTTTAAAATGGCGTATTTCGGTAAAATCGATGTTGCCAATTTATTAAAACCTGGGACATAATCCGTCACTCAGTTTTAAAAATAAATTCAACTATGACTTTATCCTCGTTATTTATATTTTTAATTAGCACAATTGAAATAACATATTTTGTTAGTTCACATCCTATAAATAATATTACTTTGCTAATTAAAAATCTTTCTTTAGTTGACAGTCAGAGTGATTTATATTGACTGTTGGTAACACTATCACAATGTGTTATGTGAACTGTCTCTGTCAATTTGTCAAACAAACAAAACAACACCGAACTTTTGTTTTCACTTGTGCATCGATAGTTGTTGAGTTTGTTGTGTCATAAATAACTTATCATTGCGTACTGTTTGTGTCTTATGTCAATTCAAGTCATACTGTTGTAATGGGCTGCTGCTTTTAGTGGAAGGTTCGTTACAAAACTAACCTCAAAACTGAACAGAAAATCAAAGAACAACTAAAACCCCCACAAAATAAATGGATATTTTTTTTTTCCTTAGAAAGTACGACATCACCCCTATTTTATATTCAATTTATGCTATCATACAAAAAGTTTTGATGCGCAACGGCGGTCAGTAGAAAAATGGGCATTCTCCTTTCATTATACTTATATGAGCATTCGGAATAATACACATTATATAATAAAATACTTAGGACATTTGACTTTATGGCATGTAAAATTAGAACATTCAATTATTATAGTATCCGATATTATGACAAAACAGTTTTAGAAATAAAGATAATTATGTAAAACAAAATTTCGGGATTTTGAACATTATGGTTACTGAAGTTTATAGCAAACGTTTTATGGATAATGATTTTCGGACAAAAATTTTTAGGAGAATTAAGGGAGTACCGTGATAACGTCTTATAAATCGATGAACTCCGGCTGCACGCACTAAAAAGTGTCACGAATCCTGCGATCAACGCCCAGCCCAAACCCTTGGACCTAGAAAACTGAAGATTTGCACAGTGGTTCCTTTTATAATGTAGACAAGTATTAAGGAAGGATTTTGCGAAATTCTACCCCTAAGGGAGTTAAATAGGGGATGAAAGTTTGTATGAAAGTCCGTCGGTCTTTAAATTTTGTGTTCAGGCTGACGATTGAAAATTAATTTATACGTGTATCAGCGTTATTGATAATTCCACCCATAAAGAGTTAAAAGAAAATGGATGAAGGTGTGTATGGAAAATCCTTACTTAATTTTTGAAGTAAAAATCACTAATATCATGAAAAATGACGTTATCACGTAAAATTATCGTCCGTAAACCTACTTTACAGACAAACATTTTTTTTATTGGATCTTTCGTTCCGGAGATTACCTCCTACAAAACTTACAAACAAATAACTCTTTACATTTGTATATTATACCTACTACCTATATATATATTAGTATTGATTAACATGAGCAGTGGTGGCCAAATGGTAACAGCTCTGACTTCCGAGTCACAAATTGTGGGTTCGAATTTGAAGTTCGATACGCTGAAGTAGTTTGAATTTCGCGGGCTACCCTTGACAACACTTTCCCTTTTGAATTTATTCGATCACCTCTTCCCCAAAAACGGTTAAGAATAACATCGTGAGGAAGCCGGTCTTATAAAAAAATTATATTGTACTTACATAGAAACAAGTTAGTGAACTTAAAAATCCTTCGTTATGAACTCGCCGAATCGCAGGCCAATCGCCGGTTTGGCAATAACCTAAAAATGTTTAAATAAAACAATTTATTAGGACCATTTACATTGATCGTATTATCGTGTTTCAAAAGGTATAAATTAAAGTATAATATCGTGTTATTTATTTACCAACGTTTAGTTCGTTCTCTGCAGTCATTATCATAATTATATTGTGCTATTAGGTGCGGTTTATGTTTTAAAAATTCTGAGCATTACGCATTATTAGCTGGAAAGTTATAGTATTTTAGGTTGTGTATGCCTGACGTTCCATTAAAAAAAATTAGGAAGTTCCATTCAAATGTTTATCTTCTATTTCACCTCTTTGGGGAACGAACATTAAAAATATCAGTCTAGTGCTCATTTTCGTTACGTAAGAAACTCTTCGGCGCACTTTCTTTCACCCTGTCGTTTACGTACGTCGTTTGTCTGTAAGCGCATGAATGAATTTCAGGTAAATTAATTAATAAATGCATATACTTATTAAGAAGTTTTACTTTTTAATTATACTGGCCAATTTCTGCCACGTGGATAATAAATAGTGCTTCCCATATATTATTATGTATAGCACTCCGAAGTATAATGTCTGTCTTTTAAGTCAGCCAATTTGAATACAAAGTCAGTTTAGAAAGACTTTTTAATTCCCAAAATTGCAAAATTCCCTTTCCAGTCTGAGGGCCTAATAAACTGTAGTAAATGTGTCGTCTAGGTTTTGAGTAAACGGGCATTATAAACTTGTAATTATAACTACCTAAGGGTAGTGAGCAGTGTCGTAGGTTACCCAAATACACGCTGAACTTGAAACTAAATCTGAACTCTGGAATTGTATAGGGATAGTCTTTGTTCTAAATAAACTTAAGCATTCACTTTCAAACTGATAGAAACTTTAAACCGTCTTCTAAAACTTTGTTACGAACATAAATTGCAATAAAAAAAATGTTCGACCACCCATATTGTAGCTAAGATTTCCCATCTCCCTCACACTTCTTTCTTTTCATATATTGCCGTCTTTATCTGTGTCGTTTTAAAACCATTTGTTTGTCTACTATTAACATTGCTGTTTTGGGGTGGTCTTCTTTTTTTTTTTTTAGGCATTACTTTAATTTACAAAACGATTTTGTGTTGTGATAATTTTGTGGTTATAAATAAAATAGCAGTGTGTGTTTTAATAACTGATATACCACATAAATAGTTTAGTACTTTTTTAATTATTTGAATTAGATGCAGGTAGCGGTGACAATTTATCTTCTTTGAGAGTCTAGAAAAACTTCTTGTTCTTTTAGAACTTTCAATTACCTATACCGAAAAAGGTTAAGGAAACTCGGTATGTATATGTATAATGGGTGGTCACCCATCCACAGACCAAACTAGGCAAGTAGTTTAGCCACGACATCTTACAATACACCTAAGTTAAATCTTTTATAGTGATTTCAACAAAAACAAATCGTTTTCGCCTAAAATAATAAAATATCAAACAAAACTCTAATCGCCTACTGCAGTACATTTTAAAATTCAGGTTTTTTTTGGTATTCACAGCAATAGTATCGTCAAACTTTAGCTATTTGTAACGTTGAAGTGCAATTTTTCCCGTGCATTTTCATTGTGTTACGGGTATTCTTTATCGTGTAAAATGGCTGGCGGTTGGTAAGTGAGTAAAATCGCTTGCGGTCTAGATAATAACAGGGGTAGCACGAACGGGTTAGGGTGGTAGTGCTACAGGTGCAAGATTTTACCCTTTTAACTCGCTGGTGCAGTGGTCGAAAGTCGTAGGCATATCGAGCTGATACATGTCTCGCAACTCCACATGAAGCACTTGGTACTTGATTCCCGATTCATGCATTGTGTTATAGGGTTCTCTAAATTCAAATTCTAGATTTCTTTTTTGCCAAGCTGCTGCTTGTAGAAGACTTGCTTCCTTACCATTTCGTAGTGTTTTTTAGAGATTGGCTAATGCTAAGCAGTAATACTAAAGCCACTTGCTACATGTAAAGTGGTGTCGGTGTAGTCCACACCTTAGCTAGTGGATGGCACGGGGTGCGCTGTCCCTACAAAGGAACGAACGCGATGCGGTGCGATCGTACCAAAATACACCAGTGTGTAGCATTCTCTATTGATTGTTAATTGCTGTTTTGTTAAACCAAATGTTAACCTTTATATTCTGAATAGGAGTTTTTTTATAGCCTACTCAAAATAGGTCAGTTAAATGAGGGAAGTAGGTTAATAGTAGTTTTGATTTATTCATTCATAACGCGATACAAGACCGTGAATTTTATTATTTTTGTTTTAATTAGTATGTGGCATTGAGGGAATTGTCATTTGATCATCATCTGCCTAGCCTTTTCCCAACTATGTTGGGGTCGGCTTCCAGTTTTACCGGATGCAGCTGAATACCAGTATTTTACATGGAGCGACTGCCTATCTGACCTCCACAACCCAGTTAGTACTGGGTAATACGATACCCCTTGGTAAGACTGGTTGTCAGACTTTTTGTGCCTCTGATCACCTAACGACTGTCAAAGATCTACAAATGACAGCCGGGACCAACGGCTTAACGTGCTTTCCGAGGCACGGAGGAAACTCGGTATGTAATGGGTGGTCACCCATCCACAGACCAACCTAGGCAAGCACGGCTTAACCTAACGATCGACCCGAGCGGCTGTTATTATTAGGGAATTGTCGTTAGATAAGAGTAGAAAGGAGGTGACTACTGAGGTGACAAATAATAGAGAATTATGGAGAAGAAGATATACGGCACCGACCTCAAATGAATTGGTATAAAAAATATGGATGTTTTAACTCAAAACTTATTGCAATTTAACACAACATCACCTTGTAAGTTACATGTTAAATCTCTATTTAACAGAATAGACCCTCTAAATTTCAAAGACCTCTAAAATATTTCACATCAAATCGACAACCTCGTAAAACATTAGGAATTCAAGCCGAGTTTAAACCGCTGTAATATTTCAGAACATCACTCATTGGCATAGCTCGTGTATCTACTATCTTGCGAGCTATCGCCATAAACTGTGAGGCATGCCTAACAGCCTGCAAGCCTACACCCGTACCCGGTACGCGCTTTAATAATAGAACAGAAGGTATATGTCATCGTTGTGACGTTAACTGGCACAGATAAGCACATGCGGTTTTGCAAGATTTTTAACATAAACCATGCCTGGTCTAAGCGTAAAGTTCTGGGTTTGAAATCCAGGCGGGGGCAAAGTGTTATTGGATTTTCCAATGGGAATTTCTCAGTAGCAACTGTGACCTCTGGATTTGCACCCAGTTGATGGCATTGGGCTCACCCCCTATTGCATGGGAAAATTGTTGGTGTACTATTAGGTGCACTACTACTACATCAGCCCATAACGTCCACTGCTGGACATAAGCCTCTCCCATGATGGGAGGAATTTGCCGTAATCTCCACGCTTGGCAGGCGGATTGGAGATCGCAGTGATGACAGACTAACAGAAAACGCTGCTGCCCATTCTCAGGTCTACGGATGCGCAAGGTGTTTTGCCTCAGACATTAGTCGCCTTATACGACACCCGTGAGTGTAATGGGTTGGTTCTATATACACGGCAAAGGTAAAGGCAAAGGCATTAGGTGCACACCTCTGTCCAACCCTTATGAGATTACAGGCGTACTGTCATGAACCATTTATCTTCATCATTTCAGCCGCAACACATCCACTGCAGGACTTAGGGCGTTCCCCAAGCGTCTTCATTTGAACTTAGGGAGGCCTTTTGCGAGAAATAAGTCCTACATGCCCTAAGGCCTTATCGGCTACTCTAATTCTTTGAAGATCCCTTCTTTTATAATTCTAGAGCGCAGCAAAACTGTGCCATCATTTGATAATCATCAGGATTGAGAAGGTCAGGAAGCGAGCATTGATCACCGATTAACAATTAAAAAAAACTAGTGAATTCGCTTTGGAATTGTTTGTGGTCACTTGAGTGAATTCGAAGTTCAGCTAACAGAGAAGTACTACAGTATTATACGTAATAGTAATCTTTAAACCTGAAATAGTAAAGCATAACGAGTAAGAACTTTACTGACACCAAGGTCTTTCAAAAGGGACACAGAGATTATTTATTTGCGAACCCAAATATTCACTTCAAGGAGACAAATATTATTATTGGCACATGCCATTTGCATATCGACATCAAACAGTTGAGTATGCGATTTCGACAATAACAAACAGAGTAATGAAACGATTCTTAACCATGGCGTTTCGGATTGCTGCGTCACGAATTTAGAATTTAGAAAAATTAACTTAAACTTGTAGAACCTTAACTTTTTTGCGTCAAAAGTTTCAGTAAATCTGTAAAAGTCTACAAATGCAATGGTAACACACTTAGCAAAAAAAAAACTGGTCAAAATCGACTTGGACTAGTGCACCAAAGATATTACAGTTCTACTCTTATTATTCTTATATAGACCAAAATAGTAATAATTCTGTGGAAAATGTAACTTTGAATCTACTAAAGATACAGCCCTGTGACACACCGACCACTTGTTCTGTTTCCACCCTTTTTTTTCTTTTTTTCGGATGGGAAATCATCAAATGACTCCTCCCGCTCTGGGCGGAGCAGGAGGGACTGTCAGACTTTTACTGACTAAAACCCATCCATGTTCCTTCATCGCCCTTTGTGTTCCGGGGCCACGGTATCTCTTTCGAACAGTCCCGCAACCCCGGCAGGCATCGGTCCTTACGGATCCTTTCCTTTTCACTGACTCTCTTTGAGGCGCGCGTGGAACACGAACGCGCCGTCGACTCGGCCTATCGTCATGAGACGGACGGACGGCGAGCTAGCCCATAGCCCACCGTCCACAAGCCCGCGCCTACGGTGGCCCACGACGTTTGGGGCGTCTCCCGCGGCGGCTGGGACGTGGAGAGGTTTTCTTCCTCTCACGTTCCGCCACCTCCTTCTCTAGCATTACTGCTTCGCAGAAGGGGTTGACGGCGTCCCATTCCGTCTCGCTCCGGACCATGGCTTCACCCTTGGGTCACATGGGTCCACCCTTAAGATACAGAAACGGACTGCCTCGCCGGTCTTGTGGTGAGTAACGCTAAGTGTGAGCGAGCCTGGTGTCGATTTCCAGACCTGAAACCTTAGATGGGTTTTTTCATTAGGATTTTCGTACTAGCAGCCCAGTCTATACGTATATTGTTTGTGTCCGTTTGGTAGCAATAGGCTCGCTCTCCGTGTCAAGAGAATGAAAAACACATTTATATTGTACTGAACCCTAAAAATCAACGTGAAAAAATGCTAAAATAGTCGATCGTCGGCGGCACAAAAATGGTGCAATTTGTAAAGTTAACGTTATTAATTAAAGCGAAGCGTGCGGCCGTCGTCCTGAGGCAACAATTATTGCAGCGCTGCAGCGCCACGCGATATTGCGTTTCTATCGCGATTAGGGTGACCCCACGGTTCCCTATCAGAGGGAATGAGCTGTAATCCAACACGCAGGGACATCGAAGTTCTGGTTCTTGAACCTGGCGTTCCCTGACGATGTTTTCCGTCAGGGTTTTGAAAGCAGTGGTGATGAAATAAATTTCACAAATGGCCGTGGTCGCTATCACATGAGAGACATCTGTCAGATGTCTCTCATGTGATAGCCTAGTGGTGTGACCGTCGGACTGCCAAGTCATAGGTCTCGAGTTCGAACCCAAGGCACGCACCTCTGATTTTTCGGATTCATGTGCGTATTGTATACCTAATTATCACTTGCTTCGGTGAAGGAAAACATCGTGAGGAAACCAGCATGTCTGAGAGATATTTCTCGACAGTATGTAAAGCCAAGTCAGGCCCATGGCCGGCATAAAAACTCTGACACCAGAGCAGCTATTCACAACCCTTCGATTCGATTTTCGATTCGGAAAGTCGTATGTCTATCTCGCTCGATTTCGTAATGTCAAAAAAAGATAGACATACTACTTTCCGAATCGAAAATCGAATCAAAGCGTTGTGAATACGGAGCCTGGTTAGCCACTAACTACACGATAAAGGAGAAAGATGCGTGTCAGATGATTTTTTTTAATCCGTGGTCACATTTTTTGCGATACTCTTGTGTACTCATTAATTTAATGATTTTAGGCTTCCGGCAAAGGCCTATAATCCTTACATGTTTGAAAAAACTCCGCTTTCTCGAATCCATCTAGTTAATCGCCATCTTCTTTGGTTAGTCCCTTATATAGCTGAGTAACTTTTTTTCGGCTTGTGGTGGACATGTCAAATCCTATTTCCTGGTTCATTCAAATCGGCTTGGGCACTACAAAGTACCCCGTTCACAATTCTACAAAATATGCCTACCTATTTGTAAAAACAATTAATCAACGCATCATTTTAAGTTCCCTCAAAACCACTGGACCCTTAGACCTATTCAAATTATTAACGGGACTTCAATCAAAAAGTTCGCACCTGAAAACAGTACAAGAGTTCCAAATGATTGGATAATTATATCTAAAGTAATTTGATCAAGTTAACTTTGTATTATCCGGCATAATCCGACTTTTAGATGTTTGCCGCAAGCTTTAAAGTCTTGAACTTTATCTTGCAACTTATTCCACATCAAAATGGCGTGAAAATCCGTCGCACTGATGTCAAACTTTGAATTACGTCACTAAGGATCTTTAACATTTATCTTGTATTTGGAAAGTTGTGATTTATTTGTATTTTGATCATGTTTATGTGTTAAGAACATTTTATTATGGATAAGTTGATGTGCATCACAAGATTTATGAACATGGACGTATCGAGTCGTAGCAGATAGCTTTCACACACATCCAGGAGCATGAAGGTCGAGAACCATTTCACGGAGCGACACCAGGCCAGGAGAAAGAACAGGGAGTATCACATAGACTGTGAATGATGCCTGGGACACCCATGAAAAACAGGCGTGAACTTGTGGCTATTTACGACAACAACAACCCCAAAACGTCCACTGCTGGACTTAAGCCATTCCCATGATGGGAGGAATTTGCCGTAATCTCCACGCTTGGCAGGCGGATTAGAGATCGCAGTGATGAAAGACTAACAGAAAATGCTGCTGCCCATTCTCTGGTCTACGGAGGCGCAATGTGTTCTGCCTCAGACATTAGTCGCCTTATATGACACCCGTGAGTGTAATGTAATGGGTTGGTTCTATTCTACTCTGCCGGATACCAAATATTTTTATTTTTGTATTCTCTTTGTATTCTATGGCTTTAATCTTTCCATGATGCTAGCACACCTTTCGTCCGTAGCGATAAATTAGTTAGGTACTAAAAATCATAAATAACTATAATAACTACATTACTCATCGGAAATTCAGAAATCTCTCAAAATAAAAGAAACCGAAACAAAATTTCAGGTAATCCTAATTACGACTAATCACGTGGTTGCCCTAATAACAACTTTGATTCCACTAAATCGGTTCAAATGTATCAAAAACGGGTCTTTATACGTCTTTGTGTCGGAGATACGTAGCGGCAAAGCAAAAAAAAAACAAGAATCCCTTTGAAGTATTTTATGTACATACGATATTCTCTCATTTAAATTTAAAGTACGTAATAAATATGTTTTAAGAAACCTTTATTCATTACAAAGAAAAAAACTGTTTTTTTACAGACTTAAAAACTGATAAGGACTTCTTAATCTCACAATGGTTCATCAAATTAATTGTGTTCGGTACCTAATTGTAGTTTTTTTTATAATAAATAAGCCGTGATGGCCATGTGGTTAAAAACAAGCCTCAAGTACGGGGGTAAATCTGAACAAGTCCTAATATAAGTTTTTCGATTAATTTGTACTTTGTAAGTTTATATCTTGGACATCACTAAAAAAGTGAGTAAACCTCGACTTTAATTAATATGAAATGTCTAAATCTCACCGATCCGCTTCGAGCAAGCATAGCCTGAAGAAGCCTTTTCCATACCGAGGATCGGCATCTCCGCATGTGAATCCTTTGAGTTCTTAACCCTCAAACCTGGGAAAGAAATCCACATTGTGCCCCTAAGGTACTGGGTACCAAAAATACCATGGCAAAATAGAACATGAGGTACCCATACACGTGACTTCAATATAAGTGGCAGGAATTACTCCGATGGAAACTAGAGAAGAAATCTCGAGGCATCTCGTCTCGTCCGTCTCATGATGACAGGCCGTGTCGACGGCGCAGGAGTGTTCCACGCGCGCCTCAAAGAGAGTCAGCAAAAGGAAGGGGTCCGCGAGGACAGTTGCGGGACTGTTCGAAAGAGATACCGTGGCCCCGAAACACAAAGAGCGATGAAGGAACATGGATGGGTTTTAGTCATTAAAAGTCTGGTACTCCCTCCTGCTCCGCCCAGGGCGGGAGGAGTCATTTGATGATTTCCCATCCAAAAAAAAAAACAAAGGCACCTCGTCTCCTGGTTCATGACATGGTTTGGACTCGAGATCAAAGCCAAAAAGAGGCAAAGACCGAAGACCTAAGAGAACAAGAAGTGTCAAATACATAAAAGCTGGACAAAGCATTGCAACCTGCACGCGCTGACCAGCTCCTCTGAGTTCAGTGTGAGGTTAGGAGATTTTGAATATATAGCTTAGCAGAAAGGAAAGTAAATTAGGTGGCTATCACCAGAAACGATGAAAATGTATACATATGACTATTTGTATGAGTGTTATCGAGTTCCTTGCTCTCCATAGAAAAGCACGTTTCAAAACGGGCCACTGGCTTCAACTTTTTGACTTACTGACTAACTAACACTTTGGCAATTCACAACTGCATAAAAAGTAAAATTTAAATAAATGCTTCAAATTTGAGTTTCAGTTTAATCAACACATCTGCCAACAAAACACAGTCATGACGTTGCAATATTAATAAAAAAACTACCTTGTTTACTTCAAATTCCCACAACTGATAATTCCATTGATCCCATCCTGACCTCTAAACAAATTACCTATATTTCTAATTACGTGTACAAGTCTTGTCTTGAGCAACTTGTGCGGAAAACAGGCGATCGGCTAATGTTATTTGAAGGTTGATGCATCAAAAATGCCGCAGACCACCGGGGCTGTGTAACCTCTCAATAATGCAGTTAGATAAAATAAAACATACGCGGACGTGTGAATTTACCTACAGGGTGTGGCTTTTAACAGAATCTGCAAATACTCAGTGACAAGTCCTTGACAAGTCACCAACACTTTTTTTTTAACTTTGAGATTTTTCAAAATAATAGGGTATGTGCATGGTTTTTTTTTATCACTCTAAACAAAGCGTATGAACACATCAGAAATAGCAAAGGGAAATTATTTTTTTAATATCTATAAAAAATACTAAGTTATACATTTAAGTCATCATTCATCATTGTATCATTTAAGTTATGCATTTGAAACTGCTGATTAGACTGAGAGATCCGATACAGTGATTTGTAACTTATATGAGGAGGCTTTATATAAAATTAGGGACCTAGAAGATGAGTTAATTCATGCCAATAGTTGTATAATAAAGTTACAGAAAGAAAAAGCATGTAATCAGGTTTCAGAAACAAGCCTTTTATATAATGAATTATTAAATAGTAATTGTAACCCCCCTTCCTTAATAACCATTGATCTGACTGAAGATTCCTTACTAACACAGAACTATACAGTTAGCAATAAGAAAATTAAAAAATATGCAAAACTGAATAGAATAATTAAAAAATGTTATCAATATAGCAAACAACACAAACTCTTTTCCAAACATATTCCACTGAGGAAAGAGCGTGTTGATTTAGTTAATAAGTTAAATAATTACCAAATTAAATTAGAGGACAGCATAAAAATTTATGAAATTGATACTCAGCATTTGCAGTCTGAAATACAGGTACTTCAGGACTCACTAAGTTCCCTTTCTAGTAGGTATAAGATTTCACAGAACCAAATTAGGGAACATATTTCTGCAGCAAATGAGTTGGTATTGGGTCAATGTAGTTGCCAGACAGTTACCAACCATGATACTATCCAGCCTAAGGTAATGGAGGACCCATACCAGGTTGAGAATTTGTCTCAGGACAGCATATTGAACCAACAATCAACTAATTTAACACTAGATTATTTACACGTGGTACAGCCTGAGTTGTTTGATAGTCTGCCTGAGACTGGTAATTTTGTTTCTCCTAGTAGTCAGGATTGTGTTCATTCAGTTATGTTCTCTGATAGTATAGGTAGGGGGCTAGGTAAATTAATTAGTAATAACCTGAGTTACTGTACCCAAAACAATTGTATGCCAGGGTCAACCTACAAGCAGATTATGGCATCGGTAACAAAGACTGTTTGTGATCATAATACCACCATTAGTATATGTGTTGGTAATAGTTCAAAGATTAAAAAGGAAGACATTACTGACTGTGTTTCAGAGTTGTTGCAGTTAAAGTGTAGTAAAATAATATTGTGTTCTTTTCCATTTTTTGAAAGTTTAAGTATCAGGAAAAACAATTATATTCACATGTTAAATAAACATTTATATTTTTTAGCAGGTCATTATAGTGACAAACTTGTATATCTTGATATCAACACTTTTGTTGATAAACTTAGATCGACTCGGGGTAAAGTGTATCTACCTATTAGTTGTAGACACAAAATAGCTCGGCTATTAAACTCAAACTCAAACTCAAACTCAAAGCATTTATTTCAATTAGACCATTACGGCACTTTTGAAAGTCAAAAATACAAAAAAGAAAATCAAAGCTACAGTCCCAGTCACAAGGCATAATAACTTGAGAAAGTACTGTAGTTGCCCATTCCCTAGCGTAGATCACTATGGAGAAGAACGGGCAAGAAACTCCATGGACACTCTTTTAAAATCAAAATATTGTTACAAAATCTTGGTTACATCATTAATTTTGAGATTATACATAAATGTGAGAACGATGTAGAAAGACGTGCACACTAAGAGCATCCAGAGTAAAAGATTAGATCAAAAATTTATGAATAAAGTAATTAAAATGAACCTTGGCAGCTAAGAGATGACCAGTCCCAACTGACAGCGCCCGTTCACAGACATGACGCATGTACCGGCGCCATTCAACTCAACCATATTGAAGGGAACTAAGTGACCCGACACACCCGCCACCATCAGCGAGACATCTAAGTGAGCATGACATTCTCTCAGCTACCAAGGCATATTCAAGTCAATGAAAGATAAATAAATGTAAATGGTGGCTGAACAGTACAAAGTACTCACACATGTGCTATGCAATTATATAATACTAAGAACTGGAATCTATACAATGCAAGTATATTTTTACAATCTTCTGCAGCTTCCACAATACATTAACATGGGAATCAATTCTTCATCTTCTTCTTTACGTGTCGATGGACTCAAATAATGCCCGACCAGTACAAACAATTAGTTTGCCCCCCCACCTATGGTTGTGGAGCAGGACCAGCATTTAGCCAAGCATTTTTATCATCAATGTAATCCCCCAACTTATAATATGCTTGCCTACATAGTGTGCGTTTTATACAAGATTTAAATTTCGTCTCATTTAGTTGAAGAATGTGGGGAGGTATTTTATTGTAACATTTCAAACAGTACCCCATGAAAGATGAATCCACTTTAGCAAGCCTGAAACCTGGCTGAACTAGTTGGTCCCTATTTCTAGTGTTATAGTGGTGTCTGTCCCCTCTCTTACTGAATAAATGCCGATTTTTTCTAACGTACATGATGTTTTCATAGATGTATTGACAAGGTACTGTCATGATATTAATTTCCTTAAACAGTTCTCTTAGAGAATCGCGTCTTCGTAATTCATAAATGGCTCTGATGGCTCTTTTCTGCAGAATAAATATAGACTCGATGTCTGCAGCCCGTCCCCATAGTAAAATACCGTATGACATAATACTATGAAAATAACTAAAATAGACCAGCCTCGCGGTATCAACATCAGTAAATTGACGGATTTTTCTAACAGCATATGCTGCTGAGCTTAGCCGTCCTGCAAGAGATGTTAGATGAGGACCCCATTGTAACCTTGAATCGAGCGTGATTCCCAAGAAAACCGTTTTATCGACAAATTCTAGTTTCTCTTGATTCAATATTATGTCACAATCACTACTTTTGACATTTGGTAGAGCAAATCTAATGCATTTAGTTTTTTTCCCATTTAGTACTAAATTATTAGCGGTAAACCAATTGTGGACCTGCAGTAGGGCGTTATTTACGTCATCAAGATTAGTGGCACGTCTGTTTATTTTAAATATTAAAGAAGTATCGTCAGCAAACAACACCATATGCGGATGGTTGTTAAATAGATGGGGTAGGTCATTAATATATACTAAAAAGAGGAAGGGACCCAATATCGAACCCTGTGGTACACCCATTTTTACTTTTAAACCCATTGAGTTGACTCCATTTATTTGTACCTGCTGCTGTCTATCATGCAAGTACGATTTTATTAAACTGAGCGCAAGTTTACCTAAACCGTAATGCTGAAGTTTCAAGATCAGGGTTTCGTGATTTACGCAATCAAATGCCTTCGAAAGGTCACAGAAGATTCCTATGGCATCTTGTGCCTCTTCCCACGCAGTAAATATGTGTTTTAATAAAGTGACACCGGCGTCAGTTGTACAACGTCCTTTGGTGAAACCATACTGTTGCTCGTGTAATATTTTATTAGTGTTAAAATGGTTAAGCATTTGATTGAGCATTATCTTTTCAAACACCTTGCTGAAAACCGGCAACACGGATACGGGCCTATAGTTATTGGTGTCTTTACTGTCCCCGGATTTAAAAAGCGGTATTACCTTACTGAATTTCATCAGATCCGGGAAGACCCCTTGATCCACGCACAAATTAAATATTGAGGCTAAATACGGCGCTACAGTCTCAATAATTGAGGTACAAGCTTTGATAGACATACCCCATAGATCTTCCGTTAATTTGACCTTGATTTGCTTAAAACCTTTTATGACTGTTAAGGGGTTTATATGTTGAAATTTAAATTCATTTGGACAGGCTGAAACGTTCGCTTTCAATAAATCAATAGAGAGCAAGGGAGAGGAATTTAAGGTTTCAGTAGTTTTAAGTGGGATACTGGTAAAGAAATTTACAAATTCTTGAGCAACTTCATTGTTTGAGCTCACAAGGCCACGCGGTGTCTCTAGTGTGAAGTCATTACCTTGTTTTTTATTTCTATTTGTTTCACTGTTGATAATTTTCCAAACCGTCTTTATTTTGTTGTCGGCTGATTTAATCTTGTTGCTAATGAATAAGGATTTGGCTACCTTGCAAGTGTTTTTAAAAATTTTCGAGTAAGTAGCAACATATTTATTAAAAGCTTCAGTGTTGATGTAAGGCTTAAGGCCGTACAGCTCAAACAATCGTTCCCTACTTTTCCGAATACCCTGTGTTGCCCAGTCACTGAAAGTAAACTTTGGGCCAATAGTTTTAGATTTCTTTTTTATAGTATTATTAAATTCAGTGTGCACTACCGAAAATAATTCTTCATAAAATACATTTGCATTGTTTCTAATATGACCCGGTATACTTAACTTGCTAATTAAATTATTATTAAATTTGTCTAGATTGCTGGGTGTTATTAGTCTAGTTTGTATTTGAATTCTTCGTAATTGTCTATTGTACGCGAAAGTAACCGTCTGACCACTATGATCTGAAGGCAGGTAATTTACGATGGATTTATTTATGTAATCGCAGCAACAAAAAACATTATCGATACATGTAGCAGTATTTGTAGTAATTCGAGTTGGTTCTGAAAACACATTTGACAAGTTAAATGATTTAAAGAGACTTAAGAATCTACTGCTATTCACATTATTCTCTATGATATTAACATTAAAGTCACCACAGATAATTATTGGTTTATTACCAGTTACAAGTTTTGCCAAAGTATCTTCCATTACTGACTCAAAGATAGAATAGTTCAGGTAATTAGGGGGTCTGTAAACGCACACTATTACATGCTTATCTAGCTCAACACAAGACAATTCAATGCTATGTTCAACCGATAGATCGACTATATCATTACGAGACTTAGATTTAATACAATTTTTTACTAGGATTAATGAACCCCCACGCATCTTAGATTTTCGGTTAAAGCAACTGCTCACATTGTAATTCTCATAATTTATTTGCATTACTTCATAATCTTTCATCCAATGTTCAGTAAAACAGATAATATCAAACTTAGTTTTTTCTAAAAATAGTTCTATTTCTAGTTCTTTGGAAGAAAGTCCCTGAATATTCTGGTGAAACAATTTTAAGGATTTCTGCTCAGCCCCTTTTTTACAGTTATTTGATTGAGAGCTAGAAGATACCTCGAAGTTGACGAGATTAACTAAATTGTCACTCGTACCTTCTATTGTCTTATTGACTAGTTTAAATCTAAGCTAATACTATTTGTATAATTACAATTAGTATAATTACTAATTTCCGTAGACCTATTTACAAAAAACTGCGACATACCACATATGTCTGAGTTTATATTAAAAGCTAATAGCCGAGCTATTTGACGTCTAAAACTACTAGGCAAGTACGCATGGTTCCTGGTTGACTTCAATTTCTGAACGAAACTGTTAGTGTCGAAAAATGTCAACCTGTCACTATAATGACTAACTAGAAAATGCATATGATTATTTAAGGCATGAATTTGATGGTTTTGCTTGCTAGACAATTTCTTAAAGTACGGGAATGCGCATAGAATAATTTTCTTACATTTTAGTTTTAACAGTTGAGTGACATTGTCAGTGATATCGTCAATTTTAACGTTCGAACTGTTACCTACAAATACAGTTACAATGGCATGAGGATCTAATTCCTTCCGAGTTATGGATGACATTATGTGGTTGTATGAAGCCTGAGGTGTACAATAATTTTGACAAGAATGACTCAGATTGTTACTAATTAATTTGCCTAAACCTATTCCAATACCATCTGAATACATGATGGAGCAGTCACAATGTGTACTACAACGAGAGGGAGAACTGCGTTCTGTTTGTCCCACCTGTGATGAAACTTGTACACTGTCTGGTGAATTTTGAATGGGGATACAGTCCCGAGCACTTCCTAACCGGGACGGGTCCTCCGTTTCCTCAGGCAGGATAGTGTCAGGGCTGGGTTCCCTTTGTGATGTACATTGAGTGATGTTGCTCATCCTGTCTACGCAGTCTGCATTACTATCACCATTATTGACCCACTCGTTTGCAGCAAGGATATGTTCCTTAATTTGTTTTTGAGATTTCACATACATGGAATAACATGATTGTAGTTGACGCTCTAGTTCTTGAATCTCAGACTGTAAGTTATGAGTGTCTATTTCATAAAAATTCTTACTGTCCTCTAATTTAATTTGATAGTTGTTTAACTTTTTTATGAGAAAAACACGTTCTTTTCTTAGTTTAATATTGTGGGAACTGTGTTTTTGTTGTTTTTTATATTTATTGCATTTCTTTATAATTCTATTAAGTTTTGCATATTTTTTTATTTTATTTTGGCTTACCTTGTAACTGCTACAATTATATTTTAAAATAGAATCTTCAGTAAGATCTATTGTTGTTAAAGAATGTGGGTTGCAATTTGAGTTTAATAATTGATTATAAAGGTGATCTGTTTCCCTAACCTGAGTACATTCTCTTTCTTTCTGAAATTTAATTATTTGTTTGTTAGCATGAAGCAGTTCATCTTCTAAGTCCCTAACCTTACATAAAGCCGTCTCATAATAGTTACTACAGTCATTGAAACCATTTGTGACCACCCGCAGTTTGTCCCGTTCATCAACAACATCCGTGTATTGCTGGTGCAACTCCACTAGCTCCCGTTTCAAGCTTGTGTTTTTCTGAATGACTTTCTCGATTTCAATCTCGTGTTCCTCTCTATCCAACAACAGCTGTTGACATCTGCTGTTTGCTGCGTTAAGTTCATCAAGGGCCGTTCTCAACTTAGCCTGCAACTCCTGGGTAGTAGCCTTACGGGTCATCACAGGCATGGTTTCAGGGAATAGAACTGAAAGGAGAAGTGCAAAGAATGGTGAGAACTAAGTGGATGGACAAAATTAGGAAATCTAGAGAAATGAAAGGAGAAAATGAAAATAGTCTGGAATATGTGATTACTGGTAACTGAGATAGGCTTATAAGTCTTACACGTGATACTTCAATAAGATGAATACACTATGTTGAAAATATTTATTCTTTGTCTTTACTTTTTTCCTAACGTGGGTAGAACTCTTGGTTTAAAATTGTGGAAAAACTGAATACACAAGCCAAAATTTATAAAGAATAACCAACGTTCTTCACTGTTGTGTATTAAAGTTGATTAAATAGATAGCTAGTTACTATATTAACTTATTACAAACTACACAAATACTTATTCAACAAGTGATACCTGACACTGAACATAACTTCAACTACAAAAAAGTGCCAGATTAACCAGAATAATGAACTTATTGCTCCATGAGAGCTTTTAATTAATTAATGTTAGCGAATTATTCATTAAAAAGAAACAGTTATACTCCCCAGAAAGATCCGCAGGAACATCAGCTGTTTGTGAAATTATAGGTCACCGGTCGAGGTAGGCAATCAAACACTATGTTTTACAGTGTATTTTTGCATGAAAACATTAAACCTGGGTATTTACACACTTATTTGATATTTAGTTACAAATTGACGAGTTTTTTACACTTAAAAAAAAAAAAAAAAAAAAAAAAAGCTAGCTAGTAAAGTAAAGTAAAGCTAGTTAGCTTATAATATTCACACAGACATAATTAGTATGTCTAAGTTTAGTTATATTATTAACACTGCGACTATTAGTAATAATACTAATATACAGGTGACTTTAAATGAAGATAGCATTAGTGCTATAGATGTTTACAAACATTCTGAGGAGGATCCATGCGTCACCGTGGAAAATCCTCAATTAGGCTTTATTAGTGATAGCGTCTTGTTGTCTGAGGATGGCACGGGAGTCTCCTGCCTCACTCCAAATATTAATATTAATTTAAACTAGGAAGTGAGACAACAGAAGGTACCATTAACAATATTGTTAATCCTTCCAACAGCAAGGTATCTTCTTGCACTCAGTTAGTTAGTAAAAAAGGGCCTCAGCAGAACACCTTAAAATTATTCCACCAAAATATCCAAGGCATTTCTTCCAAATTATTAGAAATTGAATTGTTTTTAGAAAATAGTAAGTTTGACATTATTTGTTTTACTGAACATTGGCTAAAGGATTACCAAATGCTTATTAATTATAAAAACTATATGGTGGGTAGCTGCTTTAACCGTAAAACTATGCTTCGTGGAGGTTCCCTAATATTAATAAAAAATTGTTTTAAATATAAGCAACGTAATGACATAGTAGGTCTCTCGGTTGAACATTGCGTCGAACTGTCCTGTGTTGAGCTAGATAAGCATGTAATTGTATGTGTGTACAGACCCCCAAACTATCAAAACTTTTCCTTATTTGAATCAATAATGGAAGATGTCCTGGCAAAACTTACAGCCAGTAATAAATCTACAATTATTTGTGGTGATTTCAATATCAATATTTTAGAAGAAAGTTCAAATAGCAGTCGGTTATTAAATCTTTTTAAGTCATTTGACTTGACCAACACTTTTATAGAACCTACTAGAGTCACTCCATCTTCTGCTACTTGTATAGATAATGTTTTCTGTGATTGTGATTACTTAGATAAAGCCATATTAAATTGTCTGCCGTCTGACCATAGCGGACAAACTGTAACTTTTAGGTGTAATACACCATTGCAAAAAGTCCAGATTAAATTTAGACCTATAACTTCTAGCAAATTAAATAGATATAATATTTCCCTACAGAACAAGTTAGATGTTATGAGCCATGACGATATTAATGTAAATCAATTGTATGATCGTTTCTTTTCAATAGTTCACACGGAATTCAACAAAACTTTTGAACAGAAGACAAAAAGTATTTGCCCCAAATTTATATTTAGTGATTGGGCAACTAGAGGTATCAGAAAAAGTAGGGAAAGACTATTATAGCTAGCTATATGGTCTTAAGCCTTTTATAAACACTGAAACTTTTAACAAGTATGTTGCTAAGTATTCAAAAATCTTTAGAAATACATGCAAGGTTGCTAAAGCCCTGCACATTAGCAACAAGATCATAACAGCAGAAAACAAAATAAAGACATAAATAATTAAACTAACAGGAAGAAAATACGTAACACTAGATACACGTTAGATTCAGCATGTGGTCCTAAAAGCTCTAATCTGGAAGTAGCTCAAGAATTTGTAAATTTCTTTACCGATATACCATTAAAAACTACGGAGGCTCTTAATTCCTCACCTGAAGTCTCAATTGGATTATTAAAGGCGAATGTATCTGGCTGCACGGCTGAATTTAAATTTAAACACATAAACCCAATGATAGTTATTAAAGCTTTCCGGCAAATAAAAATCAAACTAACCGAAGATCTATGGGGAATGTCTATCAAAGTGTGTACATCCATACTTGAGACTATAGCCCCATACTTAGCTTTAATTTTTAATTTGTGTGTAGACCAAGGAGTTTTCCCTGATCTAATGAAATACAGTAAAGTGATACCTCTTTTCAAATCCGGGGACAGTAAAGATACTAATAATTATAGACCTGTATCCGTGTTGCCAGTTTTTAGCAAGGTGTTTGAAAAAGTAATGCTTAATCAAATGCTCAATCATTTTAACACCTACAAAATTTTACACGATCAACAGTATGGTTTCACCAAGGGACGTTGTACGACTGACTTGTTGTGTTACCTTATTAAAGCACATATTTACTGCGTGGGAAGAGTCTCAAGACGCCATAGGAATATTTTGTGACCTTTCCAAAGCATTTGATTGCGTAAATCACGACACATTACTTTTGAAACTTGAGCATTACGGACTAGGTCAACTTGCACTTAGTTTGGTGAAATCATATTTGAGTGATAGACAACAACTTGTTCAAATAAATGGTGTTAATTCAAAGGGTTTTAAAGTAAAAATGGGGGTTCCGCAAGGCTCAATATTGGGTCCTTTCCTCTTTCTCGTGTATATAAATGATCTACCCTATTTATTGAAAAACCAACCTCAAAATATGGTGTTGTTTGCTGATGACACTTCCCTAATTTTTAAGATAAATAGACGGGCCCAAAATCTAGATGACCTGAATAATGCCCTACTTCAGGTCCAAAATTGGTTCACAGCAAACAATTTGGTATTAAATGAAAAAAAAACTAAATGCATAAGATTTGCTTTACCCAATGTTAAGAGTAGTGATTGTGAAATAATATTGAATAAAGAAAAACTTGAATTCGTAGATAAAACGGTTTTCCTGGGGATTACGCTGATTCAAGGCTACAATGGGGTTCACATTTAACATCCCTTGCGGGGCGGCTAAGTTCAGCAGCATACGCTATTAGAAAAATCCGTCAATTTACTGATGTAGATACCGCTAGACTGGTGTATTTTAGTTACTTTCATAGTATAATGTCTTATGGCATTTTGCTATGGGGACGGGCTGCAGATATTGAGTCTATATTTATTCTGCAAAAAAGAGCCATCAGAGCCATATATAATCTTCGTAGGCGCGATTCTTTAAGGGAACTGTTTAAAGATATTGGCATCATGACGGTACATTGTCAGTATATCTACGAAAACATAATGTACGTCAGAAAAAATCTGCATCTTTTTGGTAAAAGAGGTGACAGACATAATTACAGTACTAGAAATAGGGACCAACTAGTTCAGCCAGGCTTCAGACTCGCTAAAGTAGACTCATCTTTCATGGGGTACTGTTTGAGATGCTATAATAAAATTCCACAAAGTATTCTTGAACTGAATGAGACGAAATTTAAAACATGCATCAAACGCACACTATGTAAGCAAGCTTATTACAAGTTGGGCGATTATATCGCTGATAAAAATGCGTGGCTCAATGCTGGTCCTGCTCCACATGGACAGGGGCGCATAAATTAGATAGCATTACATATAATTGTTGGAGCTGCTGAAGATTGTACAACTATCTTTGCATTGTATAGATTCAATCTCTAGTATTATATAATCGCATAGCCCATATTGTGTGAGTACTATGTAAAGCTATCATTCACTGGAATCCTACGTCTTTTCTTGACTTGAATGTGCCCAGGCAGTTGAGAGTATGTCATGCTCACTCTAATGTCTCGCTGATGGTGGCGCGTGTGTCCGATCATTTGGTTCCCTACAAAATGGTTGAGTTAAATGGTGCTGATCCATGCGTCATGTTCGTGAACGGGCGCTGTCAGTTGTGGTCATCTCTTAGTTGCCGAGGCTTATTTTAATGTTATTTTTTAATTGTATTTTTTGTTTTTACTATGGACACTTTTAACGTGCACATCTTGCTACATTGTTCTCACATAATATACCATCTCAACACGAATGATGTAACCAAGATTTTGTAACAATTTTATGATTTAAAAGAGTGTCCATGGAGTTTCTTGCCCGTTCTTCTCCATAGAGATCTACGCTAGGGAACGGGCAACTACAGTACTTTCACAGTTTTTATGTCTTGTGACTGGGACTGTAGCTACATTTAATTTTCATCTTTGTTTCGACAATTCAAAAGTGCCTGCAACTGGCCTACTTGAAATAAATGATTTGATTTTGATTTTGATTTTTGAGCGAATGACGTCATTCGCTACATCAACGTACAACATCCATACTAAATTCCGTTTCTCTAGAAAGAGATAGAAACAAAAGTTTAAATGGTTATAACTTTTGTGTTGTTTGGCCGATTTATGTCTTGTTTTCGCTTTTTGCCATTATTTTTATAGTATTTTAACATTCCGTATCGAAATGAAAAAAATAAAATACATGCATATTCCCTATTACAAACATCATTACATAACATCGCGCTATTAATCTAATTAGGCTAAGGTGGACCTGATAGTACCCCACGTTTCAGCAGTTATATTAAAGTCCCATGTAACAGGGGCCGAGCCTATTGCAATCAACCGAGCGCAAATCCAGACTCCGTGGCTGCTACTGAGAAATTCCTGATGGAAAAACCCAATAACACTTTACCCGACCTGGGAATCGAACCCAGGACCTCATGTTCAGCAGTCGCACTTGAGACCACTAGACTAACGAGGCAGGTTTGTTGTTGTCACAACATCACGACATATCATCACGCCTGTATACTCTGAGGGGCTATGCGGATGTGAACCTAACCTAACTGCCGAAATGTGGGTGTACTGTACACCCACATTTCGACAGTCAGGTATGTTAGGTTCCATTTTATTAGGGATAAGCCTATGAAATAAATGACTGCTTCGTTGGTCCAGTTGTGGCGACTACTCAGCATGAGGTCCTGGGTTCGATTCCCAGGTCAGGCAAAGTGTTATTGGGTTTTTCTATCAGGAATTTCTCAGTAGTAGCCGCGGAGTCTGGATTTGCGCCGGCGCTCGCCTCCTATTACATAGGAGTTAAACAAAGTAGATACTATTGGGTACCTACACCTCAGCCCAACTCTTCGGGGTTTACAAGCGTGATGTTATGTTATGTTAAAATAAATGTATAGCTAATATTTGTATAGGATATTACAAATAAAAACCGGCCAAGTGCGAGTCGGACTCGCGTACGAAGGGTTCCGTACCATTATTTAAAAACATTAGACAATACTGCAAAAAAATCACGTTTGTTGTATGGGAGCCCCCCTTAAATATTGATTTAATTCTGTTTTTAGTATTTGTTGTTATAGCGGCAACAGAAATACATCATCTGTGAAAATTTCAACTGTCTAGCTGTTACGGTTCATGAGATATAGCCTGGTGACAGACAGACGGACAGACGGACAGACAGACGGACAGACAGCGAAGTCTTAGTAATAGGGTTCCGTTTTTACCCTTTGGGTACGGAACCCTAAAAATGGAAAAATAAAAACTTTTTGCAAATAATAAAACCGATCGGTGAGTATTTTTGTAATTTGTATTACAGGGGCGACATCTTCAAATTGAACAAACCCCTTTAAATAAAAACGAAAAAAAAGTCAGTGGAAAAGAAACTGATTCAAACACACAGAAGTCATCGACTTCTGAAGCTAAAGTTATTTTTTACTTTGTTGTGTTTTTGAAGTCAGTTTTATTTTTTGAAAAAAAAGGTTTTTATCATCATTAGCGTCCACCATAATCATCATTCACCTGCATTTATCCAAAATCATTTGAGGACGAGCTGCATGTCTTCGTCTTCGTTAATGCAGTCGCCTACTTTCTGGACATATAATCCTTCACACAATCCATTCATCATTTCTTTGGTCTTCCTCAACTCTTATAGCCACATTCCTGCTCAAAATTTCCTCACCACATCGTTGTGGTGAGGAAATTTTTAGCAGGAATGTCGCTATATAAATATGGCTTGAATGGCTTGGTCTTCCTCAACTCTTATAGCCACATTCCTGCTCAAAATTTCCTCACCACATCGTTGTGGTGAGGAAATTTTTAGCAGGAATGTCGCTATATAAATATGGCTTGAATGGCTTGGTCTTCCTCAACTCTTATAGCCAAATTCCTGCTCAAAATTTCCTCACCACAACGATGTGGTGAGGAAATTTTGAGATTTTGACTCCACATTGTTAGTCATGATAGTGGAAAATTTTGTGTATATCAACACAAAATATTCCACTATATTTATTTAGTCTACCTACTAATTAAAATATCATCACTCTGTAGCTGCAAATTGCATGTTTATTTTATGCATTTATTAATCCTTAGAAACGATATTCGTGATATATGATTGATCTCTTGTAATTATGTACCTACATATGGGCTTAGTTAGTTTGGGTACATTATAATTATTATGTGAAGCTGAATCTGTCTTATAAATTGTTATTCAAATGCAGTCTTGTTTTTCTATGCACTTTTTCTATTGTGTAGGTAATTGATACATGGATAAGATTATTATTGTAATATATGCTTTAACTGGTTCAAATAAAGCACATATTTTTTAGGGAAAATTAAATGAGCTAATTTCTAAACAACAAGATTAAAAATTTGCGCCTATCTGTCAAACTTGTATGTCGTAGGTAGCAGTAAGGCTGATTTTATTTTATAGTATAGGTGTTGCCACTAACTCATGAAACTCATGCCACATATTTGAATAGAGAATCATGAAGAACTGGTGTGGGACGGACAGTAGGTACGTTTGAATAAAATATTCAATTGTAAAAGAGGAAAACAGCATCCAAAACAAGATTATTACTGCACCCAATTTGCCATGCTAACACGAAAAATAAATAGGAAACCGAATGCAGTACGAAATCGAAAGCTATTATAATTTTATTAACACAATTAACATGAATTGTGGGTTCAATATTTCTTGCCATTGAGCGGCAATACACACCAATAAAACAAAGATTTATGTTCATTGTCAATACATATAAATTATGTTAAAAAAACTAACAGAAATACATTGGCCTCGCACCGCTGACCTATGAGTAACCGACACGTTTTTTACAACAAAGCGAAAAATACTGCGAAATTAGTAATGCCATACATTTTTGTGGGATTGGGATAAGTCCTGCTAGCGTTAGGTCTTTTCCACTTAAATTTCGAATGTAAACTTTTGAAACAATAATTATGAGTGATAATTGTGTACAGGGAAAAAACGTTTTCGCCCTAACCGAGTAACCATACAGATGCAGCTGAATACCAATATTTTACATAGATTGACCACCTAGCTGACCTCCACAAGCCTGTTACTGGGTAAAATACCCCTTGGTAAGACTGACTGTCAAACTTTCGGGCTTGTAACGTAACGACTGTCAAAGATCTACAAATGACAGCCGGGACCAACAGATTAACGTGCTTTCCGAGGCACGAAGGGAACTCGGTATGGAATCGATGGTCACCCATCCACCGACCTACATGGACTTCGAATCATGATAGTACAATAGGCAAAAGGGTCTCTAAATAAAAAAAACAAAATACTGTGTTAGACAGTAGTCTAAACTAAGAAAACAGGACTTCTTCAGGCATTTAACTAAAGCCTTCCGTCGAAACATCTTCCGACAAATGAATGTGTTAATTTTCGAACTCTACCGCCACATTCATGGTCACCACAGTCTCAATCCCGAGAAGCAGCTCAACGCACTTTCGTGGTGACCACACATTGCCGGAAATTATCGAATACTTACCACTAATAATCCAATAAAGTATCTCGTTGTATCTATAATTAAAAGGCCTACAGAATGTCGAAAAGCACTAATTTCGGAAACCGGACGCTATATACATAATTTTGATAGGTTACATCTTATCTTGGACCATATCGGGCATAATATTAGTAATGAACAATAAATAAAATCTATACGGAGATATCAGATGACAATGTAAAATTAGAGGAGCACATTTCTAAGTTTTGTAGAAGTGTAGCTTTTATAATTTTAAAATAAGTAACATAGATTTTTACCATTTGATAATTTGCTGACTCAATTAATACGCTAATAAGAAGAATTTCCTATCCCATATTCAAAACACTCCATACAAATTGCAAAACAAATGACAAGCTCACAAGAGCAGCACTAGTGCCTGTTGTCGAAATGGGAAAGTTACGAGACGGGACGAAGCCCCAAAAAGTGGTCCAGTTTGAAAACAAAGAAGCTATTCCAGACGCTCCAACCTTGTGCCCATTAAGTGTGGGTATCAACAGTTAGTCTGCTGTCGTTTTCTATAATGTCCTCTGGTCGGAAACGGGCGCGTTTCGGCGAGATGACGTCACTCCAAGACCTGAACGGACCAGTTTTTGCTCTCAGCTCCAATTTAGTATTTGATTCTTTATGCATAACTCGCGTCCTAAGGTCGCCGGAGTTTCAAGGACAGCGGTGCTAATTGCTATAGCGCATACATACTTTATATTTGTGTTTATATACTTAATTACTGACTATCGGTGTGTATCGTCACGTTCCTTTACCCTACAGTGGTCATGTAATTAGGTGCATTAATACCGCTTTTTACTTGTATTGTGAAGGGCAGTATCATTGATTTTCTTTGTATTAATAGTAAGACAAGCTTTGAACTTACCTGTTTTATGCAACGATAAGTTTGACCGTAAAGTGATAAACAATTATTAAAACTAAAAAATAAACATCTTTTATTAGAATAAAAAGTTAAAGTTATAAAAATTAGGTTTAGCCAATGATATTCTAGTAAACAGATATGTTGTGAGCGTGCAATCGTGAAGACTCGAAAACGGCCCACTTGGGTCGTATTGCCTTTATTCTGCGTCACTGCATGTATGTGAGCTGCCGCTGCCGCGCGGAACGCTTTTCTCGGTTGATTTGTAGGTGTATAACATATATCTTTATAGAATATCACTGGGTTTAGCTATCAAAATTGAATGTATACAAAGTTAAGTTTCTGTGCTATTAACCCTTGAAGAGTTCACTTGTAAGAAGACGATCCCGGCTGCAGGATCAATTCATGTCATAAAAATGTATTGTCACCAGAACCAAAATTTTCTGTTCAATGGGTTGTGGGCACTGATTAGAAATAATTCACAGATTTGACTAATACATACTAACTAGCTAACAAGGCAAGTTAAATAAAATACAAAATCGCTTTGAAAGCGATTTTCACTCATATTAGCGCTCTGGTTGTTGCATTTGCTCGCCACTTAATTTCAATTAAAAATCTATACTTTTGTAGAGATCTCGTTTTGGAACTTTACGGGCACTTCACTTGCATTAGGTTCAAAGTGAACTCTAAAGAATAACACCAGGTAGTACCGGACAACTAAAGTAAATTGGCACACCATTAACAAGATTGCCTGACAGATATATATAAGGTATGTTCTCCGTGGCCCGATTGTTTTAATTTTTCTTTTTTATCCAACAAAAAAGAGTAGTATTCTTCTCTTTTTTGCATTCCTGATTGAAACTTATGTACCTACAAAACTAAGTATCATATATACTTCGCAGTGCATTATATAGAAATGACGCAAATGGGCAGTAGATGTTGCGCAAATTATGTTATTTTTTTACCAATTTATTTTTGTGTCATCGTGTATCAGAAACGAATCATTCCCCCTGCGTCGAATCCCTTTACGTCGACTCGTGAAACAAATGACATCTGTTTTAAAAAGTTTACGCTTGACCACGAGATTGGAAAAGTACACATATAACAAAAAGTTATATGTGTAGGTAGAAAGGAGGAAAGGAAACAACAAGGCTATTCTAAATTAATTTATAATATCTAATATGTATGACTGAAATCTTCTTTTTGGCGACCAAAGTACTAGGCTTGCATACATTCACGCACGTACCTTAGGATCATAAGTTCATATTGTTTATAGTATAAGTTTCATCTTTATCTTTATCAATAATTTAAAAAAAAAGAAATTGATCGCGTTCGGCTCATCTGAACAGAGTTCAAGCTTATAAAACATCCTTGTTATATAATGTTGGCACTGACAGGGCTTTTATACGCTTTTGTGTTTGATCGGGATCAGTTTCATTATTCGATTACAGGAGCTAAACGCGAGTTTTATAATGCAAAAAAGCATATGATTCACTGCAAGAAACAAAACCAGAAAAATATATGATATTCTTCAGGATATATGCTAGTACGATAGTGTTTTGAAAACATAATACAACTAATTTTATTCGATATAAAAAAATCACAAACTTATCTCAAAAAATTTCTTTTAACGAGTAAAAATCATACTAAAATACATACGATCATTCTGATTTTTTGGCAATTCATTCTACAGGCAACATACTCGCATCATGGTGATTTACTTTTTTAGTCCAATCAATGGATTTTTTGTAAATTGCAAAAAACCACTGATTTTGCACTATTCGGCCGCAGTGACTGACGTAACAACCACTTTGTAGTGCAAGCTGATTAGAACTTTATTCTAACAGTATTCCAAACGAAGCTCATGTAATCGCCATAATGTGTCGTGGAACGAGCTGTGGACGTGTCGTGCTTGCCTAGGTTGGTCTGTGGATGGGTGACCACCCATTACATACCGGGTTTCCTCCGTGCCTCGGAAAGCACGTTAAGCCGTTGGTCCCGGCTGTCATTTGTCATTTGTTTGTTGATTTGACAGTCGTTACAGGTAGTCAGTGACCCAAAAAGTCTGACAACCAGTCTTACCAAGGGGTATCGTATTACCCAGTACTAACTGGGTTGTGGAGGTCAGATAGGCAGTCGCTCCATGTAAAATACTGGTATTCAGCTGCATCCGGTGAGACTGGAAGCCGACCCCAACATAGTTGGGAAAAGGCTAGGCAAGGGAGGGGGTGTCGTGGAACGAGTTAAAATCGATTTTAGCACCTCTAGCGACAGAGTTCGCTTCTTAACCATTGGTCTATCGCCTGTTAGTTAAATTCTATATTATCAGAAGCAGTCAATTGAATCACAAAGCGGAAGACATCGGCGCTCCAGATCCCCCTCTACCCGGTTACAGCGGACAGTTTCCAAAGATTTATCCTAAACAATAAGATGGACTGGTCATCGTTTCCGGTTCCTACTGATAACGTTTGGTTGCAGTTTGGGTGTTACTGAAAACTGTAATTAATCAGGAGTCCAGTATGGGAAATTCATCCTTTCATTAGAACTGTCAATGAACGATAGCTATTGTGATTTGATATTTTAAAATGGTAGAATTTTTTCTAAATTATTAATTTAAAAACCCATAAAACCCAATTAATACACCCTAATAATTTCAGTCTGCCTGTTGTACTCACATGTCTTTTTTTTTCCTGTCATTTTCAGCACTCTGTGTCGTTGTGTACTTTATTACGCATGAAATAACAGCAGACCTGTTGTTCTCAAAGGGTTGGCAGGGGGTTACATGGTGTAAACGTACTCTTCACGAAGCCGTTAACCAAGTATTCGGTACATCAAACTAAGTAACCTTAAGGCTGATGCTCAAGGGTAGTCCGCGAAATTCAATTTTTTTTCACGTTTCTTGCTATTTTGCAGGCCAGTGCTAGGTTGAATGTTGATTAAAATATTGTTCGCGACTATAAAACGTATGTAGTTACAGAATTATAATGATCAAAATCATCGATACAACCCTCCAAGTTCATAAAGGTGCAGGAATGATTTTGACCTTGATAAAGTCATTTTTACACCTTTATGAACTTTGAGGGTTGTATTGATGATTTTAATTAATACAGATCTGTAACTACATACGTCTTACAACCGCGAATAATATTTTAATCAGCATACAACCTGGCACTGGCCTGCAAATTGCAAAAAACGTAAGAAAATTTGAATTTCGCGGGCTACCCTGGAGCATTCACCTTAAGCATAAAATATTTCTGGGAAATTACTTTTTTTTTGGGTTGCAAAATCACGTTTTACGATAAAACTCAATGTAACGCACTCAAAATAATATGCTGACGGATGGATTGAATAGTGGTCGTGGTGGTGTTTAAAGTAAAAATCTTACATTCAAAACATGTATTTAAAAAAAAATTGTCAATATCTCCGTAACTAGAAGGTTCCCAGGTATGGTCTAGAACTCTAGAACAAAAAAAATATCGCAATGACGGGGAGAACAAGTGCCTTTCGGCTTCGTTAAGAGGTGTTTTACACCCTTTATAGATGAGGCCGGTGATTTATACCTGACTAGTTTGAGTATAGTTAAATTACATTAAACGTATTAAAAAAAAAACTTTTGAAAAAGTTGGAACTTTGACCCCCAATATATATCCGTAACTAGAAGGTTCCCAGCCCGCTTAGCATGACCAGAAACGAAAGAGAATCGACAAATATTTTGTTCATCTGTCATTTCGCTGTCATTGAATCGACAAAATGACAGATGAACAAAAGATTTGTCGATTCTCTTTCGTTTCTACGGTGGTCTAAGCGGGCTGGTATGGTCTAGAACAAAAAATGATCGTAATGATGCTCGGGGAGAGCAAGTACCTTTTGGCTTCATAAAGAGTCTTTTTACACCCTTTCTAGTACGTACCTACACCCACATTCAGCTTGTTAATTCAGGTCCCAAAAGTGGGTGAGTCCATGGCACCATCAGAGAAAAGTCAGAGAGTCAACAGAGAGTTCTGATGGAAAAACTCAAAAACACTTAATCTAACACTAGCACTTCGGCTGCGACTTCGTCTGCAAAAAATACGATAGTTCGGCTGACATGCATGATATAAATTTAATTTATCTTTCTATCAGTGAAAAAAATTTAGAATTGAATCCTTAATACCGGAGATTACTCCCTACATACAAACTTACAAACAAATTTCACTCCTTTATAATATTAGGTAGTATAGATGAGAGTAGCGGTGGCCCAGTGGTGGCGGCTCCGACTTACGAACAGTAAGTCGTGGGTTCTAACCCAGACAGGCGCATTACTTCTTGTAATTTATTTCATCACCAATGCTCTCAAAACGGTGAACGAAAACATCGTGAGGAAACCGGCATGTCCTATAACCAAAATTCGAAGACATGTGACATCTACCAATCCGCAGTGGGCCCGCGTGGTGGATTTTCCCTCTCATTGAGAGTAGGCCGTGTCCCAGCAGTGGGAATATTATAGGATGATGATGATGATGATAGATGAGAATCGAACCCAAGACAGTACTCAGTAGCATTGCTTGTGTCCACCAAACCAACGAGCTAAGACCTATAACGAATCCTCTATGGGTGCATCGACACATTCAAGAAAGGTACATCAATGACGCATCATGAAAACATAACAACAACATAGTAAGTAGGTACCTAAATATAACACCAACATAGTAAGTAGGTACCTACCTAAATGTTCCTTTGATAAATTACAGCGCACCCTGCATTAAGTCACCAGAATGTACATAATATGTTGGTACGTATATAACACGTTTATTCACGTTTATTAGCATGTGGCAAAGGGTGCAACGACATCTAGACACACGAAGGGACGTAGGTATAATATTTTAAGACAGGTATTTATGTGTGAGTAGGTACTACATACGGAGATTTATATACTGCGGTGCTAAACAGCAGAGTAAATAAGTGCGTGAGATGCGCTTGCTCTTGCTACTCAATATAGGTCAAGGACCCCTTCTCCTTGCAGCATCCTTGAAGCCGCACGGCCAATCACCACGTTAAGCGTACTTCTCTTTTTTTTACCGAATCAAATCATTTTTATTTATGTAGGTATTACTTGACCGGAGTTATCTGGTCATCAGCAAGGACAAATTTAAATATTACCAATTTGAATAAGGAAGGCCCTGATATCGAATGTTTTGTACATTTTCAACGATCTTGCGCATTAAAACACACTTGGCTTGCGTTTGCGCAGGAATTTTAAGTGTTTGTTTGGCAAACCGTAAGTGAACCTCGGGGATTTGAAAGAACGACGAGGATAAAGATTGAATGAATGATATCTTCACGACCGCCTTTAGGTGTGAGCAGAGTTGTGTCAGCCCGTTTTATTAAGAAAGTTTCTTCCCTTACATAACACTTTAAATGACACAATTCACACTAATAAAACTACCCAGGATAATATTGCTGTTCTTAATTTGCTACCGCAATTGCAAAGCGCACGCATGCCCCTAATTGCCATGAGAGTATGTTGCAACAGTGGCCAATTTGCCATTTCGCCTACTATGCAACAATGGTAGTTACTTTAATAGAAATACAAGCAGGGCGATGGAATTTCCTGAAAAATCCTGCCTTCGTGCTCACCACGAAGGCAGGATTTTTCTTTGTTTAAGGAACTCTTGTGCATAATGTTATCTTGATAGTGGCCTGTCAACGACTTTCAAAATCCACAGTCTTCCACTTATGCACGAAGACAGCCTCGTGCATAAGTGGAAGACTATCACTGTGGGTTCAGAACTGGCAAGTACCAATGTATTTTTTTGAAATTCATGTATATGTGTACTAACTTATGCCCACGGTTTCTCCCGCGTGCTTTTCGATAATTGTCTCACGGGATCATACTACCGCGACAAGCATGTGTTAATCCAGGATATAAACTACCTGTGTGCCAAATTTCATCCAAATCTGTTCAATAGTTTTTGCGTGTAAGACTAACAAACATTCATCCATGCTTACAAACTTCCGCATTTATAGGATGGATGGTTTTTTTTTTTTTTTTTAGTAGGATTTATTCTAAGACAAGCTTGGCCACCACTAACATCGGGCGAAGGAAAAAAATCTTAAGGAACCGGGAAGATGAGTCTGTTATCGTGTTCAGCAAGCGTGATCAATGCTCATGCCTACTGTGTGAGAAGGAGCTTTTGTACTATCCTGGGACAATAATGGGCTAGGTAATTGAATACGTGCTTAAACACCCTATGATAGGGTTGAGCTTACGATGGCTGATACATGCATAACCTCTGTGTTTGGTGTTTTCTTTAAAAGCCAGTTCAGATGCTACCATAATAATTGTTTAACTTTTTTTCATTACTGTGAGACCTTTTTTTTTATTTATTTACCATTTAAAAATTATTACATTTGTTTTAGCAGAGTAGCATTTTTAAACCACTAAGGTTTGTACTTAATGCTACATGAAATTCTACATCATAATAAAAACAAAATCAAGGTAAACAATAAAATACAACATAATAATATAATTATGTCCCTTAATTCGAAATTTGGTAACTTCATCTCTGTTTATATACTACTTACTACTGTTACTGTTACTACTGTTTATATACTACTTACTACTGTTACTGTTACTACTGTTTATATATATACTACTTACTGCTGTTACTGTTAGTACTGTTTATATACTGCTTACTGCTGTTATTGTTACTACTGTTTATATACTACTTACTACTGTTACTGTTACTACTGTTTATATACTACTTACTACTGTTACTGTTACTACTGTTTATATACTACTTACTACTGTTAGTGCTCGGCCAGAGTGGAAACACGGGTGAGGTGCGGGCGCGGTGCGACGAGCTCAAACATATGAACTTCATTGGAGTGTCCATAGTGGGCACGCGGGTGCGGGCTGCGGTGCGGGCTAGTTGGCGCGGGCCGCACGCGAATCGCGTGCGGTCAACTCAAACCATAGCTCGTTCATACAAGTGGCCGCAGTGAGGGCGCGGGCGGCAAGTGCGGGCGCCAGGGTTACCAACTCCCAAAAATATTTACCCCTCAAGCTAAGTCAAAATTCCCACAATTACTTGAAAATCCTTTTTTTGTTATATATTTTAATTCACAACAATAATAAATATTTAGCCATAGCAACAATATTTTTTTTAAAGATAGCGCTGTTTTCAATTAAAAAAGGGAATTTTTGTTTTACTCCTAGTTGCCATAGCACGGCTCGAACTATGTAGTTTGAGAACCCCGGTGGTCACGCGCGGTTGTCGCTTGCCGCCCACGTACTCACTGCGGCCACTTGTATGAACGAGCTATGCAGCTATGGCGTCTTTGCGAGTTCAAGTTCATATTATGTTTGAGTATGCCGCCCCGCGCCCGCTCCGCACCCTCGTTTTCAGTCTAGCCCAGCACTAAAAGTACCCCTAAAAAAATCACATCCCTCTTATTTACCCCAAAATTTGGGGGGAAAACCCTTATGTTGGTAACCCTGGCGGGAGCGGGGATCTCCGAACCCGCGCCGCTCGCCGCACCGCGCGGCCAGTCTGGCCAGGCAAACCGCGCGCGTTGCCGCACCCGCACCGCACCACGCACCGCACTCCCACTCTGGCCGAGCACTTACTGTTACGTTACTACTGTTTATATACTACTTAAAGCTGTTACTGTTACTACTGTTTATATACTACTTACTACTGTTACTGTTAGTACTGTTTATATACTACTTACTACTGTTACTGTTACTACTGTTTATATAAGTACTACCTTGTGACCCCTGAGTTTGTTGCACCATCTTCTCAGGGTTTGTCAAATAAGAAATGGCGTGTGCTTCTAGCTTGCTTATGTTCAAAATATGACGTCTGAAACACATAATATCACGTCTGCAATACCCGATGGGTTTGCCAGAGGCGTTCCTAATATTACACCCACATTTTTCCAGATATGTTTTTAAGTCCCATGTAATAAGGGGCGAGCCTATTGGTGGCTGAATGGAATAACCCAATAACACTTTGCCCGACCCGAGCTAGAACAACGAGCCAGTCTGAATGATTCCGTTATCCTATTAACAATTAATTATTTTTAAAAAAAATGGTTGTCAGGTCAGTTTACGGACGATAATTTTACGTGATATCGTCATAAGAAAACATTGATGAATAATTGAATACTTTAGGAATTGAATTGAATTATTTTCACTGAATTATCATTATTTTGTATAATACAAAGAAGGAGATGCTCCCGTTAAATTTACAATAATAACTATAATAACTTTAAAACAATAATAACTTTAAAATAAATCATCCCCCTTTTCACCCCTTTAAGGCCACCGTTGCGTTAGCTTCCAACCATACTACACCTAGATAATAATTATATTTTTTTATTTATACTTCGAAAATTAAGGACTTTCCATACACAACTTCATCTTTTCTCTTCATCTTTTTAACCCTTTGGTTTCCATAACAAAAACGCTGAGACACGTATAAAATCAATCCAATCGTCAGCTTAAACACAATATTTTAAGATCCCAACTTTAAAACTGACGGACTTTCATACAAACTTTCATCTCCTATTTAACTCCCTAAGGGGTTGAATTTCGAAAAATCCTTCCTTATTCCGTGTCTACATTATAAAAGGAACCACTGTGCAAATTTTCAGTTTTCTAGGTCCAAGGGTTTGGGCTGGGCGTTGATGAGTCGGGTGGAACGTGACTGGCGCGCGGACGGTGTGACACTTTTTCGTGCGTGCAGCCGGTGTTCATCGATTTATAAGACGTCATCACGTCTATTCCGGTAGGTAAGTACCTAAAGTAATAATAATAATAATAATAAAGCCTTTATTTTCATTAACAATAATACGCTTCTTATAAAATAATTCATTAGCATTTCATTAAACCTAACGTTTAACAATACTTTACATTTCATATATTTAAACATTACATTTCACATAGCATACATTTAACATTTCATCACATATTTTAACATTTATCATTTCATTTTCAGTAGTAGGTATAAACATTTCAAGCATTTCTAAAATGTTTTGTATAAACATTAGCCCATTATAATATCAAACATATAATTTAGTATATTTAATAATAATTAATTTATCTATATAATTTATAGGTTTATAATATTATATATTTTTATATAATTTTTAATTTTTATATTCATTTCTTTTAATATTTCATTTACTTTTTACATTTCATAAATTTTTGTTATTTTTATTTTGTTACCTAAAGTAATACCAGTCCAGTAATTTCTCGAAACGTATATTAATTTTGAAAATTTAATGAAAACAATGGAGGAATGAAACACTCATCTGTTTGCACAGCACCTGTGATTAATTGGCTCTGGCCCATATCGTAACTTCCCATTTCGACAACTAAACAAAATAGCATCATAAAAATTCCTTTTCGTAACTATTTAGATCTTCATACATTGAATCCCATTTCGTAACACAGCTACTATTTCGATGAAAAGACTAGATTTACTTAGTACACCCTACTCCATGGTAACTAGGGGGCGACAACATTGCCATCAACTGCAAAACGTCAGGCTCCAACTGATTGAGATTTTAATTAATAATAATGCAACACCAACATTCAAATGTAAATTATCACGAAAACTGTGGCAACACTCTTCCCTTCCATCTGCGACACTGCTCGATTACAGATGTGAAATTTACTTGTCCGCCGTTTTATTTTATCTTCCTCGACACGAAAGAGCAACTAGCGCCTCATCAGCACCTACCACCTTAATAACAAAGCTACACAAGCAATTAAAAATACCGAAGTCTCAAACTCAGCTACTGGTTCCTGTGACTACTGGACACAAGCCGTCACCAATATAACATAGTCATCATCATCTGCCTAGCCTTTTCCCAACTATGTTGGGGTCGGCTTCCAGTCCAACCGGATGCAGCTGAATACAACTATTTTACATGGAGCGACTGCCTATCTGACGTCCACAACCCAGTTAGTTAGCAGGGTAATACGATACCACTTGGAAAGACTGGTTGTCATACTTTCGGGCCACTGACTACCTGTAACAACTGTCAAAGATTTACGAGTACAATAATGACAGCCGGGACCGGCTTAAAGTGCTTTCCGAGGCACGGAGGAAACTTGGTACAATTATAACGGGTGGTCACCCATCCACGGACCAACCCAGGCAAGCGCGGCTGTAGATCGACCCGAGCGGCTGTTATTATTTAGCCACGAGCTCCGCAACAATATAACACAGTGGTGTCGATTCTGTTGAGCACAAACTAAACATAATTTAGGCAATTGCTATCTTTTTCTCTCTAATAAAACGAGAAAGAGACGGACGTAATTTAGAGCTGTCAAATTTAATTGAACTAATATTTCCATACAAATTAAGGGGCACGTAAAAACATGTCGACTAAAAACACGGTGAAGCGCAAGGCATAAACTAGTTTGGCATCTCTAACTTAGTTCATAGCTATTGCCGTACTTTTCTCTCACTACCTTTTAGTACAAAGATAGCAATGGGCAATAGCCTAAATTAAGTTTAGTTTGTGCACAACAATATAGACACCAGTATCTATTTAAAAATACACACATCAAAAGTATCTAGGGATCAACATATATTTTTGCAATAACTTTTCTCCTGATTGATATTAATTAAAATTTTCTTTAAGGATTCATCAAATAAAGTGTTTTCGTTTGTCACAGTAACGATAAACCAAGTCACCTTTGCATTAATAAAGAAATTTGCCATTTTCCTAATAAAGGGATTTTTGACATTTGAACCACTAAAATTAAAGTTCGAAAAAATGACTGAAAACACAGTTTTCTTTAAAATTTTATTGGGTAACTTAAACAATTAATAATCCGTGTTTCTACCGCGAACACTAGCAACACAAGAACATCGGTTTGGCATACTCAAAATGAGTTCATCCAAATCACGCTGTGGAATGGCCGCCCATGTTCGTTGCAACAACAAAAAAAGGTCTTCTTGCGACTGGATACCCTCCATATTCGGCAGAGCTCTTCTCTGTAGCATATCCCATGCATGCTCAATCGGGTTCAAGTCTGGCGACTGAGCAGGCCAGGGCAGGACATTGATGTTAGCTGCGGCGAGAGTCTGTCTTACAACTCTTGCGGTGTGCGGTCGTGCATTATCATGCATTAACTGAAATAAGGGACCGATTTGCACTTGTAGAGGAACGATGACGTCTGATACAATCGTCTCAGCATAAATTTGAGCGTTGAGGTTGCCTCTGATCCAAATCAACTCAGTTCTTCCGCCGATCCAAATACCCGCCCATACCATGATGGTTCCACCACTATAAGGATGGACTTCCTGGCAGGATTTTAATCGCTGTTGGCGTCCAGGGGTTCTCCAGTGTCGTATACGTCTTGTATCCGGTCTCATACCAAAACGAGACTCATCAGAAAAGCACACGAAACGCCATTGTTCTTCTGCCCAATTTCTGTGTTCAAGAGCCCATTGATATCGAATCCTACGATTGTGCATTGCTATAGGTGGTACCCGTAGCGGTCTTCGGGAATGAAGGTTCACTTCATGCAAGCGGTTTCTGACTGTTTGGTCGCTAATTAAGTTCCCTGAAGAGTGATGAAGCCTCACGGCTAACATCATGGCGGTTATTGTTGGAGCTCTTCGAGTTAAGATTTGAATGTATCGGTCTTGTCTCCGTGTGGTGCAGCGATACCGTCCTCCATGGCGCTCAGCCACGGTACCAGTGCTTCGGTAACGTGTCCAAAGTCGACTGATAACACTCTGACTTGTATTCAGAGCTAAAGCTACAGTACGTTGCCGGGAACCAGCTTCTATCATTCCCACGGCTCTGAGCATTTCTTCCCTGCTTAAATGACGTCGCCGCTCCATAATAACGTTGGTTTTAATCAGTAGTAGGGAAACAGTAGCACTAATAATGTCTTCAATGCGTTGTATGTTTTTATAGGGAAAATATTGACAGCTTATTTTCATCTTTTACTCGAATTTGATTGAGAGTTCCTGATTCAAATTATGAAATGCACCAAAAAGGATCCATATAAATTTATAAAATCATAAATTTATTACAAAGCCACATCTCAATCTCAAGAAATCCGCATAAAAATGCTTGATCCCTAGACACTTTTGATGTGTGTAGTTACAAACCAAACTCAAGTAGAACAAAAAGAAAATGTACAGACGCCAGCACATCAGCTACCCGAGACTGACAAATTTTCCTAACCAACCTTGAACCTAAGGCTTTAGAGTTAAAGTTGAAAATCTATTCAAGAAATTTGACAGTTTGTACTCGTAGTATGTTGATACCAGTTTGTACGGTCAGATGTCATCAATATCAATTTGAGTATCGATTCCAAATCGATGTTCAACATTTTCACTTTCGCGAATGAAATCCTTGAACTACTCGAGTTTGAGAGAGAAATCGATTCCTTCGAGGGTTCTGAACTGTGTACAGTCAGCAAACTGATAAGTATAAAAACAACTGAGTGCAACTAGTTTTGTGTATGTGCTGAGTAGGCAACTGTCCAAATATGCATGAATTTTCTTATTTTTATTTCGATACGGAATGTTAAAGTACTATAAAAATAATGACAAAAAGCGAAAACAAGACATAAATCGGTCAAACAACACAAAAGTTATAACCATTTAAACTTTTGTTTCTATCTCTTTCTAGATAAACGGGATTTAGTATGGATTTTGTACATCGATGCAGAGCATGACGTCATTCGCTTTATCGGATCTCTGTCTAATCAGCAGTTTCAAATGCTTATAACTTAGCATTTTTTATAGATATTTAAAAAAATAATTTCACTTTGTTATTTCTGATGTTATTAGGTACGCTTTGTTTAGTTAGAGTGATAAAAAAAATCATGCATATACCGTATTGTCTGTTAGATTGATATTAATTTTGTCATTAAGTCAGGCAGACACAGGTAGGATGTCGCCGCAGACCATGCATCAGATGGCGGGATGAGGTACAAAATAATTAGGTATCTTATCTTACTGTTATATAAATGCAAGAGTGAGAGATGGATGTTTGTTACTCTTTCACGCAAAACTACTGTACAGAATTGGTTTTGGACAAACAGATTATTCATAACCTGGCTTAAAAAAGGATACTTTTTATCCTGTTAGTACTATTTCCTGGGACAGTTACCGAACTCCACGAGGGCTATGCGTCGGGGCAGAAGTCATCTGTATAGTCATGTGTTTTGAATGTAGTTTTGTATGCATTTGTCTGCTTAGTGCCGTATTTTTAAAAAGTACAAAAGAAATAATTTGAGAACTGACGAAGATCTTAGCTACTACTGTTTCTACAGAGAGCCGCGGTGGCCCAGTGGATGGCGCCCCGACTTACGAACAGTAAGTCGTGGGTTCGAACCCAGGCAGGCGCATTACTTTGTGTAATTTATTTCATCACCACTGCTCTCAAAACGGTGAAGGAAAACATCGTGACGAAACCGGCATGTCCTAGAACCAAAAAATCGAAGACATGTGACATCTACCAATCCGCACTGGGCCCGCGTGGTGGATTATAGCCCATTTCCTCTCATTGAGAGGAGGTCTGTGTCCCAGCAGTGGGAACATTAATAGGATGATGATGATGATGATGATTTCTGTTTCTACTATTTCCTCCCACACACAAACCCCTTTCGTCGACTGTACAAGACAAGTATTCAAGTGTACATACGTAGCGTAGATGTAACGCCTCGTCCGCGATCACGTCCATTCTCATCTAAGTTATAATTGCGAACACAATGTCGTCAGCGCGGCACTGACCTCCGCCCGTTTCAAGTGCGAACGGTCATTAGCATCAGCCAGTGATACCATATTGAAACGCATTCGACAACAAGAATAAACTGCACATTTGGTTTTACCTACTTACTTAGGTACACAGTTTTTTCTATAGTTGATAGAAACGGGTTCAAGGTAAAATAGTGAAGTTTTTTCTGTGAAAAGACAGTTATAACCTGTTTTTATATAATGAATAAAGGAATAAAAATATATATAATATTATAAATAAAAATAAAATAAAATAAAATACATTTATTTCGAGCAACATTAACTCATATGTGGAGTACACACAAATACAGACAAAATACAAATAATAATAATAAAACATAAATAAAAATAAATAAAATAAAGAGGCAACATCTAACCGGCCTTGCTGACGGCAACATGCCTATCACAGCAGTGCCTAGAAACGGGTTCAAGGTAAAATAGTGAAGTTTTTTCTGTGAAAAGACAGTTATAACCTGTTTTTATATAATGAATAAAGGAATAAAAATATATATAATATTATAAATAAAAATAAAATAAAATACATTTATTTCGAGCAACATTAACTCATATGTGGAGTACACACAAATACAGACAAAATACAAATAATAATAATAAAACATAAATAAAAATAAATAAAATAAAGAGGCAACATCTAACCGGCCTTGCTGACGGCAACATGCCTATCACAGCAGTGCCGTATGTATGGGCAGTCCATCCGGTCCGCGATCATCGCCAGGACAGCATTGGGGCTGCCCCACACCCTACGCACCAGGGACGCGCTCCGCTTGCGCATGGTCATACTTATTGCTTGGCAAATTATTATTATTATTTTATTTTTATTATAAATAAATATTATTAGTACATTTTTTTATGGCTGTTATGCAATCAGATAAGGTGAACAATCGTATAATAGATATCTTGTTTAAATTATCGGAAAATAAAAACACTTATTTATGTCCTAGCGCTCATCGCTAACTACTTTAAAAAAAGGTATGAGTGGCACATTTGCTTTAAAGGCTTAACACTAATGCGTATTTTTATTATTTTTTATTTTGTTAATACACCTACTGTGTTTTGTCTCTGCACCACCCTAGTAGAAAATGCATAATTTTATTGAAAAAATAATTAATATGACTGGTCATTCCGTAGGTAATTGACAGACTGAAAGATAGTGTAAAGTCTGAACACAACCCTGAAGGCTGCAAGACATTGCGGTGGGTCACAACAACACCACGCAGACATCACGACTTCCACCAACCCGCACTGGGCCCGTGTGGACGATTACCGTGTGGCCTATTCTCTGACAGACGGGAGGCGTGTCCCAGCAGTGGGGCCATTACAGCCTGAGTATGGTGTAGGTATGTACCAGCCTTTCCACCGGTTATTTTAGTCCATTCAATTAAACAAACATCATTAGCCTTATCTATATTTAATATTATAAAGATGTAACATTGGTTTATAAGTTTGTATGTGTGTAAGTATAATCTACGAAACTAATGATCCAATTCTACACTTATTTTACTTTTTTTTATGGTAGAATATTACATTATTCGTGGGTGCTATAAATTATATTTAGGCATATCATGCATGCCTGCCATCAGCCACATCATTTTTGCGGACGAAGTCTTTACCAAGAAATTTTTGCTGGTTTAGAAAACATAACAGACTAATCATTATCCAAGTTTAGCACAAAAGTAAATGTTTATCATCACAAGGCGAATCGTCATTAAAATCAAGGTTGCAATGTCAACTAAACAAAGTGCATTTGTTTTTTGTCAGGTGTGGTCAATACACCTTAGTGCGTTGATCGATAGGTTAAACAAATATTATTTTTGTTGGTGACTAATAATATACAAGAGGCGACAAAGGGATAGGTATTTTAAAGACGTTGTTTGTTTATATCATTTTCGGTTGTTTACATACTACTACAACAGCCCATTACGTCCACTGCTGGACATAAGCCTCTCCCATGATGGGAGGAATTTGCCGTAATCTCCACGCTTGGCAGGCGGATTGGAGATCGCAGAGATGAAAGACTAACAGAAAACGCTGCTGCCCATTCTCAGGTCTACGGAGGCGCAAGGTGTTCTGCCTCAGACATAAGTCGCCTTATACGACACCCGTGAGTGTAATGGGTTGGTTCTATTCTACTCTGCCGGATACCACACGGCTACATACACATATTGTTTATTTCTTTGCTGTAGTGGTTGCAAGTGAAACTCAGCGCATGAAGACATAGGCCTCCTCCTCCAGCCCAGGGAAGATTGATGGAATGGATGTCACCATCATCATTATCAGCGTTACCACCCGTTGCTCAGTGAGGCATGCTCCACTCTTCACTGATCTGCGCAACCCTTGACCAAGTCTTGCCTGCGATCTACTTTCCCATTGAATGACAGACTTGAATGATTTCATGAAATAGTTATAAATGTATTATTCGTTAATCCATACATGTTACGACGCACGGTCATTGTCAATTTATTCGAAAAACAGCCTGTCACTGACTTACAAATGCTACTTTTGGTGCTTGCTCCTTAGCTACAAAGCGATAAAATTTAGGCATTCATTTAGGTATTGGAAAAATAGTCCCTATTTTTTTTGTTTTGTATAAAAACACATGAGTGAAATGAATATTAACAACCGCATACTTTTAAACCTTTACATGCTCAATACTATACACAATAGTTTCTAAGTTACCAAATACAAATTTTTAAAACCTCACCCTGAGTAACCGCATCAAAGCCTCCGCCCGCCCACGGGGAATAATTTATGTTATCACCGCACTTGAGCGCGTGAGACCGGATATTAATTGAATACCGAATAAATTACTACTTCTCTACTCTACTGATCGAGTTTGAATCGGATGAACGAGTAACATTTTGAAACTAAATACAAGATGTAATTGAAGTCACTAAAATATTGGCATTCAGTTGCATCCGGCCTAAAATGGCCGCGTTAGCTGAATCTTAATAGGATAATAAATATGAATTACGTTACAGTTCGTAAAATGGACACACAATACAAAATCGTAATATAAACTGCATCTGTGACCATTTTAGCAAAAGCAGCCAATTAGACCCTTGGTAGCAGACCCTAACACATTATTTCAGAAAATTCTAGGTTTTATGAAACTGAAAACCTGAAAAACTTATCCTGAAATTGCAACCGTTTTAAGATTTAAGTCCCATACAGGGACTTATATCATATAACTGGCGAACTTGAAATATGCTGTTCGTGTTTATATTCAACTAACTCTCTATACAGATTATTTCTTTCGTGTTTTCCATGTATCATAGTGTAAACACTAACTAGAATGACGAGTTACAATGACTCCTAAGGTCCAGCAAGGAGTTTCGATACAAAACGATACCAGTTTACACTGTCTCATCACTATTGACGTGCAAACGGCTGCAGTGACTGTTTACGGGCCATCAAAAATAGTTTAAAGTTAAGATAAGAAATTAATCGTGATAAGAATAATACTAATTATGCAAAGGATTATAACCTGCCATGGATAGACATTTATCAGACTTTAATTTACATACATTGAGTTGTAAAAAGTTTTAATGACTGCGCTCAAACGCCTTCGGCAGATCGTAAACACCAATTTATTTTAGCTTTAGATTATTATTGCCTTAGTGTTTTTCCTTACTTTTTTTTCAGTAAGACTTAAATTGTACTTGTTTTTGTTTTCAAAACACGTAACAATAGAAATTATCCTATGTCCTATAGGTAAGCCGCTACAAACACTTTTTCCCAAAACTAGGGATTAAAGGTCCCGACCAAACCCCATATGGCCCAGTAGCTAGACTGACCAAAGTCTCCTCACACCTGCCCGCTTAGCATGAACGCCGTAGACACGAAAGAGAATCGACAAATCTTTTGTTCATCTGTCATTTCGCTGTCATTGAATCGACAAAATGACAGATGAACAAAAGATTTATCGATTCTCTTTCGTGTCTACGGCATTCATGCTAAGTGGGCTGCACTTTAGAGGACATAAAGACGTTACTGCTTGAAGAGATGGAAGAAGGTGAAAAAAGGAAGAAAAATACGTACACCAACATACAGACCGGAACAATTCTCAAACCATTTATCTCACGCAGGAATCAAACCTGCTTTACGAGGCATTCGTCATCTGGCGACTGTGAATCTCGCGACTGGTCGCAAGTTGGCACCTTCCAATTTTTATTTATTTTGCTGTCGTCAACTCGCGCCACCTACGTAAAATACGTCAGATGTACAGTCAACTACGTAACCTTCTAATAAAATGTATTGAGTAAATCTAAAAAATCCTTTGTACAAGCAATCTAAATATATAAAAGAAGAAACTGACTGACTGACTGACTGACTGACTGACTGACTGACTGACTGACTGACTGACTGACTGACTGACTGACTGACTGACTCATCTATCAACGCACAGCCCAAACCGCTGGGTCTACAGATTCCAAATTTGGCAAGTAGGTTCCTTATGTGGTCTAGGGGTGCACTAAGAAAGGATTTTTCAAAATTCACCCCCTAAGGGTGTTAAACGGGGCTCCAAAGTTTGTATGGGGAAACAAGATTAGTTAGACTATTTTATTCGAAACTTCACAGGAGTACTCCTATTGATAAATGAGTAGAAACGGGTTTCAGGGTTTTTCAGAATTCAACCCCTAAGAGGGGGAAATGGGGTGGCAAAGTATAAAAATCAATGAACAGCCCAAACCGCTGAGACAAGAGATTTCAAATTTGGCACACTGGTTCCTTATGTGGTCTAGGGGTGCACTAAGAAAGGATTTTTCAAAATTCACCCCCTAAGGGGGTTAAACGGGGCTCCAAAGTTTGTATGGGGAAACAAGATTAGTTAGACGATTTTATTCGAAACTTCACAGGAGTGCTCCTATTGATAAGTGAGTAGAAACGGGTTTCAGGTTTTTTCAGAATTCAACCCCTAAGAGGGGGAAATTGGGTGGCAAAGTATAAAAATCAATGCACAGCCCAAACCGCTGGGTCTACAGATTCCAAATTTGGCAAGTAGGTTCCTTATATGGTCTAGGGGTGCACTAAGAATGGATTTTTAAAAGCTCACCCCCTAAGGGGGTGAAACGGGGGTCTAAAGATTAAATGGCAAAATAAGATTGGTTAGACTATTCGAAACTTAACAGGAGTACTCCTATTGCTAAATTGTTAACATTTGTGTTTTAGGTTTTTTCAGAATTCAACCCCTAAAGGGGAAAATGGGGTAACAAAGCCTAAAATTCAACATAGGTATTGTTTGTATGGTGAATTGGGTAAGGTCTATTACAAAAACAACAATTTTAAGATTTAATGTGGCGGACCTGAAATACTATCATTCCCTGTTGGGGTCTTGGGGTGCGATTGGGTTGAAATGTCTAAAAATCAATATGGGTGTTGATACTGAGATTATCAGGGGTGCTGATTACGAAAATGGCATTTATTTTGAGATCCAGAAGATGGTGGATGGTGTACAGGGTTATTGTTGATTTATTGTGATAACGATGATGATGATTGTGATAATGATGATGATGATTGTGATGATGATGATTTTGATTGTGATTACGATGATATTGATTGTGATTACGATGATGATGATTGTGATAATGATGATGATGATTTTGATTACGATGATAATGATTGTAATTACAATGATAATAAGTGTGATAACGATGATAGTGATTGTGATTGGGATTGTGAGTGATGGTGATTGTGATGGTGATTGTGATTGTGATAGCAATGGTTATGATAACGAGGATGGCGATTGTGATGATGATGATTGTGATTAATGATAATGATTGTGATGACGATGTTAATGATTGTAATAACGATTATGGTGATTGTGATAGTGATTTTGATGGTGATTGTGATGGTGATGTTGATTGTGATAGTGACGGTGATTGTGATGGTGATAGCGATGGTGGTGGTGATGGTGATTGTGATAATGATGAAGATGGTTGTGATTTCGATGAAAATGATTGTGATAACGAAGATAGTGATGGTGATGGTGATTATGATAATGATTGTGGTTGTGATGGCAATTGTGATCATGTTGATTGTGATGAAGATGATAATGATTGTGATTACGATGACAATAATTGTGATAACGATGATAATGATTGTGATGGTGATTGTGATTGTGATGGCGATTGCGATGGCGATTGCGATGGTGAATGTGATGTTGATTGTGATGGTGATTGTGTTTGTGATGGTGATTGTGATTGTGATGGCGATTGTGATGATGATTGTGATGGTGATTGTGATGGTGATTGTGATGGTGATTGTGATAGTGACGGTGATTGTGATGGTGACAGCGATGGTGGTGGTGATGGTGATTGTGATAATGATGAAGATGATTGTGATTACGATGAAAATGATTGTGATAACGAAGATAGTGATTGTAATGGTGATGGTGATTGTGATGGTGATTATGATAATGATTGTGGTTGTGATGGCGATTGTGATCATGTTGATTGTGATGAAGATGATAATGATTGTGATTACGATGACAATGATTGTGATAACGATGATAATGATTGTGATTGTGATGTTGATTGTGATTGTGATGGCGATTGCGATGGCGATTGCGTTGGTGAATGTGATGTTGATTGTGATGTTGATTGTGATGGTGATGGTGATAGTGACGGCGATTGTGATGGTGATAGCGATGTGATTGTGATTGTGACAGTGATGATGATTGGGATAACGATGAAGATGATTGTGATTACGATGAAAATGATTGTGATAACGAGGATGGTGATTGCGATAGTGAGTCTGATGGTGATTGTGATTGTGATGGTGATGGTGATTGTGATGGTGATTGTGATAGTGATGGTGACTGTGATGGTGATAGCGATTGTGATGGGGATTGTGATGGTGATTGTGATTGTGATAGTGATTGTGACGGTGATTGTGATGGTCATAGCGATGGTGATGGGGATTGTGATGTTGATTGTGATGGTGATTGTGATTGTTATTGAGATGGTGATGGTGATTGTGATAATGATGGTGGTTGCGATAGTGATGGTGGTTGCGATAGTGATGGTGATTGTGATAGTGATGGTGATTATGATAATGATGAAGATGATTGTGATTACGATGAAAATTATTGTGATAACGAGGATAGTGATTGTGATAGTGATTGTAATTGTAATGGAGATGGTGATTGTAATAATGATAGTGGTTGTGATAGTGAAGGTGATTGTGATCATGGTGATTGAGATTAAGATGATAATGATTGTGATTGTGATGGCGATAGTGATGGTGATTGTGATGGTGATTGTGATGGAGATTGTGATGGTGATTGTGATGGTAATTGTGATGTTGATTGTGATGGTGATGGTGATTGTGATAGTGATGGTGACTGTGATGGTGATAGCGATTGTGATGGGCATTGTGATGGTGATTCTGATTTTGATAGTGATTGTGACGGTGATTGTGATGGTCATAGCGATGGTGATGGGGATTGTGATGTTGATTGTGATGTTGATTGTGATGGTGATGGTGATTGTGATAGTGATAGTGATGGTGACTGTGATGGTGATAGCGATTGTGATGGGGATTGTGATGGTGATTCTGATTGTGATAGTGATGGTCATAGCGATGGTGATGGGGATTGTGATGTTGATGGTGATGGTGATGGTGATTGTGATAATGATGGTGGTTGCGATAGTGATGGTGATTGTGATAGTGATGGTGGTTGTTATAGTGATGGTGATTGTGATAGTAATTATAAATTGTGATGATTATGAAATTTGGCACATAGATAGTGGATTAACAAGGATTTACATGTAAGACACTATTTATTCCTTTAGTATGATTCAGTGGGACAGTTACCGAACTTCACGCGGGCGAAGCCGCGGGCAACAGCTAGTGCTTGTATAATTTAAGAAAGAAAAATTATTTGTAATATTATAAATGTACACCTATTGATAGAGAGCAGTGGTGGCCCAGTGGTGGCGGCCCCGACTTACGAACAGTAAGTTGTGGGTTCGAACCCAGACAGGCGCATTACTTTGTGTAATTTATTTCATCAACACTGCTCTCAAAACGGTGAAGGAAAACATCGTGAGGAAACCGGCATGTCCTAGAACCAAAAAATTCAAAGACATGTGACATCTACCAATCCGCACTGAGCCCGCGTGGTGGATTATATAGCTCACTCCCTCTCATAGAGAGGAGGCCTGTGTCCCAGCAGTGGGAATATTAATAGGCTGATGATGATGATGATGATGACATCTATTGTATTGTTTTTTTTATAGTTTTTTTTTGTATACATAATTTTTTTTTGTGAATTTTTTTTTTTGTATTTTTATTGTTAACTTTTTTTATATGTTTTTTTATATTTTAAAATATATAAAAAAATATAAAATCCCTTACCCCACCCCTCCCCCACCGCCAGCCTCTCTCTCGCTCCGCCGCTTTAAATGACACACGCAATAGTAAGTCATTTAAAGATGTTGGTTTCAATCCGTTTGCATTTGACTAACTTTCTAACGTGAGTTGACGACAACAAAATAAATAAAAATTGGAAGGTGCCAACTTGCGACCAGTCACGAGATTCACAGTCGCCAGATGACGAATGACTCTGCTTTACAGCAGCCATTCACGCCGCCACAGCGCCAACTTTGCATTAATACTCATAATTTTAATTTGAACTTGAGGTTTGTATCACAACTGCAATTTTTTTGTGTAAACAGACAAGGTATTCACCCCAAGACCAAATGCGTCGTAACTTGAATTCACGAAAGATTTAGGTAATGCATGAAGGTGTTTATTTCATTATTTTTTTGTGGAAATTATTTTATTCCAGTGTAACAAGATTCGATAATTGATTGTACACTTACACTGAATACAAAAACTAAATGCATTTACCTACCTTATTAATTATTGCCTAATTAGAGACCTTGGGTGGAAGCTATAAAACAAAACAATAGACAGGTCCTCGAAGTCACGAGCTGTTGAATTGAAATAAAATTAAAGTTCTTCATTTTATGATTATTATCATTATACTAGAGCGGTTACCAGGGACGTCATTCGCGTGGAAATTTTGATGAGAAAAAAAATGCCTACGACCTACCAAATATACACAAAAAATAATAAAAATCAGTTAAGCCGTTTCGGAGGAGTACGATAATAAATGACTCGAGATTTTATATTTCAAATTAATTTAAAAAATCGGAATAAGCTTTCATGATCATCCTATTCGTCATCATAACTATCTTAGAACACAACATTCATACAAAAAAAAATCATGTAAAGTTCTCGAAAAAACGGTGTGTCATATAAAAACGTTCAAGTTATTACGTAGCCTAATCCAGTTACTGCTAATATATAGACGTAGATAAATAAGGAACGCAATATGCCTCGACAAATATGTGCAGAGTTTGTCGCAAGCATGTGTTCAATTAAATAATGTTGTTATTACAACAACGAATCTCGACGTTATTGGTAGCCGAAGTGATGCGCGGTCACAACTCGATGTGTCGATAAAGTAATACGAAGTGATGCGCGGTCACAACTCACAACAAAGTAATACGGGATGGAAGGAACAGCGACGCACAAATGGTAATCACGTGTTCAGTACATCATTCTGAACCTCGTAATTAAAAAAGCTGCTGTTTCCTACGAAAGTGAAACCAACACCAACACGCCAAAATACACACATCAAAAGTATCTAGGGATCAACATATATTTTTGCAATAACTTTTCTCCTGATTGATATTAATTAAAATTTTCTTTAAGGATTCATCAAATAAAGTGTTTTCGTTTGTCACAGTAACGATAAACCAAGTCACCTTTGCATTAATAGTAAATTTGCCATTTTCCTAATAAAGGGATTTTTGACATTTGAACCACTAACATTAAAGTTCGAAAAAATGACTGAAAACACAGTTTTCTTTAAAATTTTATTGGGTAACTTAAACAATTAATAATCCGTGTTTCTACCGCGAACACTAACAACACAAGAACATCGGTTTGGCATACTCAAAATGAGTTCATCCAAATCACGCTGTGGAATGGCCGCCCATGTTCGTTGCAACAACAAAAAAAGGTCTTCTTGCGACTGGATACCCTCCATATTCGGCAGAGCTCTTCTCTGTAGCATATCCCATGCATGCTCAATCGGGTTCAAGTCTGGCGACTGAGCAGGCCAGGGCAGGACATTGATGTTAGCTGCGGCGAGAGTCTGTCTTACAACTCTTGCGGTGTGCGGTCGTGCATTATCATGCATTAACTGAAATAAGGGACCGATTTGCACTTGTAGAGGAACGATGACGTCTGATACAATCGTCTCAGCATAAATTTGAGCGTTGAGGTTGCCTCTGATCCAAATCAACTCAGTTCTTCCGCCGATCCAAATACCCGCCCATACCATGATGGTTCCACCACTATAAGGATGGACTTCCTGGCAGGATTTTAATCGCTGTTGGCGTCCAGGGGTTCTCCAGTGTCGTATACGTCTTGTATCCGGTCTCATACCAAAACGAGACTCATCAGAAAAGCACACGAAACGCCATTGTTCTTCTGCCCAATTTCTGTGTTCAAGAGGCCATTGATATCGAATCCTACGATTGTGCATTGCTATAGGTGGTACCCGTAGCGGTCTTCGGGAATGAAGGTTCACTTCATGCAAGCGGTTTCTGACTGTTTGGTCGCTAATTAAGTTCCCTGAAGAGTGATGAAGCCTCACGGCTAACATCATGGCGGTTATTGTTGGAGCTCTTCGAGTTAAGATTTGAATGTATCGGTCTTGTCTCCGTGTGGTGCAGCGATACCGTCCTCCATGGCGCTCAGCCACGGTACCAGTGCTTCGGTAACGTGTCCAAAGTCGACTGATAACACTCTGACTTGTATTCAGAGCTAAAGCTACAGTACGTTGCCGGGAACCAGCTTCTATCATTCCCACGGCTCTGAGCATTTCTTCCCTGCTTAAATGACGTCGCCGCTCCATAATAACGTTGGTTTTAATCAGTAGTAGGGAAACAGTAGCACTAATAATGTCTTCAATGCGTTGTATGTTTTTATAGGGAAAATATTGACAGCTTATTTTCATCTTTTACTCGAATTTGATTGAGAGTTCCTGATTCAAATTATGAAATGCACCAAAAAGGATCCATATAAATTTATAAAATCATAAATTTATTACAAAGACACATCTCAATCTCAAGAAATCCGCATAAAAATGCTTGATCCCTAGACACTTTTGATGTGTGTATATGGAACTTTAGATTTTGTTTTTAAAAGCACACTTTATTCAAATATCGATACAAAAGTCGGGGCAGTCTCCTCCCTACCCAGCTCTGATTCAGTAGTGACCTTCGAACGAAAGCGAAACCGGTGTAGGTCATCGCGCCGCGCGCCGGCCGCCCGGCTGTCCAGCTACCAACTCGACGCTGAGCGTTCCCTTTCAAACATGCACTCGTATCAAATTCTGAGCTTGTGTGAACGAGCTCAGTAATTGTTCTAGACCCGTGAACTGTTTTACTCTAGATTTCTACTAACAGTCTAACTTATAGGAGTTGTATGCTTTTCTTAGTATTATGAATGTAAGTGGCAAAATGTGGGTGTACTTTATTGGGTATACTAATATAGTTATCATAGGTGGCACTGTGGTGGGGGCCCCGACTTACGGTCCTGGGTTCGAACCCAGGCAGGCGCATTATTTTGTGTAATTTATTACATCACTACTGCTCTCGTAACGATGAAGGAAAATATCATGGGCATTCGTGGGGAAACCGGCATGTCCTAGAACCAAAAATTCGAAAACGTGGTCTACCAAACCGCACTGGGCCCGCGTGGTGGATTTCCATCCCATTGCCCATTCCCTCTCATAAAATGGAGGCCTGTGTCCCAGCAGTGGGAACATTATAGGCTGATTATGCATAGTAATCGTCGAAGTGTGGAGTATACACTTCTGCACTCTGGGATTACAGGCGTAGGTATATTATGTTGTGGTTTAAATATTTTAAATGTTGGTCGTTAGGAAGAAAGTTGCTGCATTAACAATGCTTATCAAAATAATCTGGACCTCGTAATGACTTCATAATTGTCCCTTTCCATTAATTAGTTGGGACCATGTCCCGCCACGCTGGTCCAGAGCGTGTTGGCGGGTCGCCAGAGCCTCGTTGGTCGAAAGCAGTACAACGTGCAGGTGAGGTTGGCTTGAGTTCCTTGGCTGTAATTGGGAACCCCTTACACCCCAGCTTTTCCCCAGCAGTGGGACAATATAGGGTTAGGAAAAAAAAAGTATTTTCCTTGGCTGCAAGCACTGCTGTTGAACATGTGGGTTTAGGTTCAACACCCAGGTTGAACAAAATGTCATTGGGTTTTCTACAGAAAATTTATCAAAACCATCCCAGATTTTTGATTAGTGTTGTTGGAAATAGGCTCAGCCTTTCTAACAAAGGTCTTAAAAAGACTGACGGAATGTCTATGTGTACTCTGCACACCCCCTTTGGGGATTGGAGACGTGATGTTTCTAGCAGGCACTGACGGTATCAAACTCTGAACTTGTGTGAACAAGCTTATCAGTTATTTTTCTAGTCCCACGAATTGTTTTAATCTCCATTTCTATGTTCTAGCTAGACAGATAAAAACTGGCCAAGTGCGAGTTGGACTCGCGCACCGAGGGTTCCTTATAATCTTGTAGGTATTTTGTTATTAAACTGCATATTTACGTTTTCCCTTTACATGTGCTGTAAGACATTGATTCTCGCCAAATTTCATGATTCTAGGTTAACGGGAAGTACCCTATAAATTTCGATTCCCTTGAGAGTGTCGAAATATACATTTTTGCGGCATAAACGCCCGTATCTTTTTTTAAACGTTATCTTAGAAGTTTGATTTTTTCACAGCTTCAAGGAACTGTAGACTTGAGTATATGGTTTTAATTTCAGCTCGATACCTCCACGCGTCGCGTCCCCGAAATAAAGGGTCTTGACCAGACGGTTGGATGGACGGACAACAAAGTGATCCTATAATAAGGGGTTCCGTTTTTTCGTTTTAAGGTACGGAACACTAAAAATAGCTACGTTTTAGTTTCGAGAAGTTGTACAGATAGCACAGCAAGCTACTTCAATCAACGATTTTAAACTTTATCGCTAAAGTATTAGGGACTTATTCCCAGGCGCTCCATAATTTTATTCCCGGCGGCTCCAAATTAAAAAAGTAATATAATAAAAATAAATAAAATCTTTCCCATGAGCTCCAAAATTTTCAAGTACTTACCACGAAATTATAACTTTGATGGTAGCAATTTATGTTTTGTCGACCTTACGCAATTTGGTTTGGAGCCGCTGGGAAAATTTTGAGTATTTTATTATTTAACTAATAAAATTATGGAGCTGTTGGGAATCAATGTATGGAGAGAAATTGTTTGAAGAACAATCGATTTGGAGCTCCTGGGAATAAGCCGTATTAGGTTCAAGGTTGATTGGGAAAAATTTACAGTTTCGTGTAGCTTAATGTGAGCTGGCGTCTATGGGTGCGTTCTTCGTTGTCACCAACTTTTAAACGCTTTATTACTTTTGACAACAATTACCATGCACTGCTACGTTGGTCTTTTGGTTGCAAGTACTATATTGGTAGACATGAGCGCTTAGGTTTGATTTCTAGGTCGGGCAAAGAGTTATTGGGTTTTTCGACCACGAATTTTTAGATTTTAGGTCTAGATTTGTACTCGGTTGATTCTATTCTCACCTTTTAAATTTACTAATGTATATTGTATCCATCATCATTCTCATAACAGCTGGTGACGTTCACAGCTGGGTGTAGGCATTTTTTTTTTCGGATTGAAAATCATCAAATGACTCCTCCCGCTCTGGGCGGAGCAGGAGAGAGTGTCAGACTTTTACTGACTAAAACCCATCCATGTTCCTTCATCGCCCTTTGTGTTCCGGGGCCACGGTATCTCTTTCGAACAGTCCCGCAACCCCGGCAGGCATCGACCATTGCGGACTCCTTCCTATTGCTGACTCTCTTTGAGACACGCGTGGAACACGAACGCGCCATCGGCGTCGACACGGCCTGTCGTCATGAGACGGACGGACGGCGAGCTTGGGTGTAGGCCTTACCCAACATCTCCACGTCCACTGGTCCTGTACTTCCCTCAGATTTTCGGTAATTTTGTTCAGTTATCTTAATATCATCATTTTCCTGCCGTTATCCCAATTTTGTGGTCGGTTTTTTTTTCATACTTTTCTATTACTCGACATTTCAGTCACCTCCTGACTAGCCATACCATCGTTCACACAGTGCTTGCGTTATTCTTGCACAGACAATGAGGCATGAGGCACAACTGAGCAACGGATACAATGTATCGTTTCGTGCTAAAGAGCCAGCAAGGGTAAATAATAAATAAATATTGCTGGACATTACACACTGTGCCATCTAGTGCCACACTAAGCAACGAGGCTTGTGTTGTGGACACCAGATAGTTGATATACTACATAGATACTTTTTGTTTGTAAATACATACTTATTATACATATAAACATCCATGACTCTGAAACAAATGTCCATGCTCATCACACAAACATTTGTTCCTACCGGGATTCGAACCCGGGACCCTAAGAACGTAAGGCAGACTCACTACTGCTGCGCCATTCGGGTCGTCAAAAACAATGGGTCCAAGCTCACTGATCAGGTGCAGATAACGCTAAATACCTACTTGATGCTTTTTATTTAATGTATTCCCTTTATCTTATTAGCATCATCGCTAATTTAATTATACTGAAGTTTAGCTCATTAAAAGTGACAACTGGAATTGTATAAGAATTATTTAATTATTTTGCAAAACATTGTTTTTTTTTTATAGTTTTTAGCTGAAAGACGTTCTCCGCTGGGCAAAGACCTCCACCATGCGTAGTATTGCGTAGCCACATCGAGCGGTTGAGGTGGACTACCATGGCGTCTAAAAACAGTATTGTTTTTTTTTTTTTTTCCTGGCTTCACACGGTTTGTGCATTTAGCCAATGTCATGTTAGGTTTTTTAGGGTTAAGAAACAGTATTGTTTAATCTTATTCCAGAGTTACAACGAGATGGATCCATACATGACGCCTAGATCCAGCCTCATCTAGTAGCACGGAGTTGCACTCTTCCATGCAGCTATTCTTTTCTGCCGTTCAGAACCGTCATTTGCTAGTGCGAGAAACAAAGCGTGCTGCTGAACGCTTGTTTCTCGCTCTAGGAAATGACCCAACCCTACTACGTTATGGTGATCCCCTGTACTTCTCGCATCTAGACCACTAGGCAAGGTCTTTTTTTTTGGGGCTTTTGAACCCGAGTGCGGCGAAGCCTAAACAAAAGAGAAAATCACAAATTATTTTTGGAAAAGTAAGAAAATAGCATCCTGACTTGCATCGATTTAGCTGTCATTCATTTTTAACCGACTTCAAAAAAGGCGGAGGTTATATGTTCGTGTGTATGTATTTTTTTTTTTTTTTTTTATGTATGTTACCTGATTTCTCTCCCATTTGTGGACCGATTTTCAAAATAATTTTTTCATTTGATAGAGTACACTCCTGAGGTGGTCCCATTTTAATTTGGTGAAGATCTGATGCTGACCTTCGGAGATATACAATGGAACTCTTCAAAAAGAGACGGCAAATCTGTTGTGATAGCTCCAATCGGTTGGATGTTCATTGTTTATACAATATCATGACGGAACATCACGCCTGTATGCTCTGAGGGGGTACGCAGAAGTGTACAATTTACCTGATTTCTCTCCCATTTGTGGACCGATTCTCAAAATTCTTTTTTTATTTGAAAAAGTATACTCCTGAGGTGGTCCCATTTTAATTTGGTGAAGATCTGATGCTGATCTTCGGAGATATACAATAGAACTCTTCAAAAAGGGACGGAAAATCTGTTGTGATAGCTCCAATCGGTTGGATGTTCATTGTTTATACAATATCATGACGTAACATCACGCCTGTATGCTCTGAGGGGGTACGCAGATGTGTACAATACACCCAGATTTCGACAGTTAGGTATGTTTGCGAATGGATGGAATAATATTTTATTGCTTCAGTCGTGTGTTATAATTTCATGTATGTTCACCGATTTCTCCTCCATTTGTGGAGCGATTCTCAAAATTATTTTTTTAATTGTAAGAGTATACTTTTGAGATGGTCGCACTTAAATTTGGTGAAGATCTGATGCTGATCTTCGGAGATATATACGTACAATGGAACTCTTCAAAACTAGACGGTAAAATGCATATAATATATTTGTAGAGGATATTACTTACAACTAAAAATGGAGAAATAAAAAAACTTTTTAACAAAAAAAAAACCGACTTCAAAAAACACAAAACACAAAAAAGTGAAAAATAACTTTAGCTTCAGAAGTCGGTGACAAAAAAAAAACTAAATGAATCAAACAAAAGTCACCGACTTCTGAAGCTAAAGTTATTTTTCACTTTTTTGTGTTTTGTGTTTTTTGAAGTCGGTTTTTTTTTTTGTTAAAAAGTTTTTTTTATTATGAGAATGTGTGAGCGAGCAAAGTTAGACAAAAATGTGTAACTGTGACCATGACTAGCATAGGTAATAACTTATAAAGAGTTAAAATAGAAAGAAAGAAAAGTATTTATTGAACTCACACAGGATAAACAGAAACAAAAAGATACAATAGAAATGACAAAATTATATAAAAAAGTAAACAAGAGAAAAATTAAAAAAAAGCAATCAAAATGGTCCTGTGCAAGGCCAAGAGGCTCCTATCTCAGCAAGGTGCTGTGACATTTAAAAAAAAAGTCACAGCGAACCAAGCGAGCAAATGACAGCATCCTGAAAGGGTTTCAATTTTCATCGAAAAGCAAGCGGAGCGAGCTCGAAAATTTGGTGCTTTCTGGACCCCGACTGGTGAAGCCTTCATCAAAGAACGAGCAAAGTGAACCCGAAAAATTGGAGATTTCTGGACCGCTATAAGTTACATTTTCATTTTATCTTTTATCATGAAGAATATTTGAGGTTGGGAGAAGGTTTTGTAATTTTTTTTTGCCCTTGTTACTCGGGGCGCTGTATTAGAACCCACTGGCTTACACGCGTCGATGGGAAGAGACCAGATGGTATGACCATAATGCCATGGAAGTTGGATAGGCCTTGGTGTGGGACGCAACTTGCGCCGACACCCTTGCGCCATCCCATCTTCTTAGCACAGTGTGCTGCACTGGGGCGGCTGCTGAAAACTTCAAACAGCGCAATCACAATAATTTTATAGGTAATTATGTGTTTGAGCCGTTTAGGGTTGAATCTCTAGGGCCGAGTGCCCACCTAGTTTTTCGGGAAATCACCAAATGGTTGGTCGACTCTTCACATGAACAGAGGGTCTAAAAAATAGGCCCGCCCGGCCCGGTGGGCCTATTTTTTGTCCAAAGAATAAGAATTTCCATCCAACGTGGCAGTGCTGCCAGCCTTCTGAGTACTTTTCCTGTTGACAGCGATGTGGACGAATTTTTCGACGCTCTGTAACCCCTTTTGATACTTGTTAATATTTTTATTTCCATTATAGAGTGTATAAATAATGTAAATATTTTCATAATTTTAGGAATTTAGCCACACCTATTATTTATTTCGCGGAGCAGTGGTGGCCCAGTGGTGGCGGCCCCGACTTACGAACAGTAAGTCGTGGGTTCGAACCCAGACAGGCGCATTACTTTGTGTAATTTATTTCATCACCACTGCTCTTAAAACGGTGAGGGAAAACATCGTGAGGAAACATGTCCTAGAACCAAAAAATTCGAAGACATGTGACATCTACCAATCCGCACTGGGCCCGCGTGGTGGATTATAGCCCATTCCCTCTCTTTTATAGAGGAGGCCTGTCCCAGCAGTGGGAACATTAATAGGCTGATGATGATGATGATTTATTTTAAATTAATGTACAAGAGTGGTACATAGGCGGACTTAATGCCGCAGGCATTCTCTACCAGTCAACTTTTTGGTCATAGGGTAGCCTTGTGATAGAGTACAAAAAAAAACATAAGAAAAATACCATTTTGTTAACATACATTGATATACATAAATAGGTACATACTAATACATTTATACAGATAATATTATGATTATGATTTTATTTTATCTATGGTAGTATAGTCATTGTACTTGTTGCAAATAATTTAACTAAAATGCTATAGGATAATAGGCTAGTTTCCACCATCAATAAATTGCAAATCTGTTTAGTCCGTCAGTTAGAGTATTGGAAAATAATGGACATGTATTTTTTTGTTTTTGTAAATCAATGAATATTGACAAAGATAAAACGCATCAAAACTCGAAAGTGGGGGGGCTCGTGAAGTCACAACGCACTAAAAATTATAGTACGGCGTGAGGTATTGAGATTTTAAAAGCGTCGTATCTTCGTAAATTTTGGTTTAAGTAGGTAACAAAAAATATGTGTCAAATATTTTTTGATAATCTAACTGACGGACTAATTCGTTTTTTTCAGGACACAAGCCTATTGTATTTTCGATTAAAATCGAAGTATTTACGTTACATTTACACCATACGCTCGTGCTTTCACTAAGCACTAGGCGAGACCTAAACTTATATCTATGTAAAATAGAAATGTTCAATTTACTACGTTCGTTTCAGTACTGAGAACTGGTTAGTAGATTCAAAAGTTATATTATTCACTTAATATCATGTGAAAAGTTAGTTCCACATATCCTTCAGGTAGTACGTTAATAAGTTCCTACTTATTTGTTCTTGTGTTGGTCTTGGTTGGCGCAGTGGCTGCTGAGCTGCGCATCGTAGGTTCGATCCCCGCACGAAAAAATATTTGTATGACCTAGGGGTAGTTGTTTCGGGTCTGGCGAAATGTCAGTTTAAATTTTAGTAAGCGCACCCACAATACAGGGGAAATTCCTAGTGTGGCAACGTCTTTTAAAAACAAACATTTGTTCCAGATGTAAAAGTCGGAGATATGTACATAAACCATATGCTGCCTGTTCAGGGCATGCAAATTTGTTTCAAATTACTTCTCAGTGTTGTGCAACCAGAGTTTTCCAAACTTATTATTGTACAATCAACCGCACATTAGTAGAAACTTACACTACCTATTAAATTCGTCCTTACTGCTCCAACCTATAGGCGCTTTCAAAGTCAAATCGTTACCACTGATGTTTTTGGCAGTGAATTAAACTTGGTCCTTGAGCTAGGTGACCCTTTAATAACGATCTATAATACTATAATAACGATTAAAGTAACGATCTGGAAATCAGAAAATAATGCCAAATAGTGTAGCATTACGCTACATATATCCTGATTTTATTTTAAAAATAGTAATTAAACCTTTCTTAATTTTTTTTTTAACCTCCCGTAGAGTTTTTTCAAAAAGAGAGATGAAAAATTGTGACACCCTATGCCAATTGTTATTTTTCATTCGCTTGAGAGGTTTTCAACCTGCAGACTGATGTTTAGGAACTTATCTTAAATTTCATTAAATATATATATAAATATAAATATTATATAATATAATATTTATTGATATAATGGTGCCGATTCCCTTGTTTACAAACTAAACCAAATTTAAGTTCAGTGCATCTTTTTCTTTCTATTTCATTAAGAAAAGGACAGAAAATAAATTTTAGTTATGTTCTGTCAAATTAATCAGCGCCATACAAGTTTTAGACGCGATTAAAAAGTTGACTACTAAAATTACATCAAATTACGTCTGGTGCTGACTAATTTGACAGGATTAAACTAATATTTATCTTCTGTCCTTTTCATAATGAAATATAAAGAAAAAGATGCATTTAACTTAAATTTAGTTTAGTTAGTGAACGAGGGAATCGACACCAGTGTCCGTATGTCTGTACTATGTTAAAGTGGTTTATTGTTATTCTTCAAACTATGTAGCCTGGTTACACCAAACAATTGGTTGCGGAAATTCCAATTCCTTTAAAATGATATGGATTAGACGTTCTGAACAGTGGGTCTAAAATGGCCGCTATAGCAGATCCTACGCAGAATCTTAGCATGAATCACGTTAAAAAATTTAAATTCTTAAAATGGACTTTATATCAATAACAATAAAGTCGATTTTAACAATTTAAAATTTTTAACGTAATTCACAAAACGATTCTGCTAAAGCGGCTATTTTAGACCCCCAGTACCTGGTACGAATTTGTGTTCGTTTCTTTTCCTATATACTTTTGGTTGTTGATTTTTTCTCTAACTGGGTTTCGTTCCTTTCACTTTATCTATCGCTTCTCATCTTGTTATTATTACCTATTCCTTATTATTGTTATTATTTTATTCCATTCAATGTGACTTAAATTTATGACCTTAGGCTTATGTGTATTATTGTATAGTGTTTATTACTGTTAACTGGACATCATAACATAGTTTAAAATGAAATGTAATCTATTGTGTTTTTGAAAAGTTTTGACTCAATTTATTTATTATATTAGTGACTGTAATGTTCATAAACTCAACAGCAAACCAGCATTGTGCTTTGCAGTGCCCTGACAGGGTTCATGGATAAAAACCGACAATAATATTGTAAAATGACCTAATGACCTAGAGGGCTAAATTGCCCTCTAGGTGTATAACGACTCCGAGACGATTCCAGAATATCCATGAACTATGAATCTAGTTTTTATCGTTGAAATCTAACTAACTGCCTGCTACCACATCAACTTCAGGTTCTATAATAATGCTCTGGAGTCGGACTTAGAGAATTTACAACCAAATCGTCATAGACGAGGTTTGCTGCACGTTTATTTTTTTCTATTCAACTTGGCTGTTGGATTTAAGAGAATAATCGCATCCGAAGAGTTACCGAAGTCTTATCAATACGTGGCTCAGTATTATTTTAAACTGAAATGATATCGTTGAAATGAGCCAGCACGTCTTGTAATTCCTAATCATATTGTTATTTTCTAAAATTTTCAATAAGATTCAATTTTATACTCAGAAGATTGTATACAAAATTGCAACATCAAAACTATGTTATTGTGATTTTTTTTTCCCTTGACCGAAGCTATAATACTGAAATAGCCCTCAGCGAATACCTCTATTTTTATCCTTTAGTCTATAATTAGCTTATTTAATAGTATGTATAGTTTTTTATTTTTTCTAAATAGGTATTGTTAAAATCATATATTTTTCGCTTCAATACTAATAAACTTCATTTACTTTGTGGTGTTAACAAGATTTTTATTTATTAACCCTACAATTAAGGCAAACTGTATTATTGGTAGTTTATTTTTAGTTTTTGTTCTTGAATATTAAATAAGTGATTAAATAACCTCTGTACAGCAGTAGAATACCCATCAGGAACACATTATTTAATTATTGAGCAGAAATATATAGTGGGAAATAGCCCTTCCTTAATTCCCTTAGCCTTGTTAATAGTTTTTAGTAATTACTCATATTTTTGACAATGTTTTATTCTTTACATTTTGAACATGAACAAAGAACAAAGAAAGCAGTTTTTGACAAAGAAAAGTTCGTAACCACTATTTAAGTCAGAATAAATAGCTCTCAAATCGTAGTCTAGTCATAATAATTATTATTAGTTTTCTCGCTATTTTCATTTAATTTTTGGTATTTGATAGAATATCTATTAGTTTATTTTATGTGTGTATGTGTATTAGTATCAATATAAGTATATATACATTCTCCTTAACAAGAAGTTAGTTTTTTAGACATTATTTTGTACCCTATCACTATATTTTCCTATTTAACCCAAAGGTTGACTGGTAGAGAATGCCTTGTGGCATTAAGTCCGCCTATGTACCACTCTTGTACATGAAGTTTAAATAATATATAACATGCTCAAGAATCGAAGTGGAATTACCTATTTATATATTATGTAAGTAATCCAAAAAAGTTAATTAGTTGGGAGATATTTATGACTTCGTGACTAACTTTATTTAAATTGCGGTACTTTCTATCAAATAAATTTAAATTAACTAATGTAAAAAAAAGTATGAAAAACTATTTTAAAATCTCCAACATTCCACTAATTACATCGTGTAGTGGTATATCATTTCACATTAGTTTTTGTTAAAATAATAATGAAACCAATATCATATCAATAAATAATATTTAAAGAACACATATAATAATAAAATTATATAAAAATATGTTGATAAAACTAAATCATTTTATTACTGTCTAGAGCTGCCACACGGTTGGGCCGTTGAAGTCTTTTGTATGAGCGATCGAGCCGCTACGACGCGCTACAACCTTTTCACATTATTTTAATTTAATCAAAATAAAATTATGTTTAATTGATTAATGAAATATTTATTATCCATCTATGTTCATCTTCGTAGTTTAGAAGAAATAATTTAAATTAATATTAATGTGATATCCGATTCAATCCGATTTCAAGGAAGTAATTTCAATTTGTAAAAAAGGAGAAGAATCTATTTTATGTTTTTGTTTATAATAGTACTTATAAGTAATTGCCTACTTACTAGTCAATTCCTATGTGAAGATTTCATTAGTAATAACTATTTAATTTTGATAAAACAAGACAAAATCCCTATTTTACATACCTATGTAGTTTTAGAATTAGTTAAATTGGTAATATACTTACGAGTACCTTAGTAGCGTATGTTATCTAACTCTTACATATTTTATACTTAGACCTCTGCTAGTCCCGCTTTCCGTTGTGTGGCACTGAAGTTCAGCTACACAGCGCAGCTCAGTTCCGCTCCGCTTCGTTCGTATGATAATGATGGGATCACTTCAGTTGATTTTTTCTTAATTAGAGTCAACTGAAGTCAATTAAGTGCTACTGTTTGCTTTGTTTATCTATTTTTAGCCTCAATTGAAGTATTATTTACCTAACTACAATTCTTTATCAATAACCTTCTAGATTTTTTTTCATGTTGTTGAAGTTCAGTTTTGTGTCTCGAAGGTGATATAAAATAAGAGGACTGATACTCGACAATGTATATGTACAGACGGCTGCATTAATTCGTTACCCCTTTTATTGAGTGTCTTAAATGCGTGACGGTTACCTAATTAATGCAGCTGTCTGTACATTACAAACGTCCTAGGATAATTTTTAGAATCTAATCTTTGCAAAAATATAAGGATTTTTGAATGAGATTGAATTATTCGAAACTAAGAAAGATCTTACTAGTTATTATCTATCTCGTGGCTAAATAATAACAGCCGCTGGGGTCGACCTTCAGGTTAAACCGCGTCTGGGTTGGTCCGTAGATGGGTGACCACCCATTACACATCGAGTTTCTTCCATGCCTCGGAAAGCACGTTAAGCTGTTGGTCCCGGCTGTCATTTGTGATCTATGACAAGTCGTTACAGGTAGTCAGTTGCCCAAAAAGTCTGACAACCAGTCTTACCAAGGGGTATCATATTACCCAGTACTAACTGGGTTGTGGAGGTCAGATAGGCAGTCGCTCCATGTAAAATACTGGTATTCAGCTGCATCTGGTTAGACTGGAGGCCGACCCCTAGGTAGTTATTATCAGAACTTTCATAAAGATACGATTTTCCCAATGATCTAGTATAATAATAATAATAAGTAAATATTTCAGTAATTGTCAGTTTGGTGTGAAGACAAAATATAGAAAAGTTGAATTTTATCATATTCTCTTCAATTTGAGGCTACGATCAAAGCATGTTTACTTCGTTATTGGAGTTTCGGGTCAGGGGTTAGGAAACTGGCAATTTTTATGCATCGCAATTATTTTAAAATATGCGATGCTAGAAAATTTAGTGTTTGTGTGTGTTAACAATTACTAATATTATTGTCACACACAAAATGGGCCATATTAATCTACATAATTGGGTGTCGATGGACTCAAATTACATCTTACCACTGCTGTGACTGTTTTTCAAACCAAAATTTAACCTTGAAAGACGAGTAAATATTTTCAGTAAGCTTGACCCAGTTTTGTGATTTCAATTATTCACATGTTATCAGGGCCTTGTTTAGCTCAGTGACTTGATAACATGACAACAATGAGTTGGTTCAAACAAACTATTTCAGTTTCATGTTTACAAAAAAGGCAAGAAATAAAACAATTGCTCAGCATAAAAATCGCACATGGCAGGGGGAACAGGGAAATGAAACAAGAATATTTTTCACATTAAATTTATATTAACTCACAGATCTGAAACGAATACTACTGCTACAGCGACTTCGGATACATTTGCAAACTTTACCCGTACAACAGTAGACGTTACCTATGTTCCAGTCCAATATTCTGGGAAATGACAAATACATAAAAAAATCGCTTTGCTGGTTACCTACAAAAAGTTCGCATCGGATAGTTGTGTGGCTTGCTCACGTTTGAGAATCTCTTTTAATCTAGAAATACGTAAAATGAGATCTGACGTCGAAGATGTTAGTCGAATGTGAGTTCGGTAAAGTATCGTCAAGCGTGAGTGAGCCAACGCAGAGCACAGAGCCTTCGCCGTAGCGGGGTGACAGATCTGTCGCCTTACACTAGATATATCTATAATCAAGACTTATCTCTATACTTAGACGACACTCGAGTGGAAGCTCCTGAAGAAAACTTCAAATCATGAAAGATGTTGATTAGTTAGAAACACTGCTTGTGGCCAGTGGTCGCTTCCACCTGAACGTCGCCTACTGATGTTAAATTTTGTCGCTACGCTAACAAATGTCAATAATAAAAATGAAATGCATGCAATGTCTGTCACCAGACATACAGACACGACTGGACAAGGGAACAAGATATAAAGAAAACAACATCTTATCGTATTTAACTCTTCCGACTTTACTCAACTCAATGTAACAGAAAACCTCTGGTAACTGATTATTAAATTAATACATTATACACAAATATTCATCACAAAAATCTTAGAATTTATCGTCCTTAATACTAATGTTATAAACTTGAAATCGCTACGTTAAACTTATTTAAAAATAAGTCTATCGATGAGTACGATAATAGAATATGATAAATAACAAATTTATCGTTATTATATATGTACATAAGTTAATATCTAATCGATACTACTAGTGTGTGCTTTAAACAGTATGAGGGGAGACATACATGCCTTCTAATATATATATTGGTAAAGGGGCTGAAGCGCGGGTGTCGCGCCGGTGAAGCTGTATAACGAATCACTCTCTAAACGTAACATGGAAGGCAAGATGAGGTATATAGTTGTCCGACCCGATAGCCGCGCGCCAACCCTCGCAACACTCTAACCCTATTACTCGTTACATGAGGTAGTTAAGTTTCGTATATTGTTTCACACATTATTATTGCTATAAGAAAAAAACTGTTATACAATATTCTCAACAATATAACACTATTATGTATTACTTTTCACAAACAGCTCATATAATTTTCCAGAAATATTGTATATATTGATATTGCGCGATACGTGAAGCTTGAAGTCGTTTCATGTTGTATATTGGCAAGTATTTAAACGAATTCAGGCGTCATTTGATAGTTGTGGTACTGACGACCGCACAAGTCTTACATTTCAATAAAAGTTAATTTATTCTTACGAGGTAGGCCATATCGGTCCGAGCTCACAGATATATTGGTCACTGCGATGCGCTAAACAATACCGCTTTACTGTACAATACAATACATATGTTCTCGGATTGTAATCAATTATATAATGTATAATTATGCGCTGATGAGGTAGATCAACGTTGTTAGTGTAATTCTATATTGTGTATAAAAATATTTCTGCAATATAATTAACATTCAAATACAAACATTATCAAAAATTAAATCGAAATAATGTTCATATTGCACATTTTTATTCCGTGATAAACGAATTATGTTGGTATTAGATTTGAGTAGATATTTAACGACCGATGATTATGGATGTGCCGGCGCGCTGGCGTGTCAACGTGTCGCCGACATGCGTCACGACGACCTCTTGTGCGCGGGGTGAGCAGAGAGCAGACACATGCATGTGAGAGGCGCGCGCGCCGGGGGTTCAACTTAACAAACTTGCGCCGACATTGACGCGCTCGGCGAGTATATTGACACCCACCGCACGCGCACTCAGGCCTTGATATGTCCTTCGATGTGATTTTACCGTTTTTCACAATTCTATTTACAAATATTTATGATTCCCTTATAACTTGTTCGGTACATAAATCAATAAATCGTGACCATGTTATTTTAATACTATACAAAAAACATTTACATTATTACGTTAAATTATTGCTAGAGAATTTCATTATCATTAGGCTAAAAATTATTAAAAATTAAATCGTTTCGCAACAGACGGTTGGCGGCTGTTGGCGGAATCAATTTGGCAACGTTCAGGAAGACTACTTTCCTACCACTAACGAAACAGGAATGTATCACTAAATTCGTTCAAATAACGTATTGGTAACTTAATTGGACATAAATTAGAATCATTTTAGGATAATACAGAATTTCAAAAAAGAAGTCAACTAGCTTACAATATTAAAACAAATGTTAACAGACAAAATAATAATAGGAAGCACCGGGAAAATATCAATACGTGTAATAATATAATCAATAGAAGAGTTTACACCTAGAACAAAAACGCTAAATAGCTACGAAGCGGCGGCGCCGGGCCGCGTCCGCCCCCAGCGCAGGCGCAGGCGGCGCGCGACCCCGCCGCGCAATGCGGCGCGCGCCCGCCGCCCGCGCCCCCGCCGCTTACACTACTCGACCTATCATCATTACAAAGTTTGCCATTAAACCTATATTTTGGCAATTCATCTAAACCGTTTGAAATTTCAATTTGTACCCATCGTATAATTAAAGCATAACACTTATCTCCGGCGTACGATCTGTATTTATCCTGTTCCTACTTAAAACAAATGTCTGGCAATCGTGTCCCAATATTTACAAAAAATACTCTAAATAGTTTCAAAATACACATACCTATCGTTCGTAAACTTCAACAATCATAAGAAAACATAGAATTTTAACTAAAGTTAAAAAAAAACTTCTTATAGTTTATAATATTTTACAATAAAATAAGATATGTGATGTACGTCGCGTCTGATATAATCCCAAATAAAACGACGTTCTTTACTTTATCTAATTATTTCTACGTTTCTTTCCGTATTCAATATGTAAAAATGATATGGTTCGATCTAAATGATATCGTAGAATTACTCTAACGTCATGTAATTATATGTTTAGCGCCCAGACACCCAGGCATGTAAAGTCACCTTGTGCTGGCCGGACGCAAGGTTAGCTTGAATGAACAACAAAAACGAGCTGCGAAGTGAACGCGTGCGCCGGAGTCGCGCCGCGGCGACCGTACCACGATATAGCGCGCTCTAAATAAATATATATCGCGGCGGAAATCGGGTTTGGATCACTACAGAGTCTAAGTAAGAGAAATGATATGACGAGCTATCTGCAAGTACGACATGATATGTGTGCTGCACGCATGCTGCACGCACGCTGCACGCACGCGGCACGCACGGACCGAGCGCTCAGTTGTAGGTGAGGCCGAAGGCGCGCGAGCTCGACGTGGGCGACGCCGACGTCGACGACACGGACGACGTCGACGTCGGTGATGACGACGAGCGAATCTTCTTTTTGTGAGTGCCGAAGTGCTTCACCATGTGGTCTTTCCGAATGAAACCCTTGCCGCAGTGGTCGCAGGTGAAGGGCTTGCAGTCGGAGTGCAGGCACATGTGCCGGCGCAGGTCAGACTTGTGGTTGAACGACTTCGGACACTCGTTACATTTGAACGGCTTGTTGTCGGAGTGCTTGACGCAGTGCCATTCGTAAGAAGCGTCGTCTGAGAAACGCTTGCCGCACCGTATACACTTGAATGGCTTAGCACCTGAGTGGAAGGTCTTGTTGTGCTGCGTAAGATAACAGCCTTTGTTAAACAACTTATCACACTCATAGCACTTGTGCACGGTGGTGGCGGCAGACTTCTTCATCTGGTTTCTCTCGGCGAGCGGCGTGCTCGGCACGGTGGATGACACCGCGGGCGAGCCGCGGCTCTCGTTCTCTGCCTTCGCGCTCTCTGGACTAGCTGGGGACTTCATTTGAGACCCGTAGTTTTCCTTATTCGCATAGTCCATGATATCTTCTATCTTTAATATCTGAAGTTCACCCGAATCTGTTTGTAACATATCAACTTCGCGCTTTATAGTTTTTCCTTCGACGGCGTAACCGTACGGATAACCTTTCGTATGTTCCGGATCGTAATCGATCATGTTCACATCCTTTACTTTTCCCGGTGAAAAGTTATAATCATACTCTATACTTTGTATTTCGGGATTGCCGTACTGTAACGTTGAGTGGACCGGGTCTACGATAATGTAACCGGCGGTCGACTCGTCAGACACAACTTGACCCCCCACGTTAGGCTGCGTGATATAGTTAGAAACATAAACGCTAAAGCTCTGCGTCTGGAGCTGCGAGAAGCTCGGCAGGCGGCCGCCGCCGGCTCGCTCGCTTGACGTTTCTTGTTCCATAACTTCGACTTCTTCAGGTGCTGACTCACCAAAAGTAGCCGGATTGGCTATAGGCAGATTGTTGATAGCCATATCCATAACGTGGGGGGCCATCCCGTTTGGGTAACTCGGTGCTATAGTCTGCTGAAAATTCTGACCCAAATATAAAGGGGTGTGCGTGGGGTCCGGAACCGAAGGCCCCAAAGGATCCGTAGACCTCGGGCTGTACGGGTTGACACCCAAATGACTGAACGGCGGCAGGGTGTGCGCCGTAAGCGCCGGCGTAGTCTGAGTTAGAACTGGAGTTGAAATATTGCTGGTTGACACTGATAGCAGGCCCCTCATATGGTGATTTTGAGAAACAGAGGGACCTGCTTCCCCGTTTGGGGGATTCCCTGCCGTTGAAATTGCTACACCTTTAGATGACTGATGATTACTATCGTTCGGGTTCCCTATGCCCGGCGGTTGACTACCTATATTGAGCGGATGCGACCCGACCTGGTGCTGTAAAGGGTGATTAGCTAAAGGATTATTACTGAAATTATTATCTAAGTTACCCTGTTGAAGATGCGAGTACGGTGACTTGGACTGCATGGCGGCGACCCGGTGCGACCGGTCGAAGCTCTGCGACGCGTAGGGCGACTGCAGCGCTGCGTCGTCGACGCTGCGCCCGTCGTCGGACGGCACGGGGCTCTGCGTGTTGGAGTCGGCGGCCTGCTGCTGCGCGCGCGACATCTCGCGGCTCGGGTGATGGTGGTTGGAGATGGGCATCGTGGCTGGGTCAGGCTGACCCGACGACCTCACCGCATTCTTGTGCAACGTCGTGTTGTAATGCCTCTTTAGATGACCGGAACTAGTGAACCATTTATTGCAGGCGGTGCAGTTGTACGTTTTCGGCCTTCGCGCTTCATTTGATTTCCAATTAGCTCCTTTACCCCCAATGCTCGGAAGGGTTGAAGATGTAGGATTCGCAGGTTGCGTGCTCGTTATTTGCGGTGCCGCCGGCGAATCGTATGGCCGGTACGGTGGTTTCATATCTGGATTGGAAGATGCTACCGGCCCCGAGTAATCGGTTAGAGGAGGCATTTGGACGCCTGGGTATATTTTTTGTTCTACATGCATGAAAGGTTTTTGATCATGATGTACGCCAAGAAACTTGTCTTGTGTGTACGCAAACTTTTGTTCGGGGTGGAACATTTTTGCTTCAGATTGATAGCCCTTTTGTTCGGCAAACATCTTTTGTTCTTTGAATAGCGATACATCTCCATTAAGCTGCGGATTACTGTATAACTTCTGAGCCTCCCAGGGCATCATGGGTACCGTCCGCGTGTTAACTTCTCGACCTTGAGGCGGCGTGTCTTCGAAAGTCGCAGTCGGCTGGTCACCCTCATTTCCTTGGTAAACAACTTTTTGTGAGTCTAGGTCTAAGATATCTGACGATTCTTCATGTTCTTCTTTTATCTTTGTGTTTTCATTTTGATAGCCCGTGTTGTTGTATTGCTTTCCTTGATACTGTTGGAATGGTATGGACGCCGACGTAGGAGCAGTACTGGCCCCCGCGTGAGCAGAGTTGCAGTGCTCGTTGAGTTGGACAGCGGAGTCGCACACGTACCCACACTTGTCGCACTGGTTGGGCGAGGGTGAGGGAGTTGGCTGATTGAGTGGCTGACCGTACAGCGGGCTCGATGAAGATACCTGCGAGACTCGCTCTTGCATGTTGTACGGGTGGAACCGGTTTGATTTGTGATACTCTTGGTTATACTGGGACTGTTCCCAGTTGATCTGTTCAGAATGCTGATTTTGTGAGAAGCCAGAATGAGAGTAGTTGTTACCGAACTGTGCTCCAGGCGAGAAGTTGGTCTGGTCGGGGTTCTGGTAGGGCGAGGGCGCGCTGTGGTAGCTCTGCGGGGTGGCGGGATGCGGGAACTGCGCCGACGTCTCCGGCGTGGCCCGCTGCTGGAACTCGGGGCTGGGCTTGGTGATCATGTTGTCGCTCGAGTCGGCCGGCGCCGACACCGTGGTCTCGATCTTCACTTTTGCACCGTTATTGTTATCAGAATCATTCTGTGAGTTTTGCGTACCCCACTTCACGTATAAGTTCTCTTTATGGTATTGCAAATGCACCTCTAATGAAGCGACAGTGTCCAAGTAGAGATCGCAAATCTTACAATGATAGTCCCTCGACGATAAAGTCGACGAAACGGCGTTGCTGTTAGCCATTTAAATCATCAATCCAAAGGAGAGCACCGTCTCCTCCAACGAAAAAAAAATAATAAAAAAACGGCACTTCTCGTGTCGACGTACATGTAGTCCTACTGGATCAGGCGCTACAGGTTAGAGTCATGGTCGCGGTCGGCGCTCGGCTCGCGGCTCCGCTCAAACAGCGGCAATGTTTCCGAAGAAAGTTTTTGGCGGCATTTCTGTGCGCGGGTGAGCGGCGCGACCACGTGCGCGTTTGTAAACACTGAGCGGCGGGCGGCGCGCTGCGCTCCTCCGGCCATCAACAACACTGCTGCACCGGCGCCGGCACTTCGTCACTCGACCAAAAGTTTCATCGTCGCGAAGCGATAACTTATTGTCACTCGGAAAAGTCTAGTAATAATTAACAATGTCTATATTAAACTAAAATCACAGAAGAAGTAGTGGAATAACAACTTGGCACTTGTTTGTAAACCCGGTGGCGCGCTGCGTTATAGTTTGTAGTGTGCTAGGTGCGACGAAGGCGTCGCGGGTCACCCGGGTACGGACGCTGCGAACGTTTACTAGCAACTGACAGCCTTCCCGAAGTCGCCTTCGGGGGCATGACTTCAATAACAATTCGCAACGTCGTCCCCCACCGTAGCGTGTGTGCGAGAGAGACCGTCGCACGGTGATGAAGTTATCGCTCCTTCGTCCTTTTGTGTGTCCTTAGTGCGAGCGAGAGAGCGGCCGGGGGTGACCGAGGCACGCGGGGGACGGGGCTGGTCCTACTCTTTCTCAAAATTGAAATGCCCGGTCGAAATGTCCGGTGAAGCTGCGTCCGAGTAGGATAGCGATAGCACCCACCCTTACAATGCGGGCGGACAGAGCCCTGCGACGAAATTCTCTAAATTTTAAATCTACTTTTATTATGTTGTACGTAAAAAAATAATAGCCTTCAAATTCCAGTGTTTTAAAACTTGGCAAAGTGCATTGTTTACAACTGATGCAAGTACTTGAGTGATGTAGGTCACCTTGGTATCGAAATAATTTCAACCTTTTATCGACCAGTTGATCAGAAAACAAAACAAATAGTTGCACATACTCGTACGTGTGTTTATTAATTTGTAATAGATGACAAGCAAATGTCATTTCCTTATTCGAAGTCAATAACCGAAAAAGAACTGCATGATTGTGATAAAAAGAAAAAAAACTTGATTGCTCGAGGTCATGTGTTGAAGTGATATTAGTAAGTATTAGTAGGTAGTTATGAGGAGTCATAATTAAAGGAAAACGTGCCAACATCGGTAGCGGTATTCATTTGTGTGAATCATAGATTATGCATAGGTATATGAAGACGTTAAAACGAGAAACTAAGACTTGTTCAATATTTCCTGTTAAGAACTTTACTAATCCTATTATTATGTGAACTTATTTGAATTTACCAGCAAATTATTTATATGCAGAAAGTAAATTCATAAGAAAAGTAACAAGCGAATCCACAGAAGAAACTAGTATTATCAGAATGGCCGAGCCGTGCGCAGGGCACTGAAAATTTTGCATCGTGGACGAGCGAAGGGCGAGGGCGGAGGTGTGGGGGCGGTGGCGGGTTCCTTAATTTTTTTCTAAACACGTCGAAAGCACTACCCCTTACGTCCAGCCATATAATATTAATATTTTTATAAAAAATTCACGGAAGTAGGTTGGTAGTGAAAGCAAGGAGTTTCGTTGCGCGGTGGTCGCGGCCGGACCGTGGCCATGCAAACTATGAGGGGAGCCGACATCGATTTTCTCGGACTGTGCCGATAGCTTCCTTCACTGACATAAAGAGGCTTCCTTGTTCCCGAACACCTCTGTGCGTAGCAGGTTCCGTTCACGTTTTGTTTCTTTTACATTTTGAATGTTGTTGCCAAGTTTTTATAGTTTTTTCTGAGAAAGTTAATAACAACAATGAAGTAAAAATATCCTCCCACGTTTCTTATTCCATAATTCATAAACTAAACCACGTGACTTAATAGATGCCGAAACATAAAATTAGCTTAAACATTCAAAACATTACAAGAAACTTTGGAATGGTACAATGTTTCGGAAAGTACGCTAACTTATTTACAAACTGGCTGATACCTTTGCGTCATAACTTAATAAGCGAGTCGAGCGAGTGAGAACAAAAATTAATCACGATGACCACAGGTCTTGTTATCAAGGTCTTATGAAACGCTAATACTAAAATCTCCATCATCTGCTAGCTGCCTAACTGCTTCTAACCTAACCGGATGCAGCTATACAAGTTTCCTGACCTCGACATCCGAGTAACTCAAAACAATACCACCAACTAAGACTAGTAGTCAGATTTTTGGGTTCTAACCACTCGAAACGACTGTCAAAGATCTACAAATGACAGCTAGGAACCACGGGTTAACACTAAAACGCTAAGACAACAATAAAAAGTTAATAAAAACAAACAGTACAAAAGTTAATAAAAATCCGAGAGGTCGACGCAGTACTAAAAACAATGCTCAACAACATTCATGTGAATCTTTGTTTTGCTGTTAAAAAGTGCTCGGGACACCTATCATATAAATATAGCTGAAAATATTCAACACAAAAAGGTCTGGAAAAGGCCGAACTAAACGTATAATGGTTACGAAACGTAGCTACTAAACGGTTAATCCCTGCGTCGCGAACTGTATCATTCATAACGTTTTATGAGGGACGGAGGCAATAAACACACAGCCTGACAAACAAAGTTGAGCTTCGACAACTTTGCGCGGCCCGAGGTCACACTGCGAGCGGGCACCTCTAATTAGGCGAGTATTTTGTTGGATTTTGTTATGATAAACAAAAAAATAAATACTTTATTAACTGAAATAAAAACAACACAAAAATATAAAACAACATACTTAAAAATAAGAATATTAATTTGTACGGAAGTTATCAATGTTTTTCTGAAAATATTATAATTATCTGAGTAGTTTCGTATAGCATGTGATAAAAATCACGTTTTGACGTCCAATTCAATGTTTTCAAATAAAATAAAATAAACATCTATCAAAAATCTGAAGTTAATTACTTATATAAGTACCTAAACACACAGCAGTCATTGACTTTTCTTTTTTTTTAATCAAAAAATGTTTATGTGTGAAGGTGAAGTGACATTTACTAAAAACAAAGAGTGTAATCTTATCCTTCTCAAAAGATTATAAATTAAAACCTATTGGCATCGTAGTCGTACAATCATGCAGTATGCTTGAGATGTTATACAGAAGCAACAAATAAAAAAAAAATTGTCTGCAGCGCCATCTCGCCGATAGTATGCCGATCAGATGCCGCCGCCCGTCCCGCTGACAACGCGACGTTGCCCAACCTCCTTGGAGCGTCTAGCCGCGGACTTATTCGGATGGTTATCACTATCAATCTTATTAGCGGTATTGTACTGAGTCATCTACTTCACGCTCGCTTTCATAATTAATTTACTAGCCCACTTCGACATTAAAAACTTCTTGTTGGATAGTCTTAAGTTTTGTGTTGGCCGTAAACACTTTTCGTTTGGAAATAAAACTTTAGAATTTTTCCTTGAAAAATAAAATGTTTTTAAACCAAACTTATCGTATAATCTTAGTAACAATAAAATCGTCTTAACTTAAAAACAAAGGAACAAAAAGAACGTTAAGCTATTCCTTAATTACCTTCACATAACTAAGCAACTCTGCTAAAACTAACACCTGGTTAAACAAAAGGTACTTATTATTACCGTAGAATTATAACACAAGTGTTGTAAAAAAGTCTTATCTGTAGGAAGAAAGTAATAAATATTTCTGTGTAAATCCGCAGAACAAAGGTGAATCGTTATCTGTTAACAAAGTTTCTAGTTCTTGGCTTTTAGCTATGTTTCGTTTTAATAGGTCGTCTTTCGACGGATTCATTTAGTTTTTATTATTTACATATTTATTGCTTCTAAGAATTTAACTTACTATGTCGTAAAAATAATCTATGAGCGGCTTTCGACTACTTCGTGATGTCTTAGGATTAAACATAAGTGGTCCTAACTACGTTCATAATATTAATTTGGTTTAAATTTATTATTTATATTAAAAAAAAAAACGGAATTAACCAGAAAATGTTTGCCATCATTTTGATGACTATTTGGTTTACTTTTAATAGTACATTTTGGTACTTGACAAGTGGGCAAATTTTGTAATTCCAGCTGAGGCGAAATCACACCCGAGCGTAAGGGGAAAGTCTTGGGAAAGTGTTTTAGAGCCGAGAACTGCAGTGTCCACGTGTATCGATACAAAAATAAAATAATAACGAAAATTGGTTTTGTCATTAATTATTAGGTGAAAAAAAAAAAAAACAAAATTAAACCATAGCTAGATAAAACTTGTTTTTTTTCCGTGCTTTGCCTTCAAAGGTTTGAAGGAGAAGCAAAGGCATGTGAAGCCGCCAAACAGCCTAATATTAAAATAGAAAAATCAAACCATTTTAACACGGATAATAATGGAGATAATAATGCGAAACGCAAATAACTTTGGAAATATTGATGTTAAATATTCTATTTATATATAAAATTTAAATGTATTTTCATAAAATATTTAATACTCCTCTTGCCTGAGATTAAAAAAAAACCGACCAAGAGCGAGTCCGACTCGCGCACCAAGGGTTCCGTACAAATTTTTAAAGTACAAACTTTACTTTGCTGTTCGATCTCTAGTAACAGCTATTACACCAACCGCAAATAATAAGTTTGTAATAGTAAAATCGCTTTTCATTTTGTTATAAAACTACATATTTACGGTTTTCAGATTTTTCCTTTTACATGTGCTGTAAGACCTTGCTTTTTGCGAAATTTCGTGATTCCAGGTCAACGGGAACTACCATAAAGGTTTTCGACCCAAAACCTATAGGGTACTTCCGGTTGACCTAGAATTGACAAGTAAAGGGAAAAGTCCGAAAAAATAAAAAAGAATTGAAAATTAAGGTAAATTTTGGTACTTACAAGTTTCCGCGAAAATCAAAATTTGCCTATAGGGAACGTGCAGGAACTATAGGTGGCAGCACTAAACGACAAAAGAGACACTATGCGGACAGTAAAGGAAACTTATGCTGTCACGCAAAATAATTATCTCTTGAAAAATATTATTTTTGATTATGTTTTAAGGTATAAAACATGGGTTTCGGTCTATCAATAGTGATCGTCAGCGTAACATGAATGTTGACCAATATGAATTTTGTATGTTTCGTTTACTTTCTCTGATGAAAATTGTGGTTCATGAAAAAGTGGTGGCTATAACAACTTTCTTATTTTCAACACATGTTTTAATGGAAGGGAATCCTTTATCAGCAAGAACAGTATCTCCAGGCTATAACAAATCAATCCACAATCATTTGTTATGCAATCACTATAACGCCCTCCGTAGCATTTAGATACAAAACTTAGGAAACCTCAAGGAGTGCAGCCAACTAAAAACTTTATTGTATATCCATGTTTATAATCTGAGTTCATGTGGAGACTGTTGGGGAATATTCGGTGTGAACTTCAGTGCAGTCTGGAACGCCCTCCGTAGCATTTAGATACAAAACTTGTGAAACCACAAGGAGTGCGGCTAAGTAAAAACTTATTTGTATACCAATGTTTATAATCCGAACACATGTGGACTCTTTGTTTAACTGTTGAGGAATATTCGGTGTGAACTTCAGTGCAGTCTAATCCACACCCATATTTTGTTATTAGCAATCATTAGAACGCCCTCCGTAGCATTTAGATACAAAACTTATGAAACCACAAGGAGTGCCGCCAACTAAAAACTTTATTGTATAACCATGTTTATAATCTGAGTACATGTGGACTCTTTGTGTAACTGTTGAGGAATATTCGATGTGAACTTCAGTGCAGTCTAATGTGTGTGTTCGCTGAAGTTTAAATTGTACTTGGCATGTTTGCTTGGACGGTTGATTTTGAAGGCCATTGAACTTTTTCAATGCAGAGTGTAACAAAAACAAATTGTTTTCAAATATGTTTCTTACTGCATTTATCCATTTTTTGCGTTTTTCACTTAAACATGGTATGAGAGTACTATTCTTTGGAAAGTAATAGAATTTTATTATTTTACGCTATTTGATTAATTTTCATTTTTGTGGATGTATTGGTACATCCAGAAATGCAACAATGGATTATGATTAGCTAGAATAATCATTTTCAATAATAAAATTAATTCTGTTTACTTGTTTTACATGTCAATGTCAAGTATTAATTTGGTACATGATTCGGATTGGTGACGCCAGTTGGCACCACCGTCGTTGTGCACGTTCCCTATATCTTTTAATAGTGTTGACTCAGGACTCTCTTGATTTTTACCCGACTGCGGCGAAGCCCAAAAGTAGGGTTATGTGTTTGCCCTGTATGTATGTTTGTATGTATGTATGTCCGTTTCTTTGTTCCCTCGTAACTCCTCAACGGATGGAGGGATTTCGATAGAATAAATGTCGTTAGATTCGTCTTGATGGCGCGAGTGTCACTGGCTACATTAAAATAAAAAAAACATTTAAAAATCGTGGATTTGGAGTGCCATATTGTGGAGTTTGATTTTTTTTTACCCTCCAATAACATCGAGTGGGGTATCAAAATGAAGGGTTTTATTAGGTGATTACAAAAATATATATACAACTTATATGTTTGAATGTAATTTGAAATGACAAATCCATATAATTATAACTGACCGACTGACTGGGTGATATATCAACGCACAGCCCAAACCGCTGGGTCTACTGATTCGTAGGTTCCTTATGTGGTCAAGGAGTGCACTGACAAAGGATTTTTCAAAATTCACTCCTTAAGGGGGTTATACGGGGCTCCAAAGTTTGTATGGGAAAACAAGATTAGTTAGACTATTATATTCGAAACTTCACAGGAGTGCTCTATTGATAAATGAGTAGAAACGGGTTTCAGGTTTTCTCAGAATTCAACCTCCAAAAGGGGGAAATGGGGTGACAAAGTCTAAAAATCAATGCACAGCCCAAACCGCTGAGTCTAGAGATTCCAAATTAGGCCCATAGGTTCCTTATGAGGTTTAGGGGTACACTAAGAAAGGTTTTTTCAAAATTCACCCCTAAGGTGTTACCCCCTAAGGGGGTAAAACGGGAGTCGAAAGTTTGTATGGGGAAACAAAATTAGTTAGACTGTTTTGTTCGAAACTCCACAGGAGTACTCCTATTGATAAATGAGTTGTTAAAATTATTTTAGATTATTTCAGAATTTGACCCCTAAAGGGGGAAATGGGGCGACAAAGTCTGAAATACCATCATCCCCTGTCGGGTGTATTACAAAAACAACGATTTTAAGATCTAATGTGGCCGACCTGAAATACCATCATCCATGGGATTGAAATGTTTAAAAATCAATATGTGTGTCGATTTCGAGATTATCAGGGGTGCTGATTACGAATATGGCATTTATTTTGAGATCCAGAAGATGGCGGATTCGTCTTCAATACAGGGTTATTGTTGATTTATTGTGATGATTGTGATAATGATGATGATTGTGATAACGATGATGATGATTGTGATAACGATGATGGTGATTGTGATTACGATGATGGTGATTGTGATAGTGATTGTGATTGTGATGGTGATTGTGATAGTGGTGGTGATGGTGATTGCGATAGTGACTGTGATAGTGATTGTGATAGTGATGGTGATAGTAATTGTGCTAGTGACATTGATAATGATGGTGATTGTGGTGTTGAATGTAACAGTGATGGTGATTGTGATAATGATGGTGATGGTGATTGTGATAGTGATTGTGATAGTGATTGTGATAGTGATGGCGATAGTGATGGTGACTGTGATGGGGAATGTGACAGTGATGGTGATTGTGATAGTGATAGTGATAGTGATTGTGATAGTGATTGTGATAGTGATGGTGATAGTGATGGTGATTGTGATAGTGATAATAATTATCATAATTATAACCTGAATCATATTTATTACCTGAATTAACATGCAGGATACTATTTATGGCTTTAGTATGATCCCATGGGACAGTTACCGAACTTCACGCGGGCGAAGCCGCGGGCAACAGCAAGTAGTATAATAAAAGTAAATTACATTCAAATATTTGGCACGCTCTGCAGCCTGTACGACTAGATGTATTTTAGCTTGAGAGGTGTCGTTAGATTCGTATTTACTGTGAAAGTGACACTGGGTATATCAAAATAATAAAGAAACAAAATGGCGAATTTTTAGCGCCAAATTCAAATGTTTGGCACGCTCGGACGGCTCGATAAAGGGCTCAGCATGAGGATTTTAAAATGGTATGATATTATCTAAGTAACTAAAAAAAGTAAAATTAAAAATTAAAAAAAATAAAAATCCCGACTGCGTAAAAATAACTAATAACTTTAAATAAAAAAACTGAAAAGAATAAAACAAGTTCAGACCCATTAAATAATGTAGACATTACATCCAATATGGGTCCCGACTGTTGCAGTCAATATGTCCGGTCTCCTGAACTTGTTTTATTCTTTTCAGTTTTTTTTATTTAAAGTTATTAGTTATTTTTACGCAGTCGGGTTTTTTTTTAATTTTATTTTTTTTATTATACACCTAATAGGGACTATAGACCTCAGTATCTGGTTTAAATTACAACTTCCCAGGTCCACCCGTTCCTGAGAAAATCGGTGGTGACAGACGGACAGACAGACGGACAAGAAAGTGATCTTATAAGGGTTCCGTTTTTTCCTTTTGAGGTATGGAACCTTAAAAACAATGACCACCGGAAACTGGAATTAAACCACTTTGGACATAGTTTAAAGTCATCCGTGAAATAAAAGACTAGTAGATAGATATATTGTAAATAATTAAAAACCACGAGTGTGAAATACACTGCATTCTGAACTTAATGGTAGTGCGATAAGAACCAGTTTTATACGAAGTTTAAATCGGTTCAATGCCTATAATGGGAAGTGATTGTTTTTTTTCTTTATATAGGCAAAGCATTATGCGTCTTTATGGCGTAAGTATATATTTTTTGAATATTTAAATTGTGTAAAAATATAACATCATAGATAAACATGATTACTTTTATAAACATTCATTATTTGTGTTCTAAATACAAATAAAACGACTTTTTATAAAGCCTTTAAACATAACGGCTTCATACCTTTGCTTCTCCTTCAATGCGGCGAAAGCAAAGCGCGGAAAAAAATGGAAATTAAAATCATAGTTTCCTAATAATTCATGAAAAAATATTTTTCGTCCTTTTGTTTTATTTCTTCAAAAGTGTATTAAAAAACCGGCCAAGTGCGAGTCAGACTCGCTCACGAAGGGTTCCGTACCATTATCTATACATATACAACATTATACAAAACGGCAAAAAAATCACGGTTGTTGTACCCCTTTTTTTCGGATGGGAAATCATCAAATGACTCCTCCCGCTCTGGGCGGAGCAGGAGTGTCAGACTTTTACTGACTAAAACCCATCCATGTTCCTTCATCGCCCTTTGTGTTCCGGGGCCACGGTATCACTTTCGAACAGTCCCGCAACGTATGGGGCCCCCTTACATATTTATTTTATTTTAATTAAACTATTTATTTTTAAAATGAATATAAAACGAAATATTCTGTGAATATTTCATGCGTCTACCTGTTGCCGTTATTAATATCGAGCAAAAAAAATCACGTTTGTTTTATGGAAGCCCCTTTAATGTTAATTTTATTGTTTTTAGTTTTATTTGTTGTTATAGCGGCAACCAAAATACATCATCTGTGTAAATTTCAACTGTCTGTCTATCACGGTTCATGAGATACAGCCTGGTGACAGATAGGCGGACAGACGGACAGTGGAGTCTTAGCAATAGAGTCCCATTTTTCCCCTTTGGGTACGGAACCCTAAAAACGTCATTTGATACACGTGGACATTTGTTATTGCAGTTCTCGGCTCAAAAACACCCTCGCCTACGGCTCAGGTATTAATTCCGCCTCGAATGCAGTAACAAAATTTCTCTACTTGTATCAAAATGTACTATTTCGTCTCGGTCATAATTATTTTCTTCACTGATAAATAAATTGAAGATGTATCTCAGTTAGAAGGTCGAAAGTCGTACAGTAGCTGATGAGATTTATGACGAACTTTCTTCCTTGACCCTTTAGGTATTGGGGTTTATTTTTCAGAACCCTTTCTTAGTGCTCACTAAAGAACACTTTGATAAAAAATCAAGCTTCTAGACCCCACAGTTTAGACAGTGAATGAATTGAATGCCGTTTTTCATTAAAACAGATAATACTTAAATATTGCCTAATTATTCTTAAATGAATTGGACCACGGAACTCTCAAAAGGTGCTGTGGACCAACTATTTTGAAAGTTGGGCAACTGCCCCTAGTAAAGACCCATGGTCCAACTAGTTGGACAGAGCAATTGGACCACTGCCCCGGACTCAAATAATAGCGCAATGTTGGATTTTCATTTCTCGGCTGAGCGCCTTGAGTTGAAATTACAACACCGTAATAATATATAAGTAAGTGTCACTAATAAAGTTAATAAGTAGACTGATCTGAAATTCTGAAGTGACAAATTCCTTAGTTTAAACAGAATAAACGATACTATGGGCATGTGTGCCTAAAATTAAAATGCACATGTCTGATATTAACGCTCGTGTCGTTTGCCGGCTAAACGTTTAGCCCGCGGCCACCAGCCACCTCAGACGACTTTGACATTAGCAGGAATTCTTAATACAAATACATAGGTACCTACCTAATAATTTTATGATCTTTAATGAGAATAGACAAATATGTCGAACTCTATTTCTTGTGTTTTTTTTTTAATGAGAAATAAATAAATCTACATGTTATGAGCATACCTACATGTAAATTAAGCTAAACAAAAAAGTGTTATTTTTTTAGAGAGCATTTCAAAGTAAACGAGGGGAAATTATTGTTAGTACTTGGAGTAGGTAAGAGCGTGAGAGTCAAAATAGCGGGTGTAACATAGCGAAGCAAATTATATCAATTATCAAAAAAAAAACACATCTCTCTGACAACCCGACATATATTTTATTAATATTATTGTATTATTTTTATTGTATTATTTATTATTTTATTTTATTCATATATATATCTATTCATTTATACACTTATTTTTAACATTTTTGCAAGTAGCCTTTCAGCAGTAGCCACTGCTGAATTTGGTATGATGTCCAAAAGTGAAACTACATAGCATCAGGATATAGTACATTTTGATACAAGTGGAGAAAGTTTGTTATTGCAATCGAGGCGGAATTATAACACCCGAGCCTTAGGCGAGGGCGTTTTTGAGCCGAGAATTGCAATAACAAATATCCACGTGTATCAAACGACGTTTTTCAATACCCTTTAAAAAAAATAAAATAACGAATAATATTTTTGTCACGAACTATGAAACTATGATTTATTTAACTATGAAACTATGTCTCGCCAGGTTGAAAGAGAGGCAATGGTATGAAGCCGTTAAACAGCCTAATATAAAAAATAGATTTATTTTATATTTTTGAATTCAGAACACAAATAAATCTTAATTTGTGTATAAAAGTAACTATTACTTTTAAATAATCATGTTTATCTATGATATTCTATTTATAGACACAATTTGAATATTCAAAAAATATTTATGCCGTAAAGACACGTAGTGCTTTGCAAAAATTAAAAAAAAAAACATTCACCTCAGACTATAGGCATTGAACCAATTTGGACTAAGTATAGGTTAGGGTTAGGGTTATCTGTGGCAATTTTCATTGCCGCACACGTGCGGGAAAGTGGCAATGAACAAAATACATGGCATGTTGTACCTAATCGTAGTGCGTTAAGGACCAGTTTTCGAGGAAGTGTATTGAAAATAGATTTCCATAATGATAATAATAAGTCACCATCCTCATCATAATCGGGTTGGTTATCATTAAGATAATAACAAATAAGGAGGGTTTGAAAATGTAGGTCATTTGCTTTTGGCATAATGAAAATAAACACCGTCTATAAGGAATAAGTTGTACGTGTAGACTAATTCGATGACATTGAAACTACAATACAACATAACGATCTTTGTGAAGCTGCACCGCTAATTATAGTGATACTTGATAGACAGGCGGTATATCCTAATCGTCTACATATCCGCGGTCACCAGACGGCTTGATAATAAAACATTATATAGTATCATTTGGCAAATCTCGCTGCACAAAGACGGCCGACTGATGAACACTTACCGACGACGAAGGCCATGCAATCACACAAAAACTAATGCAACATACGTATATACTAACAAGTACGTACATATATAAAAATTAATTATTACTCTTAGTCACTTCACCGATTTGACTTTAGCAGAGGTCACATTCGAACTGATTCTACGAACGCTCCCGTTTTTAGTTGGCGAGCGGCAGACGTGTTATTATTTAGCGATTACTAAACTTCATTTTAATGTCTGAGATGTCAGATCGTTGGGATCTGACCCTCACAAGGAGTGATAAAGTTTGCGCGCACGAAGGCCCGTTATGCTGCAGTCTGCAACACGGACCGACCCGACTTTTTGTTGGCATTCATTACCATTTAAACTCTGACCGTTTGTTTTTGTTTTGCTTCTAGGTTATTTTTGACCTAGCGGTATATTGGTATTTTTGTTGGATCTATCTGTATCGTGGTTTCCTTCTTTAGCTTGTGATGGTACGGTTTTACAAAACTACGATTATGTTCACTAACTGGAATTAACAGTTTCCTTATACATATATAAACGTTGCGTAAAGTTAAGTACTGATTTACTTCTACTTCGTCGACTTCGTTGGTATAGTGGTCCCGCGCGACTGCTGAACATGAGGTCCTGGGTTCGATTCCCGGGTCGGGCCAAGTGTTATTGAGTTTTTTCGTCGGGAATTTCTCAGTCGTCACGGAGTCTGGATCTGGCTTGCCGCTTCTATGGGACTTAATCATAACTGGGGAAATGTAGGTGTAGTATCACGTACTCTTCTGCCTAACCCTTTTATGAAAACAGGCGTGATGTAATAACTAACTTCTATTTCCATACAAACGATTAAACGTCTGTGAATAAATAATGGGTTCTAAAAACCCTTAACAAAGCCGAAAAGCACTTGTTCTCCCCGTCATTGTGATAATTTTTTGTTCTAGTCCATACTTAGGAACCGTCTAGTTACACAGGGAAAACTTGTGAAAATGTCGAAATTTGACCTTTCGACATTTTCACAAGTTTTTTTTTTTGCTTTAAACACCTCCACGAAACCCATACTATTCAATGCTTCCATCAGGCCAGTGTTTTGAGTGCGTCACATTAAGTCTAACATGAATAAAACAAGAACATTTTATAGTATTAGTAGAACGTGTTATTTCACTCCAATAAGTAGTTCCCGAGCAAATTTTTGAAAAAAACAATAATTGCGTAGAGTTATTTAGTTTGATGTACAGAATGCTTGGTTGCCGGCTTCGTGAAGGGTCCGTTTACACCCTGTATCCTACCTACTTTCATACACATTCTTTATAACTAATACTACAACAGCCCATAACGTCCACTGCTGGACATAAGCCTCTCCCATGATGGGAGGAATTTGCCGTAATCTCCACGCGTGGCAGGCGGATTGGATATCGCAGTGATGAAAGACTAACAGAAAACGCTGCTGCCCATTCTCAGGTCTACGGAGGTGCAAGGTGTTCTGCCTCAGATATTAGTCGTCTTATACGACACCCGTGAGTGTAAAGGGTTGATTCTATTCTACTCTGCCGGATACCACACGGCTTCATTATAAAGCTACCTATTATTTCGAAATGACAAACAGATACATCAATTTTATTTATTTGTATAGATTTACTCATCATCTGCCTAGCCTTTTCCCAACTATGTTGGGGTCAGCTTCCAGTCTGACCGGATGCAGCTGAATACCAGTATTTTACATGGAGCTACTGCCTATTTGACCTCCACAACCCAGTTAGTACTGGGTAATACGATACCCCTTGGTAAGACTGGTTGACAGACTTTTTGGGCCACTAACTACCTGTAACGACTGTCAAAGATCTACAAATGACAGCCGGGACCAACTGCTTAACGTGCTTTCCGAGGCACGGAGGAAACTCGGTATGTAATGGGTCACCCATCCACAGACCAGCCTGCAAGCACGGCTTAACCTAAAGATCGACCCGAGCGGCTGTTATTATTTAGCCACGAGCTCCTACTTCACCTATAGTAAATCTATACGATTTACTAATCTGTCAAAATTAGAGAACGAAAACAATTAAACAGCATTATGATAGCAAGTTCTAGGAATGTAATTAATTCTTTCGTTCGGCAATATGTGCAATCAGTTACAATCAGACTGCTATGGTTACCTTTAAAAATTATTTTAATATTAAATAAATTACCTTGGTTGCCGACATATTATTATCATGAACACTATAGAGATTCACTAAAGAACTTCTATAGAGATTTTCGCCCGTGGTCCTGGTCCCTTAATCACTGGAAGGGACCACGTGTCACGTGTCGTGTCAAGAAATATATAAGTACTTCCGAATTAAATAGTACTCAGATATTTGAAATGCAGTCATTGACATATTTATTCTATTTTATTTAATGTTTTTACATTTATGGCAGAAAGTGGGTGTATTTTTTTTAAATCATTTATTGGCGGCACGGGCACCGGACCGTAGGCCGACGATGGAGGTCAGCGGAGGCCCGGCACTTCGGGGACAAAAGTCAAAGAGTGTTCTGAAGCGAGCGCGCATAACCACTTTTACGTGAGCAGCTCAAAGCGGCGCTGCTTGTCAAGCAAAAATGCATCGATATGTCAAAGTCGGTACATTTATTTTAGTTCTGTGTTTTCCCGCCTGTACAGATAAGATGGTTGGATAGGATATCCATTGGTAGAATCAATTTTTATATTTTCAGTACCAATTTATTACAGCATTCATATACTTACATATTTTAAGACTTGCTTTGACTTCACTTTAGTATCAGTGAACAGAAACCAAAAAAAAAACAGATGAAAATATAACTTTTATTAAAAGTAACTTTTTTTATACGTTTGGCCACAACTCGCCTTATGTTAAAAGTTGAGTGTCAGTTAGGCAACTAAATAGTTTATAATAAAATACCTACAGGAAAATATACTAAATTGTGGTAGAGGGATTCATATTAAGTATAATAAAATAGGTAGGTACTAAACAGAATATTCTTTTAAAACTGTACGCGTGTATTGTTAAAAGCTTCAATTTTATTCGGAATCGTAATATCAACTTATTACTAACTCCACCAGAAACCACAAACAAACCCCGCCCGGAAAGCGGTGGTGTATCTAAATTGCGCGACGTTGTCAAATTTACATCAGTGCATCCAAAACATGCATCTAGCAACATCGCATTTACCCTCACCAGAGAAAAAACAACCCACACAGGCGAACCAGAAACAGGTGTAAAATGCAAGTTGTGCGCACACAAGCACAATGCGCACGATTCTCACGAAAGGTTTCCGAGAAATGCCACGCAGACATAGACCCTTAATGCGTTTGTGTGATACGGAAAAAAATCTAAGTCGCACCCACACAACGGCGCCAAGAAAACAATGATGCGCCCGAGCACGCTCATCGTGCGTTTGGATTTCTCTTGCAATTTTAAGGATAATACGCAGCAGAATTGCTCTTTGTTCCGTGGCCACATGTATCAGGGAATCAGTTCCTACAGTTTGGTAAAGACTTGCGGTAGGTACGAAGTATTACGTAGAGTATACCTAATATAAGCGGAATACTAGTTTTATCATTGTGACTAGTGTTGTTTTTATTTGTTACTGTGCACGTGGTCTTTAATGTTATTCCTTTTGGCTTGTGGTAGGTCCTAATCGGTTTACTTATTTAAAGTAAATTCAAAAATAACTTAATTTGGTATTATGTACTATCAAACCGGATGTTTAATACAAGACAATATTACGAAATAAAATCTCATTGCTGAACAAAGTGCTAATCAATATTGTGGATAATGTTACTTCAGGCCTAATTTAAGATCTAGCTCGACAAAACAGTCAATAAACAATAATAAATAACGGAACAAACTGCATAAATATCGTGTACCATCTAGAATGGGAAGCAAATTGAAATAATTTATTCGAAGATATTGAGGGTGTGAGAATATTTTTGACAGTAGAAGCTATATTCAATTAAAAAATCCCAAATACAAAGCTGAATCAATCTTTATCTACAACAGGGGTGATACTGGATTTAATAAAAAAACTTCGATTTCCGAAAGCGGTGCACGCATTGTACGTATAGATGATGATAGGGGTGCATAGGAATGCAGCGGGAGTGGTAAAAAACGATAAACTACAGTTAGATGCGGGGGTGGCTGAGTACGGACCGGTTTGGGAGGCCAGAGAACCAACCACCACTGTTGTTGCGTATAGATAAATAGGTTCGTTTTGAATTCGTAGATTGAGCGAAAATGTTTCATCAAATTGTACTAACTAACTAGTACCTATTGCCTAATTGGTTTATAAAACAATGTAAAATCGAATATAAAGTCTGATCGTTCATGAAGGTAATACTTTTATAACTTATTGTTATTAGTCACGTTATGTTTTGTGAGCGGTGTTTTACTTTTACCCCGTTTTTGCCGTTTGTTTGTGTTTTCAACACAAGTATCAACAAGAAAATATCTGATGTTCATAGCTTTTGTAAATACTGTAAGTCCTTCAATTGTCATTTTCATAGCTGCAAGCAAAACCCCGTAACAGCTCGTATGATGAATGTAAAGGTTAAAGGTGTTATTTGCTATTTTGCAATTGTAACGACAAACTGGCGAGGGACGAAGCAAAAAGTAATGTGTTACCGTAGGGTGACTTTATAGTGAGTTTAACTACTTATACATAAATGCATAAAGGAAAAGTCTAATGAAGTTGAACAACTTTAGTAGTCTTAGAAAACACCAGGGGAATAGTAACAATCACTTATTTTTGTAAGGATTGAAATGTTTCAACAACTATCTCAAATATTTCTAAACTTTCTATCGTGTTGTCCTTTCAATGATTAGAAAAATAGTGCATAACTATTTTGTACGTTCATTGAGTATAATATTAAATGAGCAAATGCCCAAATCTTGAAAATATTCTTTTGTTTCTAATATCTAGAAAATAATGGCTATTGTTTTCTAAGTCAAGGGTTAAAAGTTACATTCCCTACCTTGTGTACATGCTGTTTACGGCAAAATATAAAGTCTTACGTAAAGTTAAATATTAGCAATGATTTAATTTACGTTAAAGGTATGACTCGGGAAACTATTATGATCTTACAAAAACTCAAAGGAAATTAAAAATAAAATCGGCACGAAGTAAGCCAACAATTTGCAAGTGAATATTAATGAGGGAAGATAAGGTTTCGAACCGTTTTACTTTTAAATACGATATGTGTTAAATTTGAACAGATCGCCCTGTGGGTGGCTGGTCATCAATTTGGCGAGTGGAGGGGCAGGTGGGGGGCGCGCGGGACGAGGGCGAGCTCAGCCTCGTCTAACCCCTTATTTTACATTTCACACTCCGGGAAAATCGTTAGAGAAATCTGCGTAGCGTGCATGTCCGAGACATACGCACACTGAGGCGCGCCGGGCGGCGTGAGTCCGAGCCACCCTCCCCCGCCCCCCCTGCCGCTATATCGACGAAACTTCAAGAAATCCTCTTATACGCACATGTGTACCTAGTCACATATGTAAATCAAAATTACACATTCAATTTCTTTTGATCCAATTGATCGGACGGCAAACATCTATGTAGGTACTAACTGTAGCTAGTAGCCTGTCTACGATTGAAGTTTCGCGCTTTACTAAGTAGGTACCCACTACTTACTCATCTGGATCTATTAGCGTTGTAAGTACAGCTTTAAAGTTCCTGATCAACTTGATATTCAAATATCTACCTCCATAGTTGCAAACACGAGCACGTATAGAAAATCAAATAATATATTATAGTAGATGTATTTTAATTAGAAAGCGGCTCGGGAGATGCTGCGGGGTGCGGGCCGCGGGGAGGCATCGGGAGGCACAGAACAAGCGGCGAGGCGATCTATTGAAAGATGTCGCCGTGGGGCGGCGAGCCGAGTGGTCACATACATTATTACCGAACAATGTCACTATGCAAATGTATGTGGGAAGGCTTTGTGTGAACGCACTTACGCATACGGGGGAGGCGCCTCCACATAATCCGAGGCTCACCCCGCCGGCCTGCGCCCGCCGGCTCTCGCCAAAGATGGTTGTACGCATGTGAGTGTACACACGCGGCACTTTCTCTTGAAGCTCGCCACTGGCTTTTAAAGAGGGTGGCCGGGGGAGGCCGGGGGAACGTTCCGAGCGGGTGACCACGGGGAGGCTGCGAGTCGGTGCCGGTCAGCGCCACCTAGCGGCGCGCAGCGGCACGCAGCACTGCACGCACCTATGCAACAGGTCCAGACAACTGGTCTAGACGCTGATAACGCGGGATCCGCCAGCCGACCGGCTACATCAAACCCATCCTAATAACTCATCGTGACCCCGGGCTCAATAAGCCGCGAGATACTGCACATAGTGCAAGATGTGCAGAGGAGTGCAGTGTGGGCTGTAAGCACGGCACCGGCACAGGGTGCTCTGGTTGGCCGCGAGGCGCGAGGCACGAGGCGCGAGGCGGGGGTGGCTTCGTTTAATTGAGTGTACTCAGCGCCCTCGCCAAATGATACTCCTCTGTTCCCGAAATACCTGTAAGCCTGTAATAGATGTTAATTAGAGCGCCGCTCCCCCCCCCCCCTCCGCGCACGCTGCAAAGAAAAAATAATAATTTGAACAGGTCGTAATTAGAGATGTTTACATAACTGTAAAACAAATATTTTCTTAATTTTTAATATTTTTTCCTCTTCGGGTCCTTTAGGGTCGGGTTTAAGCATATTTATTTTTCCTCGGGACTTTCTCGAGGCTAAAGAGAAAAATCTGAAATTACATCTGAAAAACGTTCTCTGCAAAGGGTGCGTAAGGTACTGCCGATAGGTGGGTAGTGTGGGTAGCGTGGTGCGGTGCGTGCAGTGCGTGCGTGCGTGGAGCGTCACGTGCATGCGTGTGCAGCATGCGGTGGCCGGGCCGCGCACACGCTATCGCACGTCACAAACGGAGCCGGGCAGAGCGGGGGCGGCCACGGCTCGTTTGAATCGAACGCACGTCCGGGCGCCGCCACCCTCGGGGTGTGTAGTGGACTTTTCGCTCGGCTTGATATATATTTTCCATTCCTCCCGATGTCGGGTACTGCGGCTGTAGGTTCCGGCCGTGGCTCGTGGCTGCTGGCTCGAGGCTCGAGCGGTGCGTCGCTCGCATTTACATGCGCTGCCCCCCTTGGCCGCTCTCAGATCACTGCTTGCTCGCATATCAACATCTCGATCGAACTTAATTAAATTTTCCATCACTTCTCATTAGACTTAGGGCTTTGTTTATGATCCTTGTGCGATGATTGGATGGAGAGGGGCTTTGGTTTCGTGATGAGCCTTACGCTAAGCTGCTGTGGGTTGTGTTTTTAGTTCATAACATGAGCTCATGCACGCTTCCTCGAAGAAAATTAGTAAAAAAAAAACGATTTTCGAAACAGAAACATCTAGTACGTCAAAAACTCGACAGCTGTTTTCATCAAACCCTAGTATATAGTTGGACCGATTCCTTTTATCGCAAAGTGTGACAATTTACAACCATTTTATTTAATAGGCATAAAGTAAGGCACTCCACGGAATACTATCAAAACTAATACATAAATAGTCCCCTAAACGTTTAAAAATAAAATCAACATTTCAATCTTTGCACTAAATTACAAATTAAATATTTCCTTAAAATAATCCTATGGGCATTCAGAAACACAAATCTTACACGCAGAAGGCCCGAACCCGGAAAAACTTACTTTGTAGGCCATTCTAATATTTCATTTGTACGGTAATTGAACGTGTGTGCAATCATTGAACACACTGTCAAACCAGAATAGACCCACGAAGAGCAGATACTTTACCAATCGATCGGTCAGAGCCAATGATAAAATAGTCCTATGTACATACAATTTATCACAAATATTGAATTGTTCATGACCATAGATACTACTTAGCCGCGCCCGCACTTGACAAGTCTATCGGTCAAGGTTGAGAGTGTTCGTTAACGTCCCCTTTTTATTGTTTTGGGTTCACAATCAGATATACAATCACCTCGTTCAACCTTGTTTGGGTCAAACACCCTGTATGTTTGTTAGAAATTGTAAATAATTCTTGAATAACGCATGTTTTTTTTTTGAGTCACTTTTCCATCTGCGGCGTGCCAGATGGGTTGTGTGGAGATGTTCACAAGCGCACTACAAACTGTCGTCAACGATGAATTCAGAGTGTGATTTGTCAAAGCTTGTTATTTTCTGTTGTGCCTACCACATAAACCCACTGTCAATAGTGAGAGAAGTATTAGTAGTAGCTATATAAATACTATTTAACATTTTACTACTTTTGAAGAATTCCATCAACTTTACTTGATAGTTTAGAAAATAGGGAAAGGCTTGTGTCCTGAAAAAATCTAATTAGTCCGTCAGTTAGATTATCAAAAAATATTTGACACGTATTTTTTCTTTTGTTACGTAAACCAAAATTGACGAAGATATTGTACGAAGCTTTTAAAATTCTCAATACGCCACGCTGTGCTATAATTTTAGTGCGTTGTTGACGTCACGAGCCCCCACTCCCGAGTTTTGATGCGATTTATCTTTGTCAATATGCATTGATTTACAAAAAGAAAAAATACGTGTCCATTATTTTCCAATGCTCTAACTGACGGACTATAGTCTGCGCCAGATAAGTAGGAATTAAAGGTCATTGCTCTTTCCTTAATTTCTCTGCGTAGGTACCCCGACAATACATTATGAATCGTTTTTTATTACTAGAAAAAGTCAGGGATCACGATAAAGGTAGCTTCGGGACAAATGTATGTCATTATTTCTGTTTTTGGAATTGTGTATTTGAATAAATTTATGCGGACTATAAATAGATTTGCAATTTATTGAAGGTGGAAATTAGCCTATTAGGCGACGGAGAGCAGGCGTAAGGCAATGATATTATATAGTAAAAAGATTGTAGATATCGCACTAGCACGCACAAATTGTTGAGGACAAAGTGACACAATTGTTGCACTTTGATAGCTAGCTATCTCTTTCTATCTTATACGTTCCGTATTATCTATCGCTGTCGTAGTTTTAAATTACTCGCAACGATATCTGAACGCCATTCAGTATGAACATGGCGTATCTTCTTTATAATATCATTGGCGTAAAGGACAAACTACACTTATTTAGCTCAATTCTTTTGTTCATACAAAACTCATATTTTGTATCACTAACTGATTCAACACAATATAACTGATTTGAGCATAACAATCACGTGCAATCAGGGAATAATTTCCTCAAGTATAGTCTGCGTTCGTAAAGTAAAAATATTCTGAAAATTCAAAATGCAATAACGTGTTTCCTTGGCCGGGTATTGGCCGGGTATCACAATTGCAAATAGGCCTTATTGTAGGTACAGCAAGATTCAAATCTACCGTCATGCGTCATCCTTAAACATTTTGCACATAAATCGTACATACAAACAAAATAAATCTGTAAAGAAGGTAAGATTTTATCTTCTTGTATGCACTTACAGTAATCATCGGAGTATCATCATCGTCATCTTCTAATGTTTTCCCAACTATGTTGGGGTTGGCTTCTAGACTAACCGGAAGTAGCTGACTAAAAATGTTGCCTATAGTTGGTGCCAGTTAAGATGAGAATAGCGGTCATTGCCCTTTCCTTAATATCTCTTTGTACGAACTAAAACAAATAAACCATGTATCGTTTTTCATTACAAAAAATGTTGAAGATCACGATAGATGACGATTCCAGACTTGAACAGGCTTATTTTTGGATTTCAAAGTTAAGAACCTTTATAAATGTAGGTGGGTCAATGACCTCTTTTGCGATCTTAACTGGCACCAACTATAACTTTACTCAGTTTTATTGACAACAAAGACTTGACCAAAACTAAAATTATCAAAATTAGTTTCATGAAAAAGGAGGTAATGGTTGGTTGATGGCTGTTGTGCACAAACTAAACTTAATTTAAGCCATTGCTATCTTTTACTAAAAGGCAGTGCGAGAAAAGGACGGCTATAGCTATGAACTAAGTTAGAGATGTCAAACTAATTTATGCTTTGCGCTTCACCGTGTTTTTAATCGACATGTTTTTACGTGCACCCTTCATTTGTATAGAAATATTAGTTCCAACTAAATTTGACAGGTCTAAATTACGTCCGTCTCTTTCTCGTTTTATTAGAGAGAAAAAGATAGCAATAGCCTAAATTAAGTTAGTTTGTGCACAACAGAATCGACACCAATGTTTTCGAAGAAAGTTTAAGTTACTATATCTCTTATAGATTTGTATTTCCCCATACTAAACAGTCCCAATTGTATGAAACATCCCGTACAATGTATACGTATATGTGTTACGGCTACTCCTAGTTCTAGCTGGCCATACCTAGGGGCGACCGGTAGCCGTTGCCTCAATTGCTGCCGGAAACACTTCGTTGATGAAGAAGGGATTAAATGATTATGTTCGACCATACCATTTAGGATCTGTAGCAGTTTATCCCAAAGACAAAATTTTTGAAGTCGAGTAATGAGACAAAAGAAACTCGTACATTATTCGTGAAAAAAGTCCCAAAATATCGCAGTATCCCGTGGTGCGCAGCAAGCACAAGTTTTTTGAAGTTACAAATTTCGATTCACATAACCTCAGATCTCAACATATCAAAAAATGCAGAACTACATCATGCTTTGCGATTGTAATGTTAATTTTCACTGGGCTATCTTAGTTTACACTTTTGTTGACCATCATCAACATGCGACCTATTGCGGTTAATGGTGTCGATTCTTTTGTGCACAAACTAAACTTAACTTAGGCTATTGCTATCTTTTTCTCTCTAATAAAACGAGAAAGAGACGGACGTAATTCAGAGCTGTCAAATTAAATTCGAACTAATATTTCCATACAAATGAAGGGTGCACGTAAAAACATATAAAAACACGGTGAAGCGCAAGGCAGAAACTAGTTTGGCAGCTCTATCTTAGTTCATAGCTATAGCCGTCCTTTTCTCGCACTGCCTTTTAGTAAACGATAGCAATACCCTAAATTAAAGTTTATTTTGTGCACAACAGAATCGACACCAATGTGTATTTACTGGATTACATTTATTTTTAGAAAAATATCCTAGTTTGACTGATTTTCAATAGTCACACAATCTAATCTTACTATTGAAAATCAGTCCTCTAAGTCAGCGGTCGGCCAACCGCGGACTTCTTACTTGCGGCCCGTAAAAGTTTTGTGAATAAGTTATAATTATCAAAATAAAATAAATGCATGAACGAACCACAATCGACCGTATACCGATCCAGCCTTAAGGTGACACTAGTCGATTTTTTTTCCATAGAAATTTCGAGAGGGAATTTCTCCACTGTTGGACACTTACATCCAAACTCCAAAGTTATAATATCGTTTTGTCTCATTATTAATTTTGTCTGTGCAGAAACAGAATAGTAAAATAAATAAATATAAATAATAATAAATAAATATCGCTGCACATTACACACAGCGCCATCTGGTGCCACACTAAGAAACGAGGCTTGTGTCGTGGACATCAGATAGTTGATATACTTTTTGTTTGTAAATACATACATAATATACATATAAACATCCATGACTCGGAAACAAATGTCCATGCTCATCACACAAACATTTGCTTCTACCGGAATTCGAACCCGGGACCCTAAGAACGTAAGGCAGCATCAGTACCGCTGCGCCATTCGGGTCGTCTAAAATAAAAAGCCATTAAAGAGTTACAAGCTACCAAAGATTCGTTTTAGGTACTTTTTATTGCCAATTTTACATTAGTAATAAAAGAAGTGTCAAATTTCCAAAACAAGTCGGTACTGACAAAGTACTATTATAGAATAATTCAACCAATTTGATTTGTACTTGATTTATGCGCTGGTTTTTTCATAAAACTGTGTTTTCCAAAGTTCTTTTCGTATTTTTTTACGCGCGTCTTTCACTATGAATTATCTTGCATCTCACTGAGCTCATTCTGTTGGGCACGATGCCAGGTGAGACAGCGAGCTTTTTGGGCACGCGCACCAGTGAGTTCGAGCCCGCGACTAGTGCAACCTTAACAACGCGCTTTTATTTTTTTCTATGGGATATGACCAATTATACGTACATAGGTATATTGGGCTTTTCTAGGGCTAATATCACAAGTGCGGCCCGCCTTTAGTTTATTTAGCCACCTTGTGGCCCTTGCCTGCCAAAAGGTTGCCGACCGCTGCTCTAAGTGTGAATTCTGTAATTTTCTTGGTTTTAACCATACTCGTAATATTATAAAATAAAGTAAACCTAGTGGGTTTTTTTTATGCTAGCATCGTTGTATCATCGCCGTAGCCGTGTCTCTGCCGCGGCGTAGCGGTGCCGTAGCATCGGCGTAGCACCATCGTAACGGGGTCGTAGCCGTATCTTAGCTTCGCTATATAGCGGGGTAGCATGCTACAGCTACATAGCGGGGTTCGTAGCGACAGCGTCGTAGCGGTTTCGTAGCGGCATCGTAGCGGTATACTTGCAGACTCGTAGCTTTGTCGCAGTTTGTCAAAAGACATTTGATTGACTTTTTTTACATTTTCGTCAAGTTCCATTACAGTCATTCGTCTACGTATTTATGTAGAAATATTCGAAAAAACAAATCGAAACGGCGCGCGGCGACAACAGCGTGTATCAGTAAAGGGGTCTCATACTCATATCTAGGGGTGTAATACAGGCCATCCAACTGAAAAACTTTTTTGGGACGGCGGATTATTTTTTCGCGATTACGATGTTGTTCCCATGGAGAAAGTACCATACCCTTAAACATGGCTACACTTTTTTGATACACAAATTTTTTAATGCTCTGGATAATTGATATAAACATTCAATATTTTAAACACTCCATGTTATTGAAGAGATTGCCACAATTGGAAGAAGAATTTGGTTGGTGATCGCAGTTTGGTGATATTTGGCTGGAGAACGCAGTTCCATATCCTCCAGCTAAGCCACCAATTACAAATCAGGCAACTAATCAGAAGAAGTATATTTAGATGACCTTGTAAGTAATTGTTTTATCACATTAAGGTTGAATGTGTTTTAGGTACAAGTCATAAAAGGACAAGTGCGCAATCACTTTCAAAATGTTTCCAAACGTTTCGTCAATTACTTTTATTGGGCTATACTTTCCGATAGCTTGTCAATCCAATACTTAATTGACTTTTCATGAGCGTTACTCCTGACTAGCATTTGCCCACGGCTTCGCTCGCCTTATAGTCATAAATTATCCCACGGAAACGCATTCAATGTAGTCTTGACACTTTTAGGAATAATGTAGCTTATTATTGAAAGATTTTTCGGAATCGGATCAGTAGTGTTGAAGATTACTCCCTACATAGGTACAAACTTTTACCTTTCTATAATATTATTATAATACCTACAGATAGAATTTTAAGGTTTTTGGTTTAGGTTCCTAAATGTTCGGAGATATGGGGGTCAAATTACCAACGTTTCCTCTTGTTTTTTTTTTAATAGAAAATTTTAATGTTACGTATACCTTTTCCTTTGAATCACAATTGCAATGTGACGGCTTGTGGTCCAGAGCTATTTCCACGATCGCCTCGTAAATCTGTTGAAAAAACATACCTAATATGTAGTTTATACCTTGGGGATTTTTTTCAATTTAGTGAAAAATGTTGTCGAAAGTAATCAAACAGTTACGTACGAGTCGACTATACCTGCCCACATTGTCGCCACTCACGGTGACTATAAGTATGAATTCACTCAAAATATCATTACCACTGCTGCATCAGACACTCATGTATTAGCAAAACCTAGTTACCAAAAGAAATGTAAACAAAAAACAAACTTGTGCAAGAGGTCACCATCGCCCGCTAAGAAAAATGAATTCAAACCTGCGACGACGGGCTTGTTATTAGGTCAACGAGGCCGTGAAAATTGCTACATGCTTTGACTAGGTGTCTACATACCGTGTGCTGAACCTACCGTAGAAGTGGTTGGGCTGTAGTATATCATATTATAGGTACATAATAATATAAAAGATGCCATAATTATGATAAGCAAATAAGGACTTTACCCTGTCTCTTTACTTTAAAAAATAAAGAATTGTATCGTTTTTGTCTGTTTACAATAAACACCCCACTGTTCAAGCTGTCAGAACTAAGAACCTCCATAAATTATAAATTGACCATCGTGCAATGAGAATTCAAATCAATATTACAAACTAGAACGATTTTACGTCCAATAGATCTGATGTAAGCAAATTTCGCAACGTCCCTTTCCCAACCTGTTCCATTTCCTATGTCTGCATAATAGATAAACTTATATACGTATGTAAATAAGTACTCCACAGGCTATAGTATGGACCCCCGATATATAGTTTAAAGCTATAGTTATACATTGGCTTGACAATACTAGCCTCCCCCATACCAGGATATTTTACTTTCTCTGGACGAGGCCCCTTAGGCGCGTCCTGAACGCCACCCGCCACCCCTCCGCCCCCTGGCCGCCCGTCCACCCCGGCCCCCCCTCACGCATAGTACGCAACATACAGAGAGCGAACTAACTCTGCCGCCAACCTCTATAAACTCGTTCATACGTGTTCCTGTATAGATAGGTACTTATTTAAATACGCAATTTGGAACCCACCTATAGAATACATACTTACTATATTTATATGTGTGCTTACTGAGCTTTAAATCAATTTGGCGTGTAATTTTATTTGGTTTAAGCTGATTTAATTTGAACGGACGTTGGCTTTTGAGTTAGTAAATTGTTTCATTTGGTTACAATGTTACTTGCTAACACTACCAGGGAGCTTTCGATGAGTTCCCATCAATTTTACACTTCCTTTTTTCAAAGCAGTCTACATCCTACCTAACTCATCCCTTTAAATATTAAATCTTTTATCATATCTGCGACTTTTTTTATTGGGTATGACCAAGACGGGTTTCCTGCGTAGGTACTTATTTCTTCACTACAATTTCGAAAAATAAAGTTTGATTAAAAAACTAAGAATTCTACGCGCTCACGTAATGTGAAGAGGGGATGAAATAGCGGTCAAGCGCGAGTCGTCCCTTCCTACTACGGAAGTTTCGTGCGTAGTTGTGATTTTAGCCATTTTGTTTTGGCTAGATGATTTCAGTGAATATTGATGACTTTAACTTTAGGGTATTCGGACGAATTTTGTTCTCTCAAGGGATGCATAGGGTGGACAGCATCGTTTCAAGTTGAGAATGACCCACCATGGTTTTTTAGAATGACCCACCTAAAGTTTTAAGAATTTGTGGGAAACAAGTTATTCAGATATGTACCTACCTAATAAGTACGTACCTACCTACTAATCCATCGATTAAAAGTAAAATCAATCAATTTAAAGAGTTATGTAAATCAATCAAGTTAATAAGGTTCTTTTTTAGGTAGGTACAGATGCTAATTAAAATTTTAGTTAAACTTCCTAAGGTTTCTAGATATTGAACGGAAAGAGGAACAGCTCTACTCAATGAGATGCGAAAAACGGTTTTTAGGGTTCCGAAACAAAATTACAAAAACGTCGTGGGTACAGTAGGTTCTCTGAAGACAAGTAGTAATAGATTTATGTAGTCGGCCATCTCAACAACACAATTTTAACACTGTTTCTTTAAAAAATAAAGACATAAAAACTTAATTTTGCTAATCGATTAATAGTAGATTATGCACCAAGGGGATAAAGCAGTGTCTTATAGGTGACGGGCGCTATTATGAGTCTCGAACGCAACGAGAGATTTTAGGACTTCCATAAATGGAGTGAGCTTTGAATTAACTCGTGAGCGTAGCGAGGGAATTAAATATTAGAATCCCGAGAGCAGTGAGGATTTAAGCTCGCGAAGACGGACATCAAGACACCTTTATCTCCGAGGAGAATTACTTACGTATTGAACAGCCGGTTGCAGGGTGCCTTGCGTGAACGAGATCAGGCAATATACAGGGTAGAAGGTAATCGGATAAAACTGCTGTTTTATACATTTTGACCGTGAATGCATTGCACTTTTGTATGAAACATTTTTTTTTTCAATTTCCGATCAAAATTTTCTATGAGGTATAATCTTAGGTACTTTGACTACTATGCGAATCTTTGGATGGATCTTTGTTACACAATCACGCCATACCAGCTGAACGGGTCTAGATGTTTAGCACTGAGTATTGTAGTCTGGCATATAGGCTCCTACTTTTTTTTCTCTCGCACATATCTACACATCAAAATTTCGAAGTCGCGGGGTCAGCTAGTTACATCATACCGGGGAAATCACGTTATAAAAAGCGCCGGGTAGACTACCTCACAGGTGGCGTGGAAACGTGTGCATATTATAAAGAATACGACTTTTGTGTCCGTTTCGACCGCGCGGCCACGGCGTTTTTTTTTAAAAAAAACTGCCAAGTTTTTGTAAAAGTTTGTAAAAGTTGATTCCCAAAACCATAAATTTGTCAAAGTTATGGTTAAAAAGTTATAAGGGTTTGAACGTGGCCGCGCCATCGAAACGCGGAGAACCGCGCGGCCACGGAGATCTTTAAAACTAAGCGTTGCAGACACCTGAAATTTAGGTAATTACCAGATTGAATTTGTAAAAAATTTGTAAAATTATACAAAAAAATCCTAGGTTTATATTTTAGGAGCTGTAATACTAAAACCTCATGGCCGCGCCATCGAAACGGTGAATAACACGTTATCGCCGATATCTCGCTGAAAAAGCATCGTAGAGGTCTGAAGTTTTTTGTAAAACACAGATTTGAATTTGTCAAAACTGGTAAAAATACTTCAAAAAGTCCTAGGGTTATATTTTAGGAGCTGTAAGACTACAAACCCATGGCCGCGCCATTGAAACGGTGAAAAATACGTTATCGCCGATATCTCGCTGAAGAAGCATCGCAGAGGTCTGAAGTTTTTTGTAAAACCTAGATTTGAATTTGTCAAAACTCGTAAAAATACACAAAAATATCCTAGGTTTATATTTCAGGAGCTGTAGTACGGTATCGCTTATAACCTTCAAAACGTTCTGAATGTTTGGTTAGGGTGACCATGACTTATTGCTTACAAAAAGCTTCCACCTATTTATTACATTAAAAATTATTTTTCAAGGATTATAAATTAAATTAAAATGATAAGATACAAAAACATGTTTATTTCTTAAAAAATCACATAAATCACAGATTCTTAACTTACATATTTCTGACAAAACCACAAATCACAGATTATTTATTTACACTAAGAATAGTTTTTTTATATTATATTTTTTTAATACGACTGTGAAGTATGGTGTGTTTAAAATTACTGTTTTTTTTTAAATATCTTAATCACCTATTTAAACCATGACCATAATTATGTTAGATTATTTATTGTCATAGGTTGTTCGGAACTTGTGTGCATTTCGGTTTTACCATCGTCATAACAAATCATTCTGGAAATACTATGCAATGACACTTATTTCTGTAATAAAAAAATAAACTAAAATGTAACGATAAGATCATCATCATCATCAGCCTATTAATGTTCCCACTGCTGGGACACAGCCCTCCTCTGAGAGGGAATGGGCGTATAATCCACCACGCTGGCCCAGTGCGGATTGGTAGATGTTACTCGATGTCAATTAATATTTTACAAAAACATAATTATGTTTATAGGTAATAAACATACGACTCATTTTTATTTAATTTAGGATCCTTGAGAAATAATTTCTAATACAATAGGTGGAAAGTTTTCTGTGAACAATAAGTCATGGTCACCCTATCGAAACATTGAAAACGTTATTACAGGGTTTATATTATTAAAAAAAATACTTTTTTGCCTACTATCGTAAGTTCTACTTAATTAGGTTTTGTTTACAAAAAAAATCAAGCTAATACTTACTTTCTTCGATAAATAATCACGACTTGTATTTCTAAGCAATACCGTACTACAGCTCCTGAAATATAAACCTAGGATTTTTTTTGTGTATTTTTACAAGTTTTGACAAATTCAAATCTAGGTTTTACAAAAAACTTCAGACCTCTGCGATGCTTTTTCAGCGAGATATCGGCGATAACGTATTTTTCACCGTTTCGATGGCGCGGCCATGGGTTTGTAGTCTTACAGCTCCTAAAATATAACCCTAGGACTTTTTGAAGTATTTTTACCAGTTTTGACAAATTCAAATCTGTGTTTTACAAAAAACTTCAGACCTCTACGATGCTTTTTCAGCGAGATATCGGCGATAACGTGTTATTCACCGTTTCGATGGCGCGGCCATGGGGTTTTAAGTCTTACAGCTCCTAAGATATAAACCTAGGAATATTTTGTTTATTTTTACAAATTTTTTACAAATTCAATCTGTTATTTACCTAAATTTCAGGTCTCTACAACGCTTAGTTTTAAAGATCTCCGTGGCCGCGCGGTTCTCCGCGTTTCGATGGCGCGGCCACGTTCAAACCCTTATAACTTTTTAACCATAACTTTGACAAATTTATGGTTTTGGGAATCAACTTTTACAAACTTTTACAAAATCTTGGCATAGTTTTTTTTAAAAAAAAACGCCGTGGCCGCGCGGTCGAAACGGACATCGACTTTTTGTATCGCTGTGTGTCAGCACATTTTTTTTAGATAATTGCAAGGTCTCTGACCTATTTTTAAGAAACCTACAGTTTGGCTGACATAGGCAAAATAAAAATACATGAACAAAAACAAACAAAAAAACAAACAAGACACCTTGAACAATTTTTTGGCACATGTGGGATCGATGCCGACTTTCAATTTCATTTGTAATGGTGTTCCTAACGTTCAAACCAATTTTCAGCTCTGTGCGAATTTTGACTGGATTAGGTAATAAGTAAGTGCCTACTCAAGTGAAAGATATTTAATTTATCTACTTAGGTCGAAAACCAAAAAAAAAGATAACTAAAGCTCAGATTTATAAACTGGACATTTGAACATCCGAGTCTATCTCGAACTAACCATGCCATTTTTGTATCAGGCCTTGATAAACAAACCAATCGCTTGAAGCTCTACGGCAAATAGGCAACATCTCCTCTAAAGAGGTTCATTAAATAGCCGATAGATGGCGGTAAACCCAAACTTGTCCCAGACTTGTTATGGAACTAATTTGTAAATCAGGTACAGGTATTACTCCAGGATGATGGAGGTCACCCAGGCATCAGCCAGCCAGGTGTGTGAGGTACACTTCTGCCCCTTCGGAAATAGTAAATTTATAATCGTGATGTTTTGTGGTAGGTACCTATGATAGCACTCGACGTAGAATGCTCATCGTTCTCTATTATGTTCAACCACCGGTGTCTTGATCATTGTGGCTTCATCAACATGGTATGCAGCAGGTGTCAACGTGATGCTTAAGATGCCCTGACGATTTCATTGATTCTTCTTGAAGCCCTCTACGATCAGTGCTTGTAATATAGTCAGTATCCTACAATCGGATTATTGGTAGTCAGGTCAGTCCCTCAGTTTCTATAAGTGGTCGGTATGTGGTTAAATAAGTGATTTGATTTAAAAATATATTATCTGTTTGTTTTCTTATCAGGGCTGCCTAGATGTTAGTACTGGTAGGGAATTAAGCAATGAAAAAAATAGATACATCAAATATGAGAGTATGGTATTTAGTATGTAAGTTATGTATTGAGAATGGAAACCATAATTAAAAAACTGAATATCTTGTGTAAGTATCTGGGTACTGCTCAAAGAATTTGGATCACCAAGAAAATGAAGCCAATTTTACATAATTAGTTTATTTGAACACCAAACAAGATTACAATAAATTTTATAATACATTTATAATATTAAAAACAGCATTATAAACGCTCAGACGAGCTGTTAAGGATACGATTACTATAAGGTTAGAAAATGAAAAGTCATTTGAGAGGAAAAAGATTTAATAAATAGATATATTTTAATCTAAAACAGAGTATCAGAGCTAGAAGGTCAATTGTAAAGAAAATGATGTCAGGAATCACAAATTGACTACCTACACAGAACAATGATTGCCAAGTTAAAACGTATTCGTTTAAATATATAAGCTAAGTTTGCGTTAGAGCCAAATATTCATAGTTAAAAGTCGACGTACTCAAGTTTATGTTGACTTACGGTACGATCGTCAAAAAGCAGGGTGCTATTCGTGAATTAAACATGGATGGGTTTCTTCTAAATGCCGATTAAAATATTGCAATAGTTCAAGAAGCCGACATGTGTACCTACTCATAGTGCATGTTCTTGTGAACCCAACAATGAGAACTTGCTGTTTCTAAGCGATTTGATATGTAATGTGATGCACATTAATCAGTGATACATAATACACTACTGATTAGATGTCGGAGTAAAAGCCGACCGTCAAGGTACCGTGATGATTTAGGTACTACCACTCTTGTACATTTGGTCCTTTGGAGCTGTCAGTACGAAAGGTGTCATGCGTCTGTGTCAGCTGGGCTCGGCTGGATCGAGCGCCACTGTGGCCGGGTCATGACTAGTCTACCATCTTTATGGGCTATCGAGTTTTAATGATGCGAGTGCACAGGAGCTACTATGAATGATTATGCCAACTTATTTCTACATGTTTTTGTATTTGTACAAGAACTTTGCAAGACAATCGATCGCCGGCGCCCAACACTCTTCCCGAGTCAATACTATAGCACCCTGAGTTTAGATAATAAGTAGTTATAATCCCTAAGTTACGATACATCTTTACGTATTAAATAATATGTTCATAATGCTTAACACAATAGGTATTAGTTATCAATACTTAGAAAAAAAAAGTAAAATATTTCGGCTCGTAGCTTTAGTTTGGTGCAAGAAATATGAAATATGTTAAGCTTTGTACACTTACTAACATAAATACCTTACACTTAGGCAACATTCGAACGCGTTTTCTTGTGAAATGACGATTGTGACTTTGGTTTCGAAATACATATATCATAACACTAAAAAATGTATAGCAATACTTTAGGAGAAAATCGGTTGAGTTCTGCGAAGTGTAAAGTATTTATGCCTAAGACTGTACCTACCAGTTGGGAATAACATGAATTCACGTCACTGGTCTTATTAATTCCCTCTTTTTATTTTGCATGATCAACTGTACAATGCATAGATTACTTAGTCGAGATATTTTTGTCAGTTTTAATCAAGCGTAGTACAGTCATTGAGCTATTATATACTACTACGTATAGTAATAGCTCAATGAGTACAGTATATATTTTACTCGTGCACAAACTTTCAGTTCCAAAAATGAATTAACGGCACAAAAAAATCACTTATCTTGAATAACTTTATTAAAATACCAGCGTCTTTAATTTCATTCAAGTACATCTCACACCTAAACTATCGCTACACATATCATAACAATCCTTTAATCTCAGAGGACATTTTATGCACCATAGATTACAAGTGATATTTTACCATAGAGTGATTAACTGAAAGAGGCGATAAGCATATTCGAGGAAGAGCAAAAAAGTTTATAATTAGATTTTACGAAGAAATTGTAACTTTATAATAGCATAAAACCCGCTATACTATAGCGCCGCTAATGTAAACTAAAAAATGTTTCAAAGCATTCTAGATCATTATGTATGTAAAAATTAGCACCCATTTAATGCTAGCAATAAACTAGAGAGGTGCTAAGTCATTTAAGTATGTTTACAATCAGGAATAAATCCTGAACTAAATCATTCCTTTTTTAAACGTACGTTCAGTCGCCGACTGCTTAATATACTGGAAGACTGTAAAATAATCGTCTGCGGAATTCAGAAAAATAATCGTCTGCGGCATTCAGAAAAATCGGCTACTGACTAGGACGCGGGGCATACCTATAGCGCTTTAAACAGAACCCTATCTAATATTGGGTATATAACCTATCTATCTAAGGTCATTCTGGTTGATTCGCTCACACAATGCAGGTTTGTTCTTGTTGGAATAAACTGCATATACTGTGGCAAAGCCAATTTGTTACTGGAAGAATTAACTAAACATTACCAGGACTACTTGAAAAGTAACTAGTGTAACTGGAAGCACATGCCCGGAGGTCGGACGGCGATGTTGCCGCTTAGAGCAGTCAGAGTACGCGCGATGTTGCCGCACTGTGCAACATTTCATACTACATTTTTGAAGAGAACAAATTCAAAAGTTGCCAATTAGAACGCTTCATACTTTTATGTGTATTCGATTTAGTACAGCAAATGACCTAACCGCCTATATTTAAGCAATTTCAGACTGAATATATGAAACTGATTATAGAATCAACTGCACAGTCAAGAAATATATAGAAAAAGAAAAAAAATGCTTAGAAACGTCCGGTGTCGGGATAGAGAAGGAATATTATAAATAACTCTTATAAACATCTATATGCTAAATCTAATTCAAAATACAACGTTAATTCCATTTTAAACACTTAGAATAAAAGGCTTCATTCAGGATGATGTCATACGCTTCATGTTTAGAATTTAATTATCTTATTACCAAAAATGACACAGATATAAAATTCGACCGAACACCTAATAATCTGTACACAATCAAAAAATTATATATTAAAAATATTCTTTATACTTTCTTTCTTTTTTTATTTGTCCAGGTTCGATAATTACGGCTCGATCATTATATTTTACGGATTTTAATTCTACGACACTTAATTGAACATCAATTTTATAACAGATATGTAAAATTACTGAGAATATAAAAGTACACGCCATCATAATATATTGTAAACTTTCAGACAGTATTGAATATAATGAAGACTTTTGGATATAGTAAGTTTAATCTGTTTCGTTGGTGTTGTGTGTTGCTATAGAATACTTGTCAAATGTTTAAAACTATTTTTATTGCTCAACGACAAATACTATAATGTATATAAAACATACTTTATGTGTTTATCATAAGCACTGCGGTTTGGTGTGAACATAATGTGAAAACGTACAACTTGAACATTCTATACGGTTCCAACATCCTATCAATTTCACAATAAACACACATTGTTTATAATATTTTTACAAGTACATTGTTCTGTTGTTGTGCGAAAAACAAAATAATTGTGCATTTGATTCGATATACCGTTCAATGAACTAGCTAGCTAAAGAAGCAAAATAAAATGTCGGTCAATCGAAATTCGCATTGTCTAATAGGTATTTATATATTGAGAATTTATCCATAATACCTACATCTATGTAAAGCTAATAAATAAATAAATAAAAATAAAGCGTGCTAAAACATAAGTGTTAGTCAAAAAGTTTAGTGAAAGCAAAAATAGTAAAGCCACGACAATTGTGTTAGTAAAATGGCGATAAATAGCAAAATCAGATTATTATAAAACTAAAATACTATTATATATTGCGTATTGTGTAAGTTCTAACTTACAATAGGTATATATGTTGTTATTATAACCCCGTGAACACCCTTTTTAACTTGATATTTGTATTGAGATTTGAGCCATCTTTGGAGTGTTATAATAACTACACAGATACCTAATTATAGTTTAAAAAATCGTAAAATCCAAAGATCTCAACTAATGTGGTATTAGGGCAGATAACAAGCACTAATCTATGCAATATTGTGTAACTGTATAAACACTAACTTGTGATGAGTGATAAATACTTGAAACAAATATTAGTATGTAGTCGAATATGTAACCTATAATAATATTACAGAGCCAATAACTAACAATTAAGTGTATACGAATAATGCTTTAAATTGCATCTTTCAGACGAACGAGCGGCACCGCTGCGACTCGACACGCGACTACATAAAGATAGAGAATAGTCTGTCTGGAAGACGAGGTTACACATTCAGTAAGATACCTACACGTTTCAGCAGATCAACAGCGGCGCATGCTATCACAATCAGTTGCTTTAAGCATGAAACGAATGAATAAAGTTGCGCGGACAAATATCCATTTAATAAATTCAGTCTGTTATATTGCTTTAGACAAGTCTATACTCAATAATATTCACTTTTACTTCTACATTTATACAACATTTAACATAAAGGCGGGCGGTGTCGCAGCGGCGTGCGGCGTGCCGTTCGTCCGGTGATGCTCTGTCTGCGTAAACCAATTCGTTATCTCAGTCGAAGCGTCTCCGAGCGTCTGGTTCAGGGCTTTCGTAGAAAGACCACGGGCTAAAGGGGTGGGCCCTCAAACTATAAAGTATCTATTATACATCATAACAATTAATAGCAGTCTTGCCACAATACCTTCATCAATAGAAATTCTTGTCTAGCATATAATGTAAACAAATTGAGATAGCTACAAACTTTCAACGTTATGATAACACATCTTCATATCAATTTATTTTACCAAACTCGAATGGGTGGTCCCCCTGCGGCTGCCCTAAAGCGTATTTATGCGGATTCAAATCACCGTAAAACTCAACATTCCATTAATGTCAATTGTTATTTTTATGGTAGTGCCTCCGCAGCTGGCGCCGGCTGCCGATTCGGTAGCCGGCGCTGGGACTTGGGACACCCCGACGTTAGGTTAGTTAGGTTCCTTTAAGCCCTGCAGACAGAAATAGGAGCCTTGCGTTGCGGGGCTTCGTCGACTACTCTTTTTATCAATCTCCAACAAACAAACAATAAACCAACCCAACCAATTACCAAACAAACTCCCTCCCTTTTTTATGGCGACACATTTTGACATTGACGGACACTTGATGCAGTGCTGCCAACATACCCATGTGTGGCATATGCACCGCGGGCTCCCAATCACATACATTTTGGAAGCCGGCGCCGGCTGCGGAGGCACGTCCTATTTTAATACTAATCATATTAAAAAATCCTTACACAACATTTTGCAACAAATATTCTGAATAATACCTAATAATTAGGCTGACTCGGGACAAATAATGAATTTACAATCGATTTTTTTTTATCATTCATTAAAACTAAACCTTAATAATATCAGCTACGCGAATAAATCAGCATGAATATTCGTTATAATATTAATTAATAATTATATAGTATCTGAATCGTTTGTTGCGTAAATGTCTTCCTAAATTGTGCTATAAAACGCTGTCTTTTCAGTGCTAGCACGGCTGCTCACTATATGAGGGGGAGAAAATTTTGAATATATTAGGTAATGAGGCTTGCAATGTAACTGCACAAACAGGTACAATCATGAGAAACAATACTCAGAGAGATCAGCGGGGTACCAGTTCCTTAGAAGGAAACTATAATATTTGCATGACCGATTGGGTCATTATGTTCTCAGATCGGCAACCACACAACCAACACGGGCTATGATAAGCGTCATCATAGTAGCTAGCAGTGATAAGACAGCCGTACAACCTTATTGCCGAACCTTATGCGGCGCAACCACATACGCGCGGTGCTAGCACCATCTGTGCTCAGTTCATATAAACTAGATCCGTTTAATTAATGTCACCGATGCGACTTTGGACATTAAACTAATTACCAGTGGGACTAACAACAGTTTACATAACTAATATTCGAAATACATCGTTTATATTCATTGATTGTTCACAAAGGCACTGCGCGTATGCAGTTACTCTCCCATCGTTATCTCAAGACTCGACTTAAAATCGTAAAATTATTTTAAACACATAATTATACCTGTTATCTACATAATCACTATTGCATCTATATCGGTAAATTGTCTGTAAATAAGACTTTAGAATATCGTTCAGATAGATGTTTTTAAAGACACACTTATAATAATTTATTACAATTGATCCTCAACTGTATTAAAAGTTAAATTGAATCAATAAGATCTACGAACTCCGAAAATCTCATATTACACCCACGTATGTGATTGTTGGAACATTCAATAGCTGTAGATATAATAAATTATTTTCGATAATATAGGAAGATAGTTGGATAAAAATTTAGACGCGGTATAAGCGGGCAAGTGAGATGTTGGTATGTACGTGCTTTCTTGAATATATTACTATTGATATCTACTACTATTGTAGTTAATAGACACCAAATAACCAGTCACACGGGGGTAGAAGGTTATATTGGATGCGACATCTTACAAGGGACAGCAGGCATACCATTTAGATCATTTAGACAAGGTACTATTGTATAAAGAATATATTTTAAATACATGAATATGGAACGCTATCTTAGCAAAAAGCTACACCGACGAGAATGCCGTGGCTATGTTATTAAGCTATCGAACATTCGAGAAGGTGAAGTGCCCGACAGCACGGGTGACTCGCGAGCCCGCTTATACGAAAAGCCGCAAAACGTTTGTGGGCAGAGAATGTGTATTAACCTAACTAGTATTAATGGGAAAAATTTTGAACACTATACACATTACAGTCGCACATAATTTGTCCTGCTGTTTGGTTGTTGCAGTGATCGTTATATCTTACACAAGTTGATTCCATCAAGTTCATCCATCTGTGTATGTATTGCCGTCTTTTGTATCAATCGTACTGTCGTCTGACATTGTTGCCTCCTTTCAGAAGTCACAGATTTGTATAGAAGACAAGAGTTCGTTACCCTACTACATCTCATATCAAAATATTCATGATTTCTCCATAGACCTATCTTACCGTAAATATGCTATATATCTTTGGAATTATTGCTGCGATTTCGTATTCGTATCTTTGCATATTTATAAATCTTTTCTCTATATTTTAGCAGATGCCATTTAAATAATATATATTTGCACTCTATTTTATACTAATGTTTGTACTAATTTTCTACTGTAATTTATTTTGTAAATATTCACATCTCATTCACATTTATAAGTCGTATTCTTTTCTGTAAATTTCTCGTCACAACCATGTATTGGGTTATTGAGGAACTCTGTCATAAGTACCCATCCCCAACTTCATCGAAGCAATCGGATCGTCAGGTGTATTTTCATATTGTTACTTGTGAACCAGAATCACGTTTAAATCTATACATATAATTTTTAAGATTCCTTATCATACTATATTTATGGAAATCCCCGCTAACGGCGAAAATGTAGCAAACAGCCAAGCAACAGGACAACAAACTGATTTAATGTGTAACCAACGCTTTACGACGCGCACTAGCTCTTACAAGCATTGTAATAAGGGTGATATTTTACAACAGTTTTATAAAGTGTGGATAAACTAGTGGTACTCATTGAGTACTAATGGATTTAATATTTAAGGTATCATTGTGATTGCGGGTCGCACTGCAGCAGCCGTACGATGGACGGGTCGCTCTTAGCGCCCTCTATGAACTCCTCGAGGGAAAGCTTCCCGTCCTTGTTCCTGTCCATTTGTCGGAATATTTTGTCGGTTCGCTTCTCTGGCGTCGACTCGTCCTCGGGCATCTTCATGACGGACCCGACCATTTTGTAAATTGCCTGGAATAGTAAATGCAACATAGTTAGTACGACGATTCGAAATTAGGCCATGAAGGCGATATCTGTCACGCCATGATTTATTTACCAAATCAGCAGGAGTAACTTCATCCTCGAGTTAACCCAATGATCAATGGCAGGGTCTAGTCTGTGCATAAAACTTGCGAACGGGTACAATAATTTAAAAATAAATAAACAGTTAAGTGTAAAAGGCGGCGAGCCTATTGACACAAACCGGGCAACTTAACTGAGGGCTGCTACTGAAAATTCCTAATGGAAAAACTATACTGTCACAATGGTGTCGATTCTGTTGTGCACAAACTAAACTTAATTTAGGCTATTGCTATCTTTTTCTCTCGAATAAAACGAGAAAGAGACAAACGTAATTTAGAGCTGTCAAATTTAATTTGAACTAATATTTCCATACAAATGAAGGGTGCACGTAAAAACATGTCGTCTAAAAACACGGTGAAGCGCAAGGCATAAGCGGGTTTGACATCTCTAACTTAGTTCATAGATATAGCCGTCATTTTCTCGCACTGCCTTTTAGTAAAAGATAGCAATAGCCTAAATTAAGTTTAGTTTGTGGACTACAGAATCGACACCATTAGCGAACTTAGATAGGCATTCCTTAAAAACGACACCTACACTTATAGAGAGAAAGTAAACTCACGGTGACAATTTCGAGCATCTCTTGCCGCGAGATGTACCCGTTGCCGTCCAGGTCGTACATGGAGAAGGCCCACTTGAGCTTCTGCTCCAGCTTGCCGCGGGACGTGACGCTAAGCGCGCACAGGAACTCCCGGAAGTCTATCGTACCGTCGCCGTTCGCGTCGAATGTTCGGAACACATGCTCCGCGAACTGTCAAATTAACAATGCTATGATGATACATCGTGATGAGAAATAGATGGTTTTTGATGTGAAGAAAAACGATGAGAATGTAGCAATACTCTTAGATCTACACAATGTCTGGATACAAGAGACTGATCGCTGAGTTTATTTCGATGTTGTTAGTTAGGCAGAAATCGACGATCTGCTCTCGTTGTACATTTTACTAACTTAATAATAACTGTTTAAGATGTTATGAAGATTTTCTTAATAATAGTGCAATTACCTTGCTGGCATCGCCATACGGAAAGAAGTTTCCGTATATTTTCTTAAATTCTTCTACAGACAAATGTCCGCTGGGGCAATCTTTTAGAAAACCTTTGTACCATTCTTGTATCTCGGCGTCTGGAATGTTATTAAATAAATGTAAGCCTGTATCAACTTTAAGCGGTGTCAGAGACGCGTATTTTGTAGCGCGTATAAGCTCGTATTAGCCTACGCGCTAACACGTGCGCCACATTATGCACTTCAAACGACGCACGCACACTCGCCTTTCGTCAACGCTTGTACGAGTTGCGCGTGCAAGCTTCCAAACGAGCTTATTCACGCCAAAAATATGCTAATCTGAAACCACGGTTGCTTTGCACGGTTGGTTTTTTATTTAATTGAAAATGACCATGTGCGTACACATGGTCATTTTCAATTTTCAATTAAATAAAAACAATATTACGTATATTTACACAAATTATTTAAAGGAATAGCCACTTTCGGCCATCAAATAATTTACACTTGACTACAAAAATCGCCCTTACTACTACGAAATAAAGGTGTTGACATAATAATTTGTTTTCATGGACATACAGCTAACCGTAGTACCGTACTATAATTTATAACATTAGTATATGTACCTGAGAACTCGGTGTTCTGCTTCAGATCTTCCAACACCTCCGGCTTTAATTTACTATTTTGTTTGCCCATGGTTACTGTCTGCTTATATTTCAGAAAGGACGTTAAAATATTACACAACCTGCTTTCTTTTAGTTAGTAGTCGTAATCTTGTGCCCTAAAACATAATAAGTATGTAGAGACAGCTGAAAATTAAAAACTTGTTATCATATAAATGTTGTAAGAAAAGTGCTAGTTATTACAGATAAGGTCATTTTGTTAATCTTAAGAACCCTTGCTTGAACGAACTATTTTTAGAAAAGATCCAACTGAGGAATAGTTAAGTTGGTTACCATGGAGAAGAATTAAAAAAAAAAAAACTTGTTGCATTGTGTTTGTGCTAACTAACATACACACACGTACTTATATCTAAAAGTCAATGATTGCATCTTGGAAGCCTCGGATTTGGTTAATGCTCTAAACGACGACTGCTAATTAAGAAACAACGTATGTATAAGGGAGATAAAGTAAGACGGCATCAAACGAGCAGGATCCAAATGCAATTGAAAAGAGTTAAAAATGACTGTGACATTCTTGAAGTGCAATCTGAGACAAACAGATTATTAGAAAGTCTTTGATCTCGGAGCATACAGACAAATATCAAATTGCATCAATATTGTTGGTGCAAACGATCACAAGTTAGGATTGATGGTAATACAAAACATCGTTTGTAACATAAAGGGGGCATGGCCTCACATAAAATCTTTGCCGCGATGAACGGATAACATGTTTTGTATTAGCGGCTTTCGTCATAACATAACATTACGCCTGTAATCCGCGAAGGTTTAGGCAGAGTTGTACCTAATAGTACACCCACATTTCGCCAGTTATGTTTAAGCCCCATGTAATAGGGGGTGAGCCTGTTGCCATCAATCCGAAAAACCCGATAACACTTAGCCCGACCTGGGAATATCTCACGCCTCAGACTAACGAGGCTTGTTAAATGATCACTCATCCCAAAAGTTTGTTTTATTTATCTGCGGATTAGCTCAACCATCAGGTTATTTAATTATACACTAAGCTATTTTCATGATGAAACGCGATATCACACTTTATATTTAGAGGTAAACATTTTTCTTTCAGAAATAATGCGAAAACTCTGAATAGGTTGACGATAAGGTTCATAGTACTTTATCTGTAAAAGGCAACTGCAGTTTTCTTACAAGTAAAAGAAAAAGTTGAATAGTAATATCAAGTAGTAAAATCTAGATACGATCATAACTTTATTTACAAAGGTTAAGCTGGGACGAAAATAAACTACAAATTTCAACGTTCTTTTAAAAATATTAATAAAAGACTTGAGATATTAATATATGAATCTAACCTTTGTAAATAAAATCAACAAAGTCAAAGAGAAAAATCTGACCTTAAGGAGCCTTCGCAATAACGCTATTAAAGGTATTTTGGAGCAATGAATCAAAAGCCAAAATAAAATAATAAGAAATTCATATCATGGTGAATGTGCACGACACTATAGTTTAATTTATCAGTGAAAATCATGTACCAGTCCTGAACAAAGAATCTACATTTATTATGTGAAAAATTTGATAACGTGTGTTCGCGAAACCCATTCAGTGTTTCTGGGGACATTATTCATTGGAGAGTATGTCGAGAAAGTTCCACGAATATTGCACGTTTCATTGCGCACGCTAGTCTTGTATGTGTGCACCTACTGCAGGTGGGGAGTTGTATAAAGGTAGGCGTAAGAGTGGGCTGGTTGGAATAACGGCCACCATGGCTCACGCACTATGGTCCACTAGGGACTAAGTGCGGAAACCAAAACCCCAGAATAGAATAGGTAGGCGTAGGGGGGAGACGAGATTACGAGGTGGTGGTAGATGAAATACCTAGATGTCAGTGAGATGTCAAATCTGATAGCCAATAAAATATCTTTCGAAAGCACATAATTGGAAGGAAGAGCATCGCTTTGAATGGGCGGTAGCACTGCGCTTGAGCCAATTCCTCTTAATTATCAATCCCACCATTATATGGGTATCAGGGAAGTCTTACGGCCATTTTCAATAACTTACTAGCCGGTTTCGGTAGGTTGCCATCTCTGTCTGTTTGACATTTTGCTTACTGGACGGTTAGAAACAAAACGTCACAGAAAAGCTTTCTTTGATTTTTCTATGAATCCAGTGACAGGTAGGTAACAAGGGTAGGATACTTTTTGTTTATAGAAACACTGATAGCTACGGAAGAAGGCACATTAACCAACAGTTATACGTAAGTTATAGAAAACGGCCGACAGTCGTACGCACTAAAGTTTTAAGCACACATACATAAAAGAGGGTTTTTGGTCGGTGGGATGGGGGAATTCCAGGAAAAAGTCAGAGCAAATAGTCAAACGTCCAGGTACTGCGAATTTACGGCCATTTTCAATAGTAACTTACTGTTCAGTTTCGGTAGGTTGCTATCTCTATCTCTTTGACATTTTGCTTACAGACGGTTAGAAACAAAACGTCACAGAAAATCTTTCTTTGATTTTTCTATGAATCAAGTGACAGGTAGGTGACGCAGATAGGATATTACAAGCTAACTTTGTTTATAGAAACACCGATAGCTGCGAGACGTGACATATTAACTGATAGTTATACGTAAGTAAGTTATAGAAAACGATCTAATGAATTGAATGTTGTTTTTGTTTATTTGTAAGCACACAGAGTTAAAAGGGGATGTTGGTGCGTCGGTGGAATGAAATGGGTGGGAAATTCCACGAAAAGAATCATGGAAAATGTGCAATCGAGCAAGGTATTTGATTTACATTTTAACATGAAAATTATATTGTAAAATGTAAACCAAATAGCTTGGTCGACCGTACAAAGGTTTTTTTTTGCTCAGACTTTCATAAATAAATTGCGTATTGCATTTACATGCTGTTCTTGTTTATTTTGAACGCACACACTCAATAACAGGGAGGAGGGTAGGTCCGTGGAAAGGGGAATTCTAGGAAAAAAATAGAAAGGTAGTTTTTGCTTCACAGAATGATAGTGTGTGTGTTTTTGTTCCTTGTGTGCGTTTGTAACCGAACTAGGCTTTAACCTTCAAGACATTTTCATTAAAAGAGGAATGGGAGGGGGTGGGGGCGGAGGGGAGGACCGGAGAGGGCGGAGGTTGCAATGAGCCTGTGTCATTTCCAGAAATTAATATGATATTAGAAAAAAAAACAATAATTGGAGGTATTTTTAGAATTGTGTAGGTGTAGTGGCTTTGTCTGTTGTTTCTTTTTAGTTTTCCTCTTTTAGTTTTCGCCATGTGAACTATTTTGACTTTTTTATACGGGGTGTAAAAGTACGTTTAACGAATCCGAAAGGCACTTGTTCTCTTCGTCATTGCGACCATTTAACCCACAGTAGTCATAGTTTAAAAAAAGAAACTGGTAAAAGTTTTTTTTATTGAACTTTACTTTAAATATGTACAAAACGAAAAAACGTGTTTTTTTACCCCAAAAAAGTAGTTTCCCAGCAATCATTTTTGCGTAGACTTAGTTTGATGTACCCTGATGACCCTCCGTTTACACCCCGCATAGTGGGAAATCAGAATAGTCAGGAGAATTGACGTTATATTGGTACTTTTTAGGAAGCTGTCAGTGCTGTAGTATTCGGCAGAGCGGTAAGCTGTAGCGCACAGTTAAATACCAATGTGTCTGGTCGGTATTGAACCTTTCGGGCATTCTCGTTCAGGAGGCATAATGGAAAGATGAATGGTGTCATTAATTTGAACTGGAGCAATGTTAGTAGGACAACGGTCTTAAATTGTGCATTTTAGTAGCAACATCTCATACAATAGGGAATATGCATGTATTTTTCTTAACTTAAATCAATAAAGAACAATACTATCAACCCAACCCAATAATTAAAAGGTTCAACGAATGCTTGTTACTCAAAAAAAAAAAAATCTTCTACAATTTTCTCGACATCGACAGTTCAAGCGTCCGTGGCTGTCGCGGCCATTCATGTCATAGCGTTTGTCGTCATTTCCGTCACGTGTTTACATCTAAGTTTTTACCTTTAATATATAATAATTTTACTAAATGAAGCAAACATTGCAATAACAATATTATATTAACATCTTAGTGAAACTTTTAGTGGTTTTCAAATAAAAGTGTTTCTTTGACAACGTTTGACGTCACTACCGGCGACGATGAGTTTTGAATTTGTTATCCGTTTCACCAAAAACACGCTACTTACATAAAATATTAAAATAAGTGTTGTGTATTAGAAAGTTAAACAAGTGTACCACAATGTTTATATGGGCCAATACAAGGCCTTTATAATGAATAAAGAAGTTTTAAATTTCTTGCATATTCCCTATTGGTTAAGTCAAGAAAATATGGATCTCGCCTCGCCCAGTCAATTCACACCGTCCATTTAAAAACGAAACAAAACGCAAATTAAAATTGGGTGATGAAATTAATTAAGATGTTTTCTAACAGTAGTTTTATTCATATGAATCCTAAGTTCCCACAAATACCCCAATTACAAAGGAGAGACTGAGTACATGATTATTGATATTAATTACTAAATAATTAAACTATGTTGTCGCGTACACTACAGTAATGAGACAATATGAACTATTGGTTTTTATCTTGTATTTTAATTTATACATATGAATAGGCAAAATGTGAATTCATAATAACTATGTATTCTTAGAAATACAACAAAATTGAAATGGGACACATTGTGCATACTTTTATCTAATTACATAATGCCGAATGAATGTAATAAATATCGCCTGAAACGACTTTACACAATCAAATAATTACGAAGCCTGAAGTTTGAATATAGGTAAATGAAGATTACGCTATGCCTGTAAATACTTTACTCGGAGTTCAAGAAGTAAAGCGGGCTCCACACAGTAGCTATCTGGAAAGTGCTTGGTTCTGAATGTGAAGTGAACAATTCAAGTTCTACCAAAGTCTACCTGTCAGTTCGATGTTACACACTTAAATACTTCGCGAGACTATCCACCGCGTGTCGCCACCGCTTATAGCAACAGTTTTGTCAAGACTACATTTAATAGAAACCTAACAACATAGATTCCAACATGCTCAGATTTTCTTATGGTATACAATACAAACTAAATGTAATTAATTTTGTTACGTTTAATATTATGAATCTGCATTTTTGGAAATTAATCTAAGTATCTGATTTGTGCGTTTATCGCAGCTAGTTACAATAATATCTTAAATTATATACTATACTAAATACATGTATAATAGAAAAAATAATGGCGTGAGCCAACAAGTTGTGATTGAAGCTTACTACTAAGAGTACGTTTACAAATTATATATTGATTAAATATAAGGTAACCACTCTGTTAGTTTATGTAACATTATAAGAAATGAGAGATGCCTTTTCCCACTAGAAATAGATGTAATAACATCTATTTCTAGTAGTGGTACTATGTGGTGAACTCGTCCCTTTTACACAACGACTTGATGGTAAAAAATAAATGCGGAGAGGCAAGACATTTCCCATAACTAAGGTACACACTTAACATAACACTCATTACATGAAATATTAATGTTCATAACATTTTGAATTACCGTTATAATAATATTATATAAAATGAATAAAAATAGGCTAAATGATTCCTACTTAACGTTCATTCATTGTAATTTCAGCTAAATATATAAATCACAAGTTAATTTTATTGGTTAACTATGTAAAATGCCACGCCTAGTCAGAACAGAGTAGTTCCTTAGTTTCACAGATTGAGATTTCATTTTTGAGACCAAGAAGAAAGTATTCACTTATGTCCTAACCAATATTTAAGTAAGTATAAAAATGGGCGATTATGCGCAAAGAGAACAAACCGTCTCATTACGAGATTTCAAACGAACAGCAAGCCGCCAGTGGCGCCCTCACTCGATTGGTAATCATTGCCTTTAGTTACTAATTTTCGCCCTAGATTTTAAATGTCATGATAAATACATGGCCCTAAATGTTAGAACTGAAACCACAAGCGAACATAATTTAATTCACATTGACTTTACGACTCTATATTTGAAATTTAAAAATCTAAGATAAAAGTTACTACACGTGGTGCGTTAGTGCATACATTAAGCTTTCTTTCAAAGTGAAGTGATTGAGTCAAGTAGTTAGATTGAATTCAAGGTTTGGACAAAAAGCTAGTAGTAAGTGCCAGTTAAGCGGCGAAGCCTAACTTAACGTAATTACAAAGATCAGTAGCAACTGACTGGTAGGCCTGGGTCGCGTCATAACAAACTTTGTCAATCAACAGATTTATCATAAATATTATAATTGACTACGATGAAGTTGTAAGTTGTCATTGTTCTGTAAGAGATATGTACACGGGTATTGTTGAATTCGTAACTAAGCAATTTCTTGCTAGTTAGACGTAGTACGTTACGCCTAGGGCGAAATTTTTTCTACGAAATTGTTTTATTTATTTAAAATTTAATGTTATTTAAATTTTTTACTATTTCCAATCGAAGATCCTTTTTTCTGATATGTCACACAACACCCTGTCTGAAGCTGTCTTCAGGTCCGAGATGAGAATTATTGATCCCTCTGTTTATATTTTTATAAAATTCAGTCGATTTATGATCGTTTTTAAACTGTTCTACTAATGTGACGTACTTAGTCGTGGCAACCAGGAGAATTGTATTATAATAATATTACAATTTATTCGTCCGATGATTGTCACCGGACGGGTAGTTTTAACTAAATGAATACAATTCAACGAACTATGTAAATAGTGAATAAGAAATAAATTAACTTTAATTTACAATAAATTCTTAAAGCATCAAAATACAATAAATATGTGAAATAACCGTACACTAAAAAAATAAGTGAACACTTAAATGACTATATACTCAACTGCAATGCGTTATAATATGGAATGTCTTATCAACAAATTAATGCAAGGGTTTAGCTTCCAGTGCACATTAATATAAATAATAATAATAAATATTTATATTAAATGTGCCAGTGCACATTATATACTAATATAAATTGATTTTAGAACATTACTAGCGGCTTCACTCTCTGTTTATGACTTTTTAACACTTTGATTGAAAAAATGTCGAAATGCAACAATCTATAAAATATAGGTACTGTTTTTTTTATTTTAATTGTATTAATATTGTGTTATTACGCTCTCCAATGACATCAGAATCAGCAATCACAGAGATGTCGTGATTGCGATGTGTATGCGATCGCATGGGTGCTGATTTTATTTAAGGGCCTATACTACCTCAAATGGCTTAGCATGATCCTCCGTTACGCCTAAAATACTGCAGCATTAATTTTGAAATAAATATATGGTAAAGTTGAGGATTAATGTTAGGTCTAATGTTTGGCGAAAACACGATTTCATAAAATTTTCTCGATAGAAAAAAATCCCAAAGTTACCTCCAAATCGAACAATAAACCGCTGATATTCAAAAAGTACTTCAAATTAGATCATGAAACTTTGCATACTAACTGAACTAACTATAAAGCAGGTCTTATGTTTTTTTATTTTTTCCAAAAGACGAAAATTTGATTTTATAAAGAATAAAAACCACTCATTTCGCACTATTCGGCCGCAGTGACTGACGTAACAACCGCTTTGTAGTGCAAGCTGATTAGAACTTTATTCTAACAGGATTACAAACGAAGTTTGAACCACCACAAATAGAGTTGCTAATCTGAGGTAGTATAGGCTCTTAAGCAGACCAAACTGACACCAGCCTAGGGCTTATGAGTGTTGGTGTGGAGTATCATCTGTAGTTGTATTGCAAAGTGAGTTTGGATTCCAAACTTTATAAACAATATTGTATTGTATATTAAAATAGTACATTTTGATACAAGTGGAGAAAGTTTGTTATTGCAAACGAGGCGGAATTATAACACTCGAGCCGTAGGCGAGGGTGTTTTTGAGCCGAGAATTGCAATAACAAATGTCCACGTGTATCAAACGACGTTTTTCAATACACTTTTGAAGAAATAAAATAACGAATATTATTTTTGTCACGAACTATGAAACTATGATTTAAATTTTCTTTTTTTTTTCGCGCTTTGGTCTCGCCAGGTTGAAAGAGAGGCAATGGTATGAAGCCGTTAAACAGCCTAATATAAAAAATAGATTTATTTTATATTTTTGAATTCAGAACACAAATAAATGTTAATTTGTGTATAAAAGTAACTATTAGTTTTAAATAATCATGTTTATCTATGATATTCTATTTATTAACACAATTTGAATATTCAAAAAATATTTATGCCGTAAAGACGCGTAGTGCTTTGCAAAAAAAAAAAAAACAGTCATCTCAGACTATAGGCATTGAACCAATTTGGACTAAGTATAGGTATAGTTATCTGTGGCAATTTTCATTCCCGCACACGTGCGGGAAAGTGGAAAAAATCGCACGCGTGTGAAATACATGCCATGTTGTACCTAATCGTAGTGCGTTAAGGACCAGTTTTCGAGGAAGTGTATTGAAAACAATATTGTGCATCATATTGTAGTGTGCGACTGATTCAAACCAACAACAACTGAATGGGATTGGCCTGGCTACTTCATTGTGCGTTATTTGCGCGCTGTCTGTTTTACTTACAAGTACTTTAATTAATCTTACATTTATGCACTGAAAACGAATTGAGAAAACAACTCAGCTTAACATTATTATAATTAAAATTAATTAATAATATCGCGACCCTTTCGACTATGAACGGCCAGTGGCTATTGGTGAAGATTGCGACGAAATATAATAAGAATGCTTAAATTAACTATAACACGAAATATGGGACTAGGGCACACTAAAATTTGGTTAAGTTAAAGATCCAAGGTTTTGGCCACCTTTGGCAAAGTTGACGTGAATAACCAATAAACTTTGATGGTAGGTTAATAATGCTGAATAGATAAACTATTTACAACGGGAAACTAGAAGGCACAGTAGTGGGAAAAACTAACTGGGATATACATATAATTATTCCAATTAGAAATAGTAGGTAGGTGATGTAGTATTACAACGCGAAGTAACCGACTGATAGTATCACGAATAGAATAGTATACGGAAGCGTTGAAAGTATAAGGGGATGCAGAAGCGTGAGTCCTGCCCGGAGGAGCCGGGCCGGTAAGATCCTGACGAATTTACGAAAACACCAATAATAAACAACACCGATACTAGAAACGATAATATAAAGTTTACTCGTGTACATTATTACGGTTATTTTAACTTACATAAATGGAACTTAACGCTGACAGAAGTGATCAGATTGTTAGTGTTGTTTGTGTTAGTAACACCGCGTCGCGTCGTGAAGCGCGACGATCTCGTTAGCGCACTGTACCAGCGTACCACTATATCAGTGTATCTACCTATTGCGTGCAACTTGTCGAGTTTGTTCATTCAATCTGACCGAGTCTGTACATACATAGCTACACTAAGTTTTCCTTAATATTAGAATGTAAGATTTATACCGTGCAGTATTATAGTAATCCGAAATCGGATTGAATATAGCGTTGAACCAGATAGACCGAGAGTCACATAGGATAGTCATAGACACTACGAGGTGAATAGGTTCGGACACAATCTTATACTATTAGCGAAGTGGACAATCCGACAGCGACAAATTCCACATACATTATATTATCATTCATACATTATCATTAGGAATGGACAATTTTTAACTCGAGGATTTATATATTGACGTCAATTTCGTTACATCAATAATAGCTTAAATTTTACAATACTTTTTTTTTACAATCGACAAAATTCACATGTGTCGTGGGAAAGCAAATTGTGGAGCGCACGTCCGCGCCGAAGGATGTCGGGCCTAAAATACTTCGGCCGAGCCGCCTAACCGACTAGCCGAACAACAACCGCCAGGATACATTGTTGGTCCGGATCTGTTTTTAGCTGGTTGTGGAGTGAAGAGTACAGATCACACGCGGATGCAATCAATAGATTGGTGTGTTTACTCGGCGGGGTATAACGCTTTATGATTTATATTCAGCGTTAAGCAGATTTTAGTGAACCTTCGGCGGCTGCAGTGGACGCGGCGGTTTGCGCAAACACAATGTGGGTTACACAGACACATGCTACGTACTCAGGCCATGTCAACACGACAGCAACACCACACAACCGCACCGTTTACCGTGTTAGATCCGACTCGATGATAAAAGCTGACCCGGTTTTACTACCTCCACATACACCGCAACGATTACAATTTCTCCAAATGTTAAAAATGTTTGCTATTGATACGATAATTTTGTACAGAATTAATTGAAACTACTGAAATGCGCGGGTGAGATTTAATTTTCGAAAATATATTTACAGTGAGAATGTACTTTAATGGCCGAATGGTTGACTGAGAGTTTATTAATTAAGTTGTAACGATTCATTCTATAATGCTGCCGTGTGGACAAGACGACGCCGTCGGGTTATCGTGAGGCATAGGTACAATGGGGTGGGTATGTGAGAACGGACCGCGGGGTTAAAAGAAGCTGATCGCCAATTTAAGGCGCCAGCATTTTCGAGAGTTCCTCGTCTTGCAGACAGCCCTTGAGGAACTCATCCTGCGTCAGCTGACCGTCGTTATTCTCATCCATCTTAGCGAAGATGTTCTTAGCGCGCTCTTCGGCGGAGTCAGCTGGTCGGTTGCTTGAGCAAGCTCCGAGCATATCATAGATGGCCTGAAAAGGGCAAAACAGCAAATTGTACAAACATTAGAAGCTGGTCAGCAATAGCGTTGATGTTCCCAGAGCAGAAAGCGGTAAAGGGAAATGCCCATTTGATGAAGAGGTTTTGGCCAAGTGACGCCCATGAAAGAAACCAACTATAGATGTTAGGGTTGACATCACAGATGAAGAAACAAACACTGTTTTGTACATAGAACTCGGTTGGACTTTACTTTTTTTTTTTTTTCGTTTTCATTAAGATTTACAACGACCGGAAGTGTTAAATGGGGCAATAAACGATTGAGTTTCTTGATTAATTCGGTTTAATTCCGGAGGTTTCATTGCAAATAAGTAATAGCAATATTAGTATATATATTTTAGTATATATATTTTAGTATATATATAAGTAATAGCAATATTTGGGTATATTTTTTGTACTTAACACATTGGTGGGCAAAACGTGGCCAAGAATGGGTATTTCCCTTTAAGTAAGTACACAGTCACAAAAAATCTCATTTATTGTTTGAAAACCTAAGTTTCCGTTTAATATGTCCCCACAAAATGAAAATACGACTATACTATCACTCCATCTCAAGTCCGCTTGAGAATGTCACCAAGTTTTTTACGTCGCTGCCTGTGCCTAAAATAGCATTACCTAACTGAATGTTTATTGTTCATCCCTTACCAATGCCGTTCCAATGCCTACCTAGTTCATTAGGTTAGAGCTACGCTACGTTTATCCCCGGTTAGGGGTACCTGGCCAGTCAATTTCACCCGGCGCAGCGTCCGATTTATTTCAACCAATTTAGACTGTCGGCGTCGTGACGTCTCGTGCCTATTAAGGTCCGGTTTTCCATTTGTTTTACCATTCCACTTTAGAACCTTGACAGTAATGCATCCGACCTAGCGACTGACACTGCTCTAGAATAATAAATAGTGTTTTAAAACCTGCACTAAAAGGGTGCAGGTTTTAAAACACTAGTTAAATTCTTGCATAGTCAAAGAATTAAAAAGCATTAAAAAACATGAACATTCTCGGCTGAAGGAAACTTTTTGAAAAAAAAAGTTTTACGTGACAACGACTTTGAGTGGTACAATAAACTTTTTATGTCTGTCTCTCTCGCTCTTAGGCGGGCTCTCACTCGCTCTCATTGTGAGCGCATAACGTGAGCGGGAGCGTAACGCAGTTTCTTGAAGTGTCACCCGGCAAACCAATTTATAAGACGTTGTCACGTCAAAAAACTAATATCGAAGCTGAGCTGAGCTATGATCCAGTAATTCGTGACAAGGCTGACGTCGGGGACGTCCGCCAAACGTTCTACGTCAAATCAACCGGTAGCTAAATTACAAGAAAGTATACTTGTATCTAAATCGGGAAGTTAAACGATCGGGTAATAATATCTAGGATTAGTTATAATGCTTGTTACGAAATCACATTATTAGGCCCGGTTTCACCAAAGCGGAGAGGAGCGGAGCGGAGAGATGTGTGGAAACCGACCAATCATATTGGTTGAAGTTTACATCGCGTCTGTCGTCTTTCCTGTGATGGGTCGAATCTTGCACATCTGCTCTCCGCTCCGATCCTCTCCGGTTTGGTGGAAACCGGGCTTTAGTGTGCAGTGATGATGATGAGTCATTAGGCGAAAACCGTAGCTGCGTACTGTAAACCCTAGACGTGCTAACGTACGAAAATTGAAAAAAAAAATTAGCTACAAAGAACGACTGAACTCTATACTTGAAAACGGAATACTAAAATGCACGAATTCGTAATTTCCGCACATACCAATGAGGGATTTTCTTTTTAGCTCTTCCCTAGTCGCTGGATAGATGGCGCTAGGAGTAAGTATGATAATGTAAGGAACGGAACCTAAAAAAACTGATTTTAACAAAGCGCGATAAATGTTGGTTATATTTTCGGAAGGTTAAGCAAATGAAAGTGTCAGTCAACGTGAGTATGTGACGTGACACAATGTTTTTTTTTTTTTCAAGCGTTTTGGCTTTGGCATAGTAAGTTCAACGCCATCTATAGAGTTCTTGGAAACTAAGTTTTTTTTTAAAACCTCAAAAGGAAAACCTCTCATTGTACGAAATAAAATGCGTGGGAACTTTAAACTTATGGAGTTTATTAAAAAATACAGTCGAGAGGCACAGCGTTTCACGTAGCAATCAGACAAGAATTAAAAAAGTATTGCCACAACACAACGGAAAATGGCACAAAAAAAGTGTTGCAAGCTTATTAACTAAAATTATTACTATTTTTGTTAACACTAAAAATAATAACTCTTTTAGACTGTCCTGAATACCAATGACAAACAAAAGAATTTAAAAAGCACAGTACAGCTAAAGAATAGTGCCAGGGGCTGTAATTATCATGCAATGCCATCGAACAGCACTAATACGACATGACAACTTACAGAATACTGTACGAGCCCTAAGTCCTGCTAGCCAATGCTAAAATCAACAGAGCCTGCGGTTGCATTGAGGCGGGCGAAACAGCGGGTCTAAAATGGCCGCTATAGCAGATCCTACGCAGAATCTTAGCATGAATCACGTTAAAAAATTTAAATTGTTAAAATGGACTTTATGTCGATAACAATAAAGTCCATTTTAACAATTTTAAATTTTTAACGTGATTCACAAAACGATTCTGCTAAAGCGGCCATTTTAGACCCCCAGAGCGGAGCGCAATTCACCAATCACATGGCAAGAGTGGAGAAAAGATGTGGATTTCAAGCCATGTGATGGGTGAATCGCGCTCCGCTCTGCCTCAGTGGAACCGCAGCCTAATTATATAGGTGACCGTTCATTTGCTTGCAAATTGTACAATCATGCCTTTATTACTTTAAAGAAAGAGCACAATATTATAGTATAATGAATGGCATTTAATTGAGCAAGACAATAATGTAATCGATATAGTGCACTGAAATAATTTTATCTACACCCATGCTATAAATCCTCAGTTAGCTTATTGCCAACATTAAAACAACCAGTGTCTTAATAACCATAATAATTATCATCAAAACGGGTGTTATAATGTTGTACTAAATTTCTTTATGCAACTCATTTAAAAAAAAGAACATTTTCATGCACGTGCGTTTCATTACCACAGCACCGTAATTTTAAAAAAATAACTCATTGGTTAATTCGACTTCACGTCGTATCCCGCCATTTTCGTTCGACTCAATATTCAAATTCAATAGAAAATAAAAATAAGGAAGTGGTGAATATAAATATTCCGAGTACATTAGGATATGCCAACATTCATCAAAGGTGCAAATAGTCAAGTGCATTTTAATAATTGTACGATCCAAAATGTAGGTACCTAAATAATTATTACAATCAATAATGCTATTGTTTTATTAAATGTTTGTATTAAATACCTACTCAGCAATTAAACGTTCCATGAATTTACATAGATTTCTTACAACACTACAACACCCTATGGTTTCAGAACCTTTTAAGGACGATTCATATCATGGATGTAGATAAAGTCTTGTTTGCAACTGTACATAATTAGGTATTAAAACACTCACAAATCCATATTCGTGTTTTAATACCCCTTATTAATGATTATACAACAGTTGCATAAATAACTATTATTCTATTGTAAGGTACCACAAGGACTGGGATACCACACATCGTAGTGGGCGTATTAATACGAGTATTGTTAATGCATTTGTGGTTTCGTGCTCAAAGTGCGAGTCAAAGCGTGTCTGCCGCCCGGGTATTACTTGCATTAACAGTTCCAAGTGTAACGTGTCATCTTGGACGTCGCACGATTAACTAAGTTAGTGGTGTTCCCTCTCCGATACTGTGACTCCGATAACATATTTATCTCAAAGTTCTCTCGAAGTGCTAATTCCCAGGTGATGCTCAAAGTGTTTCCGTTCTAATCTTCCGTCTAATAAAAGCAAGCTAAGTAAAAGTTACGACTGCACTGGACGTTACGAGTTTAGTTAGGGAAAAGAACATTCCTGTCAATATATCGATGATATTACTATTGGTAAGTAGTTCTGCCAACCATCGATAATCCAAATTTTAAATGTCTCTCCCGCTATAACGGCAATGGTGTCGATTCTGTTGTGCACAAACTAAAGTAAATTTAGGCTATTGCTATCTTTTTCTCTCTATTAAAACGAAAAAGAGACGGACGTAATTTAGAGCTGTCAAATTTAATTGGAACTAATATTTCCATACAAATGAAGGGTGCACGTAAAAACTTGTCGACTAAACTAAAACACGGTGAAGCGCTAACTTAGTTCTTAGTTATAGCCGTCCTTTTCTCGCACTGACTTTTAGTAAAAAGATAGCAAATAGCCTAAATTAAACTTAGTTTGTGCACAAAAGAATCGACAATGGTGTCGATTCTGTTGTGTTCAAACTAAACTTAATTTAGTCTATTGCTATCTTTTTCACTCTAATAAAACGAGAAAGAGACGGACGTAATTTAGAGCTGTCAAATTCAATTGGAACTAATATTTCCATACAAATGAAGGGTGCACGTAAAAACATGTCGACTAAAAACACGGTGAAGCGCAAGGCATAAACTAGTTTGACATCTCTAACTTAGTTCATAGCTATAGCCGTCCTTTTCTCGCACTGCCTTTTAGTAAAAGATAGCATTAGCCTAAATTAAGTTTAGTTTGTGCACAACAGAATCGATACCAATATCCATCATGACAAGTTAATCCTACTTATACTATAAATTTATGCCAAAGTTTGTGAGTATGTATGTATAGATGATGGATGTTTGTTACTCTTTCACGCAAAAACTACTGAACGAATTTGGATGAAATTTTGCACACAGATAGTTTGTAACCTGGATTAACAAATATGACTTTTTATGCCGGTAGTAAGATCCCATGGGACAATTATCAAAATTCACGCGGGCGAAGCCGTCTGCAGAAGCTAGTATAATCATGCTGCTAGTATATAATTACAATGGCTGTTCCTCCTACAGTGAAATGTTATTAAGAGTCCTATTACATTATTTTCGCATTTTTTTATTTTTACTCCCTGGATCAAATTTTTTAATAGCGATCTCCGGATGATTGTCGATTGTTATTGACGAAAATTAGAGACGAGACTGACATGAGACTGAGGAGCGACTTGAATTGACGCAGAATTATAGTATGTACTTCAATTTTATTTATTGTAATTTTGTCTTATTGTATTGACAAACCAAAACTAATGAAACTTATTCATTGTAGATCGAAGTTTTATATCATATTAATTTATTTGATAAAATTTTGTTTATTTGGAATATAACCGACGCTGAATCAAGACATTTATGGCTTAAATTACGCTTTCTTTACGATTTTATCCGTGAAAACTCAAGGAATTTAAAGAAATTCTAGCACTCCAATAAACAAGTAAAACATTCAACTTATCTTTCAGTAATTTTAGCTTTTTATAAGAATTGAATCTAACAATGTGAATTTGAGCGTCAAAGTTCCATCGCCGACGGGTTTTCTTGCAAACTGAGTTCGTAAAATATTTATAGTAAATTACACAAAAAAAAATGAAAATGTGTAACTCCAACTTACAAGAAAGAGAATGGCACTATCGTTATTCTTAAGCAAATAATTAAAATATCTTACTGCTGCTGAAAATTACTGCGTCAAATGTCACGAATTTGCGTAAAAAATGTAATAGGACTCTTAACATGAAATACCTATCAATTCAAATTAAAAGCGTATTTATTTTTACGGACGCGATCCATCAACTCACTTGAAAATTATGCCGGTCACTCTATCTGAAATCGCGGTTGGCAAGAATGCCTGTCCAGTCCTAGTGCTGCTACTGCATAATCCGTCAACGATAAATAATTGAGTTTGAATCCTTAGGCTGGCTTGCATCTCAAATAACTAAATGCGTTTAGCGCTAAACCAATTTCAAAACATCCTGCTCTTCCTGTCAATCATTTGAAGATGACTGAAATAGAACGATGTTTAAAATATGGTTGGCATTAAACGCATTTAGTGATCTGCGGTGCAAGCGCGCCTTGGTCAAACAAGCTTGGTAAAGAAATGTTGGTTCCTGCTATCGACGCAAGCTAACTATGTTTCGTTGAAATTCTATATTGATGTTCCACGGCATGTTATTTTGCAGACAATAACTACTGGCGGGCGAACATAACAATACCGACGCAACTTATGTGCTCTGTAATTAATGCTTGTCGAATTGTTCGGCATTTGTTTGAAACAAATCAAATTATAGCGTATCGCGTCGCACTACGATAGAGCATTGTTTCATTTTGATGTATTGTACCCAATGTTTTAGTCGGACCAGGTGTAGAACCGCTCATCTTTTAAAGCTTTATGTTCATAAAACCAGTAAAACAATTACTTTATAATACGTGCACCTGAGACTAAACAAAGCTGCTTCTCAGATAAAAATATAGATGCTGTGAAACGTAAAAATTGCTGCCATGACTCATCGATTGGACTGTATCATTATGCTCCGGGAACATTCAATAGCTGAAAACTTGTTATGGGATCACATAGCAATGTGCTTCCAAAGCAGCGGGGTTAATTATCATCCCCGGATCTGAAAACAGCACCGTGTATCACTCGGATGGTTGCCAGTAATTAACCTGCAGACGCTCACGTTTGGAAGGGCATTGCTCTGTATTGATCTGCGAAATGTTAAGTATGTAACAAACCTGCACGATTTTCGTCATCTCTTGAATGTCGATGACACCATTGCCATCGACATCATACATGCGGAACGCCCACTTCAGCTTCTCTTCCGGCGTCCCACTTGAGGTAACGTGGATGGCCTGCAGAAACTCCTACAACAAAGTAGTTCTTGGTACACCACGCGAGTCGGGGCTCAAACAAGAGCTAGGTAGTCTCATGTTCGATGAATTTTAAATACTGTTTACTGCTGACAGTAAGAAATTATGAATTAAGAGCGCAAGCAAAAGAGGACTCGCGAGAAATAAAATTTGACTTTCGCAATTGCGCATTGCTGGGTTGCAACAAATGACAAATTGTTATTCAGCCAAAAATAATGATGGTGATGAGAGAGCTAGAAATTGAAAAACGCACAGCTTATACAACTAATGGGTGTAAAAGTACCCTTCACGAAGCCAAAAGGCATTTGTTTTCCCCCTCATTGCGATCGTTTCATTTTGTTCTAGACCATACCTGGGAACCTTTTTGTTACGGAGTTCCAAATTTTTTATAAGTCTTTATTTAATACAAGTTTTTAATGTTATGACTTAATTTTAAATACCTCCACGTCCCCTGCAATATTCAATGTGTCCATCAGGACAATGAGTGCAATACATTGAATCCTACAGTGAAACGGGATTTTCTACCCAAAAAATAGTCGTTTCCCAGCAATAATTTTTGCGTAGGGTTACTTAGTTTGCTCGGTTGACAGCTTCGTGAAGGGTCCGTTTACACCCTGTATTCCAAAATGTTACCTTGAAGTCAATGTATCCGTTCTTATCCATATCGAATGTACGGAATACATGATCGCAGAACTCGACGGCATTGCCGGATGGGAAGAACATCTTGTACATATCCACGAACTTGGCGGGAGTCAGCCTGCCGTTGGGGCAATCTTGCTGCAGGAAGACAGGAAAGGGAACTCTTAGCACAGAAGTAAAAGTCTTGTGTTTTGTTTGAATTGATAGAGAAAATACAAATATACTATCATGTGTTGCACGCGTGTGGTCAGTATGCAGATGTGCATGAACCGCAGCCCCAAACTAAACATTGCATGTGGGGCGAACGCGGTCGGTACGATCGTGTAACTTCGTGCTAATGCAAATTTGTCGATTGACCGATGTTTGCGTGTTTGTTTATGTAAAGAGAAGGCTGTGCCGCTGTACGCAGCGGTGCGGTGGGTAGGCTCGGTATTACCCTAATTAACACGTGTCTTCTTATTGACAAACTATTTTTGCTAAGATAAACTTTATCGAGTTACTTTTATATTTATAAGCTCAACCGAAACATGAGCAAAAATACTTAAGCACACCGACAAAAAAAAAATTAAACTAATATATTAAAAATAATAGTTAAATAAAAAACTTTAGTATCGTTTAACTCGAGTGTTTTCGAAGTCGAGGCAACGACATCCCTATATTGCATCAAAACCGTTTACAAAAAAATAATTAACGTTGCATTTAAGCTGCAGTTAACTAGAAAACATATATCGATAAAAGGCAACCATAGCACAACCAGGTTAAATGAGAATACTTTTATTTATCGTCTAAAAGATATGCCTGGCTCGATTGTTGTAGCGTCAGCACTTTATAAGTTAAACATTGTCGCGAACGCTTTGTTTAGTACAACACCAGATAACAATATTATAATGTGCTGTTGCTTTTAAAGAAAACTAATCACTGAAATAATTTTAAAATATGTGTAAAATTCGTGTTAGCAAATAAGTCATGAACGGTTTTATGAAAAAAAACGTATTGAAAAGTATTATGTTTTGTATTGATGAGAAGTCTATTATCAAACAATGTGAAAGCAACGACACCGCATTAGTTGAACTCGGGGTTCATTTTATTATGGTTTGGATTGCATATGAGAAGCAATATACTCTCACTTATTTGGCCGTAGTAAATGTATTCCAATACCAACTCATCATTTTCAAGAATCTCAAGAACCGAGTTAAATTTTATTGTCTCAGTAAACAGAACAATAACTGCAAACTTACCGAGCCAAGACGCAGTTTCCAATGGTTTCCGCTTAGCTGAATTTCCATATAACATATCCAGACAATACAAACAAATACCACCATACCGTTGTTACCATTTAAATATAATTCATTTTTAATAAAATAGAGAGCGAACCAGCTCGACTCCCAGGATTTGTAAATACTTGAAGTCCGATGCAATCATTTATAGTGCACGACATAAAAATTGTAGACCCGACTAGTGTTCCAATTATAAAAGATTTTCAATTTTTATCTACTCATCTGGGAATAATGTGGACAATGCGGAGAAAGATGTAGAAAAATCGATAATTTTTGGTTTCGATCCCAGTTTCAGGACCCTGTTACGAAAAATTAAACCGGATTTTAGATGCTTACAAATCAATTAAAAATAGATAAAAGCTGTAGATTTTGTCAATCCGGGACCTGAAAAAAACGTCCTGTGTGTGTTTTGTGTGTAGGTGTTTTGTAGAACCAATTTACAGAAATAAATATAATTTATGACGAGTGATGCAGCTTTCCAAGTTGTTTCATAGCTTTACCTTGAATCCTTTGTACCATTCTTTGATGGTGGTCTCATCGTAGGAGGTATGCGTCTTGAGAAAATCCATGTCCTCCTTCGTAAGCTTGTCCTTGCTAACGAAGCAGCCCATGGCGAAAGCTAGAACAAAGAGAAAATATTCATTACTTAATTGTTGAAAACAAATTACAAATTATTATATGTTGATTGAAATACTTTCCACAAGTTATTAAGTAACAAAATTCGAAAGAAAACAACGGAACTCTTAATAAAAGCTAAAGGTGGTTCGATTTCACCTAGGCCTCTGAGCTGTCCATTCCGTAAGCTACTGAAGCCCTCTGAAGGCTAACTTCAGTAGGTATTCAGTATTATTCATAGCATCCTAGTTATATCAATTTTCGCGATAAGAAACTTTAGCCCGACGGCAGGTAGAAGTCTAGACTTCTTGCGATAGACTAAACTCATTACTTAGTTATGAGTAAGTATTTACTGGTTGATAAACAACTTTCGTTGCAATCAAATTCTATACTTATATCAATTTTAAAAAGGGAAACATTATATTTATCATAATCGTGCGAACGAACGTGTGTATTGGCGATGGATTAAAATACACACATCAAAAGTATCTAGGGATCAACATATATTTTTGCAATAACTTTTCTCCTGATTGATATTAATTAAAATTTTCTTTAAGGATTCATCAAATAAAGTGTTTTCGTTTGTCACAGTAACGATAAACCAAGTCACCTTTGCATTAATAAAGAAATTTGCCATTTTCCTAATAAAGGGATTTTTGACATTTGAACCACTAACATTAAAGTTCGAAAAAATGACTGAAAACACAGTTTTCTTTAAAATTTTATTGGGTAACTTAAACAATTAATAATCCGTGTTTCTACCGCGAACACTAACAACACAAGAACATCGGTTTGGCATACTCAAAATGAGTTCATCCAAATCACGCTGTGGAATGGCCGCCCATGTTCGTTGCAACAACAAAAAAAGGTCTTCTTGCGACTGGATACCCTCCATATTCGGCAGAGCTCTTGTCTGTAGCATATCCCATGCATGCTCAATCGGGTTCAAGTCTGGCGACTGAGCAGGCCAGGGCAGGACATTGATGTTAGCTGCGGCGAGAGTCTGTCTTACAACTCTTGCGGTGTGCGGTCGTGCATTATCATCAGTGATAGGAATAGGTAGTGCTTATTAGCCTAAACTTCGAAGAAGAACAGAGAAAAGAATCGGAGACTTCCTTAGACTATATTTTATTATGCGACCACGGCGAGTTTTTTTTTGTAAATTCTAAGAGTGCGTACCTAAGAGAGCGTATCATAGTTTTATGATGAAGAAGTCGTTTCCAAAATGTTCTTAAAAAGAAAACTTTCAGAAATTTTGATGGTTGTAACGACTGTGTTAATTGTGTTATGTTATGTCTAGTCGCAAACTTTAGGTAAACATAGACCAATTACTTATTCCAAATAACATTAATTTTTGATGTACTTACGTGATGTCCCGGAAAAAAATATAGTCTAAGGAAGTCTCCGATTCTTGTCTCTGTTCTTCGAAGTTTAGGCTAATAAGCACTACCTATTCCTATCACTGATTATCATGCATTAACTGAAATAAGGGACCGATTTGCACTTGTAGAGGAACGATGACGTCTGATACAATCGTCTCAGCATAAATTTGAGCGTTGAGGTTGCCTCTGATCCAAATCAACTCAGTTCTTCCGCCGATCCAAATACCCGCCCATACCATGATGGTTCCACCACTATAAGGATGGACTTCCTGGCAGGATTTTAATCGCTGTTGGCGTCCAGGGGTTCTCCAGTGTCGTATACGTCTTGTATCCGGTCTCATACCAAAACGAGACTCATCAGAAAAGCACACGAAACGCCATTGTTCTTCTGCCCAATTTCTGTGTTCAAGAGCCCATTGATATCGAATCCTACGATTGTGCATTGCTATAGGTGGTACCCGTAGCGGTCTTCGGGAATGAAGGTTCACTTCATGCAAGCGGTTTCTGACTGTTTGGTCGCTAATTAAGTTCCCTGAAGAGTGATGAAGCCTCACGGCTAACATCATGGCGGTTATTGTTGGAGCTCTTCGAGTTAAGATTTGAATGTATCGGTCTTGTCTCCGTGTGGTGCAGCGATACCGTCCTCCATGGCGCTCAGCCACGGTACCAGTGCTTCGGTAACGTGTCCAAAGTCGACTGATAACACTCTGACTTGTATTCAGAGCTAAAGCTACAGTACGTTGCCGGGAACCAGCTTCTATCATTCCCACGGCTCTGAGCATTTCTTCCCTGCTTAAATGACGTCGCCGCTCCATAATAACGTTGGTTTTAATCAGTAGTAGGGAAACAGTAGCTCTAATAATGTCTTCAATGCGTTGTATGTTTTTATAGGGAAAATATTGACAGCTTATTTTCATCTTTTACTCGAATTTGATTGAGAGTTCCTGATTCAAATTATGAAATGCACCAAAAAGGATCCATATAAATTTATAAAATCATAAATTTATTACAAAGCCACATCTCAATCTCAAGAAATCCGCATAAAAATGCTTGATCCCTAGACACTTTTGATGTGTGTAATTGTGATACTTAATTAAATATCTAGTCTAGTTGAATATTAAGAACATTTATGTAAAAACACCGCGTAAAGACGAATCGATCTATAAGAAGAAGCATCGAACAAAGCCGGTAAATGTGTCATCGATTCGATTCAATTTCAATGGGGTTCCACTAAGGAAAGAGACAGTACGTACTGAAATTATCCATTTATGGCACACAAACAATCATTGTGTCACAGTACACACAGCGTCGTTACATTATTAATTCGATTCGAAGCAGCCATCACTTGACGTGACAATTGAAGGCCTAGCTTTACTGCAGTCTGCTATAAACAGGAGACAATAAATAATTAACACAGATAGGGTAGGGTTCTTTACAATATTATTATGTTAACATACAGAAACGCGATCTGAATTTACAATTACATATATAATCGGATTATCGACAACCTACGGAATCCGAAGTTATGGATTCTATCTTCTATCAGAAGTCTATTTTATGTGTCGGAAACGTGCTTTAGAAGATTTTTTCTATACAAAATTTGTTTGTATTGAATGAAAACAGTGGAAATAAGGCAGGCCAAAACTCAGTGTATGTTAACAAAGTTAAATTAAAACCCTCCAAACGTTTAGCATCCACCACGACACATTTTTATGTTGAAAAGGGGGCCCACCCACTATGCAACTAAAAATGTACCTAGAGATACTGGTATACAGTTCAGACGCATAAAAACGGTTAAAAGAAGTCATAAAGCACCTATTTGTTTTCCCTGTTCCAGTCATAACCAACTGCTTTAAAACAAATTATTCAGGTGAGAAATTATAGTTTTCCAACACCTGATAAGTACAGGTACCTACATGAAATATGCAAACCATGCAACTAGGCGTTCGTCAACACCGAAGACAACAAACTAATTGTTATGCCACTTACTAAAATTATAGGTTTGTAAATTCGAAGAGAATGATCTATTTATAAACAAGTTTATTTCAGTCTAGACTTGGTTGAACATTTGTTATTCAGGCATAGTTATTGTATCAGTGAGTAAAGGATGGTATTTGATGCGACAGTGGGCCTAGGGCGTGGAAATGTCACGGACACAGCGATAAAGATAAAATGCGACGGCTGCTCGCCGCGCCGTGCCGTGCCGCCGCCGGCGCCGGGGAGCCTCGCGAAACCCACATTTGATAGATGCTTGTCCTAAAAGCTACAACTGGCGGTACTGCCAACAGTGCACCACATGACACAGCCAGTTTAGCGTTTTAAAGAGTTACTGAATATTCAGGAGTCTTGCCGAATCCGAAATTTAATTTATTGTTGCTCCAGATGCTAAAATTCAAAATTTTAGGGCAATTCACTTCATTAATACATAGAGACCGAAAACTGTGCGAGTAGAATTTCAAATAATCCATAACCGCAATTAACTTCATAATTGCAATGCAAGCAAAACCTTTTGTAAAACTCATTAAGCGATTCGGAAATGAAGCTTAGAATTTCCGAGCGCAATTTGTCTGTTCGCACATTCTGCAACACGAGACAAAAATAACTTTTACTTTAATGATTTGCATGTTACAACTGACGGCTCCTGCTCAAATAGCTCGCGAGTCGTGGAAACAAAGGGCGTCACTGCTTACGTGAGCACGATTTACAGACGCTACAACTCAGTACTGGACTTGGACACTGTAAAAGTTCGGCTTTGTTGAGCTTCGTCTTCGTGCCGTGTCGATTCACTTGGTTTGTTCACTAACTAAACCAAGATTAGAGAATTGTCATCTCCTAACTGACAGCCAGGTGGAGAATAGCACGGTACCAGATAAGAGCTAAGTAGAGATGTACACCGTGGTATATAATAATTTGACATCTCAACTTAGCTCTTATTAATATTGGCTAACATTCGTTGCAGCTGCGACGTATTTAAGAAAGAAGAAGATCGTAGAAAAGAAATCTCTTCTAGAGAAACAGCGAAAGGTTCTAGATTAACAGAGATGTAGACACTACTTTATTTCTTATTTTATTGAGGGAAAAGATAGAAGTAGCCTAAATCCGGTTTAGTTTGTGAATAAAAGAAAAGGCACAAGCTGGATGTTTAATAATAAACCCCGGGTAGGTACTGTAACACTTAATACATTAACATCGCCCGGTACGGTACAAGTATAACTCCTAGAAACGCGAAGGTAAATATTATTTCCATTTGGATAACAGGCTATCACGGAAAAATAATAGCTGCGGCTTTACTTCATTATTTAGGTGCCATTTTATTATTCTCAATTATTATAAGGGTATTGTTTGAATAACTAATGTTCAAGAAAGCGGTCAAATAGTTTTGCTACCTTAGAACGTAAATCGTCAATTAGTCTTGCCGTGTAATGAGCTGAAGCAGGAAAGTCAGGACTGCTTCAAACTTCAAGTTTTAAATTACCTAGTGACAAAAGAAACCTTCACTTCTTATTTCAAAGTCGCGGGGTTTGCTCAAGTAGAGCAACTGCTATACGACTAGTCAGCGCATCTGCACAGGACAAAACTTACTTTTCCTGAATTCTGACTGTATTGTTATTGCAACAAAAATGGCTATGTGATTCAATAAAGCCGTAGCACTTCAATACCCGCAATTACAGACACAATTAAAATAACAATGCACTGTGCCTCAGGAGGCACGGCCGGGAGCATACGGGTTAAAACTACGTTAAAGATTATATTAATGTATCATAACTTGAAAATAAATATCATTTAGAATAAATTAGCCTTGACTTACAGAAAATAAAAAGGAATACTAGAAAAATCCAATAAAAACTCTAGAGGAAGGGCAGGTACCGCGGCCGTGGTCGCGCATAATTTAATGGGCATAGCTTTCAGTCGGCATCGAAGGGAAATTCGATAATATAAAGGGAAAAGTCATCAATAAAAACTGCAACGTCACCGCGCAAATCTATCATACCGGTTATTTAGACGTCGCCGCGTCGGCGATCACCTGTCATGGGGTCGCCTGCCCCAAATAGAGCAGCCGACACTCTGGGTAGGCGCTCGCCTTGATTGGATAATTTCTAATTAATCTTATCGATTTCTGATTACTGAACCGTACTTTAGCGAAAATGTTGGAACGGAAACTTGAGTGCGGTGTGTAGGCGTATTTTTAGACGATATTGTTATACCTTGAAGCTTGCCGTCTAACTTATGTTTTATACGGATTCGTAAGTTATTTTTCTCTAGAAACAAGTTCTTTTAAACGCTTTGCCAAGAGGATAATGATTTTCCATCATGTGTCACTAGTGGTTTAGTGCAAAAGTTAACTTTAGCCAACTCCAGTCACTTTTTTTAAATAAAATACATGCAGCTGTGAGCTGATACAACCGGTAAAACTATCCAGCGCAATGTTCAATGTCGACTCATACAAGTTCTGAACTTGAACCGAGACCTTGTGCCGATATAATGCTCTGTCTATTACAAACATAGTTTTCAAAGCTTTTCCTAACTTTCATACAGTGTAATTAATTTTCTGCTGCAACAGCAACAACAACTATACAAAGTGCGATTTTATTTGCAAAACGCAGATTGAACATGTCAGCTGTCCGTCGCACAAAGCTTTACTACAGTCGGAACTACCGTCGCCGCGCCCGCGTCGAATTGGAACATTGCTTTCGTGACAGTTATTACCCTAAAACCGCTGGCAGCTCAGACTAATCGATTCATAGCACAACCTCTTGATCACCGCTCTTACATCTAAACGAGAACAGTGTGCCGTCCGCGCCGGTGCCCCACGGCAGAGTTACGTCATAAAAAGCCATACCTACGTGAATTGCTATTTTGAGATGTTTCTAAACGCTATGGAAAAAATAGCCTAAGTGATTTACGCACACTCTACAGTCGATACACGAAAATAGTTTTACGATAGTCCAAAAGCAAGATCACTTGTTTCATTCAATGCCGTTTTGACGAAGCAATTGGACGTGTCCATGCATACGACAGCAGATATTTCGGCATTGAATGTATGAGGGAGACGCGTTTTATAGACATTGAAATGAGGCACGAGCACGAACTGTGCCGTGTCAACTCGTGTCCTGCTGACTTCTTTGGCTTACTCTCATTTTGAAAACATTACACGCAGACCGCCTTTCTGTGCCTGCCGTTCTTTTATAAGTCTGACTAAATAACAGAAAAGAAATCACACTGTTATCTATTTCATTCAATTTGTTAGCTTGTTAATGATCTCTATTACAGAACTTGCGGGGCACATTGCGCTCGGGCGGAACCCCGAAATGCCCTATTGGTTCGTCCAAAATGGACGTAGTTATAATTACATTTTCCCGATCAACATTCGTGACGAGTTATTATTGCATCAAATACCTACCAATGCATAAGGGTATTATCGCATCATAGTCGAACAAGGAATTATTGGAACTATCCGTTCATAAATTAGAGCCCAGTTGGTTATATTTCACTAGACAAGTACCTACACAGTAATGACGATAACGCAATTGAGAGCCGATTGCATCAATGCTCCAATAATTTTGCGTAGAGATAGTTGCTATAATAATGTAGCTCACATTTGACTGATTAATGTTTCATTAAACAAATACAAGTACTGCGATCGTTACTAAATATCTTGCATATGAGTAGGTATTCTATTTATAAAGCGTGACGTAAAAATCATTTACTCATGTACGTAAATGATCTACTGTAAGACTGTGCAGAAAGCTTCATAATCCACTGACCTGTAAAAAAAGAAATGGCTGCAATTTGTATGCAATGGCTTCTATTACCATAATATAGCAGAAACGTTTACTTTCCTACAAAGAAATATGCTTTGAGCTTGAACGAATATATTATCTGACCGGAAGCCTCTTCAGCTGCGTCGATAACTTGAAGCACTAGATAGAAGGACGCTGGAAAGTGTTAATATAGCACGGTCAAGGCAAGCGCTCGAGCTTCATCGAGATAAATACGTTGGATCTGTTGTGGCGCCAAGAATTGTGGCGAAACCGCCGCCCGCACTTCTCATAATGTGCTGTTATTGAGGAGTATTATCATTTATCATTGCTGAGAAACGCCCGCAATTTCATATGTTTATGCTTGGAATTGTTACTAAGACACATATAGTTATAATTTGTTCACTTCTACTCGGTAATTAACCTACGTTTTATGACTAATATATCAGACGTGGCATTCAAAAATGTTCACTAATGAGACTAAGATTGATATTACTTTCCGAATTAGCCACACAATCAAGCTACTTACGTCATGACTAATAAAGACGCATTAGGTTCTTTAATAGGTTCGCAACTCTTCACACGCGTGTACAGCAATAGCGTGGTTTGCAGTCCGGGCATGTGTTAAGGAAAGGTTGCAACCGTGGCGTCTGCTATGGAAAGGATGCTCAATGCAAACGTGAGGTATGCTGGTCACGTCGCGTGTCGGCGCGGCGTTTCACAATTTCATGAATACTCGACTGCCGCCTGACATTATTGCCGCAATTAAGTGACCATTACAAGCTCACGAAGACACTTTATTGTAATAAAACTGGCAGTTCAAAATATAAAACCCTCTAAGAAAACATCGCTTTATACTCTACCAGTTCTTAGGTACTAGTCGAGTGCCACGCCACAAGGGTACGGGATAATGAAGGCAATATAAAGTCCAGCCAATGGTTGAAGGCTTACCACGCCACTAGAGTAATAAATTATAAAAATAAAAACATTCTCCTTCGTGTTACTTCAAGGCCTTGAATTGTTAAACGAAGGTGAAGAAAGCCGCGGAATTGGGTCTGACCATCCTGCTGAGAACTGAGCGTTTTTATCATTAACGTGATGTATAATGTTTTGGGAGAGTACTATCGCCGTAGATAGGGTACAGGGCACAGAGTGGAAGGGATTCTCTCTTTGATCATGCACGAACGCGTTTCATGCGCTCTCGAGATCACATTGCGTATGGTTTGCGGTAATGAATGCTTGTGTGTGAGGTGTGAAACTGTGAACGCAGGGTGCACTTGGCAACGAACTCCACGTGCCAGCTGGGCGGCCGACCTTCAGTCACAATGCTGCCTAATTTACATAAAGCATTCAGGTCGCGCTCCACGAGAGTCCTACACACTTATTGTTATTCTGTTCGTCCTTTGACTCTTGTGGAGCACACTCAAGCTTCTATCCTTTCAGTCCTGCTTAAATTGCACAGTAGACTAAACTTATCCTATGATATTCTCATATGCCCGGAGCTCGTTAGTGAATATAATACGAGAAAAAATAATGTCAATAACTTCCCTACTCCAGAGCTTGTAAAATTGAACACAAATATTTGCTTCGGTACAAAAGTAGATCTAGAAGTTAGTCATGTTGAATTTCAGACTCTAAAATATTGAAATAATACAAAACTCGACGTAAAGCTCCGCTACCCGTCGGCGTCGCGACGTTTATACCGTGTGCTCCCCTACTTCTGTATTCTACTGGAAACCGTTTCACTATTTGAATAATTGCTGTAACAAAGCCCTGATCTCGTCAGCCACAAATAGCATAAAATAGTTAAGTAACGTATAAAATCGATAGAAGTTTAAAAAGTTTTCATCTTCTAACGAAAATTATTTAATGTTCCAATTAGTTCGATATCAATTTGTAATAGTTCTTTTATGTTACACAATTTCATAGAAAAGGCAGGCTTGCACTTAATTACCTTTCAAAGAACAGTGCACCGGAACTTGGAGAAACGTAAAACGCAAGCCACTCGGCGCAATATAATTAATCTACAACGATGTGAACGGGAACATCCTGCGGCTAATGAAAGTATACACGGCAAGTAATTTATTAAATTAGCTTCATATTAGGGGGCTTTCCGACCTCGATTTGTCGTGTAAATCCTTTGTGAAGCCTAGACCTCGCTCAACTCGAGCTCGATCCATTCTCGTTATTCTTCCTCGTTGCACGTTACGCGATTTTAAAAGGGGGTTCATTTCGAGCGAATCCTACTTTAATTAAACAGTTTCCTTGTTATTATTATTATCTTTTGAAAACGTCAAAACGTGTTTCAATTGTTTCGTAGGTTCTGATTGTATGATATAGATGAAACAAAAGAAATAGGACGGACGACAGGTAAGAGTCAACGCATCGATACAATAGTTGTCAGACGTCCAGCTCGGAAATATGAGGGGCTTTCAAAGCAGAATAATAGAGCGACGCTTTTCGCAAGCGTTACACGGAAATATAGGAAAACGCCATTTTCCGTATCCGTGTAAGCTAGTGTTTGGTCTGTTTGTCTAATTGACGTTGAAAGTCACGATCTTTGTAGCGATAGCCCCGTTCCGTGAACACGGCATACAGGTGACCCGGAGACTTACAAAGAACGAGTGTAGAAACATAGATGAAAGAGGCCGCGGTAATGAGCACGGACTTCCAACATTTTTAATAATTGATGCTAGTATTGCACTGGTCCCAACTTTGCCGAATTAATTATTAGAATATTAACCAGGTACTCAGTTTACGTGGACAGAGTTGCAAACATGTTTTATTCCAATAATTGAGCCTATTCTAAAATACGTATGGTATACCGACGGGCACCATCATTCGAATCATAAACCCATACTGAAAACGTCAGATTATGCATAATGCAATCCGTCTGTGATCGAAGAGGGCGGAGGAAGAGAAAAAAAAATCCCTTCGGCAAGCCGCAGGAGGAGGTAGATTTCGAAGAAGGTTCCACTCATATTTTTTTCAACCCCTGTAACGTTGTTAGTTCATAATTGATAAAACGTAAACAAATAAAACAGAAGTCATTTTAATATCGTTTACCAGCCGACCAAATCACCTGATCGCGCCTGTACTTTTGTCTCACTCGCTCGCGTTCCTAAAACCAGTTTTTTTCCCACTCCATCATTCTCCGCGCGCCGCGAGCGTCGACCACGCTCGCATGCCTGCAGAGGCCAGTGGGCATTTTACGCGCGGTCAGTCTACACACATATTAGACGACATATGCGCAGCCTCGCGAATTATACTTTGATTGGACTACTGAATTTCCAAAACTTTTTTTAATAATTTTACTTTTTAAAAAGTTCTATAAAGGAACCATAACTTCAGTGTGTAATTCCCCATATCGGGTAAGTGGCTAAGTGTTGACAAATTCACGCAGTGCTTGTTTCTAAATGTCATGTCAAGGTCAATGATGTGCAAAATTATTTCATCATCTTTTTCATAGACATCATTTTAGCTACTATTTCAACTATTGTACTCAAACCTTAATTGCTACATCAATGTTTTATGTAGGTATGTGTAAATATTAATTTAAAAGTGCTTCACACCTTTTTTTTCCTCTTTTCTTTTTTTCTCTGTAAACTCCGCTTCTGAAGGTGACCTCTACACACATACGCCCTAAGCGCAATAGTACCCATCCCTACGCTTGCGCTTACGCTGCTGTGGTCACCGTCAGGAAAGGATAAGCAGAGAACCCTACGCTTACCACTGGACATAAATTCCAGGGACCAAAGTTCGGGATTTTCTTCCTCCGGGGTTAACCCGTGTGTGCCGTTGCTGCGTCACCTGGTGCCGACACTCGCAACTGACGAGTCGGTTCCACCGGCATCCGGCATCCAACGACGGCGACGCCTCTACGGGCATCCGGCACCGCTACCACCTACCCTGCGGGTCCTGCATCCTGCTCCTCGGCTCCAGCGTCCATACAGCTACGCGCAAGCCAGGGCAGTACTTGACGCGCCTACCTCCATATGTCGGAAAAAACCTATGACGGGCCTTAGTAATCCGCGACCTATTTTTAATAAATTAATTTTTATGAAAGTGTTGGTGAATTTTGTTCAAACCTATTAGGGTTCCATATTCCCACGCTTCATTGGCGCCCAACGTGGGGCGTACGTCTTTCAGCCTTTAACTTCGTCATTAAACACCGACGAGGCGTTGATAACGTTATTCCTGACGCGCTATCCAGAATCGTTCCGGTTGATGCCACCAATATTTCAAACTCTTATTCAGCTACTAAAGACTCCTGGTACAAAAATATCTACAACGGTTGTCTAAATGATCCATCCAAATTTCCAAATTTTATAATTAAAAACGATTCGTTGTATAGGTTATCTAAAAATAAACACGAACTAACTTCAGAATTCTCGTGGAAAGAGGTCGTACCTACGGAATACCGAGAGACCATAATAATTGAAAATCATTCCGAGCCTACGGCTGGACATATGGGGATTTTCAAAACTTACCGACGCCTCGCTTTGCGGTACTACTGGCCTGACATGTACCAAGACGTCGTAAAATTTATTGGTTCTTGCGAAAAATGCTTAGCTTACAAGTCCCAAAATCATCAAATTTTAGGAGAAATGGGTCGTCCTAAACATTGCTCGCGTCCATTCCAAATGTTCATTATACACCTAAGTATACCCCTCAGGTAAACTTAGTAGAACGATATAACAGAACCATTATCACTTGCATTTCTACCTACGTGGATAACGATCATAGATCATGGGACACATTCATTCCTAAGGTGCAGTTTGCTATTAATAACTCTGTAAATGAGGCAACAGGATTCTCACCTTCATTTTTAGTTTTCGGGCGTGAGCTTGTTACATGTGGGTCACATTACACTGATAATGACCTCGGTGACGAAATACTTTTCCTGCCACGAGACGTATATGCAGAAAACTTAGGTTGTTTGTCTTCCATCTTAAATGACGTACAGGCAAGGTTATGGCAGGCCCATGTAAAGAATACTTCACATTACAATTTGAGGCGCAAGTTTGCCGAATTTGATATTGGAGACGTAGTCATGAAACGCGCCTACTTTCTTAGTGACAAAGAGAGCAGATTCTCAAAGAAGCTGGCTCCAAAATTTATCAAAGCCAAGATCATTGAGAAAAAGTCACCACTCGTGTATGTGTTACAAGACATGTCTGGCAAAAATTTAGGGTCATGGCACATCAAAGATTTAAAATTAGTCGGTAAAAATAAATAGCGTTATATATATTTTTCTTTTTCTTCTCTCCTCTATATTTTGATATAATATTATTTTGAATTTTTCACATTTAGTTTTGATTTTACGAATCAAGATTTGCATTCCCTCTCGCATATATTCCACCTTCTATTGGAACACTTATTGGTAAGGTATCTAGTTAGAGAAAAACAAGATACCTATATTTTTATGTTATAGTGCGTCAGTTATGTTGGTATCGTTAAAATACAATAACTGCTGCTAGTTTATGTTAGCGAGAAGTATGAAAGATGACTTATAAAAGGTAAACCAATAGTAACTCAAGTTCTTGATGCGGATTTTTATTCATTTTAAGAGATGACAAAAATCCTTGATTGCGCGCGGGGGTATTGTAACGTTGTTAGTTCATAATTGATAAAACGTAAACAAATAAAACAGAAGTCATTTTAATATCGTTTACCAGCCGACCAAATCACCTGATCGCGCCTGTACTTTTGTCTCACTCGCTCGCGTTCCTAAAACCAGTTTTTTTCCCACTCCATCATTCTCCGCGCGCCGCGAGCGTCGACCACGCTCGCATGCCTGCAGAGGCCAGTGGGCATTTTACGCGCGGTCAGTCTACACACATATTAGACGACATATGCGCAGCCTCGCGAATTATACTTTGATTGGACTACTGAATTTCCAAAACTTTTTTTAATAATTTTACTTTTTAAAAAGTTCTATAAAGGAACCATAACTTCAGTGTGTAATTCCCCATATCGGGTAAGTGGCTAAGTGTTGACAAATTCACGCAGTGCTTGTTTCTAAATGTCATGTCAAGGTCAATGATGTGCAAAATTATTTCATCATCTTTTTCATAGACATCATTTTAGCTACTATTTCAACTATTGTACTCAAACCTTAATTGCTACATCAATGTTTTATGTAGGTATGTGTAAATATTAATTTAAAAGTGCTTCACACCTTTTTTTTCCTCTTTTCTTTTTTTCTCTGTAAACTCCGCTTCTGAAGGTGACCTCTACACACATACGCCCTAAGCGCAATAGTACCCATCCCTACGCTTGCGCTTACGCTGCTGTGGTCACCGTCAGGAAAGGATAAGCAGAGAACCCTACGCTTACCACTGGACATAAATTCCAGGGACCAAAGTTCGGGATTTTCTTCCTCCGGGGTTAACCCGTGTGTGCCGTTGCTGCGTCACCTGGTGCCGACACTCGCAACTGACGAGTCGGTTCCACCGGCATCCGGCATCCAACGACGGCGACGCCTCTACGGGCATCCGGCACCGCTACCACCTACCCTGCGGGTCCTGCATCCTGCTCCTCGGCTCCAGCGTCCATACAGCTACGCGCAAGCCAGGGCAGTACTTGACGCGCCTACCTCCATATGTCGGAAAAAACCTATGACGGGCCTTAGTAATCCGCGACCTATTTTTAATAAATTAATTTTTATGAAAGTGTTGGTGAATTTTGTTCAAACCTATTAGGGTTCCATATTCCCACGCTTCACCCCTTGTTAAAATCCTCCCATAAGAGCTTAGTATGAAAAAAAAAAGTATTTTTCGCCCTTTGACGAACTTAACCTAAGTTTGGACACTTTCGATTTTTTGGCCAAGTTTGCAAGAAAAGCAATCGGTACATAATTGACACTTGTAGAGTAAATTTTGCTTGGCGCCCCACATACATACGCATACATACGTATATACATAAACTTTTTAACCGGCGGTTATTTGGGCTCTGGGGGTCATAACTAGACCCCCATGGTGACATTTTCGGAAAACTCGTCTTTTGGTGCAAGACCAATAGGTAATTTTTTCTGACGAAATCTACCCAAAAGAGGAATACTGATAGTTGTACGCAGCACTATTTGCAGGATTTCACTGTTTGCTTTCAACTGAAGCACAGAGGAACGCATTCATTCATTGCAGCATCGCTGATGCGAAGGGTGCGGGGCAGTCCCAACAGCTGCCTGAGTGTAATTGCAGAATATTATTGGCATTGGATTGGGCTGCACATATTGTAGGCTGACTGGCGTTTTTTCTCTAATTTTTTTTATGTGAATTACTAACATAGCTTTAAGTCATCTTGATGTACTAATAACACTCTATGGACCGAAAAGTCTGAAATAAATGTTTTGAATTTGAAAACTTTGAATTGCTATCATTTCGTTTTAAACCTATTTGAATATTAATTACAAACCGAGTAATGCAAACACAAAACAAATCCTACTAATATTATAAATGCGAAAGTTTGTGAGTATGGATGTATGTGTGGATGTTTGATTGCACACAGATAGTTTATAACCTAGATTAAATCATGGGATACTTTTTATCCCAGTAGTAAGATCCCATGGGACAATTATCAAACTTCCCGCGGGCGAAACCGCTGGCAGAAGCTAATAGTATGAGCAAGATTTTGTCTGGACTTCAAAAGAGACTATGACCTCTGAGTTTGTTTCAGCTGTTTCTTCTCAGAGTAGTCAGGTACGAAACACCGGCCCCATCTAGTTTTAAAAAACGACGTGTAAAAGTGTTTGTAAAAACCTACTTGCAAAATAAACATCTTTTTTTTTGTTTTTTAATTAGCCTATTCTGTCCCACTGCTGGGCAAAGGCCTCCCCCATTCCTTTCCAACTCTCCCGGTGTTTTGCCTCCTCCGGCCAATCAGTCAGGGGAACGAGTCCAAATCGTCACGCCAGCGTTTGGCGTGACGGTTTTTTGGAGCTGGCTGAAACATCATTTATCATTTATAAATCCAATTATACAGCAAATTCCTACGCTTTCACCTACCACAGCTTAACTGTGAGGGTAGGTCCGTCAAATTGGGTTTGTCAGAATATGATAGTTAGGGCCAAGTTCACCGAAAAGATAACAGTCTGATTATCTAAAAACAGCTGTTTAAAACACATTTTTGAACATGAAAATGTGTTTTAAACAGCTGTTTTAAATAATCAGACTGTTATCTTTTCGGTGAACTTGGCCCTTAATCAAGGATAATAAGCAGGTAGTACGCCTGGCGAGGGTGGCAAACCCTCGCTTCCTGAGTTAAATGCAGTGTAAACTGCCTTGCACTGACTCCCAACTTGTGATTGAACTGTAAGCAGAACTGTAGACTTTGGTATTAATCAATTTAAGAACTGCACTTTGCGAGTAATTAATGTTAAGTAACGGTATGGCATACCTATATAGGGAACTTCGACGTGGTTATTATTAACTAACGTGATGTTTACCATCTATGTAGTTACATTAGTTAGATGCCATTAAACCGCTAATTATAAGATTGTTTTTAGAAAGTTGTGCAGTTTTTTTTTATATATATTTTGAAACACAATCCCTGTACACACAAGTTATTCGTTATATTTGCAAACCGGAAACACATTGCGCATTCTAAGGTCGAATTAAAAAGTTTATTGATCTTCCTATATTTTTATAAACACTTTTTTGCAAAAAATAAACCCGACTTCAAAAACACAAAAACGTGTAAAATTACTTTAGCTTCAGAAGTCGGTGACCTTTGTTTGATTGATTTAGTTTTTTTGCAACCGACTTCAAGTCGGTTTTATTTTTTGCAAAAAAGTTTTTATAAAATATAGGAAAATCAATTAACTTTTTTAAATCGACCTTAGTAGTAGTTTTTATTTTCTTAGTGGTTCACATGTGCTTACCCCTTCAAGGTGTACCGGCGTGATGTTATGTTATGAACTGGTGTAAACAATAGACAAACATTCATCATTTATTGAGGACTAAAAAAATATAAAAAAGGTTCCAACGAATTGAGAAACTCTTCCCTTTTGAAGACGGTTAAAAATGCAGTGTGTGCTGAGTAACATTTAAGTAAATAAGTAAAATGTCATTATTTTGTAAAACGGAAACAGGTTGAGAGATATGAAAAACTTCTTAATTTTTCTTTATTTCGAAACAGTCTCTTTGCCTTTTTAACAAGAAAAACAATTATCCTGATTTATGTAGTTTTCGATATAACTGATAGTTAAGTTCTTTGCATAAAATAAACTTTAAACGAAGAAAACCAGCGGCTTCGCTTGTTGTGAATAATCAAGTTCTGCCTATAAAAAACCCGCCGTCGTCGCCTTGATACAGATTTAAGACGAGAAACATTTTCTTCTCACAATACATAACTCAATCTAAAAAATATTTCCTATAGCGCTTTCGACATAAACTTGAACCATTTGAATAGTTTTGCTTTGATTTCCCGAGGGCGGTAAATGTGTGCTAGATATGTTTTATCTTGTCTGCATAAAATCTTTTGTATCACTAAACTCATTCACTCTTTAACTTAGATTTTTTGTAGAAAATATATAAATATGACGTTAGAAACAAAAGATTAAGGTGACACTAGTCGCGGGCTCGAACTCATTGGTAGGCGTGGCCAAAATGCACGCTGTCTCACCTGGCAACGTGCCCGACAGAGTGAGTTCAGTGAGATGAGAATACGAAAAGGCCTTTGGAAAATCGAGTTTTATGAAAAAACCACTGCATAATCAATTCATGCATTAAATAAAATGTATTGAATTCTTCTTTAGTAAAAAGCACAACTGTTGTGCTTTGTCGGTACCGACTTTGTTTTAGAAATTAATTGACGACACAAATGGCGCAGTGGTAGTGAGGCTGCCTTACGTTCTTAGGGTCCCGGGTTCGAATCCTGGTAGGAGCAAATGTTTTTGTGATGAGCATGGACATTTGTTTCCGAGTCATGGATGTTTATACGTATAATAAGTATGTATTTACAAACAAAAAGTATATAAGTAGTAAATCAACTTTCTGGTGGCCACGACACAAGCTTCGTTGCTTAGTGTGGCACAAGATAGCGCTGTGTGTGATATTTATTTATTTGTTTAATTTGACACTTCTTTTATTACTAATTTACGCACAAGGTTGCGTTAAAACCGGCAATAAAAACAAATCTTTGGTAGCTCGTAACTTTTGAATGGCTTTTTATTTTACTATTCTGTTTCCGCACAGACACAATTAATAATGAGACAAAACGATATCATGTCTAACTTTGGATGTACAGTGTCAAACAGTGGAGTACTACCCTCCCGAAATTTATATGGAAAAAATGTCGACTAGTGTCACCTTAAATCTTTGAAAGCTTAGTTGGAAAATCTCATTCCTCGCCCTGCATGGACACGCAACGCAACCAATTTATTATTTTTAACGCAATCAAAATCTAAAGAAATAATTAAATTGCAACAAAGCTATATAGCTTGTATTATTGCTTGTTGTACTTGCTGTGATTGCTAACAATTTATGTTTAAGTTTTTTGGAGCAATCACACGGAGCAAAGAAATTTGCGTAGACGGAATATTTGATTAAAGATCTTATTTTAAACTATCCGTCGCCTTAAGATAGTTATCAATTCTACCGCTTTCAGAAATATTTCAACATAATTATGATGAAATACAGAGTTCCGTTCATCGGGTTTATTAATTTGATTGCGCACTGAAAAACTTCCGTTTGTATAATACTGAAGGTCTTTTTAGGGTTCCTTACCTAAAGGGTAAAAACGGGACCCTATTTCTAAGACTCCACTATCCATCTGTCTATCCGTCCGTCTGTCTGTCACCAGGCTGTATCTCATGAACCGTGATAGAATGTGTATTTCTGTTGCCGTTATAACAACAAATACTAAAAACAATAAAATAAATATTTAATTAAGGGGGGTCCCATACAAGAAACGTGATTTTTTTCAGTTTTTTTGCTCGATATTAATAACGGCAACAGGTAGACGTTTCAAATATTCACAGAATATTGATTTATATATTTACTTTAAAAATAAATGATTAAATTAAAATAAAATAAATATAGATAATGGTACGGAACCCTTCGTGCGCGAGTCCGACTCGCACTTGGCCGGTATTTTTATTATTTTACGCGGACCGGTTCTCGTTAAGGCTGATGCTCCAGGGTTGCCCGCGAAATTCAAATTTTCTTACGTCTTTTGCAATTTGCAGGCCAGTGCAAGGTTGTATGTTGATTAAAATATTATTCGCGGCTCTAAGACGTATGTAGTTACAGAATTATATTCATCAAAATCATCAATACAACCCTTCAAGTTCATAAAGGTGCAAGAACAACTTTGACCTTGAAAAAGTAATTTTTCCACTTTTATGAACTTGGAGGAAATAACTAAATTGAAACAAAGGAAATATCTATATCAATACAAACTGAAAAGCACTGTCAACAACAACAACAACAGCCCATAACGTCCACTGTTGGACATAAGCCTCTCCCATGATGGGAGGAATTTGCCGTAGAAGCGTGGAGACGCTTGGCAGGTGGATTGGAGATCGCAGTGATGACAGACTAACAGAAAATGCTGCTGCCCATTCTCTGGTCTACGGAGGCGCAATGTGTTCTGCCTCAGACATTAGTCGCCTTATACGACACCCGTGAGTGTAATGGGTTGGTTCTATTCTACTCTGCCGGATACCACACGGCATAAAAGCACTGTCACTGGTAGTTATTTCAGAATTTAACAAAATAATTAAATGTCCACTAGTAAAAAATCACGCACCGAGATGTAGCAGAAATTCTGCTAAGGAGATCTGAAGTTGCGGACTACCGGCGTCGGTGGCGGCGGCGGCGGGTGAGCCCGCGAGAAGCGAGGTATGTCTGCGTATCTGCGGCGACGGCGGCGGCGCGCGGCGAAGCCCGGGATGCGTTTGACCGCCTACCGCCTGCAATGGTGCAACATTGCTGGACACTTGTAGCGTCCAAGCTGAGAGGAGGCGCTTAGCTGTGACAGAGGGCTGCGCGCGCATGGTCCCGGCTACTTTCCCAACTACCCGCTCCCGCTCCCGCCACCCACACAATCTTCCCGGCCCTGCTTGCAAGTCGCCAGAACTCACCGTAGCGTTTTCAATTCGTTGCAACATTTTGTACCTTCATTTAATTGGGAAGGTATGTTAGCATTGGAGTATCACGGATATATGATATTCGCGCTCATTTGAGTTTGCAGACTCAATATTTGCTTACTGTACCACTCTCAAAGCGAAATTCTAATGTTAATTATATGTAATTTCCGTAACAGAAGGGGTGCAGGAGTTTCTACTTTTTAGAAAGCTAATGTTACTGATTGAATATGAAATTTAGAGCAAATTGGTTTTACTCGCAAAGAGGAGACCTAATAAGTATGTGGGTAGGTTATAGGTAGGACAGACCCAATTTACGATTTGGAAAATTGCATGTACTGAGTGTTTCTTTGAGATGCGATTAATTAAAGTTTTGATTTCTCAAAGCGTTCATTTCATTAATTAAGTAGTGACGGTCTGGTGGGTAGTTCGCAGTGTTCCTAATGTACCTAAATGAGATGGGCGGATGGCGCTAAATTCGATAGTGCGTTTAGTCCGCCCAACACTTTGTGATTGGCAGGACGTTTTAAAAGTCACATATCTATCGACCTACTACCGATTAATTATGCTTAATATACTCATGTGCCTCTTCAGCAGCTACAGCCATTTTGGCTACACATAGGTCATATCCAGGAAAAGGGCTTCCAAAAACATTTTTGTAAAATGAAAGGCAAATAAACTTCTTAAGGCTTGAAATGTGGCGTGAATCGCAGCCAGGGATAGCTGCCGGCAGACAAAAGAAATCCAATCACGGTTATAAAGCTGTGCCGCGCCGGCGTTGCCTATCTAATGCTCTACACAACAACTGGCGCACACATCCGACATTCGTTGGAACCCGAGATATTTTATAGACATAAGCAACCAACCGCTAACTGAGACAAAGACGAAACTCCGTATCACATTGTTCCGAATTTGAATAACCATGTAACGGACAACCTCGAAATGCACTTTCAGAAATTGATATAATCTGACTGCTACAAACCGAAATACTATTATTATAGGCAGGCCCGTTATTACGCTAATTGCACTCAAAATTGATTGGCTTCGAATTCGAAAGCGCCCACTGTTACTTAATCCTGCTGTTGAAATATATTCAAGTACCAGTCAGTAGTGCCTCTCTGCAAGAATATTGTAAACAGGTACTTACTTGAAAATGTACTAGTCGGCCGTCGAAAGTAAAACGTTTCTTAAAAACCGATAGGAATTTAATCAACATGAAACGAGAGGTACTCGGGGTATTCGGGAATTATTAAAATGTTGAGATATACTTTTATTATTCTCAATTCCCAATTTTACTAGTTTCCTATGAGTTGGTAACTTGGTAATGAAGAGCTTTTAATTCCCACCGCGAAATATCCATATCGAAAGTCAGTATACAGCGTGTTTTTTTTTTCGTGATTTAGATACTGAGACAGTTGTTTAGATTGATGGTCTGAATCATACCCTAAAATATGACCACACCTTTCTGGTACACGCTGTAGATGCTGCAGATGGTGATCTAAGCAGTCATAAAAGATCTTCTAAAACGTTTTATAAAACTAAATACCATCCTCAAACATCTGGCAATCATAATGATGATTTCACCAGGTCAATGTAGGAATTTATTTTTCGGCCAAAATGTTTCGGAAATACTTTCTCGACAGTAACCTATCAGTAACCTAAATTAACGTTGAGCTTGTAGTTCGGTAGCAACCTACCCTCCTCCCGATTGGAGTCTGCATTAGATCTGACCACGGCACGGCACCAACCTAATTAGTAATCTGCGGACTCACTCGATCGCTATCCGACTTGGATCTAACACATCCTGTAGCTTTTGAACTGTCCGTCCGAATGCTGCTTTATTCCACACAAACTGAAGCTCTATTTGCCGGCTCTTAATTAAATTCGTGAATTCTGATATCCGCTTTGCCGATGGGATGAATATCACAACAATGCAATACAAAAGCAAATCTAGTTTTGCTTTTTTTTCTTCAGGCACGGCAGCAGGTGCTTCAGGGTTTTTTTTATTAATTTGTTATTTGTAAAGGCTGGATATTTTTTTTTCGCACTTCCGGGAAATTTAATCTACTAATTTAATTATTAGATTAGTTTATTTAGTTAATTTATTTTACTATCAATTAGGTAGAAATCCATAAAAGAGCTCTCTGCAAACTGGAAATTTTCTCATTAAAAGAGATTTTATCATTAGGACCTAAAAGTAGATCCTAAAAGTTGATTTGATAGCAAATTAACTTTTTCTTCATCTTCTGCTTGCAATTTCCTATGAAATCGAGATTGCTAATGAAAATAGGAAAGTTTATTAGATAGTATCCCTAGCTATTTCTTGCTAGAGAGCTTAGCTGGCATTTACTGCTAATTAATTAATCGGATCTGCGTTTTTATTCATTCTTAGTAGCTACATCGGTATAAGTCTACGAATAGCCGCCCACTGCTTACTTCTCGAGAAGTAGGTAGGTACTATGCTGAGTTCGTATTTTGCAAGTAAAATTAAACTAAAAGTTTGCGTGGGTGTGTTAAAATCAGTACCTATGCTAAAATAAACAAAGCTTTGTAGGTACCTATCTACAGTGTACACTTTAGCAGAGAATTATTCGTAACTGATTTTCAATCCTAGTTTAAACCAAAAACATGTCGGATGCCTACCTTACGTCGCGTATCAAATAAGTGATGACTGAATAAGTTTTAGCATATTAAACAGATATTCATAATCCTAAAATGAAATACCTAGATCAAATATCGGGAATACGTAAATACCGATGCTAAGCGCCACATCAAACAAGTTAATATCATCATAACAATTTGGACTAATATAGCAACGGTATTTAAATGATACACTTCATTGCTTTCGTCGACATTTTATTTGCGCTAATTATTGTAGGTATTGCTCTACACATATGCGCATTATAATCGCTTGACTTAGTTCAGAAATCGCAGCAATAGAAGTGATGTTAGTGGTACTTGACACTAACTAAAGTCACTAGTCAATTTCTGACTAAGAGCGGGTCGCGCCCTCCGAATTTTCCGAAGCCAAGCGTTCAAAGCGAAATGTTCGGGGAACAGACCGTTTGATATTGGCTCCTATCTGTCCTCATGTAGGTACATAACATACTAGTACAGATAAAGATATCATATAGTAGACATGAGAGAGTCGTCCAATTTACGCGAGGGGAATGATTTTCATGTTGATATTCGAGTATTGTAATAACCTCGGCGGGTTATATCTTTTTTTATCTACACCCATGCTATAAATCCTCTATAAAGGTATCTGAAACAGTTAGCTTATGGCCAACATTAAAACAGCCAGTGTCTTAATAACCATTATAACACCCAAACGGGTGTTATAATGTTGTACTGAATTTCATTATGCAACTCGTTTTAAAAAAAGAACATCGAATGTGGTAGTGAATCGAACGTCTAGCACGTGCGATTCACTACCACAGCGCCGTAATTAAAAAAAAAACTTATAGGTTAATTCGATTTCACGTCGTATGGCCGCCATTTTTGTTCGACATTTGGATATTAGTATTGCATTATGTACTTTGTTGTTTACAAAAATGAGTGATACAAGCTTTGTGAATTTTGATAATTGAACAATCCAAAATGTAAATAATTATATTACTACCTATACACGGTTTGTTTGTAGTAAATACAAGCAATTAAACTTTCCATGAATTTACATAGACTTCTTAGAACACTCAACACCATAAGGTTTCAGAACCTTTTATGGAGGATTCATATCATGGATGTAGATAAAGTCTTGTATGCAACTGTACATAATTAGGTATTAAAACACTCATGTGATACTATTATCACACTCGGCTTCGCCTCGTGTGATAAACCCACATTCGTGTTTTAATACCCCTCATTATACAACAGTTGCATAAATAACTATTAAAAGCTTTTGCATTTGTTATGAATCGAAACACTATACGGCACTCATAACTTAACTTAAATTGCCAGTATTATCGATCAAAAACAAAACGAAGGTACGAATGTATTCTTAGGTATCTGATCAACAATAAAAGTTTTGGAGGACAAAGTAACAATGCTTCCGTCACTGACCCATTCAATTACAATAACTAGAAGTGATGGATGACGACAGCAGATCTCAAAGTTTCTGCAGTCAAGGCTAGTAGGTATCACTGGGTGATATAAAAATATACTTACATACACCTAGGTACTTTACGATACCACGTGTCTGAATTATGTAATAAAACACCTTTATGGGCACTTCGTAGTCTATTAATTAGGACTTCTGTATTAAGAAATTGTAAGAGTCCAATATAAAAGTAATTTTTCTCTCGTGGTACGAAACCCAATAATGAGATAAATCAATCCGAATTTTGTGTTCAGAAAAAGCATTTTGTGTAATGCTCACAAGATCACAACAGATGTTTTGCGCATTATCCGAGTATGAGGCGCAAGCAAAGCGGAGTGGAATTATAAAGGAATATCTATTTTGGATATTTTAAAGCTTCGATCGCGACCCTAAAAATGTAACAGTCACAACTGGTCGGCCGAACTTTAGACCATTATAGCAAAACTATCAAAGTTATAAATTTTGCCATTCATTATTATTTCAGGTGGGCTAGCAGCCCGAGTCTATTTCGATGTTATGCTGCCCAAAATAAACGGAGTTAAGTGCTACATGTATTTATTGAACTATGTTAGTCAACATCATAGAGCTATCGCAATTTTTTTTAAAAGCCGTCGGAATAAATCTGTTTGGGTAGTGTTTGTGGCCGATTTTGAATCGATAACAGTATTACACAATTATACATCATGGTAACTTCTATAATATCTATTGCTTATTAACACATGTAGTATATAATATTATAAAGAGGAAAACTTTGTTTGTTTGTTTGTAATGAATAGGCTCAAAAACTACTGGACCGATTTTAAAAATTCTTTCACTATTAGAAAGCTACATTCACCCTGAGTAACATAGGCTATATTTTATCCCCATACTCCCACGGAAACGGGAACTACGCGGGTGAAACCGCGGGACGTCCGCTAGTGTAGTATATTCAGGCGCAACATCCGTGCATAACAGCTTTGTCTTCTGATAATACTCTACTGATTTCAGGACACTCTGAGTAACTACTGATTGGATTTGATAGTCCAGTTAAATCAAGTCTAATACAATTATTGTTTCCAGCAGATACATATATGTTAGAGGAGAAACCAAAGCATTCTACACAGCCTACGGTAGGCTGTGTAGATTGCAGTGTCGATACCTTTGTCCACACGTGTTGCATACATCTATCGATCAGTGGTGAGCTATTCTATTAGGTACTAGCTCACACAATACACGCCCAAATCATGTTCTGGAATCTGGAGCATATGACAGAGTTTCTATTATATAAATCTAATTGCAATTGTCATTATCAGGTTCTGTTTTATCTAGATGGTCTAGTCATTTACGAATTTATCCTACTAATATTATAATCCTACTAATATTTAATATTATAAATGCGAAAGTTTGTGAATTTGGATGTTTATGAGTCTTTCACGCAAAAACTACTGGACAGATTTGGATGAAATTTTGCACACAGATACTTGTTTATAACCTGGATTAACACATAAGATAATAATTTTCTTCATTACTTATTGTACACGTGTTATTCGAACTAAACCGTACCGGAAATACGGTCGATAATAACATCCAAGATAAATAATAGTATTTATTATTTTATTAATAATTTATCTTCTTGAATTCATTACCGATATATATTTATTATTTTTGAATTAGATAAATTGAATTTAGCGGTAACATTTAAAACATGTTTTTTTTTAAAGTTGGAACTTTGAACTTCCGTAACTCTTTAACTAATAAGTGCCTAGGTAAAGTACTAGTAAAAAACTAATCGCAGTGACGGGAAGAACACATGCCTTTCGGTTACGTTCAATTACGCCGACAAAGTGGTAAATAAAATTTTGGAAAATATTTTTTTTTAAGGTAAATATTTTTCTTCCCCTGATAGCCAATGTTACTCAGGGTGAATGTAGCTTTCTAATGGTGAAAGAATTTTTGAAATCGGCGCAGTAGTTTTTGAGTTTATTCATTACAAACATACACACAAAAATACAAATCTTTCCCTTAATAATATCAGTGTAGATTAGTGTAGATAAAACTTTTCAAGGATAAAAAGTCTCGATGTTTATCTAGTTGTAAAAACTGTGCAAAACCGTAGACGGACGCCAGTGTTTCTATAAAACTCAAAGGCCGTCTACAGCTAGAAAAGATTAGCATCAACATCTTACACCAGATGAATTCAAAAACTCAAGGAGGAGGACCGTAATTTATTAATTTTGAAAGAGGTTTAAAATATTCTGATATTTTAACGCGACGATGCGATATTTTGTTGTGTAGGAAATAAAATTTAGCTATAATACAGCAGTTATCATTAGTAGGTAGACTTGGTACAGCCAAGAACATTTTTGAACATTTTTGACGACCCGATTGGCGCAGCGGTAGTGAGGCTGCCTTACGTTCTTAGGGTCCCGGGTTCGAATCCCGGTCGGTGCAAATGTTTGTGTGATGAGCATGGACATTTGTTTCCGAGTCATGGATGTTTATATGTATAATAAGTATGTATTTACAAACAAAAAGTATCTATGTAGTATATCAACTATCTGGTGTCCACGACACAAGCCTCGTTGCTTAGTGTGGCACTAGATGGCGCTGTGTGTAATGTCCAGCAATATTTATTATTTTACATTTAAGATGTACCTACATAATATAGTAAAGAGTATTCGATCTATTTTTAAACTGATGCAATGTTTTTTAATTAGTGTTTCTAAAATATATAATTACGAGTATGTAACCTACAAAATTACGATCTTATCCCGTTACGGCACCCGTACGTCTACAGAGCAACCATCCGCAAGTAAGATTTTCCAAGTACACCGGGGCGTAGTGATTACTGTGATTAGTGAGGGTTTACGTATCGCCGCTCTACGTACATAGGTAAAAGGATATGGTACATACCTAATTAGCTACAGGTATATAAGTAACTAAGTAATATTCGTGTGGATTGATGACATAGACGTGCACGTAATTACGTGATCTGTGTTAACAGAAATCTACGGTGATCGTTATACAGAGTACTTGTTTGAAAACAAAACTAAGATAATGGTAAATTATTGCAAATAAGTCTTATAAAATAAGACAAATATTCTCAGGAGTCGCGCTGAACACTAGGTGTAGCTCTTATAATGTAATTGTTTTGTACAAGCTCAACAAATAAAAATAAACACAAACATTTTTGTACAAACTAAATTTCGAAACAACATTTCAGAGTATTAAGTGTTCAGCCATTACTAACAGTACCAGCACATTAGTAAGCAACAATTTTAAGTTGTTCTAAGTTCAAGACGAATCTCAATGAAAACGTTCCTGAAAAAATAGACTTCATCAGATTCAGAGAACTGTTGTAAAGGTGCTTTTCAGCACAAAATGTTTTCCTGAAATATTAAAAGAAAGCGCTCTATGTAAGTAAAGCGCTTTATTCTTTACTAAAGAAAATAGCTACATTTTTGTAGCTAATATAATATTCTTAGAAGCTTAGCCTAGCACTTAAGTGTAGCTTCGAAGAAAATAGGCTTATGAGGAATACAAAATGGTTCACATGGCTTTGGAAAAATGTTGGTTCCACAATTGAATTGGTATTTAAGCTCCTTGTACGTGCATGTAAGCGATTTGCAGTTTTGATGCACTTCCGACTTTCCGATCCTCTTAGGAATACTACAAATATTTTCCTTTCATATCTTCCAAGTAGTTATTAAGTATTTCTTAGAAAAGTGCCTTTAACTGCAAGCGATTCGCTATCGAATTGTCAGCCCTTTCACTTCACAAGTATTTAGAAAATTGAATTTCCGAGTCCTTCGAGAACTTGTCGCAAATGGGCTATTAGAAAATGTAGGATGAAAAAGGAAGTTTCAAGTTGCAATTCCGAGCTACAGCAAAGCGCTTTTAAGCGAAATAATATTGTTGTTTTTTCTAAACGCATGACGTTTTGCGGAAGCTAAGTTATACAATTTTTATTTTTTTTTAATACTAAATAGGATTGCGTTTTGCACAACTCTTTGGTCAACTCGCCTGATATGAAGCGATGTTACAGCCTAGGCTGTAACATCGCTTCACCTACCTAGACTACCTAGCTAGACTACCTAGTAAATTCAAGCGTGCTCCGCCCTACGGAGCACGCTTGAATTTACTAGGTAGTCTAGGTATTTATTCCCAAACCACCTAACCTCCGACGAATGATATAAGAGTAGTTGAAACACGAGCATATCGATGTACAAGTATATCTACAAAAGCGTCTTCACGCTAAAATATCCGTTGTGCGTACCTAAGCTACCGTAGAACACGAAGGCAACGTTATGAATTGCTAATATCCGCCTAAGAATGAACCAAAAGTAGTATTGGAGTAGTCAATTTTGGTTTGTACTCCGAACTTGATTGATTTCCAAGGGGAGCTTTGTCTGCCGGCCCGCCAATTAACAACTGCAAGGGTCCGCTGGGTTTGAACAACCCAGCTTTTCAAGTATTGAGATTTTTATCCGTTCCGTAGTTTTGTACGGTTTTGTTTTACTCACAAAATGAAGAGATGAATGTTTAATTCTCTCGAGCAGCTAGTATTAAAACTTTCAGATTATTTTATGTTACTGTCTTATTAGTTGTCAAAATGTCAATACAAAAATATCACAAAAAAAAACATAATGTCAATGGATTGGAACTATGTTTCTAGATAGCAAAATCAACTGCTTGGTTAGGAGGTGATTTTCTACAGCATCGATACTATTTAGTTCACTTATCCGATTGTACACGACAACAATACAAATATTCATCCGTTATCAATAATTCGGCAACTACTAAAGACAGTTATTTTCGCGGCTCAGTAAATAGTCCCCATTGTGCGCGGCATTGCCCGTTTGTGGTAAGAACATGTGAGCATATAGTACGTATGTAATAGGAGCGAGTAAAACCTCATTTACTCGATTGTACGCGCACGTTTTCCCTTAGTTTCCACTAACAAGACTAGACTCTGACACCGAACTAATACGCCACTTTGCTGTGATTAGATGTACCTGCGTTGAAAATAACTACAAGTTAGTAACATGTCTTAATTAGGTACGGCTGTAGGTATTCAAATTGCGTTATCTACTTAGTAACAAGAATTTGTGTCATACACTACAACTAAAAAACCCGACTACTGAAAAATCACTAATTAGTTTGCAAGGTAAAACTGACTTATCCTATTGGGGTCAAATTTTCACTTCCCAAAAAATTTTTCGCATAAATGTATTTGCCAAATTATTAATTAGCAAAAAATCTATTCACAAAAAATTGTAACGCAAACCTAATGTTTGGGAAATGAACGTTTAAACAATAACTTGTTTACCAACTAGTACTTTTAACATTTTTTATTTAGTCAAATATTTCAGTTGGAATAACAGTTTTTACGCAAAATCAAATAAGCCAAATATTTAGTATCGTCAGTTTTAAATTCACCCTTTCCTCTTCAGTCAAATGCTTCAATGACAAAACTGCTAAGTGGGTAGGAGGTAAATCATAAATGTCGCTCAATGAGGGTTAGTCAATCAAGCAAAACACTATCACTGTGTTTTGTAGCGGAAGTTTCTTGACATTGTTACGATATATTAAGAATATTAACTACTCTTTTTTTTAGTTAGTACCGTTTTTTTCCATATTTTTTTTCTAAATCATGTAGTCGTTCCTGGGTCTGGGTCTTAGGTCACAATTTTAACCTAACGTAACCATTTTTTTAAAATAAGTAATTATCCTAATCTAAATAGTTCAGTTCCGGGTAACCGACTAAAAACAATCTCTTTATTCTATTAGTGCAAGTCGTTTCTGGCACTCGCCGGCCGCTGCCGCGGCACCGGTTAAAATGTAGTTGATGCTACCCGAGCTATATTATAGTAACGAATCGATTGATAATTTGATACCTTATGAATTCATCAACATCGCATAAATTGTTTAGACGCTACGGAGGAATATTTAGTACGTAAATACAAACATTCATACATACATAAACTGCCCAATTGATAATCATTCCATTCATAAGAAATCCCTCCGGCAAGCCGCAGTTAGGAGGTAGATTTCGAAGAAGGTTCCACCCACATTTTTTTCAACCCCTTGTTTAAAATCTTCACATGAGTTTAGAATGGAAAAAAAAAACTTTTAAATATAAAATTGTAGAGTAAACAATTTGCTTTAAAAAAAATCTATTTCCACAGTAAAAATGATTACCGTTTCGTAGATATAATTTTTTTCTCCAAATATTTTCGAAATTTCAACCTCCCCCCCAGTTAGAGGTTGCATCAAAAAAGTTTAAACGTTGTAAAAAGTTATGGTCAAAAAACTGATTTTCGAAAAAAAAACCCCCGTCACCCCTCCATGGACGAATTCCGCCCATTCACGAACTTAACATAAGTTTTGACCTTTCGATTTTTTGGCCAAGTTTGAAAGCAATCGATGCGACCTGTAGTGTGGCTAAATTTTGTTTGGCGCCCCACATACATACGTATACATAAAGGATGTAAAACACCTCTTAACGAAGCCGAAAGGCACTTGTTCTCCCCGTCATCGTCATTGCGATCATTTGTTCTACACCATACCTGGGAACCTTCTAGTTACGGAGATATTGGGGTCAAAGTTCCAATTTTTTGACAAGTTTTTTTTTTAATACAAGTTTTTAATGTAATATTTTTACTTTTAACACCTCCACTACCCCTTATTATTCAATCCATCCATCAGCACAATGTTTTGAGTGCGTTACATTGAGTTCTACCACAAAACATGATTTTTCACCCCAAAAAAAAAAGTCGTTTCCCAGCAATATTTTTTGCGCAAAGTTACTTAGTTTGCTGTACAGAATGCTTGGTTGACGGCTTCGTGATGAGGTCTTTTACACCCTGTATACCGCCGGATAAAAGTATATATATATATATATACTTTTATCCGGCGGTTTATTTAGGCTGTAGGGGTCATAACTAGACGCCCTATGGTGAAATTTTCGGAAAACTCTACTTTAGGTGCAAGACCAATAGGTAGATTTTTTCTGACGAAATCTATCTAAAAACACACACACAGCCTAAGCCACTGGGTTTATAATCCATCAGCGAACGGCTAATATTGCATAGGTATCTAGAATCCGAAAAAAGCTGCGACACTAATTAAGTTTCGTTCGACATTCTTGTGAAGTTGTGATGGAGTTACCCTCGCCCGCAGCCCCTAGCCACGTGTCATAATTAGATCGGCGTGCCATCACCAGCGTGGCCGTGGTTCAGTAAAGCTATTAGCCGCAACACTCCGGACTTTCCCACGCCTCGTTACTGTTTTATCGTTTAAACACCACTGAATTTGTGACATGAACGGAGGTATGTAGATTATGTTTGAAGAATGTCATTTTTAATCAGATTTTCAACGGAAAAAATCAGATTAAAAATGACATTCTACACGGCGTGAATTTCGTTTTATCATGCGGGTGGGGACCATACTAACCGTGATCAGAGCTGTCGTAGGTACTGTATGGATCGGGATGTCTTTTATTTCCAACTGACATCATTAAGGTTTATTTAATTCCTTAATTTTTCTCAAGAATCTTGATCTCAAGGTTACGTTTTTGATTTTTCCCGTTGACCCCACCAGTGAGGCAAGGGGTCAGCAGGAATACACCTACAAACACCACCTGCTACGATTCCTACATACTTCTTTTTCTTTGTCCATACTCATTATCTGGTCATACGCGCCCGCCGGTAGTAAGTTCTACGCACCTGAAGATACCAATAAAGTCAGTTTATGTTGTGTTCTAAACGGTGATTATCATGGGTGGAAAAATACCGTAAACGAAGCCGAAAGGCACTTATTCTCTCCTCAGTCGTTGCACTAATTTTTTGGTCTAAAATAAGCTGTGAGGTAAAATGTTTTTTTTTAGAGCAGCCACATTTAGTTCAATGGCAAATAATTTAATTGAGAAAATTCACACAGTAATTTTAATAAAATGGACAATCTGATGACTTGATTGATACCAATGATATATAAACTATAGATACGTTGTCCGCACTCTAAAATGACAAACATGAAATGAAGCCAATTGGCCACATCGCGCTTAGTTACGCACCAACCTGTCGCGCGACGCTACGTTTGTTTATAATTTAATAAATCCTGTGACGTGACTGAAGATGTATATTTATCTCCCTCTCGCAACAGGCATCCCGCCGTTCGGTGTCATATTTTCTTTCTCTTTCTTCACGCTTATAAGTAGTTCTAGTATTTTTGCAATTTTTAAGCGCCGCGATGTTGGTTCATGACGTGTCTATATATAATACGTCATTGATTGATACAGATAAATTTCCGTTTCTGAATAACAGCGATAAGTCGGCATGGATGTACCGTGAGGCGTGATTGGAATGCGTCTATTACACAGACAAAACGGGGAAATCCGCAGGAATATTCATCAAGCTAAACAGAATTGAATATCGATAATAATAACTTCCAACTCTTAGGCCCAGCGCTCGCCGCTGGAGGCGCAGCGGAGCGCATTTGAAGACAACAATTTAATATAAACCTTAACTACCTTGATTTGAGAGAGATGTCAGAGGTTCTGTATGATGATGATGATGATGCCATCTAGCCGATTTCGACCACAGCGACTGCATTCGATGGCTTTCTAGTGTGGTTGTAGAGAGCTTTGGTGTGCTGCTCTTTCATGTGCTCTCAAGTGGCTAGCATATCCAACTTTGGCCGAAAAACTCCGAGCACAAATCGGTCATGTCAGAACACCATTGACGAAATTGTAGGGTATAGCTGTATAGGTGGTCTAGCTTTAAGTTCATCACGCTTTAAGTCCAGCTGCGACCTTCTTCTCTCTTCAAAGGCGTTGACCTGCCGATGCACACGACGTCTCCACTCGGGCCGATTTTGTGCCTGCTTTCCCACACTAAGGGGTCAATTTCGCATCTTTTGAAGTGTCTATTCTGAACATCCTTGAAACGTAAAAACTGTCCACCACATTTCCGTTTTCCTTCCTGGAGTTCAGAATAGAAGATGCGCTTCGCCAGTCTGTCTTCAGGTTCTGTATACAAGCTATGTAGGTACACCTATGTGAAACCTATTTATGGCTTATTTTTATAACAGAAAATTGTTGCGTCGTAAATCTGGAATTTCCTTGCTATCAAACTTTATCACCTGATTGACGTCCAAATAGTGATGTGGTGTGTAGATGCCAAAAAGTTTACAGGTTACCTAAATACGTACGTTAGATTAAGTAATAGAGATTGATCTTGTTATTCTTCTTTTGAAATTTACCACAAAGGACCTTATTCAAGTCAATAATGATTTTCAGGTTACTAGTCCTCTTAGTAATAGAAGAAAATTAAAGAAAAAAATAAAAAACTATTTTGTAAATTAAAACCGACTTAAAAACATAAAAAAGTGGAGAATAACTTTAGCTTCAGCGGGCCTAAAATGGCCGCTTTAGCAGAATCATTTTATGAATCACGTTAAAAAATACAAATTCTTATTTTTTAAAGTGATACATAATAATTATTATTATGATTCTGCTAAAGTTCTGATACTTACTGATTTTTTCACGCCTAAAAAAAAAAGTCATTTCCCAGCTATAATTTTTGCGTAAAGTAACTTAGTTTGATGTAGGTACATAATGCTTGGTTGACAGCTTCGTGAACGGTCTGTTTACACCCTGTATACTTCGTACATTTTCTATACTATGCCATTTCAGACAAAGGATGGATGGACAGTTGTGATTTTCATTTAGGGCGAATAAAAATTGACAGTCACGCTGCCGATTCAATTTGACGCTCTGGCAGAAAAGTCTATACCGGCGCAATTGTGAGAAAAAAGAAGTTGACTGCCAATTTGCTTATCAAACAAGAGCCATATCATCAACACAATAAGATGAGGAACTACTTCATCGGTACGAACATCAATTTAAAAGTTTCTTCATGAAATTTGAAGGCAAATAAATAAACGAGAGAATTTATTCAGAATAGTCTCCACATATCCTGCGACAAGTGAGAGACTTGTGGCTGTGTGCTCACACCCAATTACTAATCACACTTGCGCACTGTCCCCACGCAGTAAGTCCGTGACAAAGCCCAACTGTGTGCGGTCAAGTGTGTGTATTGACTGAAAGTTACGTGTCACACTCAGCTTGAATTTTTTTGGCACGGGCTGGACTGAATTGGGCGTATTCATGCTAACCTTGTTTTTGCTGGTACGAAAAGTGAAGTATGTACGTCAAAAGATTTTGTGCCACGTGTGCCTAAATGTTAATAAGGGCGGCAAAAACCCAACAAGATCAATTCTGTCATCGATAGGACCTTATACAGACTGTTGCGCAAAGCAAACTTCAGTGTTAAGGCGCTGTCAACACCAAAATCGCGCACACTGTCTATTTGTATGGGAGTAAACGAGACGTCACTATCACTGGGCGGCCAGATTTTAGAAGAAAATAGTGAATAAATATTGAAATAAAAAAAAGTGTGGAGTATTTGTGAAATATGACTCGTTAGCGGTTTAGGTATGAATATTTTGACTTCATGTTTTTAATTGCAGACCCATACGTCAAAAAAATAAAGACATAGAACCGTTAATGATGATTTTAAGACCAATCTTTGCAATTATTTTCTATCGAGCCGATTTCGTCGAATATGTATCGAGTCCATCCAAGGTCTTTGAAATATGATCAATATTAACATATATTTTTTTTGCCGTACTAGAACAAATAGTTTTTCTTAAAAAAACTGCTTAAATAACATCAATTCCAACAAATTAGGTGTTGTCAGCCCTTTAACACGAGTACGGAATGCGAACTGCACCTACTTATTCATGTGAGTACCTAAAAGAGCAATATTTCAGGTTTAGCCCATGTCCAACTAAGTTTGTTAATCTGAAACAGTCGCCTGTTCACAAAATTAATTGCGCTCTTTGCATCGTCTGCCACGAACTGAATGCAAAGCGAAGCTAAGACCTACAAAGCTTAGCTTAACCCAATACAGTTTAGCATAATGCTAATTCTTATTGGGAAAGCTGACTAAAATGTGTCATTTTAACAATGCTATTTAGGATCTTGATTTTAAAACAAGAGGAATAAATTAATTTTGTGAGATTTTTTTTTTCATGAAAAGTTGGTACATTTTGAAGATGCGCACTGCATCCACCCTCTTTCGTTTCAACTCTGCCCGAGCTCATTTATTATTTTCAACGAAGTGCACAAGTTGTCCAATGATTGTGGGCACTAAAATTCATTCAATATTGGTGACAATCTTATTTATAATACTAATTATTAAGATCATCTAGTTCGCATTAGGTTTATGTAAACATTTCTAACGACAACTAATCTTTCTTATTATTTACCGTAATAGGTACCTGCTTTACCACATTTCATTAAAGTTATCAAATTTTTTTCTATTTGCGTTACAAGTTTTAAAATGGTTGCAAGAGTAGTTGGACCGAGTTTATACCGAACTCAAAAACTAAAGCCTGTAAAACGAGTGTACTACATTTTCCTAACGCCGTAACAAGCAGAACTTTTTAAAACTATCACACTATTTATATCTAGCACTAAGCTCGGCGCGAATCGAGTGCCAGTTAACCAACACTTCCTTCGTTTTCTAGTTAAGAAAATACCCATTTTATGGCTACCCTCGTACACTTCTTCTACTATCACAAACACAATAGACGCAAAGTGAACCAACGGAATAAGGAATAGGTTACACGAATGAAATATGACGAACATAAAGCCGCTCTAGAGACATGCGTATTTGTCAGTCTCATTGAAAATGGTGGTTTTCTGCGAGAGAAAATATTTTACTTATAAGAGCAGCTTTTAGACTCATTACGGCCCTAGGGGGGTAATACTGTGTGAACCCATAATATTTTTCTAGAGCTGTAAGACCCGCGCAGTGAAAGATCTTAACTTAAGAAGATACTACATTTTAGTGCCGTCTAGAGGCACGTTCCACGAGTATACACACACAAATATACTGCAGCTACACAATAGAAATCCACAAACTAATCGAGTTTATTTTCCCGACGTTTTTTTTAATTTTTTCCGTCAGCAAAATGCTAGAGAAAGTCTGCTTATGACTAAGGATGTAGATACTGTCTGAGAGAGATGTCGACCCTGATATAACAAAAATGAAATCGATTTGTGTAAGTCCAATAGATTTAAAAAATATACATATAGAACGAACATTGGGAATACAAATATTTTGAGTGAGTGATCCCCGAACATTTTCGATTGACAAGCGGGTGTGTGACACTAGACCGACCGATATATAGTAACCAGTATTAGATTACGATTTTCTTCGTCAGTCATGTCCCGTCTATCGTTCGAAATATTTAAATGTCTTTGTGCCAGTCCGGTGAGGGTTACTAGCGGATAGGTTGGGTGGTACAACCCCGTCACCTAATTACTTTATTCGCGATCTTTCACATGATGTAACATGAAGAAAGGAATGTGTTGAGCTCATTGTCACAAGGTGAACCATACATAATGCAATGAGCAATATAAATAACAAAAAGGCATTTTCCTTCTGAAGAATAGAAGAACGATTATGTTAGCCGTGCCGATAAAAGAATTGAATGATTAAATGCAAACTGGGAATTTACTGAACACAGGATATGCAACTTAAGTTATCAGTGTCTTGTACATCCTGTGACTGTGTTCAGCTGGCTGTTTTATATTTAAACTGGGTATTTTTAGATCTAAGAGATAATTCATCTGCAGAAATGTTTACTTAGACCGCATGATTTTATAACGAATCGAAAGAACCAAGGCCAAAAAAGACTGCTGTGTTTTTCGATTTGCTCCCTAGGAGTATCTCCGGCTTGTATTTTTTTATTTTTCGTATTTGGTCGGAGGTCTGTAGCACCAACGCTTGCGCTATCACGCTACTACGTCAGGCTGGCAAACAATGGTCACATAGCCGTATCCAGTGTCGAAGGCATAACTTTATCTACCGGTAAGGCCTTTGGTCGCGCGTCAGAGTAGACACAAAGCAAAGCCCTATATAGTATTCGTGGTATTATATTGTCCCCTTTCCATCAAAACTTAAACCCGTTTCAGAATATTTCAAAACAACGAGTCAATAAAAGACGTTAGGGGTGCATTGTTTCAGTACACTCAGTCCAAAATAGAAAAAAAAGAGTACGGTTACAACCTTACAACGATATTTTATTATATCACAAGATCGTAACTGGTATGAAAAATGTCGGTAACAAAATACCACAGACTACAATAGTCAACAACATCATCGAATGATTGGCCATGCATATATAAAGATCGTACGGAGTCTAATTACCGGACAGCAAACAAAGACATGCTGAACTACCCCACATGTCTTTGTACTCATTGTTAATTGAGAGATGGTCTCGGTAAAAAGAAGTGTTAAAAATGCTGAAAACAACAACTCTGTTTTAATAAGCTTAATTTTAATAAGGTGTGTCGTACAGGAGGAGAGGAGCTGTTACAGAATACATTAGCTATCAATAAAATCTTCACTATGTATTCACTATAAGTCCATAACTATATTGTAAGAACTTAGACCATACTTTACTTCATTTCATTTCAAAATACCACGAAGTTGCCACCACTTTTCAATAAGATTATCGGTTGCGAATGGTTAAAATGAAAAATGTGAGAAATGGTGAATCTTAGGAATAAGTGTAAAGTCTATTATTATATAATTTTGACAAAATTTTTTTATGATAAAACTTACCGTTTGGCTGGCTGAAAAATGCAAAAAGCTATTGACGCGACCTTTGACTTTGAAGTCTTTTTTTGCAAAGGTCGGATCGACGGAGACTTTTGACATTTCATTTGTAATGGTGTTCCCAACATTCGTACATTTTTTTAGCTCTATGCGAATTATTGTAACCTTGCATGTAGGGTTGCCACCCGTACTATAATATATAGTATCGTACTATATTTCAGTCAATTGTACTATATATTATAGAAAAATAATATAGTACGAAAAATACTATATATGTTTATCCCTAATTCAACTGTCGCGCTTTTCTGGAAGTCTGGAACGTACCCGCAGCGCTGCACGGGGCATTTCAGAACGAAACGCATTCGCGGCAACAAAACGTCAACTGTCAATCTGTCAATAATTTGTCCATGAATGCCGCCCGATTTTCTGCTGTTAAAATAAATAAAAAAAAAACATGGAAAGTGATGATGGTTTTTGCACGAAACCCAAGAAAAAACAAAAAAAAAGGCTTCAGAAGTGTAAGAGCAAATGGGAGTTCGACTACCAATGGTGCAAGGAAGATGTTTAGTTACCATAGTCCACCTTTACATAAGTTTAGTGATCATTGATGGCCAAAGCGAAGAGCACAAATAGGTGTGTAATATGGAAAAATACATAATGTTTAAAAATAAATATGTACTGTTTTTTTCCTGAATTTCCCAAAAGTACTATATTTTTGCAGCTTTTTAGGGAAAAATACTATATTTGTTCAAAATAAAGGTGGCCACACTACTTGCTTGTGTAATTTGACTGTGGGCTATATAGTATTTTTACGTACACACCGCGCCGTTCGTATTTGTTGGCAAAACATCCCTTTGAAGGATTGAATGGTAGTGATTTTTACATAGAAATATGATTTATCTGTCAGAAAAATATAAGATACTATACATACCTAAGTAACTACAGATTTTTCAATGAGTTTTCTAATGTAGATGTACTTAAATGTTTTCTAAATGCCAACTTTTTTACATAGGTAAGTAATTTAACTTCGAACAATCTTGTAGGCCCAGGAAAAAGAACGGGAGAAAGTAAATTTCTCCTATCCTTATTCTTTACTTTAATCAAGAAAGTTCCCTATGTTGTGTGCCTGAACGAAAAATGTAAAACTTGTTTAACTTGAGAAAAAATATATAACTAATTTCGTACAAAAAAAGACGGAGAACCAATCTCTGCTCTATGACTCAATCGTACCCGAGCAGGTACTGTTTACAGAGCACTTATGGACGACCTTATCTGGAACAGTCCACTGAACGTATTTCTATTTACTGCTGAAAAATATTTGAATTCACTACATTTATTGTACTTAAGGGCCTCCCTCCTCCCTCAAATAGCTTAGCATGATCCTCCGTTACGCCTAAAATACTGCAGCATTAATTTTGATATTAATATAATTATGGTAAAGTTGAGGATTAATGCTAAGTACTACGAGTATGTGTGACGAAAACACGATTCCATGAACTTTTCTCGATAGAAAAAAGTTACTTCCAAATCGAACAATAAACCGCTGGTATTCAAAAAGTACTTCAAATTAGATCATGAAACTTTGCATACTAACTGAACTAACTATAAAGCAGGTCTTATGTGTTTTATTTTTTTAGTCCAATCAATAGGTTTTTTGTAAATCCCGAAAAAACCACTCATTTCGCACTATTCGGCCGCAGTGACTGACGTAGCAACCGCTTTGTAGTGCAAGCTGATTAGAACTTTATTCTAACAATTTCAAACGAAGTTTGAAACACCACAAATAGAGTTGCTAATTTTAGGGTTAGAAGGGCCTTAAGTGACAGCCGGACATTTTATTCCTAGCGAAGTATAATTGATTTTGCACTGCATTGGAATCTTATTCTTGGAATATCGATGGAAGAAAATTAAATCTAATTGTGTCAGCGATTCTGAAAGTGGCGTCAGTGACTGAAAAGTTATATGATTAATCGGTTATCGTACTATGGACATGTGATGTGGATGGAGGAATAAGGAAAATACTGAGGGAAATGTTGAGTATGAATGTAGATGGCTATAAGAGTAGAGGAAGACCAAAAAAACGATGGATGGACTGTGTGAAGGATGATATGGGTAGAAAGGAGGTGTCTGAGATGACGAGTAATAGAGATGTAAGAAGAGGACATGCTGCGCCGACCCCGGCCCAAATATAGGCTGCGTTTCCACCAGAGATGTGCGATGGAAATGTGTCGTGCGAGGATGTCTAGCTGTGCTGTGAAAATGTGTGGGGGTTTCCACCAAAGCTGTGCGATGAAAATGTGCCTACGAGGATGCGTTGCGAAGCTGTGAAATGTGTCGACGGGGGTCCTTTGTAGTGGAAGCGGAGTAACGCGAACGCCTGCCTGCCGCTCACGTCTCACTTTGCTGTCGTTAGCGCTTGTAGTCGTACGCATGTCGTACGGTTGCGTGGCAATATGGACGAAAAATTAATTGCAAGCCGTTAAAAAGTTTCCGTGTTTGTGGAACACTTCCCAAACACACTCACAGTATGCGCAAACCTCGCAACACATCCCTCGCACACATCCCTCGCACACATCCCTCACTTGATTTGTATGCGCAAAAATCTAGCTCCGCTGAGCCGTTTCCACCAGAGCTGTGCTGACCGAGGCGAGGTAAATGAAGCGATTCTATTGGTTCTTTACAAACACATCCCTCGCTACGCATCTTCGCACATCTCTGGTGGAAACGCAGCATAAGCAGGAGAATGATGATGTGTCAGCGGCTCACTGCTGCACAACTATCTACAGTTTTTTTTTTTCTATAAGTGTGCAATATTTACTGTTTGCGATTTCCATCTTTATTACAGACTAGCGGACGTTACGCGGTTTCACCCGCGTAGTTCCCGTTCCTGTGGGAGTACGGGGATAAAATATAGCCTATGTTAATCAGGGTGAATGTAGCTTTCTAATGGAGAAAGAATTTTAGTTTTTGAGTTTATTCATTACAAACACACACAAAAATACAAATCTTTCCTCTTTATAATATTAGTGTAGAAAGGATTTATTCGTGCGTTCACGAAGAATTCAATTCTAGCTCTTTTATGTAGGTACTTACTTAGTGAACAGTGAAGTGGTGTATCATTTCAATAAAGTTTAAAGTTATCATGACTTTGACCGTGTGTTGCCTGCTAGTCCATAAAAGTTATTTATATATGATGTTGTACAGCCACGGACATTTTTTTAGGGTTCCGTACCCAAAGGGTAAAAACGGAACCCTATTACTAAGACTTCACTGTCTGTCCGTCTGTCTGTCTGTCCGTCTGTCCGTCTGTCTGTCACCAGGCTGTATCTCATGAACCGTGACAGCTAGACAGTTGAAATTTTCACAGTTTATGTATTTCTGTTGCCGCTATAACAACAAATACTAAAAACAGAATAAAATTAATATTTAAGGGGGGCTCCCATACAACAAACGTGTTTTTAGGGTTCCGTACCCAAAGGGTAAAAACGGAACCCTATTACTAAGACTTCGCTGTCTGTCCGTCTGTCCGTCTGTACGTCTGTCCGTCTGTCCGTCTGTCCGTCTGTCTGTCACCAGGCTGTATCTCATGAACCGTGACAGCTAGACAGTTGAAATTTTCACAGATGATGTATTTCTGTTGCCGCTATAACAACAAATACTAAAAACAGAATAAAATTAATATTTAAGGGGGGCTCCCATACAACAAACGTGATTTTTTTATAATAATTGGTACGGAACCCTTCGTGCGCGAGTCCGACTCGCACTTGGCCGGTTTTTTTTGCCTTTTTTTGATAATAATGGTACGGAACCCTTCGTGCGCGAGTACGACTCGCACTTGGCCGGTTTTTTTTATTACCAATGAGTTTCGTGCTGAATAAACAATTTTCCTTCATAATAATATGTTTTTCATTCAAAATTGCCTGTATATTTTTGTCCATAACCTAACTAATATGCAAGATAAAGTTACTTTGCTCATGACAGCAGTTGAAGTTACGTCACCATGATCCACCATTACGTGACAAAGTACGTATATAGAAGGTATCGTTGGTAATTTAAATTAATATTCAACGAGTTCTACAAGCGCGTCATTGAAGGTTACATCACGGTGAATTTATTAACTTGAAATTGGAGTATAGTATTAATTGTAGTCACATCATAATTATTTTGTGAAAAGCCCGAGCACTTCCTTTTCTCCTTTTAATTTTTGGAATAATGAACCAGATGGCAGTATTTTCGCGCAATTTTCGGTGCGGCCTCAATTTATGCTAGCTAGACTAATGATTTAGCTAAACATGGCGGGCGCGAGTCGTGCCACGTACGAGGCGTGGACGAGACACAAATTCAAAAATTTCACGAACATTTTTTGTGTAACACGGTTCACCGCGGGGCGTGGTTTTCTATGCGGGGAATTCAAGAGTTATACTGAGATTAGTTATTGGTTCTCTTTTCTTATTCTTCGTTATTCTTCCATACCTACCTCTCTATTACTCTTGGTCCCATCAGACACCTCCTTTTTTCCATATCGTTCTTTATATTGTCGATTTTGAATTAAGTAGTTTATATAAAGGAAACGAGAGAGAGTTGGAAGAGTTAGTTTGGTTTAGATATGAGCGCCGATGGCCAATTCCGCGGCGGCGGCGTAGCCTGGAAATTTGCACGGCGGCGGCGGCGTCGCGGCGGCGCGGCATCGCCGGCCGTGTGCCTTATTTTTTTTTTTATCAGGGAGTGATTTCTTAAAAATAACAAAGAAAACCATATTGCTGTTACAAAAAAAAGTTTACAGTCTTCTAAATAATAATTGTAGATCACGTTTACTGAAAAATAATCATTTCAGCATTTTGAGTTGAACTGAAACAGAGTTTTTTTAATTAGAGCACTATCTATCTATATAATAAAACGTATTTATTAAAAAAAAACGGAAAATATAAGTATTTTAAGTAGTATTAGTTTTAGTAGTATTTTGTTTGTTGTTAACACCACACAACAATACACGTTTACTCGGTAAAATATTCGACTCGACTGTGTTCATTGACTAATATATACTGTGTTAGCGACGAGTGCGGCGAAGCGACTAGGCTTACAAATTACGGAGACGCGGCGCGTCGCGCGGTGCGTTGCGGCGCGGCCTGCTTTCAGTTCAAACATAATTTATGACGATTGACTATGTATCAGAGTGCTTACGGAGAAGCAATTTTACGCGCGTTTGCTGAAATGCAGCGTTGCGTTGGCCGCGGCGGTGCACGCGGCTTCACACGCGCTAATACAAATATATCGTAGATGACACAGACTCTCCGTAAACGGGAAAACGCGCAACACGCTGCATGACGCGCCGCATCTCCGTAAATGAGCACTTATGCGGTAGGGCCGCACAACGCGCCGCATGACGCGCCGCGTCTCCGTAAATGAGCACTTATGCGGTAGAGCCGCACAAAGCGCCGCACGACGTGCCGCGTCTCCGTAAATGAGCACTTATGCGGTAGGGCCGCACAAAGCGCCGCACGACGTGCCGCGTCTCCGTAAATGAGCACTTATGCGGTAGGACCGCGCGTGCGAGCGAGAAAGCAAGTTGCGAATCGTCGCGACGGCGCGCCGCGCGCTGCACTCGGCGACGACGCGTCGACATGAATTCACGGCGACGGCGGCGCGCCGGCGCGGCGCTCATATCTAGTTTGGTTGTTGGAGTTGGGTTGGTTGGTTGGTTGGTTGGTTGTTGGTTGGTTTGTTGGTTGGTTGGGAGTTTGTTTTTGTAGTTTAGTTGTTTATATGTTTAAGTTACTTTGTCGCATTAGATTTTATCTGTAATGGCAAAGGAAACGTGTGTGTGATAAATAAATAAATATCTACTACACTACACTACAACAGCCCATAACGTCCACTGCTGGACATAAGCCTCTCCCATGATGGGAGGAATTTGCCGTAATCTCCACGCTTGGCAGGCGGATTGGAGATCGCAGTGATGAAAGACTAACAGAAAACGCTGCTGCCCATTCTCTGGTCTACGGAGGCGCAAGGTGTTCTGCCTCAGACATTAGTCGCCTTATACGACACCCGTAAGTGTAATGGGTTGGTTCTATTCTACTCTGCCGGATACCACACGGCCATACTCTGCCGGATACCACACGGCCATACTCTGCCGGATACCACACGGCCATGTGTGAGTTTACATCTGAAGATGAAGACCCATAATTCCCGATTTACACCATTCAACATCTAGACGCATAGGTAACCCAAATGTCAAAAAGAGGTAAACGCTTGTGTTAGTTGTTGATAGACATACCTAACATCACGCCTGTAATCCCCGAAGGGTTAGCAGAGGTGTGTTGTTAGGTGTGGTGTGGGTGTGCCTAATAGTACATGTATATTTCGCCAGTTATATATAAGTCCAATAGGAGGAGGAGCTCGTGGCTAAATAATAACAGCCGCTCGGGTCGATCATTAGGTTAAGCCGTGCTTGCCTAGGTTGGTCTGTGGATGGGTGACCGCCCATGACATACCGAGTTTCCTCCGTGCCTCGGAAAGCACGTTAAGCCGTTGGTCCCGGCTGTCATTTGTAGATCTTTGACAGTCGTTAGGTAGTCAGAGGCCCAAAAAGTCTGACAACCAGTCTGACCAAAGGGTATCGTATTACCCGGTACTAATTGGGTTGTGGAGGTCAGATAGGCAGTCGCTCCATGTAAAATACTGGTATTCACTGCATCCGGTTAGACTGGAAGCCGACCCCAACAAAGTTGGGAAAAGGCTAGGCGGATGATGATATAAGTCCAATGTAATAACCCTCATTGCCATCAACCGGGCAATAATTCAGACTCTGCCGTGGCTGCTACTGAGAAATTCTTTATGGAAAAACCCTGTTACATTTTGCCCGACCTGGGAATCGAACCCGGGACCTCATGCTCAGCAGTTGCGCTTGCGACAACTAGACTATCGAGGCAGTCCTTGTTGAAAGAGTGACACAAAATTGCGTTCGTGGTCTTAGATCTCCTCCCGTCCGTTACTAAATCTCCAGAAGATTTATGTCAATATAGGGTAGATGACACCATAAAACACTTTATTTTGGGCCTGAAAACCCAATTTATTTTTAACTAGCGGACGTCCCGCGGTTTTACCCGCGTAGTTCCCGTTCCCGTAGGAGTACGGGGATAAAATATAGCCTATGTTACTCGTGGATAATGTAGCTTTCGAATGGTGAAAGAATTTTTTAAATCGGTCCAGTAGTTTTTGAGCCTATTCATTACAAACAAACAAACAAAGTTTTCCTCTTTATAATATTATATATTTTTAATTAATTGTCAAATTAGATTTTTAGTTGCTTTGAAATCAATAAATAGTTGAGTCAATCATTAAAAATGAAATGAATCAATATATGATATATATATCATGAATCAATAAAAAGTTGACTAAACAGTGAAGTCTATGAGGGAATCGCGTTTTGACAGCTCTTAAAAAATATCTCAATTGATTGGTGTGAAATGGTGTTCGTTATCAGTTAAAGGTTTACCTGCTTAATCCATCTAATCATCTAAGCATGTCTCGTGTTAGTTTCTCACGTCGAGTAAAGTAGAATATCGGTTTTCTTTGGATTTAAAATCACTCAATACTCAGTTGCTAACCTTCAATGCAACTGCGAACGGAAAACATTACAGAGATAAGGTTGCTATCATATTATGGAGCGCGGACGTGTAACTGTGTGTATGCCTCTACTAATCACTACAGATTTATAAGTCACCAATACCTACATCAGTGAATGAAATGGATTTTTTAATGACGCGCCAGTCACTAGAGAATAAGGGCGTTCCTAATTCAGTGGCACGTGTTTGTATTATTTTGTGGTATTATGTCGATTATTTTCCCCTTGAATGAATGGAAGATATTGTTTTTTGACAAGCTATAATTTAACGTGCAATGTGTGTATGTACTATCGGGGTCTTTTCCGCCTGACCATTTTAATTTTTTTTCGCTTAAATCATGCGGAGGCGCCGAGCCACACACCCCCTTAAAGTTTGGGCCTATTAGGAAAGCGTCAACTTTGGCGAGCAAAATAACAATAACTCTCGTTTGGCGTGCGTCGTCAGTGCGCTCGGCCGATTCGGTATCTTTTCATTCATTTTTTCTACACAAAGTCAACGGGGCGGGGCTAGAGAGCGTTTTTATGTTGCGAGTGCAAGCAAAAATGAGCTTAGTGGTGGTCAGGCGGGAGTGTCCTCGATAGTACCTATGTTTGTTTAATTCAAATCTTGCAACTTTAAAACAGTTATCCCCCAACTGATTGATCTGCATTTTTAAATTTAATTTTTCATACAGGTCTAGTAAAAAAAAGTCTGACAACCAGTCTTACCAAGGGGTATCGTATTAAGTACCCAGTTATAAATAGGTTGTGGTGGTCAGATAGGCAGTCGCTCCATGTAAAATACTGGTATTTCAGGTGCATCCGGTTAGACTGGAAGCCAATCCCAAATTAGTTGGGAAAAGGCTAGGCCGATGACAGGTTTAGTTTGGATGACAATGCATGGTTAGCTAAGTGATGTCATTCTTAATCGAAAATGGCGCACTCCCAAAGATGGTGGACTAGTTCTTTTTTATAAGGGAAATTAAAAAAAAATAGTATTTTTTTTCCATCAATTTCTTACATAAAATATATATGATGAAAAGCTTGTTGCGAGACACACACACTTGTAAATCTCAAATAATATTTATGAATATAGATTTTTGTTATGGAAATTAAGGAATTGCCAAAAACCTAGTTGTTTTACTAGCAAAATCTTTTCAGTGAAAAAGAGTAAAACAGAAACCTTGTGTTGCAATTTTTTAGAAACATACAGTTATATTAAACAAACGACACACACATGAATAATAAATAAGAACGTACTTACAAACTATGTCATTCCTAAAGGAAATGCTCCTTAATTTTCCTCTCGAAATCGTCAAGAGAAGACCATAATATAGAAGGAGCCGCGGACCCACAAAAGATCACCTGGGGATTGATCCCACAATAAAACTCAAAGTTATCCAAATGACGATATTATCACAAATAGGTAAGTAACAAATTTGCACTACACTACACTAGTAATTATAATATTCTCTGACTGTTGTTATCTTTAATTGTGGTCTTGTTCGTCTGCCGAGATTAGATAAAAAAGATTTTGTTCGGCACAAGGTCGATTTGAGAATCATCATCAGCCAATGGCAGCCCGCTGGTGATGGATTAAAGTCTCTCTGGTTGTAAAAGTGGACCACTGCTTCTTGCGGAAGGAAGTCTGTGCAATCCATAATACTTATGCAAAAAATTAGCCTATAATATTTCCAATGCTGTGACACAGATCGCATCTCTAAGAGGCCGTATTCCAAAACGCGGGAATCGATCAATCAGATGTCTTATGGCTTCCACTTTTTGGTTCTAGGACTTGTCAGTTTCGTAACTATATTTTCCTTTACCTTTTTAAGGCTATGACATTTACAAAACAAACTGCAAGTGTGGAACTCTCTGCCTGAGTCTGTGTTCCTACCCACATTTAACACGCCTGCCTTCAAAGCAAGTGAACAGGCATCTTCTAGGCACGCTAGTTCCATCATAGACCTCATCCATCGCTTTGTATCAGGCGTGATCGAGGTCAAGAGCAGGCCCATTTTGTAATAATAATAAAAAAAACTCACTCTATTGCCAATTTGCCATAAAGTAGAATGTGTCAATCTGTTTTTTTTTGTTGATAGAGATATCGCATGTGATTATTAGAGTTATGAATATAAATAATGATGGATGGAGAGGGAGAGGAAGATCAAGAAAACGATGGACGGTTTGTGTGAGGTGATAATATAATAATGATACGAAAGAAAAAGGAATAAGAGATAGCGTGACAGTCGACTTAAGAGACTGGAAGAATAAAACGTATTGCGCCGACCCCAAGTATCCTGGGACAACGGCAGGAAGCTAATGATAAACTGCTACATCGGTTTAGATGTAATTACTAATTCGGTTATAGGCAACACCTTATATCAGAGAAAGGATAATGAGACTAACCGTAAAACCCGAAATTCACGTGGACCAAGCCGCAGGATAAGCGCTAACACTTTTATTATATCTACACTAATATTAGTGATAAAGATTATAAAGAGGAAAGATTTGTATTTTTGTATGTTTGTAATGAATAAACTCAAAAACTACTGCGCCGATTTAAAAAATTCTTCTCCATTAGAAAGTTACATTCACCCTGAGTAACATAGGCTATATTTTATCCCCGCACTCTCACGGGAACGGCAACTACGCGGGTGAAACCGCGTGACGTCCGCTAGTTATCACATAATCTTGGAAGTCATATTTATAAGTCGTAGTGAACTTGTAAATGAAGTTATTTCATTATTTTTCTCAAAGGTCAAACGTTTTTACTCCTTATTTTTCATTGCGGTAGTACCGTTAGTACTTATAGCATTTAATTAAATAAATTATATAAACGCCCTTAACGTCAGGCAGTTTTGAGTTAATTACTGTTACATACATCGGAGCATAAGTAGGTAAGTACCTTGACTACGCCACTCGTTATATAAATACTTGCATTATTAACTGTGCTAATGAACAGCGAATCTAATAAGCAGCTTACACTTATTATCTAGGGCTTAAATATATTTTAGAGTTATGTGGAAATATACAATATGATGCGTAGGAATAAGGTGTGGATGGCTATTATAAGGATAAGGAGGCACGACTGCTAATAGAAAAATATGGAAGAAGGCAGCCTCCTCTCATCATTTTTTTATTTATTTATTTGGGGCATACCAAATAAAAAAATAAAAAAAATATGATCTACATAAACTGAAGATTAAGAAAGGTTAAGCATAAACGAATGTTAGTTTGCCAACTTATATACTTATACAAGTTGTGATTTAGCAGTGATTCGAGGAATCAGATTAAGTAGGGCTGAACATTATGAACTTTAAAAAAAAAAACTCTTATTGAGAAGAAGAAGCCTTTGTCCAGCAGTAGGAGAGCAATAAGTTCGAATTTTCTTTTTTTTTTTCAGATACGTAGCTTATAAATTGGCACACCCAAAAATAAAATATTGAGTAGAATGACTAAAATGACCGAACCATTTACGAAAACTAGAACGAACCAGTCTGAAATTGGAAAGGTCAACACAGCAAAGATAGCTCGATTTTCATCAAACGTCCAGATTGGAGCGTAAAGCTGTTGAGAGTTTGGGCGAAACCAATACCAAACCTAATAAAGCTAGGTTTTTATTTTTTTATTTTTGGCACCGATCAACAACACGGCCGTGAGAGATGCATTTATTATTTTGGCTATTTTATTTTAACTTTCGGTTGTAAGCTGTTGAGAGTTTTGGCGAAACCAATACCAAACCTAATAAAGCTAGGTTTTTATTTTTTATTTTTGGCACCGATCAACAACACGGCCGTGAGAGATACATTTATTATTTTGGCTATTTTATTTTAACTTTCGGTTGTAAGCTGTTGAGAGTTTGGGCGAAACCAATACCAAACCTAATAAAGCTAGGTTTTTATTTTTGGCACCGATCAACAACACGGCCGTGAGAGATACATTTATTATTTTGGCTATTTTATTTTAACTTTCGGTTGTAAGCTGTTGAGAGTTTTGGCGAAACCAATACCAAACCTAATAAAGCTAGGTTTTTATTTTTGGCACCGATCAACAACACGGCCGTGAGAGATGCATTTATTATTTTGGTTATTTTATTTTAACTTTCGGTTGTAAGCTGTTGAGAGTTTGGGCGAAACCAATACCAAACCTAATAAAGCTAGGTTTTTATTTTTTATTTTTGGCACCGATCAACAACACGGCCGTGAGAGATGCATTTATTATTTTGGCTATTTTATTTTAACTTTCGGTTGTTTGGCTCACTGTATTTTGTTTGTTTAGTATTTATTAATATCAGCCGGTAATCAGAAGGTTCTATTGGCCGAGTTTTGAAAAGCATCAGTATCTATTCATAGTTAAGTATCATAAACTCACCGTGATATCCCTAAGATTTCTTGCCTTCAGTACTGTACCAGTGTATACCTACCACACATGCCGACAACCTTTAACAATTAAGTGTCGGCTTCGAGTTCTGGAGAAAGACATTTCGATCTACACTAATAATTATAAAGAGGAAAGATTTGTATTGTTGTGTATGTTTGTAATGAATAAACTCAAAAACTACTGCGCCGATTTCAAAAATTCTTTCACCATTAGAAAGCTACATTCGCCCTGAGTAACATAGGCTATATTTTATCCCCGTACTCCCACGGGAACGGAAACTACGCGGGTGAAACAGCGTGACGTCCGCTTACTAATCTATAAATAAATACATAATTATAAGATTTTATTTACACATACTCACACACTGAAACTTATTTAAAAATACTGGAAGATTACTATAAATTGCGGGCCCCGCACCTGAGACTCCTTTGTTAAAATAAATTTAACACATCCCTGAGGCCTATTTCCATAGAAATATATACAAAATACAGTCAATTTACTTAGAACATTTCAGTATAGAAAAGACTGTCAATATACAGTGGCGAGACGAGACATTCTAGTCGCCGTTTTTATAGCGGTGATGACGCATGCGCACCATTGAACAGATTGTGATGGTTACTTTAGGGGTTAACAAAACATTATTTTGTATTTTTTTGCTATGTGTTTGTACCTTTATTGAGTTAGCAAATGGATTTAGAAATATTTTGTATCTATAGGTACTAGATATACGCGAGTAAATGTGATAATTGGAACATCACGGAGAGAACATGAACTTTGAATAGGTACATAGTATGTACATAGATAACAACGTGATCTAAGGACGTCTAAACACCGTCACTCTCTTTGAAACGATACTGCAAACGTTCTCTTGTTCAAACATTCAATTTCATTGACTAGTTTTATTTCCGTTTCCTCGCCCTCTCTCTAACAATGTCGTTAAACAGCCTCTGCGGATAAAGAGGTTTCGTATACTCTCAAGAGGGACTTCAGTATAGGTAGGCCCTCCATTTCACTGCTGAGCCATTCAACACGTACGGTTTGATTACAAGAAAATATTTTGCACTAATTTACATTGAAAAGAGTACTACACTCTCTGTTGAAGATTGCTCTCAGTAAACCACCACCTATTACCGATTTTAGGAATGACATTGTACAGATGTATGACAAATAAACTTAAAGACATGCGCAGTATGAATAAGAAATACCTCACGTGTATAAAACGCTTTCAAATATTTTCCGAGTGAATTTAACCAAGTATTTTCTTTAAACGTTCCGTTTAGCGAATGCTTTACCATAAAATAGGATTATTTGTAGAAAAACCGGATCCAATTTGTTCAGAATGGTCGGGATGGAGAGCGTTCAACAAACCGCTCGCTCGGTTAATACCTATGTACCGATGATTCCCTGTGGTTTACGATTTTACAATCTAACTTTAGAATATAAACCAGATGGCCGGCTAAAACACTCAATAGAAATATTTGAACACACTTTAAACTCAGATTATACGTAGGACGATGGAACAGAATCACAAAATGATAAAATAGGATAAAAGAGCAACTAAAAAGTGTAACGAACTGAACGATTAGTGATAAAAACTTTTCCACAATTCGCTCCGATGACTAAAAAATAAAATGCAATAATAACGAATAGTTGAAGCACGTTGGAAGCTAAAACTAGACTTACCTAAAGTTTTGCAACTTCGGGATTGGAGAAGAACGTCGACGGCCGGTGCGGCTCGTAGATGCGCTCACGGATGCGTGTGTCGCGTTATCAATTAGCTCCGCTGAGCATGATCGCGCGGATGAAATAAATATACACTGCGCGTAAACAGTGCAGCAAGGCCGGCGCCGACGGCGACCACTGGGCGAATATCCCGAGAGAACGTATAGCGTCGTGCACGAGCGGGCACACGAAACGCTCAGATCGATACCAGCGCTGCCGCGCGCTCCTTTCCCAGCTCCCAACTAACCACGGCGCGGTGGCGGGACCACGACCGGCTACAGCTCAGCGACGACGACTCAACGGGCGCTGTCTACACTATTGGAACGCTCGTATCAGAACAATGCCGAATGAGACGACGTACAGAGAGAATGTACGCTACTTTGCACCGCATATCATTTTAAATCGTGACGTAGTGGGGACGCAGGAGAATCGCGCCGAGCATGCGCAATGGAAGGTAGGCGCGGCGTCGCGATACGAAGCAATGGAGGCGGTGGAGGCAATGGTGGTGTCGCCGGGCGGCGTGGAACAAAGAGAAGCCACGTCACGGCGCTCTACCGGTGCTGGATGAGGGTCGCACGGAGCGAGCCAGCGGGCCCGCGACCTCACGGCGCTCGGCGCTCAACGCACGCAACACCATCGATCATAGGCACGCATAGCCTGCGACCTCCACACCACATTGCTAACCAACCTACTTTGCATATCGATTTCCGCTGCTTCTTACACGACTCCAATCACCAAAAATCTTTGCAAACCTTTACAAAGAGTGCTCAATACCTTTAGTTCTAAAGCTTAAAGCACGTCCAACTGGAAAGTTTTATAGAGAGGATAGAACTACCCTCCTGAACTTCCAACGACCTCACGGATAAAGCAGCGAAGTCTACTTTAAAACTTTAAAACAAAGGAGATATAAACTTCATAAACGCGTAATTACGATAAGCTGAAGTCGGGGACGCAAAATAAGTAGCAGTTCCGAAACAGGTAGTTGCGAGTGAAAATACGGAGGGGAGATTCACGAACGGCCGATGATCAATCTCGTCCGCGAGAACTAGCGCAGTACTATGCGGTGCGCCGTGCGGTGTCAGGTGCGCTCAATTATTGCACTAATGACATGTATAAATATGAAATATGCCTAAGTACATATTTCATACAATTTCAAATTTAATTAAATATCTGATTTAGCAGGGTCGCACGTGCCGCCATCTTCATAATAAAACGGGTCGGAGCCAATAACCTCGGACACAATGTGTGTGTTCAAATATATATACATAGCTGTAGCATTACTATGTGCGAATATTTTTAGGGGTTTTATCACTATAGGTGAGGCTCCTTCCGTATGATTAAAATCTGGGAACGTTTTAAAAAATCTTGTGTCGAAGCTGTTTAACTGTATGAATAACACGCTCTGTGAGTGAGGCACCCCTCGAACTTACAATGGTTTTTAGTCACCCCAATATTGAAAAAGTATCAAGCAAGTTTAGACGACATAAAAAAATATTCAATTTCATTGAATCATTTTGTATAAGTAATGACTTACATGAAATGGAACGGTTTTTTAGTTCCACGGACTTGTATGACCTTATGCTGTTTCAATGCAATACTGGAGGGGGACTGGTAGATATACATTGTAAGACAATCTAAGATCATTCAACGGTGACGGTAAGGATAAACCAATGTTAGGTAGGCAGTGTAAATAATAAACATATCGCACTCATAGTGACCACTGTGTTTTTCTTAAGGTGAATGGGGTAGCCCGCCAAATTGAAATTTTCTTACGTTTTTTTGCAATTTGCAGGCATCTAGGCCCTGGAAGATCAGCCATAAGTAAATAAATAGAGGATCAATGGCCGAAAGTAAAATATCAAAAGAAAGGTGACGAAAACTATAGAGCGGTTCAGGTCGCTACATGGACAGGCTGTGTGAAAGGATGATACGAGTATGCTGCACCGACACCTAGATTAGGATAACGGCATGCGGCAGGAGAATAATGATAAAATCTACAGAAAATGTTAAAATACCAGTAGAATAGTGCTGCAAGCATAATAGTCACCAACTGCTACTATACTGTGAATATCAAAGCATGACGTCGAACGATAGTGACATATAGATACCCTTCGACCTGCGACAGACCGTCCTGACAAAGTGACCGATCGAACGATGACGCCTCGATACCGACGACGACGGCGACGCGCCGTCATCTGGCTTTTTAACCGACGAAAAAAAGGAGGAGGTTCCCAAGTCGACGCGTATATTTTTTAGGGTTCCGTACATAAAATGAAAAAAAAAACGGAACCCTTATAGCAACGGTCGGCAACAGGCGGACCGCGGTCCATACCGGACCGCGTAAGATCGACTCTGGGACCGCCGAATATTTGTTAACAATTCTTGAATATAAAATATATATATATATATATACATCATTTTCAAAAAATAATGTTTTGAAGAACAAACATCGTTCGAGATTAATGGACGCTCTTGAAGACTCACTTCGCATTTGGTGTTCCGCTCGTGAACCAAATTTAGTCTAAAAACCGTCGTGTAATTTTACTGATAATTAATAAATATCATAAAACGTATATCGAAATAGAATATAAAACTTAATTCGTAAAATAATCAAGTATTTTTTGGACCTCGATAAAAAATTCCATCGTTGTATGGACCCCACTTAACATTACTTGCCGACCCCTGCCTTATAGGATCACTCGTAAGTCTGTCTGTACGTTTGTCTGTCACAGCCAATTTGCTCCAAATCAACTGGACCAAATCAGGTGAAATTTGGTAGGATGGTGTAATCCTATGACCCAAACACAGATGTGCAAAGTAAATATTATTTGTTTTCTTAAATAAGGGTAATTTTCGGGGAATAAATTATGAAATAAAAAATAAAAAAATTGTAAACCTTACTGTGTCATAGTATATCAAATGTAGATTACAGGAAAACCTATAACAATTCTATCAATTGAAAATAAAGTGGTAAACTCAATATAAGACTGGCATTGTACGGAACCCTCTCCATGCGAGTTCAACTCTAACTTGGCCGGATTTTTTTTATGTATGACCACGCATAACTTTTTACAGAGTAGTCCGATTTTGATAATTCTTCTTTTATTGGAAAGAGTATGAGTACTCCGAAGTTGGTCCCATTTAAATTTCCCATGGATCTGATGATAAGTTTCGGAGACAGAAAACGAAACTCGTCAAAAAATGACAGCAAATCAACTGCGATTGCTGCAATCGCATGGATATTATTGTTTACGCAACTCCATAACATAACGCCTATATGCTCTGAGAGGGTACGCAGATGCGTAGAGTACACCCACATTTCGATAGTTAGGTATGTTAAGTTTCATTTTATTGGGGATTAGCCTATTACCATGAAATGTATTGTTAATACATTATAACAAATAAATGCTTAGCAACTATTTGTATAAAATCTTACAACTAAAACTAAAAAAATAAACATTTTTGCAATATTAAATAAAACCGACTTCAAAAACACAAAAAAGTGTAAAATAACTTAAGCTTCAGAAGTCGGTGACAAAAAGACCAAAATAAATCAAACAAAAGACACCAACGCAGACGGTAGGTAGGTATGCATTCCGACCCTCATGCAGCTCCATATTCGCAGATCAAATTACTGAGTCCACAACAAGATATTTAGTGCAAAACTTGTCCACGGAAAAAACTAACAGTAAATAAAATAAAAGCTACTTGTAATCCAAAAAGAAAGTTCTCGGCACTACAACTACAATCCCCTTTTTTAAAGATAAAAATCAAAACAAGAACAATTATGGAGCTTAAGGCCCTTCTAGCCCTAAAATTAGCAACTCTATTTGTGGTGGTTCAAACTTCGTTTGAAATCGTTGTTACGTCAGTCGCTGCGGCCGAATAGTGCGAATTGAGTGGTTTTTTTGCGATTTACAAAAAATCTATTGGTTGGACTAAAAAAATAAGGAGCTCGTGGCTAAATAATAACAGCCGCTCGGATCGATCGTTAGGTTAAGCCGTGCTTGCCTAGGTTGGTCTGTGGATGGGTGACCACCCATTACATACCGAGTTTCCTCCGTGCCTCGGAAAGCACGTTAAGCTGTTGGTCCCGGCTGTCATTTGTACATCTTTGACAGTCGTTAGGTAGTCAGAGACCCAAAAAGTCTGACAACCAGTCTTACCAACGGGTATCGTATTACCCGGTACTAACTGGTTTGTGGAGGTCAGATAGGCAGTCGCTCCGTGTAAAATACTGGTATTCAGCTGCATCCGGTTAGACTGGAAGCCGACCCCAACACAGTTGGGAAAAGGCTAGGCAGATGACGATGGACTAAAAAAATAAAACACATAAGACCTGCTTTATAGTTAGTTCAGTTAGTATGCAAATGATCTAATTTGAAGTACTTTTTGAATACCCGCGGTTTATTGTTCGATTTGGAGGTAACTTTGGATTTATTTTCTATCAAGACAAAATTATGGAATCGTGTTTTTGTCACACATAGTACTTAGCATTAATCCTCGACTTTACCATATATTTTATTCAAAATTAATGCTGCAGTATTTTAGGCGTAACGGAGGATCATGCTAAGCCATTTGAGGGAGTATAGGCCCTTAACATGGAATAAGGGATTTCATAAACGTAGTCACTAGTCGAGTAGTTGGAATCGCGGAAGACAATACAATAGAAATATGAAAAAACGTAGCAGCATGAAACCACGGTAATATTATGATACAGTACTTTAACTCGGCCGCATGATAGAAATAAATGCCTACAGCCGCGCGGTACGTAAACATGCGTTAGGGCTGCCCGTCTCCAGCATTTTAATTACATTTGCCTACTTTCTGTTTCTATTTAGTTTTGTGATTGTAAATAATAATATCCTTTTTATATAAATAAATGAAATACTTTGTATATTGAATAGGAAGTGTTCAATAAAAATGCGTGTTATTTTTTGATTGGTGGATTTAATAAAAAAAACATGTTTTTGTTTGAAAAACAAATCGGGCTTATAAATTTGCGACCGAAAAATATTTGCGCCTTGACTGAGTCGTACGAAATGCTTTATTGTTAAATTTTAAAGTTTAAGCACCGAAGTTTTAACACAAGCGTAAGAAGGTAGGTACCTACCGTATCATGATTCATTCAGAACCGCATATAACTACCTATTTCACTCGTCTCAATAACTTTCCGTTACTCTATTCGCTTTATTTATTAATCCAAACACCTTTTTTTTCGTGAGATAAAAGGAAATACTTATCCGTTAAAAAGACACACATTATGTACCTACCTACTAGTAAGTAAAATTATTTTATAGTCTTACCTTTCAGAGTTTCCAGGTAATTTAAAAAAACTTATGTCTGGATGCGTTATTGACGAATTCATACAACCAAAAACAGCACAATATTTCCTACTCGTCATATTAACTAATTTTTAGAGAAAAAATCCCGCGGTTATGGTTAAAAAAACAACACACCGTTCGTTCGACACTGCTGCGGTACAGCCGTGACTGTCTGCGCCCCAAGCGCACCCCAAGATCGAGGCGCGTAGGTATAGCTCGCGTTTCGTCCGTTTCTATGAAGTTGGAGTACTGTATCATAATAATACTGTGATGAAACGGATGAAACCTAGCATAAATTAATAAAGGCTTTAGACGTATTCTTTATTCGTTTTATTACCTCTTTCCGAGATGGAATTTAATGAGACAATAGAGAAATAAAAACCAGTGTCGTTCCTTTCTCGTCTCACGGATTTCATTGAAATATTGAGAGGATAAAAAAATACTGGCAGTAAAATCTTCCGATTGCTTTTCTATCCTTGCGTCTGTCTCCCATCGACTGCGACCTACCTTTAAACAAAAAATATTGTGAAAGCAATTCCCCCAGTGGCGTATTATTTGCTCTATTCAACTCTATTTCTAGTGGTTCAAACTTCGTTTGGAATACTGTTAGGATAAGGTTCTAATCAGCTTGCACTACAAAGTAGTTGTTACGTCAGTCACTGCGTGCCGAATAGTGCGAAATGAGTGGTTTTTTGCAATTTATAAAAAAATCTATTGATTAGACTAAAAAAGTAAAACACTATGATGCTAATAATGTTGCTAGTAGAATTATTTGCCAAAAAATCAGAATGATCGCGTGTATTTTAGTATGGTTTTTAGTCGTTAAATTTTTTTTATAGATATAAGTTCGTGATTTTTTTTCTATCGAATAAAATTAGTCGTATTATGTTTTCAAAACACTATCGTACTAGCATATATTATATCCTGAAGAATATCATATATTTTTCTGGTTTTGTTTATTGCAGTGAATCATATGATTTTTTGCATCATAAAACTCGCGTTTAGCTCATGTACGCCTTGCTTACTTCACAATTTTACAAATCGTTCTATGTCTGTCAAATGCTTAAAGTTGACGGGCAGAATGATGTTTTGAATAAATTACCGCTTTCGTTCGTGGGGCAAGAGGCATTACAATAATTTGTTTAGATGAATACCACATATTATTTGATATTTATAACATGAATCATAAATTAAGATTATTTCAAGGAAACAATAGCTTCTGTTGTATTGTATGTACCGTAGCTAGCTAGGGCTTGCAATCCGCATATCCGGATATCCGTATTATCCGGATATCCGCTCAATATTAAATAAAAAGCTGCCATTTGCAAAGTACATAACTGTTATTACGTTATTTATTACTTTAATAGGTATAGAGTTAATCACTCTTGCAATTATTTATTCACTACACAAATAACAACACAATAAGTCAAACAACATTGACCACTTGTTAAAGTTAAACTTACATCCATACTGCACGCATTTTCAAGATTGTATTGTATCGCACACACGGTCGCTTCTCACTTAAAACCAGTTCTTGTTCTAAAGTGATATTTTTATTTAATTATTATGTTTTACTTTTAAATAGGTTGATTTGATTAGGATTTTGTGATAAATGTAAGATCTCATTTTTAATTAGAATTCTTTTAAGTATGAGAAGAATAGATACAAATTATTTGTGCGGAATCGGTGTTTTATTGTAAAATTTTAGAGATTGAACTAGTTTTCTTATGTGATTGTTACTTGAAATTTTGGTATAGTTTATTATTTCTTTGTCATTTTTCTTGAGAGACTGATTAAAACGTATTACACAAGTTTATTAGTTTTATTTAGAATAAAAATAAAAAATATCCGTATTATCTGTATTATCCGGATAGTCAAAATGAACGGATATTGCAAGCCCTAATCGTAGCGCTAGTTAGTGCCAGCTCAGCCTAGCGTCTAATAAACCATTGTATTGCGAAGGCACTAGCTTATGCCCGCGGCTTCGCCCGCGTGCAGTTTGGAAATTGCCTACGGGATCTTACTTCGAATCGTATCGATTCGATCGTTATCGATTGCTACGTACTTGCAGTGCAGTATCGATAAAGGAACCCATAAAAATAATATACCTTTATTTTTTTTTAATCCTAAAATTAGGGTCTTAGTGTGAACACCGTTATCCTTGAAACCAGTGGTTTGATTTCATTAGTAGAACCTAAAACCATTGAAAAAAGCAACCTTTTTTTTTTTTTAAGAAAATCCACTATTTTCCTCAAGATCATTTCACCCTAATGCGCTCGGAAACAGCTGACCGCCGAACGGGCGGGCACTCGGGGTTATCGACCGCGCCGCAGTCAGCTGTCGCTAGAGCGAGCGTGCCTCGGAGCGCGCGCCGTGCGCCGAGCCGTTTGTTTCTCGCGCGGAAATTGAGTGTACTTAAATGAACACGTTCGATAGTAGGTAATTAATTAAAGCATTTAAACAAATAAAATAATTTTAATTTTAAACGTTTGCTATTTTAAGTTAGTAGACCGTACTAAATCAGGTTGATCTTGCAATATTTTTTTATGTTTAATTTTTTTAATTTTTGGGATTTTTTATTTTATTTTTCCTGGGTTCCTTTAACGATACTGAACCTACCCCTAAGCTATGACACGCGACTACTTTTAACACCCTGTATATACACCCTGTATATGTTACCCCTGTATATACACCCTGTATATGTTACCTATGGAAAATGTATGAAATCTAGGAATTGTACACAATTCCTGTGTAAAAGAATGTTTCAAAGACTCTTTAAATACACACATTTCCCGGGAAATGTATGCATTTCCTAGGAATTGTAATTCCGAAATGATACTAGGAAATGTATAAAAACCGGCCAAGTGCGAGTCGGACTCGCGCACGAAGGGTTCCGTACCATTATCTATACATTAGACAAAACGGCAAAAAAATCACGTTTGTTGTATGGGAGCCCCCCTTAAATATTAATTTTATTCTGTTTTTAGTATTTGTTGTTATAGCGGCAACAGAAATACATCATCTGTGAAAATTTCAACTGTCTAGCTGTCACGGTTCATGAGATACAGCCTGGTGACAGACAGACGGACAGACAGACGGACAGACAGCGAAGTCTTAGTAATAGGGTTCCGTTTTTACCCTTTGGGTACGGAACCCTAAAAACGAATGCTCTCTGTGAATAAAATAAATAAAACACGTTTGAGAACTGAAATCAGAATTTTTATTAAGATGGTTTGCACTTAAACTGTTTCGAAATTTGAATTTGGGTTGGTGTTTTGTTTGTTTGATTGATAGGTTTTCTGAATGGTTTACAAAAAAATAACCCCACCCACCCGCTATACCCTTCTAACATATACAAGCTGTCGGGGTGCCCCAAGTCGGTATTAAAAAAAATAATGCTAAAGATTTTAATATTCCCCTAATGTAACACTTTTCCGATCGCTCTTTAGGAAATATATAGATATCCTAGGAAAAATGCATATTATAAAAGATATCATACATTTCCTATCTATTTTAGGAATTGTTTATATTTCCTAGGAATCGTATACAATGACGGATTTCATACATTTCCGGTGACATATATATAGATCAGTACCAGCCACGGGCTTAGAAATAAAAGTGTACTACATACAACACGTTTGCTCATTAGCTCCACGAGCACCTATTATTACTCGCAACTACTTCCACGTGGAACTGGTATATGATTGGATTGAGAAAGGCAATAAATAGACGCACGTACACGTCGCTTCTGAAGTTCTAACAGAGGGTAATTGAACCAAGTGGCACTGGAATGAAAGGCAGGTGCACTACGCATTGAAATATTTTTCTCTCACATGGTTCGATACGACGACCACTACAACCTCTTCACTTTGTCAACAGCGAAGCGTCAGTTATACGAGTTAAGGCTGATGCTCAGAGGTAACCCGCGAAGTTCAAATTATCTTACGTTTTTTGCAATTTGCAGGCCAGTGCTAGGTTGTATGTTAATTAAAATATTGTTCGCGACTGTAAGATGTATGTAGTTACAGAATTATAATTATCAAAGTCATGAATACAACCCTCCAAGTTCTTAAAGGTGCAGGAATGATTTTGACCTTGAAAAAGTCAGTTTTCCACCTTTATGAACTTTGAGGGTTGTATTGATGATTTTGATGAATATAATTCTGTAACTGCATACGTCTTACAACCGCGAATAATATTTTAATCAACATACAACCTAGCACTGGCCTGCAAATTGCAAAAAACGTAAGAAAATTTGAATTTCGCGGGCTACCCTGGGGCCGAGTCTACAATATTGGGTCGTCCTCGTCAGTTATATAAGATAACGCCATGTCTACCGCTCCGGAACATCAGTATGTCTACGCAGTAGGAGCTTGGGGTGAGTTCCGCTATTTTATTAATAAAACTATCCAGAATTGAAGGCTTTCCTCAAATCATTTGAGCCAATCGGGAGCTACAGCTACTGTATATTTTTAATGCTAAGAAACCCCCAAGTTATTATGTGTTTAAACTTGATTGATTAATTGAGTGTACTTATTGATTTGAATTTCGCAATAAATCTAACGAAAATAATTTGACCTGCTTAACAAAAAGCAAAAATAGACTGTAATTTTCTACGCTGAAATAATAGCATTGAGAGCGGACCAAAACATACAGCACTTAATTGCATGAAATTTAATTTTCCTATTCCACGAAAATGAAACGTGAACACAAACTAAAACGTATGCAAACAATTTTCTGTGAACATTTAGTCTGTAATAATTTGGACGCACTAATTGCTCAGAAAATAATTATGATAGGTACAATATAATAAGTATAATCATGCTGAATTAATAACGTTGATACAAAATAAATAACGTCAAGCTGAATACAAAATGTATGCGTGGAACTAACCAAGACAAGACACACGTCACATTCAGGTCAACCGTAATGTAAATGCTGGACATTCGAGTTGATTTAGTGCTTTGGTGACTTCAATTTAGAGACTTTTGGAAACGAAAGAACAGTTTCAATGAATAAGAAAACAAAGAAGAGGTTTTACTTGCCATTTCCGCCTGCATAAGCGCCAAAAATAAAGAACAAGAAATTGTGATATATATTGCCAAGGCCAACATCAACTAGTATGAATAGGTTCACGCACAGTGTTTTACATGAAACAATAGCGTCATTTAAGGCCACTCTATGAATGTATAGGCTTATCAGTGATAACTTTAGTTGTAGTTGCCTGAAATAATTGCGCTGTACCAACGCGAAAATGGAGTTTGAAATCAATTAAACCGTGTCCGTACTTACATTAGGGGTTAAAGTATTAAATTACCCATTTGTACTGAAAAAATTTTAACTCGTTTTTTTCTAAGATGTAACATATTTATTTAGTCAAAATATTTACCCTCATTACCTATACATTGCTGCCATCTAAACGGAAGATCATTTATGCCTTTACGATAGAACTCTGAGGATCTAGATTCAACAAACTGTGTGAAAGCATTTTGTACTGCCTCCTGGGAAGATTTTTTTTTCACGTAGTAAATTGTCCAAATCAAGAATTATTTTATTTTAACACTACTTGTTGCCCACCAATTCACGAACATCAAAAGACTTCATGTAGACTTTATAAAAAGTAACCTAATGATTATTTTTTTCGGCAAATGTCTGACACGTTGCTTTAACGTCAAGCTCACACATGCAAACAGACAAAAATGCTTTGATTCAAGTCCATTGAATGTACAGATTACTTGAGCAAAACTATGACCGCCAGCCTTCCGCCAGCGAATAAAAACTATTATCATTCCTTTTTTAAAAATCACACGGCGGTAAAGTGCAACATCCTTCTCGTTGCCGGGTATTTCCGGGGTTAAAGGCCTATACTCCCTCAAATGGCTTAGCATGATCCTCCGTAACGCCTAAAATACTGCAGCATTCATTTTGAAATTAATATATGGTAAAGTTGAGGATTAATGCTAAGTACTGTGTGATGAAAACACGATTCCATGAACTTTTCTCGATAGAAAAAAGTTCCCTCCAAATCGAACAATAAACCGCTAGATACAAAAAGTACTTCAATTTCGATCATGAAACTTTGCATACTAACTGAACTAACTATAAAGTAGGTCTGTTTTGTTTTTTTAGTCCAATCAATAGATTTTTTGTAAATCGCAAAAAACCACTCATTTCGCACTATTCGGCCGCAGTGACTGACGTAACAACCGCTTTGTAGTGAAAGCTGATTAGAACTTTAATCTAACAGTATTTCAAACGAAGTTCGAACCACCACAAATAGAGTTGCTAATTTTAGGGTTAGAAGGGCCTTAAATAGATATATATCGAACGTCAATATTTCAACGAACACTAGATAAATAGATGAATGTTAGCTCTGTTCGGAAAGCGCATGAAATCACTATGGTGCACCGGTAAACACGCTAACAGGTTTGTACTGCGTGAATAATTTAATATTTGACTAAATGTGGGGCGCAGTTCTTCGATCGCGTGACTGACTTGAGATTTGCTGTAGAAATCTGCCGTCATAAGGAAAAAAGGCACAACTAACATTTTTTCCGAAATTGAGTTATTTACATAATCGGAATCAGAAAAGAAAGACCCATCTGCCAATATTTTTTGTACAATTTTAGGAACAAGATAAACAGAAATACCGTAAGCTCAAAAGGCACAACTGAGCTACTTTTTAAGTTTTTGTACGTAAAAAGAGCACATCTCACTTATAGTACGTTAAAAGGTCACATATGCATAGATGCAGCTTTTATTTCTTCACAATAAATATAATTTATTTACTTGAAAAGGCATAATTGTCCTGCGTTTAATATTAAAGGCTTAAATGTGGTAGATGTGCTCTTTAAATAAAAGTTTAATAAATATCCCCTAATTGTTTTTTTACCGGTTTTTTGGATAATTGTTAAATTAAAAAGGCACATTTTAATAAATGTGCCCTTTCACTGTATTATTTCATATTTTTTCACAATTATGTCAGAATGAAAAGTCACAACTGGTTAGTTATGCCCTCTATTCGTAATATTAATAAATTTACTTCATTTTTTATGCTACGTTGAAAGAGAAAATGTTGATTAATTAATAAATGACAATAAAATTAAAACTTATATTTCAATAATCGTATAGGAATAGTAAAAATTAATTTATTTTAATTCATCTATTTTCGAAAAATAATCTTATAGTCTATATTTTTCGCCAAAACCAATAAAATTTTTAAACTCTATTTTCTCCATATTTATAAAATGTTAGTTGTGCCTTTTTTCCTTATGACGGCAGAAATCTTTTTATAGCCTCACTTTACAATCAACCTTTTTAAAAAAAAAAGCAACAATTGTATTCATTCGTTTGTATAGACTTTTATGAGTCTAGTAGGTAATTAATATTCCTAGACCTACTTAAAACTATAATCATTATTAATAGTATGACATTCGTATTTTAAGTGCCTTTAATACCGTATTTTCATGTTAGCTTTGTTTTATTCAAGTTCGAACGCTGCACTAAACTTTGTGCTTCAAAAATAGAGACAGTGTTCTGTGGGCGAAGCGAGTTGGATGGACAAAACTTTTCGAACTTCTCAAATCGCAATAGTGCACCATTCGTCACAGATTCTAACTCATAACCTACTTCCGCAACCTATTTCCCTCAGTGGACGCGTCGCTACGTTGCAACATATCAACTGATACCCTATTTAATATTAACAATACAATACGGAGTAGGAGTACAATCCGATGCAAAGATATGGAACATTTTTCAGTATTGAGGCTTCGCTCCATAAATGTTTGATATTTTACATTACAGACATTACAGCAATCCTTTTTCAATAGCACGAGTAAAATTACTATCTGACGCTTGAAGACTAAAAAATTTGAACTCCACAGTGAAGTGATAATATAGACAATAGTTAAATGCTGTAAGTATACATTTGCACTGAAAACTGTTTGTTTAGCACACAACACAATTTTACTGAAACGCTGCAACAAACAGAGAGAAATGAAATAATTTAATATCATTTATCATTATTTACTAAATGATGGTTAATTACGAAAGTTTCGGATATTAGATAAACTTGAAAAGAGATAATTTCCGTTTTGCGGTTCTAAATTTGAATGCATTGAAGTGGATTTTAAAACAGGTAAAATGTAATATAACATGATTTGAACCGCAAAATGTCGAAGTTACTCTAGGTACATGAATCATAATTATTAATTTAAATTATACCTATGATTTATTGAGTAAATATATTCGGCATTATATGCGGTCGGATGTTTACTAATTACGATATGCACCCAATTAAATATAATAATTTTAAAACGTAAATTTATCAGCGGTGGCCCAGGTGGCTGCCCCGACTTATGAACAGTAAGTCGTGGGTTCGAACCCAGGCAGGCGCATTACTTTCTGTAATTTATTTCATCACCGCTGCTCTCAAAACGATGAAAGAAAACATCGTAAGGAAACTATGTTCTAGAACCAAAAAAATTCAATGACATGTAAAATCTACCGATCCGCACTGGGTCGCGCGTGGTGGATTATAGCCCATTCCCTCTCATAGAGAGGAGGCCTGTGTCCCAGCAGTGGAATAATAGGCTGATGATGATGAATGTAAATTTGACACATTATGCTCGCATTACGTGACAAAAGTGTAATGTAGGTCACTCGTATACTTTTTAAACCCTATTGGTACAATATAATGAAAAAGATAGTATCACGTCGACCACTGTTCAGGATCTGGGTGACATAGGACAGGCGAGCACAAAAGCTTGTTGTAGATAATAGGTATTATAACAGCCGTAAACTCTGCGAGGCTTGGAATAGGGTATCGTTCTAAGTTTCACGAAATATCGATTTTGGACTGCGATTCGTACGCCCACGCCTCTACGCAGGGAATATTCTTATACGAGTTAACATAGTGAGAGACATTTTAAAATTTAACAGAGATTAACATAGTTTAGTAGGTAGTACTTACTTAAAGTTTCATACTTTTTATATTATTTGATTTAAAACTGAACAGTTACACGTTATAACTACTTATAACATGCTGAAGCTTGGGATAAAGCTTATAGTCCTTGTTGGCGTAGTGAGCACTTTGGCGGCTCATAGCGGATGATCTCCGCAAAGCTAGGAGGTACTGTCCTAGTGACTGTGCGGTGTTTACCCGGCTACTTTATTACGACATAAAGATGTGGTCGGTTAATTTAAAGGTCAATGTTCTGCTGTGCTCCAACCATTTTATTTAAGACCCCATAAAACTTTTCATGTTTCTGTTTATACCTAAGCCCAACACGCTAAGGCATGCAAAAAATATTTCTTGTTATGGGCATAAAAATATCAAACAAGCTAAGTAAGCCGATAAATAAAACAAATCCTAGGCAGATAATAAATAAAGCTGAAGAAGTCGCGAGATAATGGACAGGAAATATAGCGAACCAAGCCAAGTGTGCGTTCCGTAGTCGGGATGATTACTAATGCGCAGAATCGAAAAAAAACCGGCCAAGTGCGAGTCGGACTCGCACACGAAGGGTTCCGTACCATTGACTATATTTAGTATTTGTTGTTATAGCGGCAACAGAAATACATCATCTGTGAAAATTTCAACTGTCTAGCTGTCACGGTTCATGAGATACAGCCTGGTGACAGACGGACAGATGGACAGACGGACAGACGGACAGACAGCGAAGTCTTAGTAATAAGGTTCCGTTTTTACCCTTTGGGTACGGAACCCTAAAAATATCTGCGCTTGTATCCGAAAATATCTATTGACATGACAAGTCACCCATCACTTTTGTGGAATTGCGCTAGATTGGCTAGCTTCAACCTTGATGAAGAATAATATAGTGCGCTCGGAAAATCGATCAAAGCTGAAGCCAGGTGAAAATTCCCAGGCAACAGACAACTACTAACTTTAGCCTTTATCGTATTAACCATTTCAGAATAATAAGTTATTTTATTAGGTAGTACCTACTTATAAGAATTTAGAATGAGCCCTCAATTGAGCCACATCGAGAGGGTTGTCCTCGGAAAGCTTCTACTGAATGGCACAAAAAACGTTGTGTACGGCGGAGAAGAATCCTAAAAGAACCCATTTGTCTAACTCCTAACACGCAACATTTATGTACACAATCATATTTTCTTCTAATGTCACACCACAACAGTTTTTAAATAAAATATAATATTTATAACATAAAATATTAAAAACTAAGTCCTCCGCCGCATCTGTCTATTAGCGATAAACTCAAAAACTTCTGCACCGATTTTCATGCTGTTTTCACTAATCTATAGAGTGGTTTTCGAAGAAGGTTTTAGTATATAATTTATCAAGTTTTGGTATACATTGGCTAAAATATAATTATATTTGTTGAAGGTGACGGAAAAAAATAAGCCGTTCGGAGCTTTACTTTTGGTCGCGATAACCGACATCCACGCGAGCGAAGCCGCAGGCATCAGCTAGTTTATAATAAAACACATTTTCTTTCATTCTAAGAGGATTAAAAAAGTTTGAAGTAGAATATTCTCCGCAGTCCTACTGTTATTTGTCTGTGTTAATGTTAATTAAAATATCTTAGTTATGATTTATTGTGAAGAAAGAAGTGTTTCTTTTCAGCTACAAGCGGCGTGCAGTGACGTCTTTGTCCATCAAGTTTCTATCCAGAGGCACCTAGCTTTTGTGCTACTTTTTGAGCTTTATTTCTCTTGAATATCAAACAAAGTCTGGCGATGCCGTTAGTATTTCATCGGCTTTGTTATAAAATGAACTCCCGCAGTTGCAAAATTTAATTTAAATGTTCCATTTGATTCCTGCTCGTCATATTTCTACACAAATAGGGTATTTTAGTATCCCTTGCAAAACATTTTGCTCCTCTTCCCTAATATACTAAAAGAACAATTACTGGATTCTCGAAAATCGCAACACAATGTTTAGTTATGTTAGTATTAATTAATGACTCCTTTGGTTTTTTTTTACCTTGTAATACTACTTCTTTCTTTATTTTTAACAATGTTAGAATAATTTTATTTTTATTCATAGTTCTGATCTCATTTTTATCTATTCTAACAGTACTAATCATACTTATCTTATGTCTTTTTTTTAATTTTAATTAGTTAGTAAAATTACATCATACGTTTTTCTTTTCTTTGTATTGCTTCGTAAGCTAGATAATCTCTTAATTGTATTGTATTTCATTTCTTTAGCCACTCATTTTAATTTTTAATTTTAATCTCTCACATGCTAACACTTATTTTTGTGAATGCTGGTTAACCTGTAATTGGCAACTGTGTTAGTCCAAGACTGTAAAACCAATGTATACCCAAATGTTATACACAGAAGCTGTTGGTGAACCTTTACTAATTAATAAATAAATAATATACTCTTAAGTCATTAGATATTGAGCCATTTTTTACAGGAAAATTTATCCGTTTGCGACAATGTGTTCTATAGACCGCTAACCGGGTTGTAACCGGGTTGTAGGTACTATCGAGGACACTCCTGCCTGACCACCACTAAGCTTATTTTTGCTTGTACTCGCAACATAGAAACGCCCCGTTGACTTTGTATAGAAATAATGAATGAAAAGATACCGAATCGGCCGAGCGCACTGACGACGCTCGCCAAACGAGAGTGATTGTTATTTTGCGCGCCAAAGTTGAGGCTTTCCTAATAGGCCCAAACTTTAAGGAGGCGTGGCTCGGCGCCTCCGCATGTTTTAAGCGAAAAAAAATTAAAATGGTCAGGCGGAAAGGACCCCGACTGTACCTACACAGCTAACTTTAATCGTGCGAGCGCCACTCCCTCTTTACTTTTCCTATTAGGCACGATCTACGTAGGTTTGTGTGGGGAACATGCCGATAAATCGCTCGAGACTAGCACTTACCACACCATACTTTTTATTTTCCATTACTGTCTCGAAAATAAAAACAAAATGCGTTACCCTTTTTTAAAATTACCTCGTGTTGTCCACTGGATGAAATAGAGTGTTCCTGGCAGGACACGGGAAAATCGTGTTAATTATTCGATTAACTGGACCTTTAAAACCTTTTGAAAATAAAGTTAATTTGTGAAGGCGAAGGCAGGGATGTCGAATGGCATTTAATTTTAAAAAGCTAACTATAAATCAACATTCATTGTGTCCCTTTAGATTCCGTTTCGATTGTTTCATTTGCACAGTTAACAAGGTCAACAAGGTTAGTCTACAGTCCCCCTTTAATGTAGCAAGTAAATGGGCTTTTTGGACTGTTGATTTTGTGCTTACTTATGTCGTCAGACTAAATTGTGATTAGTGTCAAATTAGTCGGCAGCCATTTTTATTTCATTTTACTCTCGGGTGTCCGTTGTGAGCCATGTGACGTAGGGAAATGAGCACGCATCACCGGCACATGTCCTTTAAAACATCGGGCAGACAATTGAAATAAGGCTGCTATCAGACGGACTGCATCGCAGCAACTAGCAGTCGATATAACATTCAACTGCATGCAGTTGTACAGTGTCGACCAAAAGTCCAGTGGCAATCTCACAAAGCAATAGCTTGACGTTTAGTTGGACTTACGACCTTCTACTTTCAAGAAAATAGACATTGTCGTCTACAAGTAATTGTAGTTCAAAATTTCAACACGGAAACATAAGTCAAGATAGCCTAGCGGTTAGGCGCGTGCAGATCTATGAACGAATCAGTAAGCCGTGTGTTCAAATCTCACATTGTTACTTTTAGACTTTTTGTAAGTTTTTACCAGTTTTTATACTCAATTGGAAGTAATGGAACAGAAATATTATATTCTTCATCTTGTTCGCTTTGTTCACACATTCCGTGAAGTTGAAAGGTAGATCATAGAAAAATAGGTAAGGAGTTTAGATTTATGTGAGGTAGACATGAGATTTATGAATATTTAACTTGACCGGAATGAATGTTTTCGTTTGGTTGAAGTTGTTGGTTAGTGACGTGTGGTTTAATAGATAGCGGTATTTTTGTTGCAAAATGCAGGCAAATATTAATATTGAGGCGAGGGCGACTATTTATCGCGCTGCATAAGTGGTCTTAATAGAACACAAATATCTGAAGAAACCGGACTTTATGAGTACTTTATTTATGAATAATTGTAACTTAAACTTTTATTAGAAATTAAAATCTAATATTATTGTTAATTTATTTGATGACATAAGGACTAATTAATTGTTTTTTATTGTAACTTAAACTTTTATTAGAAATTCAAACCTAATGTTATTGTTAATTTCTTTGGTGACCTAAGGATTAATTAATTGTTTTTTAAATCCATCATGAGGCCTAAAAGATAAATAATTAGTGTTTATTTATAAATGCAGAGTGAATGATCACTTTAGTATTTTGTTCTACAGGTGCCTAACATTTTTTTTTGTTCTAGAGGAATATTGTAAGTCGTTGGATAAAAAAGTATGAGGAAGAGGGAGCCTTGCTAGTCGATAGCGAAGTGGAAGGCCGTCGCTTGTTAGCGAAGCGCAGCGACGCCATAATAATATGGTAGGCCAGTATGAAACAAATGGTTTCACGCCTACGAGACACTTTGCGGAATTATTTGAATTGTTAACAACACATTGCATGGCGGTGTGGGAAAATTTAAGAGGAAGGAACCGGAATATATCAAAATATTGTGGGGTCCAGGCGCAAACGTCTACTTGACTGCATCGAAAATAATGGGAGTTATACAAAATATCAATCCTAGTGTTTTAATTTGAATTAGACGTGTAACAAAATATTATTTAGTTGTTAATGTTTAGTTGTTTACTTATGTAATGATCTTAAATTGAGGTTTAGTTTCATTCTTCTTTTCTTCAAGAAAATGAACACTTAAACTATAACCTCAATGCGTGTTACATTTATTGTGACGTCACATAAAAAAAATATGTTCATAAAGTCTAAATCATACTTATATTAGTTTTCAATAAACTCTGCTAAATACCGATACCTATTAATAAATGGGTATCAACAATTTTATTTATGAGATTAGAATATTATCCTTTCCTTGTTATGTTATTGTGAATTGACTTACGAGTAAGTGGGTATACAATAAAAAATCGAACGATTACAAGAGAACTTCTTTTAACTAGATAGGAATGTGACGTTAAAATTCTCATTAAAGTTTTTTTTTTTATAATTTTATAAATAAATAAAACGAATAAACATTTTTGTTATCATTTAAAACGACTTTTTTATTTGCACCTTCCAACACCGAAAAGATAATACACAATCACTTAAATGGTTAAATAATATAACGATGGGTTTTTAATTAATATTTAACTTCTTTAAAAAAAACAAAATACCTAACAAATTTTTGCATAAAAATACAAAGATAAATATGGTTACAAAGGAACTCGTAAATCGTGAAGCCGCTGCTTTACCCAAACAGTTATTAACACTTATTAATTATGTGTGAGTTTTAGCTATTCTATGGTAAGAACAGGTCGCCACACAAATAAGAGTGTTTGCTGCGTGTATAACAAAAGAGACGGAAACATGTTTTTTTGTTATGTGGAGTGCGACGCGACGACCTGCGACAGTGGGCGAATTCTGGTGTGCGTACTGTATTGAGACCACTTACACATACAGACGAACGCACGGTCGAGCTCGACCGTGCGTTCACAGCAATACAATCCTTAGCGTGCCTCTGCAGTTATGAACGCTTACTGTACGTTCGACTTCGTTCAGTCATGATATCAGCTTCACGCGGTCGGCTGCAGTCGTGGACGACTGCATACCGTCGTGACTTCAACTTTCCGCGGTCGGCTACAGTAGTGTCGTGTACCGTAAGCGCATAGCGTTCGAGATCGTGGAACTCTAAATTATTTTTCTCTTCTCGACTGTGTTCATTTGCCTTTTCTTCTCTACGAACCCTGTGTTCAATAAGATTTCTGTTTTGCAACAATGACAAAAATTCAGAAAACGAATTTTTAAAAATAGTCCTTGGCTCTTGTGTAAAATCCCAGCGGTTTTGCTGTGCGTTGTCTGTTTGCGAATATAACATGGAATTTAATTCGCAAACTTCCCTTGTCTAGCTAAAATCATAGTTATTCGAAATCAGATAGCTGTTATGTCGAGTTATTAGTCAATCTTTAATTATCTCTATTGGCACTGCATTTCATCTGAGGCTCCACATAATTTACCATCGAAATTCCCTTGCGGATTTCAAATTGGGATGAGAATTAGGACGAGCGGTTCAATAATTGAGCTCCAGAAATAATCTAGTCTGAATAGTTAGTACTACGAACAGAATTCGGTACATAGGCACCTCTATTATGTGGTATCCAGTGAAATGTAAGCAGACTACCAAATTACCTGTAATTACTAAGTAACAGGATCTCATAAGCCCACTGATGCTGAAGGCTATTAGTGGTAGTATAATTACCTTCTTAGTAATTAAGAAATTATGCTAATTACTAATGGGCTGGACATAAGTCCAGCATGGATGTTTTGCGATTGAAATGATGATTATGATGATGGTGTATGTTTGCAGCAAAGGAAATTGCACTACAGAACGAAATGTCATCAGGTAAAATTAAAATAGAAAAAAAAAGAGGAAAACATTATAATGTCGTGTTTTCTATTGGCTCTTTAGTCAACTGACCCCGCTCATTTGGATCCTGCGGGATCATGTAGCACACACATATTACTTAAAATTTATCTCGAAACCTATTTCAAACAAATACCAACGACAATTTAAGGCATTAATTTAAAAAAAAAACCGGCCAAGTGCGTGTCGGGCCACGCGCCGTGCAGGGTTCCGTAGTAGCCCGTAATCACAATCTAGAACGATTCTGTTGTTGATCCCGTTGGTACAGCGGGCCAGCACGCAGCACGCAGCCCATCTAGCGGCAGCTTTGTGAAACTTCTGATAATTTAATAAGATTTTTTTATAGATTTTGTTTTTCAATGCAAGTCTTTACCCGTTATAAACAAGCAACTACTTCATCTTAGTCACTGTTATGGATTTATTGTAAGGATTTTGTATTTGGTATAAAATTATCCAACACCCAAGTTCAACGACTATTACTGCTAAAGTTATTATAATTTAAGTTATCTTATGGTAGTAAAAGTCGCGGGCTCGAACTCAATGGTGGGCGTGGCCAAAAAGCACGCTATCTCATCTGGCATCATGCCTGACAGAGTGAGCTCAGTGAGATGCACGATAATTCATAATAAAAAGCGCGCGTAAAAAATACGAAAAGGCTTTTGGAAAATAAGTTTCATGAAAAAACCACTGCATAAATCAATTATAAATAAAAGGACCATGGGCAAAAATGTATGAAGCCTGGGCTCACCCACCAACAGAGATGAGAACACTTTGGACATACTTGTACAACACTAAATATAAAGATATAAACTCATTTTTGTGAAGAATCCATGGGGTTTTTTTGCTATAAATATTTTTCTCCTACCATAAATAAGCTATAATCCTGCATAGTAATGCTGTTTTGACATAGTAGTTTTTGATGTTTTACATCTTATACTAGTTTTAATTCCTTGAAGAGCTCGTGGCAAAATAATAACAGCCACTCCATTCGATCTTTAGGTTAAGCCGTGCTTGCCAAGGTTGGTCTGTGGACCACTCATTACATACCGAGTTTCCTCCTTGCCTCGGAAAGCACGTTATGCAGTTGGCCCCGGCCGTTATTTGTAGATCTTTGACAGTCGTTATAGGTAGTCAGTGGCCCAAAAAGTTTGACAACCAGTCTTATCAAGGGGTATCGTATTATCCAGTACTAACTGGGTTGTGGAGGTCAGATAGGCAGTCGCTCCATGTAAAATACTGGTATTCATCTGCATCCGGTTAGACTGGAAGTTGACCCCAACATAGTTGGGAAAAAGCTAAGCAGATGATGAGTAGGTTTAATTCCAGGTGCAAAAAATACATAATATTTCGATTGAGTGGAATAAACAGCTCCAAGGTATTTACAAAAGATCTGGCTATTGGGGAGAGCCAGCTCACCGACGACCGAAACTGAAGACAGACGAGGGCAGGGTCTTATTTGCCAAACCGGAGCTTCTGAGGGAAATCGAGAGTTTCTATGGGTAGTTGTACATGTAAACCAGTAAATCCATTGTAGATCTAGCAAACGACCCAAGAGCTAGACTGGACCGACACTATACCGCAGACATCCCGGATGTCAGCCTGTACGAGATTAAGATGGTTCTGAAACAGCTTAAAAACAACAAGGCACCGGGTGATGACAGAATCACGGCCGAACTCCTGAAGGATGGTGGAAAACCGATACTTAAGGCCCTTCAGAAGCTGTTTAATTCCGTCATACTCAAGGAGAAAACGCCACAGGTATGGTGCAGGGTTGTGGTGGTTATTCTTCAAGAAGGGCGACGATGCCTGGCTGAAGAATTATAGGCTCATCTCATTTCTAATCCATATCTACAAGATGTTTCCAAGAGTCATCACGAAACGTGTCGCACGCAGGTTTGACGATTTTCAGCCTCCCGAACAAGCCGGTTTCTGAAAAGGCTTTAGCACCGTGGACTACATACATACGCTGCGGCAGGTTATACACAGACTCGCCTCGCCTCACGTCTATCTCTCTTTAGCGTTTTTGGAGTGTGGACTACGAGAAAGCCTTCGATTCGATCAAGATTTGGGCTTTACTGCAGTCTCTCCAATGCAACGGTGCCAAATCGATTATCGGTACATCGAGGTGTTGAAGTGTTTTTATTAAAACGACACCATGTCAGTCCGACTTCAGGACCAAGCCTCAGAACCTATCCTTCTGCAGCGAAATGTGAGACAGGGAGACGTCATATCTCCGTAACTATTCACCGCTGCACTGGAGGATATCTTCAAGGTTCTGGACTGGAGAAGGCTAGGCATCAATGTCAAAGGCGAGTACATCGCTTATAGTAGTCATGGCTGAGACCATGGAGGATCTCGGTACAATGCTCGTTGACCACAGAAGAGCTTCCGAAAGAGTGGATCTTAAAATGAACATGGACAAAACCAAGGTCATGTTGAATGACCACGTAACACCTACTCCTATCAAGATCGGAGGCTATACACTCGAAGCAGTAGATGATTATGTGTACCTGGGACAAACGGTCCAGTTAGGTAGGTCTAACTTCGAGAAAGAGGTCAATCGTCGAATTCGACTCGGCTGGGCAGCGTTCGGGAAGTTGCGCGGTATCTTCTCGTCTAACTTACCGCAGTGTCTCAAGACGAAAGTCCAGTGTGTGTTGCCAATACGTACATACGGGACAGAAACGTGCTCGCTTACAATGGACCTCATCAGAAGGCCTAAAGTCACCCAAAGGGCAATGGAGAGGGCTATTCTCGGAGTTTCAAAGAGAAACAAAGTTACCGACGTAGCCCGAAGTATTGCCAAGCATAAGTGGCAGTGGGCAGGACACATTGCTCACAGAACGGATGGCCGATGGGGCTGAAAAGTTCTGGAGTGGCGACAGCGAACCGGAAGACGTTGCGTTGGAAGGCCTCCCACATGCGAATTGCACGGGACCGGTCAATGTGGCTACATTTTGGGGAGGCCTATGTCCAGCAGTGGACTTCTTTCAGCTGAAATGATGATGATCTTGACAACTATTGTTTACCATTATTTTAAAGCATGAATTAATTGTTACAATAACAGTTTTATGACTACCAATTGTCTTTTTCTACAAAACCTCTTTTGGTGCATATCTTTTTTCTGCAATGGAATTGAAGGTGGTGCCCATAGTAACAATTTAAGTACGAACAAAATCCTTTACAATGGCATATGCCGTAACTCTGTTGGACACTGAGCCCAATTTGTCTCATGGTCCTTTATTGAATTCTTCGATAGTTGTGCTTTGTCGGTACCGACTTTGTTTTAGAAATTTGACACTTCTTTTATTACTAACTAGCTGACCCACGCAACTTCGTCTGCGTCACATAAGGGAGAAAAAGCTCACAAAAGGCATAAATTTTCCCCATTTTTGCAACATTTTTCATTTATGCTCTGCTCCTATTTTTTGTAGCGTGATGTTATATAGCCTATAACCTTCCTCGATAAATGGACTATCCAACACAAAAATATTATTTCAATTCCAACGGGTAGTTCCTGAGATTAGCGCGTTTAAACAAACAAACTTTATTATTATTAGTATAGATTAACACTAAAAGTTGCGTTAAAATTGGCAATAAAAACGAATCTTTGGTAGTTAGTATCTTTTTAGAGATATTCTCTAATAAGCTGACCAAATTGAAAAGGTCACGTAAAAGCGTGGGTGCGTTTGTTTTCAGATCTGGCAGATGTGGACTTAATGGTAGACACGTTTTATGCGCAACTGTATCAAATAGTGGATGAATGTGTTCCTAGACATAATAGACGCAATAACAAGTTTCCTATATGGTTTTCAAAATGTTTGATCAGACTCCTCAACGAAAAGGAAAAATTAAGGGTTCGTTTTAAGAAAAATAAAAATCCAGGGACAAATATGAATACCGTATATTGGAGGAACGTTCTAAAAACATGATCAAAAAGTGCTACAGCACATACGTCAATAACACAGAATATAACATCAGACTGAATCCGAAGGCATTTTGGTCATTTGTTAAGGCCAAAAAGCCAAGTCTAATGACATTCCATCTGAGATGTATTGGAGCGGGAAAGTGGCAATGAGTAAAGTGTTTGCTTCACACTTTTCTGCCACCTTTGCATCTCCATCTGGTACAGTCGCGGTACAAACAAAGTCAAAAGAGTACCCTCAGCTTGCACTAGGAAGCCATTATTTTACAGAGCGAAACGTACTCAAAGAATAAAAAAAAACCGGCCAAGTGCGAGTCGGACTCGCACACGAAGGGTTCCGTACCATTGACTATATTTAGTATTTGTTGTTATAGCGGCAACAGAAATACATCATCTGTGAAAATTTCAACTGTCTAGCTGTCACGGTTCATGAGATACAGCCTGGTGACAGACAGACGGACAGACAGCGAAGTCTTAGTAATAGGGTTCGGTTTTTACCCTTTGGGTACGGAACCCTAAAAACTAAATACCTGCAAAGGTCCAGGGCCTGACGGCCTACCGCCGCATTTCATAAGGCAAAGTGCCACATATTTATCATTACCGCTCAAACTTATTTTTAATAAGTCCCTTACGTCTTCCAAGTTTCCCACGCAGTGGAAAATCGCACACGTAGTTCCAATATTAAAAAAGGGGAGTTAATGATGTTAAAAATTATCGGCCCATATCTCTTCTTTCAATTTTCTCGAAACTGTTCGACTCATTAGTTTGTCAATTGGCTACGCAACAGCACGTTAGTTCTCAGCACTTAGTTCACTACATTAATGATATTAGCAGATCCGTAGACTCCGGAGTGCAAGTGGACTCAATTTACACTGACTTAAGTAGCGCGTTCGACAAAGTAAATCATGTTCTTCTACTTCAAAAACTCGTGAACTATGGTGTGCATGGTCATTTGCTGCGCTGGTTTAAATCATATCTTTCAGAACGACAACAGAGAGTAATAATAAAGGGTTACCAGTCGCCACTTTATTACTCAACATCTGGGGTGCCACAGGGATCGCACCTTGGTCCTATTCTTTTCCTGGTATTTGTGAACGACATCATACACTCCATTAAAAACTCAAAATGCTCTGTTTGCGGATGATCTAATGCTATACTAGGAAATTGAATCAAATACCGACATTGCTTTGCTTCAGAAAGACTTGGACGCAATTCATGAGTGGTGTCATAGTAACATGAATCCTCTCAATGCCGTAAAATGTTATCATATAACATTTACACGGAAAAAGTTGATACAGCCTTCTGCATATCATTTAAACGGCATAACTCTTCAGAAAGTCGAAACCATTCGTGATTTGGGAGTCCAACTTGATAGTCAACTATCCTTTACAAATCACTTTGACACTATTGTCGCCAAAGCAAATAAAATGTCGGGATTTGTAAAAAGAACTTGCAAGGAATTCCGGTCAAGTGGCACCCTTAAGGTTTTCTATAACTCTCTGGTGAGGAGTATACTGGAATATGCATCTCCTGTATGGAATCCCGTGTATTGTGTTCACATTGACAGAATAGAGAGCATCTAAAAAAAGTTCACGAGATACCTCCGCTACAGATCACAGACTTGTGATCGCGAAGCTGATTATCCTCAAAGGCTCTGTCATTTCAAGATGAGCTCCTTGGAGCAACGAAGAAGTTGTTCAGATTTAATTTTCCTTTATAAGGCCCTCCACAATTTGGCGAATGTACCGGAGTTGGTTTCGGAGATCAGTCTGAATGTGTCCCGCCTAGGGCTTGCAATCCGGATATCCGCTGATTTTCAAATCCGGATTTTACTTGTATCATTATCCGGATTTTTTGGATAATACGGATAGTTGTATTTCTATTTTAAAAATTAAATAAAAAGCTGTCATCTGCAAAGTACATAACTGTTATTACGTTATTTATTATTTTTCAACACATTTGCTCATAAAATGGCTCTAATTTCACAGCATTAGGTACATAATGACACCTATAATCAAACTGTGACTTTTTCATTACTATTATTCACAAGTGAGTTATAGGACTTATAGGGCTTTTTATAGGTTGAGGTGCTTGTTGCTTTGTTCTTAAAAAAGTTTTGATACAAAAAATCATGTTCAATAGTACAAATAAATTAATGTAGCTATTGCTTGCTCATTTTATGCAACTTCGTATATATATTCGTATATATCTTCGTATATGTAGATAATTTAAACTTGTACGTTTTTAATAAATAAAACTTTCACTCAAATATAACTTTTGTTTTCTAACTTTGAATTCCACATTTTGTACGTGGCTGAAAAGCTATCTGCGAAAAGCCAAAAAAAAACCTCATTATTTTAGTCTATGGCTAATCGCCATTGTTATATGCGCACGCATAGGAAAACTGATTAATCTTTCCCGCCATTGCAAAACGTTTTTCACAACTCGTTTTCACTGTTGAAATCATTTATTTTATAGTTAATATAGTATTAATTATAGTTATTTATTAATTAAAATGTCTGTACTAGATAGGAAGAAAATGATTTATGTTGTACACCGCCTGATATAAGATAAGAAGCCCTTAACGTTATAGAAAGTTTACTACTTACCTGAAAACTCCAAGGACAAATATCTATTATCTACTAAATACAATTATTTTTTTGTATTATTTTCTTCACAAGTGTGTTGAAAAACGTGGTATGATACACGTGTGTATTGATGATTACCGTCCTCAGCTCTCTTAAGACTCTCGCCTAACGGCTCGGGTCTCAATAGCGCCTCAGCGGTAATCACCAACATTACACACTTGTACCATAATGTACTATTAATATAGAGCTAATCACTCTTGCAATTGTTTATTCACTTCACAAATCACAACACAATAAGTCAATTTAGTGACAGAGATCATAACAACATTGACCACTTGTCTATCGTATTGTATCGCAAGCACGGTCACTTCTCACTTATAACCAGTTTTTGTTCTAAAGTGATATTTTTATTTAATTATTATGTTTTAAATAGTTTGATTTGATTAGGATTTTATGATAAACTAGCTGACCCGCGCAACTTCGTCTGCGTCACATGAGAGAGAGAGAGGGTTAGAGAGAGTGGAGTCAACCTTGAAAGATAGACATAATGCTATTGCGGTTTTTTTTAGAACGCTTTAAAACGAACAATTCCCTAATACATGATTGTTGCGCAACTTTAACCGTTTATGCAGCGCCTGCAAAGGAAGCTCTCGAAAGATATAAATTTTCCTTGTTTTTGCAACATTTATCATTGATGCTCCGCTCCTTTTAATTATAGCGTGATGTTAGATAACCTATAGCCATCCTCGATAACTATTCAACACTAAAAGTTTTCCTGTAATTAGCGCGTTCAACCAACCAAAATCTCTTTAGCTTTATAATATTAGTAGATATATACCTACGTAGATCCAAGTGGGTAACAATTTTATTTCTTCGATATATTTGCATTAATCGCTAAAATAATCTACTTATGTTTTTCCAAAAAAGGGCTTACCTCGACAGCCTTTTTTTTTCGGATGGGAAATCATCAAATGACTCCTCCCGCTCTGGGCGGACCAGGAGGCAGTGTCATACTTTTACTGACTAAACCCATCCATGTTCCTTCATCGCCCTTTGTGTTCCGGGGCCACGGTATCTCTTTAGAACAGTCCCGCAACCCCGGCAGGCATCGCGGACCCTTGCGGACCCCTTCCTATTGCTGACTCTCTTTGAGGCGCGCGTCGAACACGAACGTGCCGTCGACACGGCCTGTCGTCATGAGACAGACGGACGGCGAGCTAGCCCATAGCCCACCGTCCACAGGCCCGCGCGTACGGTGGCCGGGTGCCACGTGGTGGCCCCGGACGCCCGGGGCGTCTCCCGCGGCGGCCGGGACGTTTAGAGGTTCTCTCCCTCTCACGTTCCGCCACCTCCTTCATCCTTAGACACTCGATGACAGTCATACTCCAGCTAGGTCGAAAGTTCTCATCAAAAGTGCAAGAAATTAGCCCAAACACGATTTTTCAATTATAAATGGGACCAACTTTGAGATGTACCTACGCTTTTTACAAACAAAAGGACCATGTACGGACTTCTCTGTAAAAGTTATCCGTGGTCATATATAAAAAAAATACGCGTCGAATTAAGAACTGCCTTCTTTTTGTTTCGTCGGTTAAAAAACCAATCTTGAGGCAATTTACACGTTTGCGGCGGCGACCTCTCGCGTCCGGCCCTGGTGCAAGCCATGGTCCGGAGCGAGACGGAATGGGACGCCGTCACCTCCTTCTGCGAAGCAGTAATGCTAGAGAAGGAGGTGGCGGAACGTGAGAGGGAGAGAACCTCTCAACGTCCCGGCCACCGCGGCAGACGCCTCGGGCTTCCGGGGCAACCACGTGGCCCCCGGCCACCGTAGGCGCGGGCCTGTGGACGGTGGGCTATGGGCTAGCTCGCCGTCCGTCCGTCTCATGACGACAGGCCGTGTCGACGGCGCGTTCGTGTTCCACGCGCGCCTAAAAGAGAGTCAGCAAAAAGGAAGGGCCGATCCGCAAGGACCGATGTCTGCCGGGGTTGCGGGACTGTTCGAAAGAGATACCGTGGCCCCGGAACAAAAGGGCGATGAAGGAACATGGCTGGGTTTTAGTCAGTAAAAGTCTGACACTCCCTCCTGCTCCGCCCAGAGCAGGAGGAGTCATTTGATGATTTCCATCCGAAAAAAAAAAAACAAAAAATAGGCAACTGACACGGGCGAGGGTCATTCAATTCAGAAAATGGAGTGAAATAAACAACGCCGTCTATCGACCAAAATGTTAAACTGCTAAAGTATATTACCTATGCTATAATTTTTTTTTAAAGCTGGTCAGTCGATTTAAAAGTTATGACTGTGGTGAGCACATTTTTAGTCATTGGTATCATTTTAGTTCAACAGATGTCGCTGCATGTCATATCTTACATTTGATGATTAGTTCTTCTTGAAAACTTTAAGTTCATATATCTTTTGATAGCATTAACCGATTTCAATGAAACAAACACTAAATCATACCCCAAGTTACACACAATTTTTATGTATAAACATTGTCAGCATTGAATTCGTAGATTTTACGTGATGTGCGCACAAACAAACAGACAAACAGACAAAAATTTCAAAAATGATGGAAATGGGTTCTGTTACTTATCTTTTCACACGCTGGCTATTTTTTGTTTCAATTTCTTCAATGTACAAAAATTACTTTTCTACAGATTTATTATATGTATAGATGTAAGATCTCATTTTTAATTGGAATTATTATAAGTATGAGAAGAATAAATACAAATGATTTGTGCGGTATCGGGTTTTCTATTGTATAATTTTAGAGAGTTAACTATATAGGGTGTAAAACACCTCTTAACGAAAACGAAAGGCACTTATTCTCCTCGTCATTGTGATCATTTTTTTATTCTACACCATACCTGGGAACCTTCTAGTTATTGATATTGGGGGTCAAAGTTCCAACTTTATGACAAGTTTTTTTTTAATACAAGTTTTTAATGTAAGATTTTTACTTTACACCTCCACGACCCCCGTAATATTCAATCCATCCATCAACACAATGTTTTGAGTGCGTTATATTGAGTTTTACCACAAAACATGATTTTTCACCCCAAAAAAAAAAACGTTTCCCAGCATTATTTTTTGCGTAACGTTACTTAGTTTGATGTAAAGAATGCTTGGCTTTGTGATGAGGTCTTTTACACCCTGTATAGTTTTCTTAGGTAATTGTTAATTGAAATATTGGTATAGTTTATTATTTCTTTTTCATTTTGCTCGAGATACTGATTAAAACGTGTTACAAAAGTTTATTAGTTTAATTTAGAATAAAAACTAAAAAATATCCGTATTATCCGCATTATCCGGATAATCCGGATAGTAAAATATTGTCATCCGTATTATCCGGATAGTAAAAATGAACGGATATTGCAAGCCCACTCCCGCCGTACCTCATACAGATCCAATTTTAAAACAGAAACATTTCAAATGCCTAAAAATAGAACTAATCTTGGTCGTTCTGCTCCTTAATACCAGTTTTTGTCTAGCTACATCATAAAATCAATTTCGAACAGTCTGAATGAATACAGACATTACGTCCTCAGTTCTTGATAGATTTGTTTGTTTACTTCTTTTACAAAATGCTAATTTGTGTATTTGTGTGAGTCCATCCAATGTGCTTGCAAATTTAGTTAACTTTATACAAGTACTAAATATTAATTGTTAGAAATGCAGTTTTTGAGTTTCGAGCAAAAAGTGAAAACCATCCCAAAAGTTCGCAGTTTATCGCGTGGTGCGCAGCGAGCACAACTTTTTAGAAGTTGCACATTTGGATCCATATCAACCTAACTGATCTAGATATAACATATCAAAAATGCAGAACTACATCCTGTTTTGCGATTTTAGCCTTTTTAGCGTCGATTTCTACTGGGCTAATTATGGCTATAACACCAAAATTATGTTATTTAATTTGAATAATTCCAAATATATAAGAATATGGGTAGATTTGTTCATTTTCATGAAAAATCCGTAAAATCCGTAAAATCCGAATAATCCGGATTGGACCAAAAATCCGTTCTAAAAAATCCGGATTTCAAAACAGAACGGATTTGCAGTCCCTACGTGACGAATTCACGTGACGAATTCACCGCAAAGCCGTTGAAATAGAAACTAATCAATGTAAATGATTTCGTAAATAAGTCGTTGGTGTGTCAATAAATAAATAAATAAAAGCAGTTTTTTCAATCTTCTGCCGTTTTCGAGATCTGGGAAATCCCAAAACGTTACCGCAGCAAAATATTAAATAACTCAAGAACCATACCACACACAAATTTTGCTATTTACAAACATTGACTACGCAACAAAAGCTATCTATTCATGTATTTGGTTCCGGGATGAACGAATTTTCGAAAATCGGTTTTGCCAGGATAACGTTTTAAACGGTAATCCAGCAAAATGTGATTTTCTCAAATAATTTTAAAACTACAATTCACACAACTTTGCTATTAGTAAACAAATTGGTCCTCATGATACACTAATTATTTGTTATGGTCTCACCTCTCAAATGTATTAAAGTGATGCGGATCACGGAGGCGACCACTTGAGTGGTTGTTCTACTAGTGGGTTGATATGCATGTTCGCTGGATCAGCAATCTCCTGGAGAAGTGTGAAGCAAACCTCAGGTGCGCTATCGTCCACAGAAGCAGAAATAGTAGCTGCCAGTGACGCGTGCCTTGAAATGATTTGGAAAAAGAGGTTGTTTGAAAATTTAAGTGATAAATTAGAAACACCAGTTCTGCGCATTGATAACGAGTCTGCAATAAAACTAGCTCATAATCCGCCTTATGAATATCATCACATCAATCTTAGACATTTCTATGTAAGACAATGTGTGTCTGAAGGAGATATCCAAATTGAGCAAGTGCCTACGCAAGATCAATTGGCTGATATCTTTACTAAGCCATTATTCAAACCAAGACAGGTAAAACTTTGCGAAGACTTCGGTTTGAAAAAGAAGAGGGAATGTTAGGAAAGCACTTCCAGTGTTTCCCTTCTAGTTTGGTGTTGGTGGTTGCTAGGAAACGGTTGTTAACTCAACGTATCTTTATTAGCATTCAATATATTTTACAAAACCAAATTTCCACTGCGTTTCATTTTAATAAAATGCACAACATTTTGCCAGGGTAACGCACACGCATAATTGATATTACACACCCCTACAAAATTACAGCTTTCTTGTACTAACGGTCTCTTAGCAAAACCTCGGACAGACGGACAGACACGGACATGATGAAACTATAAGGGTTCCTTATCAGGACTAGGGAACCCTAAAAATTGTTCGGACCGATGAGTGAGCTAGGCGGATCGATATTCAGTTCGACTGTTCGATTATGTCGCACAAATATTTTGCGGGTGGAAGCAAACATATTCCAATACATGTATGTATGGATATGAATCAAGCGTTTTCGTCAACAGCGCTGAACGCGGGGTAAAGCTTTGTTATGGGGAGTGTCATAAGGTTCGGGAACGTGCAATCAGGTAATTACATTTGCCGCCGCCTCCGTGTTACCCTTAAGAGCCTATACTACCTCAGATTAGCAACTCTATTTGTCGTAGTTCAAACTTCGTTTGTAATACTGTTGGAATAACGTTCTAATCAGCTTGCACTACAAAGCGGTTGTTTCGTCAGTCACTGCGGCCGAATAGTGCGAAATGAGTGGTTTTTATTCTTTATAAAATCAAATTATCGTGTTTTGGAAAAAATAAAAAACTTAAGACCTGCTTTATAGTTAGTTCAGTTAGTATGCAAAGTTTCATGATCTAATTTGAAATACTTTTTGAATACTAGCGGTTCATTGTTCGATTTGGAGGTAACTTTGGGATTTTTTTCTATCGAGAAAATTTTATAAAATCGTGTTTTCGCCAAACATAAGACCTAACATTAATCCTCAACTTTACTATATATTTATTTCAAAATTAATGCTGCAGTATTTTAGGCGTAACGGAGGATCATGCTAAGCCATTTGAGGTAGTATAGGCCCTTAAGCACGTATAGGTAGTGGCTTCAACGACGCGCGACGTTATTTTATATATAACAAAGTCAACTTAAACGACCCAAGTTTATAATTAAAGCCCAAGGCCATCCCCAGTCGATAAGTCAGCAATTTCCAAGGGGTGAACGTGACTTACAACTTGCGTATTTATGGAGCTTATTTATGACAATGTTACTGTGAAGGCGTTGCCAACTCGTTTGGCTAAAAATATAGGTTAGCGTTTCCTGATTTGTAGATAAAATAATTAAGGGCTTAAAACTGGGGTGGCAAGTCTATATTAAGTACCTATATAATCTTTAAGCTAGAACGATTAGTCATGAAGGTGTCTTTAGTGTGAATTGTATCCTAAAGGAACGTTGCGATGAAGTGAAGTGCCTAAATAATTTATGTGGAGAGTGTAAAGACCCAGATGCGGAGCTCCCTTACCTACATTGCATATTTCAAGACTAGCTGACCCGCGCAACTTCGTCTGCGTCACATAATATAGCTTACAACATGTAATTTTGTCCATTCAATTACGAACAAAAACCTTTAAAAATCAATATTGCTTACCTCCCATATACGGCGTGATAATTTATGTAGGCCTCCCTTGGTTTACAAAGAACATTTTTGCTGAATTTCAATTCAATCTATCCAGTAGTTTTGGCGTGAAGCCGTAGGTACCATACACACAGTCAAAAATTCTAAAAAGTCAGTTTTTGTCTTCAGATAAGTACGTTTTTCTTACAAAAGCCACCTATTTTTTCTCGAAAATTCTCAATGTACAGTTTTTTTCGTTACTGTTTTATTATATGTATAATTATATAATAACCGTATATATCTATTTAAGAACTACACGGTGGCGAAATTCAGTTTTGACCCTTATACATTCATACGATTTCAGTATTGTTAGTCACCTTCAACCTTTAGCGAAACAACATGGCTTTAGTAAGGAGTAAGACAAATACAAAGTCACGAACAAAGTTAAATTAATGCATTTTGTTTAGGGTCGGCCTACAAATTACTGCGGGGGCACAGAGACCGACTTTAATATGATAAACATGTTCTATTCATAAGGATTGCGTTGCGGTCGGCTCTATACCAGGGTGATAACAAAACTGGTACAATTCACTTCCCTTTCTTTTTACTCAGACGTTAAGCGTAACAAATCTTTGTTTGAAGCAGTGTTGCAAGCGAAAATTGGCTTATTCATCAACCGGCGAGTAAGAATCTCGCTAGTGCGCGCGAGTTGGCACCTTCCGATTTCAATAAAAAAAAATTGTCGTAAACTCGCTCGACCTTGAAAATCTGACGTAAAATACGTCAGATGTACAGTCAGTTACATAAACTTCTTTATACATGTATAAAATATTAAATGTAAGTATAACATAAGCGACATAGTCGTATCGCAAAATGGGCAATGTAAGACATAGACCAAACGCTCATTTGAAATGATGTTTAGGCATAACGCGACTTAGGCACACTGCGTTATAGGTATACAGCGAGCAAAGGTTTTAAACGACTTGACTTTAAAATAAATATCTGTACTTTATAACGTGCGAGCGAGTTGACGACAAAAAAAAAATCAAGATCGGAAGGTGCCAAACTCGCGCGCACTCGCGAAAATCACAGTCGCCAGTTGACGATAAAGCCCGAAAATTCCCGAAACTCGACATGAAAACAAAGCGTCGGATTTAAACGGTAAAGTAAATAAGTATATGTACGAGTATATATTGTAAAATTCATGTTTCAACACACAATTACGTACTTGTATTATAGTCGGAATCAAGTATAGTAAAAGTAAATGAGTTTAGGGATCCTTCTCATTTGTTTAGGTATGAGTAACATATTGATTTTCAAGTTTCCGCACCAACAAGGTTCTGTTCGTAAGCTTAAGTAATAGGATCAGCTATTGCTAATCCTTCGACATTTGTCTCTTCGTACAACTGTCACATGCTTTTATCTCAGTATCAGTAAGAGGATCTATCTACATTGATATGAAATATTTAATTGAATAAGTACATTGAATTTGACAAATAAATAATAAAAATATTCGCTAGCGTTTCACTCTCACACGAGGTAAGTATTCTTCTTAGCGTTTTAAACGTACTTTTTCTTTCAGACTTCGCTCGTAGGCCGCTGCTACGCGACGTAGCAGTAAGTAGGCAATAAGCTGCAGGATCCAGTTTTTACCCTCTTACACACGGAGAGGTAGGTACTATCGAGGACACTCCCACCTGACCACCACTAAGCTCATTTTTGCTTGCACTCGCAACATAGAAACGCTCTCTAGCCCCGCCCCGTTGACTTTGTATATAAATAATGAATGAAAAGATACCGAATCGGCCGAGCGCACTGACGACGCACGCCAAACGAGAGTTATTGTTATTTTGCGCGCCAAAGTTGACGCTTTCCTAATAGGCCCAAACTTTAAGGGGGCGTGGCTCAGCAACTCCGCATGATTTAAGCGAAAAAAAATTAAACTGGTCAGGCGGAAAAGACCCCGATAGTACATACTCCCACAAATGGTAATCGTTCGCCTGAATGCACACTCACTTAGTGCTGTTAGTGTATACGTATACTATTCTCCCGTAGAAATACCATACCACAAAACCGTAACATCAAGTTTTTATGCGCACACCACGGTTTTACAGCTAAATCGTGTTCGACAAAATAACAAGGGAAAGGGCTTTTATATACCTACTCCATTTTCAGCGTGTTAATTAATCATTATTACCTCATTGTTCTTTAATAAAACTTAAAATAACCGTGTCCACGATAGCTCTTTATGAAGGCACTTAAATAGTGACACGCGTTTTATAAGTTAAAAGAATGCGAAGTAATTGCTTCGCCTGCGCTGCATAGTTTTACGGAATATAAACGCGGTCTGCATTCTTAGTAGTTGATCCATTTTCCTGGAGTAGGTAAATGGGCTATTAGAGAAATAGCAGAACAAGGCGACCGATCGTCCCAAGTCGATAATAGCCTAGGTACCAGCTAGGGTCCACGAAGAAAAAAACTAACAAAGCGCCCCCCTCGCGGACCACAATAACTACATACTTACATATAAAGATAACTACGACAAACAGTCAAAGACACTTTAGTCCAATTAGGGGAGCACAAACATTTTCTAATATAATTGGCCATTGTTATGAACATGATTTTATTTCCAACGTAATTTTACTATTATTTTATTTCATGACTCTTTAGACCTCAGGTACTTCAATTCGGCGTTGTTATCATAAGAATTGTCTTTATTGGATACTATTTTCATAGTTGAATTTGCTCTGGTGAATAAACATACCAAGGACACCACAGATCATTTTGTTGTTGAATTTCCAATGAACATTTCAATAATAATGTATCATAATATCAAAAGTCAAAACTATCACTATGCAAACATTGCATTTCCAGAAACTAATTAATTGCGCAGGGGAGGCATTTTCCGACTCTATGAACTATAAATATGTGGTGTATTAAAGGGGGAGAATTTCACACGAAAAGCGCTAATCAAAATCAGTCGCTCATTACATTTTCACGCGAATTTTCGAACGACAAACGCAATACTGCAATATCAGCGATTGAGCCAGACCACATCAAAGCAACCAATGAAAGAGCAAATAATACAATAGAGCATCATTCAACAAAACAAATTCCAATAATTCTGGATTTGTGGTGTCTATTGTATTCATTTTGAAAATTGTGTGTGTTCATACAAACCATAATAATGATGATGTTTGTTGTTGTATTTCACAATATCTATTGATTGTATTGTAGTCTGGTTCAAATACATCTTGCTGCATACCTAGGCATATTTACGTGTACGTATCATCGATCTGATTTACGTAAAGGGTAAAATGTGCACGTGATTTCTTTACAAACTTTTACCTGAAACTGAAACCATACAAACACAAATTCTATAGGTGGTGAGGTCCGACCGAACCGGGGCGCGGCGTCCAATTTTAGGGATTCCTCGCAAAAATACCGTCACAAAAAAAGGAGTTACCTTCTGCGACGAGTAGTTGCCATGTCGCTATTCATCATACTCAATTACGCCGTAGACGTGGGTACGTACCTGCAACAACAAAAAACAAACTCAGACCTAAGTTACCTCAATTTCAACGCTGTTTTAAGTTGTCGAAGCGTTTTCTACAACACGAGCTCGATGCATGTTGTATGCAATGTAAGCTTTAGTGAAGAATGAAACTTGATAATGTTGAACGGGGAACTTCGCTTATTAGAAATCCCTAGAACACGTTAAAACTTCTAGAATATTCAATTCACCGAGCACAGCCTTTTGTTCTGGTGTTCATCTTTAGACATCCCTCATTTGCATTTATGAAAGAGAGTGACGTATTTGGATACAAAAATAATAAAATAAAAATATAAATAAGTAAAAATAGAACACGTTTAGGTTTTAACAAAATTTTGTGATTGGATCCTCCTTTTAGGCAGATAGTGCCTGTGTTATGAGAGTCCGCTCTTCCATAGCAAGTCGTGTTATACAAAAAGCACAACGTATTATTATTATACTAAAACTACATAAATTAAGATTAACTTACACCCACTCATACACACATTTGATTTAATTTAAGTATGTGGGGGAGTATATGCGAGTTAGATTGAGAGAGAGAGAGTGTGTGTATGTTAACACATACCTACACATACACACACTCTCTCTCGGTTTGATTGTAGGTTATCGTTTGTATCTATTTCGAGAGAGAGTGTGTGTATGTTAACACATACCTACACATACACACACTCTCTCTCGGTTTGATTGTAGGTTATCGTTTGTATCTATTTCATTATTATTTTAGATAGATTTTGTCAGAAAAAATCTACCTATTGGTCTTGCACATAAAGTCGATTTCGGTTAACTCGACATAACTAGACCCCCTATGGCATAGGGGGTCTAGTTATGAACCCTAGAGCCCAAACCAACCACCGGTTAAAAAGTTTATATATTTATATAAACCTACGTAAGTACCTACCTACGTTGGTGAGTACGTGGGGCGATAACCAAAATTTAGCCACACTCTACAGGTCGCAAATATGCACAGATTGCTTTCAAACTTGGCCAAAAAACCGAAAGGGTCAAAAGTTCGTGAATGGGTGGAATTCATCCATGGGGGCGGCGCGGCGGTTTTTCTAAAATCAGTTTTTTGGCCACAATTTTTTTCTTGAATCATTCCCCCTGCGTCGAATCCCTTTACGTCGACTCGTGAAACAAATGACATCTGTTTTAAAAAGTTTACGCTTGACCACGAGATTGGAAAAGTACACATATAACAAAAAGTGAAACGCTTTTATTTGCAAATAAAATTATATTTATTTTACACAAATTATACATTTAATATTTTAGGAGACAACAAGGCTATTTATTCTAAATTAATTTATCTAATTAATATCTAATATGTATTGACTGAAATCTTCTTTTTGGCGACCAAAGTACTAGGCTTGCATACATTCAAGGGAGTCTAAGGGTCCGTTTACACCCTGTATTAAAGATAGTTTTTTTTCTGTTTGCGACACGTTGCGCTTAAATTCTTTACCCTAACAAAAGTACTACATCATCAGCCTACAGCAGTCTGCTGCTGGACATAGGCCTCCTCAATCGCACGGCATTCAACTCGATTCTCAGCAACTCTCATCCATTTGCTACCAGCCACCCTGCCAGATAGCCTGAGGGCATTCCCACCTTTATACGTTTGCCCATTCGCGTTCTCCACTCAACTACACGTGTATCCCAATGTTTATCGGTTATATGGCCGGTCCATTGCCACTTCAGCTTACTTATTCTGTGACCTATGTCGACAACTCTGTTTCTGTGACAGATCACCTCGTTCCAAATTCGATCCCTCAGAGAGACTCCAGGCATAGCCTGTTCCATAGCTCGCCGAACGACCTTGAATGTATGGACCAGCCAAGCCATGAGTGCTCACATTCTGGCCCCGTAAGTCATAACAGGCAGGACGCACTGGTTTACAAGACTTTACTCTTTAGGCTCTGTGGATTACGTGACGAGAAGCCCCGAAGAAGTTTTCCAAATGCCCAGCTGCCCAGCGCAGCTGAATTCTTCTGCTAGTCTCCCTCTTCAAGTGGTTCTAACCAAACTGCAGAGTTTGGCCAAGGTAGACATATTCTGGCATTGCCAAAGTCCGAGGCCATGTGCTTTCACGGGCCTGGGAATGCGCCACCGCCGGGATCCTAACTGACGGTAGAAGGGGTATCCATCGGCGTCGAGTCGACTTTGAAGTACCTAGGACTCGTCGTCAACAGCCGGTGGAACTTCTACCAATATTTCTACATGGTAGCAGAGCGTGGTTGCACCCTGAGACCAATGCGTATTGAATAATCAACTAGGCCATCCAGCATCTGCTGCAATTTGTGCTGCGATCCAGCCAACAAAAGTACTAGGCTAGCAGGAATTGAAGATGGTATTTGAATCACAAGTTAACTGTAACAATATTATACAGTAAGTAGTTACCTACACCTACTCAGATACCAGGAACGTAAAAATACACAACTCCTTGAACGTATGCTAGCCTAGTACTTTTTGGTGGGTTATCAATGTATTATTTAAAATACGGATAACCGGATGAGCAAAATAACTTTATTAATTAAAAAGCCGTATTTCGTTTTAAATGTGACTGTACTCTGTGACAGCTATGTCGAGGCGAAACAAAAGACAGTGCATCAAAACCAAGAAAAATCACAAGTCGACATAAAGGGATTCGACGCAGGGGGAATGATTCTTTTTTTCTTATAGAAAAATTTTCAACCGTTTAACGTTTTTATCATTCCGAGTAAGAATACGGACAACTTTTAAATTTAAGCTTTTTTGATGCAACCCCTAACTTGGGGAGGGGGTTGAAATGACCAAAATTTTTGGAAATGAAAAATTATATCTCCGAAACGCTAAACATTTTTAGTGTCGCAAATTTTTTTTTTTTTTTCAAAGCGAAATGTTTACTCTACAATTTTATTTTTAAAGTTTAGCCATAAAACTTACAGTTTTCGTAATAAATAACTATAACTGAAAAATTGAGGGCGTTTCCATGATACTCTTATAGGGAGGGTTTTAAATCATAGTAGTTTATGGGATATATTTATTTATTTTATTACGTAAGTATATATAGCGCTGCAGATCGTTTGCTGGTTTAGTCTACATTTGACAGATTCTACTTATGACATCATATTCTACATTGCTGCTAAATTGCATACTGGCAAATATAAAGTCCTTATCCTAGAGACATTTAATATCATGTCTTTCCTTCTTTTTGATAGTATGCCAGCATCATAGGAAAGAGACTTATCTTTTTTTAATGTAATTTGTGTAATTTAAAGTTTCCTGACTGAGAGCAAGTTACTAAGTCGAAATAATCCCTTCAGTAAGATATCTCTTTTTTTTTAAATACATGCACTTGACAAGAGCGCGTTGTGCCCTTTCTAGTGTTAGAAATTTTGTATTAGCTGCACCACCCCAGACAGGGATGCAATAGGAAAGTACTGACTGGACTAGCGCAACATAAATAATTTTAAGGAAATATTTTTGATGGCCTGAATGATTACCGGCAGTCCTCGGAACGACGAATCTAAGAGTCCTGAACATCCAGCTTAATTTCCCGATTATATTGGCAACCTGCTCAATGTGTTGGTACCATGATATGTCTCGGGTCCACAATAACACCTAGGTTCTTAATATGAGGTCCTCCGATGATTCTTGAGCAGTCACAACTTTTGCGATTACTGTTATTACAATTATGAATTCTTACATTAAAATCTTGACTTGGTTGTGTACGTTGGCCGACACTGAAGCAAATGTAATTTGTTTTTGTTATGTTTAATGTAAGTAAATCAATTATTAACTACTTGGCGATTTCTGCCAAGTCTGTCTCAGCACCAAGCCTAACATTCTGCCAAGTATCCCCGGTGAAGACTACAGCAGTATCCACGTAACAGACAGAATACTTGTGCGTTTTCAATATTAATGTTACAGAATATTACAGATTAGAGGTTATAAGAAACATTTCTTGACGTGCAGGTTTAGTAAACAACAGCTCTTTAGTTCACTTATAATCTAAGCAACGCGTCACGCGATGTGACAGTTTAGCCGAGGGCGACAGGCGCCTATTTACAATAAACACCAACTTACTTTCCAGGGAAAATACTTAATTGATGAGTTATAAAGGGTGTAAACAAGCTCATCATGAAGCCGTCAACCAAGCATTCGATACATCACACTAAGTAACTTTACGCAAAAAATTTTGCTGGGAAACGACTTTTTTTTCGGGGGTGAAAAATCATGTTTTGTGATAACTCAATGTAACGTACTCAAAATATTGTGCTGATGGATGGATGTACGGGGGTCGTGGAGGTGTTTAAAGTAATAATCTTAAAATAAAACTTGTATAAAAGTTTTAAGTTTGACCCCCAACATCTCCCTAACTAGAAGGTTCCCAGGTATGGTGTATAACAATAGTACATTTTGATACAAGTGGAGAAAGTTTGTTATTGCAATCGAGGCGGAATTATAACACACGAGCCGTAGGCGAGGGTGTTTTTGAGCCGAGAATTGCAATAACAAATGTCCACGTGTATCAAACGACGTTTTTCAATACACTTTTGAAGAAATAAAATAAAATAACGAATAATATTTATGTCACGAACTATGAAACTATGATTTAAATTTTCTTTTTTTTTCGCGCTTTGGTCTCGCCAGGTTGAAAGAGAGGCAATGGTATGAAGCCGTTAAACAGCCTAATATAAAAAATAGATTTATTTTATATTTTTGAATTCAGAACACAAATAAATGTTAATTTGTGTATAAAAGTAACTATTAGTTTTAAATAAGCATGTTTATCTATGATATTCTATTTAAAAACACAATTTTAAAATTCAAAAAATATTTATGCCGTAAAGACGCGTAGTGTTTTGACAAAATAAAAAAATAAACATTCACCTCAGACTATAGACATTGAACCAATTTGGACTAAGTATAGGTATAGTTATCTGTGGCAATTTTCATTCCCGCACACGTGCAGGAAAGTGGAAAAAATCGCACACGTGTGAAATACATTGCATGTTGTACCTAATCGTAGTGCGTTATGGACCAGTTTTCGAGAAAGTGTATTGAAAAAAAAATATCGCAATGACGGGGAAAACAAGTGCCTTTCGGCTTCATTAAGAGGTTTTTTACACAATTTATAATGTAATGAAGGGGATTATTAATTCATCTTCCCTTGTTAGTTAGGTACTTCAAACATTCGGTAAAATATACTATTCATTATTATAGGATTGCAAATAAAATAGCAACATACCTAATCACGCGATGCAAAATATTGCAGCAATTGGGCTCAATGACAACCAGCCTAAATAAAAGGAAACTTGATAACATTAAATAAGGTTCCATTTCGTCGTTATCGCAGTTTCGGATGTCGATGTAATTACTGAGTCGAATAATAACGTAGCAAGTCAAGCGGCAGCGAAAGGCATGCTCATTTTGGAATGCGCATGATTGTTTATGTTCTCGCTCAAGGGAGCGAGGATACAATAATTGACAATAATAATTTTGTTTGATGTTCCAAATCACAGGTGGTGCATCAAAATTGCCATTACAACTTGCCTACGAACTGCACGCTCATTTTAAGGTGAATGCTCCAGGGTAGACCGCGAAATTTAAATTTTCTTACGTTTTTTTGCAATTTGGCAGGCCAGTGCTAAGGTTGTATGTTGATTGATTAGAATATTATTCGCGGCTGTAAGACGTATGTAATTACAGAATTATAATCATCAATATACAACCCTCAAAGTTCATAAAGGTGTAGGAACCAAAAAAAAACAGAAAAAAACAATTCTTGTAGTTAGATGGAGCTATTTTATAAAATAGCGTAAGTTCTACAACAATTTATCACACTTTATAGGTGTCTTAGTGGTGGATTTTCAACAGACTTCTATTCGACTGTATTTTTTTTTTCTTTTTTTTTGTGTTTGTTACCTCAGAACTTTCGACTGGGTGAACCGATTTTGATGATTCTTTTTTTATTTGAAAGCTGGTGCTTCCCGTGTGGTCCCATTTAAATTTTGTGAACATCTGTTGCTGATCTTCGGAGATATACAATGGAACTCTTCAAAAATAGACGGCAAATGTGCCGTGAATGTTGCAATCGCTTGGATGTTTATTGTTTATACAACATCATGACGTAACATCACGCCTATATGCTCTGAGGGGGTACGCAGATGTGTACAATACACCCAGATTTCGACAGTTAGGTATGTTAAGTAGGCGCGATCGTGTTCCGCGTGCGCCTCAAATAACGTAACATCACGCCTGTATGCTCTGAGGGGTACGCAGATGTGTACAATACACCCAGATTTCGACAGTTCGTTCGTGTTCCGCGCGCGCCTCAATGAGATGTCAGCAAAAGGGACTGTTCTAAAGAGATACTGCGGCCCTCGAATACAAAGGGCTAAGAAGGAACATGGATGGGTTTAGTAAGTAAGTCTGACACTCCCTTCCGCTCCGCCCAGAGCGGGATTTTGATGAAATCCCATCCGAAAAAAAAAGTATGTAAATTTCCATATATTGGGGATACGCCTTTTCATCATCACCCTATTAAAGTTCCCACTGCTGGGACACAAGCCTCCTCTCTATCAGAGGGAATGGGCTATAAATCCACCACGCGGGCCCAGTGCGGGACTGCGGGTTGGTAGATATCACATGTCTTCGAATTTTTTGGTTCTAGGACATGCTGGTTTCCTCACGATGTTTTCCTTCACCGTTTTGAGAGCAGTGGTGATGAAATAAATTACACAAAGTAATGCGCCTGCCTGGTTCGAACCCACGACTTACTGTTCGTAAGTCCGGGCCGCCACCACTGGGCCACGTCCACTGCTCACGCCTATTACCATGACATGTGTTGGTAACAATGTCAAATAAATTCATGGCAAATATTTGCTTGGGAACAACTAAAAATGAAAAAAAAAAATTTGCAAAAAATAAAACCGACTTCAAAAAACACAAAAAAGTGAAAAATAACTTTAGCTTTAGAAGTCGGTGACAAAAAAAAACAATCAAACAAAAGTCACCGACTTCCGAAGCTAAAGTTATTTTTCACTTTTTTGTGTATTTTGAAGTCGGTTTTATTTTTTGAAAAAAGTTTTTCATAATCTCAATCTGTTTTAACCGTAGTAAGATACTACTAGCACAGAAAAACTTTAAGCTTTTATAAAAAGAACGTATAGGTCCGGGTAACGGGATCTTCAAAAATTTAGGCATTACCATAAGCCGAATATTTTTTACCTGGCTTATAAGCACGATATAAGAGATGATGAACAACCAGCTTCCATATTATCTCTCTCAAAACCACATTCATACTCAAAACTTGACTGACGAACGAAACGCTCTAATTCATACATAAAACAAACTATTACCGTAGCAGTCAACTTGAATTTGGAATAAGTTCTAGAAAGCGGGGTACGTCGGAGACGCTTACAAAGCCCTACGTAGTAATAAGCGTTTGACGGCTTGACAAAACGCTTTAAGGAAAACTTAATAGCAAACCAAAATGTTGTTACTAAAAAAACTGTTGGTACGGAAACCATAACAAAATCCTTCTGAAAGTTTTCCTACCTATAAAGTTTCTGAAAATAAGCGCAACACACAACATGGGGGATGATGGTTATCTAACTGCAGTAGTTTCGTAAATTATTTTTAAATTATAGCCTACAACGGCTATAACCTTCTGAGCTAATTTATCTTTTTATTAGTGAAAACCGTATCAAAATCTGTTCAGTAGTTTCTGAGATCCTAGCGAACAAACAGACCCTCTGCCCGGCGGGGGACATTAATTTATAATATGAAGTGATAAGCTGTGTGGTATCCGGGAGAGTAGAATAGAACCAACCCATTACACTCACGGGTGTCGTATAAGGCGACTAATGTCTGAGGCAGAACACCTTGCGCCTCCGTAGACCTGAGAATGGGCAGCAGCGCTTTCTGTTAGTCTTTCATCACTGCGATCTCCAATCCAGCCAAGCGTGGAGATTACGGCAAATTCCACCCATCATGGGAGAGGCATATGTCCAGCAGTGGACGTTATGGGCTGTTCTTGTTGTTGTTGTTTGTTATTGATAAACATAAGGTACCTACATTACGCACGTAGGCTCTTATTTTACAAAATAAAAACGTCAATAGTTGTAATAGAATGCCAGAAGATTAGGAAAATACGACAAAAAGCTCCATTATCGGTAAGCTCGCTTATAATGTAATGTATGTTCCTTCCTGTGCCTGGTATATGATTTAAACTTATGTAATACGCGTTACATTTTGTTGTTCGCTGATAAATGCTAATAAGTTTCCAAAACATTTCCATGTGAATTTGGTTCAGTTGTAATAATTTCTAGTTCCTAAATATAAAAACCGACCAAGAGCGAGTCGCACCGATGGTTCCGTACAAACTTTTAAAAGGCATACATAAGTTTGCTGTTCGATCCCCAGAAAAGGCTATTGCACCAACCGCAAATAATAATTTTGTTATAGTAAAATCGCGTTTTATTTTTGTTATTAACGCTTATGTTCCCAACAGAACATTGTTATTTAAATTGTGTCTGTAATTACGGGTATCTACAGGAAACTACATATTTAAGGTTTACAAATTTTTCGCGGTTTTCAAAATTTCGACCCTAAACCTATCGGGTACTTCCGGTTGACCTAGAATTGTCAATTTTGGTTAAAAGCAAGGTCTTACAGCACAAGTAATGGGAACATTCCGAAAAATAAAAAAGTTGAAAATTAAGGTAAATTTTGGTAAGTATTTACAAGTTTTCGCGAAAATCTAAATTTGCCCATATCTTTTTATCGTGTTGACTCAGGACCTTGATTTCTATACACCTAATAGGGACTATAGACCTCAGTATTCTACACTTAATACTATAAAGAGGAAAGATTTGTATGTTTGTAATGAATAAACTCAAAAGCTACTGCGCCGATTTCAAAAATTCTTTCACCATTAGAAAGCTACATTCACACTGAGTAACATAGGCAATATTTTATCCCCGTACTCCCACGGGAACGGGACCCGCGTGACGTCCGCTAGTCTGGTATAAATTACAACTTGCTAGGTCCACCCGTCCACCCTGATAAAATCATTGGTGACAGCCGGATGGACGGACAGACGGACAAGAGGGAGGTGATCTTATAAGGGTTCCTTTTTTAACCGACTTCAAAAAAGGCGGAGGTTATATGTTCGTGTGTATGTATTTTTTTTTTTTTTTTTATGTATGTTACCTGATTTCTCTCCCATTTGTGGACCGATTTTCAAAATTCTTTTTTCATTTGATAGAGTACACTCCTGAGGTGGTCCCATTTTAATTTGGTGAAGATCTGATGCTGACCTTCGGAGATATACAATGGAACTCTTCAAAAAGAGACGGCAAACCTGTTGTGATAGCTCCAATCGGTTGGATGTTCATTGTTTATACAATATCATGACGGAACATCACGCCTGTATGCTCTGAGGGGGTACGCAGAAGTGTACAATTTACCTGATTTCTCTCCCATTTGTGAACCGATTCTCAAAATTCTTTTTTTATTTGAAAAAGTATACTCCTGAGGTGGTTCCATTTTAATTTGGTGAAGATCTGATGCTGATCTTCGGAGATATACAATAGAACTCTTCAAAAAGGGACGGCAAATCTGTTGTGATAGCTTCAATCGGTTGGATGTTCATTGTTTATACAATATCATGACGTAACATCACGCCTGTATGCTCTGAGGGGGTACGCAGATGTGTACAATTTACCTGATTTCTCTCCCATTTGTGGACCGATTTTCAAAATTCTTTTTTTACTTGAAAGAGTATACTCCTGAGGTGGTCCCATTTTAATTTGGTGAAGATCTGATGCTGATCTTCGGAGATATACAATGGAACTCTTCAAAAAAAGACGGCAAATCTGTTGTGATAGCTCCAATCGGTTGGATGTTTATTGTTTAAACAACATCATGACGTAACATTACACCTGTTTGCTCTGAGGGGTACATAGATGTGTACAGTACACCCAGATTTCGACAGTTATGGCATGTTATGTTCCATTTATTGGGGATAAGCCTATTACCATGACATGTATTGTTAACCATGTACAATGAATGCATAGCAAATATTTGTAAGTATAGGATATTACAACTAAAAATGGAAAAATAAAATAAAACTTTTTTGCCAAAAATAAAACCGACTTCAAAAAAACAACAAACAAAAAAAACACAAAAAGAAAAGGACAAAAATATACACTAAAAGAAAAACAAAAAAAAAACACTAAAACAAAACCACAAAAAAGTGAAAAATAACTTTAGCTTCAGAAGCCGGTGAGAAAAACACCAAATCAATCAAAGGTCAAGTTTCAGAAGTCGGTGACAAAAACACTAAATCAATTAAACAAGGTCACCGACTTCTGAAGCTTGACCTTTGATTGATTTGGTGTTTTTCTCACCGGCTTCTGAAGCTAAAGTTATTTTTCACTTTTTTGTGGTTTTGTTTTAGTGTTTTTTTTTTGTTTTTCTTTTAGTGTATTTTTTTGTCCTTTTCTTTTTGTGTTTTTTTTGTTTGTTGTTTTTTTGAAGTCGGATTTATTTTTTACCTTTTGAGTTACGGAATACTGAACCCTAAAAATCTTTAATTTCACGTAGAATTATTAACTTCGGGAAATCAACCCGCGCCGCTACGATTGACTATTCATAACAGGTGCAGTTTTGGTTACTTTTATAATTATTATTAATGGATTATTTATTTATTTATTGATATAGGTTCACCAACAGCTTCTGTGTATAGCATTTAAGTATACATAGGTTTTGGTCTTGGACTTACATAGTCGCCGATTACAGGTTAACCATCATTCACAAAAATAAGAGTTAGCTTATGAGAGATTAAAATAAAAAAATAAAATAAGTGGCTATAGAAATGAAATACAACAGTAGACATTAAGAGCTTATTATATAGCTTACGAAACATAATACAAAGAAAAGAAAAACATTTGGTGTAATTTTACTAATTACAATTAATATTAAAAAAAATATACATAAGATATGATTATTATAGTGTTAGAATAGATAAAAATGAGATCAGAACTACGAATAAAAATAAAAATAATTATAACATTGTTAAAAATAAAGAAAGAAGTAGTATAAAAATAAAGGAATCATTAATTAATACTAACATAACAAAACATTGTGTTGCCATTTTCGAGAATCCAGTAATTGGGATTTCAAGATTTTTATGGAATTATGGTAAATGTCGACATTTAGGAAATCTCTCTACAGAGTCTATTGAGTGGCGAGTTTACACCAATATTTAAGTTAGATCCTTGAGTATTGAACAGGTAGGTCATAGGATTATGTCATAGACAGACTATAAGATCGTGCGAGGTCCTTTTCTGGCCACCATCATTTTTACTCGCCGAAGCTCACCGTGATCTTGTACTTATATCTAATTTTTACCTTTCATATAACATTATTAATTTTACTTTTTCGTGTCAAGTGTAACTGTTAGATTTAGTTACTTGATATTTTAATAAATTTAATCGTTACTTATTTGCAACTTATTTTTGTGTATTATTGCTTGTTCACGCGATCACGAATCCGCACAGTTGCCCATCAGACATAACACCCGTCTGGTCGGAGGATCCTCCCTTTTCTATGGGGGATGAAGGACTTTACACCCTGTTCTATATACCCCAGAATTGCAAATGTTGATGTGATTGTATTTGAATAAAATATAGACTTTAAACGCACACAACATGTGCTTGAAATCAGTTTGCTAAATCGATTTACAACGAGAGATGAGGAATTGTGATAAAAAGAGTGATAGTAAGAGTAACTAGTGGGAAAAAAACTCCACTAGTTCTACCGTAGCACTAGTGGCAATGATCCTATATTACGAGCGTGTGTAACTTAACTTATAGCGTTGCATTACTACACTATACTGTGTGTATTGCATTTATATATTGCATATTCAGTTTCCTAGGAAATAACTTAAGTACCGAGTCTGCCAGTGCCGCTCACTCAGTTAACTAGAGTTATAGGTCGCTAAGTAATTGCGTCAATTTACGATAGTTACGGTGCCGCTGCTTCAAAGTACCCACACCGGTCTCTTTACACCCCTAGAACCTACCCCTACCCATTATTCGGGCCTCCTGATAGTTTGTGAGACTTTACTATAATTGTTTCTCATCTTCTACCTACTTGTCCTTGCCAATTTCCTACTACGTAATCTTCGAGTGTAAAACTGTAAACTCACATAGTGACCTGAGGCAATTCGTGCCAATATACTCAACGTAAATTCGCATTAGTGCGAGTTTTGCAGAGTGTCAGGTATCAATAGAGGGTGCCTCCCCTAACGTGAAGAAAGATCGACGCAAGTTCGGTCTTCGTAAGAAGAAGTCGAACAGCAAATGTGCTTCCGTGGAGTTCAAGGCTCCTACACTCACATAGACTCCGTTATAAAACGACATAACCCCATCGAGTTGTGGCTTGTTTGATTCGTCTTGATGAGTACTTTGGTCCTAAATGACGAACTACGACAAAACGTAGTACTAGTGAGAACAAAAACCCCACTAGTTTTAAAATAGAATTGTGTAATAGAATAGTAGAACAAATGGGATTTTTACTGAATGCATATTATGAAAGTACCTATATACGGTACTTAATAACAAAAAAAAACATTTATTTTAATTTTTGTGTGTATGTCTTTTTGTTCGGGACTTCCGGCTAATTTTCGAAACGGCTGAACTAATTTCGACGGGACTTTGGACTGGCAAATAGCTGATGTTATAAGGAGTCACTTAGGCTACTATTATTTTAGAAAAAAAAATAGACTCCCGTGCATAAATTAAAACCCTTGACATTGTTAAAATAAAATATCATCATTACCAGTGGTCATTGACCCCAAAAATCAACAAATACCCTTCACGACGGCGGAGTTTCGCCAACTATTTCAGTCCTTAAATATTGTAGGTTCAGCTTCAAGCTACTTAGTCATATTTGTGTTATAAATTACTTATTCTCAGCGTATATATATGATTACTTTATTACCATTTAGTTAGATTTACTTACAAACCTAAAACTTTCCGGTAACCACCACTGATTTGAAAAGTTTCACGTTATCTGGTGCGCGAGTGTTGAATATGATTAGGTACTCCATTTTCTTAATAATTGAATAAAAAGCGGCGTGGACGCATAACAAGTGGTTGTCAACAACAAAACAATAAAACTCGTTTCCTTCGCAAGGCCAGTTCTGCGTCGAATACTACCAAAACAGCAAATACAGGCTCTTAAGGTGGATGCTCAAGGGTAGCCCGCGAAATTCAAATTTTCTTACGTTTTTTGCAATTTGCAGGCCAGTGCTAGGTTGTATGTTGATTAAAATATTGTTTGCGACTGTAAGATGTATGTAGTAACACAATTATAATCATGAAAATCATCAATACAACCCTCCAAGTTCATAAAGGTGCAAGAATGATTTTAACCTTGGAAAAGTAATTTTTCCACCTTTATGAACTTTGAGGGTTGTATTGATGATTTTGATGAATATAATTCTGTAACTACATACGTCTTACAGTCGCAAACAAAATTTTAATCAACACACAACCTAGCACTGGCCTGCAAATTGCAAAAAACGTAAGAAAATTTGAATTTCGCGGGCTACTCTTGAGCATCCGCCTTAAATGGGAAAACTTAATATCGAATATCAATTGTGAAAAGTGGGAATTGTAGCAGCAAGGCCATGTTGGCGACGCTTGCGAGATAGGAAAATTCGATTAGTTACTTTTCAAGGCGTTTGTAATTTAACGCAGTAGAGTAAAATTACGAACGTAGGAAAAAAATATGCATATAATTATGTATCAACCAAAGCTCCAATATTAGGTAATATTGGAGTTTTTCTATTCAATATTGTAGAACTACAATATGCAGGTATCGTAACCATACTATTTAATAATATCTTTGGGTATATAAAAATAAATAATAATATATTTGGGTTGCTCATTAATTCTTGTATTTATACCCTGGAAAACCCCCGGGAGTGCTTAGAAAACTTTTCCTGAACAAACATTTTCAGAAACTCGACAATCGCCTCCCGGGACATTACGGACCTGCCAAAAACTATTTCTTTAATATGTTATCAATATCCTGATCCTTCCTGAAATAATTGTAGAACTAGTCTTAAATGACTTAAAAAGTCCTTTGGAATGTATATAGCTCGTGCCTGATATCTACAATTATTTGAAAAATGGAGAATAAATTAACGTTGATAGCGGTCTTAAATTTTTATACCTCGAAACTCTTCTTCATTCGATTTCATTCGATGAACTCGAATAAGGCTTTCAAGTAATCTTAAGGGCAGGTAGTCCCAATTTTCCCAATTTTACATAACTTTGATTCAATAGTAATCAAAGAAATAGTGATTTTTTAAAGCCAAAAAAAATAGATATTATAGTTGACTATATTTACTAAGATAATTTGTGGTTCAAAACATGATATCAAAAACTTCACTCGATGAAAAAAAAATCCGAACAGGAGCCTAATTCGAATATTTTTTTATGTTTTTCTTATTTTACTTGGAGAATATGAAAGTTTTACTTCCAAAAAAAATATCTAAGCAAAGTTAATAACATATAAAACAATTATTTGTGGTTAATTTTTTCAAAACAATTTAATCCTTTTAATAATAAATTATTATATAAGAAAACGGCTTGCGCACGTGGATTCAGTCGCCCGCCAGGCCTTGACGAGGTAGGACCTATGTCCCTTTTGCTGGCGCACGGCTGTCCCGTCGATTTATCAAACGATTTATTTAAAGAACGTAGTGTAATTATAACAGTACAGTCTTTTTTAACCGACTTAAAAAAAGGAGGAGGTTTCACAATTTGACCGTAGGATAACTTCGTCGTTTATGAACCGATTTAAATAATTCTTTTTTTTGTTGGAAAGAAGATATTCCAAGAGTAGTACCATGACCATGAAACTGGGATCTGATGATGGCATCTCAGAGAAATCGAGGGGAACCTTTGAACATCGTAGTGCGACTAGTGCGTTTGTTTTTTTGTTCATTGAGTATTTTAGAGCACTACTATTTAAAGAAAGTCTGGACTCGATCTGATGATGGAACCCGAAGACAGTCGAGGGCACTCCTCAACGATTCACAATAATTACCTGGTGTTTGGGCTTGATTAATTTGTATTGATGAGATCTTTACACCTGAATGGGTTGTGCTCATCTTTAGGGGTCTGATGATAAAGACGAAGGACAGTCAAAGGAACTCCTCAACGTTTTACAGTAGCTACCTTGTGTTTGGATTTAATTCATTTCTATTGATGAGAACTTTGCACCCATATGGGTTGTAAGTGCCATTGGTCTGATGATGGAGACCATAGACAGTCGAGGGAATTCCTCAACGAACGAGTTTACAATCTCACGAGATAGATTATAATCTAACGGTATTTACAATTTTACGGTGACACATACAACAAATAAAGCATGTGTCTCTTCGTGAGATAAAAACAATGTAAGAAACCTAGTCAAATTCTTCGCGACAAGTGTCTCAAACAGTGTTTTTATATAGTCTATAGAAAGAACGTTCGAGAAAGTACGCTATTGCCGTGTTTGTGATTCTTTGTCGAGTACTTTCTGTTATTATTAGTTTTAAAAGTAAGTAGGTACAAATTCCCTCGAGAATAGTCTCGTCACAGGTGCGCGTACGCAAACTACTTATAAAAAACATCGAGAAATGTTAATTTAATTTCGACCGTACGCCGAGAGCGTAAAGTACCTACTTCCTTCTTCCGTTCGAGTTATTTATTATCCTTTTGTTTATAGTTTCCTTTGTATTTTTTTGTTAATGTTTTTTGTTCATGCTTTTTGTATGAATTAAAAGATTGTCTAGCGAACAAATACTACACACCGCTATAGGATTCGCGAATATTTTTTGTGTGTCTGCTAATAGTATGAAAGCACAGCGCAGGCACCGCATAGTAAGTTTTGTTTTCGACATTGGAACAGTCAGTTTTGTTTACGATATTCAAGCAGTCAGTTTCGTTTCGATATCCGAATAGTTAACAGTTCTTTCCGATTATTGTTTCAGCTCAGTTTTTCCAGTATTGTCTGCTTGTAGTGTCTTACCATAGTCAAATAGTGTTTCATTTCTTCTCCATCTACAATAATAGTACAGTATTTTCCAAACCCACCTCTCCGTTCCACGAAGCTAACGTTTACACCCGGAACTTTCGGTACAGGGCGGTTAGTGGCTCAGATTTGGTTCCGTTATAGTTTTTGAATTTCCAAACACGAGTCCACCCGTCTGGTACACAAATAATTGAATAAATTACGACTTGCAGCAATTTGCATTTACAATATCTATTCAAATTAATTTATTACATTTAAATGTTAGGTTTTCGCAATTACTACCTATTATAATAAATCAAGCTGACAATTTAATAAAATAAGTTGACCTACTGCCTACACGACACGCTTACCTATACTGTGACACTTCGCTCAGCTTTGGGTTCAAGTCGGCGACGCGTGTGCACGACTCGTTTCGCGTAAAGGGTGGTAGCGTTAAATACCTACTTTGCTTGGCGTAGACGGCCTTAAGAAAGATTTCCTGAATTAATTTAACTTGGAACCGCTGTCTTGTTGTACAATTCAGTCTTCCATTTACTTTGGAATTCCTATTAAAGGCAGATGCAACTCATGCAACGCAGTTGCTTCCTCTTACACTTCGGAACTTGGAAGTTTGTTGGCTATATGAGACAAATTGCTATATACTCATGTCAAGTATAACATACTTATTGGCTATCTGCTAAACAGTAATATAAGTTTTGACTAGTCTAGTTTCCAAAGAACCATTCTTTGGAAACTAAATTAGTATACATGGAATGAACTTACTGATGTCAACGGTTTGTTACAGTTTGTTACTTCTAAATTTTCGCTGATATTAATTTGTGACAGACTCAGGATTTATAACGTGTTGTAATTTCTAGTTTTTCTGTAAGTAAGAGCATAATCTATTGTATCTTTCAAATAAGTATTGCAACACTCTCTTTAGTTCAAGCCAATGTTTTATATTGAACTTTGTGTTGAACTGACTGAGATAGCTCGTCACAAATGCTATGCTATGTATGCTGAGCCATGACACATAAATTAGTATCAGCGAAAATTCGACTGTTAAGTACCTAATTTTAACTTAACCATTGGTTAATCATTACCATTATATTATATATAAGTATTAATTAGTTATCGTCTCATTCTCAATCAATCGTGTCACATTCGTTATCTGTCACACTCTGCTTTATCTAGTCCGATCAAAGCACTCGAGTGATAATTACTGGTTATATTGTATATGTCATTATCACTAGGTTAAGCTACACTTATGCCATCGCATACTGCACTGGCTAATAAAGAATCATTTATCACTGTCCATGAAAATGTACCAATGGAAAAAGGGGAAAAAATGACATTGACAAGAAATGGACGAAATTACTTAGTTTTCTTTTATTATTTAGTAAGTAGTTAGTTACCCGCTACTGCTTCCAAGGTCAAGACAGAGGTTTCTGTGCTATACTAATATTAATGTATTATACACATGAACCTTCCGGAATAAATAAATGCTCTAGCTAAACCTCATCTTAAATCAACAGTTTCCAAGTTCGAAGTTCTAAGTGGTCACGCAGACACACGCAAAGCGTATAAAACGAAAATACATGGATATAGAAGTAGAGTATCTTTTGTTATTTCTTTAGATCAAAATCTGCACGTGATATGATAAATGAGGATTTTGAAATTTTGTGAATACTGCATTTAGCGAGACTTGCGATTGAGAAACTTTTAATGCAGCGGATTTAATTCTTATTTAGAAATAGACCTAGTTCTCGGGACATCGTTTAAATGTAGGCTAAAAATACATAGCTTATGGCGTGAATTTGTCAATAAAATGCCTTCATATTGGTAAGGGTCTTGAGACAGTTTTGTTATTTACTGGCTTCAAAAAGCTTGCTTGATTCGATACAAAACATTTCAATATTAGTTTATTCCAATACGCACATGTGGTGCATTTTGATTTAAATCCATAATGAACACTTTGTATTTTCACGCCGCGGCCGTTCGGACGGTGTAAATACGGAATTAAATAAAATAGTGCCAAAAGCGAGTGCAGACATTCAATTTTCTATTTTTTCGTTGCAAAATGCCAATTAATGGGCTCGAATTGCTTGTTTATTTACACTAATAATACCAGCCTATTACGTGTCCCACGGTTGGGCAAAGGCCTCTTCTCAACAGAGAAGGCACGAGCATTGACCACCACGCTTGCTTAAGACGGGTTGCCGATTTCAGACACTAAAAATAAACAAAACACCTAGACAAACGTTTTTTTTTTTTGCTCTGATGATGATTTTATCTGTTAGATTTGTTTTAATTTAACTTAAATAAATATCAAATATTTTAATGCCATCAAGTTTTTATAAATAAATAATAAATAAATAAATAAATATTGCTGGACATTACACACAGCACCATCTAGTGCCACACTAAGCAACGAGGCTTGTGTCGTGGACACCAGATAGTTGATATACTACATAGATACTTTTTGTTTGTAAATACATACTTATTATACATATAAACATCCATGACTCGGAAACAAATGTCCATGCTCATCACACAAACATTTGCTCCGACCGGGATTCGAACCCGGGACCCTATGAACGTAAGGCAGCCTCACTACCGCTGCGCCAATCGGGTCGTCAAGACTTGATGGGATTAAAATATTTTATTTGAACTGGACGTCCTGATTTTTTCTGACTTGCTGAAGTCAGAAAACAATCAGGACGGATAAATTAATGTCGTATTCATTAAGGGGAAAATGGAAAATGTTGAGTATGAATGTAGAAATATGAGTAAAGGAAGAGCCAGGATACGATGGATAGACTGTGTGAAGGATGATATGGCTAGAAAGGAGGTGACTGCTGTGATGACGACTGACGAGTAATAGACCGATGATGATGATGATTGAGCACCACACCCAGCCAGGAGCAAGCCTGACCCGGACAAGCCGGATACACCAAGGGGCACTATTTTGTAAGGAAAGACATGCTCTGGTATGGGAAAGGAAGCCCGACCAACCGCAGCCAGTCGGGCACAATCAGCCGACTATGCAGCCTAGAGCCAATACAGGAATAGTGGTAAAGACAGGTACAATCCATAGGAATGAGCATTGGTGTTTTGACCTTCGTTTGGTTGGTCTCTTCTAACATTGGAGAATCATGTTCGTTTCTGATGGTTGCGATTCCATTCGTTTTTGACACGTCTTAACGACTGACGAGTAATAGACCACAAATAAATTGGGATACGGGAAAGAGAGTGATGTGAATTAAAAATTCTTAAAAAAATATTGTTATAATCTTGTCGTCCTAACTGTACCTAACGTTGATAAAGTTTAAAGTTCCACACAAAAAGAAACGTGGGACGAGTTGCACAACGAAAATATTATTTATTTTAATTTTCATCAACTCGTCCCAAATGGGCCATAGGCTTGTGGGACGAGTTGCTGAACGACTCGATCAATTTAGGGCTGCTGAACTATGTAGCTAAAACTTCACATTGTTCTTTGGCATAAATATGTTTTTTTATGCGGACCTTACGCGATAATAGGTAATTACGGATTTTAATGCTGTCAATCAATAGAGATTATCGCACCGATAGAAAGTAATTTCTTTTAAATAAGTTTTGCTTTTCCGATATAGTGATTTGTGTGTGTGATTTTAATGATAGCAATTTGTCTCGTGGGTTTTACGAATTTAAAAGCAAATTACAATCAAACTGTAGCCTTCTGACATATAACGTCGTCTACGGCACAGTTTGCACGATTTCTGCCTTGCCCTCGCCTGCGCACGTAAGACCCTGTCTGTCTGTTTCGTTGCACATTACGGTGGATCACGGCTACTGATACACACAACGTGCTACTGGCTGTACCCATAAGTTAAAAAAAGCCACTGTTATTGTGTTCCCCTAAATCTTTACACATTGAAGCATTTGAATCGAAATCCATGATTGCAATTTCAGCAGCTACTTAATAGGATGTCTGTTGAACGTCCTGACTCCTGCTGAGATAGACGAGACAAGAAATACAAAAAAGCCAAGTGCGAGGCGGACTCGCGCACGAAGGGTTCCGTACCATTATCTATACAACATTAAGACAAAACAGCAAAAAAATACGTTTGTTGTATGGGAGCCCCCCTTAAATATTTATTTTAATTTAATTATTTATTTTTAAAGTGTATACCTACAACTAAATATTCTGTGAATAATTATTTCAAGCGTCTACCTGTTATCGAGCAAAAAAGACGTTTGTTGTATGGATGCCCCCCTTAAATATTAATTTTATTCTGTTTTTAGTATTTGTATAGCGGCAACATATTCGTAAATACAGATTCTTTGAAAATTTCAACTGTCTACCTATCACGGATCATGAGATACAGCCCGGTGACAGACAGACGGACGGACGGACAGCAGAGGGCTAGTAATAGGGTCCCGTTGGTTACCCTTCGGGTACGGAACCCTAAAAAGACATATCTTACAATATTTCTAAAGCGAGAGACAAGGCAGAAGTGGATTGCGAACAGATCGATAAAGACTACAAAGAGCTTCATCCGGCACAGTTCTAGTGGCGTAAAAACTCGATTCACGATAATTTGTAGATACCAGAGTACTAATACTTAAGTATTTATTACTTCGTAGTTCATATCGTGTGTATCGTGACTGTCTTCACTTTTTTAGTCAACTTGAAAAGCTGACAAAAAATAAACTACAACAAACAGATGCATAATTGAAATGTCTTCAGCACCAAGTGCATTTTCAATAAACTGTGCTCGAAATGCTATACTTACGTTAATAATTTGTTCAGATTAATTTTGTGGTTTAAACATTACAGATAAATAAAAAAATAACTGTATGTGAAATAACGTGTTTCTCATAGACGCCTTAAGGCCCTTCTAACCCTAAAATTAGCAACTCTATCTGTGGTGGTTCAAACTTCGTTTGAAATACTGTTAGAATTAAGTTCTAATCAGCTCTCACTACAAAGCGGTTGTTACGTCTGTCACTGCGGCCGAATAGTGCGAAATGAGTGTTTTTTTGCGATTTACAAAAAATCTTTGATTGGACTAAAAAAATAAAACACATAAGACCTGCTTTATAGTTAGTTCAGTTAGTATGCAAAGTTTCATGATCTAATTTGAAGTACTTTTTGAATACCAGCGGTTTATTGTTCGATTTTGAGGTAACATTGGATTTTTTTCTATCGAGATAAGTTTATGGAATCGTGTTTTCGTCACACGTAGGACTTAGCATTAATCCTCAACTTTACCATATATTTATTTCAAAATGAATGCTGCAGTATTTTAGGCGTAACGGAGGATATAGCGCTGCTTTTAATATGCTTTTCTCCAAAAATTAAGTAAATTTCTGGGATATAATTGTCTAATAACGATGTCTGGAACAGATATTACAATTACTTCTCGAACGCAATTAGTCGGAAGGTCAATTTTTCGAACAGACGTACCCGAATGGACAGTGAACAAAGCCCCGTCATCTACATCCGCAGAAATAGGAGCTTTGAGAAGCGTACTTCCCTTGACTCAAAATTGAACAGATGCATTCGGGAAATTGTCTATTCCGGAAACTGTCCATTCGATATTTTATACCAGAGAAACTGTTGGTTCGGTAAATTGTTATCGGGAGATTGTGTAAGTACTGAAATTGGCGTTTAGATGGTTGTTTTTCGAGGATTTTTTTCGCAAAGAATATATGTAAACACATTATTTTATGAAGATCGGTTAAATCTGCGCCGCGCCAAAGCGCGTGTCAGCCTATTTTACTTACACGCATGAGAGCACAAGAGATAGGTACACGGCAAAATGTTATCAGCCAACACCGTAACATCTGAAGGCCAAACCGCTTTTCCGAATGAATAAATGGAGGTGAAATTAGACCAAGAATAAAATATCTCGTCTCCCTCGTGTTTAAATAGATCTGTTAGGTTTGTAGGGAGGCGGTAGACATCCGTAGACGACATTAACTCCTGCCATACTCGTTCCAAAGCCCAACACATAAATCTTAGCGTCCTCGTTTTCTGTTTCTTTTCACCTAGTCGTTCTTTACGACTATGGATATTAATTTATTTAAGGTAGATTTAAACGCGAGAGAAAAGTGATAAAATAACATAAAATACTTGTGATCAGGTAGATAACATAGGATTTGACGTCAAAGATATTACATTCGTCGTCAATAAGATATCTTTCACAGCAAATCCTAAAGAACTAGCTATTGATTCGTCAAAGTGTTTATGTAAGTAATATTTAAAAAAACACAACAACGTGACAAATAACTTTAGCTTTAGAAGTCGGTGACTTCTGTGTGTATGATTCAGTTTCTTTGTTACCGACTTCTGAAGCTAAAGTTATATTTCACTTTGTTGTGTTTTTGAAGTTTCGGTTTTATTTTTTGCAAAAAAGTTTTTTATTTTTCCATATACTTATAGTTTTAATATCCTATACAAATATTAGCTATACATTCATTTTAACATAACATAACACCAGGCCTGTGCCTAATCCCCAAAGGGCTGGGCTGAGGTGTACCCAATAGTACCTACCTACACCCACATTTCGCAAGTTATGTTTAACTCCTATGTAATAGGGGGCGAGCGCCGGCGCAAATCCAGACTCCGTAACTACTACTGAGAAATTCCTGATGGAAAAACCCAATAACACTTTGCCTGACCTGGGAATCGAACCCAGGACCTCATGATGCTCAGTCGACGCCACCACTAGACCAACGAGGCAGTTATTTATTTTATATTGTTAAACGGTAATAGGCTTTTGAGAGTATGAAGAACAGGGTGTGTCCTTCATCCCCCATAGAAAAGGGAGGATCTTCCGGCCAGACGGGCGTTGTGTCTGATGGACCACTGCCCGACAATATTGTCGGGTTCTCGTATATAGTCTTAAGTGGCGGATAACTTTGCTTGCGCGATGTAGGATTTCTGACGTGGTGCCGCTACAGGTGGCCCCCGTCGCCGGGTGCGTCTCACGCGGCGATTGGGACGTGAGGTTCTCTCCCTCTCCCGTTCCGCCACCTCCTTCGCCAGCATGACGACTGCTTCGCAGAAGGAGGTGACGGCGTCCCATTCCGTCTCGCACCTTAACAGAGAATGTGCGTTTTAGAATAACAAGCAATTATGGAAAAGAAAATTGCCTGAACGCCTGCACATACAAAGAATTTTATAAAAGTCTCGAGTTAACATCGTTAGACGGTGCACAGCTAGGAAGGAAGTCTTTGTGCAGCGCACGCTACGGACACGTAAACGCAACGAGGCACATATTTACATAGCTCGTATGTAAATTGATTTCTCGTACATTACAAGCAATCGGAGCCCCAGTTCAAGATAATTTTACAGTATCTAGCGGCAGTCAGGCTGATTAAATACTCCGTGTTTACTTAGGTAAACTCTCATTTGAATAATTAAGGTTTTCAACCGTTTCTAAGGAGCACTAGGGACTATAATCGTGTACATGATTTAATGAATATCGAGGCAGAATTCCCAACTGTACACATCTGTTTAGGTTCAGGAATACTCAAATAAAGATTAGATAGTGGACTGTCCAGAAACATCCACTAATAGGTATGCTGATAGTTGCACCTACGTGCATTAATCTTGCAGTAACATTCTGAATATTGAAGGATAAGCAACATTAAATTAGAGCAATTTTAACTCAGCCGCATTATTGTTATCTAGTTCAGCGATCTATTTTTTTAACTTCATTTAATACCCAGTTCATAAGGAAATTAACCGCAGTCAATTAATAAAAATAAGTAGGTCATGGTCAAACGCGGCAGTTATAATTTATTACGCTTTTGAACCCGATTACGAAATAACCAATGAAATACTTCGCAGGTAAAAGTAAAACCGATGGGACCCTTATTGAAAAGAACCGCCTTGTAGGTACGAAGTAAGTACTCTGCCTATCTTGGTATAGGTATGGAATAAAAGATTCTACCTTTTCGTCTCGAGTAGGCTCTCGCTCGACCTAATTTCAGAAGTCGAAGGTAAAGTTCAACAAACAAGTTAAAAATGTCTTATTTCGAATACTGACGTCGCTTTATTTAAAATAATCGTACCCAAGTTTTATTCTACATTGACTTCATTAATTTATTTCATAGTAAGTAGTAACCCTAAATTGAAAGCTTCAGACGGTAAATACAACTGCAATTGACATAACGACAGATAATCGGTACTTAATACAAATTTTTAGCCAAGTTAAGCCAAAGCAAAAGTAGAACAGAACCATAATTTGGTACAAGATATAAAAATACCTACCGTGCAAGCTTCACCGAACATGTGACTAACTTAGACACCCATAATAAATAAATAAATTATAAACCGAAGGATTTTCCCCGTCACCATGGCTCCAAATGCCTCATCACAAATGTAGCTAAAACACCTATTTTTAACTTTAATTTTACCTACCAAAACAAAAGAATAAAGGCAGCTGCCTTAAGTAATCCTTTTGTTTTGCTACTCAAATACTACAGAAAAAAATACTTGTTTTAGATTATTTTTGTTAGATAATTATAACTCATTTATTTTGTAAGCCTATTAGATAATTATAACTCATTTATTTTGTAAGCCTATTCAGTCGAAATTGGGACGAAATGTGTGTTCTGTTAAACCGGAAATTTCGTATTAAGCGATCAGCCAGAAACGCCCAGATAGCCAAATTGATTGCTTTAAATTTAATCTAAAACTCGTTACCAAAATGATATGATTGTTTTGTAGAAAAGGCTTTTGATCCGCTTTTTATAATATCACTTTATGAATGAGTTGGCGTAGGATTTTCTGAACATTTTTCTGATAACAAACGCCGAAAGGAAACTCTCTAGTCATCAAGATGGGTCATCAGGGAAGACAATACGATGTCATTATCCCATGATGTAGCACTTATTAACTAGTATAAATAGGGCGTAATATTTACTGAAAAGCCATCTTCAGATTCCTTTAGATTAGGTACTTACCTATCTCATTTCTCACAAATCAAATCAATATATCATACCAAAGGTGGAGTTAGGTTAGTTCCTTAACCTAGACTAGAATATGGTCAGGCATGTAGGTGCATATACACGTAGTAAAGTTCTAAGCCACCTTTGATACAAATTGGTACATTATGTAGTATCTATCTGTGCACAATCTAATCTAATCAACCGTAAGCTACATACCTACTTACATAACGTAACGAACTCTGTTTGTAACATGTTATCATCAACAGTACATATCTGCGTTATTATGTTCTGTAATTAAGTGGGTACCTAATTGTTTCATCACATCATCCAAAATTGTCTGTTACTGGCTTAAAAAGCATAATAATATCCTGAGAACACTAAAGACCAATAATTGAAGACAAAGCAACAAAGCTTCGTGATCCGAGTGTTCTGATGTACGAACGTAATGCCCATTAATATTGAATTTGAATACGGATTTGAATCAAATTAACGCATTGATTGCGAAGCACAAAAGCTTTTCTCTGAATAATCATTTCCACGATTGGAACGGATAGATAATGCTAGCGCCATCTGTCTGCATTTTCCTGAACATTCCTCTACATCGAAGTTCGGTGCGGCGCTCACAGATGGCGCGCTGTTAGGTTTTCGACAGTGGCTGAAACTATGGCAAGCTTTGCAAACTAAGGGAGGATGTAGGTCGCAGTTCCGCCCCTAGAGGGTGCGATATCAACATCAATATCTAATATTGTAGATAAGCAAAGACATTCCTTTCAAAATATACTAATTGACACGTACGATTACCAAGTTTAGTATAATTCGTTGATAGACATTTTGTTTGTTTATATTTCTCAGTAAATTATAGGAACATTAAAACTTGGCCGGTAAAATATGTTGTCCAGGTGGTGTGACTGCGTAATCACTGCGGTCGTTATGATTAATTCACCAAATATACAGGCTAAGCAAAATGAAACAATGTAGGTATATATTTTATGTACTTAAGTACCTAAGTATATTACTTTAAATGAAGATAAATTTTATTCCTTACTGAAAATTTCCAGACATTGTTCATGCCCTTATTAAACAGGCTTGGCAATTTTATATGACAATTAAAATTTGTCAATCAATTTTTGATACATCGAAATATGATAATTTTATCGTATTTTCATCAAACTTTCTCATACGTAATAACCTATTTTATAAACACAAATAGGTATTCTGTTCTGGTATACAAAAAAATAAAATAAGAAACTGTCGAATCTAGATAGTTGTCAATATTTCTTCTGATTTCATTGCCTCGGAATCATTCTTCTCAAATATAAATACCTACCTAGATATTGTGTTTCGTGCTGCATGGTCTTATTTATACGACGCGATTTATAGACAACAAATTCATTTAAAATTAAAATTAACTTATTTTGGTTACATTAGCCAATGGTGTCGATTATGTTGTGCACAAACTAAATTAATTTAGGCTATTGCTATCTTTTTATTAAAACGAGAAAGAGACGGACGTAATTTAGAGCTGTCAAATTTAGTTGGAACTAGGGCTTGCAATCCGGATATCCGTATTATCCGGATATCCGCCGATTCTCAAATCCGCATTTTACTTGCTTCATTATCCGGATTTTTCGGATAATACGGATAGTTGCATTTCTATTTTAAATATTAAATAAAAAGCTGTCATCTGCAAAGTACATAACTGTTATTACGTTATTTATATTTTAATAAAGAGCTAATCACTCTTGCAATTGTTTATTCACTTCACAAATCACAACATAATAAGTCAATTTAGTGACAGAGATCATTACAACATTGACCACTTGTTAAAGTTAAACTTACATCCATACTGCAAATATTTTCAAGATTGTATTGTATTGTATCGCACGCACGGTCGCTTCTCACTTAAAACCAGTTCTTGTTCTAAAGTGATATTTTTATTTAATTATTATGTTTTAAATAGGTTGTTTTGATTAGGATTTTGTGATAAATGTAAGATCTCATTTTTAATTTGAATTGTTTTAAGTATGAGAAAAGATAGAAACAAATTATTTGTGCGGTATCGGGTTTTTATTGTATAATTTTAGAGAGTGAACTAGTTTTCATATGTGATTGTTACTTGAAATATTGGTATACTTAGTTTATTATTTCTTTGTCATTTTGCTTGAAAGACTGATTTAAACGTGTTACAAAAGTTCATTAATTTTATTTAGAATAAAAACCAAACATTATCCGCATTATCCGGATAGTAAAATATTGATATCCGTATTATCCGGATAGTAAAAATGAACGGATATTGCAAGCCCTAGTTGGAACTATTATTTCTATACAAATGATGGGTGCACGTAAAAACATGTTGACTAAAAACACGTTGAAGCGCAAGGCATAAACTAGTTTGACATCTCTAACTTAGTTCATAGCTATAGCCGTCCTTTTCTCGCACTGCCTTATAGTAAAAGATAGCAATAGCCTAAATTAAGATTAGTTTGTGCACAACAGAATCGGCACCAATGACTGAATAGTAATAGCAATATCGGTACTATAATCTCCTCAAAGAAGAATGGTGCAATTCAACTAATCAGTCAGTCCATCCAAGTGTATATACTTTAGGGATCTTGCGTGGGTCAACAAAGGTTGTTCTTCCCCCAAAAATGTTTTTTTCCTAAGGGTCACGAATCCTCTGAGTTTAAAATGAGACTAGGTATATAGATACAACAATTTGGTCGTTTTTTAATCAGGTTGGAACGATTTCAGTAATTGTTATCTGGTGGTCATGATCTTAAACTATCCATAACAACTTTCCCCAATAACAATGCATAAATTTTCCTTTTTTTATTTCGATACGGAATGTTAAAGTACCTACTATATAAATAATGACAAAAAGCGAAAACAAGACATAAAAAGGCCAAACAACACAAAAGTTAAAACCATTTAAACTTTTGTTTCTATCTCTTTCTAGATAAATGGAATTTAGTATGGATTTTGTACCTACGTCGATGCAGCGAATGACGTCATTCGCTGTATCGGATCTCTCTGTCTAGTGTCTAATCAGCAGTTTCAAATGCTTATATCTTAGAATTTTGTATAGATATTAAAAAAATAATTTCACTTTGCTATAATTCTGATGTTAATACGCTTTGCTTAGTTAGTGGTAAAAAAAATCATGCATATACCCTATTCACAAAAAAAAAATGATTTCAAATAACACCAAATTTAAATTGGATTTATGCAAAACGCAAAAAGTATGGTAGGTATACTTAATTAGTTTCAATTAGCCCACCATGTACTAGGCATTGAGTTTGAAATTTTGAATGCGGTCCCAAGTACGAACCGGCCTCGCGTTTGTTACAAAATAAAAGTATAATGTATCGATTGATGGCGCGTAGCCCGCGCCATTTCCGCTTTCCTCCAAATTTATTAAATACACAAACTACAACCATTGTGTTACGTATGCAACTATTATTTAAATTATTACCTACTATTAGAGATGACTGTGATTCAGAAATCACGAGATCATAGATAGTTTAAATATATAACAAAATATAGCTATCCTCACATAGCAATATGATGAGTAAGGATGCATATTCAAACTTATACCTACTTAGTATTCGTGTGTTGGTTTCAAATTAATTAAGCATGTAAAGCCACCTTCTGGCTTCTATATAAGTAAACAAAATAGGATAAAGAATGAACAAGTTATGTGGCAGTCAGTGGCTTTACCATGGTACCTATTGCCACATATATAATCAATGGTACATTAGTCGTCACCGTTGCGCTTCGAAAATAGCTCTTATACAGCTGATATGAAGGTACTGTCACAGTCAAACTGGTACCACCTATGCGCTGTTGACGGCACCTACACTTACTAGCCGGTGGGTGGGTTGGCTAAGAGATATTTAAGAACCTTCTAAGAAAAGGACCATCACCATACCTAAGAGTTACAATCCTGAAAGCTTCGGCACTGCTTTTATTGCCGTCTGCGGTTCGCCAGCACCTTTTCACAATATATTCTTTAAAATCAATATTTAACCATCAATATATTCTTGTTAGAACGAATTCGTCGAAATAGATATCTACCCGAAAAATTTGCGGACCTTAAATTCCGGGCATTTAATGCCGGACATTTAATGCCAGGTCCGCGAATTTTTTATTTAATTTTTGATTTTTAAAAATTATCGGTTGCGTATGTTTCGGATAATTACGCAACCGATAATTTTTGATTCCCTTCCCAGCTTCACAATGGGATATACAACTGATGCCAAGAATCCTACAAGCTATGCAGTGAACCACTGCATCATAGGATTGCGTCACTGATGTCATACGGAAAATATGTTAATTCATCGGAATTAAGGTGGATGCTCAAGGGTAGCCCGCGAAATTCAAATTTTCTTACGTTTTTTGCAATTTGCAGGCCAGTGCTAGGTTGTATGTTGATTAAAATATTGTTTGCGACTGTAAGACGTATGTAGTAACACAATTATAATCATCAAAATCATCAATACAACCCTCCAAGTTCATAATGGTGCAAGAATGATTTTGACCTTGGAAAAGTAATTTTGACACCAATATGAACTTTGAGGGTTGTATTGATGAGTTTGATGAATATAATTCTGTAACTACATACGTCTTACAGTCGCAAACAATATTTTAATCAACATACAACCTAGCACTGGCCTGCAAATTGCAAAAAACGTAAGAAAATTTGAATTTCGCGGGCTACGCTTGAGCATCCACCTTAAACCAACCTTCCATTCTCAGCATCTCTTTTACGTCGTAGTTTCCGAACGGTAATGAAGCCCTTCGTTATCGTAGGTTGTGAGCAAAAGGAATTATGCACGTCATGCTTATGCATGATGAAACCAACTTCAAATACTGTCAACCCCCAACCTTTAAAGCTCGATATAATAACGTTAGGTTAGGTAGGGTATGCAATTCATTTAAGGTCAATCTGATATTTTGATTGGGTTGACGGTAAACTGATCGTGAAATATGTAGATTGATTATAGATGATCAGGATTGGAAAATATTCGTCAATTTCAATTTGGCGTCGCATTAATAGTGTTTATATACATTTTGCTTCGTCTCATGATTGACGACAAACACAGAAGTTGATTTAAGATTTGACAAGAGATTAAATTGACCGTCTTCCCAGAAAGGAAGCTCTTTCGGGGGCAAAGGACTCTTGGCTTTTCAAACGAGTCGAGAACAGCACATCGAAAAGAACCAAGTACGTTAATCTTTGTGGACCTACTTGCTTTTCCTGATACTTTAATGCTTACAGAGACAAAAAAGCGAGGCGTTTATTGAGGATTTCAGTTCCCTGTCAATATATTTTGTAAGTTGGTACTCAACATTACTATTTACATATTACTGATTTTTATGACTGTGTTTTACACATAAAAAGCTAGAGGCTTGCACGGTTCAGGCCGGAAACCTGCAAACATAAGTGGAGGTCGCGCAGCGCGCCTTACTTTTTTCAAAGGCTAGCGAAATAATTAACATATATTTTTCAAAATTTCATAATTATTTTCAGACCAGTGACTGGCAAAGTAAGCTAAAAAGCGGAAACGTAACACATAGTACTTATGTGCAAAAAGGAAACATATTTTAGCTGCCCTAGGTGATATTTCAAAGTATACTCTTCAGAGAATGACATGAGTTGAGATTCATGTATTACTAATTATTTTATATTAATTATCGCAGGAAAGACCTACCCTACACAATACAACCTAGATTGAAAGTGGTTCGACATAGTCCCAGATATCAATCGGTCTTGTTATACAACAGGTTGCCGTTGGAATTTAAAAGCATTACCAGTGCAAATTTATTCAAACACAAATTAAGGACATATTTATTGAGGAAGGGCTTTTACAGTATTGAAGAGTTCAATTTAGTTGACAAATGACAATCATGTATTTGTGATATTTGCTATTATTGAATTTTATTATTATTTTTATTGCTCTCATTATAATCTTGTAAATTAGTGACTATTAATTTTATTTTATTTTTTTATCTTTTGACATTATTATTAATTTTTTTTTAAACGACTATTCATTTTATTATTGTAAAAAGGAGCTATGGTTATTTCATCTTTTGACATTCATATCTTTATATTTTTTTTTATGGTACTATTTTTTTTTTCTTATTATTATTATTTTTTTATTATTATTGTAAAAAGAAGCTATTGTTATTTTATTTATTGTTGGAATTTGTTTTATTATTATTATTATGAATGAACTATCTAATCCTTAATAATCTAATTTTAATTTATATTTTCTACACAATGTATTTTGTTCAGAAATAAATGACTAATGACTAAAGCTTTCAGAGGGGGGGACGCCCGACTGGAACAAATATTTGAGCGTTGAAGTATAATATTTCGTAATGGAGTCGAAAAATTGAATTAACAACCCCAAGTTATTTTTAAAGACCTATTCAACAATACCCCACACGATGGGATAGAAGACGAAAAATAATTCATCCCCACTTCACAATTGTACAACTAAAAAAAAAAATATTTTCCAAATATTTTATTTTACCATTTTGTCGGCGTAATTGACACACCTCTACAAAATTACCTACAGCTTTCTAGTACTACCAGCAGTGGCGTAACTATACCGTTCGAGGCCCGTGGCAAATTCATCGGATGGGCCCCCCAATATAAAGAAGCTGAACCAACAATAATAGTATTTTTCATTTTATAATACCTACTTACCTACTTTTACTTGTAAGAGAGTTTAATATTAGATCACTACGTGAAGTAGGTACATACAATTTTTATACACCAAATAATTATAAAGTTTGTATGATACAAACTTAATAATTATAATTTAGTACTTGATATTCTAATAATTCACTTTATATTATATTAAATGTACCTAAGTTAAAGTACTTGAACTGAAATCACAATTATTGTAGTTTATGTACACAATTTTAATTATTAAAATTCCTTTCTTTGGACTCTTTGTTCAGCAAAAGTGTTAATGACATCATCAAAGTTCAATTTTCGGGCCATAGAATTTTCGATGGTTAGCCAATAGAATTTCATAAACAAGTTTTTATCAATTTCAGTTTTGAAAATTATCGCTCGGCACTAGCCGTAGTCACAGGAATGGTGAGAAATAACAGAAATGCAGTGCACACTTCAGGAAAGCTTGTTTATTAATAAGTCAGCAAATTCTCATAAAAAAGATGACGTTTCTATTTCGTGTCTAAAAGAAAATCGAAATCTGAGAATTTCCTTGGAAAACGAGATTGTTATATCTTTTTTATATAGATGGACAATAAATCAGAATCATTCAAATTTTGCAAAGTGGCAGTGGGTTGCCAGTTGCAAGACACTGAAATAGGAAACATTTTCATTCATCACAAGGAAACGCGATCTCAGCTGACTAATGATGATGTCTACAATAATACATGATAGAACACGTTCACTTTAAACAAGCTGTCAAGGTCTTGAAGACGTTCATCCTCACAAATTTCATCAAAATGACGTTACACTTTATCCTGACGAGTTTTAGGAAATTCAGGGTTTATAGACCCACTTCACTGCAATACTATTTGCTTCCGTTTCTAAATCTTCAAATTCATGTCGATACTTTTCAAGTTCTTCTAGACAGACTTGCAAACGCCTTGAAGTATTTGAAAGATCAATGGCTTTAGGTTGAAGTGCTTTATAAGCCGCGTCTATGGTTTGTAAGACTTTGCAATGGAAAACCAGCAACATAATAAAATTGTAGTTTTCTACCTTCTTCTTCAGCAAGATAGCTTCATTTTTCTCATCTGCTTTGGAATTAAAAAAAATGGTTTTTGTAAGCGCTTTTTGAACATCAACAAACCGAACTTTTAAAGCAAACATGGCATCAAAGCGTCCTGCCATCATCATGGCATCAAGTTGGATTCATTGTTTTGTGTTTCTTGTTACTGAATTTGATGGTACCCCTTCTCTCCTTCTTTGTTGTCAGATATAAAACTAGATAAGATTATTCCATCGTCTGATACTATGGCCAAAAAAATATAAATTTGTTGCACAGTTTCGAATTTTTTTATTTCTATGACCTCTTTTACTGCTTCATTTACCACCAAATTTAAATTATAATCAGCACAATGGACATACACCGCATTTGGCTCTCTATATCTCTTATGAGTTTTTGAACTCCGCCATAAGTGCCTTTCATGGTATTAGCTCCATTGTCAACCTCTTCTAATTTCACAATTAACTAATTAAATATATCCTCACTTGCAACAAACAACCAATTCAATACAATACAACAATAAACTGCCATAATTCTGCCTGATGAGTGCTTTCACTTTCTTTGTCCTTTTTTTTTGTTTTATTCCTATTAGTCAAAAAAGGTTGGTCAAACATCTGTGATCAATAACAGAGCCAGAGAATTTTTATAAAACAAAGTTTGTATAGCGAAAAAATGGCGCACACTTTTTTTTTAAGGTCAGCACACTCTTTGTGCGGACCAATAGTAGTAAGGGCGGTAAACAGATGTGGTCATCGTGTGCACGGGATTTTGTTTTTCAAATGAGTAGATTTGCCTTGAGCTCATGTAAACTTTTGTAACATGTTAACTTTTTTTACTAAATGTGTAATAATAAATGTTGGGAGTTGGGATTTTCCTCTGACGGGGGCCCCTTCCGGCTGGGGGCCCGTGGCATTTTGCCGACTTGCCACCCTGTAGTTACGCCACTGACTACCAGTCTCTAAGCAAAACCTCGGATCGACGGACAGACGGACCTGACGAAACTATAAGGCCTCATTCACGAAATCAGCGGTGGCGGCGCGGTCGCAGGGCGTTCCAATGCATACATTTAAATGGAACTGTGTATGCCCCGTATACCCCATACCCATAGCTGATGTTCAAGTTCCGCATAATTTTGTCTAGAATAACGTTTATTTAGAGCGACGATTATTTGGTACAATTTCACTTGGCATACTATGAAGATGGCAGAATTTCATTTGGAATAATTTTGTTTGGCATTATTACCATTTCTATAAAATAGCATTTTTAACCTTAAATTAAAATTAAAATGTCATACAAAGACAATACGTTGAGCTAAAAAAGTTAGTGACAGAAACGAATCGCTCCAAAACCGACTCTACGTAGTCTTGTCTGCAAGAGTGTAATTTAAATCCGCGTAGCCCCACAGCGCCGGAGCCGTGACAAAAACCTTTGCCTGCTGGATGTTGCAAACTGCATGCTTACTTGCTGCATGCATGGTGTATGCTTGTTTAAATGTTTGCATGCTGCATGCATGGTGTATGCTTGTTTGCATGCTTCTTACAGGGAAAAAACTCACATAATAATATGTTCACAATCAACTATGTTCAAAACAAATATGTTATGTATTACCTGCTTCAGAGAGATGGTTTTTTATCCAATCGCCTAAATACATTGGTATATCCAATTAGGGTATGTCTAACATTTTAGGAGTTAATTATTATGCTTCTTTGTTATGCCTATAAAAAATATGTTTTAATATTTTATCATTATGCGTAAATCAATTTATGGATAAGAATGTTATGCTTAATCATTATTATGATTAGAGAAATTACGCCTAAAAAATTATGCGTAAGCTGTTATGCGTAAATAATGTTATACGAAAATATAATTAGAAGTAACAAAAGTATGCCAAGTGGACCACGCAACGATAAAAAGATGCAATTTTACGCATATTAACGGATTAACGATTAACGTTAACTTGCGTTAATTCTTCCGAAATGTAACACTTTAACGTTTAACGAAGCTAACTTTTTTTGTAGCGGATTAACGAAGTTAACTATGATACGGGGTTTACAAACAAAGTCGATATCTTTCGTTCGCTACTATTCGCTAGCCAGACGCCTAAACCACTGGGCTATTTTCGCTCTAATTTATCAGATGTTTCAGCTTAATCGATCACAATTTAAACTTGGCTCAGAGATCGGTTCATTCATCGAATTTAGGTTGTACCAGGAACTTACAAACGATTAACAGACTACCAGGAGTTTGCAAAATGAGTTTAATTTACTAACATAACAGACTCCAAAGTTAGATACATTATCTTGGCACGATAATAAACAAGTTGGTAGGTAGATGTATCGCTTTAGTCGAACCGAAGAAGATAATTTATTTTAGGGCCGTTTTCTTAAACTTACTGAAGTATAACTTTCAGTTAATATCTACTCTTGTAGCTATCGGTGATTCTATAAACAAACTTAGTCCTATCCGTGTCACCTACCTGTCACTGTATTTATAGAAAAATCAAAGAAAGCTTTTCTATAAAGTTTTATTTTTATCGGTCGGTAAACAAAGTGCCAAACAGACAGAGATAGCAATAGCAACCTACCGATACGGTCTGTTTGTTGGTAGGTTATTGAAAATGGCCGTTAGAGAAATTCTAAACTCAAAAAAAAAAATGGACACTCACTGTCTATTAAGAAAAGTTCATGTCCTTAATTACCTATTTTACAATAAATACCTAACACCTAATTGGCTGCTATTCCTTTTGTACTACTGCGCTCACTGACTGTCGACCACTTATCAACCTTATGTTAGAACTAAATAAGGGTGAAAATTGGTCGACCGTTTTCGTCAATGACCTGTCGGAAAAATGTTGAAATGCATATTACGCCATCAGGGTTACCAGTTGTTTTCGTGAAAAGATTAAAATCTTAGCCAACTGCGCAAAATAAACTAAATCAAGCGGAAATGTAGATCATTTGCGGTTTTTATTTCCGGTCTTATTTACATTCCGTGGTGGCCATACTATTTACAATTCCGATATAAATCTATGATGATTAGCTTCGGTGAGACTGGTGCGGACAAATTAAGAACGCAACTCCGGACACTGACAGCTACTACACTGAAGTTTATGTGTACTATCGTGGTCTTTCCCGCCTGATCAGTTTAAAAAAAAATCGTTTAAATCATGCGGAGGCGCCGAGCCACGCCCTCTTCAAGTTTGGGCCTATTAGGAAAACGTCAACTTTGGCGCGCCAAAATAACAATAACTCTCGTTTGGCGTGCGTCTTCAGTGCGCTCGGCCGATTCGGTATCTTTTCATTCATTATTTCTATACAAAGTCAACGGGGCGGGGCTAGAGAGCGTTTCTATGTTGAGAGTGCAAGCAAAAATTAGCTTAGTGGTGGTCAGGCGGGAGTGTCCTCGATATTACTTATACTCGCACGCGATCGACCGTCAGCGCAACACTAATTCAGGCCTAATTCCAGCCTTAGAGGCAATTGCCCATTTTTGGCCAAGAAACGCACGCGAAAAAGATTTGTGCAAAACACATGATAATTTAATATGAATTATCAACATATTCACTTTACCCTAAAAGTAAGCTATATTTTAACGTAATTAATAAGTTTTGAAATGATTAAACTGTAGGTTGGTCCTACAGTTTAATCATTTCAAAACATCGGCACGAAAGTGTTGCCATTTTAAAATAAGAAACCAATTATATCGATTATCGATACATTTTTTTAGTTACGTGACATAGAAACAGACTTTGTTTCTGACATAATATTATGAAAAGTTGGATGGTGCCTTTATACATTATTATAAGTTAGAGAATATTATCATCAAGTGAAATCAAATTAAAATTATTTTCGATCAAAATCAATTAGGTATCGATTTTTATTTAATGCACAGGCAACCGCTCCCTGATTATAAAAAGACTATGGTTGTCAAACAAATTACAAATGTCACGTAAACCATAGATAATAGAACGTAATTACGTAAAAAACACAACATCGCTTCCCACCACACATGCCCATGTGAAGTCCTTGAACGAACAGACGCAATAAAATACCTCGGAATAATCTTAGATAACCAATTAACTTACAAAGCCCACATATATGCCGTATCCTCCAGAGTGCGAAAACTGATCCATGTCATGAAAAAACTCCGTGACTGTTCCCCAATCGATGTGCTGCGAACGGTCTACTACGCACTCTGCCAGTCAATCATGCAGTACTGCATCGGTATATGGGGTCGGGCTTGTAAAACCACATTCATTACATTAGAGAGGGCACAACGGGCACTGATCAAGGTTGCACTTAGAAAACCTTTTAGATTCCCCACAGACCTTATTTATCAGGAGTTTAAAGTTCTAAGGGTACGACAACTTTTCATATTACAAGCAACGCTTAAGTACCACGCAACCGTAAAAAAACTGCCTGATTACAACAAATTAATAAACAAGCGGGTATTTAGAGTACCTATACCAATTACCAAATCGGAACTAGCTAGACGTTGTACTAATTTTTCACATCCAAACACCTTCAATAAAATCAGTAAAATTTGCGACCTAAGAGACTGCTCAACCTCCACCTGTAAAAATATATTAAGAGTAGCCCTTTTAAAATTGACATACGACGCTACCGAAGCCTTGCTATAGCACCTGCACAACAGTCACACACACACCCATACACACATACACACCCATACACACACACACGTACACTCACAAAAACTCAAACACACCAGAACAAAAGCCCAACAAATGCAGACTTTGCTTTATTTCTATTTTCTACCTTGCTTTAACCTTTACCCTGTTAATAATATTTTTAATGTCCACATGTTTGTTTTTCAATGTAACAATTGTTTGTAAAATTCGCACTCCCGAGCCACAAGATACAAGCGATGCTTAGTTTGTGGCTCACCGACTATTATGACACACCTGTATTTTTATATTGATTAATAAACTGATTTTGATTTTTTTTAATTTGAATTACGTTATATTATCGATGGTTTACTTAAAAAAACAAGATTATACATATATACAAAAACAAGACAACAAACGCTAATCGAGAGATTAAACTCTCGATTCGCGTTTGTTGTCTTGTTTTTGTCGTTGTTATTCTGGATTTTACATAAAATCTTAATATAATCTTAATAATTTACTTCCTTAGTATCACTATCACTACATATTATAAGACAAAGTCCCTCGCTGCGTATGTCTGTCTCTATGTATGCTTAGATCTTCAAATCTACGCAACGGATTTTGATGCGGGTTTTTTTAAATAGATAGAGTGATTAAGGGGAAGGTTTTAGTACCTACTTATATAATTTGTCAAGCGGGTGAAGCCGCGGGCATCAGCTAGTACCTACAAAATATTAATGTACCTCTCAGATGTTACATCATTAAGTATACAAATGACAGAATCTGCCATGTCCCGCATATATCGATGCATTATACAGATTGGAAAAGTAAGTAAATTTATTTTAGGCAATTATTTAAAAATACGCCATAGATAGGTAGGTACTCTGTCTGTTGTCTTCACAAACCAGAACGGGTTTCGATGTGTGCAGACAATGACCTAGCTAGGTTGTGATACGTAACATAGGATACTTTTTAACCGACTTACGGCGAAGCCAAAAGGAATGGTTATGATATGATTTTAGCAGCCTATTTAGGTATGTCATGTACAGTCACGGACTATAATTGATAAGCCACTTTCAAGATTTCCTATTTTGCAGTTTTATACATTCACGAGATAACACGATTAAACACGAACTCAAACCGAATGCTCGAAAACAAAATGACACATTACTAATAATCGAAAATAGTCTTATCCATAGAAGTTGAAAAATTAATTATAAGTTGTCAATGATAAATCCATACAATGGTGCTGACGTGTATCCCAATCTATTTGATAGGTACTGACCTCCTTTGAAGTAGTCCTTATTAAATACTCTTTATTTCTGAAAACCTATCCGAAGCCAGAGTGACAGTTGAAATGTCGATGTCAGAAAAGATAAAATTTCTCCGTACGCCAACGTTACTATGGCTACGCTATAGTAGATTGTATGACAAGGGAGCAAAATAGTATTTTTACGGCGAGGGCGCTATTTTGATTCCAGAGCGAAGCGAAGGATTCTAGAATAGAATCCCGAGCATAGCGAGGGATTCTAAAATAGAATCCTGAGCGTAGCGAGGGATTCAAAGTACATCGCCTGAGGGAAAAATATGTTTGCTCTCGAGTCATATACTCTACTTTTCATCTCGTTCTATGAGAAAATAAATAAGAGACACTTTTAAGTAATTAATGAATAAGTTTAATTAAAAAAATGACATGAATGTAAAAAAGGTCAATTACAAATTTATATTTATATCTAATAGATATAAATATAAATGGCACTGGCAAAATTTTGAAAATTTATTGTCACAGTGTGTATTTTGTTTGGGATTGATATAGTTGTGGATTTATTTATACATTTTTTGTTTTTTTAATTACTCTTTCTTTGTTCTAATATGAAAAGTTTACTTGAAATTTGTAGCGTTTTTTGATGATGCATCAATTCTTTTCTAAACTGTGGAAATAGAAAAACAAAACTAGTTATGCTTTAAGCTTCTACTCCATTCACCGAATATACCCATTTTTTTTGGAAAGTGATAAAAAAGTCATCCAGTATTTTGAGTGTTTGTAATCTCAGTATCTGGCTGGTGCTCAGGAAAAGGTTCCTTTGATGTAGAAGAGCGCGGTGAGAACGGCATGGGCGAACTATCTGCAACTCTTAATTTAATATTTTCAACAATGCGCGTGCTGACCCCCGCACCGTACAAACACTTTCAGCCAGTAATTTATACAATTTTCGTTCGATTTCAATGAACGATTCATGTTCCAAATTCAAATCTCATTACTGCCCGCTAAAAAGTCTAGTGGAGAAAAGAGCTACTTTGCTCCCGCTAAACGGGGAACAAAACGACACTTTTCGAATAGAAGGGATGAAAAAACAATTGTCGCTAGGTTACGGTTGCTAGTTGCTACACCTGCAATTCGTCGACTTTGAGTGGTCACTCTGTACTATGTACGAATATAACCGACTAAACCCGATTTGCATTACACGGCTAAAATACGAATGGTGGCAAGTGGCTCATCATTTATAGTCCGTGACTGTACCTATGTTTGTATTTACGTATGCTCCTCCGTAGCGCCTAATCTATTCATCACATTTTGATGAATAAGGTGTCAATAATTATTATGGCCCGGGTAACCTAAGCTACATTTTAACGGACTTTATCTTGTTAACCCCGAATATAATTAGAGCATGATTTTAGTCGGGTTTTTTAGTGGTAGTACCTACCGCTTAATCAAACTATTAAAACACATGTTTATTGATTCCCCGTATGTCATGAACTTTAACAATTCCAATCGTTTAATAAATTAATATAATGTCAACGATTTAAATATTTAAATAACATGTTTATTCCCATTTCATATGAATTATGGTTTGTCGTAAATAAATCCCTAACTATACCTATGTAGCCAGTAGCTATACTGGTTACTACCAGTGTTGGGCATTAATCAATTAATTTGTCAATTATTTTGTTAATTGACTAAAAAAGTAATTGCAATTAAATTAATTACAATTAAATTAATCGCAATTTAACTTTTAATTGCACCTTGCAATTAAATTAATTTGAGTAACGAATGTCAATTGTAACTCACAATTAAAATAATTGAAATTAACTTTTTTAGTTGTTTTATGAAACAATTAAAACTAACAATTAACTTTATGTATCAAAACGAAATTAGTAAAAGATTTAGTAAAATTAAGCTGGAAGTCTCAGACGACTAAACACACGGGTATATTCAATATTTATATATACCGGCTGTATATTATACAGCAGTATTTTTTTAATTGTTAGTTTTAATTGAAATTCACAAAACAATTAAAAATTAATTAATTGTTAATTGTAGTAAATCACAACTGACAATTAATTAATTGTTAGTTGTGAATTGTTAGTTGTGATGTTTCCTTTATTAATTGACAATTTATTTTACTAGCAATCCTAATAGATATTATCTTCATTTATCCAACTTATTTTTCTTTATCTTATTCTTTATTAATTGTTAATTGTTACTACTACAGTTAACAATTAAATAATTGTTAATGGTATTTTTCCACAATTACAATTGATTAATTGTTAGTTGTTGTGGTTATATTTACCAATTAATCAATTGTTAATCTTTAGTTGTTCTTGCAATTAAAATTTGCCCAACACTGGTTACTACCCATCCACTATCATTCATTCTCCTGCCCTCATCCCAATTTGTCAATCAGAAGTTTGGATTCACTGTTTGTTTTTTAATGGAACACGGTAAACAAATCTGCGCTTTGTTTGGTTTGTTCGAGCACAGGTGCACAAACGATTGATGAAACAATAAAAACAATCGCTATTTGTAAACAAAGAGACGTTAGCTATTGTGTATTTCTATTAGAGAACGAACGAAAGTGGATTTTTACTATCGTTTAAAAACGTACGCGAATTTCGTTAGAGAAATACAAACCAAAATTCGGACGGACTCTGATTCCTAGTTAATTTTCCTGATTTATACCATTCATACACAATTTCCACTTCAATTCTCCCCTGGTACATTGTACTCCCCTGGTATGTCTCGGCATCATTTACTCCTTTCTCTTTCATATCATTCCTCACACAATCCATCCATCTTTTCTTTAACTTTCCTCTCCCTATCCATCTATCAACATTCATGTCCATCACTCTTTTAGCCTCATGCGTTACTACGGACTGTAATTTCTAGTGTTAAGTAAAAAGAAAGCCATGTCGCTAGTTTTCTGCTTAATTTTAACGAAACAGGCATAAAAAACCAAGCAAGTCTCTCTATAGCAGGTGTCGGGATACGACTTGGCTCCATCAAACCATATAAAATTCAGTGAATTCATAAAATTACGGCTTCCATGTTTCGTGCTGCAAGTTTAATCATAAAATTGCATTGTAGTAAGTACTGTTTTATGTACACCTATTAATAGTGATTACACTGTACTGAAACAAGTAATTTGTACCTGAAACCTGAAAATAAATCGATTCCGACTTCCCAGTGGAATAAACAATAGAAGCACGATATCATTTATTTATACGAACGTATGTTATAAAAGCACACTAGCGTGATCTATTCATTCATTAGGCACATTAATTCGTCTTACATCAATCATCATCATCATGTCTTCCAATCTCGATTTGGAATGAAACTAGAATGACTAGAATTATCGCTGTAGGTACAAATCATCTGGGAATAATATACGATACGACTCTGTTGCTGCTGTATGCCGGAAAAGATGGAAAGGTTTACTGAATTTGGTGTAAATAACAAGGATTACTATTCCGTTGCATGCAGGGCTGTCTTTCCCACTGAGCACTCTGGGCACGGGCCCAGGGCTCCACGAACCAAGGGGGCCCCAGCCCCCAAGTTCCTGAAGAAAGAAACCTATTTATCTCATGGCAGGCAAGACTGCAGGATAACATTTTTGGACTCGCTCCGCTCGCGTTTGCACCAAGATTTTCATCATAAGTCAATATTAGTTATTTATGCAACTGTTGTATAATGAGGGGTATTAAAACACGAATGCGGGTTTATCACACGAGGCGAAGCCGAGTGTGATAATAGTATCACATGAGTGTTTTAATACCTAATTATGTACAGTTGCTTATAAGACTTTATCTACATCCATGATATGAATCCTCCATAAAAGGTTCTGAAACCATAGGGTGTTGTAGTGTTGTAATTGTAAGAAGTCTATGTAAAATCGTGGAAAGTTTAATTGCTGAGTATTTAATACAAACAAACCATGTATAGGTAATAACATAATTATTTATATTTTGGATTGTACAATTATTAAAATGCACAAAGTTTGTATCACTCATTTTTGTAAACAACAAAGTACCTACATAAAGCAATACTAATATCGAACAAAAATGGCGGAATTCGATGTGAATTCGAATTAACCTATTTTTTTTTTATTACGGCGCTGTGGTAGTGAATCGCACGTGCATGACAATGTTCTTTTTTTAAAACGAGTTGCATAATGAAATTCAGTACAACATTATAACACCCGTTTGGGTGTTATAATGGTTATTATGACACTGGCTGTTTTAATGTTGGCCATAAGCTAACTGTTTCAGATACTTATAAAGAGGATTTATAGCATGGGTGTAGATAAACGTACATAAAGCATGTTCATAGAGACGGAGATCTTTAAATTGAAACAAAACACGGATGAAAGTGTATCCTTGTAATGATTGGTTTCTTTGATTATATAATGTCTAGATGGAGCGTCGCCCTACAATCAAAACGTAAAAAACTAGCCAACAATTTCAAGCCTGTGTGCGTGCAGGCGGTGTTTTACACTGCCCTACTGCGTCTCTGTGTGCGTGAATAATGTTACCAGCTAGTACAATAATTCTCCCATAAGTCACATATTAAAAATAATAGACTACTTAATTAAATAAGATAAGTTTTAGGTGTATGTATGTAGTAGGATTATTCAGATTTGTGTATTTTTATTAAGTATGTAGTTACTTTCTTCGATAAATAAAAAAACACTATTTAAATTGAAATAGAGTTGTTGAATGTTGTATTAAATCAGCTAAGTTAATTAAATTAGTATTAGAATTGTGCCGATTCCCTTGTTCACAAACTAAACTAAAATTAGACTATTTCTATCTTTTTCTCTCTACAGTAGTTTCTCAAACTACATTAGTTTTTGTTGGTTTCTACGTGGCATCTCCGCGGCTTTTTTGAATGCGATCTATCCATCGATTCCTGATAATAGGATTATTGGGTATTCTAAAAAATAAGATGTTATGTTCATCCCATATTCTACTCATTCAATAATTATGTTTGATAAGGGCTGATTATTCATTAGTCAGATAACTTTTATCCAAGGAATAAAAATAGAGGTTAAATTACCGATTTAATACTTTTAATCAGTGCCAGTTATTAATAATATATATATATATATATAAATGAACTGCCGTTCGTCGCTCTAAAACTCGAAAACAGCTGGACCGATTTGGCTATTTTTGGTCTTGAATTGTTTGTGGAAGTTCACGGAAGGTTTAAACGGTGAGAAATAGGTAGGTAGGTAGGTGGTAGGTAGGTAGGTGGTAGGTAGGTAGGTGGTAGGTAGGTAGGTGGTAGGTAGGTAGGTGGTAGGTAGGTAGGTGGTAGGTAGGTAGGTGGTAGGTAGGTAGGTGGTAGGTAGGTAGTAGGTAGGTAGGTAGGTAATAGATAGGTGGTAGGTAGGTAGTAGGTAGGGAGTAGGTAGGGGAGTAGGTAGGAAGGTAGTAGGTAGGTAGGTACGCTCCTGTGACGCAGACGATGTTGCGCGGGTCAGCTAATAATGACTAAAATGCGAACATGAAGTCGGTATCAAGTAAATTATTTACCTAGCTAATATAATAACAAGTTTTACTTGGCATCGACCTCAAAATCATATAAAGAAAGACTTAATACGAATTTATAAACTCCACCTTTTTTTTAAATCGATAAATAAAGTAGACCAACTAAATAATATAAACGTAACCCTAGACTAACTAATTTACCCACAAGAAATGACGTTCTGTTGGGAGAATGAAAAAAAGAAACTGGCAACACTGATAAAATATGGCGTAATTTTATGTTCATAAAAACAAAACAGAAACATATAGTTTTTTGGTTACTTATCGATGATAGGCGATGTGCTTGGTATTGTTTACCCTTCCTGTATAATTTCGGCACAGTTTAATAGCACATACCGTCATTTTATCGCTGTTATTTGTTTATTACCTAACGCGCGTAATACGTGGTGACGCCAAAGCGGCACGATCGGCACTAATCGGCGGGTAAGAACTTGTAAGCCAACAGTTGGCTGATATTTTTTGACACGTTTGCGCGCACTTGACGCTCCATCTAGACATTATATAATCAAAGGATTGGTTTTAAGGCTGGGGTATCTGATAACGAGAGGTTTTCTCCATGTAACTCCTCTTTGATGAGTGCAAAAAAAATATAATATGTTGCTCATAGACTCTAAACTTGAATTGGTACAATTGAAATAACTTTACTATATGAAAAAAATATTTAAAGTGAAGCATTTTGTCTTAGAAATTTCGTAACTAGGTGCTCCTAAACGGCATTAAGTTTTAGTAAGTATTTGTTTTTCACACAAATATTTGTAACTTTTTTCTTCACAAAGTGTACAATTGTCATTTTGATCTAATGATTTAATAGGCTACGATTAAATAAAAACCACTTATTTCGCACTATTCGGCGCGTAGTGACTGACGGAACAAGCACTTGCAAGCTGATTAGAACTTTATCCTAACGATGTTTGAACCACCAGAAATAGAGTTGCTAATTTAGTAGATACCCCAGCCTTAAATGACTGATAATTTTATGCTATTAATGTTTGTTTGCCATCAAGGAGCTTCTGAAGGGAAATTTCCTTTGGCTCTCACGTGAAAAATCTCATGGACATATTGTGCATTCTTCACATTTTGACCTATGGGTTTGAAACAACATATCTGCAGCATTACCTATAGTGCCTTGCAATTTGACTGATAACGTGATCCGTTTCCCTTGTTATCCTTTTACCCACTGATCACGGTATCTGTGGCTACAAGACAAAAAAATGCGAAACTGATCACAGTGTATCTGTACACCGTGATCAGTTTCGAAAATAGTATTAAAAATAAAGTGGGACTTCTCATATTTCGAAATGGTAACCCTAGTTGCAGGTAAAAGGTCGTATGATGAAAGCACTTTCATGAAAATTGTTAATTTGTTTTTATAACATGATTTTATAGAAAATCCTGTAAACATTAATGCCAGTCATAGTACTCACAGCTTACGACGCTGAGTGCATTAGCTACCTACCTATTATCCTAGCCACCACAACAAGAACAAAAGTTATTATTTTATAATTTATAACATGGTTATTATTGAAAAGACCTGTAACAATGAATGCCAGTCACAGCGTACGACAATGAGTGCATTAGCTTATGGCAATTTTAATATAATAATAATATAAACACATAATAGGTTATTATTATTATTAACGCCAAGACTAAGTGATTTAAAGTGATAGCCGCGCGCTCCAACTTCACTCGGGTAATTAATATCCTGCCGTAGGGCACGATGCAGGTATTTATTTTCTGGGGTACATAAACGAGTTTCCATCTTTTCACACTATAAAAGAATGAAAATCGTTTGCTTTTTGTCGTTTATTCATTTTGTATATAGATATGTATTTTTTAATATAAGTACAAGTATATATTTTTTAGATTGTTGCCTACCGGTATTAGGAACAGAGTCCAAGCTATCTAGCGGTCAGAGCTCCAGAAGGAGGAACCTCCTGACAACGAGCCGTCTCCAACCATTGACCTTTTTCCGCTTGATAAAAAGACTATTAAATACTTTTTTCAGGCGGCCAAAGAAGTGCTCCATTTCTACCATTCGGATGGATGGTAGAAATGGGTCCCGCGGCCGCTATGGATGGATATCCACTTTGTGAAGATCATGATAAAATTGTCATCAAAGTGTTTGTTAATTTTAAAACTGTTATTCATTATTATAAGCTTTTATTTAAGTAGCCTTGTTAGTATGTAGGGGTCAAATTTTGCAACTGAATTTTAGAACAGTTATGCTTAACCGATTGAGCTGAATTTTCACACACCTTTACAATAAGTACCTACATTATTATGACACACATAACACATACCTACATAACTTGATCAAAGTAGTCAAATTAGATAGACTAGAATCAAATTATTAGGATATTAAAATGCCCTAAAAAGTTTGTTTCGTTTTCATCTACTCCAAAGTTTATTATCTTGTTTTTAATGCAAAAGCTTGTTTTTTTTATTTAATTTATTAATCTACCTACTTTTTAAGTTTAGTTGTAGTCTTGGTAAGTTCGTCTTAACCTATGGTGTGTCAGAAGCAGTGATAGGAATAGGTAGTGCTTATTAGCCTAAACTTCGAAGAAGAACAGAGAAACGAATCGGAGACTTCCTTAGACTATATTTTATTATGCGACCACGGCGAGTTTTTTTTTGTGATAAATCACTTGAACTTTAGAAATTTCAACAGACGTGGCCGAGAGCGAGCTAGAAAGTAGATATTTACTTCAAAACGTGTACGGCTCCTTGACAAAGATAGCGTTTCATAGTTTTAGATGAATAAGTCATGTTATGTCTAGTCGTAAACTTCAGGTAAACATAGACCAATTACTTATTCCAAATAACATTAATTAGGGTTCCGTACCCAAAGGGTAAAAACGGAACCCTATTACTAAGACTTGGCTGTCTGTCCGTCTGTCTGTCACCAGGCTGTATCTCATGAACCGTGACAGCTAGACAGTTGAAATTTTCACAGATGATGTATTTCTATTGCCGCTATAACAACAAATACTAAAAACAGAATAAAATTAATATTTAAGGGGGGCTCCCATACAACAAACGTGATTTTTTTATAATAATTGGTACGGAACCCTTCGTGCGCGAGTACGACTCGCACTTGGCCGGTTTTTTTTAATGTACTTACGTGATGTCCCGGAAAAAAAATAGTCTAAGGAAGTCTCCGATTCTTGTCTCTGTTCTTCGAAGTTTAGGCTAATAAGCACTACCTATTCCTATCACTGGTCAGAAGTCAAAACTCAAGGTTTGCCAAAGAGCAATGGAGCGCAGTACCTACACGGTGTTAAATCAACGGATCGTGAGAATTCAAAAATATTTAAGGGGAATCCGAGACCGCGGTCCCGGTCCCAAAAGCTTCCCGATCCGTTCGAAACACAAAAAGCCCCCCGACCCATACTGCGCTCTAAAGCAAATACAGCTTACGTGGCTTAAAAGGCTGCCCAACTCAAATGGGACTGAGAAGGACATATCCGCTGCAAGCCGGACAAACTGTGAGTCAAAAAGCAGGAAACTGGTGCCCTGACATAGTGAGACAGGGTCGCTGCAGGCCTGCCCACGAAGGAGATGGACAGGTTTCGTCAGAACGGGAAGGAAGACGTGTGGGTTCGAAAATGGAAAGAGTGGAGGGAGGCCTTATCCCAGGAGTGGGACAGAAGCTAGAAAAAAAAAGTTGGAAATAAGTAAGTAACGCGTCGTTTTAGGAAGGTCTCCTGTTGACTAAAAAAAAAACAGTTTCGGTTCAGCGACTATGAGTCACTAACTCATCACGTATCAAATGAGCCTAAATAAGTAAGTACATCCTACATCATTTTTATTGAATCAAATCTTGTACCATCATACAAGATTTCGTATCAGAAGACCTATGTGGTATTTAGATAAGGCACTGTAATAAATAACCAAAATTAAAATAATTACTTTTACACAGTATGCATAACAAGAAAAGATAAGAATTCTGCACCACTTTTCCCGGAAATGCTTGGAAATTTCAGCCGATACTTCAGATATTTATAAAAGGCATGTTTTTTGTTACCAGAAATAACCTCCGCGGAACTAAGAAGAATTTAAAAATAAGAAAAGCACAAGGGATTCGGTGCCGTCATAAATTAGACGCATTTGAAAGGTGACCGTTATAGAACAAAAGACGTTTAGTAATAACAGGAAAGCAATGAAAACGTACGTGCAGCTGTCGCTGCTAACAGATCAATTAAATATTTTAAAATGTCAGAGGTAATCGTACATTTCTTCTGATTCCGACACATTTATGATCAGTGAGTTATGTATGTTACACAACAAGTTAAACAAATGAATACCTACAAAGCTTCTCAAAAACCAGCTGCGGATATTTCAATTACCCCCGTCTCGAGCTTATTGAAATTCTGCATTATATTTCCGCGCTTTAATCAGAAGCCAGAAAGGAAATTTTCTTTGATGCATCATTTTAATGTTAAAAAGCAGGCGGATTAAATGAAAAAGCATAGGATTTTGAAGGTAATTGGAACCAAAATTGCAATAAGCTAAATGCGCCTAGCTAGAACAAACATTAATCTCTCATTAAAAGGGTACATGTCGTTAATTCAATCTATCAGATATCGAACGGAGATACGTACTGTTGAGCACGTCTGCCAACAAAACATCACGGAGAATGCCAATTGGTATTGCTGCTTGCCACTTCCGAGACTGTCATTGTTAGTATAAATATGGCCGCTACATTAGGTCACAAGATGAATCCATTGTCATGGAGTGATGTACAAATTTAGATGAAATGTTGCTCGTGGTACATAAAAGACAATGCCAGAAACTGACTCGAGCACACATTACCTACATATACTTATGTCTTCGTCGGGGTGCTCGTAATAGCTTAATGTCAGATAGTTAGGGACACATAGGATGAAAATCTCGATCCTCCTTCAACCGTCCATAGAAATGCTATAAATTAACAATATAGCCAGATTCTTTTCAAAAGACTCAAAAACGGTCATAGATCGATGACAGTTTATGATTTATACAATATATCTACCTACAATCATGAAGAATAACTGAATGATAGTTTTGTGGTGATGCAATTTGTTATTCTACTGACAGAAGATAAGGAAGGCCCGTCTTTAATAACCGGATACATTACTACCAAAAGGTAAATCGTTCGAATTGCCAAAGACAATAGAAAGCAGGAACTCCGCACGGACGACAAAGTAACATTTAATTAGCATGCGACACTCGAAGCAAAAAGAGTTATCTGGCACAACTACGTGCACTGCTAGTTGGCTAGGATCACTGAGTTAATTAATAAAATCTCATCCTTTGAATGAAAGCAAGAGAATGGTTTGAGACTCGATGATTATTAGTTTTATTCAACAATAAAATAACTACCAGCAACAAGTTATTTAAATAATGAGCTGAAACATTTAGTGGTATAAATATGCCCTTTGCTTTATTAAGGACCCGGTATACTTAAAGACCTGCCTGTACCTGAGTAATTAAACTTCTTTTTATTTCGCAGGGATTTGAAGAATAAGTACCTATTTGAAGAAACTATTGCCGTCGCGCTGCGTCAAGCCTGCCCTCGTAGAGTACGATAGGGACAGCTGCAGCTCAAACCGATATATATTATTATCACAAAAAATTTGACGAGGTCGAAGTTCGTATTCCCCTTTTTTCTCCGCGAAAACTGAACCGATTTAAGTATTTTTTACATTCAAATTTGAATTTTTTTATAGAAATCTAGACAGGTTCCTAACAATTATTTTATGTTAAATACTTTTCGTATTTGTCTGGTAGTTACGACCACAGATATGATAGACTGATCTATCTATATCTGTGGTTACGACCGTAAAAATGCATATATTGTCAATTTTTGAGGGTAATTTTTCATTTCTACTTATTAGTTGCTGAAAAAAAGAAAATGTCAGGGCCGTGTCTACAGTAGACCTAGATATGTGAAAAACAAAATATTGCTCTAGATCTAGAGGCCTTTTCAGGAAGAAAATGGGGAATACATTTGTATGGAGAATCACAGTCCCTGTTTCCTCTTAAGAGGCGGAATAATAGGAAGGTACTTATTCTCGATAAACAAAACATTATCATGTTTGTTGTGCGTTTGATTTAATATTTGCTGGATACAGACTTTGAGGTAGAAACTAATTACATTATCAAATCAAACGAACATTACCTGTACGAACATACTTGAGGGTAGGCTATGTAATTAATAGATGTAACGTGCCTTAATTTGGTAACTACATACATGGTATACATGACTGTCTATATTACATAAATGTTACAGTCAAAACTGTCAATGAGTCAAAACCACTTTTGACTGGTGTCAGTCAAAATCCTTATGAAGTTAAATGTTGCATTAAAAATAATTATGTTGTTTTAGAACGCCTCGGTTGTATTTTACCTAGAATTATTACATGAGGGTCACAAAAAAAACATAACAACCTAATAAGTTTCTAAGTAAATGTGATTTATTGTTAAAATAGTTTTGACTGATTAACAGTTTTGACTGATTAACAGTTTTGACTGATTAACAGTTTTGACTGTTGTAAAACACCTCTTAACGAAAACAAAACGCAAGGCGAAAACAAAATACATTTTATTATGAGTTCTTTCTAAAAATCTGGTATAGTACGTTACACATTTTCCAAAATTCTTTATACACTTGGAGCAGGATTTGTCCACCTCCTTCAGTTACGCATTAAGAAATTCGGTGTACCAACAGCGATTGCAATGGTTTTAAGTGTACCTTGAACTCTAGTAACGTAAATGTATCAAAAAAGGATTCGTAACCAGAGATTACATACCTCAATCACGGGAACATAAAAAATACAGTATAAACTCAACCGATTATTTAATCTCTAAAATCATGCTTTACGGCGAGAGGTAGGGGGTAGTACAGGACTGTTCTGGGTACCTGGGTGATATTCACAGACTAATCAACGGCAGCTTGGCGTTGTTGGGTATCCTAATAATGTAATGATTAGAAGGTAGTAGTAGAAATAGAAGGCCAAAAGCGACCTTCACATCGATACCTATGACAAATAAAAAAAGGTTTTACACCAGAGTGAAGACTACAGCTTATATTGATAGGAAAACAAGGAACAGCATCAAAGTACTGTGGTACCAGAGTATTCATTTAATACGTACCATATAAAGCAAAAAAAATATCCACGCATGGGCTATATTTACACCCCAAAACAGATACGTTATTCCATTTCTTACACGATTTATTAGGTTTTTCACTCACATTATAAATTTTGGCTTCTTGCTCAATATAAATTCGTTCCTTCTACGACTGGCAAGTCACCATAAAAACTGAAAATCTTTTTTCAGTGGAACTTAATTATTTTGGCAGTTTAAAAATAATTTCAGGATGCCTTTTTTTTCTAAAAATGAAACCTAGCTAGATCGATTTATCGCCTCCGAAACCCCCTGCATACTAAATTTTATGAAAATCGTGGGAGCCGTTTCCGAGATTCTTATTATATATATTCTTATACATATACCTTTAAAAAAATTGCTCGTTTAAAGGTATTAAACCAGATAGATAAGGTTGTAAACCAGTAATGAATCGAAAAGTTTCAAGCAGAGGAACCCTGCACTAGTATGGCATAAGAAAGGGCAATTTGTGAACTATTCTTTTAACTGATGCTTTTTCATTTGATCCACCGATTTCCTACACCAATCACAAGAATGAATGTCTACGTGGTCCACGATTATTCGCTAGAAGCATAGACACTTCGCGTAAATAGCAGCTATTGCCAAATCTATGTTAGTGAACTTTACATTTGGCACTCGAGAGTGTGTCTGCGCTGTTTGTTACGTTAAAAATATGCGGCGTCATGAACGAGTCACAGTAGCTCTGAGTGTCTAAGTCGGCTGGCCCAAGTCCAGGCTAGACACACACCAGCATCTACTGGTAACTATGATTATCCCGATTATCGTGGGTCGCGTGATGCATGAACGCCAGTTAACTAGAACAGTTAACCTTCAAACGTCACTAGCAAGCCCGCATGGCGCAAACGTATGTTGCCGGACGGACAGCCGAGTGCAGGGCGAGTTGGTGTCGCAGAATTACATGCACGTAGATACTTGGAGCAGTGAGTGACGCATTCCGCGACGTAACAGCCGAACGAAAACAATGCCATGTTGAGGACAACATTGACGGGCCATCCGCCATTTGCGTGGGCGTTGTTGGAACAGAAATATTTTGAGTAGTAGCTAAAATTAGGTAAAATATAGTAATAGATTGATAAACAACATACAAACTATTTACAGCATTGAAGGCGGAAGATGTTTGAATAATGTAGCGCATCGAATAAAGTGGCTAAATCATCGAGAAGAGTTACGTGCCTCGTTCTTTAACATTTAAAGAACGAGGCACGTCACGGGTCACCGACTATACAATAATATGATCAAGTCCAGACTCCAGGGCGCACCGTGTTATTAATCGTGCCTTGATGGAAAACCGTAATCAAAACCAAAATAATTGAAGCCAAAAACAATAGCTTTTAGTTAGACGAGACGACTTTATACCAGACATAGTTAGCAAGCCTATAGCAGAAACATAACGATTTTGTCTGTCCTTTATCGTTTTTATGAGAGAACAATCACCGATAATTAGGTATCAACTGCAATGATGGGTTACCCAACCTACATTCTGCAAAATCCATTTAATCGTAGCTCTAAAAAAAACCCGGTGAATCACAAATGGTGGGAACTGTGATAATAATTCAACGGGCGAACAGATGATCGTGGCGAGGAGAACTGATGTCATACTCGGATGCGTGTTGGATAGGTACGTAACACTTTTCATGACATCACACTGGCGATTTATTTTTAGTGTTCGCTCAAGCCTTAAAATAATTATTTCGACTCGTCACCTCTTAAGACTGTCTTCATTTACTGCGCACGCACGTGTAATACCCGACAAACGTTTCTCTTTCTCTAGTGTCCCAATTACTAAGGAATTAATTACAGGTGCACAGTTTACTACGTCGTAAATATTTGTAATGGCCGAAGGACTTTAATGTTCTTTAATGTATCGTTTAAATACCGATCAATTTATAGAAAGCTATTCGTGATGATTTTATTAAAAGTTTAGACTTACATTGCTAAAAAAATTATAAAACGTCATTACGACGGTGATTTATTTATTTATTTATTTATTTGGTACACCAACAGCAATACATACTAAGAATTAATGTGAAACAATGAAAATAACATAAAAGAATTTACAATAAATTTTGTCATATCTGAAAACATTGACATGACCCGTAAAAATTTCAAACAGCAATTTTATCGATCGCGGATTACGATAACCGATGCTTCGACGCTATGTATAGGAGTGTGCGTTGCTCTCAGCCGTTTCGTGATGCGGTAATCCATAGTCATACTCATAAATAAAATTGGAGCGCATGTCCACTGACAAACACTTTAATTTTGTTTATGTGCGCTCCAATTTTATGTGTGTGATCTGCGTTTACAGGGATTTCTTTCAGTCAATACTGCGAAGTTAATGTGGGCTATGAATGATTAATTATCTAACTACAGAACAAGAGTTTACAGTCTATTTTTACCCGAATGCGGCGAAGCCCAAAAGGAGGGTTATGTGTTTGCCCTGTATGTATGTATGTCCGTTTCTTTGTTCCCTGGTAACTCCTCAACGAATGGAGGGATTTAGATAATTTATATGTCGTTAGATTCGCCTTGATAGCGCGAGTGTCACTGGCACATTAAAATAAATAAACAAAAAAATTGCGGATTTGAGCCAAATTGTGGAGGTATATTTTTTTCTTTTTCTAATACCATCGAGTGGGGTATCAAAATGAAGGGTTTTTAAAGGTGATTACAAAAATATATGGAACTTAAATATTAGAATGTAATTCGAAATGACAAATAGTATAAAAGTAAATAAAATTCTAATTTTTGGCACGTTCTGCAACCTGAACGGCTAGATGGATTTTAGTTTCAGAGGTGTCCTTAGATTCGTATTTACTGTGAGAGTGACTCTGGGTATAGCAAAATACTAAAAAAGTTATAAAATTGCGGATTTTTAACGCCAAATTCAAATGTTTGGCACGCTCTGCAGTCTGAACGGCTCAATAAAGGCAGTGCGTATCATTTGATATAATTACAAAAGTTCTAACGATCACATGACCTAATTTCATTGAATATAATTATTATTTAGTATAATGAAAATTATATGAAATTAATGTTATACTAAATGTAATTAGAGCTAAAGAAGTTTATATGAAATGTAACATTAGATGTCATGAAATTAGGTTATTTGTTTTTATAGCATATAAAAATTATATCTTAGGAACGTTATTTCAAGAGAAAATGTAATATTTGTCATTATACCATAATATTACACACCCCAATAAAGGGCTCATCATGAGGATTTTAAAAGGTTATAATATCTAAGTAACTAAAAAGTGTAAAATAAAAAAAAATTAAAAAAATTAAAAAACCCGACTGCGTAAAAAAACTAATAACTTTAAATAAAATAAAAAAACTGAAAATAATAAAACGGGTTCAGGAGACAGGATATATTGACTGCAACAGTCGGGACCCATTAAATAATCTAGACTAAAATCATTACATCCAATATGGGTCCCGACTGTTGTAGTCAATATATCCTGTCTCCTGAAATCGTTTTATTATTTTCAGGTTTATTTATTTTATTTAAAGTTAAGTATTAGTTTTGTTTACGCAGTCGGGTTTTTTAATTTTTTAGATTCTTAATGCAAATCCCCAGCCCCGTGTGTTCTGGTAACGGTGTAAACAAGCTGCAGGAGACTCATCTAAATCGCCATATCGATGTTCGGCCACGTTCCGCGACAATGAAATCGTCTTCTTCTATCGAAATTAAGAAAGTGAGTGCAGTGTGGTCAAAACGTAGGCGGAGGCCTATTTAAATAAAAAAATGCTGAAACACAGAATAGAATTCAGTTTATTGTGTAACCTAGTTCCTTTTAAGACAATGAAAAAAAAGAAGAAATGATGAAGTAAGTAAATTCGTGTAGCACAAAAGTATTTTAACGCTTGCTATTTTGAAACCGTCAATGTCCCCAGTAATCCAGTTTGGCTTGTAGTGGATAAGGTATACAGATGAATTTCCGCAATACTTACTTAATTCTAACGACGAGCCATCGGGGTATGTCAGCGCAACAACGACAGTTTGCAAAGGCCACAGGCAAAACAGTCGCTAACAAGCAATCAAAACTTACTGAAATCATCTGTATACCTCATACCTACACAGAAACTAACTGGGACTAACTGTAGAAGTTTCAGTAAGCATTACAAGTTTACAAAACACTGGTATGGATGGAAAGCTCCTTTTAAAGGAAGAGTTTCATGTGAATGCACAGTGCACTTCACACAATCATGTTCAATTCGCAACGATTTGCTAAAACAAGCCCCATCAACAAGAACAGCATACTGAAACAATCAGCGTGTCTCGAGGACCGATTGTCAGCTTCAACACAATACGCAGCCTTAGTACACAACTACACACAGACGACATAATTATATCAAAACTTTCTGAAATCATCTGTATACCACATATCTACACAGAAAATAACTGGAACTAACTGTAAAGTTTCAGTGAGCATTAAAGTTTAAAAAACACTGGTATTGGAAAGCTATAAACGCAGTTTCAAAGTGCGGATGTTTGGATTTGGACCTTATTGATAAAAAAAAGAGTTTCATATGGATGCACAGTGCACTTCTAAAAATCATGTTCTATTCGCAACGATTTGCTATAACAAGCCCCATCAACAAGAACTGCACACTGAAACAATCAGCGTGTCTCGAGGACCGATTGTCGGCTTCAACACAACACAATGCGCAGCTTAGCACACACAGACGACATATCGTTGTATGTGACAAGTCAAACGAGGCGATATGGGGAGAACCGTTACTAACCGAGGTCACACGACAATCAAAACTAATTGTGGTGAGGGCACATGAGTAAGAAAACGGAACAGAGTATAAGCTTCTTAAGAACGTGCAATATTGTTACCTATTTTGGTAGGGCTGTCACATTGTGTGAAGACAAATTAAACAAAGCATTTGTAAAATTAATTTAAAGACAGACCGACTAGTAGCGAGAAATAAGAACGATTTATGTATTAATGCAAAAAAAAAACTTATTTATTTTAATTTTCTGAAATGTAGGTACTTACTTACTTCTGAACGAATAATTGAAAATGACATTTTGTGCGCTCGTTTATCATACATAACTTAAAATTATAAACTTAACTTAAAATCGAATAATCAAATATTTACATACCTATTGTACTCATTGGCATAGTTAAAGTATGATATATTTTTATTTTTTCTAGTATTATTCATACACACAGTACAATAAACAACCAGTATTAATAAATACCACGTTTTTATATTAAAATACAAACTTGTCACAAAACAAACAACGTGTGTTGCCCTGACAACCCTGAGATTCTCAACTGGCAGTGACAGCGTAAACCGGTTTTTTCCAGTCTCGCTACGTACGCGACAAGCGGCCAGTGGTAACGCACACATGCCCCGCGTGCTTGTAGTAGTGCAACCAATTCGCGCGGTTGTATGAAGCTTATACTCTGTTCCGTTTTCTTACTCATGTGGTGAGGGTTTCATATTCACGATGCAATATTCGATTTCCGATATGAACATATCATATCATACCAACCAAGATACAAAATGACTAAGATGAGCTTTAAGATGAATAGACGATTCCTCATAAGCTTTCCACGAAGGCTCTTTGTTTAGGACTGGGCCTGGCCCTTGACTAAACAAAAAATGTTTTATGGCTTGTTTGATTATGTTATGAGTGTCCAGCGCGTCTAAGACGATAGACAAGATCTTTACTTTATACATATAATTATTATCTGAAAAACTCGGAGTCCAGTATTTCCGTTGGATGCCAACGATATCTCCTGTTGCTATAAAACTGAGTTAACACGTAGCGAAACGGATTTTGTTACATAAAAAAGCGTTTATAAATGCAGAGTCCAATCCAAATGGGGTTACATTAATCACGGAAATTACAACGAAGGTTAAATGCGGCATAGACACGCTAACTCCACCTGCCTGGGAAAATACTTAATTAATATAGTGAAAAAACGCGATGCTCAAAAGTGCTGTTGCATACATTTTTTTCGTTTCGAATAGTCAAATATTTATCTTACGGGCCTATATAATAATATACTACCTCAAATTAGCAACTCTATTTGTGGTGGCTCAAACTTCGTTTGAATTACTGTTAGAATAACGTTCTAATCAGCTTGCACTACGTGGTTGTTACGTCAGTCACTGCAGGCCGAATAGTGCGAAATGAGTGGTTTATATTCTTTGTAAAATCAAATTTTCGTCTTTTGGAAAAAATAAAACACATATGACCTGCTTTATAGTTAGTTCAGTTAGTATGCAAAGTTTCATGATCTAATTTGAAGTACTTTTTGAATACTAGCGGTTTATTGTTCGATTTGGAGGTAACTTTGGGTTTTGTTTCAATCGAGAAAAGTTTATGGAATCGTGTTTTCGCCAAACATAGCACTTTACATTAATCCTCAACTTTAACATATATTTATTTCAAAATTAATGCTGCAGTGTTTTAGGCGTAACGGAGGATCATGCTTAAGCCATTTGAGTGAGTATAGGCCCGCGAGATGGGTAGATCACGAAGTTCCTGAAGAAAAACTCAAAATCTTTCTAAGTACATTGTAACAAAAAACAAGTAGCTTTTGATGTCAATCTGTGTGGGCGCTTCATTCATACGAATTCGTTTAAAAGTTGACTTTCGTAAAATCCCTTCTTAGTACATGGCCATCGTTTTAAATTGGTTTTAAACTACAACTACTGTGAGAGAATGTTTATACGCAGATGAGAAAGAGAAAATCAAAAGGAAAATAATTAAAACGGAAGTCAACAGTGAAAAATGAAAGTCAACATGAAATCAACAGTGTAAACAAGACTTGTCCGGAACTCCACAGTGAAATTGCAATTATGTCTATTCAGTCTGTTTCCCATGGAAAAAAGGCATGAAATTCAACAGGCGTGCGCAGCTATCGGGGTTCATCTCCATCAAGCCCCACTTATCTGACCGGTCATGTGTCGTCAATTAAAACTGCAAAACGAAATATTGTTTTCAATATTTTCTGAACTAGTAGGACTCGATTGGTAGTTTGCAGTGAAGTGAACTGGCTAAAAACATACAAATACAAATCATAAACTGAGTTCAAGAGCTGTCAGTTTCAATATTTCATAACAATGATAACAGTGAATGCTGTTAGGCAATGTTGCTCGCGAATCCGCTTTATTAGAGAAAGAAATTAAGAACTGGGCCAACCCCAAATAAATGGGGAAAAGGAAAGACGATGATGACGATGATTTAGGTTTATGATGATGGTAGGTAAATACGTTATGAAGTAGTCAAATACTTTTATTCCCCAAACTTTGTTATATATCACAAAGTTTGAGGCTATATAATATTTCCAACTTTCATAAACCTCTTTGCCATCCATCATGTACCTAAACATAAAATTTCATCGATCCTTTATTAAGTAGAACATTTGCGAGATAGGATGACATTTATGGAGGGAGAGGCAAGAAAAGTTATCCTTTAACATAAGCTACATTTATAACGTGCATAAATATGGCAGGATAAAACTGGGTCACTTTTACATTAGTGTCAAGTCTTCAACAATCATTCGTAGTAAATATACAAGAAGTAAAGGTGCTGCTATTCTATGTTGAGTACAAAAGAAACAAATTATTTACCTACATAATAATGTAATTATAAGGGATGCATTAAGGGCAATTGCATTTAGTCGAGAATTTTCAGAAGGATAAGTGGTGTTTTGCGAATAGATAGAATTAGAAATTAGTATTTTGGTAGAAAAGTTGTGTTGAAATCCGCTGTCATCAAATAAGAAATAATAAAGAGAAAGAAGAAATCATTCTCTTTTAAACAAGTTATGATTCCTTCCTACCTTCGTACACGTAGTATACACCTCAAATATCAAATCAAAAGAAAATATGGATCGAACGTTTCAAGAATACATCATTTATTCATTCTGTGGTCTTTGCTAGTAAAGTCAGAGGATATTGCATCAATATTTTCCTTCCACGATAAATGTTATCAACAACTTTTATCGTGTCTAAATTGGGATACAAGCGAACCTTGTTAAACGTCGGTCCCAGGCCAGCCTTGTCCCTGCACATTGTTCATTATTTAGACAAGTCTTATTCGAACAAACATCCATCAGGGAAAAACACAAATAAACAAAAAAGGGCATGCAATTCGAACATTCGTCTCATACGCAATTAGCCATCAAAAGTTAGCGATTTTGTCGTTATCTCTGTCGAGACTGCCGGCCGGCCCAGTTAGCGGGAGTGACTTCGGTAAGCACCTTGCATAAATCCTCAATGGATGTCCTCCGACATGGAGGGGGCGGAGGGGTCTGTCAGACTCCTTCTGACTAAAACCACACTGTTCGTCACTTCTGGCTGGGATGCGGGTACACAATTGTATTCTTCACAATCCCCCAACACAAACACGGTCTAACCCAGTTCACCAACACTAAGGGATACCTAATTGAATGCATGCCAAATCTTTTTCATAGTGTCGATAAAGTTAAATTAGCGGCGTTAACTAGAACTCTGCCACGAACAGAGGGCTAATTCACGTAATTTTATGACGCGCCCATGAAGTTGTAGAGTGATAAACGGTATTCTTGTAATCTTTGAACTGCGCGTAAGCTGCGCGTGAACTGTACCTCAACAGACACGACAACCAAACTTTACCAAACTTATTATGGTGTGGCCATATGAGAGAAAAAATATAACTCACTAAATAATCGAATAAAATCGATTACATTTCAATGAATATAACGTAATTAAAGTACCCCAGTACAGATTTTAGTGCTTTTTCTTACTTAGTAGAATACCGATCATGTTGCGTTCCGAAGCACGCACCAAAAGACGCGCAACAGTAGAATGCCGTTATTGCGCGCGCGTGACGCGAACTTGACGCGAGCGTGTCTGACAGCGGTAGAGAATACGAAAAGCGTTGTTTTGACCGAAACTTAACTGCAACTGCACTTCTTTAGTTACGTGAATTAGCCTACAGGTCTCTCACAGTAGAGGTGGGGTTGCACAAAGAGCTGAACCGAGGTGGGTCCTCGTTTGTGATGGGGCTCCGCAATCGCATTCCTCTCAATCAATACACAGCAACGCTGCTAGGCCCCAGTTAATAAATTCGAATATTTCGTAAGTATTCGGATAGTTGACCACCACTATTCGATAAACTCGAATAGTAAAATTGAGCGAATATTGCATGCCCTCAATAAAATACAAGGGAAGCATGCCGAAAGCCCGGAATCGCTGAAGAAATTGCAAATATCTATATTAATCAATTTGCCTACACTTCCAATGTTCAATCTACAGCTTGAGCTTTTTTTCATCGAACTTATAACCAGAAATATATGTATTTCAATTGAATGCTGTTCCTGTTCACGTAGGAGCGATGAAAATTTTCAAAATCAAACCTAGGCTTTGAAGATTTTTTGTCAAAGATATTGTTAATGTGGAAGTCAACTAAATTAAGTTTCACTGGTATTTTGTGCAACAATAGGTAAGTATGGAAATAAAACTGGGGAAATCATTTAAGTTTCATGTAGGCGTAGGTACTAGGTAAACGGGCGACCTATATTATCGAAGGCTTAGCATAACTACTTGGGAATAATTCTAGAGAAAGGCATCTGGCATGTCTGGCAGGCATTGCATGCTCTAACAACGACTAGAGCAGACCACCTCCACCTTCGTAAAATGATTCCTCTACTGAATCACAAGCACGCGATACCTTTTATAAAATTACCAGAGTAAACTTTCCGGAGAAAATGTTTTATTTTGTTTGAGAGACATGGCAGTTTTAATGTTCTACGTCACATTTTATGGGACATAAAAACAGGGAATGAAATTATCTGCGCATAATGTAGTGCATGCTTGTTGTGGTTTATATTATGTAATGGAGCACTTTGTTTGGACTAATTGATTTAAAGGTGAACTCGATTTTCATGGCCGATAAATAAGGCGTCGTTTTATTACCGCGATGGAGATGGGAAATGTTGAATTCTCATTGCTCGGCCCAGCATTATTGATTTTAATTTGATATTTGTATTGAATGCAAATTATTCTAATCTTCTGCGAATCTACATTGGAATGACTGGATCTCCACAATTCAGTAAAGCACAACGCAGAAGCACAGCGCAGGCTAGACAAGCTTGTTTCTGTACGTTAGTCGCTCATAATGGGTCTCATTAGAAGGCAAAAAGTGCCCCTAAAGGTAACGGAGTAAAAAAATAGCGCAGTGTAATTCAAGCATAGCCCATGCTTGAATTACACTGCGCTATTTTTTTATTATGTCACATCACCAATTCACCATGCTACTGTACTGTACTACGAGGCTGGCCCACAGAACCAATTTAGTTTAAAGTTGTCTTATTTCTGTCCTGTGGGAGTCAAATAAATACTTTTTCTTTCTTTCTTTCTCATCGAATCAGAAATAGATCCGCAGAAGGAACCAAATGGCACGAACCAAACTCTAGGGCAGTAGGCAGTACAGGTTGCTAGGAGAATGGATGGCCTATTAAGGCCGAAAGTGGAGTGGGTCTGGAGTGGCTGCCAAGTACCAGAAAGCGCAGCGTTGGAACGACTTCTAGGTGGATCGATCACTTGGTAAAGGCCGCGGGAATCTCGCGCTGAATGCGAGTAGCACAGGGCATGGTGATGTGATCATGTGACGACGCTTGGGCCAGGCCGTGCAGCAGTGGACGTATTTTTTATGTTTATTTTATTGCATTACTATAGTGCAGGTGATGCATCATGCAATAAGTAAGTAATAAATAAAAGTTTTTTTTTCTGTAATCCTAATCTCATACCTATCAGGGCCCAGGGCTACACCGCTTGCGCAATTATTTGTTCTGGCATGCCGTAAGCCTAGATGCGCACACTGATGGAGTAAACATCGCGCGGTCGATGTCTCTCAACTCGACTGCAAATTCAATACCAAATTCAAAAACATAGGTAGGTACTGGCACTTGAGCACATCGTGCAGTGTCCAAACATTTTAAAAAAGAGCCTTAAGAGTAGGTATGAGGAGGATACCGCGATACTTCGTTGAGAAAATGGCGAAGTTGTGGACCAGCAAAATTTGACTTAAGTACGTCGTGCTAGCGTCACGAACAAATAGGAGGATATTACGTACTTGGTCTTTTCGACATTCGGCTAGCTGCCGCGGAAGTCACGCACGAGCATACCTACGCCCACTTCAGTGTGATAGTGAAGTCCGATAGCAAAACGGCAGCGCGAACCGAAACCGCTGTTGTTACCGGGGCAAATTAGTTAGTGTTCAGTTCGGAATTTCAGAGCGCGGTCCAGTGGGGAAGGCAATTACTGTATAACTAAAGGCGCTAGCACCGCGATTACAACCCCCCCCCCCCCCCATCCCCATACACTTACACGTGTACGTATAATATAAAAATTATATAAATGTTATGTAAGTATTCTGTTCTGTTAAAAAAATTGTCTAGATAAGAAAGAGCGGATCTCCTAATACAGGCTTTTAAGGAGGCTCCAATCATCAACTTGTTGTTCTGATTTGGTTAAGAAATAAGCAAATTTTTATTTAAAAAAAATTCAGAGCGCGGTCCAGTGGGGAAGGCAATTACTATATAACTAATGGCGCTAGCATCGCATGTACCGAACATCATCATTGGTTGAAAATCTGTCAATGTCATTTTATATTTCAAAATAGTTTGACCTCATTGGACACTGACTTTATGGTCGAACGACATGTGATGTGTTGGACAATGAGAAAGATTAGCAAATAAACTTTTGACCAAACCGATTCAACACAATACTTATCTTTAGACAGTCGTTTCTCTCGATTTGATGCTATTAAAACAAAAATCATGGCTTGGTGGCACTTTAATCGTAGTAAAATATTATTGCAAACTGTAACAGGTACATATACAGGATGTACAAGACCTCATCACGAATTCTGTACATCAAACTAAGTAACTTTACGCAAAAATTATTGCTGGGAAACGACTTTTTTTTTGGGGTGAAAAATCATGTTTTGTGGCAGAACTCAATGTAACTAACGCACTCAAAACATTGTGCTGATGGATGGATTGAATAGTACGGGGGTCGTGGAGGTGTTTAAAAAAGTAAAAATCTTACATTAAAAACTTGTATTTAAAAAAAAACTTGTCAAGAAGTTGGAACTTTGACCCCAATATCTCCGCAACTAGAAGGTTCCCAGGTATGTTGTAGAACAAAAAAATTATCGCAATGACGCTGACGGGGAGAACAAGTGCCTTTCGGCTTCGTTAAGAGGTGTTTTACACCCTTTATAAAACATGTTTATTTATGTAAGTAGGTACTGCTTGTATTTTACAATACTCGGTGTGTTTATGAGGCGATTTCATAAATAGGTTTAGATCGAGTTGCGTTTTAAAATGAAAGTGAGGTAGTAATAAAACCACGCAAAGACCCGACTTTATTTTTTCCAAGTATTGCTGTCGCCCCTCGACCGCTAAGCACCATATTATAATAAGGGGGTATTACGTTACGGCCACGGGCGCACATAGGGCGCAGGTGCCTTTATTATCTTGTTTCCAAGCATCAAACCCGTAAGTACTGTTTTAATGTCAAGAGAAAATAAATAAATAACACTCTTTTAAAAATTTGGATAAGGATTTTTTTTAAAGAAAATAAGAATTTAACGCGTATAAAAGTTTCGAGTCCGTGCTACTAACCGTTAAGGAATTACCTCGTTAGGAGACGATCCTGGTTGCAGGATCCAGTCAAAAAAATGCATCGTCACCACACACACAAAACAAAATCATTAAATAAAAGCAAATCGACCGAAGGATAAACAGACATTATTAACCAAACACAGTTTTAAAAATAATGAATTTCATAAACTTGAACTTGTTAAGTTGGTTTACTTTTTAACCACCCGTCATAATAATAATGTTAGGTGCATAGGGCTGCCATACGTTCGGAATTTTCTGGAAAAGTCCGTTTTTATAGCTTAGTATCCGGAATGCCCCGCATTCCACGCTGAGAATTGAAACCGTCCGGAAGTTACAAAAATAAAACCTTTTATTTCTTTTAGTGAAATTTACTAAGTGTATCTTGCATCACAGACATCGGTAAAGGAAAGCATCGTGGGGAAACCTGGACTTATCTGAAATCGCCAACCCGTCTTGAGCAAGCGTGGTGATCAATGCTCGTGGCCTTCTCTTTATGAGAAGAGGTCTTTGCCCAGCAGTAGTGACAGTAATAGGGCTGGTATTGTTATTTTTATAATGAAATTAACATAAGAATCAACAGTACCTATCACTTGCATAACGTTTTTAATGTATACAGGGCGGCGATTTAGTTACCTGTATCCTTTAAAGAGGTGAGTCTACCCATAAACCACTTTCCCAAAAAAATATACGATGCGTGAAAAAAGTAATAGGTTTTCATCATCACCAAATCAGCCGAAAAACGTCCACTGCAGGACATAGGGCCTCTTCCAAGTGTCGCCATATTGACCGGTCTCGTCTTTTCATAATGCATAAAATAATCTGCCAACTACGGGAATTTGTTTTATTTCACGAATCGGATAATATGAGTTTCTTTGGGAAAATTGTTTAATATGATGGGTAGACCTTCCACCTTCCTGAAGGACTAAATCGCCAGCCTGTATTCTTATCACACCGCTCAGCTCTTCAACAAACCACGCTCTGTTATAAAAATAAAATAAATTAAAATGCCTGTTTATTCCTTGCTTGATTTTTACCCGACTGCGCCAGAAGGAGGGTTATGTTTTTCGAGTGTATGTATGTATAATTGTTTGGCACGCTCTGTGGCCTGAACGGCTCGATGGATTTTAGCTTGAGAGGTGTCGTTAGATTCGTATTTACTGTGAGAGTGACACCAGGTATATAAAAAAAAAAAAAAAAAAAATGGCGGATTCTTCGTGCCAAATTCAAATGTTTGGCACGCTCGGCAGACTGAACGGCTCGATGGATTTTAGCTTGAAAGGTGTCGTTAGATTTGTATTTACTGTGAGAGTGATACTGGGTACATATCAAAATAAAATAAAAAACAAAATATCGGATTTTTGGCGCCAAATTCAAATGTTTGGCACGCTCTGCAGCCTGAACGGCTCACAATAAAGGGCTCATCATGAGGATTTTAAAATAAAGTAACTAAAAAGTGTAAAAAAAAAACTGACTACGTAAAAAGGACCCATATGGATGTAACGATTTTAGTCTAGATTATTAAATGGGTCCCGACTGTTGCAGCCAATCAATATGTCCTGTTTCCTGAACTTGTTTTATTCATTTCAGTTTTTATGAAATAAGTTAGTGGTGTTCGCTGTTATATCGTTGTAAAAAAAATAGCAGAGCAAAATTATAATGCGGAAAGTTAAGTCCCCAATTTTCTTTAAATCTCCGGACATCTTATCTGTGGATCTGGCAACAGTGGCAAGTGTGGCAACCCTATACCTAGATGCATCTCCGCAGAATATAAGGGCGGCGGTATAATTTTCTCCGTCCTTGACATAGTTAAGTAATAATACTAATAAATATTGCGAGAATATTACACTCCGTTTATTTTACAGTTTTTGCTACCTAGGTTCGAGATGAAATTGTATGATGATGAAATATTGTTTGTTTACACATATTTCATTAGTAGCAAGCAGAAGGAAAAAGGACTTTCAAAATGTATTTTTTTTAATGCAGGCTACTAGGTACCTATTTTATCCTTGAGAATAAATACCCAAACGAAAGTACCGGACGTCTTGGTCTCATTTAAAGTAAAACAAAACCTCCATTCTCTTTTCATCGCTTGTCCTACTTTATCAGTTCTCAATATCCAGTTAAAATCGAGAGCAGTAAAAAGTAAAAAAAACTATGTGCCGGTTGAAATAAAACTCTCAGCTCAGCAAATAGTCTCAAAGACATTCCGTGTACTGTGAGTTCCGGACACGCTTTTCAGAGCACTCCAAGCACTCAATGCTCTCTTAATCCTAGAGATTTACTAGAAGCGTTTTTTTTTTTAAATTGGCATCTCGTAGTTCAACCTAGAGAGGTTGTCGTCTGGACCGGACTATCCTGTGGGTGCCTTGAGTGTAAGGCCTCCAGCCAGGGCAAAACTTACAAACTAAGCGACTACATGCTGAGGGGACCCCCTGCGGGGTACGAGCCTTAGCTTAGGGCGTCGCTGGGGGACGACAGCAAGGGGACAGGCTGAATCCGAGTGGTGTCATTATTTAGGGACTGATTACAGGCTCACCTGTCCGAATCGTTCGCTCGTAATATTCCTTGTATAGAAAGTCACTGATCCGCACCGTACGGATCGCTCGAATCTGTTCAATAATACAACGATCCGTTTGATGGGATGCGTCCGATGCGGACAGGTGGACGCTTACCTTTAATGTACTAACGTCGTACGGGTTTTTTCGTTGCGTCGGGTAGGTCGCCTTATCGGCAAATGTGAAAAGGCTCTGTAGCGGCTGTAGCGTATTTGTTGCCCTGGGTTACGGAGCTCAAACTGATAAGTGGATCGTTGAACTAATACCGAGATTATGACGTAATTTTGTAATATGCACGCGTGTTATGCGTAAATGCTTACAGCAATAATTATTGGTAGCGCAGTTCGTAGATTAAAAAAAAAGAATATTATATCAGCTGAAGGTTAATAATTGCAAAGCTAAGCCCAGATAAGGTCAGACCGATCCGCCAGACGCGGCAAATTGCAATACATATATTGTTTATTTTAGGTCAGATAGGCAGTCGCTCCATGTAAAATACAGGTATTCAGCTGCATCCGGTTAGACTGGAAGCCGACCCCAACATAGTTGGGAAAAGGCTAAGCAGATGATGATGATGATATTGTTTATTTTAGAGATCGTTATTTTTCCTTGCAAGTTAAAGATTATTGGTAAAAGCAAACGTCAGTCCAATCTGCCAGTCACACAGCACACACAATTTTGTTAATATTTTATACAAGTTGATTTATATTTGAAAACCATTTTGTAGGTTTAGTTTCTTTCTTACTCTACCATTAGGTGAATATTTTTTCACCCACAATAACAGATTAATTTCAAGGGTTTAAAACGTTGAAGGGGTTGAAATATTTTTGTATGACGCCTAGATTGCCTAACTTCCGCCATTTCATTATATTTTTAACCGCATTCCAAAAAGAGGAGGTTATCAACTCGTCTGATTTTTTTTTTGTATGTTCAGCCTTTTTTTCGCCAATTGTGAACCAATTCCGATGATGTTTTTTTTGTTTGGAAGAAAATTACTTCGCGGTAGTCCCGTTTAAATTTGGTGAAGATCTGATGGTGATCTTCGGAGATATACAATGGAACTCTTCAATAATAGATAGCAAATCGGTCGTGATTGCTGCACTCGCTTGGATGTTTGTTGTTTTCACAACATCATTACATCACGCTTGTATGCTCTGAGTGGGTAAACATATATATTTTTTTTTTTTTTGTAGTGTACAGTACACCCACATTTATACAGTTGGTTAGGTATATTAGGTTCCATTTTATTGGGGATAAGCCTATTACCATGACATGTATTGTTAACAATATGAAATAAATGACTGCTTCGTTGGTCCAGTTGTGGTGACTACTCAGCATGAGGTCCTGGGTTCGATTCGCAGGTCAGGCAAAGTGTTATTGGGTTTTTCTATCAGGAATTTCTCAGTAGTAGCCGCGGAGTCTGGATTTGCGCCGGCGCTCGACCCCTATTACATAGGAGTTAAACATAACTTGCGAAATTTGGGTGTAGGTAGGTACTATTGGGTACACCTCAGCCCAACTCTTCGGGGACTTCTGAAGCTAAAGTTATTTTTCACTTTGTTGTGTTTTTGAAGTCGGTTTTATTTTTTTAAAATAAGTTTTTTATCCGTCACGCTTAAAACCCGTATTTAAAATCAATAGCTGGTCAATACCTATAGGTTAGTTTCCACCATCAATAAATAATTGCAAATCTACTTAGTCCGTCAGTTTAGTTTAAAATTACATTCAGAGACCTTTTCTGCCGCGACGCGAGACGCGAGTACGGACGTGGTGGTGTGGTCTGAAGAATATCTTGAATATCATGTGCTGTAAACACTGTTTTGTAAGAGTATTGGAAAATAATGGTCACTATTTTTTTATTTGTGAAAATCAATTAATATTGACAAAGATAAAACGCGGGTTTCGTGACGTCAGAACGCACTAAAAATATAATTATACCAAGGCATGACGTATTGAGAATTTTAAAAGCGTCGTATCTTCGTCAATTTTGTTTACGTAGAAAAAAAAAAATTACGGGTCATATTTTTTGATAATAATATAACTGACGGACTAATTTGATTTTTTCAGTTGACATGCCTCTTAAGTCAAAGAAGTATTGTATGACATCAAATCGAAAGCTATGAAAGTTCTGAATCTATTCACGATTAATACAGGTTTTATGCGAAGCTTTTGAAAATAAAATGGCGGAAATTAGGCACGCCAAAATATTTAAATCCCTTATGATGAAACTGATTCTTGATATTATGTACATTGAGAGGCAGGTTACCGGGGCAGTATTGAAAGCTCGAATAAGAAAAGAATAGCGGCAGCCATCGTGGCCGACGGATGTAGGTTGCACAATAGGCTCCCCTGGCACAGGTAAAGACGATATTCCTTTGTTTTTCTTTTTACTTTGTAGTTGTCTCGTCTCGTAATAACTTTTTTACTTACTAGCTCATCAGAAATCTGATACCAACCAACTCTCGCTTAGTTTTAAGGTTTGGTAAAACTGGCACGGAGACATATCGGACGCGACTTCGGACCGGACACCGGTCTCTGACAGATACTATGCTGAAGTATCGGTCAGTGTGTGGGTTCGATTTCTGGCTAGGAATATTAATTTTTCCAATATCCAATGGTGCAGTTTTAGTTTTCACCATCTTTTCTTCCGGCAATACGTAGACGTACCTATGCGGTTTTTAGGGTTCCGTACCCAAAGGGTAAAAACGGAACCCTATTACTAAGACTTCGCTGTCTGTCCGTCTGTCTGTCACCAGTCTGTATCTCATGAACCGTGACAGCTAGACAGTTGAAATTTTCACAGATGATGTATTTCTGTTGCCGCTATAACAACAAATACTAAATATAGTCAATGGTACGGAACCCTTCGTGTGCGAGTCCGACTCGCACTTGGCCGGTTTTTTTTTGGAGATTCGCCTTAACAAACAGACAGAAAATAATTTAAAATATTAATTTATTTTTATTTTTGTTATTTTCCGGGGGCTTCAGCTAGTTTATCATAAAACAAAGAAGAAAATAGTACGTTTTACGAATGTATGTTTCATACAGACAAATAGGTACCATCAGCTCGGACGAAATCTTACCACCGATACGGCTCTTTTTGTTTGCAGCATCCGGCAGCTATTGAAGCGCTTATGTAGGTACGCTCATCAACCAATAGCATCGCAGCATCTGATCCCTTGTCTTTGTTATTGAAAAACAGGGTCGAAAGAAAAAAATACAGTACAAGTGGTAAACAGATGTGGACATCGTGTCCACGGGATTTTGTTTAAAACATGGTAGGATTTCGTCCGAGCTGATGGTACCTACCAACAATAATAACTGTTTACTCTGGACCTGTCTGTCAGTTACCTTCCATCACTCATATCTCGAGATGTTTGATGCGATCGTCATAATTCTGTTACATCTTAGGTTAGACATCTTTCTGGGTCGAATAACAACAAGATGATTCTTTCTGATATTGAAAAAATGGTGCCTTTGCTACCTACACGTGTTTGTGACAGCTATCAACTGTTCCATGAACTACATACAACAAACAAGAACAGGGAAAAACGAGAATTCTGTGTTCTTAGACACCTATTATTTTTCAATAGTTCTTTCAAAACCTGAGGAGCTCGTGGCTAAAGAGGAGCTCGTGGCTAAATAATAACAGCTGCTCGGGTCGATCTTTAGGTTAAGCCGTGCTTGCCTAGGTTGGTCTGTGGATGGGTGACCACCCTTACATACCGAGTTTCCTCCGTGCCTCGGAAAGCACGTTAAGCTGTTGGTCCCGGCTGTCATTTGTAGATCTTTGACAGTCGTTACAGGTAGTCAGTGGCCCATAAAGTCTGACAACCAGTCTTACCAAGGGGTATCGTATTTCCCAGTACTAACTGGGTTGTGGAGGTCAGATAGGCAGTCGCTCCATGTAAAATACTGGTACTCAGCTGCATCCGGTTAGACTGGAAGCCGACCCCAACATAGTTGGGAAAAGGCTAGGCAGATGATGAGTTCTTTCAAAACCCCGAAAGTTGAATGTATGAATATTTATGAAACAACATCACGCCTGTAATCCCCGTACGGTTAGGCAGAGGTGTACCTACCTAACAGTACACCCACATTTCGCTGGTTATGTTTAAGTCTAATGTAATAGAGAGGTCGAGCCTATTGCCATCAACCGGGCTCGAATCCAGACTCCGTGGCTGCTACTAAGAAATCAATGATGGAAAAACGAAAAACCCAATAGCACCTAGGACCTCAAGCTCCTGAGCTTGAGGTCTTGAGGTTGGTTGAGTCGCTCTTGCGACGACTCAACCAACGAGGCATCGGTGAATATTTATGATTTTACGAAAATGGACCTTATTCCGTTTGAAATAAGGACGGTTAATCGTCTTGCTCATTAGGGATACGGAATTAAATACTGTCGCGATCTTTTGAACGCGGGGGTGCACCATGTGGCTAATAAAAGGACACAACACGTGTATTGTTTTACTGGCGTTAATAAGTTTTTTTTTTGTCGTTAATTAATACTTACTTTTTTTTTTTTTTCAACAAAACTACCTACAGTTATTTTCATTTGGTTTCGTATTATACAATTGAGAATAATTGTCAATGATTCGATGGTTGCTGGCTTTTCTCGGGGAACTGGTGTGGATCGAACGATTTTCCTACGGCGTACGCAAAATACGCCCTTTTAGGAGTAGGACGTGGAGTTGCGGACACTAGCCCGTTATACAATTCAAGGAGGCTGCAGAAAGGGAGCTAGAGGACACAACTTCACCTTCAACCTCAGTAAATAAAACTAGCCAAGGTAGGGGAGATACATTAAAAAAAAAATAGCTTAGAAAAAAAAAATCAAGAAGTATGCTTGTGGATTTCTGGCTTATGAGTGGGTTCCAAAAAAGGAAAATGTTTTGCTGTTTCACAAATAGTAGGGCACTTAATATTATATCCTGCATATCCTATTGTTTGGTCATTACAGGAACTGATGGGAAGACGCTTCGGAATGTGCCAAACTAGAGTGGCTTTGTTCTGGGCTGAAACAATTTAGAATGCCAATGACATGCTAAGAACAAGATCGCCAGCTGACCTAGCGGTCAGTAATAGGTAATTGCCCCACTAATAATTCAAATACAACTTTGGGCCACTTCATGGCTCAACAGCCTTGGGATGTGCTGCCTTACTCTGGGATCTGAGACCATGTACTTAAGCCATGGCAAACGTTTGCGTCGTTTATCCCTTCCAAAATGTATATTATTACATGTTACCAAACCAAATGTCCCTCTCTACAACAAACTCCACGTCTAAAGCGGCGTATCTTGGGTACATTATATCGGATAATAAAGCAGGATGTAAATAAACTTGCATTCAATTGGGTGCAAGGGTCCCAGAATGGCCATGTCTTATGGCATTTTGCTGTGGGGACGGGCTGCAGATATTGAGTCTATATTTATTCTGCAGAAAAGAGCCATCAGAGCCGTATATAATCTTCGTAGGCGCGATTCTCTAAGGGAACTGTTTAAGGATATTGGCATCATGACGGTACATTGTCAATACATCTACGAAAACATAATGTACGTCAGAAAAAATCTGCACCTTTTTGGTAAAAGGGGTGACAGACATAATTACAGTACTGGAAATAGGGACCAACTAGTTCAGCCAGGTTTCAGACTCGCTAAAGTAGACTCATCTTTCATGGGGTACTGTTTGAGATGCTATAATAAAATTCCACAAAGTATTCTTGAACTGAATGAGACGAAATTTAAAACATGCATTAAACGCACACTATGTAAGCAAGCATATTACAAGTTGAGCGATTATATCGCTGATAAAAATGCTTGGCTCAATGCTGGTCCTGCTCCACATGGACAGGAGCGCATAAATTGATAGCATTAAGTTGTATTGTTGGAGCTGCTGAAGATTGTACAACTATCTTTGCATTGTATAGAATCAATCTCTTTAGTATTATATAAATGCATAGCCATGTGTGAGTACTATGTACTAGAAAGCTATCATTCACTGGAAACCTACGTCTTTTCTTGACTTGAATGTGCCCTGGCGGTTTGGAGTATGTCATGCTCACTCAATTGTCTCGCTGATGGTGGCGCATGTGTCGGATCATTTAGTTCCCTTCAAAATGGTTGAGTTGAATGGTGCTGATCCATGCGTCATGTCCGTGAACGGGCGCTGTCAGTTGTGACTGGTCATCTCTTGGTTGCCATGGCTTATTTGAATGAATTATTTTGAATTGTATTTTTTTTTTGTTTGTGTGTTTTGCTGTGGACACTTTTACCGTGCACATCTTGCTACATTGTTCTCACATAATATACCATCTCAACGTGAATGATGTAACCAAGATTTTGTAACAATATTCTGATTTAAAAGAGTGTCCATGGAGTTTCTTGCCCGTTCTTCTCCATAGAGATCTACGCTAGGGAATGGGCAACTACAGTACTTTCACAGTTTTTATGTCTTGTGACTGGGACTGTAGCTACATTTAATTTTCATCTTTGTTTCGACAATTCAAAAGTGCCTGTAACTGGCTTACTTGAAATAAATGCTTTGATTTTGATTAAGTTACAATTCGTAAAATGGTCACATACCTAGTGGCAATTCATAACACTAACTGTGTCTGTGATCAATTTAAGAATTTTGCCTTTGATTCATATTATTATCCTAGTATGATTCTGCTAAAGCGGCCATTTTAGGCCCCCTAGTCATCTAAACCAGGCAAAAGGTAAAAACTTGGAAGTACCTACATTTATTAAAGATTTCTTTTCAGTTTACCAGTTGTCCTAGAGTCAGAGTGTTCCTCTATGCAACTGTATGTAATGATGGGGTTTTGATTAACTACCCCAGAATAAAAAGCTGGTTCAATACTTGCCCACATAATTATGTAAATACTTACATAAATCATAAGTAACTAACTAGTCCTAAAGTGTTTTATAGTGCTGTTGTTCACCAATTATGTAAGGAAATTATAATGAAATATACAATGCGACATTACAGAAGTGTTAACCGCAATATTATTATTTTATACAATAGGTGTCACTTCTGCAACAGCCAAAGGTTCATTCAGCAAATTAAAAATAATCATAACTTATTTAAAGTTTTAAATATATTGTTAAAATAAAATTGTCTACTTCGCTTTTTATTTAATTAATTGCTACTTTGTCATTGTTTATATTTTACTAGCTTGGGACTTTGTTCTCCTGGTACGGACCAATATTGCAAAATAACAATTATCCCACAGTATCTTTTTTTATGCTTTTATATTGGGATGAAAGTAGCCAATGTCCTACCTAGGTTGAGCTCTATTCTATTAGGTATGGGGTTTTGGTTTCCGCACTTAGTCCCCAGTGGACCATTGTGCTGTGTGCAAATTTCATCCAAAATCATCCAGTCGATCTTTATGTCAAATTATTGTAACAAACAAACTTTCACATTTATAATATTATTAGGAAATACTATTCAATATACTTTCATTACACATATTAATTCGTATTTAGTAGCTTTGCTTTATTATGCCCTGCAGTGGGCTAGGAGCTAATCATGAAGTAGTTTTGTATCTTTCTAATATTTACATAATTGAGTTTTAGTATTGCCCCAATTTCACTAGGTTACTGCTTAGTGCTACACCACTGAATGTTCTTGCTAATATTTCACCCAAAATACTACTTATTGTATGCCAAAATACATGGCCAACTAGTTTAGTTTGTTTCCTTATGTTGTCCAAAACTTTTACTTAGATGTAATTAAATTTTTCTAGAAGAATTGCAAACTTTGCATTGTTGTGTCCAATACTTAATGCTTCCTGATTACATTCATAATGAAAGATAATTGTCTTGCCTTTTGTTTGATTTACAACTGATGCTGAATTTACATAACAATCATGGGGACAAATGACTAGCTCAATTAGAGGCCCTATTGAACATGTAGTTGTGAAGAAATCATGTGTTATAATATTGATACATGTGTATACAATAGGAATAAAACTTGGACGTCGTTATAAGGTTTTAATAAGTTACAATATGTACCTATATTCCTTATCATGTCAAAATATACTGATTATATTTTACTACAAAAGTGGTAGACTCACTAGTATTTCCACAAAGTGTAAGAAATATTATTTAATTAATTATAATGACACTTGGTGTTGTACGCAGCTGTCTGTTGGACAATACTCAAATTCTAAAGGCCTTAAAATTAAAAGGATTATAGAAAACACTCACCTTTCTATGTGGCAGCATTATAAACCGGACCAGGTGTCTTCTTTTAATCATTTCCATCATTTTCTTCTATCTTAGACTAAAGTCCATAAACACATGCTTAAAACTACATAACAAACATGTTTAAATGCTAACCAATTCGTTGAAAACCAACAAAATCTAAAGAAAATTGAGTAACCTATCAAAATAATACATTACAATACAAAATTTTTACAAAATAACGTTTCAACAGATTGTAAGTAATCAAAAATGTCTTGACAAAACTGCACTAGTAAAAATTACACAAACAACGGGCAAACGGCCGCGAGACAAAATACAAAGTGTAATACGTAAACAAAAGATCGTATTACTAAAAACAAACGACTGAACCGAGTAGCGATAAGATGTGAAATTCCTAACTTATTTCCAACTAGACTATTTGGTTAGTATACCTACATGGCGTAAAATTCACATTTCACTGTTAATACTAGTCTAGCACACTATAGTCGATTTCAAAAGTCTTATCCTAGTTGCATGTCTTTTTTATTAAAATTCAGAATTGACAAGTTTATCAAATATCTCCCACTGCATTTTGTACAACTCTACGCCATATTTGCAAAGTAGGTGCCAGAGTTGCCTCAGTGAAGAAAAAAAAACTACCATCCATTAAATTTAATACACATAAACTCGAACCTTTTCTTAATGAGAAAAAAGGCTTAGAAGCTTTCTATTTTTTTTGTTTCTAGCCTATTATTTCTCAATCGGGTAATGAGACTTTTATTGTGCAATTTTAAGTTAAACTGTACTGTCCACTCCTGAGCAAAGGTGTCCCCCAAATCCTCCAATGAGCTTTATTACCATCTTTTTTTTTTTTTGTACATCCTCGAATCGTCCAAATCATATCGCCACCTCTTTCATTTCTGGGCAGCCTTGGCGACGCCATCCATCTTCCGGCACCCATCCTGTGGAGACTTTTGCGCAGCGGTCATCACCCATGTGGTTAACAAAGGGTTGGTTTAATTTGATTTTTATTCCTATAGCCTTTTCTGTTTTTTTACGACTTCTGTAATTTTGGGCTTAGAGCATGAGGCACTGAAGATTTAATGTTCCAATGACCAATCGGTTAAATGCCTCTTCGATGATATGGCGACTATGGCGTACTAGAAATGACTTTCGGTAGTCAGAGCCAATGCCTCCCATGGAGTTAAGCTGATTCAATCAATTCAAATTCACTCAAATCAAAATGTAAATACCATTTCTTCTTCCATTCTATCAACATGAACCAAATTATTTTTATTTTAGGCATAGGTTCTTAATTTTTTCGTCACTGTGACTATTTGGTTAAAAGTGACGTTATTACACTTGTTTTGTCGTTAGATATTCATTTGAGGTCATTTCTTGGGTTAGCTCGTTCCATTGTCGACCTCATCTCTGTTCTCAGGTCCTCGGGACTAGATTTAGGTCAACAGTACCTAGGCCCATCTACACTTCTACACTTATCTACAACTACACAAATAATAATATTAGAGGAAAGATTTGTATTTTTGTGTGTGTATGTTTGTAATGAATAAACTCAAAAACGACTGCACCGATTTAAAAAAAAAATTCACCATTAGTAAGCTACATTCACCTTGAGTAACATAGGCTATATTTTATTCCCGTACTCCCACGGGAACGGGAACTACGCGGGTGAACCCGCGTGATATCCGCTAGATTAATATAAAGAGTTCGATGATTCTAAGCTGTGCACTGAAAAGGAACGCTGAAACAACACCCTCTGTGTTTCAAAAACTGTTTTGATTATAAAGTCCATACTGCTTATTCAGATCCAGTATATCTAAATACTCTAAAATCAGATCATAAGAGGACCACATAAGTAGATTATTGTCGGAAATACATTTTGAGGAAATTAGGTACTTTCTTAAACTTGTGTAATCCAGGGCGGACCGCGCATGCATAATGTCAGTCATCATTTGTAGTTCCACTCCACTTAGAACTTAAGGGGCAGGAGCCGCAGGAGCATCGGTAATCCAGTGGTGGCGGCCCCGACTTACGAACGGTACCTAAGTCGTGGGTTCGAACCCACAAAACATCGTGAGGAAACCGGCATGTCCTAGAACCAAAAACTCGAAGACATTGACATCCACTATGGGTTGGTAGTACCAACCCGCACTGGGCCCGCGTGGTGGATTATACCCCCGACAAAAATACGCGCTTTGGCGAGCGAGGAGTTGTGGACACTTGTCCGATAAACAATACAATTATTTATTAATGGTGTCGATTCTGTTGTGCACAAACTAAACTTAATTTAGGCTATTGCTATCTTTTATTGTAAGGCAGTGCGAGAAAACGACAGCTATAGCTATGAACTAAGTTAGAGATGTCAAACTAGTTTATGCCTTGCGCTTCACCGTGTTTTTAGTCGTCACGTTTTTACGTGCACCCTTCATTTGTATAAAAATATTAGTTCCAACTAAATTTTACAGGTCTAAATTTCGTCCGTCTCTTTCTCTTTTTAATAGAGAGAAAAAGATAGCAGTAACCTAAATTTAGTATAGTGCAAAATAGAATCGACACCAGGTAAAGAACATAAGGAGCTTCAATGCTCCGAGAATCAATGTCAAAGTAAGGCCGTATGATCTAATCCAACAGCTCTCAGACAATAATGAAATCTTTCCAATAACCTACGTAAATTGCTGTGTGAACTCTTGAGTTTCAGTCTCTGGAGTTGCTTGTTTACCAATCATGTGTGGAAAACAGGCTATTCGTACACAATGCGATGCTCTTCTGTATAGTAACAAAATATTAAAAAATAATGATTTCGGATGATGACAATCAAATACGATCCATAAACAGCATTTTAATTTAGAAATTCCGCCTGTAAACATAATTTATTACCTTTATAGAAATTTTTCTTACGTTAGCCACTCTGTAGTAGCCGCTGTCACCAGATTGTGTTGTAGTGGGATAAAATGATTAGAGTCGTGAACATCAACATAGTGAGCTCTCGTGTCTAATAATGGAGCAGTAAACATCGACTAAAATTTTGTGACGGACAAGAAAAATACAATACTAACCGTGTATCGGGTAATGTGATGAAATTGAGATCACATTACATATTTTTTCTTACTTTCATATACTTTGAACTACAACCATAATCATGTAATGAGTGATGCGGGAAAGGACTGTTATTGTAATCTGCACCTCCAAAAGGAATGCAGTTTGTTTAGACCCACTTCTTTTGCAAGCAATAAAACAAAGTGACAACAGTGTGATGCGCAACCTAAGTTTTTGTAGAAACACCCACCAGTTATGTCAGTTTTACCTTGCTAGACTTATTACTAAAACTGAAACGAAGTTAAACTCACTTTTAACATTGTACAAGATTTCTTTTTCTCGATTTGACCTAAACTAGGTACTCACTTCTGCAATTTTGTTGTTGTTTTATTTTTACCAGTTTAAAAAAAAAGGCAAATAAAGTAAACATAAAAGCGAATAATTTAGACGATTATATCTGTCAATATCCAATCATGATATTATGATGAATCGATTGACAGCTATTCAGACCTACTTGACAACTGACTTACGAAGTGACGACTGACGTCTTTGACTGACGTTTTAGGTTTCAGGAGAAGTTTATTTGTGTTGGTCTCATGTGAAGTTGCGTTGCTGTTGCACATTTCGTGTTTTTTTAATTTGTTTTTAGTTTATGAGTTTATTTTAGCATTCTTTTGGTTTCTATAACATCGTGATGGGTAAATAGTGTTCATAAAATAAACTGTTTAAGTTATAATAGTTATTTTAGTGCAAAAAACACAATTGTTGTTTGGGGACTTCTTTTTCCAGAGTCCTCCAGTGTATTTGAAGACCGTGACAATTTAAACGAGTTTTTGGAAGAGGCAGAACTTCAACAGTATTATGAATTATTCAGGTTAATTTAAACAATTTTACATACACTTAAATTTAGTTTGCTTTTACTTTTCGTGTTGATATAGTAATTTACTCTTGAGTTAGCTTTCTCTGATTTGGTTCCTTGTTTAGAGTCTTTATTTATTTGCGAGTCTTTGTAAAACCTCCTGATCAGAAGGTATATGTCCAACGGTGCGAAACGCGTCTCTTATGTTTTTATACTTTGGATGCGAATTTTATCCATACCTAATTTCTACATTTGACTATTACCATTTGTGGTCTTGTAAATTGATGCCCTACGACAATACCTTATCTATGATGTTGAAATGTGTAATGTTTATGTAAAACATGTATAGGCAACATACTTGTGTCCAACATACACTTAAGTTTAGCTAAGGGATAACAATAATAGTAAGTACTTGTGTAATTAATTGAATGCTATGTTGGTTTCAGAGACATATTAAAAGTAACAAAAGTTTCACAACTCAAGTTTGTATTAACCGAAGACTTAACTCAAATTGGCCTATCACGGCCAGAACAGAGACGTTACAAGAAGATATATTCAAAATATTTTCCTAACCCGTACATATCAAAGATACGGAAAATGCTCAAATCAAACAAAAAGAGAGACCAGGTTAGTGCTACTATTCTGCCCTCCTAACTAAGACAACCGTAAACTGGCATTTTCATGAAAAATTAGTCAACTCTTGATTCGTAATCACCATGTTGAGAATTATTAAATTCTCTTTGATATGGTTATGTAAAAACCTACTCTAATACAGATAGTGTTAGCCATATTATTTTTGTACATTCCTTAGTTTAAGAACAGTATGACCTTAATAAAGGGTGTAATAAACCTTTTAACAAAGCCGAAAGGCACTTGTTCTCCCCGTCATTGCAATCATTTTTTTGTTCTATACCATACCTGGGAACCTTCTAGTTACGGAGATATTGGGGGTCAAAGTACCAACTTTTTGACAAGGTTTTTTCAATACAAGGTTTTAATGTAAGATTTTCACTTTTAACACATCCACAACCCCCGTACTATTCAATCCATCCATCAGCAAAATGTTTTGAGTGCGTTACATTAAGTTATACCACAAAACATTTTTCCCCCAAAACAAAAGTTGTTTCACAGCAATAATTTTTGCATAAAGTTACTTAGTTTGATGTACAGAATGCTTGGTTGACGGCTTAGTGATGAGGTATTTTTCACCCTGTATGTGTGTTTAGAATTGATATTAATTTGAAAATATATCCCAAAGATGAACTTTAATGGTACTATAATTATGGTGGATACCTGAACCATACAGTATTTAATTATTCTGCAAAACCAATATTAGACATAACAGCAGTAACTATCACTTACTCTACCTACCTACATCTAAAAACAGAGGTATCATAGTTTACCATCATTTTGTCTAGTAAACTAAAACTGTACTGAACAGCATGCCTAGATATAAGAACCGTTAATGTTTACTTATGGTTGTTATGTAGTATCACTATTAGTATCAAGGCTCAAAGCAGGGTAATCTCATTTCATATTTTCGAGTATTCTTAAAGCTTTCATTGGGAAGTGAAGAATATAGTTCTGTGTTAGTTGTATATGTAGGACAAAATAAGAACTGGGCGTTCATGTCATTCATTGTAAATATTAGGAATGGTCATTTTGATTGTGTCAGAGTCAATTACTATACAATATTTTGAGCCAGGACAACGATGTATATGAGTAAAACACAACTTTCTAGAAAATTTGCATGAGGTCCTGGGTTCAATTACCAAGTCTCGAAGCGTGTTGTTTTTCTATCAGGAGTTTCTCAGTAACAGTTAAGATCCTAGATAATTGTACCCAGTTGATGGCATTGAGCTCTCCCACTATCACATGTGTCTATAAACATAACTGGCATACTGTGGGTGTACTGCCGTTACACCACTGTTTAACTTCTAAAGGATTCCAGGTGTGATATTTTGTTTTGCGAGCTTGTTTACTGCATGGGTCACTCCACAGCTAAATGACTGAAGACAACCTGGGTGTGAACAATAGACAAAGGCTTGTAGTAGGAAACTTGGGAATTCCATGTCCAACAATGGACCACTTGTTCAAGTTGATTTAGATGATATTAAACATATTGTTATGAGCTGGGCATGGGATAAATTAATTACTACCGATTAAACAACTGAACAACTTTAATAATCACAAAACACTTCAAAACTCAATCACAAATACACTACTGATCACTATTCGCTTAGATATCGCACTTACTAGTTCACATCGATTCGCTTCGCGTAGCGATAATATAAATAATAATTTTAATAACGAATATTTTTTTAATTATCATATTAATTTCTAATATTTTAACGACGTAACAATATCGATGGTTAACAGCCAAAAAGGGATAACCATCAGTTTTTGCGAAAAGGAGTTATGTATAAGTATGGTTTCATGGCTCTACGATCAACTTTTTATCGCGCAATATAAAAATGTAAAATTGTCATAAAATCTCTCGTCCTAACTGGAATTTAGATATTTTTTTTAACAATGGTTGTTGGACAAATATGGTATTTTGTGATTGAATCTTTTGCTATTTTAGCATTAAATTAATTTATTTTAGCAAACATCAAATTTTGCTTGAATCATAATAATAAATAAAAAGCTTTTTATTTCTTACCATTTCAATTAAGTACCTACATGAATTAAAATTATAAAAAGATTACCTTGTTAAATTTTATTATTACTTACTTACATTAAATTATTAGATTTTCTTTATTCACTAGAATATCTTATTTATTTAAGTACATTTTTTAATATTTCTTTAAAAAAACTTATAAACTTTATTAGATTTTAATATTACATTATATTTATATGCTTGAATCATAAATAATTAAAATTCAATCTTAAAGTTCAATCTTCCGGTTATGACGAGTCCGTTTTTAAAAAAAACTAAATATTCATTTAATACATTTGGAATACATTTCCGATACCTACTATAATTGGCGGTTAGTGCTATTTTACCAAGTCATTAAAAACATTATAAATTGACTAAACTAATGTTTTTATGTTTGTGGGCGTGCCCTAGGTTTGTGGCCAAAGATCATCAGTAGCAATACTAGCAATATAACTTTATGATACCCTACCGTAATGATTTTTGTACTGTTTAAAAATGCTGATTAATTATAAATTAGATTCTTCCTCTATCTACCATAAACCAATAGGTAACCAATTAACAGACTACGCGCGGGTGCTCTCCTCCGCGCGGATGCGCGCATTCTCGGATTCATTGATTTTAGATATTATTTCAATGAGGAAAATGTCGTTATTAGTTTGAGAGTGATAAAAAAACATTTTGTCAAAAATTAAAACCGACTTCAAAAACACAACAAAGTGAAAAATAACTTTAGCTTCAGAAGTCGGTGACTTCTGTGTGTTTGATACAGTATCTTTGCCACCGAATTCTGAAGCTAAAGTTATTTTTCACTTTGTTGTGTTTTTGAAGTCGGTTTTATGTTTTGCAAGAAGTTTTTTTTCATTTATCCGTTTTTAGTTGTAATAACCTATACAAATATTAGCTACATAAATTTATTTTAACATAACATAACATCACGCCTATAATCACCGAAGAGTTGGACTGAAGTGTACTTACCCAATAGTATCATACCTACACCCACATTTCGCCAGTTATGTTTAAGTCCCATGCAATAGGGGGCGAGCGCCGGCGCAAAGCCAGACTCCGTGGCTGCTACTGAGAAATTCCTGATGGTAAAACCCAATAACACTGCCTGACCTGGACCTGGGAACTGACATCGAACCCTCCTGGGTTCCTCATGCTGAATAGTCGCCACCACTAGACCAACGAGGCAGTCATTTATTTCATATTGTTAACAATACATGTCATGGTAATAGCACGGTAATATTATGATACAGTAGTGTAACTCCGCCGCATGATAGAAATAAATGCCTACAGCCGCGCGGTACGTAAACATGCGTTAGGGCTGCCCGTCTCCAGCATTTTAATTACATTTGCCTACTTTCTGTTTCTATTTAGTTTTGTGATTGTAAATATCCTTTTTATATAAATAAATGAAATACTTTGTATATTTATTTATTTATTTAAAATAGGTTCACCAACAGTACATACATATAACATTATTGATAAAAGTACACTTGCTATGGTTCTAATGTACGTACCAATTATAGGTGTACACAACATTTTTAGTATATTAAAGCTACTTTGCTAAAAAGAGATCAGATAACAGACTTATACAATAACAGACTTACAATAATAATGTGGAATAGACAAAATAACATAATAAAATATAAATATAAAAACTAAACAAAGAAATATTACTTAGGACTGTTGAAATGTCGGTTCAAATGGGAGCGCAACAGGGTTTTGAACTTGGGTAGGGAACCAAAAAACACATCCAAGTCAGGCAATTTTGAATGAATAGGAAGTGTTCAATAAAAATGCGTGTTGTTTTTTGATTGGTAGATTTAATTAAAAAAAACATGTTTTTGTTTGAAAAACAAATCGGGCTTATAAATTTATAAACTAACAAAACACACATGCACCGAAGTTTTAACACAAGCGTAAGTAGGTAGGTACCTACCGTATCATGATTCATTCAGAACCGCATATAACTACCTATTTCACTCGTCTCAATAACTTTCCGTTACTCTATTCGCTTTATTTATTAATCCAAACACCTTTTTTTTCGTGAGATAATAGGAAATACTTATCCATTAAAAAGACACACATAATGTACCTACATACTAGTAAGTAAAATTATTTTATAGTCTTACCTTTCAGAGTTTCCAGGTAATTTAAAAAAACTTATGTCTGGATGCGTTATTGACGAATTCATACAACCAAAAACAGCACAATATTTCCTACTCGTCATATTAACTGATTTTTAGAGAAAAAATCGCGCGGTTATTGTTAATAAAACAACACACCGTCCGTTCGACACTGCGGTACAGCCGTGACTGTCTGCGCCCCGAGCGCACCCCGAGATCGAGGCGCGTAGGTATAGCTTGCGTTTCGTCCGTTTGTATGAAGTTGGAGTACTGTATTATAATATTACCGTGGTAATAGGCTTATCCCCAATAAAATGGAACCTAACATACCTAACTGTCAAAATGTGGGTGTACTGTTGTAACAAATCTACTTGCTCCTGTTAAATAAAGGGATAAACAGACTTGTTCATTAGGGATAAATCACATCGGTGATAAAACAGCCAATTATAGAAAAACCTACCTAGCACGCACTCTAGGATAAAAACGTAGTAGTTTTATAGCTCACGCACTTATTTGGTGGCGAATCAGTTCAGCACAGTAGGAACGGGAACAGGCGTTAGGGTAGCAGGTCAGTTATCAGGGCAACTTCGAGGATCAGCTTCAGGAAACCTCTGTTGGAAGGGCGTCGTGCAGTTCTTAAAGTTACGCACCAGGTCAGCTCTGTAGGAAGGCAGTGTAGATCTCAGGACCAGACGTCAGGATAGCTTTGCGAGACAAGTAGCAAGTCAAACACGAAGACAGCTTCTGAAGATCGGGAGCAGAGGTCCCAGGTCACGAAGACAGCTTCCCAAGATCGGGAGTAGAGGCACCAGGCGGAATCTTTAGCGGGATCCCCTGGGTAATATAGAAATGTAGCAGCAAAAGCCAAACTGTTTTCTGATACTTAAGATATCAGATCCAAGAGTAGACTCTTCCAGCCGTTCGTAAGCTCGTTTTTCCAAAGTAGTCTTCCTTTTTCAAATCTTAGTTTTCTTCTTGTGGCCATCATCTCATCTGACAAGTGTAGTCGGCCAGGACATATCCATGAGCGCGTAAAGAATTTTATAAATAGAATTTTAAGTTAAGTTATTTAGTAAAAAATCAAATAATTTATAAAATACAATAGCTAGACACATATTGATAAAAATAATTTTAATTATAACAACCAAAAAGTATCATAGACATAGGGTGCTTACATAAAGAATCAGGTTTTGGTTACGGCCGTTACGGGCGAGTCGGTAAGCACGGTAAGCACCCTAAGGTAGGAAGAGAATTAAAAAGTAGGTAACTGACAGTTTGACGTGTCACAAGTTCACAACATAAAAATGAGTAAAAACATTTTATTTCAGCTATTTTTATAGCATAATCGTATTTAGATCGATTTGCTGAGTGTTGACATATTATGAACAAATAAAAAGGATGACAAATAGTATTATGAATGATGATTATGAAGTGTAAGTATAGCATAATACTATGCTGTACACTATACACATCTGCATACCCCCTCAGAGCATACAGGCGTGGTGATATGTTATGATTTTGTGAAAACAACAAACATCCAAGCGATTGCATCAATCACGACCGATTTGCTGTCTATAATTGAAGAGTTCCATTGCATATCTCCGAAGATCACCATCAGATCTTCATCAAAAAACGGGACCACCGCGAAGTAATTTTCTTCCAAACAAAAAAAGAATCATCGAAATCGGTTCGCAATTGACGAAGAAAAGGCTGAAATACACACCTCCTCTTTTTGGAAGTCGGTTAAAAATGCTCTGCGCTGCGCTCGGCCATATGTGCGCGCCCTTAATAGTTTTTTTTTAATTTCCACCCACAAGGGGGTGAAAAGGCGGATGAACTTTTGTATTGAATTGTTCATTCGTTAAATGTTGTGTTCAAGTAAAAATAATAAGTGTACGTGTACCTGCCGTTTTTAACTTTTACATACAATGAAGCGAATGAAGCGATTGCGATGAAACAAAAACATCTAGGTATAAGTACCTACTTATTTTTATTAAGAGGTAACATTTGTTTGTAAGTTTGTATGTAGGGGGTAATCTCCGGAAGTAATGAACCAATTTTAAAAATTGTTTCACTGGTAGAAATCTACACTATTCGTGAGTGCTATAGGCTATATTTTAATCCCGTACTCCCACGGGAACAGGAACTACGCGGGTGAAACCGCGGGATGTCAGCTAGTGTTCAGTAAAGACCTTGCGGGCTTCTTGAAATGGTCAAACATTTCCCGCGGCTTCGCCCGCGTGGTTGTTCAAAAATATCCGATGGGAACGTACCTACTACGAACGTCTACGTTGCTGGATGGATTTAAATGATATTTCGCACACAGATAGTTTATAACCTGAATTAACCTATAGGTTATTTTTTAGTACTAAGTACCTACTTAGGCAAAAGCTAGTACAAAATACTAAAAAATCACGTTTCTGCTCGATTTTTGATCATATACGTAGAACACGTGGATGTTTTATCAAACTAACGGTAACTTCACCGCGCAAACCTCAGAATTTAAAAAGTTTTAAATCTATGACCAAAGCACAGATATGCCCCAGCATATCTGTGCTTTGATATATGTTTTTTAATGGCCAATTATGGGATATATAAAAGATAAATTATAATTATTTCTGTTACTATGTCTATCAATACCAGTCTTACGAAGGGGTTAACATATTACCCAGGACTAACTGGGTCGTGGAGGTCAGATAGGCGTCATAGGCAGTCACTCCACGTAAAATACTGGTACCTGCATCGAGTGCCGGATTAAGCAAGCGCGGGGCCCGTAGCAAATTCTATCGAGGGGCCCTTGATCTGCCAGAGAGAGCTTGAACTAGTTTGATGGAATTGAAACTAAAAATTCTAGTTGTATATCTTGTCATGGGCGTCCCCAGGAGGACGCAGCTGCCCTAGCTTTTCTTGCCTGATGCCATAGATTGGTATTATACGTAATAAATTGTAGCGTAAAATGGAATCACTTAAATTAAGATATTGTTTAATTAATCTTGCGAAAAAACATTTATCAAAAAGTCTCCCTTTTTCTACCTCTGGATTGGCACTCCTATTGGATTTTTGCATGATCGATCTATACAATAGACAAAGCCTGAAATAAATTAGAAGCCCCTTGCCCCGATGCCTTATAATTATATAATTATATAAGCAATTATAGCATAATTATCTGAGGCAATGTTGTAAAAAATTTCGAGCTCGCCACGCTCGCTCTTGAAACCTAGTTGTGTCTATAAGAGGCCCAGGTAACTCCAGCCGGTAGGAAAAGTGTTAAAATTTTCTACAGACTATTTTCTCTCGACTTTATCTAAAATTCGACCAAGTAACTCCTATATGAACGTTCGAAACCATTCTAACCTGTCCAACGCAAGGTGTCGTAAGAATTTCTCGTTACGCTCCACCCCCCTGGCCCAAAATCTGGCGGACTTGTATCTTGCATATCACGGATTTCTGTAAAGTAACGCCCATTTATTATCAAAAGTTTATCATTTTTTTTTTATGAATTTTCAAATTGCCCCCCCTTAAAGGAAATCCTGTATCCGCGCCTGCTTCAGTATGAGTGGTCATAAGAAAATTACTTAAAGAAAACTGTCGTTTGACCATTATATATTTATGCTAGGACTAACTTTGTCGACTTATACAGAAAAGCTTACCAATTGAGAAAATCGAAAATTTTAGCATTCAGCTCGAATTTGACGAGTTTTCTTTTATCTATTAATACAACAATAGAACGAATTTTGAAAATTTATAAAAAAAATCTCGTGACGGCAAAGAATATACGAATACTTTTTAGTACCTAAGTATCGAAAGCGGAAAGTATAGCGAGCGAAGCGAGTTCAAAAATCTTAGTGTTTCGCGTGGGATAGGTTGGTTTCTCTATAGTCGTCCGAGATTTTGCGCGGGACCCGCCTATCCAAATCCAAATTGAGTACCTCAGTATAGGATGTATTAGCGAGCGAAGCGAGCTCAAAAATTGTAGTACTGCGCGTGGGATAGGTAAGTTTCTCTATAATTGTCCGAGACTTCGGAGACAAGGAGATAATGATGATGTAATGGCCCCCGTTTGCGCGGGGCCTGTAGCATTTGCTACTTCTGCTACTGGGTTAATCCGGCACTGCCTGCATCCGGTTAGACTGGAAGACGACCCCACCATAGTTGGGAAAAGGCTCGACAGATGATATATGCAAATTAGTGTCTGAGATAATCTTTCCACTAATAACCAGTACCACACAGATTGAGTGCTCCTGTCCAGGCTGAGATAAGGGTATGGATAGGGGGGACCTTTTGGCCTCCTACAGGACCAGCAGACCTATTACGTATCTCTGTTGACAGCTCGAAATGATAGTAACTGGGCTCAGTGTCCATCAAATAACTGTCAATAGGTTAGTTTCGAATTATTTATGACCAGTCGCGATCAAATATAACGTCATCGGTTCCCATCGTGTATGATAGTAACCGTAACTCATTTTGACAGACGCTTTCGTATCGATTCTTCTAATATTGCGATCATGTAAGCATAGTGGACATTAAATTGATGACAACTGAGTTTGAAGTGGCTTTCGTGAAAGACGTTGGTTTATTTTCTTTCTTTCATTAATAATTTGGCATCTTTTCAGAACTTCCATGGTCATTCATCTATAGCATTAGACACCCAGCCGGTTTTTGACAACAATGTGAAAGTACCTACGAAGCACATAATTTCCATTGAAGATATAACTATCAACAAGGAGCTTGGTATGGGCCAGTTTGGTGTTGTGCAACTGGGAACATGGACTACAGGGAATCAAAGAGTAAGATATTATATAATTTCCTTTATTAATTAGGTATTGTCTAAGTTCTGCAAAAAACTGTTATCTGAAACTGAAAAACTAAAAATAAGCTCACATTCATAAACAATCAGTAATAAATTAAATTGTAAAAAAGCTTTTATTAGAAAGAAAAGAAGAAAATTGGGTTTATTTATCAACATTGAAAGCGTTTAAGGCGACGCGCGACGCATTGTACGAAAGCTGAGCGGGACTGAGCGTCTGAGCGGGGCGAGGATTGCTAGCTTATAACTAAAGGACGTAAACGACAAAATGGTTTTTAGGGTTCTGTACCCAAAGGGTTAAAACGGAACCCTATTACTAAGACTTCGCTGTCTGTCCGTCTGTCCGTCTGTCTGTCACCAGGCTGTATCTCATGAACCGTGACAGCTAGACAGTTGAAATTTTCACAGATGATGTTTTTCTGTTGCCGCTATAACAACTAATACTAAAAACAGAATAAAAATAATATTTAAGGGGGGCTCCCATACAACAAACGTGATTTTTTTTGCCGTTTTGTCTAATGTATAGATAATGGTACGGAACCCTTCGTGCGCGAGTCCGACTCGCACTTGGCCGGTTTTTTTTGTTATTTAGTTGGAAACGATAATTTGAGAAATTCCTTCTACAATTTTAAAGAGTATTATAGACTCATCTACGGAGAAAGTTAACGAGGCTTAAATCGGTCCCGTGAGCCCATAACATGTGAATATCTTTTTAAAAAGAGGTATATTTGATATTTTTTTTTAAGTTACCTGATCATGTAGGTATTGAAAACTAACAAAACAAGGTTTTTATCATGAATTATCAGGTCACCAACTTATATTTTCATTCGTTTTGATATTACTGACAAAAATTGAGATCATTGACTCCAAAATTTCCAATGCGTCCTCTTAAAAAGTTGCGTCTCCGTGCTATTAAACATTGAGGAGTACTTTCGTTAAGAGGCGATCCTGGCTGGAGGATCAAGTCATATCTGTCATTAAAAATGTTGTCACCAGAACCAAAACTGTGCGCAAAATTTCAGGTTGTGAGGTTGGAGGGAACTGATTTGAAATTGAGTTGCAAGATATGACCAAAACATACAAACTAATTAACCAACAAGGTAACTTAAACAAAACAAAGCTTGTTTGCTGCTAGTGGTCTATAAACACAAAGAAAGTTCATACTTTCTTTGTAGCGTATTGATGCGTATTTGCAGAGGTGGAAGGTCATCCTTCCACCTCTGCAAATGCGCATCATATACGCTATCTCCAGTGCGAGCAGTGATGTCCTTTGAAACTTGAATAAAGTATCAGGTTACCTAATACCTCCACCTATTGTTGAATGTAATGGCTGGAATCTGATAAATTTTTATTAAACCTAAAACAAAAAAAAATGTCTTTGTTATACCCATAACAAAGAGTAGAAGAGGACGATCATTTATGTCTCATGTAATGCACTGCACTGAAGGCCATGTCAAAAACTAAACACTGTGACAGGACAATTAGTAATTAATGGTGGGGCACCTCTCAATAGAAATAAGATACTCATGAATGAATAGATATTTTGACGCAAAAAAAAAACTTTTCACGTCTAAGATTTTGCCAGAGAAGCGAAACAGTAAAATAATATTACGATGCTTCTCGTTTGTCGAGTCTAATAGTTTAAAGATTCTATTACAGTATTATTAGAGACAACTGTTTCTTCACTTAACACGTTGCAAGCCATGACGGACACCGTGTGTCCGACAGCATACTTTCGCCCAGGGCCGCACCGATAAATCGAGAATCGTTCAAAAAACGTTGAGGTGTTTTTTGCAAATATCGTCAGGAATTAACTCAAAAATAATGGGCGACTTACAGAAACAGCAATTTACTCGTAACTTTCCGAGATGACAAGTGGCAGACACAAGTGACCGTCGCGGCCTGCGAGAACGCCCAACCGTCTTTCTTTGCGCGGGAGCCGCGCGGGTCCATAATATAAATAGAATGAGACGCGGGTCACGCTGTCACGTCGCAATTATTATTTGAAATATGTATGGTAATTACATATTATCCATAAAAAATATGATTTAAAGATTGTTTTTTTTTCTACAATAAACTCCAATAATGTCCAAATATTGTGACTTTAATACATTTTCTTACGTAAATTACCTACTGAACCCATTACTTATTAGATACGTACTTGACTGAAAATATTACAATTTTAATGACTTTACAGTGCCTTAAAAGGTCTAAAATTAATGTCTACCTATAAAAATAATGTCAATTGAATGATTCAAAATACTATAACTACCTAGTACATTTTTGGAAACAACTTGTTGAACAGCCCATAACTTTTAAGTCCTTTCGATTTTTTTTGTGTCAGGAGGCCAGGTTGTACTGTGGGGCCGCGCGGGTCACTTGCCTTCGTAAAAACAGTCGAAACCCTGTCGGCCGCCTATAGGCTTATGCTGAAGCTGAAGTGATCGAGGGCATTCGAACACGTGGTATCCGACGCGGCCCCCTGGGTTAAGCATGGTTTTCAGTCTGGCGTTCAACGCGTTAACATATTCTTTATTAATATTATAAAGAGGTAAATTTTATTGATAATATGAAGGGAGTAATCTTCGGAACTACTGATGCTTTCTCAATCGGGAAGCTATATTATACCCCGAGTGTTACAGGCAACATTTAATCCGTTCCCGTAAGTGCAATACCAAAAAGAACTATCTTTAGAAACCGTAACCAAATCAAGAGATATGTTTAGGAGATTTTGCTGATAGTTTTTTATCAGGCGGAGTTTTTTCTTAAATAAAAATACTCTACGTGTGATATTTTGGTATCCCATTGACAAATTAATACTAATGAGTCATTCCGCGTCATAAATAATTTAAGTTCTTATGATATTTTAAATTGCAACACTAGCGCGTGGCCCCAATAACGCGATCAGTTTAAGTATCAGTTTTATTTTACTAGTTTTAGCTGCCAGTGAGAAAAAAATATATATTAGTAACAAATAACCAACTTAATCCATTTTATCAATAGAAACCTCAAAATATCACTTATGATTATAATTATTTTCATTTAATTATAAACTATATTAAAGGGTGTAAAAAGACTCTTAACGAAGCTGAAAGGCACTCAATTTTTTTGTTCTAAACCATATCTGGGAACCTTCTAGTTACGGAGAGATTAGGGGTCAAAGTTCTCATCCACAAGTTTTTTTTTTAATTCATGTTTTTAATCCAAGATTTTTACTTTAAACACCACCACGACCACAGTGCTAAGCAATACATCCATCAGCACAATGTTTTGAGTGCGGTATGAGTTTTACCGTAAAACGTGATTTTTCACCCAAAAAAAGTCGTTTCCCAGCATTAATTTTTGCGTAAAAGTGACACATGATGTACAGAATGCTTGATTGACGGTTTCGTGAAGAGTCTGTTTACAGACCTGGTCCTTTTTGCTGTTGATTCCTCGTGCTGTCTTCTAACATAATTATAACCTATGATGGATTATGAGCGGAAATGCAAACACCAATTAGATTATAAGAGATATATTTTAACACGTTCGAGCACATACAGTATCGCAGTTAGAGGGAAAAAAAATCAAAAGTGACAGCTAGGTTATTAATCGGTTGACACCTTATTCATCAAAAATTCGGATGAATAGTTTAGGCACTACGGTGGAACATAAGAGAATACTTACATAAAGGGTGTAAATCACCTCTTAACGAAGCCGAAAGGCACTTGTTCTCCCCGTTATTGCGATATTTTTTTTGTTCTATACCATACCTGGGAACCTTCTAGTTTCGGAGATATTGGGGGGGTAGGGGGGGGGGGGGGTTTCCAACTTTTTGACAAGTTTTTTTTTGTGATTTCGCACTGTGCCGCGCCGCATCGCAATGAAATGTGTATCTTTTCGTGTAGTAAATAAAGTTACATTTTGAGCCGCTCTATTAAAATGTGCGCGTCGCGTCGCGTCGCGTCTCTGTGTTTGACCCTAATTGTTTTCCAAAATCTAATCCAAATAACTCGTTGACATGTAAAATCTACCAGCCCACACTGGGCACGCATGGTTAATTACGGCACACTCTTGTGTCCCAACAGTGGGCACATAATTGGATGATTACGCATATTACTTATGTATAACCAACTTATATTAACAGTTTACACCACACATAGCAGTTATTGGTTGAAAATGATTCCTGTATGTCCCCAGCCGTACCCGATCGGGTACGGTGCATTGTTATTTTAATTGTGTCTGTAATAGCGGGTATCGAAGAGCTACAGCCACATAAATTTTATTCACAATTACAGCTGCAAGTAGCGATAAAGTGTCTGGGGCACGAGCGGATGACATCAAACTCAACAGAATTCTTGAAGGAGGCAGCCGTGATGCACAGCATTGAGCATCCCAACATAGTGCGGCTATATGGTGTGGTACTTCATCTGGACTCTTTGATGCTGGTATGTATGTCAATTCATTTCAGACACTTTTGAAGTGTCCGGAAATCTAGGTGAGAAAGTTACAGTAGGGCCATTTTAATAGACCACATTTGACACTTCATCAAAATACAACAACATCCTTGTAACGGCTGGCATCAAATATTATTTATTTCTTCGAAGCTAGAACTGCACAATTCTTCTTCTTCTACTTCTTCTCAGCACATTTGCGTCCACTGCTGGACATAATTATGCCTCTTGCACAATTGCTTAACTTTTTTTAATTACGATTACATATTGTAATAATGACAAAATAAGGTAACTTTAAAATGTAGTAGTACTTACTAATCTGACAGATGTCAAATGTGGTCTATTCAATTGACCCTACTTTCGGTGACCGTTTGTTGTCTTATTTGTTCAGTATAAACAGTTTTTCTTTTTTGATTTTTTTTTCTGTTCCTAAGCATGTTTCTCTGTGGAGACGAAAATTATCCAATGATTGGATAATTCAATAATTGTGAGTTAGATGTTAGAACATTGAAGAGAATTCAAGCCTCACTGCAACTAGAAAATAAAGGACCTATTTGCTGGGTGTGGTGTTTCAAATTGCCAGAGCCAAGACATTTGTTTTATTTTTCTTTTTTTGTTTGATTTAGGGCTGATGAAAACTTTGAAGCAATTCAACTATCACTTGAAACAATAACAAAGAAAATGCTGTAGAGTCCTTGAAACATGATCCCTCAGATGTTCTTAATTGCTTCATTTTTTTCCTACTGCAGCTTTATTTCATGGGCGGTATTTTTAGAACAGATTGTTCTCGCTCCCCCAGCGAGCGAGCGGTTACGCAATGGAATTTATTAAATGTCACTATGCTAAACGGAACGCACTCTCAAAAAGCGTCGTCCTCGATAACGTCGGTAGTGACGTCAAAGTCTGTGTCAAAAAAACACTTTTATTTGATAAGTGCTTAAATTTTCACTAAGATTTTATTATAATATTGTTATTGCAACTTTTACTTGACTAGAGCACATAGAATTAGAAAAATTATTTTATTAAGGGCAAAAAATTAGATGTAAACAAGGCAGATTGTGGTAAATGACGTCACATCATGGCTGCGACATCTACGGACGTTTGAATTGTAGAAAATTGCAGGAGTTAAATATTAATTTTAAGCGACAAGCAGTAGTTGAACTTAGCTTTTAACACTTTTCTTGGGCTGATAGTACTGTATATTATTGATATAAGTGAAGAAAAATTACATGCATATTCCCTATTTCTTCATCTCTGTCTGTCCGATTGATACCCAGCCATTTTACTCGGAGACTATTTTCACTAAAGCAATGAATAGCAAAAAGGCACCGCTATAATATGTTGCAGTGCCATACCGAATAACAATAACTAGAGGTAGCACTCTGCATACCTAAAACCAAGGATGAAAAAACAGACAAAGATGTAGATAAGCGTGTGCAATTGTGCATGCTCATAACCCTATGCAATGAGGGATTTTCTTTTTAGCTCTTCCCTAGTCGCTGGACAGATGGCGCTGAACTTAGTATGATAATGCAAGGAACAGAACTTAAAAAAACTGATTTTAACTAAGCACGAGAAAACTAGGTTATATTCGGAAGGAAAGTGTCAGTCAACAAGCGTATTCGACGTGACGCAATGTTTTTTTTCCAAGCGTTTTGGTTTTGGCACCAACTATCATAGCCGTGTGGTATCCGGCAGAGTAGAATAGAAGCAACCCATTACACTCACGGGTGTCGTATAAGGTGACTAATGTCCGAGGCAGAACACCTTGCGCCTCCGTAGACCGGAGAATGGGCAGCAGCGTTTTCTGTTAGTATTTCATCACTGCGATCTCCAATCCGCCTGCCAAGCGTGGAGATTACGGCAAATTCCTTCCATCATGGGAGAGGCTTATGTCCAGCAGTGGACGTTATGGGCTGTTGTTGTTGTTGTTGTTGTATCATAGTCAGTTCAACGCCATCTATAGAGTTCTTGGAAACTAAGTTTTTTTTAATACCTCAAAGGAAAGCCTCTCATTGTGTATGGGGCATAGTTTATTTTTATTTTTTGTAAACTTAAAGTGGTTTTTATCCATACGGATATTACCCCATCGTACCTCATTTACTATTTACATGTACAGAATATTTACTTACTATGTACCTATTGTGCCTATTAGAAAGAGAATCATTGACTAGATATCTTCACCAAGCCACACAACCTCTTTGCAATCGTTGATTTAGGGTTTGCTAAAAAATTTGGATCAGCCCAACGTCCAGATTGTTTAATTTGAATTCTCTAATCAATGATTCCCTTTCATTCTTATTATTAACGCACTACATCAGATGGGGCATAGTTGGATACCATACCCAAGTAACACATCAAAGCAGTATATCGGCCGACTTACAGCATTTCTGTATCGTTTTCGCATGTTGAATTAGTTCTATGATAGCATTACAAACGTTTATACGGCTACTGTAATGCTTATTTGGGCACAAATTATACGGCTTTAGATCATAAATAAGTTCACAATTAGTTGTTTAATTGCATTACAGGCGCATTACATTAGCATTAGTGTGACCAAATAAGTTGCGAATCGCATTATAGAAACATTATTACAGTCAATGAAGTTGCCAATCGCATTACAGAAACATTATTACGGACAATGAAGTTGCCAATCGCATTACAGAAACATTATATTAGCAATATTATTGATAATGAAGATGTTAATTGCATTACAAAAGCATTAGACTAGCATTAGATTGTTCTAAAAGAATGATTGAGGCTATCTAAGTGTTCACAGTTAGAACTTAAATAAACCCTACATCATTGCAAAAACATCTCTAATACTACGGTACAAATGTTATAATACAATTAACTATGTCAAGCAATATATTATGGACGAAGACGGTCAAAACTGAGTGAATGACACCATATTTGTTTGCATCAAAACAAAAATTATAATCCTGGATAAGTTTTTGACTCTTTTCTTATTTTATGCCTATGAATATTATTCGCAATGTAGTTTACTGTAAATGTCTATATAAGTTTCATTGAAATTTTTCACGCGCCTTCGTTATTTTGTGGTTTTCATATAAAATGTGACATAAAAATATGTGTGAAATGCCCAAAACAATTGTGTATTCCTAATATAGAACGAATTTTGCATAATTAACATAATGGTATTGGTTGAGCAGTATTAAATAAAGTTATATTATTATGATATAGGTCTATTGCTTTTAAAAATAGGTCCAAATGATAATATTTTTTGGTTATAAAATATTTACAAAATGGTGTCGATCTATAGCAGCCAGGTGAGCCCTTAAAAAGGCTAGTTAATGCCGCCGGTAGTATCAATACTCACACTTGAACAATAATTAAGCTAGAGGCCAGAGAAAAGACTTTTGATGTGCCACTGTAATACCATTGTCTATAAAGTAGCTCTATATGGGTTCACCGGTATACCAGTAGACTTGAATTATCCATAATGGAGAAAAATCAGACACAGATTCGAATGACATAGGTATGGTTGGACCCCGGACGACCGTAGTTCAAAATCAAGAAGAAATGAAAATAAAAAAAATCCACCCTAAAAATGGCTGTTGTTTTGTTAATCATATAATATGTGCTTTTTCTCAATATGGCCAACAAATGGTTTTACGAATACAGTGAAATGAATGTATATACAGCTTTACGCATTACAATAACTCACGTGTATTTGATTAAATACCTGATAGCTGTACAACAGAACTCAGTTGAACTCTATAAATGCAACCATTACATTGATTCACGTTGATGCTGTTCAGCGGTACTAGGCTTTTACTTACCGCTTAATAGTGCTATTACACAACAAAGGGCACTAAAAACAGCTCAAAGCTGTATAACGGATTTAAGGTGCATTATAATGGTACAAGTTTATGCTAATAAGCGGCAATAGGCATTATCGTACTACTTAAAAATGCTATTGTAGATCCAAACGCACTAAAAACAGCTGAAAGCTATACAGCTGCCTTGTGGTTTGCTGCACTCAAACTAAAGGCTTTACAAAAGCATTTTCATATCACCGTTATGCATCGTAAAGCATCATAATGGTTTTGAAACACCAATATAATGCGTCAAGATGCTCGGTGAACTCAAATAAGAGTTTATACGGACCTTAAGTTCTAAATAAGTTTACTATTCCTTTGTTATAATGCTTCCTGTGTTACTTGGGTATTGCATAAGATTATGATGTTTCTAGTTGACTTTGGTATTTTTCAGAGATACATTTATTTTCTTTTTTTTTTTTAAAGTAGGTACTGTAACAGCATTGCGGGTAGTTTTTGACGGTATTACGGACAATAAACACACTACGCGAAATATGTTTCAGGTAACTGAGCTGGCGCCTCTTCGGTCGCTCCTGGAGTGTCTCCGAGAGGTGTCGTTCCGGCTCAACTTTCCTGTGCCGAATCTTTGCGAGTTTGCGGAACAGATCTGTGATGGGATGACTTATCTAGAAAGCAAAAGACTGATTCATAGGTATGTAGAGTCACTGACATGTATCGAAGTAACTGCACACTTTCTTTGGACTTTTGAAGTGAGTGTCTTCACACTTATCCAGGCATAGACAGAGAATAGTATGGCCATTGGTCAGCCACACAATGAGAAACTTAGATCCAGTAGTAGGAGTAAACGAAACAGAAATATTATTTTCCATCTTCTTCATGTGTGGCCGCTATCTAGAACAAAACTGGTCGGGCGCGGCTGTGCGACCAAATTTTCTTCCCAGCCGAAGCTTCTGCAGCCAAAGATCGTGGTCATGGCCCTGTAGTGAGCGAGTTCTCTCAAACCTTGGCATAGAACACAAGGACACATTATCACGTAAAGCGAATATTTACGACGAGAGACTTAATGTTTCATAATATCTCAAACACCCGTACAGTCACGAGCACCAATATGTATACACTTTCCTAAAGGATAACGGCGAGGTTGGACACACGTAATTTAAAAACCGGCCAAGTGCGAGTCGGACTCGCGCACGAAGGGTTCCGTACCATTATCTATACATTACACAAAACGGCAAAAAAATCACGTTTGTTGTATGGGAGCCCCCCTTAAATATTAATTTTATTCTGTTTTTAGTATTTGTTGTTATAGCGGCAACAGAAATACATCATCTGTGAAAATTTCAACTGTCTAGCTGTCACGGTTCATGAGATACAGCCTGGTGACAGACAGACGGACAGATGGACAGACAGACGGACAGACAGCGAAGTCTTAGTAATAGGGTTCCGTTTTTACCCTTTGGGTACGGAACCCTAAAAATCAACGGAGCGCCGGCGCCGTTCACGGTCTATTTTATATTAATTATAGCAAATAGTTTATCAGAGTTCTTTATAAAACATATTGAGTTATCATTCTATTGTTTGTTTGAGTTCAACGGCTACGTAGAATACGGATAAAAACTATTTTATGCCATTCTTCTACTAAATAATAACCAATAAGTCCGTGCCTTAAGTTAGGTTATAATCTTCTACCTTTCCTATCTTTTTTCTCCCAACTTCTATAACCTACTTTCCTACTTTTTTGTTAGTCTTAAGTCGTTCTTTAACTATTCATCAGTTTCCACAATGTGCGCTACCCATATCACTGGGTCCCGAATAACATGCAATCTCGCCATTCTCCTTGAAAAGCTATTTTCGCGAGAAATAACGATTATAACTTTGAGATGGGGTCTTTTTCATAAAACATGAGTTTCAGAATACTATGTTCGTAACAACATGAAATTTCAATCAAAACAGTAGGAGAAAAACACTTTTTAAGTTGTTAAGTGTTTACATATTGGCGCCCGTGACTGTACATAAACTCACTCCTCCCTCTTTCTCCAGGGGTGTTGTGAGACACTTTAGACCGCCACCTGCTACGATGCTTACATACGTCTCAACTACTTAATGGATTAGTGATTGGTAAATAGAATATGTACACTATATCCGGGATCATTGTAAAGAAAACTCTCTATGTGGGTACATACATTAGTTTTCAATACACTTCCTGAGAGCAGCGGTGGCGGCCCCGACTTACAAACAGTAAGTCGTGGGTTCGAACCCAGACAGGCGCATTGCTTTGTGTAATTTATCGGTGAAGGAAAACATCGTGAGGAAACCGGCATGTACTAGAACCAAAAAATACGAAGTCCAAAAAATACGAAGTCATGCAGTCAGCAATCTGCACTGGGCGCGCGTGGTGGATTATAGCCCATCCCCTCTCATAGAGAGGAGCCCTGTGTCCCAGCAGTGGGAACTTTAATAGGTTGATGATGATGACACTTCCTCAAAAACGGGTTCTTATCGCACTATGATTAGGGTCAAAATGCACTGTATTTCACACTTCTTCATTTTCCCGCACGTGTGCGAGAAAAAAAATCCACAGGTAACGTATAATTATACTTAGTTCTTATCGGTTCAATGCCTAGTCGGAGGTGAATGTTTTTTTATTTCGGCAAAGCAATGTGCGTCTTTACGGCGTAAATATCTTTTGAATATTAAAATTGTGATTATAAATAGAATATCAAAGATAAACATGATTATTTAAAACTAATATTTCTTTTATAAACAAATTAACATTCATTTGTGTTCTAAATTAAAAAATACAAAATAAACAATTTTTATATTAGGCTGTTTAGCGGCTTCATTCCCTTGCTAAAATCATAGTCTCGTTCATCAAAAACGTCGTTAGATACACGTGGACATTTGTTATTGCACTTCTCGGCTCAATAAAACCCTCGCCTACGGGTCGCGTGTTAATTCCACCTCGAATGCTATAACAAACTTCCTCCACTTGTATCAAAATGTACTATTCCGTTGGATGCAGGTGAAACCGAACTGCTGGTAGTGAATATGCATGGAATAGTACATTTTGATACAAGTGGAGAAAGTTTGTTAGTAAATAATAAATAAAAATAAAATAAAATAAAAACTATTTATTTCAGATTTACGGAATCCATAGAATATTAGTACAGTAAGAAAAACTAAACAACTAGTGTTAGTAACTAAAATGAAAGAAAACAAGACACAGAAAAACCATTATTTTATCACATGGGCCTTTTTTTTTTTTTTTGGATGGGAAATCATCAAATAACCCCTCCCGTTCTGGGCGGAGCAGGAGGGAGTGTCAGACTTTTACTGACTAAAACCCATCCATGTTCCTTCATCGCCCTTTGTGTTCCGGGGCCACGGTATCTCTTTCGAATAGTCCCGCAACCCCGGCAGGCATCAGTCCTTACGGACCCCTTCCTTTTTGCTGACTCTCTTTGAGGCGCGCGTGGAACACGAACGCGCCGTCGACACGGCCTGTCGTCATGAGACGGACGGACGGCGAGCTAGCCCATAGCTCACCGTCCACAGGCCCGCGCCTACGGTGGCCGGGGGCTACGTGGTGGTGGCCCCCGACGCCCGGGGCGTCTCCCGCGGCGGCCGGGACGTTGAGAGGTTCTCTCCCTCTCACGTTCCGCCACCTCCTTCTCTAGCATTACTGCTTCGCAGAAGGAGGTGACGGCGTCCCATTCCGTTTCGCTCCGGACCATGGCTTGCACCAGGGCCGGACGCGAGAGGTCGCCGCCGCCGATCGCCGCTTCGAGGACACGGCGGTGCTCCGCCCACGCGGGGCACACCTCCACCGTGTGTTCCACCGTGTCCTCCGGTCGATCCTCACAATGGAAGCACCCGGGCGTTTCCTCCCGCCCGATTCGGTGCAGGAACCTCCCGAACACTCCGTGTCCGGTGAGGACCTGCGTCAGGCGGAAGGTGAGGACGCCGTGGCGTCTCTCAAGCCACTCCTCAAAGAGGGGACTTATCGCCACTATTGTGGCGTGCCCTGCACGGGGTTGCGACAGTCGCTCTCTCCATGTCGCCATGAGATCCCGCCGGAAGTCTGTCCGCTGAGCGACAATTTGTCGCTGCAGCGGAGTTTCCCCCCGGCGTAGCGCCTCCGCGCGCCATTCATGCAGGCGCGCGAGGACTATCGCCTCCAGATCCCATGGCGGCAATCCGGCAAGGAGGCTCGCCGCCTCGCGGGCAATCGTGCGGTAGCCCCGGGCCAGCCTTACGGCTACTACCTTTTGGGGCGCGTTCAGGTAGTGGGCGGCACGCCGCCTCAAAGAACGCGCCCACACCGGGGCCCCGTAAAGGGCCATGGACCGCACGACTCCCGCGTAGAGCCTCCGGCAGGAGGCGTTCGGCCCCCCCAGGTTGGGCAGGAGCCGCCTGAAGGCAGCCCCAGTCCGTTCCAGTTTGGGGGCCAAACGTCGGAAGTGCTCCACGAAGTTCCACCGGCTGTCGAGGACAAGTCCTAGGTACTTCAAAGTAGACTCGACACCGATGGATACCCCTCCTACCGTGAGTAAGGATCCCGGAGGTGGCGCATTCCGAGGCCCATGAAAGCACATGGCCTCGGACTTGTGCAATGCCACCTCGAGACCCAGTTGCCGGATCCTCTCAACGACTGTCGCAACCCCGCGTGTCATCACTTCGGCCGCCGCCTCGTGCGACCTCCCCTGGGCCAGCACCAGCGTGTCGTCAGCGTAGCAAACTACGCTGACACCACTAGGGAGGTCGGCGCGCAGCACCCAGTCGTAACCGATGTTCCACAAGGACGGCCCTAGGACCGATCCCTGCGGAACACCGCACGACATCTCTCGCCGGTTCCATTCTCCGCTGCGACCGGGGTAGATGACGGCTCTGTCCGTCAGATAGTCCCCGACCACTCGACAGAGGTAGGTCGGCACCCGGTGATACCGGAGTGCCTCCCTAATGCAGCTCCAGGGCATGGAGTTGAAGGCGTTGGCAATGTCGAGAGACACCGCCAAGACAACCCCACCCCTGGACACCGCATCCCCCGTCGTGAGGGCTCTCACGCGCATGATGGCGTCCACCGTAGAGCGCCCCTTGCGGAAACCAAACTGGTGTTCCGCAAGGTCCGGCCCAGTCCCCGCAAGGTGCTCGGCGAGGCGGTTTGCAATGACTCTTTCAAAGAGCTTGCCCACCTCGTCCAGCAGCACCACGGGCCGGTATGCGGACGGAGAGTCCGCAGGGCGCCCCGGCTTCCGGATGAGGACCAGCTTCCCCGTCTTCCAACGAAGCGGGAACTGGCCTCTCTCCAAGCATGCGCTTAGGAGCCCCTCCAGTCGGGGCCCGAGAGCCTCCAAGGCCAGGACCCAGGCTTTGCCAGGCAAGCCGTCGGGTCCCGGGGCGGTATTTTTGGCACTGAGCCTGCGTACCGCCACTCTCAGGTCTACCCCAGTCACCTCCGGAGTGTCGTCGTCGTCGTCCTGATGATCCGCTTCCAGCACCGCAGGCGGCGGAGCCATAGGCGGGGGTGGGTGTTCCCCTCGCGAAGGGAACAGAGTGCTCACCACGTCCTCCACGAGCTCAGGCCGGAGACTCTGCGTCAGTGGGGGCGCCCAGGGGCGGAGTTTGTCCCGCACCAACTTGTAAGGGCGCCCCCACGGATCTCTGTCGAGAGTCCCCAGCAACTCCTCGCGGGCCTGATCCCTGGCCCGCAGGACCGCTTCGCGGAGGGCGGTCTTCGCCGCTCTGTACCCCTCATAGAGCTCCGCCTCAATGGTTGCCGCATCCGGTGGGCGGATGCGGAGCCTGCGATGCCTGGCGTACAGGTGTCGTGCAGCTACGCACGCCTTGCGCAGAGATGTCAGCTCACGCGACCACCAGTACACCTGACGCCGGGCGCTTCTTGGCTGAACACGGGGCATTGCCACGTCACAGATGTCAGACATGGCCTCCTGGAACCACCCTGCCTCATTGTTAACGTCGGCAGGCCTGTCCGGTGATGTCACCCAGGCCTGCACGATCGCATGGGCCTTGATCCAGTGTTGGACATACCGCGTGTCCAACCGATCCGCAATAACGGCCAGGATGGAGTTGGTGCTGGCGCGCAGCCTGCAGAGCGCCGCGGCGTAGCGCTTGCGGAGCACGGCGTGAAAGCCGTCTACGTGCGCGTCCGCGAACATGCGCGACGCACTGCACCAGCGCGGCAGCCCCAACAACGCCCTGAACGCATTGTTGTACTGGACGCGCAGAGCGCTGAACGATCGTTGCGTATAATGAGCCCACAGGCTGCACGTGTAAAGCGATTTGCAGTGCGCTCTAAAGAGTGTTATTTTAACACTCGCAGCACAACGCTTGAACCTGTGAGCTATCATATTCGCTCTGATCGATAGCGCCCTACGCTCCCTGTCCATGTCCTCGTCATCACGTAGGTTTTCAGTGACCATTTGCCCAAGATATTTAAAGACCACCTTCATCGGTATTCCGTTTAAGGTAACGGGAGGGACCTGCTCCGGTGACTTTGTACCCGCCTTAAATATCACGAGCTCACTTTTTAAAACATTATATTTGAGGCCATGCTTAGCGGCGTATATTTCACATACATTAACTAATTTCCTAAGGCCACCGATCGTTGGGCTCAGCAAAACCATGTCGTCCGCGTAACTCAGATTGTTTACACATATTTATGTTGTCTACGTGGCAGCCGACATGAGTGCTGCTGAGCTCAACGATCAGCGCATTGATATATAAATTAAACATTAAACATTAGTAATTGCATCAGAGGCGGAATTAACTCACGAGCCGTAGGCGAGGGTGTTTTTGAGCCGTGAACTGCAATAACAAATGTCCACGTGTATCAAACGACGTTTTTCAATACACTTTTGAAGAAATAAAATAAAATAACGAAAAATATTTTTGTCACGAACTATGAAACTATGATTTTAATTTTCTTTTTTTTTTCGCGCTTTGGTTTCGCCAGGTTGAAGAAGAGGCAATGGTATAAAGCCGTTAAACAGCCTAATATAAAAATAAATTTATTTTATATTTTTGAATTCAGAACACAATTATATGTTAATTTGTGTATAAAAGTAACTATTAGTGTTAAATAATTATGTTTATCTATAATATTCTATTTTTAAACACAATTTGAATATTCAAAAAATATTTATGCCGTAAAGACGCGTAGTGCTTTGCAAAAATTAAAACAAAAAAACATTCACCTCAGACTATAGGCATTGAACCAATTTAGACAAAGTATAGGTATAGTTATCTGTGGCAATTTTCATTCCCGCACACGTGCGGGAAAGTGGAAATAATCGCACGCGTGTGATATGTATATATAATACATTATAATACATATAATAATATATAATAATATAATATAATAATATAATACATATATAATACATTGCATGTTGTACCTAATCGTGTGTTAAGGACCAGTTTTCGAGGAAGTGTATTGAAATAGTACATTTTGATACAAGTGGAGAAAGTTTGTTATTGCATTCGAGGCGGAATTATAACACCCGAGCCGTAGGCGAGGGTGTTTTTGAGCCGAGAATTGCAATAACAAATGTCCACGTGTATCAAACGACGTTTTTCAATACACTTTTGAAGAAATAAAATAAAATAACGAAAAATATTTCTGTCACGAACTATGAAACTATGATTTTAATTTTCTTTTTTTCTCGCGCTTTGGTTTCGCCAGGTTGAAGGAGAGGCAAAGGTATGAAGCCGTTAAACAGCCTAATATAAAAAATAGATTTATTTTATATTTTTGAATTCAGAACACAAATAAATGTCAATTTGTGTTTAAAAGTAACTATTGGTTTTTAATAATCATGTTTATTTATGATATTCTATTTATTAACACAATTTGAATATTCAAAAAATATTTATGCCGTAAAGACGCGTAGTGCTTTGCCGAAAAAAAAAAAAACATTCACCTCAGACTATAGGCATTGAACCAATTTGGACTAAGTATAGGTATAATTATCTGTGGCAATTTTCATTCCCGCACACGTGCGGGAAAGTGGAAAAAATCGCACGCGTGTGAAATACATTGCATGTTGTACCTAATCGTAGTGCGTTATGGACCAGTTTCCGAGGAAGTGTATTGAAAAATATTTTTCAATAGGATCTCGTTTCGTTCATAACATTTAAATGCTTGAATGTATTTCCAGGGACCTTGCTGCAAGGAATATTTTAGTATTCAGTAAGGATAGAGTGAAGATATCGGACTTTGGACTGTCGCGTGCCTTAGGCGTTGGAAAAGACTACTACCAAACTAACTACAACGTGAACCTGAAGCTACCAGTCGCATGGTAAGTTAAAAACTTAATATTTGTTATAAGAATAAAACTTGTGTTTACGTATTTAAGGGGCTCCACGAGCGCGAGAGAATCGCGGTGATATTATTGGCGGTCCTTGCCACGTTTTTCTATACACTCTCTTTTGGGCCGTCTCCACGGGCGAGAGAATCGCGGCGATATTTTCGAATCGAAATACATTTTATCTCCGCGATTTTGTCGCTCGTAGAGGCGCCCCCTTAGGAAACTGGCTAAAAGTGGGTGTAATATCCATATCTGCCTCGTCCTGTAAGAAGTAAAGATATGATGTTACTTCAATAAATACATTATAACATCACGACTAATCCCCGAGAGGTTCAGCACAGGTGTACTGCACTTACATTTTTCTCAGTTTTATTGAAGTCCCATTTAATAGGGGCAGACCCATATATACGATCCGGTTACTGGGCAGCAACTGAGAAATTCTTGATGGAAAAATTCAATATATTTTGCCCGACCTGGGAATCAAACCCAAGACTTCATGTTCAGTAGTAGCGTTTGCGACCACTAGACCATCAGGTCGCTGTAAATATCAAGTTTTAAAATGATGCCGTATTCAGCTATGCAACGTAGATAGTTTTTTCTACTGCAAGGAACGGAACGTCACATCATTTCACTTGAATGTAATGTTTATAACCATTACATCCAAGTAAAATGATGTGACGTTTGGAAGCTTAAGCAAACGAAAGTGTCAGTCAACGAGCGTATGTGACGTGACGCAATGTTTTTTTTCCAGGCGTTTTGACTTTGGCACCTAGTAACGTAGTCAGTTTAACGCCATCTACAGAGTTCTTGGAAACTATGTTTTTTTTTAAATACTCAAAAAGAAAACCTCTCATTGCAAACAAAACATCGTGCGAAATGCGTATTTCCATGCAAGGATGTACAAAAAGTAGTGCTGTTGTGCTATTTTATGTTGCTGTCCTGTTTTGGCGGTGCAGCTCAAAAACAGGGAAACATTTTTGAACACTGTTGTTTTGCAAATAATATATATAGTAATACTATTTAGTTACTATTCCGACGGCGAGACCGTAATTTATACGGCTAACCCGAAAAAGTAGAAACATGCGGCATGCATGCACCTACGCTACTAGTTACCAATGTAACTCGTACGAAAACGCTTTCGTTGAAATGTACAGTAAGCGTTGATAAGTTCAGAGGCACGCTAAGGATTGTATTGCTGTGAACGCACGGTCGAGCGTCCGTGCGTCTGTATGTGTAAGTGGTCTCAATACAGTACGCACACCACAGCCACAGAGTTCGCCCAATCGCATGTCGCGCGTCACACTCCACGAAACATAAGAATACGCAGCAAACCTTATTTGTGTAGCGACCTGTTCTAACCATTGGATAGCTAAAATTCACATCTATTTACCATGTGTTGATAGCTGTTGGGGTAATCAGTAGGATTCACGATCAAAGAGATCCGAGTTCTAATACTGTTAGTTAACAACGTTTGGGGTTTTTGTTCCTTGGCAACATTAGTTATTGGTTCATTATTTATTTTTTATAAGAATAAGTTAAATACTAGTAAAAAAAAAACATAGTATTATTATTCAACTATTTATTTATTATTTTAGCTGTTCGGTGTTGGAAGGTGGAAATAAAAAAGCCGTGGTGAATGATAACAAAAATGTTTATTCGTTTTATTTATTTATAAAATTAACAAACTTTCATGATAATTGTAACGTCACATTCCTACCTAGATGTAAAAAAGTTCTCTTGTAACCGATCATAAGATTTTTTTATTGTATCGGTATACCCACTTACTTTCAATTCATAATAACATACTTAAGGCTGATGCTCCAGGGTAGCCCGCGAAATTCAAATTTTCTTACGTTTTTGGCAAATTGCAGGCCAGTGCTAGGTTGTATGTTGATTAAAATATTGGACGCGATTGTAAGACGTATGTAGTTACAGAATTATAATCATCAAAACCATCAATACAACCCTCCAAGTTCATAAAGGTCGAGAATTAATTTTTTCAAGGTCAAAGTCATTGCTAGACCTTTATGAACTTGGAGGGTTGTATTGATGGTTTTGATGATTATAATTCTGTAACTACATACGTCTTACAATCGCGTCCAATATTTTAATCAACATACAACCTTGCACTGGCTTGCAATTTGCCAAAAACGTAAGAAAATTTGAATTTCGCGGGCTGGTCGAAGCATTCACCTTAAGTAACAAGGAAAGGATATTCTAATAACACAAATATGACATAATATAGTTGATAGCCACTTATTATAAGTATCGGTAATCAGCAGAGTTTATTGAAAACTAATATAAATAATTTAGACTTTATGAATATATTTTTTATGACGTCACAATAAATGTAACTCGTATTGAGGTTATAGTTTAAATGTTCATTTTCCCGAAGAAAAGAAGATTGAAACTTAACCTCAATTTAAGATCATTAATATAATTACGGATAAGTTAATAATTATTCACTAAATATTTTGTTACACATCTAATTAAAACTAAAGCATCTAGGGATTAATTTTGTAGCATGAAATCTTCTAATACTTCTACATAATTAAGTAGAACTGTTGGCGCGTGGAGCAATAAAAGCCAGTTCTCCTGGCCCTGCTGCACTTATCCATCCCCACATGATCCCCACATATTAACCATAATTCGACATGAGTCTGTATTAGGGATTATGCTTTTGTCAGACCAGCAGAGTGTTATTCTTGCGCCCTAAATGAAGCCTACCCTTTTGACTTGATTTAAAAAGTCAGTTTTTTGAGTCTTCTCATGGTAGTATTCCAGTAAAAATCTAAATAACCCCGTGCGAAACGTAATCGTTCTTCTATAACTCTTTCTGTCAAGAAGGGCTTCTTAGATGGTCTTCGTGATACAAGCCTTCAGCGTGGAGGGCACTGCGAACAGTTTGCGATGAGGTGTCAAATAATTACACAAAGTGTCTCGTAGGTGTGAAACCATTTGTTTCTTATTCGCCAACCATATATTATGTCGTCGCTGCGCATCGCTAATAAGCGACGGCTTTCCACTTCATTGTCGACTAGCAAGGCCTTTTGATCTGACTCACAGTATTCCTCTAAAACAAAAAACAAAAAAATGATGTTAGGCAGCTATAATAAAATACTGAAGTTATCATTCACTCTGCATTTATAAATCCAATAATTAACACTAATTATTTATCTTTTATGCCTCATGATGGATTTAAAATCAATTTATTAATCCATATGTCACCAAATAAATAAACAATAACAAAGTAGGTTTTCATTTTTAATAAAACTTTGTTACAATAATTCATAAATATAATACTCACATTAGTCCGGTTTCTTCAGATATTTGTGTTCTATTAAGACCACTTTTATGCAGCACGATAATATTAGTCGCCCTCGCCTCAATATCAATATTTGCCTGCATTTTGAGAAATACCAACAACAATACCGCTATCTATTAAACCACACGTCACTAACCAAATTTAACACAACCAAACGACAACGTTCATTTCGATCAAGTAAAATATTCATAAAACTCAAGTTTACCTCACAGAAATATAAATTCTTGACTTATTTTTCTATGATCTACCTTCTTCTAACTATACGAAATGTGTGAACAAAGCGAGAATATTTTTCTGTCCCATTACTTCAAATCGAGTAAAAACTTACAAAAAGTCTAAAAGTAACAACGTGAGATTTGAACTCACGGCTTACTGATTCACTCTTAGATGTGGACGCGCCCAACCACTAGGCCATCTTGACTTATATTTCAATGTTGAAATTTTGGACTACATTTACTTGAAGATGACAATGTCTATTTTCTTGAAAGTAGAAGGTCGTAAGTCAAACTAAACGTCAAGCTCAATAGCTTGACGTTTAGTTTGACTATTAAAAAAATAAGCAATGCTTTGTGAGATTGCCTATCGACTTTTGGTCGACACTGTACGTAGGTATTTAGGTAGGCAATGTAGATAATGCCACCTATTGCTTTATTTTCATCGATTTTAGGCCTGAATTCCTCTTACGCTGATGTCGGTCGCGTACGTCAGCGTCGTAGTAGTCGTAGTATATCTTCTAAATATATAAAAGAAGAAACTGACTGACTGACTCATCTATCAACGCACAGCCCAAACCGCTGGGTCTACAGATTCCAAATTTGGCAAATATGTTCCTTATGTGGTCTAGGGGTGCACGGTTGGGTTAAACGGGGCTCCAAAGTTTGTATGGGGAAACAAAATTAGTTATACTATTTTATTCGAAACTTCACAGGAGTGCTCCTATTGATAAATGAGTAGAAACGGGTTTCAGGGTTTTTCAGAATGCAACCCCTAAAAGAGGGAAATGGGGTGGCAAAGTATAAAAATCAATGCACAGCCCAATCCGCTGAGTCTAGAGATTCCAAATTTGGCACATTGGTTCCTTATGTAGTCTAGGGGTGCACTAAGTATGGATTTTTTAAAACTCACCCCCTAAGGGGGTGAAACGGGGCTCTAAAGTTTGAATGGGGAAACAAGATTAGTTAGACTATTTTATTCGAAACTTCACAGGAGTACTATTGAGAAATAAGTAGAAACGAGTTTCAGATTTTTTCAGAATTCAACCCCTGAAGGGGGAAATGGGGTAACAAAGCCTGAAATTCAACATCTAGGTATGTAATGTATGTATGGTATGGTATGTATACAAACATGTATGGTGAATTGGGTCAGGTGTATTACAAAAACAACGATTTTAAGATTTAATGTGGCGGACCTGAAATACCATCATTCCCTGTTGGGGTCTTGGGGTGCGATTGGGTTGAAATGTCTAAAAATCAATATGGGTGTCTATACCGAGATTATCAGGGGTGCTGATTACGAAAATGGCGTTTATTTTGAGATTGATAGCGGATTCGACTTCCGTACAGGGTTATTGTTGATTTATTGTGATGATTGCTGATTGTTGATTTATTGTGATTTATTGAAAAACCATACCGATATCCAACTAAACAACTCTACGAGGACTGCGAGGTCTTAACTGTTAGACAACTGTTCATTCTGCAGTCAGCCCTCAGGACTCATAGATCCATGCCCAAATCAAACCCTAAAAAGCGCATAAATGTCCCTTCAGGCGTTAAACATAAAACCTCTTTTGCCCAACACCAATTTTACGTTTTAAGTAAGTATTTATACAAAAATCTGCACAAAAAGCTAAACATACTGGATTTAAATAGATATATGTTAAGGAAAGAATTAAGTAAATGGCTATTACAACAGGACTATGTGGCAACAGAGAATCTGCTAACTTACATCTCATAATATAATATAACATATGTACTCATAGATCACACTTTACATCGAATTATTATATATTAATTACATTCACGGAATCACTTCCCCCCCACACTCATCCCCACACACCCACACCCACACAGTCACATACCACACAAACCCATACATACCACACACACCCACACACCCCCACATATACATACATACACATGTTCACTGCATGTCTGCTCATTCACACTCCTTGTGTTACTTATGATTAGTTTTTGTTATTATTTTATTTTTATTTCTGTACAGCTGTTAGTACAAATCATTGACACTGTCTTCACTTGTTTCTGGTTGTGAATATTAACAGAATCCATTTGGCTGAACCCTATCTTTTAAGATACAGGCTAGTCCTAGTTTAAAAGATAGAGTCTAATATTGCATCATTATGTAAATATTATTTTCAAACAATGTATACAGTGCAAAGTGCTATGTTTTTTGGGAAATAAATACTTTTTATTATTATTATTATTATTGTGATAACGATGATGATGATTGTGATAATGATGATGATGATTGTGATGATGATCATTTTGATTACGATGATAATGATTGTGATTACGATGATGATGATTGTGATAACAATGATGGTGTTTGTGATAGTGATTCTGATAGTGACGGTGATTGTGATGGTGATAGCGACGGTTGTGATAACAAGGATGGAGATTGTGATGATGATGATTGTGATTGCGATGATAATGGTTGTTATTACGATGATAATGATTGTGATGATGATGGTGATTGTGATGGTGATTGTGATTGTGATAGTGATTGTGATAATGATTGTGGTTGTGATAGTGATTGTGATGATGATGATTGCCATTTAGATGATAATGATTGTCATTACGATGATGGAGATTGTGATAGTGATTTTGATGATGATTGAGATGGTGATTGTGATAGTGAAAGTGATTATGATGGTGATAGCGATGGTGATGGTGATTGTGATTATGATTGTGATTGTGACAGTGATGATGCTTGTGATAATGATGAAGATGATTGTGATTACGATGAATATGATTGTGATAACGAGGATAGTGATTGTGATAATGATAGTGGTTGTGATAGTAATTGTGATGGCGATTGTGAAAATGATGGTGACTGCGATAGTGATGGTGATGGTGATGGTGATTGTGATAATGATTGTGATTGTGATAGTGATGAGGATTGTGATCATGATGATTGTGATTAAGATGATAATGATTGTGATGACGATGATAATGATTATGATTACGATGATAATGATTGTGATAACGATGATAATGATTGTGATGACGATGATAATGATTGTGATTACGATGATAATGATTGTGATGACGAGGAGTATAGATTGTGATGATGATGATTGTGATTACGATAATAATTGTTGTAATTACGATGATAATTATTGTAATAATGATGATAGTGATTGTGATCGTGATTTTGATGGTGATTGTGATGGTGATTGTGATGGTGATGGTGATTGTGATGGTGATTGTGATTTAAATGGTGATAGTGATGGTGATTGTGATAGTGATGGTGATTGTGATAGTGATGGTGATTTTGATAGTGATGGTGATTGTAATAGTGATGGTGATTGTGATAATGACTGTGGTTGTGATAGTGTTGGCGATTGTGATCATGATGATTGTGATTAAGATGATAATTATTGTGATTACGATGATAATGATTGTGATGACGGGGATGGAGATTGTGATAATGATTATTGTGATAACGATGATAATGGTTATGATTACGATGATAATGATTGTGATAATGATGATAGTGATTTCGATAGTGATTGTGATCGTGATTGTGATTGTGTTGGTGATTGTGATGGTCATAGTGATGGTGATTGTGATGGTGATTGTGATAATGATTGTGATAGTAATGAGGATTGTGATCATGATGATTGTGATTAAGATTATAATGATTGTGATTACGATGATAATGATTGTGATTACGATGATAATGATTGTGATAACGATGATAATGATTGTGATGACGATGATAATGATTGTGATTACGATGATAATGATTGTGATGACGAGGAGTATAGATTGTGATGATGATGATTGTGATTACGATAATAATTGTTGTAATTACGATGATAATTATTGTAATAATGATGATAGTGATTGTGATCGTGATTTTGATGGTGATTGTGATGGTGATTGTGATTTAAATGGTGATAGTGATGGTGATTGTGATAGTGATGGTGATTGTGATAGTGATGGTGATTTTGATAGTGATGGTGATTGTGATAGTGATGGTGATTGTGATAATGACTGTGGTTGTGATAGTGTTGGCGATTGTGATCATGATGATTGTGATTAAGATGATAATTATTGTGATTACGATGATAATGATTGTGATGACGGGGATGGAGATTGTGATAATGATTATTGTGATAACGATGATAATGGTTATGATTACGATTAGGGAATGCAATCTCGTCTCGCCGAGATCCCGATCTCGCGAGATCCCGGCCATATTTTACGAGATTGTATCTCGTCAAATTTCGTACGAGATCTCGCGAGATAACGAGATCGACAAATGCTGCGTGACGACGTGTATTTCATAGCGCGTCTGCGCGCGAACTGAATCCTGGGCCATCCTGGCCGGCCGTGCGGCCGCGCCTGGCGCGGGCACAGGACAAGAGGGGTAGGCGGGCTCGCGGGGGACGAGGTCCAGCCGTCCGGCTCATTTTGCAAGGCGGCGCGCGTGCGTTTGTTTACAATTGCAACGAAATAATTTGTTTTTTAAAAATCGCTGAAAGCACTGAAACAGCCCACTGCTCGCTCAACAAATTCTACAACAAATACTTTAGACATTTTAATAAAAAAAGAAATGAATTTGTACGAAGCTGGTGGAGTAAGAGGGGAACTTTTAAACTTCGTACATAACTGCCTCTCAACTGTGGTTCCCACAAGTGTTGAGGCAGAACGAGCTTTTTCAGCAGCAGGGTATTTGGCATGCAAAATCAGAAGTCGTCTGTCAGATGATACTCTCGACATGATGTGTTTTTTGAGAAGCCATTTTCAGACAAACTAACTTGCCTTTCCGTACCTTGATAACTTAATCTGACTTCTACTTTAAACTTTTTTTATTTGATTAATACGATCTCACAACATTTATTTAACAACTTGTGAAGTTAAGTTTTTGTTTTGTTGTATTTATTTTTACCATAAGTAATGTTCCTATTACTCTTAATTATTGAAACTAAAGTAATCATTTACAAAGGACTAAATATAGATAATTATTGTTTTGCTACCAACATTGTAAGAATTTGAACTGATTAGCTACAGTAGGTATAATAATTATAGACATAAACAAATGTTATTAGAGTTCGAGACAAAATAATAAGTACTCTGTTGATTTTTAAAATAAAACTTACATTATTTTTATAACTAAGCAACGCAGTTTCTATTTAATTACATATCATGTCAATTACTAGTTCTTAAAACAAGCATTTGCATATGTTTTAATTGCGATTCTCTTAATCTCGCGAGATCCCGTAATTTGCGAGATCTCGCGAGACTGGGTTTTGAGTCTCGCGAGATCTCGCTAGGCGGAAATCTCGTACGAGATTGCATTCCCTAATTACGATGATAATGATTGTGATAATGATGATAGTGATTTCGATAGTGATTGTGATTGTGATTGTGTTGGTGATTGTGATGGTCATAGTGATGGTGATTGTGATGGTGATTGTGATGGTGATTGTGATGGTGATTGTGATAATGATTGTGATAGTAATGAGGATTGTGATCATGATGATTGTGATTAAGATTATAATGATTGTGATTACGATGATAATGATTGTGATTACGATGATAATGATTGTGATTACGATGATAATGATTGTGATGACGAGGATGGAGATTGTGATGATGATGATTGAAATTACGATAATGATGGTTGTGATTACGATGACAATGATTGTGATAATGATGATAGTTATTGTGATAGTGATTGTGATCGTGATTGGGATCGTGATTTTGATGGTGATTGTGATGGTGATTGTGATGGTGATAGTGATGGTGATTATGATGGTGATTGTTATTGTGATAGTGATGGTGATTGTAATAGTGATGGTGATTGTGATCATGATGATAATGATTGTAATTACGATGATAATGATTGTGATGACGAGGATGGAGATTGTGATAATAATGATTGTGATAACGACGATAATGGTTGTGATTACGATGATAATGGTTGTGATTACGATGATAATGGTTGTGATAATGATGATAGTGATTGTAATAGTGATTGTGATCGTGGTGGTGATTGTGTTGGTGATTGTGATGGTTTTTGTGATGGTCATAGTGATGGTGATTGTGATTATGATTGTAATAGTGATGGTGATTGTGATAGTGTTAGTGATGGTGATTGTGATAATGATTGTGATTGTGATGTTAATAGTAAATTGAATTGATTGAGAAATTTTGCACATAGATAGTTTATAACCTGGATTAACGTGATTAGCCGTGTGGTATCCGGCGGAGTAGAATAGAACCAACCCATTACACTCACTGGGTGTCGTCTAGGGCGACTAATGTCTTAGGCAGAACAGCTTGCGCCTCCGTAGACCAGAGAATGGGCAGCAGTGTTTTCTGTTAGTCTTTCATCACTGCGATCTCCAATCCGCCTGCCAAGCGTGGAGATTACGGCAAATTCCTCCCATCATGGGAGAGGCTTATGTCCAGCAGTGGACGTTATGGGCTGTTGTTGTTGTTGTTGTAACGTGATTGACTGATAGGACACTATTTATCCCTTTAGTGTTTTTCAGTGGGACAGTTACTGAATTTCACGCGGGTGAAGCCACGGGCAACAGCTAGTGTATTATAAATGCGAAAGTTGTTACTCTTTCAAGCAAAAACTACTGAACAGATTTAGATGAAATTTTGCACACAGATAGTTTATATCCTGGATAAAAACATAGGAATACTTTTTATCCCAGTAGTAAGATCCCATGGGACAATTATCATACTTCACGCGGGTGAAGTCGCTGGCTTGTTAGAACCTGCATGTATGCTTATTACTGCATGCTCTAAGTATATAAAAAGTAGGTCTATAAATAAAACAAAAAATGTTGCCTTATCCTATTTTATTTAGCTCTTTGTATAATTTACTACATTCATGTTACAGGTGTGCCCCAGAGTGCATCCTGTTTCTTCGGTTCACGTCTGCCAGTGACGTGTGGGCCTTCGGAGTCTGCCTGTGGGAGATGTTCACGTATGGCTTCCAACCCTGGGCTGCCTTCTCCGGACAGCAGATCCTGGAAGCTATTGATTCTCCTAACTTCCAGGTTAGTAGTGTTTCATAGGAAAAAAATACGTACTTTGGTACAGTCAGTGGTTTCTTCCTTGTACGAGGGGTCAGAGCATAGGCCCTTTCTCAACCCACAAAGTTTTGAGAACGATTTTTGTGTCACCGAATGTAATGACCCTAATATCCCAATAAAAGGAAATCAATTTGTGGCTTGTGGGTGAGAAGGCTGCTGGCTAAATAATAACAGCCCCACGGTTCAATCGAAGGTTAATCTACACTATCCGAGGTTAATCCGAGGTTAATCCGTGGATGGGAGAACGTTGGGAAATGGCAACACATAATTATGGTGAATGCGAGCAATTTTGATGGAGGTGGAACGAAAAACGAAAGGTGTGGAACTAGCGAGGTTGCCGGAATTTGTGGGAATGAGCGTCACCCGTTCTATACCCACCGCGCACTGGATCGATAAAACGCAGTAGTCGATGTAATTTTGAGTTGTGTGAGGAATGATGAAAGGAACAAGAGTGATTCTTAGAGTGACAACTGACAAGGTACAATGGAAGAGAAAAATGTGTTGTGCGGAGCCCAAGTAACGATAGGGAAAAGCAGGAGACTAATAGTAACAGAGAAACATGCAGGGCCCAAGCCCTGTATGTCTTACGTGTCTTTTTAGCGAGGCGTAATCGTGTTAGCTTGACAGAAAGAGCTTTAATACTTATGTCCATGCCACCATTCAGTTCCAAAGATACGGCGTCAGACTGTTTACTTTTATTGCAGAAATAAATCTTTTTTTGACCGGCTCAAGACGAATCTACGTCGGTAAGTGTGGTTAGTTCTGAATAACCACCCTCCACGAACATTTATAATCTTACTAGCTTCCTGCCACTGCTTCGCATGACCGCGGCCCCACCTATCGGGTCCAAAACTATCCTATGAATTCTTTATTAAATTATTCATAATACACATTTACATAAATTAATGACAATTCATTGAGGGTTTTGAAGAATAGCATGTACTAAACATGACATGAATTTTATCAAATCAAATCAAATCAAAGCATTTCTTTCAAGTAGGCCAGTTACAGGCACTTTTGAATTGTCGAAACAAATATGAAAATTAAATGAAGCTACAGTCCCAGTCACAAGACATAAAAACTGTGAAAGTACTGTAGTTGCCCATTCCCTAGCGTAGATCTCTATGGAGAAGAATGGGCAAGAAACTCCATGGACACTCTTTTAAATCAGAATATTTTTACAAAATCTTGGTTACATCATTCATGTTAAGATGGTACATTATGTGAGAACAATGTAGCAAGATGTGCACGTTAAAGGTGTCCATAGTAAAAACAAAAAGAAAACAATTCAAAAATAAAATTATTAAATTCAAATAAGCGAAATTGTTTAAAGCTAAAAAAAAAATAGATATTATAGTTGACTATGTCTATTGTGATAAATTGTGGTTCAAAACATGATATCGAAAACTTCACTCGAGAAAAAAAAATCAGGACAGAAGCCTAATTGGATTTTTTAAAATGTTTTCTTGAAGTGAAAGTTTTACTTCCAAAAAAAATTATCTAAGCAAAGTTACTAAGACAGAGAACAATTATTTGTGGTTACATTTTGCAAAAGAGTTTAATCCTTTTAATAATAAATTATTATATAATACAGCGGCTTGCGTACGTGGATTCAGTCGCCCGCACGGCCTTGACGAGGTAGGACCTAAGACCCTTTTGCTGGCGCACGGCTGTCCCGCTGATTTATCGAACGATTTATTCCTAAAACATAGTGTAATATAATAAGTAGTATAGTTTTTTTTCGTTAGTTTTAGTGTAATATAACAGTTTAGTTTTTTTGTTAGTTTTAGTGTAATATAATAGTATAGTTTTTTTTTGTTAGTTTTCGTGTAATATAACAGTATAGTTTTTTATTTAGTTTTAGTGTAATAGAATAGTATAGTTTTTTTTGTTAGTTTTCGTGTAATATATTAGTAAGTATAGTTTTTTTTCTGTTTATGAAGTATGGGGAATAAAAATAAAAACAAGAAAGTAGCCATATATAAAGTGCGGAAGTTTAGACAAGAAGCCAGGAAAGTTTGTTTACAATTTTTTTTATTAACAAAGGTACCTACTTACTAAATAGCTTTACGCGCGCGGAACAATAACCATAGAAGTGCGCAGCCCGCGTCGGGCTGCTGCGCCTACATTGAGCTTTGTTATTTCTTGGTTTTATTTATCACTGTTCCATTCTTCGGATATACCTATCGATTTCTAGTACAACATAAATTCATAGTATCTATTATCTAATCGACGTAATCAATTTTTACCAACGGTTTTTATAAAATTCATTATTTCACACATTTTATTTTACCTCTAAATATAACACAGTGGAGTCATGTCATAACAGTAGGATAACTTGATAATGCAAACATGTGTGAGTAAGCGCAGGAGCGATAGTCCATTTATCGAGGAACGTTATAGACTATATAACTGATAAGTCCAAGCCTAATCCAGGTGATCTAGGCTACTTATTGAAATCTAGCAGGAGCACAATTAAACACGCCCGTACAGTACAAAGTATTTTTCATCCCATCTATTCGAAAAGGACGACTTGGTTCGCCTTTAAGTACACCCAAAGTTGTTGTTTTCTATAGGAAACTTTTAGCGGGCAGTAATGAGTTTTTACTCCTCTTTATAATTGCGCCGCAATTATCTTTGCCGCGCACTTTTTGAATTTGGAACATCGTGTTCAGCGCCAAAGAAATCGAAAGCAAATATTGTTTGAATAAAGACTGGCTGATACGACTGCCCATAGTCGCGCCGCCCGGCTGAATAAAAAAAAAAAGAAATCAAATTAAAAACGTGCGAACTACAGCCCGCGTTTTCGTCAATTTTCACGAATTGTTAGAAATTCATGGTTTTGTTTTGAAAAATGAGTTCTTCAAGTGACAGTGAATAAAATATGAGGTGCCTTTTATTTTCTCATAGTGGGTGATGAAAAGTAGAGTGTATCACTCGGGTGCAAAATATATTTTGGCTCGGGCGAGGTACTTTGAATCCCTCGCTACGTTCAGAATTCTACCAAAGAATCCCTCGCTACGCTCGGGATTCTACTCTAGAATCCCTCACTTCGCTCTGGATTCAAAAAAGCGCCCTCGCCGTAAAAATATTATTTTGCTCCCTTATGATACAATCTACTATTAATACGGCAATGAAATGGCGGTAGGGTGGTAAAACTCTAATAAATGAAATATGTGCGCCTACCGCCTTATACCCATACATCACACCCTCTTACTTATATTATACTTAGGTCTAACAAATTATTTAATAGTTATTTATGCAACTGTTGTATAACGAGGGGTATTAAAACACGAATGAACGAACACTCATGTGATACTATTATCACACTCGGCTGCGCCTCATGTGATAATAGTATCACATGAGTGTTTTAATACCTAATTATGTACAGTTGCATACAAGACTTTATCTACATCCATGATATGAATCCTCCATAAAAGGTTCTGAAACCATAGGGTGTTGTAGTGTTGTAAGAAGGCTATGTAAATTCATGGAAAGTTTAATTGATAAGTATTTAATACAATCAAATACGATACAATCATGTACGATATAACCATTTTGGATTGTACAAGTATTAAAATGCACAAAGCTTGTATCACTCATTTTTGTAAACAACAAAGTACCATAATGCAATACTAATATCCAAATATCGAACAAAAATGGTGGGATACAACGTGAATTCGAATTAACCTACAAGTTTTTTTTTTAATTACGGCGCTGTAGTAGTGAATCGCACGTGCTAGACAATGTTCTTTTTTTAAAACGAGTTGCATAATGAAATTTAGTACAACATTATAACACCCGTTTGGATGTTACAATGATTATTATGACACTGGCTGATTTAATGTTGGCAATAAGCTAACTGTTTCAGATACTTTTATTGAGGATTTATAGCATGGGTGTAGATAAACAAATAAACACTTCCCATATACACGTACATCAAGGCTACTTGTACAGCTATAACACATTTAATCTATGTCTATTCTAAAACGCTTAACTGGCCTGCGGACTCGCCTGGAACGGCCTTCCGGGGTGGCAGAATCGGTATTGGACTACACGCTTGGCGGACTCCGGATTTGGGCCTGGCCACTCGGACATTGCCATCGATCTACTTTTTAACTGATTTACATGTCTCTTAAAGTGTGAACCGTCCTCCCCCACATGCATGTGGTACATTCTTTGCAAACTCGCTCAATATCAGCATCAATACCTGGCCACCATACATAACTACTAGCCACGGCTTTCATTTTAACAATACCTAAATGGCCCAGATGTAGCTCCTTGAGTATTAATTCTCTTAATTTTGTGGGAACTACTAACCTGTACCCCCACATAACACATCCCATGTATAAGTATAGTTCCGCGCGCCTAGTCCAATACGGTCGTACTTCCTCATCGCTGCATTTGGCTGGCCAACCTGACTCTAAATACAAGACTATGTGTCTCAATATGCTATCCGATCCGGTTGCTTCTTTCAAAGCCAACCTAGTAATCGGTACAAAATTCTGGACAAAATTCAAATAAGTACTATCTTCTGCTTTAGTATGTACATATACTTTTTTCTAAAGGTAACCTAGACAATGCGTCAGCCCCATTCTTATCGGTCGGTACAAATTCAATCTCAGAATCATATCTCGCAAGAAGCAAAAATACAAACTAGAGGTTTATGGTCCGTCCTTAGAATAACCTTCCTGCCATACAGATATTGGTGGAATTTACGTACACCATAGACTATGGCCAGTGCCTCTTTCTCAATTTGAGCATAACCCCGCTCTGCTGCGTTAAGAGAGCGGGATGCATAAGCAATAGGTCTTTCCTTAGTGGCGTTACCTGTCGTCGCGTCTCCCGGCATTAAGTGGGATATTACCCACCTATACCCACGGAACTTGCGTCTGTCGTCAGAACTAACGGTAAATCTGGTGAGTAGTGTGCCAGCACCTCACTGGATACTAGCAATAATTTGACTTACTTGATTAATCGCTTCATCACACTCGCAGCTCCAATGAAACTTAGCATTTTTTTTTAAAGCTTGTACAAAGGTTCCAGTAAAGTACTGATATTAGGTACAAATTTTGCGTAATACATAACTAATCCTAAAAATGATCTAATAGTCCAGTCAAATTAGCTCAAAAAATAGGGGTAAGGTTACAATAATTCGCATAGAGCTAAAAATTGGTACGAATGTTGGGAACATCATTACAAATGAAATGTCAAAAGTCCCCATCGATCCGACCTTTGCAAAAAGAAATATTCAAGGTCAAAGGTCGTGCAAATAGGTTTTCTGCGTTTTTCAGCCGAACAGTAAGTTTTATCATAAAAATATGTTTGACAAATTGTAAATCGTGCAATTATCTATAAAAACTGATTTTATGCTTTTTCCTGAGAATCACCATTTCTGAGATATAGCTGTTCAGAAAGATGAACAAGTCGTGTTCTTCATAAAAATCAAATGTTTCCACGGCACCGCTGTATAGTGGTGTACCTGGCGGGTTTTTTTAACGTGATGGGCTCATCAAATCATCATCGTGAAATAGGCTTATTTCACGATCTATTGAGGTCATGTTTAATAAAAAAATATTGTAAGTATTGAATAAAAATTTTAAGTATTGGGAATTGCGGTGAAAACTATGAGTAAGGAGCTTATGCCCGCGGCTTCGCCCGCGTGGAGGTCGATAATTGTCCCATGGGATCATACTATGGGGATAAAATATCCTATGTGTTAGTCCGGTCAAAAACTATCTGTGTGCTAAATTTCATCCAAATCCGTTTAGTAGTTTTTGCGTGAAAGAGTAACAAACATACACAGTTACACACATACAAACTTTCGCCTTTAAACGATGAGTGTGTAGTGTGATTGTAGCAAATGATTCGTCTGATTGAAAAATAATTATTTAGTGGAACTTAAAACGAGTGCAATTAGCTTGTATTCCCATAACCTCTACTTCTGCTTGGAAATTAATTGACAATACATTGGAACCAATACAGACATTACTTCAAAACGCACGATTAAGGAGTTTTTCCGGTGCGGGTGGCACCAGAAAAACTCCGTAATACAATTTTGCTAAATGCAGCTGCAACAAAGTTGGGTTGTTTAGTTTATTAGCATGTGCCGGTTGTTAGGAACAGTCGTGCTCCAATGTTGAATCGCCTTTAGAAAAGTATTCTTACGAAATCAGCGAGGACATATCTCATGTATCGGTCATAGAACAATTTACTTGTACTCAGCAGGAAGAAGATGAAGAAAAGAAGAAGACATTGCATTTGAAGTTCCATTAGATAATTTTATCAATCAGACGAATGATATTCTTCAGTTAGGTGCTCATAGTTTACACCGCTTTCATCTTTTCCAATTGTACCATTTTTCATTTGATAAAATATCTATAAGGTTCCGTTTCCAAAAGATATCCAACGAGACCTTATTACTAAGCCTCCGCTGTCCATCCGTCCGCTGTCTCTCAGCGGGGTGTAAGTATCTCATGATCGTGCTGTAACAGCTATGCTGGAGTCGGCTTCCAGTCTAACCGGATGCAGCTGAATAATAGTATTTTACATGGAGCGACTGCATATCTGACTTCCACAGACCAATTAGTACTGGGTAATACGTTTCGACCCTCGGTAAGACTGGTTGTCAGTCCTTTTGGGCCACCGACTACCTGTAACGACTGTCAAAGATCTCAAATGACAGCCGGGACCAACTGCTTAACGTGCTTTCCGAGGCGCGTAGGAAACTCAATATGTAATGGGTGGTCACCCATCCACAGACAAACCTAGGCAAGCACGACTTAACCTAAAGATCGACCCGAGCGGCTGTTATTATTTAGCTACGAGCTCCTCGTCCTATAACAACAATAAATAAATTAAAAATTAAAGGCTCACCTACTACGATGGTACGGAACCCTTCACGCGAGTCCGATTCTAACTTGGCCGGATTTTTAACGTATCAGGGCCATAACAGATCATGGAATACGCTTACCGGGGTAACCACGTTTAAAAAAAAACACGCTAGGTACACTACTTCACCGGTGGCGTGGAACGGTGGAAACGTATGGATTATTATCAAAAACACAACTTTTTTATCGTTTTGAACAGCTATATCTCAGAAATGGTGATTCTTAGGAAAAATAAATAAATCAGTTTTTATAGATAATTGCACGATCTACAAATTTGTCGAACATATTTTTATGATATAACTTACCGTTTGGCTGAAAAATGCAAAAAACTCATTTACACGACCTTTGACCTTGAATATTTCTTTTTGCAAAGGTCGGATCGATGGGGACTTTTGACATTTCATTTGTAATGGTGTTCCCAACATTCGTACTAATTTTTAGCTCTATGCGAATTATTGTAACCTTGCATGTCTAATTTGACTGGGCTACTAAGTTCTGTAACCGTTTTAGGTACCGGTGCACTTTTGATATCTTCGATCTTATCTGGACACGTATGGGGTGCATACAAATAAAGTCACAGGTGTTGTATTCGTTGATCTTTCGGCAGTAGATAATAGAATAGTTCGGGAATAGAATTTCCCTAGTGTTTCTAGAGCTTCCGTCAGTTTATCTTCTGCCTCTTCAAAAGTTTGTGTCTGGGCGGCCAGAGCAAGGTCGTCTGCATATAAAAAGCGTTTCGTTGGTGGAGAGCAAGGCTGGTCGTTTGTGTTAATGTTAAAAAGAGCTGGGGCTAGCACGCTACCTTGAGGGAGCCCGTTTTTCTGGCTACGCCACCTACTCTTGCTATTGTCGAGATGAATTTGAAAGCGGCGGTTATTTAAAATAGCGCTAAGAATTTGCACGAAACCGACATCCTTGGTGAGCTCGCTGACTTGAAGTCTTTTGATGTTGACTGTATCATAGGCTGCCGAAAGATCAACGAATACAACACCTGTGACTTTATTTGCCTCAAACCCATCTTCTATTTATTGCGTTAGATTAAGGGTCTGATTGGTACATGACTTTCCTGGCCTAGCCAGCTTGCTCAGCAATAAGGTTTGGTTCGATAACTGGCGTTAGGCGGTTGAGTAGAAGCCTTTCAAAGAGCTTAAATGTGTGACAGAGAAGGGATATAGGTCGGTAGCTCTTTGGTTCTTTCGGACATTTACCAGGCTTAAGAAGAGCAATTACTTTAGCTCGCCTCCAGATTTTAGGGATCTTGCAGTCATTAAGGCACGAGTTATAAAGCGATAGAATCCAGGAAATAGCTACTGGTCCGAGGTGTTTTAATTGGTCGACCGTAATGTCATCAAAACCAGGAGCTTTGCCATTTTTCAAGTTTTTAATCTCGTATATATACAATTATATTAATCCAGCTTGATTGTTCATGAAAAGGTGGCTGAGGATGACAGATGACCAAACTCAATGTAAAAACTGATATTCAACTGTATCTCTTCTTAATTTGCAAATTGACTCAACGAATTAATGGCAAGCTTTCGAAAGTCTGCGTTATGTACCACTATTGTGTATCGGAGTACTAAACGTAGACTTGAATAACATCACTCTTTTCTATAGCTAAAACGGACTACTTATTCTCAGGGGCTTCAGGGCTTGAATAAGTAACTGTGGTTTTTATTATCACGAAAATCAAAATTCCTGTAATTCTAATTTGGGGATGGGCAGAATATAATCTTTTCCACTATCTGTTGGGAGACGCGTGTCATAAGCTTGAACGAGATCTAGCACGCTTGATAGTACTTTCAGGCACACACGTGTTCTTTTGATACTGCAGATGTTCTTAAGCAGCGATGATCACTTACTTTAAGGTAGTTCGCCGGCTTGTTTGCTACTTCACGAAAGTCGTTTATACGTATACAGGGTGGAATTTTTTGTATTTATTTATTAATTGAACTGCGCAACATATTTTCCATACAAATTTCGGGGGGCTATTACTCCACTGTTTGACATGGTACATCTAAAGTTAAACATGATATCGTTTTGTCTCATTATTAATTGTGTCTGTGCGGAAACAGAATAGTAAAATAAAAAGCCATTCAAAAGTTACGAGCTACCAAAGATTCATTTTTATTGCCAATTTTAACGTCACTTTGGGCGTAAATTCAAAGAAGAAAGAAGTGTCAAATTTCCAAAACAAAGTAGGTACCGACACAGCACAAATTATATCGAAGAATTCAATAAATTTTATTTGATATTGATTTATGCAGTGGTTTTTTCATAAAATTCGATTTCCCAAAAGCCTTTTCATATTTTTTTACGCGCGCCTTTTACTATGAATTTTCGTGCATCTCACTGAATATTGTTTCCCCCGGTGCGGTGCGGGAGGGGGACACGCGATATTGACATGTCGTTCGTTTGATAGAAGAACAAGACCTATATTTCTGTCCTTTTCATTTCTTGCATGACGTCAGTGACGTGTCATTTGTTTTTCGCTGAAGTTGAAGGGCCTGTGCATTTTTATTGCTCTCCTATAATGTGTGCATTTCGATGGCGCGACCACGGCATTTTTTTTTTTAAACTATGGCAAGATTTGGTAAAAAAAATAATTTAAAATTAAATTAATTAATTTCAATTTTAAATTTTACTGTCAGAACATTTTGAAGGTTATAAGCGATACCGTACGTATGCTCCTGAAATATAAACCTAGGATTTTTTATATTTTTCTTACAAATTCAATCTGTTATTTACCTAAATTTCGGGTCTCTGCAACGCTTAGTTTTTAAGATTTCCGTGGCCGCGCGGTTTTCCGCGTTTCGATGGCGTGGCCACGTTCAAACCCTTATAACTTTTTAACCATAACTTTGACAAATTTAAGGTTTTGAGAAATTTGAACCACGTACAGTAACAGTCAGAAGTCGACTGCCAATCTCGCAACACAATGGCAAAGCAATATTGGTGGTACTTATGACCTTCTTCTTAAATATGCGTATGTGTGTATAGGCGCCGCCGCCCGTATAGCGCAAACGATAATGTGCATTGCGGTGGAAGTGGAATTTTGACCTTTGACTGTACATACATATTTTTACAAAATCATGGCATAGTTATTTTAAAAAAAAACGCCGTGGTCGCGCCATCGAAACGCACACCCTATAATATGGTGTAGCGACCTACTTATTTAGAAACTTTATTTACATAAAACCTTCACGATATAATTTTTACTTTTCTTCTGATCTGTCACTTCTCTGTCTTGTGTTGACTAAATTTATATAGAATTATGAACATTTTTAATTTAATTTAGTTAGTGTACAACAACCACTAAATGAGTGACTCCGACGTGATATGCCCTGAAAAGGAAATCCTAAACTTGATCAGGCCAAGGAAATCCACAGTACCACGATGACAATATAAGCAGTCGTCTGCCGACCAACGTCCAGACTCTGCTGGCTTCACAGCCATTTATTTCTCTCGAGGGATTAGCAGACCTGGCGAACAATAACAAACAATATAGTTATACAATATTATTGTTGCCACTAATCTCGCGAATTGTGTAGTGACGATGAGGTTATAAGTTGATAGTAAAATTTTTAAAGAAAAAGTTTATTTTATTCTTTTTAGCGCATTTAAATAAAAGGTCAGACGAAAGTACTATATAACTTCGTTTTTGTTCGGAACGGTTCGGAACGCTGAGTGTGTGCGTACGAACTAGACGCGCGAGAAGACTAGCGTCTAACTGCTCATCACTGATACTATCTCTGTCGGGCACGATACCAGGTGAGACAGCGTGCTTTTTGGCCACGCCACCAATGAGTTCGAGCCCGTGTGATGTGTCACCTTAATACTGCAGATAGAAAATTTTACTCAAAGGAAACATTCCTTTATTTTTGAATATAAAGCAAACTGCATTCAAAGATTTTGAAAATTCGCGTGCCACACTCGGGAATCGAACCGGCTAAATTGCAAAAAAATAACATCCTGTACTTTTATCGCACCAATCGATAGGGTAAATCTTAAAAATCATTTCAGCCATCCTTTGAATAAAAGTGCTTAATCGTAATGAATTTATCCCATTGAATTTATAACTTTAGATGTCATGGTTTTCCTTTCATTTAATTTATAATGTTTGTTAAAGAGATTTGATCCTTATAATTGACCCTAACGATCGATGCAATAAAAGTACAGTTCGATTTCGGTTCGATTCCCGGGTGTGGGAGAAGAGAATTTTCGAAAATCATTGAATGCAGTTTGCTTTCTATTCAAAAATAAAGGAATGTTTCCTTTGAGTAAAATTTTCTATCTGCAGTATTAAGAGTACTTTCCCTCCAGGTGGCATTACAAAATTCCAACCTGTATATTTTTTTCAGAAACAAAGAAATGCTTTGTAGTATACCAAATAGTGGTCACGCGACTCAGACAGCATGTGGGTTCTTGGCGGTATACTCACGTGAATCCTATATCATTTTCAGAGACTAGAGCGGCCGGAATGCTGCCCCGAAGCCTATTACGCGGCCATGTTGGAGTGTTGGGCTCACGACTTCAATAACAGGCCTAAGTTCAAAGACCTGGGGCCTAAGTTACGAAGCATCCGACCAGAGCAGGTGTGTAACAAGTTTATTTAATAATTTAATAATGGTTGGATCATGGATGCCTGGCTGGTATGATTAAAGAAATTCATTTTTTCGCAATTCGCAGGTTAGTGACAGGGTGCATGAACAAAATATGATTCGTGACCGTAACACGTGTCTATTTACAGAATTGTGTGTGAAATTGAACGACTATTTTATGAAAAGTCATTCAAAGACAAAGACCATGAATGAACTTAAAGGGTCGTATTGATGATTTTAATGATTACTTTGTAAATAGATACGTACGTATGTAATCCCTAGCCTATTCGTTTGTTTTACTTCACCTGAAACTTATCTTCACCTCTTCAAACTAATCCACTACTCAAAATCTAAATGGGGTAGTTGACACACCAATCAATTGAGATTCTTTTTAAGAGCTGTCAAAACGCGGTTCTCTCATAGATTTTGTATGGCAATAGCCAACTGTGACGTCACTGTTTATTCAACTCAATGACTCAACTATTTATTGATTTCAAAGCAACTACAAATCGAATTTGGCAATTAATTGAAAATAAATCGGGTTTTCAGGCCCAAAATAAAGTGTTGTTTTTAGAGATGGTCTGGGAATTATTGTTTTATGGTGTCATCTACCCTATTATCCTATTTTTTTTGTAGGTGCAAGCAGCAGTAAACTCCCAGAAGTCGGAGGATGGTCGCCGGAACAGTTTGCTGGAGTACAAAACTGGACAAATCATTACGATATTAGGAAAAGAGTAAGTATTCCTTTATAATTAAACGCCTTCGGCCTCGTCCACGTTTAAACATCTGGTGATGCACGCACTTTGGTACATAAAACAATTCTGTATATAATAGACACAGCTCGTATAAAATAACGCTACCCTTTATGAAGTGAGAAGCGATTGCTAAACATATAATTAATGTAGAACCACGAATCATGTCGAATCGATGATGTGTACAACACTCGTAAACCCTCTCTCCCGCCTTACGCTGCGCTAGCTAATCCTGGTCATCCAAACATTTTGCATGTACGGTTTTAACCTAAATGTGAAAAAAGGGTTTATGTAGCCTCCATATAGTGAGAGTCCAGTTCTTAGAATGGTGAAAAAGCAACGCATCAGGCGCATGCTTTAGGTTAAGATATCTTGTATTATACAAACAATGTATTGTGGCGCATGCTACGCACTGTCTGGCGCTATATGTTTTCGTTCAACGTTAAGAGAGATTATACGTCCGATTCCCAATGTTCATACGGTTAAAATGTAAATGGCGTAATAAACTAGTGTGAAATATTATACGGAAAATCTTGCAGTTCGACTTTGTGTGAACGTAGGCTTCAGTTCTCCTTGCGGTTTATGAACCACAAGACAATTCAAACGCGAAATTCCGTTCAGTATAAAATTCGCAAGCACCTTGACTGCAGTGCCCGTTGTTGACATTATGAATATATAGGTATTGATTAAATGTTGGCAATATTAAAGAGTGAAGTAAATAAATAAAATAAAATAAATTTCGCTGGATAGTGCCAACTAGTGCCACACTAAGCAACGAGGTGTGTCATGGACACCAGATAGTTGATATACTACATAGATACTTTTTGTTTGTAAATACATACTTATTATACACTAGCTGACCCGGCGAACTTCGTACCACCTAACAGTCGATTCTTTTTTTTTTTTTCTAGGATATTTTAAAAAAAATTCTCTCCGTCATAACCATCCTCGCACTTCCAGGAAAATTATGAAAAAAGAATTAGTGGAATCGGTTCAGCTACTCTCGAGATTTGCGCTTAGCAACACATTCAGCGATTCATTTTTATATTATAGAGATTTATACATCCTTGACTCGGAAACAAATGTCCATACTCATCACACAAACATTTGCTCCAACCGGGATTCGAACCCGGGAGCCTAAGAACGTAAGGCAGCCTCACCACCGCTACGCCATTCGGGTCGTCAGTAGTACTTATAAATATGAGTAAATTTTACTATGCGACTCAATCCGAAATATAGATATACTTTACATAGGCAACCGACCAGTCTGACGGCGGTAACCGCGCTGACAGCGAGCTGTCTGGTAATTTATGTTGCCAATGTAAAGTATATCTAAATAGCAATACATAAAGCTCATATTTGAATTTAATTATTTTTGCCGGGTGGGAGCGGAGTCGTTTATGTGAGCTAAGAAGACCTTAAGGCCGCGTCCCCACTTTTTCGTGACGACAGATAATCGTGTAGTTTTAAGTGCCGTGACTTGTGTATTTAAATGGAGGTGTTCACATTAAGGACGATGCGAATACTGTCGTTCACGACTTTTTCCAACTAAAAACCAACGATAAATTAACGTCACGACATAGTGAGAACTCGGACTTATAAGACCAGCAACAGATACTATTTTTTTCCCGATTTCATGGTCGGTCCAATACTCGTAGTAAAAGTTGTTCATTTTCATGAGTAAGTACAACACGCCGTTAAAGTATTGCCCAAGTTTAACATATCACCCAGTATACCGATTGCAAAGGATGCAGGACTTTTTTTTGTTTACCCGTTACTGTCCCACTCCCACTTCCTCAAAAGCCAAAGGCAAAAGCCACTCCCAATTCCTTCCACGAAGTCTTTCCTCGTGATATGGCGTCCTTAAAGCTGCGCCACGAGGTACTCGATTGTAGTTGATAAAATATCAAACACAAAGATTCATTCTATGTCAGACAATGTAGCCCTACATAACTTTGGTCCAATCCGGGTCATACCCAAATGCTTTGTAGAACAACTGCCGCCGTATAGGGATACGGGCCACTGTATTCACTTATTCACTCCAAAGAGTTTCCTTCCTTTCTTTTTTAGTGAATTATTAAAAACGAAAAAGTTCCAAAAAGTTTCAGGGTAAAGCTGCGGACGAATACTAAAGTTATGGCATAAATACCTAATAAGATTTCCATGTTCGTTGCACTTGCACAGACCCATCAAACTTACTTATCTCTCTCTATCCGCCGTGATTCTCTATAAGCCGTGTGGTATCCGCTAGAGTAGAATAGAACCAACCCATTACACTCACGGGTGTCGTATAAGGCGACTAATGTCTGAGGCAGAAAACCTTGCGCCTCCGTAGACCAGAGAATGGGCAGCAGCGTTTTCTGTTAGTCTTTCATCACTGCGATCTCCAATCCGCCTGCCAAGCGTAGAGATTACGGCAAATTCCTCCCAGCATAGGAGAGGCTTATGTCCAGCAGTAGACGTTATGGGCTGTTGTTGTTGTCTCTCTATCCGTCTCTCTCGCGCACGTCTGCAGATGAGTGCGACTGAGAGAGACGGATGGACGGACGGACGTTAGAGAGTAGGGCCTGGTCCTGCTTATCTTTTATTTTGGTTAAGAACCTTACTCCACCGTTCCTTATTTTGTCTCGTTTTCTTTTTCCCAGCATAATCCCGAGTCCATAACAACAAATTAAAAGAAACCGTTTGAGTTAATGCTCCCATGGCCCCATGGACCGATTTGCGTACTTATTTTTGCACAAAAGAATAAACACTTTTGATTTTGAATGCAGTCAACCCCTTTTCTGTTTAAGCTTAGCCCAAATTATTGCAAAGGGACACGTATTATAGCAGCCGTATTAAATAAGTTAAATGTTAAGTGGTTTCTCTTTTCAACATAAATGCTTTGTGTGTCCCTTCTTAAGACTCTTATAAGAGCTCTTAATAATACCCATTGGGATAAAACCAGTTATAAATCTACATCTGTCGCAGAAACGTTACATTTGAAGGTCAGGGTTTTATGATGGGGGTCTGCGACAGATTTTTTAAATTAGAAAAAGCTGGTATTTGCGATCGAATCCATCTTTAGTATTACTTAGTGTATCGCTGACCGTCGTAAAGGACTGATTGACACGGGCGTGAGTGCATAACTTAGCGCGAAACATCATAGTCAATTTCTTACCCCTTTATTAATAATCTCAGATTAAAATTACAACCAAGTAAATTAATTAAACTAAATAGTTAACCAAGTAAATCAATTAGTGTGGAGTAAAAATTTAGATTCACCTAATTTTTCCGGCCGTATGCCGTAGTGTTGAGTGCACGTGTGTTATGAATCCGAACTTCTACTTTATCGTGTGGTTAGTCCCTAACTTGTTAACAGAGTTGTTATCCCGCCCACGGGTCTCTGACTTGAATCCGATGTTCAGCGATGAACCTAAGCGCAGTCGCAGAAAGAGTCAGTCAGAGTCGGAAACCCTTGTACTAAAGCTGCGTACATTGCCGATGAAAAGAGAGTCACGACGTGTAAGTGATCATATTAATCGAAAATTCCAGAAGCATGACCAAGTCTCCGCTTTGGTATGGTGTGCTACCCGGGGGCGCTTGTGGCATGTTCGACCCTACACATACAAAGCCGTACACCCCAGAGGTTCGTTTTTGTTACATACGACTGTATTGTCCTGCACTGTTTACTTTGCTTTCGCTCGAAATTAATAATGGATCTCTACTCCACGGGAGCCCGATCTTTATCTGTCAATAAACGGCCGATTTTTCCAATTTTAGTCTTTGTGCCCTCTTAAAGACTCTTGAATCACAAGCTACCATCAAATGCCGCCTATCAAGATCATTCATTGTTAAGTTTGGGCGTTTATCCGTTTTTTAGTGTGTACAGGGTGAAAATTTGAAGGGTGGAAACTTAGAGGCAATGATGGTTGTCGTCAGGTTCACCCGGTCGTTGAAGCGACTTTCTCATACAGAAATTTATCCTTATTAAGTTATGATTGTATTGATTGGTGACATTTTTCTGCATCTCTCCTCAAGGGTACGTTTCAAATTTACACTCTGTATTTTCTGTTCTTTATATTTCACTGGATCATTCCTTTTCACCTTATTTGGTTTGCGTTTCACGCGGTTTTCACTGCTAGAAATAAAAACTACAATATTAAAACAATTGAACGAAAAAGAGCATTCTAGCACTGAACGCCAATTTATGTGTGTAAACATTATCTTTAATCACCCACAACAATACATCATGGGAGCAGCCATTGAAGCTGAATGTTGTTAAACACTTATCCAACATGCATACATACAACAAACATACATTCAACCAACATTATGCTTCCATCATCCCCATTCAGAAAAATGTAGGTTTCGTGGCGGGCCCGATATCACCGAATACAATTCGCCAGTCGGCGCGGACGATCCGTACACCGCTGCAGCGGACGGATGTCAAACGCCACACGTTCACCGGCAAGCGGACGCACATACAGCTCAGCATGATCTCGAGCCCACAAGGAGACGTCAAACATACAGGCCACGTTGGGCTCGATGGCGCCTACTTCGGAGATATTTCTTTTCTGGACCCCGCTTGCCGCGTAAGTACTGGAATGACGAACCTGCGTGGATGGGAAATGTTGTTAGTAATTGAAAATCTTCAAATTGAATACAAAGAGGTTTTAAATAAAAACAGCTAAGCTAAAGGTAGATTAAGCTCTTTGTTGCAGACGCAAAGGTATATTTTGCTCAAATGTTGTAATTTCAGTCGAATTATCAGATTTTGTTAGAAATTCATTGTCATTGTGTATTTGCTATAAGATTACGAGCAAGAATATTATTTCCATTAGTAAGTTTCGCCTATCCACGCAGGCACTGTTATCGTTCTTTTCCACAATATACTTTCATTGATATGCTTTTCATTGCGACACATAAACATTTTTCGTTTTTAATTCCTTGCTTTTGTAGAGATTTGGTGGAAGGAAACTAACTTTTTGATCCAGTTTGGATGTTTTATTAATGAAATTTTACCTAAGTTTAATTATTTATGCTTTAATTGTTGAAAATATTGCAGTCTAAATTCAGGCTGCCTAGTGCTCATAATACGTACAACGTCTACATGTGAGGAATATTAAAAATAATTACGGCTATACCTAATGTGGATTCGAACCAAGACATCGCCCAATATCGCAAGTCACACCAACACATCAAAATAATACTATAAAAGTACTGCATTTAATGCGCATACTCGTGCAAATAATAATAGTTTTTGTTTCATCGGAATTGGGCCAGAATTTCCAAAGTTTTACCGCTTTTTTAACTTTGCGCTCCTCCGCGAGCTACTGCGATGACGTCACGCCGCGGTGCGTGGTGTCATGTCCGATTGCGGGTGATGCGGAGCGTTTACGTTCATAAAATTTGATTAGTAAAGTGGTTTGCACTTATTATTTCAAGTGTTTGTGTTCAAATATTATGATTGTTATTTTTTTGTTGGCCTACTTGGTGTTCCACTGCTTTCTTTTTCCATACCTCTATACCTCTATTCTGTGCGGTCTCCGGCCATAAAATTAAATTTATTCATTTAAATTATTCGCAGACTGTGACTGTGTGACTGTGACGTCACACGTCAGCGCGGTCGCTTAGTCGGATCTCGCCGCGGAGGCCATACTTTAACGTTTAATATCTCAGTAATTTTTGAAGATAGGAAAAAAATAAAAGAAGATTCTTTTTACCTATATTTTAGACATGCTGATAACAAAAAACGTTGTTCTGACTCATTCATTACTGCCAGGCTTGACCAACTAGCAAACCAGCGCGTTGTGATTGTGATGTATTTGTGGTTCGCACTAGTTAATGAGCTAACATTTCAACCCATATCAATTATCAACTAATGCTTGTTATAATTTGAACCTGGAAAATAAAATCGTTAGCGTACTAAAGATTAAATTTTCTAGGAACAGCAATTTGTGTATTTGACAAAACATGCACAATTTTATAGCTGTAGGATTGTAGGTTAATCAAAAAGAAGACAAGCTTACGCTATGGAAGTACAGGTCTTCCAAAGTGATAATGCGCATAGAAATCTTCGTCACTGTTCGGGAACGGTCGTATTCCCCGAGCGTCGGAAGACGATATGTATATAGAGTGGTTAAGTGCATTTTCTTCATAGTAGAATTATGTGTTTTGTGCTAAAAGATATAAATATTGATTTATCAGTAACAACAGATAATTCGATGTAAGTAAATAGCGAGGAAAACGACACGATTGCGAATATGCTACAATCTTTGTTGAATTGATTTACTTCTTCATACTTTCTTGTATTATTGCATTATGTACTAATATACTTTATGATATTATTTATTCCTACATCGATTTGTTTATTTATGCATGTGTATCTTTCTATTAAAATTTATATAAGCCTAAATCTGATTTTTTAAATGTTTTTTTCTAGTACTTAATATGTATTTAACGTAGGTATTTTTAATATTAAAAAACGTGAAAAATGTTAGTATATTTACCTATTTTACAAAATAAACTATTTCAATTTGAGTAAGATAATTAAAGTTGAAATTAAATTCACCTTTGAAAACAAAACCAAGAAGGGTGTGTAATAGCAGCTCTATATAATTCCACACAGAGAGAACACGTGCATTCACCACCAATATATAAAGACGACTGACGGACCTTTGACTGACCGGCGACAGCCGCCGACCGCCCGAATTGTTTTCAATTGTTTCACATGATTTGACATATGACATTGACTCCTGTTTCTTTCGAACAAGGTACAAAATGCAAGTGCATTGTTTAGGGCTCTCTCCGATTCAATGATTCGGGTGTTTCCGGGAATATGACAATTGGCGAAGATTTGCATGCGCATTATTAATTTGGGAGTACTGTATATATACTTATTAGACTAGAATACTAAACAATCATCATCATCATCATCAGCCTATTAATGTTCCCACTGCTGGGACACAGGCCTCCTCTCTATGAGAGGGAATGGGCTACAATCCACCACGCGGGCCCAGTGCTAAAAACAATACACGTAGAAAATAATAATAGAACAATCTGTTATTATTTTGTTGTATTATTATTTTGGTATGTGTAGTACAAAACATACTAATAAAAAACATAGTAAAAAGGGTCACTTTTCATCTTTAGAGAACAACGGTGGCCCAGTGGTTGCGGCCCCACATACGCACAGTAAGTCGTGGGTTCCGACCCAGACAGGCGCATTACTTTGTGTAATTTATTCATCTCCACTGCTCTCAAAACGGTGAATGAAAACATTGTGAGGAAACCGTCATGTCCTAGAACCAAAAATTCGAAGATTGGAAGACATCGCACTGGGCTCGCGTGGTGGATTATAGCCCATTCCCTCTCCAGAGAGGAGGCCGTGTGTTCCAGCAGTGGGAAATTAATAGACTGATTTCGATGTCATAAAATCCGCGAATTCTAAGATTTTGGGAGAAAAGTCGATCAAAAGCTTTTAGGTAGATTTAGTCAGAAAAAATCTACCTATTTATTGTTGTTTGACCCCTAGAGCCCAAATCAACCGCTGGTTAAAAAGTTTAACCTTTTGAACGCCACGGTCGTGTATAGCCGACAAATGAAAACGTGCCCAACACGCCACCGTCGTCTACAGACGACAAGAAATCGCCATTTTTTTAGTACAAAATAAATATACTAAATTAAGTTTTCTGTGTTCCTTTTTCCTATTATTTATAACTACATTAATGAAATATTGTAAAATGGCCTAAATATATATTCATTAGTTATATTTCACTTGAAAAAACAATAATCAAAAATTGCTAATCGAAATTCGTAAAAAAGTGTCCTTCCTCACGCCACAGTCGTCAAGACACGACAGCTAGTGATGTACCTATCACTAGCTGTCGCTGTCGGTAAGGTAACTTATATTTCAAATCTATGGAAATATTTTATAAGTAGCTTAGTATTACTTCGACAATTATTTTTTATAACAACTATTCGTATCTGAATATTCTTAATGCTTAATATTGTATAAAATTGTGGAAAAAAAAACATAATTATCCTATTTATATTTAATTTCAGATGTCACGGAAATCTTAAGTACTTAAATGAAATTTATTGCATATTTCATTCGTTCATCATACTTTTCATTTTGGCTATCACTAAAAAACAGTGAAGTAATCTATCGGGTGGGTTTCTTATTTACAATTTTTGTTATACTAAGTGATAATTATGTCTTCTCCTGATCCTGAGGATATAGCAGGACCTTCCTCACCAAGTTTACTAAGTGAGTGATGTAAGTCGTAAAAGGAAAGCATCGCTAAACGAACAACTTTGTGCAAAGAAAACAACAGAAACACAAGTTTCTTCGGAACCTAAAACGAGTGCAATTATGTATCAAATTATCAACGGAGCAATATGGTACGCAAATGAATTAAGGTGTGATGTCTCCAAGTTACCTCCGGTGGATTTTAACCAACCAGGACCTAGTGACCCACGAAATGTGGCGTTCGGAAGGCTAATCGCTTTTGAACTGGATCGAGTGCCAGAAGAAAAACGTTCAGTAACTTACGTCAATTTACTGAACGTTATTAGAAAAATGCGACAGCAAAGGACTGGGATGACATAGTTTCGTAGAATCTGATTAAATTGTTTTAAATACTATTCAATTATTATTTATTATGTCCATGTCACATCCCTACTCGCATGTGCGAGGAAGTTGTTAAAAGTCGTGCCAGCCACGCCAGAGTCGGGTATTCCCGACAACGGATGACGTCACGAACGAGATTAGTGATGGACCTTATTATTATTTGATTTATTTGTTTGTAGTTCTAATGTCTACTTTTAGATTGTTTAGTACTTTGTATCTGGGGTTTAATGATAGTATATTACTAAATAGGGTCAAATTAAATAAAAGAATATTGCAACAAGTTATTTTTTATTTAAAAAAATATAGAACGAAAAGCAATGATTAATTATCGATAAGATAGTTATCGATAAGATGTTGGAATCCCTATTTTTTTTGTAGGTATTTGCGCTGATTTTGTGGCTTGGCGTGGAGGGGGCGCCGATGCGTTTACGCTCTGGCGTTCAAAAGGTTAATATACGTATGTACTTGGGGCAAAGCAAAATTTAGCCACACTCTACAGGTCGCAATTATGCACCGATTGCTTTCAAACTTGGCCCAAAAAAAATGTAATTTTAGAAACGGTAAAAATTTTTACCGTCGCAAATTTTTTTTTTTTTGAAAGCAAATTGTTTACTGTACAATTTTTACTTTTAAAGTTTAGCGATAAAACTCAGTTTTCAAAATAAAAAAATATAATTGAAAAATTGAGGGTGATTCCATGCTAAACTTAGGGGAGGATTTCAAAATTTATGATAACCATTAAGACGTTTGTCAAACGTCAACAAAGTCGTTGCCATGACGACCAATTCTTTTGCGAACTGAACTTCTATAAAAACAAAAAAAAACTGACAAAATCTACACTTAAGAAATCGGCCAGCGCAACTGTGGCTAGCTATAGCCTCCGAATTTCCAGAATAAATACGGGTGGAACCTTCTTCGAAATCTACCTCCTCCTGCGGCTTGCCGAAGGGTTTTTTTAAATTTGAAATAAACTACATCAACGGTTATGGCTTATGCCTTTTAAACAAAAGCCACCAAATTAAAAAAATATGTCGTTACACGAACCAGTAATCTCGGAGAATACGGTGTACATACATTCATGAAAAAGAAAATTACCGGTCCAATATGTAACCCCTCCATTTTTAAGAAGTTGGTTAAATATGTTTCCGTCAAACTACATGAGAATAGCACATACCGTTATTAGTTAATCCTTTTTCAAGTGTCTCATTCATGGCCTTAACTCGTACTTTTCTATACAGCCTCCTCGGCAGATCGTGACGCCGTACAAACCATCCGAGGACCTGGAGCAGATGCCGCTCATCAACCCGAACTCGCCGTCGCACCTGACCGGCGGTGCTTCAGGCACGACTCCCTACCACATGCTGACCAACAAGCCGGACAACAGGGCTGACTTCGAGGAAACTGATTTATCGGGTACGCAGTCAAAATTCAAAATTAAGATCTAGATATCAAACCAAAAGTACATTTTAAATATTATTGGTCAAAAATATAAAATAAAATAATAGCATTCAGTGCATGCACCACCAAATTTATGTGTGTGCTACTAACTGCTATTTATCTAGGTTGTTGAACTGAATTGTGCTGTTGCAATATCCACACGTTCGCTTTTTAGTGGTGGACAGGAATGAAATAGTATAATAAAATATATATATATTTTTTTTTTTCATTATATCGAAAATATTGTCGATTCTTAACCATCTCTGAAAATTTGGCCGGTCATTGAAAACTAACCCTGTATATGTCCCGTAAAATTGTAAATACCGTTAGTGATTGTAAACTCTCGAAATAAATAAATAATAAATAATATAAATAAATATTGTTGGACATTACACACAGCGCCATCTAGTGCCACACTAAGCAACGAGGCTTGTGTCGTGGACACCAGATAGTTGATATACTACATAGATACTTTTTGTTTGTAAATACATACTTATTATACCTATAAACATCCGAAAGATTGTGAACCTGTCCCTGATTGGTCGGTCTGCAGTAAAAGAAAAAGAAAGAAAGAAAAGTATTTATTGACTCACACAGGATAAACAGAAACAAAAAGATACAATAGAAATTACAAAATTATATAAAAAAGTAAACAAGAGAAAAAAAAAACAATCATAATGGTCCTGTGCAAGGCCAAAAGGCTCCTATCTCAGCAAATTGCTGTGACATTTAAAAAAATAAAAATGTCACAGCGCTGGTATTCTGATAGGGCCCAGAGTGATGCCACGGTCAGTAGGACGTTATGTATGTTTCTTTGGTTAATCACAGATTCATTTTACTTCCACCATAATTTCATATAACTAAGTAGCTGGTGCCCACGGCTTCGCCCGCTTGGATGTCGGTTATCGCGACCAAAAGTAATCATGAAATTTGGATCTCGTTCCCACAACCCATGGGAACCTATTCCAGGGATAAAACCGGCCAAGAGCGTGTCGGGCCACGCTCAGTGTAGGGTTCCGTAGTTTCCCGTCCGTCACAATAAGTGTTCCCACTTATGAGTTTAAAGGTGGGTATCCATTATGTAAAAATGCTTGCATATACGAATATACTACAAACTTAGTCCAGAAATTATTTTGTACAACTTTTTGTCTTTTTTGTACAAAAACTGTTGTTTCCATCAAGTTCAAAATGATTTTCCTAGAAAGTCCTTATAAAATTCTACTTTTCAGATTTTTTCATATTTTCTAAACTTATGGTTCAAAAGTTAGAGGAGGGGGGACACACACACATTGTTTTTTACTTTTGGAGCGATTATTTCCGAAATTATTGACATTATCAAAAAATATTTTAGGAAACCCCTATTCATTTTTAAATACCTTTCCAACAATATATCACACGTTAGGGTTGAAATTAAAAAAAAATCACTTCCCACTTTACATATAGGGGGCTACCCTAATAATTTTTTTTTCCTATTTTTATTTTACCACTTTGTCGGCGTGATTGATATACATATTGGTACCAAATTTCAGCTTTCTAGTGCTAACGGTCACAGAGATTAAGCGAGGACGGACAGACGGACGGACAGACATGGCGAAACTATAAGGGACTACGGAACCCTAAAAAGTAGCCTATGTCGTATTCCAGGCTATGATCTATCTCTTATCATTAAGGATTAATACCGTATTGGTGTAAATAGCTTTCCAATTACCGCTTTATAATTGCCCATTTTTTACCCGACTGCGCCAGAAGGAGGGTTATGTTTTTCGAGAGTATGTATGTATAATTGTTTGGCACGCTCTGTGTCCTGAACGGCTTGATGGATTTTAGCTTGAGAGGTGTCGTTAGATTCATATTTACTGTAAGAGTGAACTGTGATGGTCATTTTGCGCGTCATCGCACACCTGTGGTGACCAGTTTGGGCGTCCATTTTGAAAAAAAAAAAGATTTTAAACCTTATATTGTTGATGGTTAAGTTCAAAATCGAATGACAAAATTCTTCAAACCACTTCAAACGTACGACCGTAAATTTTGACAAAAAAGGGTAGCCGTTCGTTCATTTGAATGCTTGACAGAGGAAATATATCTTGTTACGGAACAAGAAAGATATACTCCTAGATGCTGGGCAAAATTAGAGCAATATAGATGTAGTTTTAGTAAGCAAATGACGTCAAAACTTAAAGAAGCCATTTTTGGTCTCGACAATAGACGTGGGTTTTGTGACAGGAGACAAATAAGGTCTCGTCAACAGAGCAAAAGATATGTAGTGATTCTAAAGTTGTGAGTTATTTTCAACACGAAATCTATTTACAACCACCAAAGCTCTCGTTTACATTCGACAACAAACAAATATGCCGCGGGGCACATGACGTTCAACCAATCAGCGCGCGAGCTGCGTTCCGTGTTCATTTTAATATCCCATGACAATTAAAGCTTCTGAAAATCAGATCAGTATTCCCAGAGGTAACAAAAGCATAATCAAACAATTTCATCTCTATACAACGTGTAACAGAAAAGGTATAATAGCTGTTCAGTTTGATGGTCTGTAGCACACCCTTCCATATGACTGTACCCTTTCTGTTACACGTTGTATACATTAGTTGAGATTTAGATAAAACGATAGCAGTCTCCTACTGTTGCTCCTGCTGCTGGTTAAGGGTAGTCTGCTCATATGCATATCTGTTTTTAATTTAAGCGTGACACACAGAGTGCGGGTGGAGTTCGGCGGGTATCATAGTATATTTTCATCCCATCTATTCGAAAAGGACGACTTGGTTCGCCTTTAAGTGCACCCAAAGGTGGTGTTTTCTATAAGAAACTTTTAGCGGGCAGTAATGAGTTTTTAATCCTCTTTATAGATGTTCCAAATTCAAAAAGTGCGCCGCAAAGATAATTGCGGCGCACTTTTTGAATTTGGAACATCTTAGTGTTCAGCACCGAAAGAAATCGAACGCAAATATTGTTTGAATAAAGACTGGCTGGTACGACGGCCCAGGCGCGCCGCCGGCCGCCGCGCTGACTGAATAAAAAAAGAAATCAAATTAAAAACGCGCGAACTACAGACCGCGTTTTCGTCAATTTTCATGAATTGTTAGAAATTCATGGTTTTCTTTTGAAAAATGAGTTCTTCAAGTGACAGTGAATAAAAAACACAATAAAGTGAAAAATAACTTTAGATCTTCAGAAGTCGGTGACCTTTGTTTGAATTATTTAGTTTTTTTTTGTCACCGACTTCTGAAGCTAAAGTTATTTTTAACGTTTTTGTGTTTTGTGAAGTCGGTTTTATTTTTTGCAAAAGAGTTTTTTTATTTTTCCATTTTTAGTTGTAATATCCTATCCAAATATTAGATATGCATTTATTTTACATGTTGAAATTAGACCACACGACTGAAGTAAAAATGTTCATAAAATGAAAACTACTGGGCCAAACTATGTTACATTTTTATAGGACCAAATGGCAACTATTCCGCATCAAACTAAAGAATAATCATTCAATCGGCTCATAAATATCAGCGTAATCGGTGTAAATACATAAAAAAAACAGTCGAATTACCTCCTCCTTTTTGAAGTCAGTTAAATTATGAGGCGCCTTTTATTTTCTCATAGTGGGTGATGAAAAGTAGAGTGTATCACTCGGGCGCAAAATATACTTTTGGCTCGGGCGACGTACTTTGAATCCCTCGCTACGTTCAGGATTCTATTAAAGAATCCCTCGCTACGCTCGGGATTCTACTCTAGAATCCCTCACTTCGCTCTGGATTCAAAAAAGCGCCCTCGCCGTAAAAATATTATTTTGCTCCCTTATGATACAATCTACTATTATATGGACGATCGATAATGCATGAGTGACGATGAGTGCAGCTTGCGTGGGTCGGGCGCCGCTCATGTGTAGTCCCGACTCGCTCTCTGGAATTAGGAGTTCCCCTGCACTACAATTAGTCGAGTGCAATTAGACAATTAGGTGGAACACAGTTTATAGTGGTCGGATTTTCATGGGATTTTTTTTATTGAGTTCCTAGAGGGGTGGAGAAAAAATTAAAAAAAAAAAAATTCGACGCTCGCAACTTTTTTTTTTTTTAATTTTCATTGAATTTTTTTTTTTTTCGTTTATGAATAACTTCAAATTCTGCGAATTCATATTGTAGCGTAATAGTGTGACCTACGTGCATCCATTAAATGCTAATTTGGTCTGTTTCTTTGTTCATTGTTGTCAATTTAATGTATATTTCAAGTATTTTTGAAAATTTCCTATTTTCTGCAATTATTTCTAAAATATCGAATTTTAAGACTAAGATTTCTTTTGAAATTGGTAACTGATGCTTTTTCACAGATAATTGGATCAGAAAGTATTAATGAAGACCACTTTCATGAGTGTAGTGACTCAAAATTCATTCGGAAATGTTAGAAAATCGTGTATGTTAATGAAAGCATTTTTTTTCCAAATACTGCTATGAAACTCAATGTGCAAATTATTGTCATAATCCTCAGTTTATTAGCTATCTAGCGAGGTATAATAACTAGATAAATATTTAAGGATACTTGTTAAATATTGGTTACTGCTGAAAAAGTAAATCATGACAAAAGGTCCTCTATCGATAAGAAGTGGGAGTGGTATCGGTATCGGTATTGATATTAAATTGCGCGCAGAGACCCAAGCTTACAACTTATCTCAGATAGAAATCGTGAGAAATGGTTACGTTATAATTACGATAATTTTTGTAAATTTACCAGCGGCCCCATTACACCTTTGTCAGCAATAATCAACCTTTATCGAGTACCACCAATTTATTTTTTTACTTTTTGTTATCTATGGATAGCAGATATAATAAGGATATGTTGAGGATAATATTTATGTTGACCGTCATAGAAATATTTTGAGAAAAATGGCCTTCTTTACTTTTATATAGACGATTTCCTGATAATTGTGAATACATTTTTAGTCACTTTACTCGTAAACTTGGTTTTCTTGAGTATTTTTACATCCAATTATCTGTGAAAAAGTATCAGTTACCAATTTCAAAAGAAATGTTGGTCTTAAAATTCAAAAATTTAAAAATAATTGCAGAAAATAGGACATTTTCAAAAAAGACTTGAAATATTTCATTACATCGACTACTATGAACAAAGAAACAGACAAAATTAGCATTACATAGGTGCACACAGGTCACACTATTACGCTACAATATGAATTCGTCGAATTTGATGTTGGTCATAAACGAAAAAAAAATATACCAAAGAAAATTAAAAAAAAAAAAAAAAAGTCGCGAGCGGCGAAATTTTTTTTTTTAACTTTCTTCTCCACTCCTCTAGGAACTCAATAAAAAAAGTCCCATGAAAATCCGACCACTATAAACTTCGTTCCACCTTTTGAGTTATGTCTAATTGCACTCGACTAAATATTATTTGAGCCAAAGCCGTTATAAGGGGGGCACGTCAGGCACGTGCACGTAAGCTTTTTGCTAAGACCAAGTTGCCATAGAGAGTATTGAATTATTATAGTTGCTATTGAGACATCTGGTAAGTGCGTCGCTCGCTTGGCCGTCGAGGGGACGTCGCGGTAGAGTTGAGTAAATGAGTTGTGGTCTCTATGTAGAGTCAAAACACGGGCACCTGTTTCCTTCCCGCGGGCATTCTTCATGCCTGCACCTCAAGTTTACAATATGGGGCGACGGGCCATAGATAGGCAGCCATTAACTATTACATATTGGCCAGTAAACTAATAGCTAATTGCGGGTATATTTATTGAATAATAAACGCCGCCACAAGCACAAAAAAAAAGTTACAAAAACAAACATTTAAGTTCAAACAATCTATACATATAATAAATCTGTAGAAAAATCAGTTTTGTACATCGAAAATATTTCGAAAAAAAATTGCCAGGGTGTGAAAGGATAACCAACAGAACTCATTTCCAGCATTTTTGGAATTATTGTCTGTTTGTCTGTTTATCTGTTTCGATGATCAAGCATCACGTAAAATTTACGAAACCAATGTAGACAACTTGTGTGTATCTTGAGGTATTATTTAGTTTTTGTTTCATCGTAATCGGTTGATTCTATCAAAAGATATATGAATTTAAAGTGTTCAAGAAGAATTAATCATCAAATGTAACACGCAGCGACATCTATTGTACTAAAATGGTAATAATGACAAAAAATATGCTCACCAGATTACTTTGAGATTGGCTGACCGGCTTTAAAAAAGTTATTATAGCTTATGGCACTCTAGATAAGTCTACATGATGCTGCTTTGAAAATTTACATAGGTAATATCATGATTTCCGTGCATTATAATTTAGCAGTTCATCTTGGTGATATATGGCGTTGTTCATTTTACTCCATTTTCTGAATCGCGGTGTTAAGATTTTCCGTAAAAGAATGACCCTCGCCCGTGACAACTGCCACGAGTTTGGTATTTTAACCGATGAAACAAAAAGGAGGAAGTTCTTAATTGGATGCATATTTTTTAACGTATGATTGTATTGTATTGTATGACCACGCATAACGTTTTACAGAGAATTCCGAAATTCCGATAAGCATGCTCCTTTTTTTTTGTGAAAAACGTAGGTATATCTGAAAGTTTACAGTGGTCCCATTTAAACTTGAAAAATCGTGTTTGGGGTTAATTTCCTGCACCTTTGGTGAGAACTTTCGACCTAGCTGGAGTATGACTGTCATCGAGTGTCTAAGGATGAAGACATAAGGCTGTCGAGGCCAGCCCTTATTTGGAAAAACAAGTAGGTAGATTAAAGTTATATTAAATTGTTACCCAGTTGAATAAAAAAAAATCCGCGATAGCATAGGTAATATGTCTAACTTTTAAGTTTGACTTACACTCTCTCTCTCTCTCTCATGAGACGCAGACGAAGTTGCGCGGGTCAGCTAGTATCTAATAATATTAAATACTGCGCGCCACGCGCCAAACGCAACGTAATGCGATGCCGGGTTGCCAAGTTTACGATCTCACTGAACTGTAAGGATCATCCTTCACAGAAATTATTTTAAATTCGCGCGCAACCGACGTTGCCAAAATGTTCTCTTCTAGCTCGCTCTAACACTATAAAAAAGAAAAGTTCAAGTTTGCTGGCTGGCATTTGGCTTCTCGGACCAGTCGGACCTCTCAGGTTTTGCTAGGAACTAATCTGTGTTTTTGATAACAATAATAGGTTTCTAGTTGGAAATTTGTATTGAATATAAAGGTGGCCTTTTTTTTGAATATGTGCGTGTAAGTCAGTGTAAGTTTGTTTGAGAGAATGTGTGTTGGCGCCAAACAATGGGCAAGAAGCTGCACGATGCGTCATTGGCGTGATTTTTGATAGAAACGAACAATTTCAAATTATTTCCTTATTCTTTGATTGATTGTGATTTAAAGTTTTGTGTTTTTGAGAACAATATTTTAAAGTTATGGTTTAGTTTTGTTATTTAAAATTGTGTGAAAGATATAGGCACGATGTGATTACCTATGATTTTGCAAGTGATTCCTTAATTGATTAATAATAGTGGTATATTATTGTTAATCATATCATAGTGTTAGTGGTCTTAATATTAAAATGTGAATTCGCTATTGCCGTCGAAAAGGTAAGTGTAAGATACTTTAAGATACTTTCGTTACTTTTATAATTCGTAGATAAAACGGTTTTCCTGGGGATTACGCTTGATTCAAGGCTACAATGGGGTTCTCATTTGACATCTCTTGCGGGGCGGCTAAGTTTAGCAGCCTATGCCATTAGAAAAATCCGTCAGTATACTGATTTAGATACCGCTAGACTGGTTTATTTTAGTTTTGCTGTGGGGACGGGCTGCAGATATTGAGTCTATATTTATTCTGTAGAAAAGAGCCATCAGAGCCGTATATAATCTTCGTAGGCGCGATTCTCTAAGGGAACTGTTTAAGGATATTGGCATCATGACGGTACATTGTCATCAGTTGTTGTGTTGGTCATTGTACAGTAACAGTCAGAAGTCGACTGCCAATCTCGCAACACAATGGCAAAGCAATATTGGTGGTACTTATGACGTTCTTCTTAAATATGCGTATGTGTGTATAGGCGCCGCCGCCCGTATAGCGCAAACGATAATGTGCATTGCGGTGGAAGTGGAATTTTGACCTTTGACTGTACATCTACGAAAACATAATGTACGTCAGAAAAAATCTGCACCTTTTTGGTAAAAGGGGTGACAGACATAATTACAGTACTAGAAATAGGGACGAACTAGTTCAGCCAGGTTTCTGACTCGCTAAAGTAGACTCATCTTTCATGGGGTACTGTTTGAGATGCTATAATAAAATTCCACAAAGTATTCTTGAACTGAATGAGTGGAAATTTAAAACATGCATTAAACGCACGCTATCTAAGCAAGCATATTACAAGTTGAGCGATTATATCGCTGATAAAAATGCTTGGCTCAATGCTGGTCCTGCTCCACATGGACAGGGGCGCTAAATTGATAGCATTAAATTGTATTGTTGGAGCTGCTGAAGATTGTACAACTATCTTTGCATTGTATAGAATCAATCTCTTTAGTATTATATAAATGCACTAGCTGTTGCCCGCGGCTTCGCCCGCGTGAAGTTCGGTAACTGTCCCACTGGATCATACTAAAGGGATAATAGTGTCCTCCATGTTAATCCAGGTTATAAACTATCTATGTGCCACATTTCATAATCATCACAATTATTATTATCACAATCACCATCACTATCACTATCACAATCACCATCACAATCCCCATCACCATTACTATCACAGTCACCATCATTATCACAAATTATCATCATTAACACAACCGTCATAATTACAACAATCATTATCACAATCACCATCACAATCACCATAACAATCACAATCACCATCACTATCACAATCACAATCACCATCACAATCCCCATCACTATCGCTATCACAATCACTATCACAATCACCATCACAATCACCATCAAAATCAGTATCACAAACACCATCATCGTTATCACAATCATTATCATCGTAATCACAGTCGCTATCATCATTATCACAATCACTATCATCGTAATCACAACCATTATCATCATATTCACAATCATCATCATCACAATCTCCATCCTCGTCATCACAATCATTATAATCGTAATCACAATCATCATGATCACAATCGCCATCACTATCTCATTCACAATCATTATCACAATCACCATCATTATCACAATTACCAACACTATCACAATCAAAATCACAATCACCATCACCATCACAATCACCATCACCATTACAATCACCATTACAATCACCATTACAATCACCATCACCATCGTTACTACTACCCTCGTTACTACTACCCTCGTTATCACAATCATTATCATAATAATCACAATAATCTACATCACTTTTACAATCACCATCACTGTCGCAATCACAATCACCATCACCATCACAATGACCATCAAAATCATTATCACAATCACCATCATCGTAATCACAATCATTATCATCTTAATCACAATCATCATCATCACAATCTCCGTCCTCGTTATCACAACCATCGCTATCACCATCACAATCACCGACACTATCACAATCACAATCACTATCACAATCACCATCATCGTTATCACACTTATTATCATTGTAATCACAATCATTATCATCGTAATCAAAATCATCATCATCACAATCATCAACATCATTATCACAATTATCATCATCGTAATCACAATCATTATCATATGGATCTCAAAATAAATGCCATTTTAGTAATCAGCGCCCCTGATAATCTCGGTATCGACACCCATATTGATTTTTAGACATTTCAACCCCATCGCACCCAAACAGGGAATGGTAGTATTTCAGGTCAGCCACATTAAATCTTAAAATCGTTGTTTTTGTAATACACCCGACCCAATTCACCATAAAAACAATACCTATGTTGAATTTCAGGCTTTGTTACCCCATTTCCCCCTTTAGGGGTTGAATTCTGAAAAAAAAACTGAAACACAAACGTTAACTCATTTATCGATAGGAGTACTCCTGTTAAGTTTCGAATAAAGTAGTCTAACTAATCTTATTTCCCCACGTAATCTTTGGACTCCCGTTCCAACCCCTAAGGGGGTGAAATCCTTTCTTAATGCACCCCTAAACCTCATAAAGAACCTTTGTGCCAAATTTGGAATCTCTAGACTCAGCGGTTTGGGCTGTGCATTGATTTTTATACTTTGCCACCCCATTTCCCCCTCTTAGGGGTTGATTCTGAAAAAACCTGAAACCCGTTTCTACTCATTTATCAATAGGAGTACTCCTGTGAAGTTTCGAATAAAATAGTCTTAACTAATCTTGTTTTACCCATACAAACTTTGGATTCCCGTTTAACCCCCTTAGGGGTTGAATTTTGAAAAATCCTTTCTTAGTGCACCCCTACTAGACCACATAAGGAACCTACTTGCCAAATTTGGAATCTCTAGACTCAGCGGTTTGGGCTGTGCATTGATTTTTATACTTTGCCACCCCATTTCCCCCTCTTAGGGGTTGAATTTTGAAAAAACCTGAAACCCGTTTCTACTTATTTATCAATAGGAGCACTCCTGTGAAGTTTCGAATAAAATAGTCTAACTAATATTGTTTCCCCATACAAACTTTGGAGCCCCGTTTAACCCCTTTAGGGGATGAATTTTGAAAAATCCTTTCTTAGTGCACCCCTAGACCACATAAGGAACCTACTTGCAAAATTTGGAATCTGTAGACCCAGCGGTTTGGGCTGTGCGTTGATAGATGAGTCAGTCAGTCAGTCAGTCAGTCAGTCAGTCAGTCAGTCAGTCAGTCAGTCAGTCAATCAGTCAGTCAGTCAGTTTCTTCTTTTATATATTTAGATAGCCCATATTGTGTGAGTACTATGTACTAGAAAGCTATCATTCACTGGAAACCTACGTCTTTTCTTGACTTGAATGTGCCCTGGCGGTTTGGAGTATGTCATGCTCACTCAATTGTCTCGCTGATGGTGGCGCATGTGTCGGATCATTTAGTTCCCTTCAAAATGGTTGAGTTGAATGGTGCTGATCCAGCGTCATGTCCGTGAACGGGCGCTGTCAGTTGTGACTGGTCATCTCTTGGTTGCCATGGCTTATTTGAATGAATTATTTTGAATTGTATTTTTTTTTTTTGTGTGTGTGTTTTTGCTGTAGACACTTTTACCGTGCACATCTTGCTACATTGTTCTCACATAATATACCATCTCAACGTGAATTATGTAACCAAGATTTTGTAACAATATTCTGATTTAAAAGAGTGTCCATGGAGTTTCTTGCCCGTTCTTCTCCATAGAGATCTACGCTAGGGAATGGGCAACTACAGTACTTTCACAGTTTTTATGTCTTGTGATTGGGACTGTAGCTACATTTAATTTTCATCTTTGTTTCGACAATTCAAAAGTGCCTGTAACTGGCTTACTTGAAATAAATGCTTTGATTTTGATTTTGACTTTTTCTCGGAAATATACATATTTTCGTCGCTCGTAAGTATGTTTATTCAATTGCATAAAATAAGTTGGTACCTATACAAAGTTTTGTTGTTTGTTTTTTTTACATCAAAGTTCGTCTAAGCACATGAATAGTGATAAGTAAATTATATTTCGTATATCATTTTGCGGTTATTTGATAAAGTTCTTCTAAATAAAGAACTATCATCATAATATTATATCTCTTTGAAATAAGAAAATACAATAAAGTTGGCTAATATTATTTATTAGTGATTTTATAGTTGAGATTTTTAGAAGTAAGTATATCCATATTTACATCGGCACTAAATTACTTTAATAAAATGTACGGCAATAAATCAATAATTTTAATGGCAACTAGTGGTCTTTGTTTGAAATACATATTTTGCACGTCTGAATTGTAAACAGTAAGAATCTTACTTTGGTGTCGCGATTCGTACGTGTAGATGGCGCGTATGTCAACCATGCATGCGTATTACAATAATGAGACTATAAAAATAGCAAAACACTAAATTATTAAATTATTTCCTAAAACATCGGTAGTTGACTAAACGGGCTTGCCTACGTTCGGACCTAGCGTCACGCCACTGGGTGAAGGACATCTTGATATCCTAGAACCAAAAATCACAAGACATGTGACATCCATCAACCCGCACTGGGCTCGCGTGGTGGATCTCAGCGCCCCACCACTCATAGAGGGGAGGTGTTTCACAGCCGTGGAAACATTATACGCTGATTATGCTTAAGTGGTCAAATAAGCAAGCTAGTGGTTGCTAGCTCTTAATTCAATAGCAATTAAGTAGTAGTCCGTGCTCTCGCTAGACTTCTTGTCCCGAAGCAACATACAATTTCACCTCAGCTAGGTGGATTTTTAGTGGCTGACTATGTTGAGGACGGCTTTCATTCTGACCGCATGTAGATGAATACCAGTATTTTACATGGATCGACTGCCTATCTGACTTCAACAACCCACTTAGTTTTGGGTTATACGATGCCCCTTTATAAGACCCTGACCCCTGACTTGTTTGTCAGTTGTTAACTATGTTACCCGAAAACTAGTTAAAACTATTACATTGCCAATTCCGTCTAATCCTTGAAGGTCAAATATCAGTAAAGCTCTTATTTATTAGGACGTCTTGTAAAATTATTATTTTTAAAATCCGTCAAACTCGCTCACCTGCCAGAGCCGCACATACTAGTTTTCAATACAATAGACCCGCAAGATATTTAGCGTACACCCTAAAATAGCCGTTAGCTACTGATACATAACTCTCAGCTTGAAATGGGGCCGTGCCCTAAGCTTGGAGATCAATGTTATTACCAGACAACATCAAGATAGGGTTGATTAGTTATTTACAGTTTTTTTTTTTTAATAGAATGGTTTGGTGAATTTGTCAGGGATAATGGATAACATTCAGGGGAACGATGATCTCTTATAGCGACTACAGGAGCTAAATGCGAGTTTTATAATGCAAAAAAGTATATGATTCACTGCAATAAACAAAACCAGGAAAATATATGATATTCTTCAGGATATATGCTAGTACGATAGTGTTTTGAAAACATAATACAACTAATTTTACTCGATAAATAAAAATCACAAACTTATCTCTACAAATTTCTTTTAACGAGTAAAAACCATGCTAAAATACATGCGATCGTCTGATTTTTTGGCAAATAATTCTACAAGCAACAATTAGCATCATAGTGTTTTATTTTATTTAGTCCAATCAATAGATTTTTTGTAAATCGCAAAAAAACACTCATTTCGCACTATTCGGCCCGCAGTGACTGACGTAACAACCACATTGTAGTGCAAGCTGGTTAGAAATTTATTCTAACAGAATTTCAAACGAAGTTTCAACCAGGGACTGAATTACCCAAAAATTAAGGTACCATTAAATTTCGGTATGACGTCATACCGAAATTTAATGGTAACCGAAATATTACGATACCGTTTTTTTTTTCAGTAACAGAATTTTGAGGTTGGAAATGCATACCGGTATATTTCGGTAGAAGTACTATAACCTTCACAAATGTTTCGGTAGCAGTACCTAAACCTTAATAAATAAGGGTTTTCTTTGACGCACCGCCTAGCCACTGTGTCCTTCACTTTGAGAGGCCCCGAATGCTATTGCAGCTATTGCTATTTATTTTGTATTAGGAAACGAAGCATGTCGAAACACGTTAGATTTATCACCAATTATTACCCACGACAGAACGGAGACGTTTGGGGTGAGAGGATGTTTGTTTGTTTGTGTGTTTGTTTGTTTGTGCATATACATGTTGCCATTTTTCTTCAAAACTACTGGTCCGATTTTGATGCAGTTTTCAATGATGGGTTTGGGTTTTATTGGTGCATATTCTTAGATAGGTGTTACGGTGACAACTCACGAGTTGTCTTCTCACGAGGGAACTCCTTAACGGTAAATAGCACGGATACGAAAATTTGTAGACGCGTTCTATTTGATAGATAAACCTGATTTCTATCATGAACTGATCCTACAGCCAGGATTGTCTTCTCGCGAGGGAACTCCTCAACGGTAAAAAGCACGAATACGAAGATTTGTAGACTCGTTCATATTTGATAGATAAACATGATTTCTATCATGACCTGATTCTACAGCCGGGATTGTCTTCTCGCGAGGGAAGTCCTCAACGGTAAATAGCACGAATACGAAGATTTGTAGACTCGTTCATATTTGATAGATAAACATGTTTTTTATTATGACCTGATCCTACAGCCAGGATTGTCTTCTCGCGAGGGAACTCCTCAACGGTAAATAGCACGAATACGAAAAATTGTAGACGCGTTCATATTTTTGATAGATAAACATGATTTCTATCATGACCTGATCCTACAGCCAGGATTGTCTTCTCACGATGGAACTCCTCAACGGTAAATATCACGAATTTAATGATTACGACAAAAATAAAAATTTACAAAATTATTAAGTAATTAAAAAAACTTTTTAAAATATCTTATTAAATAAGCTTTTATAAAAATGCACTGAAAAGAAGAAAATAAATCTTTTAGGAAATGAAAACGAACAGCTTTCATAAAAGCTTGTCCCGACTTGGTGTCGGCTTCCAGTCTTATTGGATGCAGTTGAATACCAGTATTTTTACCCACGACGGAACGGGGATGGTAGGTATATGCGTTTGGGGTGAGAGGATGTTTGTTTGTGTAAATTCATGTTTTTCATTTTTCTCCAAAACTACTAATCCGATTTTGATGCTCTCTAAAAAGTTTAAAATAAAAAGCAAAATTGAACATTTTGAAATACCCACGACGTTAAAAGTACTTAATTGAAAAAGGATAAAATAATTAAAAAAAAAAACTAACTTATTAAAAAACCCACGAATATCCGTCGGGGGCTGCCATCACTATTTTAAATTTCATCGTAAATAAAAATAAGTATAATCATCAACTTCTAAAGGTGGGGCCACTGTAGGGGCACGGCCTGCCCATTAAGGGCCTATACTACCTCAAATGGCTTAGCATGATTCTCCGTTACGCCTAAAATAGTACAGCATTAATTTTGAAATAATGTTAGGTCTTATAATTGGCGAAAACACGATTTCATAAAATTTTCTCAAAATAGATCATGAAACTTTGCATACTAACTGAACTAACTATAAAGCAGGTCTTATGTTTTTTATTTTTTCCAAAAGATGAAAATTTGATTTTATAAAGAATAAAAACCACTCATTTCGCACTATTCGGCCGCAGTGACTGACGTAACAACCGCTTTGTAGTGCAAGCTGATTAGAACTTTATTCTAACAGAATTACAAACGACGCGAAATTTGAACCACCACAAATAGACTTGCTAATCTGAGGTAGTCTAAGCTCTTAAGGGTGTAAGTATAGCGCTAAAAATCTCCAATTATTCAAGTTACTATAAAACTGCAAAAGGAGTTCATTTCATGGCAGCCCCCGACGGATATTCGTGGGTTTTTTATTAAGTTCAGTTTTTTTTTGTACAATTTGTTTGGTTTATTGTTTTTTACATAACTGTTAATTTCTTGCAGACTGTGTGCCGGCCGGGTAATACGTTTTTATTTTGTTGACCGCGGATCGTTCAGCAGTGACTGACGTAACAACCGCTTTGTAGTGCAAGCTGATTAGAACTTTATTCTAACAGAATTACAAACGACGCGAAATTTGAACCACCACAAATAGACTTGCTAATCTGAGGTAGTCTAAGCTCTTAAGGGTGTAAGTATAGCGCTAAAAATCTCCAATTATTCAAGTTACTATAAAACTGCAAAAGGAGTTCATTTCATGGCAGCCCCCGACGGATATTCGTGGGTTTTTTATTAAGTTCAGTTTTTTTTTGTACAATTTGTTTGGTTTATTGTTTTTTACATAACTGTTAATTTCTTGCAGACTGTGTGCCGGCCGGGTAATACGTTTTTATTTTGTTGACCGCGGATCGTTCAACGTAATAAATATTTTCAAAACACTTCCTCGAAAACTGGTCTATAACGCACTACAATCCAAACGCACGCGTGTGAAATATATTGCCTGTTGTACCTACAACAGGCAATATATTTCACACGCGTGCGTTTTTTCAATTTTCCCGCACGTTTGCGGGAATGAAAATTGCCACAGATAACTATACCTATACTTAGTCCAAATTGGTTCAATGCCTATAGTCTGAGGTCAGAGGTGATAGTTTTTTTTTAAATTTCGGCAAAGCACTACGCGTCTTTATGGCATAAATATTTTTTGAATATTCAAATTGTGTTTATAAATAGAATATCATAGATAAACATGATTATTAAAAACGAATAGTTACTTTTATACGTAAATTAACATTTATTTGTGTTCTGAATTCAAAACTATAAAATTAATCAATTTTTATATTAGGCTGTTTAACGGCTTCATACCTTTCCTCTCCTTCAACCTGGCAAAAGCAAAGCGCGAAAAAAAAAAAAGAACATTAAAATCATGGTTTCTTAGTTCGTGACAAATATATTTTTCGTTATTTTATTTTATTTCTTCAAAAGTGTATTGAAAAACGTCGTTTGATACACGTGGACATTTGTTATTACAGTTCTCGGCTAAAAAACACCCTCACCTACTGCTTGGGTGTTATAATTCCGCCTCGAATGCAATAACAAACTTTCTCCACTTGTATCAAAATGTACTATTTATTTGTAGGTAAATATTAAAATGAGAAGAAAGCAAAAAAACGCAGTTTACGCATTTTTTTCATTCTCAAAGGAAAATAATGCCTCTACTTGCCTAGTGATCAGATGTTCAGCAGTTATAAAACTAAGTACCTACCAACTTTCTTCGTTAACCTATTTTAAAATTATTAGGTAGTATTATAGGTAGGCTGTATGGTTAGTACTAGTCAAACGCATATGATCGGTGGTAACGCTGGTAAGTAGGTACCCACAACTGACGTGCTGACTGTAGGTACTTACTTTGATATATTACCTTCTTTTTCTTTTGTTTGCTTATTGGCACATTCACTGTGCAGTGCATTATATGATTGTATCGTACATGTCAGATAACTTCAGGTAAGTAGGTACCTACACAATGTAGGTACGGAAATTGGTGATTAAAACATTAGATTATTATGTTAGCCAATTGTACCTAATGTTGCTTATTTAATCTCCCTAGGTACCTTAACCTACCAATAAAAAAAATTAAAACTGTTTCCACATGCATTCCTAAATTTAATACAAAAACAATAACGCTCAATCTTTGTACTGCAAGATTATGTGCGCTATCGATCAGTTAAGTTACTCGTTCACATTAGTCTGGTAGTGGTAGTGGGCCTACACGCATGCCCCTCCCCCATTTTATACATTTCAACGGTGAAGTAGAATTTCAATATTTTTTGATCTGACGAGACTTTTTGTTTTCCAATTTTTTGGCTAATTCCTGCGCATATGTCCAGACCCTTATTTGGGAAAATTTGACACTTTCGGGTAGCTTGATGTGTTGGCGTCTGTACCTACCTACTGACAATTTTCGAACGTTGGCGTGTGTGGTTTGGTAGGTAAAAAAGAGGTATATTTATGGTACAAAGTTAACAACACAAAATTTAATGTAGTAATAAGTACAGAAACTTGACTCTACGAGTGAAGTAGGTACCCAGTCATTAGAGTAGGTAGGTATATGTTTTGTAGCCTAGGTAGGTACCTATTGGCCGAGCAGCCCTCACGAACACACGAAACGAACAGAAACAATTTCCGTACCTACATTGTGTAGATACCTACTTACCTGAAGTTATCTGACATGTACGATATAATCATATAATGCACTGCACAGTGAATGTGCCAATAAGCAAACAAAAGAAAAAGAAGGTAATCTATCAAAGTAAGTTCCTACAGTCAGCACGTCAGTGGTGGGTACCTACTTACCAGTGTTACCACCGATCATGTGCAGTTGACTGGTACTAACCCAGTTTCCATACAGCCTACCTATAATACTACCTAAAATTTTAAAATAGGTTTACGAAGAAAGTTGGTAGGTACTTACTTTTATAACTGCTGAACATCCGATCACTAGGCAAGTAGAGGCATTATTTTCCTTTGAGAATGAAAAAAATGCGTAAACTGCGTTTTTTCGCTTTCTTCCCATTTTAATATTTACCTACAAATAAATAGTACATTTTGATACAAGTGGAGAAAGTTTGTTTTTTGCGTTCGAGGCGGAATTATAAGTGTTTTTGAGCCGAGAACTGTAATAACAAATGTCCACGTGTATCAAACAACGTTTTTCAATACACTTTTGAAGAAATAAAATAAAATACTTAACGAAAAATATATTTGTCACGAACGAAGAAATTATGATTTTAATTTTCGCGCTTTGCTTTCGCCAGGTTGAAGGAGAGGCAAAGGTATGAAGCCGTTAAACAGCCTAATATAAAAAATTGATTAATTTTATATTTTTGAATTCAGAACACAAATAAATGTTAATTTACGTATAAAAGTAACTATTCATTTTTAATAATCATGTTTATCTATGATATTCTATTTATAAACACAATTTAAATATTCAAAAAATATTTATGCCATAAAGACGCGTAGTGCTTTGCCGAAATAACAAAAAAAAAAAAACATTCACCTCTGACCTCAGACTATAGTCTGAGGTCAGAGGTGAATGTTAATGGTGTTGTGGTACTTAGTCCAAATTGGTTCAATGCCTATAGGCATTGAACCAATTTGGACTAAGTATAGGTATAGTTATCTGTGGCAATTTTCATTCCCGCGCACGTGCGGGAAAATGGAACAAACGCACGAGTGTGAAATACATTGCATGTTGTGTTGTACCTAATCGTAGTGCGTTATGGACCAGTTTTCGAGGAAGTGTTTTGAAAATATTTATTACGTTGAACGATCCGCGGTCGACAAAATAAAAACGTATTACCCGGCCGGCACACAGTCTGTAAGAAACTAAGTTATGTAAAAAACAGTAAACCAAACAAATTGTACAAAATAGGTTATAAATCTAACGTGTTTCGACGAGCTCCGTTTCCCCGAATCGACTCCGTCGGCGCCGCGCACCCGCTGCGGCCTCTCGCATGTTTTTCGGTACCGAAATCGTGTATAGGTTAAATAACGATATAGCCCAACCTTTATTTACTTAAGATATCGGTATAGCTCAACCTTTATTTTAAATCGGTACCGATATATTTTTGCGGTATCTTAACCTCTAACCGTAACCGCTTTCAGTACCGAAATCGTGTATAGGTTAAATAACGATATAGCCCAACCTTTATTTATTAAGGTATCGGTATAGCTCAACCTTTATTTTAAATCGGTACCGATATATTTTTGAGGTATCTTAACCTCTAACCGTAACCGCTTTCAGTCCCTGGTTTCAACCACCACAAGTACAGTTGCTAATTTAGCTCCTGTAGTCGCCTTAAAATAAAATGTTGATACATTAAGTAAGTGTTTTTGTCGAATGCTTGTTGTCCAAGTTTCTTAAGGGTCTGTGCTGTCCCACTGCAGGACAAACGTATTCCTTCCATCTTTCCACTTTTCCTGGTCTTCTGTAATTTTTAGCAAATTCTTTGGAGGAGTCCAGCTCGTCCCACCGTCTCTTTCTATGCCTGCTAGTTCCACTTTAACCTCACACCTGAGTGCCCGGTGTCACCTATCTTAATATATATAAATTACGTGTCACGTTGTTTGTCCGCGATAGACTCCTAAACTACTTAACCGATTTTAATCAAATTTGCACACCGTGTGCAGTTTGATCCAAATTGAAAGATAGGATAGATCGATAAGATAGAATAGAATAGAAAAAAATAAAATGTCCACCCGTGCGAAGCCGGGACGGGCAGCTAGTACCTAACATATAAAAACCAAAATAAGTAAAATTCACCTCTACTGACTTTATTAAATAGTAGGTGGTACAGTATAAGTAAGTAATAATCATTTTTTACCATTGCCACTCGAAAAAGGGCATTTTATTCATCGATAACAGTGAATAAAACTCTCTTTTACTCACTGAGTGAATAAAGACATTTTGAATTTGGAACAAACACGAATTACGTACAAAAAAAAAACGCTGCTGCTGAAAGTACGTACTGGGAGGCTGAATGGAGCTATTCTATTCCAAATTAAAAAAAAAACCCGCCAATTTAGTTACGTTCTTTTTTATCTGTTAATGTGGTTGTTTTGTGTTATTGGAAAATCTATTAGGTAACTTAAGTAATTATAATAAAATGAGTTCTTCCGATATCGAAAATGAGAGTGACTCCGGAATCATTTCGTTCTAAAGCAGCAGTTATAGTTGATGATTTGTTGCCGCCAAAATCTCGGGAGTTGTACCTGAAAACATACAATTTGTTCTGCGACTGGAAAACCAAGAATGGCGCCAATTCCTTCTCTGAGTGCATATTTCTTAACTATTTCAATGAATTAACCAAGACTAAGAAGCCGTCGACACTTTGGAGCATATATTCTATGCTAAAAGCCACAGTGAGAATCAAACACAACATTGATATTTCAAACTAGGTACTCAAATTTAGTGACATACTTAAAACGGCTATCCGAGGGTAATAAGCCAAAGAAATCTAGAGTGCTTAGCTCCGAAAACATTGAACGTTTTCTAAATGATGCGCCTGACCACAGTTTTCTGGCCGTAAAAGTAAGTACCTACTTAATATATGTATATTTATTTACAAACCTACTGTGCTTCTAAGGTTTTCCTGTCAATACATATTTTTTAAATTATTGTTCGCAGGTTGTGCTAATTTTCGGCGTGAATGGAGTCTGTCGCAGTAATGAATTATTACAGATAACTATAAACGACATCCAAAAACACTCGGATAATTTATTACTTATCGCCAAAAGAGATTGCCAGTTTCTTAAATCTATCGAATCCCGAAAAGTACACAGGACATTGCTTCCGCAGAAGCTCTGCCACCCTTTTAGCAAATTCAGGTGCTGATGTTATAGAACTAAAACGCCACGGAGGGTGGAGGTCCAGTACAGTAGCAGAAAGTTATATCGAGGATTCAATCGAAAATAAATCGAAAAGATGCAGCCGGATAGATGAAAGTATAAATCTAAAACCGTCTGCTGTTGAGCCTTCTGCGCCACTATTTCCGGCGCGCCCTTCTACATCGAAAGGTTGTGAAACGACTACATTACAGCTGTCTCAGCAACAGCAACCACAAAATACGGCGACTTTGCCAAATATCCAAGTGTTGTCTAATACAACAGTTTCAAACCCAAACCAGCCTATAACACAAAATTTTAAAAATTGTTCTAATTTTACTATACATTTTTAATTAAATTTAATATTTAATCCTTTGTTGTTATAATACTGATTATATAATAAAAACTGATAAATATAAATATCATGCTCCTTTTTATTTTCTCACAGTCAATGGTAAAAAGTAGAGTACACAACACGTGAATAAAAAATTTATCTCGGTACTTGTATCCCTCGCTCCGCTCAGGATTCTAATCTAGAATCCCTCGCTACGCTCGTGATTCTACTCTAGAATCTTTCGCTGCTCTCGGGATCCAACTTCGTACCTCGAACTAAATTCCCTTTTTATTCACTTGTTGTATAATGTACTAATTATCTACACCCATGCTATAAATCCTCTATAAAAGTATCTGAAACAGTTAGCTTATTGCCAACATTAAAACAGCCAGTGTCATAATAACCATTATAACATCCAAACGGGTGTTATAATGTTGTACTAAATTTCATTATGCAACTCGTGTGATACTATATACTCATGTGAAACTATTATCATTCGTGTTTTAATACCCCTCATTATACAACAGTTGCATAAATAACTATTTTGGTCGGCGGCTGAATGTTGTATTTGGCCGCCATATTTATGTTATCTAATGTTTGATGTTGATGTGAATGCTTTGTTGATGCTGAATGTTTTTGATGAAATTGCACGAGTGACTGCACATAACTGGGTATTAAAAACTCATGTGTGACTATTATAAACGCAAACTCGAATATTAAGAAAAAGAAATACAAAATGTATCATAAAATAACTAACTATCCAAGGGCCATTCACACAATTTTGTTTATAATCATTACACACGTCAAGTAGTCAGAGTATTAATACAAAGCTTCATCAAATACTATCAAAGGACATGCACACGGCCCTGTTTATGCAAGTACACGCACACGTTAAAAGCTCCGTATTTAATGACACAAGCAGAATTGCGTGTAACGAGCTTCATCCTGTATTAGATTTGGCGCGATCACACACCCTAATGTATGCCGCGAAAACCCCGGAAGGGTTACACCACTGAATGCGTGCAAATATTCTTACAAGTTGCAAAATATGTCGCTATTTAATTAAGGGGGAAGCGGCAAGGTAACCCGCGAAATTCAAATTTTCTTCCGTTTTTTTTCCAATTTGCTGGTCAGTGTCAGACTGTATGTCGAACAAAATATGTTTTGCGGCCGCGCAAAATATCCGGCGGCCACCCGTGTCATTCTGGCAGATCACGCCGCGCCGCGCCGCACAAAAAGTGCACGAAAAAATAGAACGTTCGCTCCAAAGCGTGCTAACGCAGACGGCGCACACTTTTAGTATGCAGTCTGCACTCGTTTGTGGAAGTAACGTACGATGAAGATGTGCGTCGTGTGCGTTGTCAGCGTAAAATCCGCGACGGACTTTTTGTATGCCAAGCAGATTGTGCGCCACTGATTAAACCGCACAGAAGTCGGTTAAAAAAGTCTGTCGTCTGTGCAGGCCCTAATAGTGTTGTCTCGCACCGGCACAGCGGATGTTGCCGATTGCACACAAACTTAATATTATGTCACATAAGGTCATGGCTCAGTTTCAACAATACATCACGTAAATACGCTAGTCTTAATAATAACTGTATTTATTAAATCACAATGACTTGAGGAGCTCGTGGCTAAATAATAACAGCCGCTCGGGTCGATCTTTAGGTTAAGCTGTGCTTGCCTAGGTTGGTCTGTGGATGGGTGACCAACCTACATACCGAGTTTCCTCCGTGCCTCGGAAAGCACGTTAAGCTGTTGGTCCCGGCTGTCATTTGTCCATCTTTGACAGTCGTTACAGGTAGTCAGTGACCCAGAAAGTCTGACAACCAGTCTTACCAAAGTGGTATCATATTACCCAGTATGAACTGGGTTGTGGAGGTCAGATAGGCAGTCGCTCCATGTAAAATACTGATACTCAGCTGCATCCGGTTAGACTGGAAGCCGACCCCAACATATTTGAGAAAAGGCTAGGCAGATGATTAAATCACAATGACTAAATATTTAAAAACCAGTATTTATAAGGCAAATATGAGTGGAAACGCCGAGAAAGGACGCTCTGGAAGAACATACACCACTATTATTGGTGATGTTATACAGAAAGGTCTGGTCATACACGTTGCGAGTACTGCGCACCTGGCGCTGACCAGTTGTATGAAGGTATACGAAGCAAAAAGAGAATGTAAGGATAGTAATAGGCAAGCGGCGATTGGCGGCGCGACCTCTCGCGTCCGGCCCTGGTGCAAGCCATGGTCCGGAGCGAGACGGAATGGGACGCCGTCACCTAGACCTCCTTCTGCGAAGCAGTAATGCTAGAGAAGGAGGTGGCGGAACGTGAGAGGGAGAGAACCTCTCAACGTCCCGGCCGCCGCGGGAGACGCCCCGGGCGTCGGGGGCCACCACCACGTGGCCCCCGGCCACCGTAGGCGCGGGCCTGTGGACGGTGGGCTATGGGCTAGCTCGCCGTCCGTCCGTCTCATGACGACAGGCCGTGTCGACGGCGAGTTCGTGTTCCACGCGCGCCTCAAAGAGAGTCAGCAAAAAGGAAGGGGTTCGTAACGACCGATGCCTGCCGGGGTTGCGGGACAGTTCGAAAGAGATACCGCGGCCTCGGAACACAAAGGGCGATGAAGGAACATGGATGGGTTTTAGTCAGTAAAAGTCTGACACTCCCTCCTGCTCCGCCCAGAGCGGGCGGAGTTATTTGATGATTTCCCATCCGAAAAAAAAAAAAAAGGATAGTAGGTATAGGTATAGGCTCTCTGTAGTTTCTGCCTACAAGGGAAAGAAGCGTGAGTTTATGTATGTATGTATAAGTTAGAAAATAAAAATATAGTCTGAAAATAACGTGTGTTTGTTCTCTTTGTGTTAACAGGTGACAATGCAAGGAGTTTGCGGAGGAACGACCACTGGTCATTGTCGGAGCCGTCGACCAGCAAAGGCATTTGTAATAAGGTAAAAAACTCAGCTGATTGTTTTATTTGTTTGATGAATGTAAGCTAAAGTCGCGCTATGACCATTAAATTTGTTTTTTTGAAGAGCGACCATTCATAGTTGTCCTTTTGCTTGTTAAATATTCAAAGTAGAAAAAATACTTTATCTTCATTTGCAACTTTTGCTTACATTTTCCGTTTTGAGTTATAATTTAGTTTAGAAACGAACACATACTGGTGTCGATTCTGTTGTGCACAAACTAAACATAATTTAGGCTACTGCTATCTTTTTCTCTCAAATAAAATGAGAAAGAGACGGACGTAATTTAGAGCTGTCAAATTTAGTTGGAACTAATATTTCTATACAAATGAAGGGTGCACGTAAAAACATGTCGACTAAAAACACGGTGAAGCGCAAGGCATAAACTAGTTTGACATCTCTTACTTAGTTCATAGCTATAGCCGTCCTTTTCTCGCATTGCCTTTTAGTAAAAGATAGCAATAGCCTAAATTAAGTTTAGTTTGTCACAACAGAATCGACACCAATGTCAACAAACCAATAAAAGTATTTAATATGTCAAAATACTAAGTTACTGTATTTCACCTAGTTTCTGACAAGCCGGCTTTTTCAGTCAAGTCAGGACTCACAGAACGATACACAAAAAAATACATAAATACATTTTTTACACCGAGACGCTTCTGCGGCCTCAGTTATGGTGGAACCGATAGGATAGGATTTTTGCAATTTAAAGGTCAGTTTAGTGCTAACAGTTCCGGTACACCGCTCAATATTTTCGTGTAACATTCCCTGTTACGTAGTTATTTTAAATTAACCTTACCAGCCACTTTCAATCATTTTCAGTACCAACTCATCACATCACATTACAGCTGTATGTAACTTCATTTATTAAGTATTTCATGTGTACTTAAATAAATACACAATAACATTTATGTGGGAGTTCCGTTGTACCGAATACCTTAGATAATGATCTGTTGACATTTTACGTAACAAACCAACAATGTTGTTGATTCTGTTGTCATCTTTTTCTCTCTAATAAAACGAGAAAGAGACGGACGTAACTTAGAGCTGTCAAATTTAGTTGGAACAAATATTTCCTTATAAATGAAGGGTGCACGTATAAACATGTCGACTAAAAACAGGGTGAAGCACAAGGCATAAACTAGTTTGACATCTCTAACTTAGTTCATAGCTATAGCCGTCCTTTTCTCACACTGCCTTTTAGTAAAAGATAGCAATAGCCTAAATTAAGTTTAGTTTGTGCACAACATAATCGACACCATTATCTTTAATCTTCACTATAATTTAACTAAATCATAACACTTGCACTGGTATTGAAGAGTTCTAATGTCTATTTCCAAATATTTAAATCAAATCTTCACCAAGTCAATATACAACCTGTTTTTTTTGATATCCCATAACTCTAGGATTATATTCTGTAGGTAAAAATAATACTAAGTCTCCTAGAATAGATGGTCCAAAAATGCATAGTTTCGGAGATATCATCATTAAATTAGGTCAAAAATTGTGACCAGTATGACGAATCTTTACTTTTGCGAGGTTGCCAAACTTCGCAGTAAAAAAAATAGTAAAATAAAATATGTATCTAAGTTTCATTGACGAGTAATTCATTTTAATTCAAGCCAATCATTCATATTTAAACCTAAGAAAATGCGACGTTGTTATATTTCACGTAAGGGTTTTTTATGTTAATAATCGTGACTTTGCCGAATTATTTTGGATGAAAAATGAACAAAAAAAACATGATTGAAACATAATTCATATGCCAGTTGATTCTGTGATATGGTCTCAATCAAACCCTAGAGTTATGGTATATCAAAATCAAACAAAACAGGTTGTATTATGTCCTTATGTCAAGCAAGTATGACAACATTCAAATAAACTATCACGTTTCGCGGTCGAGAAAGAGAAAGAGTGCAGGATATATTAAAAAAAGTACGATTGGAAATCATCATCATCATTTGGACAAAATTCATTTCTTAATACTTATTTTGAAGTTGGTTTAACACAAAATTAGTTTCGCGTGAAGTAAATCTTTCGCAAATAAAAATATAGGAGCTCTGACACGAAACGCCTAACAATCACAATTTAAATAATTGAAAAACTTAGTTTAATATTCCGCAACTTCCTGAATAAGTTTACTTACCGTAGTTTACACTTTTACACGCAGAAAAGCACACGAACTTGTAACAATAACATACATTAATGAAAGTTACGTAAACTTAAAAAGTTATGTTAATGAACCACTTTTTCGTGCAGGTTCGCGGTGCGACGCTTGGCAGGTCGCACATGTTTGACAACTGCGCCGTGCCCAAGACAGATGAAGTCCACGAATATCACGAGATCTCGGACACTGACATGGTACGATTATCCTACTAATATTATAAATGCGAAAGTTTGTGAGTATGGATGTTTGTATGTTTGTTACTCTTTCACGCAAAAAGTACTGTACGGATTTGGATGAAATTTTGCACAAAGATTGTTTATAACCTGGATTAACACATAGGGTACTTTTTATCAAGGTAGTAAGTCCCCTGTGTGCTTGCTTAGTCGCGCATAATGTTGGTTGCGGTGGCCGTGCTCTTCGTTTACCAAAATGTAGCGTCTGCAGGTATTTTATTTTTCTTCATGGGTGTCGTGTTCGTGGTTTTTAGGGTCGCTGTTTGTTTCATTACTGACTATTATAAAACTGCAAGCGGGTGAAGCTTCTGGCAGAAGCTAGTTTAATATAATTAAAGAATTTTACAAACGTAACTGTCAGTCCACAAATACATGGACAAGAGCACGCCTATATAAAAATGCGAAACAGACATGTGCATCACATATTGCTATTTAACTTAGCGCAGGCATGCATACTGTCAACAACAACATCCTCTCCTGGACGCAGACGCTTTCAAATTAAAGGTGAACACACAGGTTCGGGTAAATGGAGAAAACGCACGCGTGTGAAATACATTGCATGTGGCTCTGACTTGCCTTTACATGCCGTCGAGAAATATCTCTCAGGTATGCTGGTTTCCTCAGGATGTTTTCCTTCACCGTAGCAAGTCAAAAATTCATTTGATTTCTTATGGTCTTCTGGTTCTGCGTCGTTACTCTGCAGAGCACGGGCCAGTTCCAACTCCATCCTGAAGACTATAGCAGGGAGATACGACTCGCCGATATTTGGGGCTATTGTTCGTAGATGCATTACGAACAACGAGCTTATGTCAAAATAAATACTAAGCTGTAACTAACATAGTTAATAAGTTTCTTTTTACTAACCTCCTATGGATGTTGCTTGTCCGAAATAAAAGTTTTTTTTTTTATGGTGACGGGTGGGGACTACTAGTATGGGAAAAGTTTTTAGTGACCAATCGGAACAGTGACGAGTCGGACATGACTCTTCGAGGAAGTGTATTGAAAAAACTTTTGTGCAGAATCAATTTTATTTCCTTCACCCCTATTTAAGTACCGCCTCCTTTGTAAATTTATATAAATAGGTTGTTTGTAGGCCATATTCGCCATACTCAAAGAAAATGTTTTAATAGAAGTAAAAGTATAACAGGTGTTGACTAAAAAATAATCCGCTCAATGCTTTTGACGGCGCGAGCTTTCCTACGCATTGTGATGTAAAATTAACGTTTTGTACTCCTGATGGATAAACAATTATGGGTTTTATCCTCCATAAAATCCTCTATAAAAGTATCTGAAACAGTTAGCTTATGGCCAACATTAAAACAGCCAGTGTCATAATAACCATTATAACATCCAAACGGGTGTTATAATGTTGTACTAAATTTCATTATGCAACTCGTTTTAAAAAAAGAACATTGTCCAGCACGTGCGATTCACTACCACAGCGCCGTAATTAAAAAAAGAACTTATAGGTTAATTCGAATTCACGTCGTATCCCGCCAATTTTGTTCGATATTAGTATTGCATTATGTACTTTGTTGTTTAAAAAAATTTGTGATACAAGCTTTGTGCATTTTAATATTTGTACAATCCAAAATGTAAATAATTATATTATTACCTATACATGGTTTGTTTGTATTAAATACTCAGCAATTAAACTTTCCATGAATTTACATAGGCTTCTTACATCACTACAACACCCTATGGTTTCAGAACCTTTTATATGGAGGATTCATATCATGGATGTAGATAAAGTCTTGTATGCAACTGTACATAATTAGGTATTAAAACACTCATGTGATACTATTATCACACTCGGCTTCGCCTCGTGTGATAAACCCACATTCGTGTTTTAATACCCCTCATTATACAACAGTTGCATAAATAACTATTATGGTATTGTATACTGAATACAATAGTACATTTTGATATAGTATATCAAACGATGCTTTTCATTACACTTTCAAAGAAATAAAATAATAGAATGAAAAGTATTTTTGTCATGAATTATGTATTAAGAAACTGTGTATGATTTATTTAATGTTCTTTTTTTTCCGCGCTTTGCTTTCGCCAGGAGAAGCAAAGGTATGAAGCCGCTAAACAGCCTAATATAAAAATAGTTTTTTTTTTGTATTTTTGAATTTAGAACGCATACCTAAACGTTAATTTGTTTATAAAAGTAAATATTAGTTTTAAATAATCATGTTAATCTATATTTATAAACACAATTTAAATATACAAAAAATATAGACGGATAACTCTTTGCTGAAATTAAAAAAAAAGCATTCACCACTGACTACAGGCATTGAACCGATTTGGACTTCGTATAAGTATAATAGGCATGATGACAAATTTTGAAAAACTGTCCTATAATGTTCGAAAACGTAAATTATTTGAAATCAATTTCATATTTTTGGCCACAGTTGAGGTTTAATAGTTATAAAAGAACATTTTAGTTTTCGATTTAAAATTCCTACCGAAACGCTCGCTAGTGTCATGGCGTCGCTGGTGACGTCACACCTGACTATTGCAAAACGTCAACACAGCAAAGCTAGAGGTCTCGTACGTCTAGATACTAATTAATAATTTGCGAATTGCGATTATTAAAAAGTACAGGTGTTGTGCGGTCCCGCAGTGTGGGAACACATCAATACAAAACCCAAATAAGTTATTTATGTTCGTATGTAGTCCCAACTCTGGAAAGTTTGGATTTAATCCAATAACACTCGATAGATGTACAGGATGGCTCTACGCTTCTGCGATGCATCCACATCAGAAAAGCTATGGCATGTTTGCAGCCCCCTAGTGAAGCTACACAATCATGACATTCGACTGAATTTACTGTCTCTTGCTGATCATCCATTAATAAAGTTACTGCATACAACTTGGCATGCACTTTATGTTCTGAGCAGATTTTTCCGACCACTGTGCACAGATTTCCTTTGCGTTTAAGTTGTACGTAGCTTACAGCGTCATCGCCATAGGGTGCCCTGGAAGACCATAAACGAAGAAACGAAACAAATAAACATAGTTACGGTTCAATTTAAAAACAATATTACAATAGTGCATGTCAAACACATACTTTTATCATGCTACTAAACCTATTTGGTTTGGTAAAATACTCAAAATATTGTGATTTTAAAATGATTACATAGAATAATACATTTATAAATTGTGTTGTAGTATTAATAAAGGTACGTACATGATATTCTAATAAACAGATATGTTAAACACCTACAAAACCACCGAAAAAAGTGTTTCGCGCAGCAGCGGCAACACACTTTTCATTCGTTCTACATTTCAAATAATACAAAATGGATAGCTCGATAAACCCAATAAGAAAAAAAGAGACAGATAGTGTTGTTCTGTGTCTGTAGTGCAAGCTTCCTTGTCGTACTCACGACAAAAATGCGTTTCCCATCTCTTTCTTTTTACCCGACTGCGGTGAAGCCCAAAAAGGAGGGTTATGTGTTTGCCCTGTATGTATGTTTGTATGTATGTATGTATGTCCGTTTCTTTGTTCCCTCGTAACTCCTCAACGGATGGAGGGATTTGGATAAAATAAATGTCGTTAGATACGTCTTGATGGCGCGAGTGTCACTGGCTACATTATAATCAAAAAACAATTAAAAATCGTTGATTTGGGGTGCTATTTTGTGGAGATCGATATTTTTTTTCCCTCCAATAACATCGAGTGGGGTATCAAAATGAAGGGTTTTAAAAGGTGATTACTAAAATATATATATACAACTTATGTATATATGTATAACAGGAATGTAATTTGAAATGACAAATCCATATAATTATAAAATGGTAAACTGACCGACTGACTCCGAATGGGTGATATATCAACGCACAGCCCAAACCGCTGGGTCTACTGATTCGTAGGTTCCTTATGTGGTCTAGGAGTGCACTAACAAAGGATTTTTCAAAATTCACCCCTTAAGGGGGTTATACGGGTCTCCAAAGTTTGTTTGGGGAAACAAGATTAGTTAGACTAGAGAGTTAGTTAGGTTGAAATGTTTAAAAATCAATATGTGTGTCGATTTCGAGATTATCAGGGGTGCTGATTACGAATATGGCATTTATTATGAGATCCAGAAGATGGCGGATTCGACTTCAATACAGGGTTATTGTTGATTTATTGTGATGATTGTGATAATGATGATGATTGTGATAACGATGATGGTGATTGTGATAACGATGATGGTGATAGTGATTGTGATAGTGATTGTGATCGTGATGGTGATTGTTACATTGATAATGGTGGTGATTGTGATGGTAAATGTGACAGTGTTGGTGATTGTGATATTGATATTGATGGTGATGGTGATTGTGATAGTGATTGTGATATTGATTGTGATAGTGATAGTGATGGTGATGGTGACTGTGATTGTGAATGTGACAGTGATGGTGATTGTGATAGTGATGGTGATGGTGATGGTGATGGTGATGGCGATTGTGATAGTGATAGTCATTGCGATTGTGATAGTGATGGTGATTGTGATAGTGATAATAATTATCATAATTATAGCCTGAATCATATTTATTTCCTGAATTAACATGTAGGATACTATTTATACCTTTAGTGTGATCCCATGGGACAGTTACCAACATCACGCGGGCGAAGCCGCGGGCAACAGCAATTAGTATAATAAAATTCAAATATTTGGCACGCTCTCCAGCCTGTACGACTAGATGTATTTTAGCTTGAGAGGTGTCGTTAGATTCGTATTTACTGTGAAAGTGACAGTGGGTATATCAACATAATAAAGAAACAAAATGGCGGATTTTTACCGCCAAATTCAAATGTTTGGCACGCTCTGCAGCCTGGTCGGCTCAATAAAGGGCTCAGCATGAGGATTTTAAAATGGTATGTATGATATTATCTAAATAACTAAAAAGTGTAAAATAAAAAAAATAATTAAAAAAAAATAAAAAAGCCGACTGCGTAAAAAGTAACTAATAACTTTAAATAAAAAAAAACTGAAAAGAATAAAACAAGTTCAGGAGACCGGACATATTGACTGCAACAGTCGGGACCCATTAAATAATCCAGACGTTACATCCAGTATGGGTCCCGACTGTTGCAGTCAATATGTCCGGTCTCCTGAACTTGTTTTATTCTTTTCAGATTTTTTATAAAGTTATTAGTTACTTTTTACGCATTCTGGTTTTTTAATTTTTTTAAATTATTTTTTTTTATCCTCCATTATCAGAATATTAGGAATATAAATGAAAAATATTAATAAATCAAAGTATACGTATATGGCGTAGTTACATGTGGTATGAGATCCCTTATGTTTTATTTACTTTGGTATCATAATTGGTACACTTTCTGAACACGGACGATGGCATTTTTACAATTTTTATCTAAATTCGTAGCACGATTGGGCGCTCACAACATACTATCATTGTACTTACATGAAAGTTTTTACATTTCTAAATTCCGCCGAACAAAAGTATTTGTTGCAAAAAAAACTCCCAACATCATCACATCGATTTTAGGCGATTTAGCACTGTTTGCCTTACTATACCCTTGTTCCATGATCCGTGTATCATAAGATAAATCACAAGACCACAGAAATTCGACCATTTGTTTACCTAAATTTCCCGCGTGTTATTAAAAGTGACGTCATGCGCTGTGATTGGTGTTCAGCTTAATATGGCGAACATAGGAATTTTGTAGATTTTAATTATCGTTTAACCCGTATGCTCCCGGCCGTGCCTCCAGAGGCACGGTGCATTGTTATTTTAATTGTGTCTGTAATTGCGGGTATTGAAGTGATAATTTAGCAATCCCGCTCTTAATAATAAAAACAATGCGTGTTTCGTATTCCACAATTTAAGTCTTATTAAATAAATACAATATTTTAGTAATTTTCAATTACTGTCATCATGCCTATTATCTGAGGAAAAGTTTATTTCCACACATGTGCGGATAAATAAAAAAAATCGCACGCATGTGAAATACATTGCATGTTGAACCTAATCGTAGTGCGATACAAAACCGTTTTCGAAAATGTGTATTGAAGTAGTACATTTTGATACAAGTGGAGAAAGTTTGTTATTGCATTCGAGGCGGAATTATAACACCCGAGCCGTAGGCGAGGGTGTTTTTAAGCCGAGAACTGCAATAACAAATGTCCACGTGTATCAAACGACGTTTTTCAATACACTTTTGAAGAAATAAAATTAAATATAACGAAAAATATTTTTGTCACGAACTAAGAAACTATGGTTTTAATTTTCTTTTTTTTCGCGCTCTGCTTTCGCCAGGTTGAAGGAGAGGCAAAGGTATGAAGCCGCTACACAGCCTAATATAAAAAATAGATTTAACTTATATTTTTGAATTCAGAACACAAATAAATGTTAATTTGTGTATAAAAATAACTATTAGTTTTTAATAATCATGTTTATCTATGATATTCTATATAAAAACACAATTTTAATATTCAAAAAATATTTATGCCGTAAAGACGCGTAGTGCTTTGCCGAAATAAAAAAAAACATTCACCTCAGACTATAGGCATTGAACCAATTTGGACTAAGTATAGGTATAGTTATCTGTGGTAATTTTCATTCCCGCACACGTGCGGGAAAATGAAAAAAAACGCACGGGTGTGAAATACATTGCATGTTGTACCTAATCGTAGTGCGTTATGGGCCAGTTTTCGAGGAAGTGTATTGAAATAGTACATATTGATACAAGTGTGAATTGCAATAACAAATGTCCACGTGTATCAAACGACGTTTTTCAATACACTTTTGAAGAAATAAAATAAAATAACGAATAATATTTTTGTCACGAACTATGAAACTATGATTTAAATTTTCTTTTTTTTTTCGCGCTTTGGTCTCGCCAGGTTGAAAGAGAGGCAATGGTATGAAGCCGTTAAACAGCCTAATATAAAAAATAGATTTATTTTATATTTTTGAATTCAGAACACAAATAAATGTTAATTTGTGTATAAAAGTAACTATTAGTTTTAAATAATCATGTTTATCTATGATATTCTATTTATAAACAATTTGAATATTCAAAAAATATTTATGCCGTAAAGACGCGTAGTGCTTTGCAAAAATAAAAAAATAAAAAAACATTCACCTCATACTATAGGCATTGAACCAATTTGGACTAAGTATAGGTATAGTTATCTGTGGCAATTTTCATTCCCGCATACGTGCGGGAAAGTGGAAAAAATCGCACGCGTTCGAATTATATTGCATGTTGTACCTAATCGTAGTGCGTCAAGGACCAGTTTTCGAGGAAGTGTATTGTAAAATAATAAACGTAATCTAGTTGCGGACACAGGAATCCTACTTCCCACAAATGTACTCAATGTGTATTTAACATTCAATACTGTATCACCGTTTCTTTGCTACCGAAATACATTTTCGAAGTACAACTATTTAGTAATTCTGAGAAATGTCTAAATAGAAAGGTCCTTCGTGGTAGTAGGCAGGTCCTTTGTGGTAGTAGGCGGCCTCTGCGAATTATTAGAGGCATATGCTTCAGTGTCGGCGCAAATTTTGCGTATTTGAACCGGGTGTTTCCACTGCGGGGATCGACCGGAGGATACGGTGGAACACACGGTGGAGGTGTGCCCCGCGGTGCTCCCGCTGTGTTCTTGTATCGGCGGTGGCGACCTCTCGCGCCGGGCCCTGGTTCAATCCATGGTCCGGAGCGAGACGGAATGGTGTGCCGTCTCCCTCCTTCTGCGAAGCAGTAATGCTAGAGAAGGAGGTGGCAGAACGTGAAAGGGAGAGAATCTCACGTCCCGGCCGCCGCGGGAGACGCCCCGGGCGCCGGGGTCCACTATGTGGCCCCCGGCCACCGTAGGCGAAGGCCTGTGGACGGTGGGCTATGGGCTAGCTCGCCGTCAGTCCGTCTCATGACTTCAGGCCGTGTCGACGGCGCGTTCGTGTTTCAAGCGCGCCTCAACGAGTGTCTGCAAAAGGAAGGGGTCCGTAAGGACCGATGCTTGCCGGGGTTGCGGGACTGTTCGAAAGAGATACCGTGGCCCCGGAACACAAAGGATGATGAAGGAACATAGATGGGTTTTAGTCAGTAAAAGTCTGACATTCCCTCCTGCTCCGCCCAGAGCGGGAGGAGTGATTTGATGATTTCCCATCCGAAAAAAAAAAAAGGCTGCCATCAGACGGACTGTATCGCAGCAACCGCGCGCTGTCGATATATTAAACTGCATGCAGTTGTACGTTCGACTTCATTCAGTCATGACATCAACTTCACGCGGTCGGCTGCAGTAGTTTGCAACAACCGCATACAATATAAATCCGTTTTTGGTTCGTACGTTGCGTTTGGTCGTGGGTGCTTTCGCGTTGCGAGCACACACGGGTGTGGCCATAGAAGTTTCGTCATTTTAGTAAATTTTATTTAATTCGGGGTAGTTTTTTTTACTTGTTCTCCAAAAAAGATTACATAAATAGAATCTAATCTAGATACCTAGTAATACCGTCACAGATCTGACAGGGTTTTTTAAACATATTGTACTAGCTTCGCGGCTTCGCCCCTCGTGGAGATTGGAAATTGCCCACGGGATCTTATGTTTCATCGCAATCGCTTTATTCTATGAAATTGAAAAAAAAAACAACGATTTGGTGTGTTAGTTACCTATTAGTGATTTTAGCTTAAAAAATAAAGAACTTTTATTGTAAACAAAGCTTCATCTTACTGTTTGGATGCCAAGCTCCCATACCTCAAATTAAAAGGCACAGCGCGGCGCGACAATTTCATGGCACGTCGGGGCCTGGTCAGTTCTTATACTTACTCGTTCATTCCTGACTACTAAATCAAACTATGACAGCATTATGCACTCGAATTACAATGAGTAAACATCGGTAGAATTCGTTCAATACGCCCTGAATCAAGCCCTTGATCCTGCCAAGCGAGAGCCTCCTAAGATGTTGGTCAAGGCTCTTCGCTATTAAGCCATTGGCCGACACGACTATTGTTAATCTTTCTCTGCTTTCACGAGGTTCTCGTCATGCGGGACCATTGCAGGACCGTTATATCAATAATCATTGTGCGACGCTTCAATCGATCTATCACCACAATGTCAGGCCTATTGGCAACAACAGTCCTGTCAGTGGTGATACGAGTATGTCGCTCCCAATACAACGTGATAGTACCATTATCTAGAGCTGGGTCGGGCGCATACTTATGGTATGGCACTTCTGATTCGACAAGGTTGTACTTCAAAGCAACTTGCTGGTGGATAATTCTGGCAACGAGGTTGTGTCTATGCAAGTACTCTGCGCTAGCCAGACAAGAACACCCAGAAATAATGTGTCTGATCGATTATCCCGGACGGTGGCATGCCCGACATATGTAAACCGTGCCATCTTTCACAATGTATTTCCGGTAGTTATCATCGGTAGTGTCATCATAACTTCGTCCATTATTGCACAGACAAAACCTTCGGTTTCCCCGAAGAGGTCACCAAAGTGCAGCCAGGATACGGACGCTAAGGGGCCGCCTCCACGAGCGAGAGAATCGCGGCGATATTATCGTCCTTGCCACGTTTTTCTATACACTCTCTTTTGGGCCTTCTTCACGAGCGAGAGAATAGTGGCGATATTTTCGTATAGAAATATGTTGAATCGCCGCGATACGCTCGCTCGTGGAGGCGGCCCCTAAGAAGGGTTAGACATTTATTATTAAGAGTACCGATACCTTTGACCTGAGCTTACCTGGGCTAGCTAGGTCGTAGAAGATTCCAGACTATCATGGACTATTTTAGGGTTCCGTACCTCAAAACGAAAAAACGGAACCATTATAATATCCGTCCGTCCGTCTGTCTGTCAAGACCCTTTATCTCGGAAACGCGTGGAGGTATAGAGTTGAAATTAAAACCATATACTCAAGTCTACAGTCCCTTAAAGCTGTGAAGAAATAGAATCATGAAATTTGGCAAGATGCAATATCTTACAGCACATGTAAAGAAAAAAATCTGAAAACCGTAAATATGTATTTGATAACAAAATACCTACAAATTTATACGGAACCCTCGGTGCGCGAGTCCAACTCGCACTTGGTCGGTTTAAAAAAAAACTAAATGCTGTCGCTCGCGACCTTCGTCGTCTTGAAATTATTATAAAATATGAATTCCCTATTTGAATGCGATTTTGTTAACAATTTCAAAGGTTTTAATTTTTTTGCACGGAACCCTAATTCTCTTTCTAAAATAAAAGTACCCTACATACTACTCCTTAAAACACAAAAAAAATCGTTGTTACAAAGATAAAAAAATTAAGAATTGGGCTATAGGTAAATCACATTATTTTTAAAGTAGGTGTCCGTCGACAGGAAGCATCTGACAGTATTCATAATTAATGTAAAATGTTTCAAAATATAAAACATACGAGTAGTAGCCCACCGGTATTGGAAACAGGGACTACCGGCGGTCAGAGCTCCTGAGAAAAGAATCTCCTAACAATACTGGCCATGTCCAGGAGTACCGCTTTTTAAATGAAGCCCTTATTTACTCAAAATACAGTTGAGCGAAGTAAAAAAAAACATATTTCAGTCTACGCCCCGATATCTTCGCATAGTAACGATCAAATTGAAATAATACAAAAAATCTTCATAAAAGCCTGTGAGAACAGAGAAAGTTTGACATTCGTACTATAATAGACACAATTAATTTTGCCTTTGATTTTTTTACGTAGGTATTTGTTAGGAAAATCAAACGTTTAATGAAAGACCTTTTTCTATATAAAACGAATTCTCTTGGCCATGTACATTGAACAAACGAACACCCACAGACTTACTATGTTTTACATAAGCACCTAAAGCTTTTTTCTGTAGAATTTTACTTCGTCCGTTTTAGAACTTTTAACTTAGAACCGTACAGTGAGTTTTCTGGAAATACCTTGAAATCCAGGTTTCCCTTTGAGCAAGATTTCTCGTGTTTTTGTTCCATAAATAATCGCTGAACATTCTTGGGTGAAAGCTGTAGAATTCATTCTTGTGTACCACTGCGCTCACTGTCATTCAACCACTTTTCAACCTTATTACTCGGGGCATAAGGGTGAAATTGGTCGATCGTTAGTGATCGCGGTAGTACTGAATTCATGGGTATGGGTCGTTGCCTCTTACACCTTGTTGAAAAGTAATACCTAATCAGGTTGTATGTTAATAAATGTCTTGTTGCAGGAGGGCACCGCGACTCCCGGTAGATCCGACCGTTTCGTGTCGAAGCCTGATAATGTAGACGCCCTAGTAAGTACCACTTTTAATACTCCAATATCCTAATTATCATTTTCCTGTCTGTATTGGTTGTACTTATCCGTATACAATTGTTTTCTAACTCAATCGAACACAATTTCGATGGACACTACCTGTGTGTTGATGGGTCAGTCAGTCAGGAATTTTATTTTTATCTATATATATTGTGAATTTAATAAAAAAAAAATTACATTTGTTTTGTAAAGTATTATTAATTTTATTTGATTATTGTGATTATGAGGACCATGTGGGTCATTTTATTATTATTGTTGTGGTTTCCCACGATTGTCTGGCAGTTTGAGTAGTATAAGCGACCTTCCAAATGTCCTTTCTTTGGTATTGTTCGTCGTGTCGTTGAGCTCCTTGAGATGTGAGCGAGCTACACGATAACTGATAAATACTGGCACTGACAGGACAGGTCCATTCAAATCTGTGTGGTTCTTTCTACAAAATACCATCTCGGATACTAATCTGCATAGTTCTCATGTGAGTTGAGCAAGATTATGTCTACGGACTTTAAAAGACCTCTGAGTTTGTTTCGGCTGTTTCTTCTCAGAGTAGTCAGGTACTAAACACCGCCCCATATAGTTTTTTTTTTTAAAAGACGTGAAGAAGTGATTGTTAAAGCCTATTTGCAAAATAAACATCATCATGTAACATATTATATTTTTAATCCTTTTGTGGGCCGTGCGTGGGTAACGGCTGCCTGTGATTTAAAGAAATCAAGTTGTCGCGTTTAGTTCGACTTCTACACTTGTGTGTATTGGTCTTGTCTTCTTTGTGTCGCTGGCAGAAATATATTTTTTGACCTAAAACCTCACCACCCGCACGGCTTCGTCGGTGGCAGCGCTGAGGTCTCTTTGGCTGCATGTCTTAGCCCTTGCAGCTTTTCTGATTTGTGTATGTTGTTACAGAAAAGCTCTACAGATTTCAGTCAGAGTTTACTTCGAGAATTAGAGCATATTATTGAAAACCACAACCTCGACATGCAAGGCAATCAGGAACCGGTGAGTACTTTCACACATTGTTTAATTTTGTTTTTTGAGTTCTGACGGAACTAGAGACTCTTGTGTTCTACTCTCTGCCCATGTGTTCCGTGTGATGCCCGCTACAGCTAACCGGCGCGACGTACTAATTTATTTTTTTGCATTGCGAATACCGTTTGTGATGCGCATTTTTCCCTCGAATTATATTCACAGTGAATAAAAATACAATCTAAAATTCAAAGAGTTCATTTTAGCCGGTAAATAAGAGTGAATCGTAATTGTTGAGATCTTATTGACGAAAGTATATCAAAACTTCTACAATTAGGTACTTAATAATATTCTTACTTTTCAGAGTAATAATGATTCAAAGAAACTTTTTTTTAAATACAGGTGCAAGTACATTCATATATACTCAAAAGGTGTAAAGAAGTTTATAGTGGTCAGATTTTCATGGGACTTTTTTATTGAGTTCCTAGAAGAGTAGAGAAGAAAGTTAAAAAAAATTACGCCGATCGCGACTTTTTTTTATTTCCTTTGGAATATTTTTTTTCTGTTTATGAATAACTTCAAATTCGACGAATTCATATTGTAGCGTAATAGTGTGACCTGCGTGCATCCATTAAACGCTAATTTGGTCTGTTTCTTTGTTCATTGTTGTCAATGTAATGCATATTTCAAGTATTTTTTTAAAATTCCCTATTTCTGCAATTATTTCTATAACATCGAATTTTAAGAACAAGATTTCTTTTAAAATTGGTAACTGATATTTTTTCTGGATGGGACTGGATGTAAAAATATTCAAGAAAACCATTTTTACATGTGAAGTGACTAAAAATGTATTCATAATGATCAAGAAATCGTGTATGTTAAAGTTAAAGAAGGCCATTTTTTACCCGAATGCGCCAGAAGGAAGGTTATGTTTTTCGAGAGTATGTGTATGTATGTACCTGTAGGTATAATTGTTTGGTACGCTTTGTGGCCTGAACGGCTCGATGGATTTTAACTTGGGAGGTGTCCTTAGATTCGTATTTACTGTGAGAGTGTCACTGGGTATATCAAAATAAAAAATTAAACAAAATGGCGGATTATTCGCGCCAAAATCAAATGTGGCACGCTCTGCAGATTGAACAGCTCGATGGATTTTAGCTTGAGAGGTGTCGTTAGATTTGTATTTACTGTGAGAGTGACACTGGTTACATCAAAATAAAAAATAAACAAAATGGCGAATTTTTGGCGTCAAATTCAAATGTTTTGCAAGCTCTGCAGCCTGAACGGCTCGATAAAGGGCTAATCATGAGGATTTTAAAATGGTATTTCTAAGTAACTAAAAGAGTAAAATCGGGAATCGGGTTTCAGTTTTTATTTAAAGTTATTTTTTACGCAGTCGGGTTTTTTAATTATTATATTTATTTATTTTTCTCGAAATATTTCTATGGCGGTCAACGATCCAAGATCCCAGGGCCGCCAGACCTTACTTATTTTCTCATGAACAAAATATGTGGCATCAAGTAGTGTTAGTGTGTACGGTGAACGTATGCATACCTGCTAACTTGTGCCGAAGTCCAATTTTTAGATATTAGTTGCCAAAGTTGCGTAAAAATAATACTTTTTTTTTTTTAAAGTCGAGTGCTGTGTTTTATGTATGTTACAGAGAATAATGTTAAAAACTAATAACCTATTGGAATAATGAGAAGACCAACAGTGAGATGGTAGAGTATAATATTCATTCGTGGTTCAATATTTTTACACGCAAGTTACAATTGTATTAGAACATAAACATACCGTAACTAAGGTAATTCAAAATCAGTGACAGACATGTTAAATATGATTATTCTCACAGGCCAGTACATACATAAATTGCGACCTCCAATATAACCAACACTGCCTGATTGACACCGCCCGTTGGACGGAAATTTCTGCCTGACGCTTAAAGCGCGGAAAAAATTACGTGAACAGAGTCTATTTTTTTTTTTATATTTGATACTCAGTGGGTTTTTTTAATAGTCATTGTAAGCAGTCAGAACAATTGTAGAGTCGCAATTCATATTTTTTGTATGAGTTCAATAAACCAATGCGCTACTGCCTAATACACATTGCATTACATTACATTTTAATTGTGTCTTGGGGATGTTTGGCCCAACTATAATTGGTCTGGCTCAAAATAAGTACTGAAATGATTTCCTGAGTATCAAATATAAAAATTAAGTCTCGGACTATCGGTTAAAATCACAATTTTTATTCTGTGCTTCGAAGTGCTTGGCAGAAATTTCTGCCGACCTGAAATCAGGCAGTGTTAATCATTTTTCTTACCAGCTTTCTTTACAACATATTATTATTAAAAAATCAGCACTCGGCCTTTGGGAAAAAATTGTATTATTTTTACGCAACTTTAGCACCTGATATCTAAAACTTGGCCATCGGCACAAGTTAGCAGGTATGCATATGTTCACAGTACACACTAACACTTCTTGATGCCACACATTTTGTTTATGAGAAAATAAGGTCTGGCGGCCGGCGGCCCTGGGATTTTGCTCTATAAATATTTTCCTGAAAATATCCTGATTATTTCTGCTATTCACAGATAACAAAAACTGAAAAAAATATTTGGTGGTATTCGATAAATGTTGATTATTGCTGACGAAGGTGGAATGGGGCCCCTGGTAAATTTCCAAAAATAATCATAACTATAACGTAACCATTTCTCACGATTTCTATCTAAGATAAGTTGCAAGCTTGAGTCTCTGCGCGCAATTTAATATCAATACCATACCATACCCACCACCACCCACCACCATTCCCACTTCTTAGCGATAGAGGCGTTTTGTCATGTTTTACTTTTTCAGCAGTAACCAATATTTAACGAGTATCCTTACATATTTTTCTAGTTAATAAACATCATTAGGTAGCTACTAAAATGAGGATCTAGCCAATAGTTTGCACATTGAGTTTCATAGCAGTATTTGGGAAAAAAATTGTTTTCATTAACATAGACGATTTTCAAGTCACAATGAATTAATAATTAAATGAATTTTAAGTCACAACACTCATGAAAGTGCTCTTCATTAATACTTTCTGGTCCAGTTATCTGTGAAAAAGCATCATTTACCAATTTCAAAAGAAATCATAATCCTAAAATTTGATATAGAAATAATTGCAGGAAATATTAAAAAATACTTACTTGAAATATGCATTACATCGACAACAATGAACAAAGAAACAGATCATAATTAGCGTTTAATGGATGCATATACGTCACACGACTACATTAAAAGTACTACAATACGAATTCGTCGAATTTGAAATTATTCAAAAACAAAAAAAATATTACCTGTTTTTTTTTATATCCCATAACTCTAGGGTATGATTGAGACCATATGTCTCAATCATCCTTTTGTTTTTTTTTTTTCATTTTTCATACAAAATAATTCGGCAGTCACGATTATTAACGTAAAACACCCTTTTTTTTTTCGGATCGGAAATCATCAAATGACTCCTCCCGCTCTGGGCGGAGCAGGAGGGAGTGTCAGACTTTTACTGACTAAAACCCATCCATGTTCCTTCATCGCCCTTTGTGTTCCGGGGCCACGGTATCTCTTTCGAACAGTCCCGCAACCCCGGCAGGAATCGGCCTATTGCTGACTCTCTTTGAGGCACGCGTGGAACACGAACGCGCCGTCGACACGGCCTGTCGTCATGAGACGGACGGACGGCGAGCTAGCCCATAGCCCACGGTCCACAGGCCCGCGCCTACGGTGGTGGCCCCCGACGCCCGGGGCGTCTCCCGCGGCGGCCGGGATGCTGAGAGGTTCTCTCCCTCTCCCGTTCCGCCACCTCCTTCTCTAGCATTACTGCTTCGCAGAAGGAGGTGCGAACCTGCACGAAAAAGTGATTCATTAACATAAATTTTTATGTTAACGTAACTTTAATTCATGTATATGTTATTGTTACAAGTTCTTGTGCTTTTCTGCGTGTAAATGTGTAAACTACGGTAAGTAAACTTATTCAGGAAGTTGCGTAATATTAAACTAAGTTTTTAAATTATTTACTCGTGTTTGTTAGACGTGTCGTGTCAGAGCTCCTATATTTTTCACGTGAAACTAATTTTGTGTTAAACCAACTTCAAAATAAGTATTAAGGAACTAGCTGACCCGCGCAACTTCGTCTGCGTCACATGAGAGAAAGAGGGTTAGAGAGAGTGTGAGTCAACCTTAAAAGATAGACATAATGCTATCGCGGTTTTTTTTAGAACGTTTTAAAACGAACAATTCCCTAATACAATGATTGTTGCGTAACTTTAACCGATTATGCAGCGCCCGCAAAGGAAGCTCTCAAAAGAAATACATTTTCCTTGTTTTTGCAACATTTATCATTGTTGCTCCGCTCCTTTTAATCATAGCGTGATGTTAGATAACCTATAGCCGTCCTCGATAACTATTCAACACTAAAAGTTTTTTTTTAATTCGAACCAGTAGTTCCTGTAATTAGCGCGTTCAACCAACCAAACAAACTCTTTAGCTTTATAATATTAGTGGATATAGATCCAAGTGGGTAACAATTTAATTTCTTCGATATATTACCCTTAATCGCTAAAATAATCTACTTATGTTTTTTCAAAAAAAGGCTTGCCTCGACAGCCTTACGTCTTCATCCTTAGACACTCGATGACAGTCATACTCCAGCTAGGTCGAAAGGTCTCATCAAAGGTGCAAGAAATTAGCCCAAACACGATTTTTCAATTATAAATGGGACCAACTTTGAGATGTACCTACGCTTTTCACAAAAAAAAGGACCATGTACGGACTTCCCTGTAAAAATTATCCGTGGTCAACAACAACAACAGCACATAACGTCCACTGCTGGACATAAGCCTCTCCCATGATGGGAGGAATTTGCCGTAATCTCTACGCTTGGCAGGCGGATTGGAGATCGCAGTGATGAAAGACTAACAGAAAACGCTGCTGCCCATTCTCTGGTCTACGGAGGCGCAAGGTGTTCTGCCTCAGACATTAGTCGCCATAAACGACACCCGTGAGTGTAATAGGTTGGTTCTAGTAGCAGTAGTTCTAGTAGTAGTAGCTAGTAGTAGCCGTGAGCCGTGGTCATATATAAAAAAAAAATACGCGTCGAATTGAGAACATCCTTATTTTTGTTTTGTCGGTTAAAAAACCCATCTTGAGGCAACTGACACGGGCGAGGGTCATTCGATTCAGAAAATGGAGTGAAATGAACAACGCCATCTATGGACCAAAATGTTAAACTGCTAAAGTATATTAAATAATAATAAAAACTTTATTGCATATTATGCTACATATATATTTTTTTAAAGCTGGTAAGTCGATTTAAAAGTTATGTGGTGAGCACATTTTTAGTCATTATTACCATTTTAGTTAAACAGATGTCGCTGCATGTATGTATCTTACATTTGATAATTAGTTCTTCTTAAAAAGTGTCGCGAGTCGGACTCGCGCACGAAGGGTTCCGTACCATTATCTATACATTAGACAATACGGCAAAAAAATCACGTTTGTTGTATGGGAGCCCCCCTTAAATATTAATTTTATTCTGTTTTTAGTATTTGTTGTTATAGCTGCAACAGAAATACATCAACTGTGAAAATTTCAACTGTCTAGCTGTCACGGTTCATGAGATACAGCCTGGTGACAGACAGACGGACAGACTTAAGAGGAAATGCGGATGGTCTTTTCTCCATAAAAACGCTGTCGCCTGTTTTCTTTCTAGATTATGACTTTAAAGCAATTATTTTTTTACAGTGAAGTGTATATCAACCTCTTCGATGTCCTTATGTTTTCCTTTTTGATGATACATAATCTTTATAAGCACTAGAACGTTAACAAAATGCTTAGAATTGCCTATTTGGACTGCCTATCAACAGAGGCCTAATGTACAAAGGAGATCGGCAAAATTGCCAATCCAACCAATGGATTTAAGAAGGGTTATTCCCAAAGTACTCCATTTCCTTTTAACAACAAATTTATGAATCTCATACATTAATTCCCAAGTTACTCCAAGGAATTATTATTATTTAAAAATACTTGTCAATTTGTTCCCATTCTGCTCCATAGGTATCTGACATTATTCTCAAAGTACTCCACCGATGCATTTGTTTTTGTACAGTACAGTCAGCCCCAAAAGTTACAAGGAATCCTCTTGTAACATTTCTTATTATGGCGACTTTTCTCGATTCCGAGTCAGAAAGGAGCTACAGAGTACTAAATATGAAAAATGAAGTAAAATCAAATACTGTTATTTCGTCCATTTATTAACTTTCATTGATACTGTACGTTTAACCTTTTCACCGCCACGGACTTCAATTGAAGTTCCAGATTTTCGTGCCACCAGCGCCACGACTTCATTAGAAGCTCTTTATTTTAGCTATGTTATAAAAATAAAATTGACTGTATTTAACAGGTTTTTTTTTCATTTTATTATTTAATATAGGACTGTGACTTATCATACAGAATGTAGAATTACATTCTGTATGATAAGATATTTTAGGAACAGATTTTTTTTTTCAATTTAAGTAACATTTTGTTACGAACTGGGTATGGGATAAATTAATTAATACCGATTAAATAACTGAATAACTTTAATAATCAAAAAACACATAAGAACTTAATCCACTCCTGATCACTATTCGCTTAGATATCGCACTTCTAGTTCACTTCGATTCGCTTCGTTGTGTAGCCAAAATCAGACTGACTGCTCCCGTTTTTTTTTTTCGAAATGGCATCTCGCAGTTCAACCTAGAGAGGATGTCGTCTGCTTCACCGGAGAATCCTGTGGGTACCTTAAGTGTAAGGCCTCCAGCCAGGGCAGACTGACTGCTCCCGCAAACCTGTCGGCTATTTATATGGCGACCGATCCTTCGAGTCATCACCACATGTACAAAAGAAAAAAGTAGGTACTTTATGTCCTCGGCGTACGGTTGAAATTACAATGAAAACTTCCTGATGTCTTTTTAGGTAGTTTGCGAATTTGTACCTACATCATTCGAGACTCGTCCTACTCCTACCTACATACTACTACCTACCTACCTACTTGTAATTGTAGGTACGAGTACGACGTAACAATATATAAAATTCAGTTTTTATACTATGACGAAAGTATAATTATAATTTATTCAAATTTAGGGGTGTCTGGCAGGGGGTAGCAACTGTCATAAGTGTCCGGCAATGGAAGACGAGATTTCTAAAGATTTTTACTTTAATGAAAGTAAGGTACTATTTTATACACCTTTAATACCTGTTACCTGCCGAAGTAACCACAACCCAAACTCTATAGTCACTGGTCGTTCTTACCTGTATAGGGGACATGCACAGAAAAAATTTCAGCTTTTATAAAATAACGAAGGTCTGGCCGTCGCGGGCTCTTGCTCTATTAATTCATATATCTGCTGCACTCACCAGACGCACCAGGTATATGTACTATCGAGGACACTCCCGCCTGACCTAAGCTTATTTTTGCTTGCAATCGCAACATAGAAACGCTCTCTAGCCCCGCCCCAATGACTTTGTATAGAAATAATGAAAAGATCGAACGAACGAATCGGCCGAGCGCACTGACGACGCACGCCAAACGAGACTTATTGTTATTTTGCGCGCCAAAGTTGAGGCTTTCCTAATAGTCCGAAACTTTAAGGGGGCGTGACTCGGTGCCTCCGCATGGATTAAGTGAAAAAAAAAATAATAGGTCAGGCGGAAAAGACCCCGACTGTACATGCACACTATTGTACACGTACCCAATGCGCCATAATGGTGTTGCACGGCTTATCACTAACCTTCAGAATATCAGTGCCGCTCCCACGCATTCTACGCATCATAGAAGCAGTCTTCTTACGTAGAATGGTACTGAAACCGTCAGTACGTGCTTCCGCAAACATTCCTGACGCGCTACAGTAACGTGGGAGCCCCAACAACATCCTGAAAGTATTATTATACTGAACTCTGAGGGCGTTGTATGCCCTCCGCGTATATCAAACCCACAGAGTGCACGTGTACAAAGATTGACAGAAAGCCTTATACAAAGTGCGAACCGATGCGATCCAATGGTGTACATCTTATTGATGAGAGTCAAGATGGCGGGTGTACCATAGCGAATCAAATTATACCAATTATCAAAAAAATGTACCTAAAATGTACTATTTAGTACCTAGCTCTAAAAAATCTGTACCTCCTTCAGAACGAAATTATTTCGAATGTAAGGTACACCCGCTATATTGACGTCAAGATGGCGGGTGTACTATAATATTTTATTATTTAACCTTTACTCATAAAATAGAAGTACACCAAATAATTGTACCTAAAAAGTACCTCAATTAAAAAAACACACTTGATCAGTGGGATAGTTCTTGAGAAATAAAACAACCGCGTCTGGTATATGTTACAGTCAAAACTGTTAATCGGTCAAAACAACTTTTGACTGGTGTCAGTCAAAATCCTATGAAGTTAAAATGCGTTTTCTGCATTAAAAATATGTTGTTTTAGAACGCCTCGGTTGTAACTACCAGTCTTAGAATTACATGATGTTTTTCAAAGGCTCACAAAAAAAAACCTAACAACCTAATAAGTTTCTAAGTTCATGTTAGTTATTGTCAAAATAGTTTTGACCGGTCAAAAACCACCCGTATTAAAACGCAGTCCGTTTGTTAGTGAAAAGCAAGCAAGAAAAGAACAGTTATAGCTTCCACACATATATACTAGCCACCATTTTATTTTTAAAAGGCATTGAACATTGACTGCGTTTTAATACGGGTGGTTTACACTTACTGATTTCAGTTAATTAGAAAGAAAACCTAGTAATTTTATTATTGATTCGGGACGAGAATCATTAGCATAGACACTTCCTTGAATTTGACCAAGATGCAAAGCGACACCTTGTATAACTATATCAATATATCACGATAATAATCGTGTTAACATATATATGTCACAGTTAAAACTGTTACAGTCAACACTACTTTTGACCGGTCAAAACTATTTTAACAATAACTAACATTACCTTAGAAAATTATTAGGTTGTTAGGTTTTTTTTTTTAAAAAACATCATGTATTCTAACCCCCGAATACTGAAACGTCACTCAAATTTTAAGGGCTGCTTAACATTTGAGCAGCTTCTAAATTTTAAATTTCGTATGGCCAAACGTCACTTTTGAGCATCTGTTAAATATAAGTACTACCTAAATTTTGAGTGACGATTCAGTATTCGGGGGTAAGACTGGTAATTACAACCGAGGCGTTCTAAAACAACATATTTTTAATACAGAAAACGCGTTTTAACTTCATAGGATTTTGACAGTCAAAAGTGGTTTTGACCGTTATCAGTTTTGACTGTAACATATACCAGACGCGGTTGTTTTATTTCTCAAGAAATATCCCACTGATCAAGTGTGTTTTTTTAATTGAGGTACTTTTTAGGTACAATTTTTTGGTGTAATTCTATTCTAAGAGTAAAGGTTAAATAATAAAATACTATAGTACACCCGCCATCTTGACGTCAATATAGCGGGTGTACCTTACATTTCGAAATAATTTCGTTCTGAAGGAGGTACAGATTTTTTAGAGCTAGGTACTAAATAGTACATTTTAGGTACATTTTTTTGGTAATTGGTATAATTTGATTCGCTATGGTACACCCGCCATCTTGACTCTCATATCTTATTGCTATTGGGTGCTCAGAAAATCTTAACTTCGGTGCCCAATCAAACACACATTGAGGTCGATAATTCCGAACGGACTATGAATTAGCAGAAAGATCTCAAAGATCTCTCTCTCTCTCTTAGGAAGATCTTATGATTATTAGTTGTCCGTAAACTTAAGTAGTTGTAAATAAAATTTTAATTTCGGTGTCCAACTAGTCAGCTATTTAGGTCAATAACTCCGAACGTAATACAAATTGGCGAAAGTCGTTAAATGGCAAAGGTTTTCATTGAAAAGCTCTATCTAATGGCGTTTAGCTTATTGTTATTGGTTACCCAGAAAATACGAACTGTCAAAAGTTAAATTTCTTAGCTTTGCGTTCTTTGACTGTTCTTACTTCGTTCAAATTCTTGTCCATTGCATAAAAATGGTTGCATAAGTAAACTTGACTAGAGATATGAGTGTTATTGTTGCATGATTCTTTTGGCGCGCAGCCTTATCTTCTTCTCTTAGCTTTCTGATTTTTGAATTGTTGATTTTACCTTTTTAGTCTGGACGCTCTTGCACGTCTTTCTAAAACTTTCTCACATATAGAGTGGAAGGGACATCTAAAACGGTTATCACATTTTCAGTACATGTTAATCACTTGTATTGTATATGTTTAATCTCAACATGAATGATGTAACCAAGATTTTGTAAAATATTTTGAACTAGCTGTTGCCCGCGGCTTCGCCCGCGTGCGGTTCGGTAACTGTCCCATGGGATCAAACTAAAGGTATAAATAGTATCTACATATTAATCCACTTTGTAAACTATCTATAAATAATTCTAAATTTCAAATCATCACAATTTTAATCATCACTATCACAATCACCATCATTATCTCAATCACCATCACTATCACAATCACCATCACTATCACTATGACAATCAATATGACAATCACTATCACAATCGCTATCACAATCACTATCACAATAACTATCACAATAACTATCACAATCACTATCACTATCACTATCACAATCACAATCACTATCACTATCACAATCACCATCATCGTAATCACGATCATTATCATCGTAATCACAATCATCATCATCATCACAATCGTCATCATAATTATCACAATCATCATCATCATCGTTATCACAATCTTTATCATCGTAATCACAATCATCATCACAATCATCATCATCGTTATCACAATCATCACAATAAATCAACCACAACCGTATATAGAAGTCGAATCCGGCATTTACTGGATCTCAAAATAAATGGCATATTCGTAATCAGCACCCCTGCTAATCTCGGAATCGACACCCATATTGATTTTTAAACATTTCAACCCCATCGCACCTCAACAGGGAATGATGGTATTTCAGGTCCGCCACATTAAATCTTAAAATCGTTGTTTTTAATACACCCGATGACCCGACCCGATACACCATACAAACAATAACCATGTTGATTTTCAGACTTTGTCACCCCATTTCTCTTAGGGGTTAAATTCTGAAAAAAACCTGAAACCCTACGTATTTATCAATAAGACTACTGCTGTGAAGTAGCATAGTCTAACTAATCTTGTTTCCCCATACAACAAACTTTGGAGCCCTGTTTCACCCCCTTAGGAGGTAAATTTGGAAAAAACCCCTTCAAAGTGCATCCCTAGACCACATAAGGAACCTACTTGCCAAATTTGGAATCTGTAGACCCAGCGGTTTGGGCTGTGTGTTGTCAGTCAGTCAGTTTCTTCTTTTATATATTTAGAAGATTTGAATACAAAATTTATCTTTTAACTTGATCCCCTTTTTCACCCCCTTGTGGGCTGAAATGAAAAAAAAAACAACAACAATGTACGTTGTGTTAGTTTCCAACCGTAAGCCGAAATATAAGTGATTTTAAGTTAAAAAATAAAGAACTTTAATTATAAACAAAATGTCATCCCCTTTTCATCCCCCTAAGGATTTAAATTCTAACAATACCGTTGCATTAGCTTCCAACCATACGCCTAGATAATAAATTTTATGATTTTTTTACTTCGAAAATTAAGGACTACACAACTTCATCCCTCTTTTTAACCCTTTGGGGGTGTAATTATCAAAAACGCTGAGACACGTATAGATTAATTTTTAATCGTCAGCTTAAACACAAAATTTGAAGATCCTTACTTTAAAACTGACGGACTTTCATACACAACTTTATCCCCCTTTTTAACCCTTTGGGGGTAGAATTATGAAAAACGCCGAGACACGTATAAATTAATGTTCAATTGCCAGCCTAAATACAAAATTTAAAGATCCTAACTTTAAAACTGACGGACTTTCAAACAAACTTTCATCCCCTATTTAACTCCCTTAGGGGTTGAATTTCGAAAAATCCTTCCTTATTCCTTGTCTACATTATAAAGGGCGTTCGGGCTGGGCGTTGATGAGTCAGTCAGTCAGGCCTTTTGTTTTTATTTATATAGATTAAAAGAGTGTCCATGCAGTTTTTTGTCCATTCTTCTCCATAGAGATAGACGCTTTGGAATGAGCAACTACAGTACTTTCACAAGTTGCTATGCCTTGTGACTGGGACTGTAGCTTCATATTTTGTTTTTTTTTTGACATTCAAAAGGGCCTTTGGTGGTCTAATTAAATGCTTTGAGTTTAAGTTCCTAATCGGAACTAACACGGCCATCTCCAATTATATTATCAAATTCACAAATGTTTGCCAACAACGCCTTCCTGGCGATGCCATTCATGCTCCAAAATAATCATGTAGCAATAGAGCCATGAATCATTCGTAATTAATAATTGAGGAAACAACAAGCATGTAAAGTATGCCATAAAGACACAGAAAAACTAGTTGAAATCTGGACTATACTAAAATCGATTTTTATTTTCAGTCTCAACCGCCGAGGCAGGCGCCGGAGCCAAGGTAAATATGTATCTTTATTTTCATTCTAATACGACTAACCATCTTCATGGCACAATCATCATCATCATTTCAGCCGAAAGACGTCCACTGCTGGACATAGACCTCCCCCAAAGGGGCATAATGCATACATATTATGTTTGTATCGCATTTGTTGCTGTGTGGTAAAACGATTTATGCAATACATGTTTGTTTTTTCCTCGCAAGCGTGTTGAAAAGTGCGTATGAAACTGTAGACACTCGGCTATTTACGACATCGCCTATACGGCTCGGGCTGCAACCCACAGCCTAGTGTGTAATGAGCAATTTAGCTCACTTATATTATAATATACTACATTATTTAAGTTCATTTTTTACCAACTAACTGGTTTCGAAGTTGGTTTTCAATACAGTTATAGTGCAAGTTTAAACCACTATTTTTGTAGTTCATTCAGTTAATTTTAAAGTTAAGTATATTTATAGTGGAAACCATTATTTTTATAATATATAGTTCACTAATTAATTTTTAAAGCTAAACATTTTAAAGTGTGGAACATTATTTTTAAAGTGCTATTAAATACATCCCCTTTTTAAGTAGCACCTATTTCTTGTACTTTTTTACATGAAAATTGTAGGTGTTTGTGACTCTGTTATCATAAATGCCTAGAATTTCCTGTTAAATATGGCTTAATACCTAATTGCCAAATAAAGTTTCCTCAAGACTTTTATTGTTTTTATTCAAGCAAAACCTTGTGACAGAAAGGTGTTTTACTTAGGAACACTAATTACTTACAATTGAAAATACTGGCGCGGTATCATTGCTGACTATTTCATTTGTTTTGTTAGCTCTGCTCCGTCGTCACCCAGCCCGTCTTTACATTCGGAAGACTCGTAAGTGAAAACCGCGGCATCAGGTCCACTTAACAATAGGCTCCTGAGGGCATAATACAAAGTGGCATTGTACCAACGATAACGTCGACATATACTCGTATGTAAAAAAAGTAAAAGCTAAAATGTCATTCCTCGTTTAAGTCGTAGAAATACAAAACGCTTTATGAACGAGAGCCACTTGTCCTAGCCCTGATTTTTATGTCGTCGAATATAAAACTGTCAATTAGAAATAGTTTTTTTTCTACTTGTGATATCAGACAGTTAAAAGTCAACCTGATTCCGTGTTTAATATTGATGTTGTGTAATGTTTGTGCTGCTTTTAATGTTTTATTATTTTGTTAAGCATATTTAAATCATGTGTTTCATTATGTAAATCATTGTTATTCATGTTGCAATTGAACCCTATTCCTGTTCATCCCTGTTCATTGTTATGTAATATGTCTGCTGCTTTTACTGTTTTATTCTTTTGTTAAGCATATGAATTTGTATCATGTGTTTCATTATGTAAATCATTGTTATTCATGTTGCGATTGAACCCTATTCCGTGTTTAAGATTGATGTTGCGTAATATGTCTGCTGCTTTTACTGTTTTATTATTTTGTTAAGCATATGAATTTGTATCATGTATTTCATTATGTAAATCATTGTTATTCATATTGCGATTGAACCCTATTCCGTGTTTAAGATTGATGTTGCGTAATATGTCTGCTGCTTTTACTGTTCTATTATTTTGTTAAGTATATGAATTTGTATCATGTGTTTCGTTATGTAAAGCGTTGTTATTCATTTAGTGGAAAAAACAATAGTTTTGAACATCATAATTAGCAATATTAATGTACGAAACTTGACAGTCGTATTGGGTATCTTAGCTAATTTGATAAAAATACCGTTTTTTTCTTCATACGTACAAACATATTCATAATATTCGTAATCACAGTTCGTTGCTACCAAGAAAAACAAGTTATTTACTTACAATAACATTGTTTATTAATATTGTAAGCTTTTAAAACGTAATTGCTGTGCTTTTGGAAGGAAATTTATTTTCTTTAGCGACAAACGTAGTGTTGAGATATTAGCTTTAGACTCAAAAAATGTCTTAAACATAATAAAACACATCAAACGCATATTATTGTCTCGAGTGGTTGCCGGGCTATACAAGAACAAGCCTCTAGCGCCCCCGACATTGAAATAAGTCAACCAAACAAGGAACAATGAAATTTTCGACCTCAAACGCTTCCCTTTAATTTAGCACACACCAAAGCATGTAGCTTTGTTAGATACTATTTATTATCCGCGGTAAACTTTCATGAAAGTGAAAAGATTTTTATTTTGTTGAGGAGAAAATTCTCATGCAGTCAGCATTAGTATCTTTTTATTGGTTTTAAGTTGTAGTGTAATTCTCTTATGTTTTTCATGTGTGTAAGTAAATGATAAAATATTAAAGTATTATTGAATTGAATTCCATAGTGCATTAAAACATTCCAGATAGACACAGATTTAGCTTACAAATCAATGAACTCGCAAATCTGATCACAATCTTAACAAGGGGGAACCATGTGGTCCATTGTATTGGTTAAGGAGGCCCTATAGACAGCCATTCCATGAGAAATGCTAGTATTAGAATACATCTTGTTTAAGAGTGGATCCTAAGACAGATGAGAAGAGGCTTGACATTTTTTATTGTATGGTTTGACTTATTATGATCATAATTCTCAAAACATTCTACTAACAAGAGTTGTTTTTATTATTACTAGCTTGCTAGCTAGGAGTCACATTATGTCCCTTTCTCTCCTCCCGGTTGCAAACCCCCCGGAGAGTGAAATTAGCTATTATTTTTCCCGTCCACTTTGCTGAGGGCTACAATCTGCGCCGGAAAATGAATACAACTATCAATCTTAATATTACTGTCTACTTTGTTGAATAATCTCGAGATCTCTTTTGAGTTATTGGCATTGTTGTCGCAGATTAGTAGCGTTGTTGACAATATCATCAGCCTATTAATGTTCCCACTGCTGGGACACAGGCCTCCTCTCTTTGAGAGGGAATAGGCTATAATACACGACGAGGGCCCAGTGCGGATTAGTATATGTTACATCTCTTCGATTTCTTGGTTCTAGGACTTGCCGGTTTCCTCACGATGATTTTCCGTCACCGTTTTGAGAGCTTTGGTGTTGAAATAAATTACACAATGCGCCTGCCTGGGTTCGAACCCACGACTTACTGTTCGTAAGTCGGGGCCGCCACCGCTAGGCCACCGCTGCTCTTTGTTGACATTATAATAAAATAAATAAAATAATTCTACCGTAAATACACAGAACATTTAAACTTGATTAATCGTAATTGTAACAAATCATATTAGCATTACATTTTTAACATTACATGAATTATCAGCCTTACAATATCAACATTATATTACATTATTACAGACACTGAAATCCTTCGTTGAAATGAAATGAAAATTTTATTTGCTGGAATTGTAGATTATAAATGGTCAAGTTTTTTTCTACAGTTGCTGAAGCAATTCGCTAAAACTAGCATGCAAAATTATATAGAATACATTAATAAAATAAGTGAAACTATTAGTATACATATATAATAATAGAAAGATACGTATACAGACTGACGTTACTGTAACGCATAATAGAGCTGATTTAATATTATGTAGACAAGACCAACAATATCACCTTATTAATAGACAGCAGTACCTACCTTCAGACTACAACATAGGAGCTAAAGAAAACTTATTAAAGCAAATACCACCTTTTAAATACAGAAATTCGGCGCAAGGAATACGCAAACCACAGTGATCATAATAATAGTAGGAGCACATGCATAAAAAAAGAAAGTTTACATAGATACATAGGCCAATAAAGAAATTGACAACAACAATAGACTATAACAATCCTACAAAAACAAGCAGCCATACACACAACCACCATACTCAGTAAGCTATTGGGAGACACTATGTTTGTTAATCGTACACCGAGCACACAAGATACCACACCAGACACAACAAACATCACAAAGTAGACTCACAGCAAACATCCAACACACACAATATTCATTTACCTTAGAAAGAGATAGTGAGTAATGGATATCTTTTAGGGATCTTTTTTAGGTATATTTATTAAACCGCCGCAAGTTCGAGTATCGGAAAATCGAAAAAGAAATGTTAACAAGAATGCCAATGGAAAATATCAATGTGAATCTTTAAGGTTAAGATTGTCATTCACATAATAAAATGATTTATTTGTCTATAAGCCATTTGTAAAACGATTAATTGGCAGTTCAATATATGATTTTGGTAGTTTTATATATCTTCATAATTATTTTCATTGGAAGAATAATCAGTATATCATGCTATCTCGTGTTAAACGTAACAATGTCTCTAAAACTTTGAAATAACAACATTCAAAGTATGTGGATTCCAAGAACAATAAACATATTTAATTCTTCAAAGGACGTTTACTTGAAGTCAATAGTGGCACATCACAAGGGCACGGATACATTGTTATTGGGATGTAAAAAGCCTATTTATGTGTAATGATAGGAGCCACGTAACCATAATAAGCTAAGAGGGTTGTTTTGAGGTTGGCTATTGTACAAAGTCCCCACAAAGCAAAAGCGAAACGCTTATTTTTTTTTCAAACATTTTTCTATAAATCCTTTGAAGACGCTATCGTCTTCAAAGGATTTATAGAAACATATTTCAATATATGTTACGTAGTGATTTGATATTTATGTTAGGTAGTGATTTGAAATATGTTATGTAGTGATGGCCTTAGATTAATAAATGGCATGCAATTATTATTGTTTTGATGTAGTAGACTTGATTACATACATGTGAATTTACGATTTTTTGCAGCCCATCTGCTACCGGAACGAAGAAAAAAACTGGGTACGTGTACAAATTGTAAATAGGGTTAGACAATTTGTTTTTATTTTGCCTTTACTGTGCCCGGTCCTACATTGTGTCCCATTGCTGGGCAAATGCCCCGGCCTTTCTTCTTCGAAACCTCTGTCTTGAATGTTATCAATATCAAGTTTATTATTTTGTAAAGCTGATGCTTTTTTTTTAATGTTTCCATACAAAACGAAGTTGTTTATTAGATGTTGGTATACAGATAGTCACGAGTATTTGCATCAATCTTGCTATACCTTTTTTATGATAGTTGTACCTAATGTTAGATGATCTTTAATTTATTGTGACCGATATTTTAAACCGACTTCAAAAAGGAGGTTCTTGAGTTTTTATGTTTTAAGTTTTTGTTTTACTATGTTATATGCACTGTAAAGCTTTGTTTACTTCAAAACGTACACAGAGTGATTCTTTTAAGTGGGACAATATAGAGAAACCCGATTCCTGGGAATTAGCCCTTTTTAAGGTTCCGTAGCCCTGACAAGGAACCCTTATAGTTTCTTCATGTCCGTCTGTCTGTCTGTCCGTCTGCCCGAGGTTTTGCTAAGAGAACGTTAGTACTGGAAAACTGTTACTTTGTAGGGTGTGTATATCAGTTACGCCGACAAAGGAGCAAAATAAAATTTAGGAAAATATTTTATTTTAGGGTAGCTCCCCTACATGTGAAGTGGAGATAATTTTTTTTTTCGTTGTCTGCCCCATCTTGTGAGGTATCGTTGAATAGGTCTTTTAAAATGACTTAGGGCTGCTAATAATATTTTTCGATTTAATGCTCCATTTACGAAATATAAAACTTTAAATTGCAAATTTTTGTTCCAGTAAAAAAACCCAAGGGGGCTTAAAAGCTAAACTGCTGGCTTGAAAAATTCTGGACAAAATCATAAAGAAGTGCATTTCATGAACTTTAAAGGAAAAGTATAGCAGTACATATAAGTTTATTGTTTAGCAGTAATAGTCGTTGAACTTGGGTGTCGGATAATTTTGTACCTAATACAAAATCCTTAGAATAAATCCTTTAAAGTGACTAAGATGAAGTAGTTGCTTGCTTATAACAAGTAAAGATTTGCATTGAAAACAAAATCTAAAATAGAAAAAAATACTAAAAAACCTTAATAAATTATCATAAGTTTCACAAAGCTGCCGCTAGATGGTGCTGTACCAACGGGTTCTGAATCGCGCTATCGTTACGTTTTCATTCGAGTACTTAGAGAAGTCACAAATGAACTTTGTTAAAGTTCCGAATTACAATTTTGTGAATTGAAATAATAACTTGTTAAGCGTTTAAGACCATCAACCATCACTTCTGATCGACATCCCCGCATGTCTTAGAAATGCTAATTCAAATTTAAAGTCGTTTTTTGATAAAACATTAATAATATTCAGAATAAAGGACAACAGAATCGTTCTATATTGTGAAAACGGGCTACTAAGGAACTACACTACGCTTGGCCCGACACGCACTTAGCCGGTTTCTTAAAGAAAATAATTTTAGCTGATTAAATTTTTGGTGAAGTGTGAGTTGACGTTTAAAATGTATGAAATTTACTATTATTTAATGCTGTTTGACATGTAGTGGTAAGGAGCTCGTGGCTAAATAATAACAGCCGCTCGGGTCGTGTTTTAAGTTAAGCCAGGTGGCCACCCTTACATACCAAGTTTCCTCCGTGCCTCGGAAAGCACGTTAAACTGTTGGTCCCAGCTGTCATTTGTAGATCTTTGACAGTCGTTACAAGTAGACAGTGCTACAAAACTCACAGCCCAAAAAGTCTGACAACCAATCTTACGTCAACAATCAATCGACTATGTTGGGGTTGCAGTCTAACCGGATGCAGCTGAACACCAGTATTTTACATGGAGCGACTGCCTATCTTACCTCCACAACCCAGTTAGTACTGGGTAATACAATACCCCTTGTTAAGACTGGTTGTCAGACTTTTTGTGCTGTGATTTTTTGGCACTGACTACCTGTAACGACTGTCAAAGATCTACAAATGACAGCCGGGACGTTGGTCCCGGCTGTCATTTGTGTAGATCTTTGATCGTTAAGCTGTTGAGCTTAACGTGCTTTCTGAGGCACGGAGGAAAGTCGGTATGTAAGGGTGGTCACCCATCCACAGACCAACCTAGGCAAGCACGGCTTAACCTAAAGATCGACCCGAGCCGCTGTTATTATTTAGCCACGAGCTCCTTACCACTACAGCTCGATCAGGATTAAAAAAAAACTGTTAAATTATTTGGGTTCTGTAGCCAAATTTTTCATAAGTCAATTGCTCAAGAGATATTCACTTTTAAAAGCCGTAAAATTGAGGTCCTTTTGTTTTTTAAAGCAAGAAGAGGAAAATTCTGAAAAGATGTGAGTTAAAAGAACTTTCAAGACAATTTGTTTCAATAAGATTTGATATTACTATTTACTTTTTGAGATATGGGATTTTTTTGTGAAACTGCAGCAGTAACTTTGTTTTCATTAACAAACTATGAAAAACATATTTAGTTGCTGTTGAGTGTAAATTGACTTATAAATAAGCGTAAAAATATTCTTATTAATAATACATTGTATGGTGGCCACGGAACCCTTTGTACGCGAGTCGGACTCACAGTTGGCCCGTTTTTTTATTTATTATATGTATGAAATAAACTTTAAGTTGTTGTGAATTGAATTCTGCTTAGCTTTTATTATTATTTTACGTTTAATTTGTAAGTATGAAATAAATGTTAACGATTATACGCAGGTTCTCCGGTCTTCCTAAATTCCTTTGGTCACGCCGTGATGATGAAACATCGTACGTATCTATTCATGTATTACACTGGTCAAACAAAAAGTATTACACTGATTTTGTATCACTTAGATCCATGTTTCAAAATGCCTTAAAGCCATCAAAAGCCTAACTATTAAATAAGCCAAAAACTTATTTAAATATTTCTGGTATATTTGTTTTTTTTTTTATCAGTGTATTTTTTTATATTGTTGTATGTATTTGAGTTATACTATACTGTTATATCACTAAGGATGTTCATTCTGAAAGTTGGCAATGTCGCAAATTGCTGTGAACTATTTCGCTGTTTTGATGAAGGTTTTTTTTTTCGTAGGCCGTATTGTCCTACTCCTGGATATAGGCCTCCCTCCAGTCCTTCCAATTTTCACGATGGTGTACTACTTTTCGCAATTTGCGAGGAAGCCATCAATCAATCTATTATATATCGCTCGGTGTTGCAATAAAATATTGATTTTGGATTCTTCTGAAGTTTGACCTTTGTTTGATTGATTGTGTTTTTGTCACCGGCTTCTGAAGTCAAAGTCACTTTTTTTGAAGTCGTTAAAATTATTTGCAAAAAAAAATTTTTAGTTGTATTATCCTATACTTACAAACATTTGCTATGCATTTATTTTACCTTGTTAACAATACATATCATGGTAATAGGCTCACCTATCCCCAATAAATGGAACTTTACCTTAACTGTCGAAATCTGGGTGTATTGTACACATCTGCGTACTTCTCAGGGCATACAGGCGTTATGTTACGCCATGATGTTGTATAAACATCCAAACGATTGCAGTAAACGACCGATTTACCGTCTATTTTTGAAGAGTTCCATTGTATATTTCCGAAGATCAGCATCAGATCTTTACCAAATTTACGTGGGACCACCTCAGGAGTATACTCTTTCAAAGAATTTCGAGAATCACTCCACAAATGGGGGAGAAGTCGGTGAACATACATAAAAGAAGTAATAAAATGACACAAAAGATGATACCGCGTTGATGTCTTTTTGAAGTCCCTTTCTTGGTTATTATACTCTATGTTTAGACCACACGACTGAAGTAAAAAAATGTTAATAAAATAAAAACTACTGGGCCAAACTATGTTAAATTTTGATGGGACCAAATGGCAACTATTCCGCATCAGACTAAAGAAGAATCACGTAAATCGGATCATAAATCTCGGCGTAATCGGTGTACAAATATAAAACAAACTGGATTAGGTGTTGTAACAGTTTTAGGTGCAGAAACGCATTTGGAAGGTTTTCAAGTGTCATTTATGCACTTAAAACTAAAAACATTCTTACGATATACGTATTTGCAATTCAAAAGCAGTACTTAAGTGCAGCCCAGAGCGATAAATTAATAATTTAGAAATATTTGACAGCTATGTGACATTTAAAAAGATTTGCGCTATTTCCAACTTTCAGAACGCAGCCTTTTGTTAGTTTAATATGCTGTATTTAAGTTTAATTGTAAGGTGGCGGTTAAAACTAGTGGAATGGCAACGGACACCGGATTTTGACAGAGTCCAGTCTCCAGTCCAGTCGGTTTGGCCATCATCTTTATTTATTTTATGAACAGGTAAGTTCATAAAATAAATAAGTAGTATAGTTTTTTTTTATTTGTATAGCTTTTATTTATTAAGATGCAATTATCTTTTATTGTTACTCTAAAAGGCATCGGATCCCTAGCAATTTTGGTTATTTGATGTCATCTCTTTTTAAAGTTAATATACTATAGACAGACTATCAGGATAAATGTCATAGAAAAAATATGATCCCATGTATCAGTTACAATTTAAAGGCAAAACATAATTGTCAAGTTGCACTTGGCACTTGCAAGTAATTTACGATTTTGTTCGCATTGTCCTGTCTATTACTAAAAAATAGTTTTATTTTTTAATTTCAAACAGGGTATTTCTATTTAAAGAAAACACACAACAAAGATGTTTTCTTGATAAAGTCGAATTTAAAAAATTATATCAGCTTATGCTAGTGATCACAAACTTTTTTTGATGTGCGTATATCGTGATATAAATAATAATATAGTATATTTTACATCGAGGGACTAAACGAAGCCATAATATACCAGAGGTTGAAGAAATTGAGCAGACCCCACCCCATTCTGTGTATAAAAGATAAGGCTGTGAAATTGTTTGCAAAACATTTCAATCCGAAAAATCCCGCAAAAAGTTCCAAGTAATTAATATGAAATTATTTTTCTTGCGGGGACCAACTACCCCTTGCTTTCTTATCATCGCAAACTGCTCCCCAGCCTGACAGAGAAGTGCGAGGGAGTCGATGAAACCGAGACCGTGGAAATTCTTAATAAATTTATTTAAAACCGAACTAATTTACACACGACAAAAATTCTGAAATTTTCGTGATCAGGTTTTTTTTCTAAACCCGTCACAGAACACATGGCGCCACCTTCTTTGCGGAACAACCATGGAACTAAAACAACATTTTCGCAATGAAGATGGTCCACACTCCACAGATAATAGTATATTTATAGTTTGTCTATGTCACATGAAGGAAATTATGGAGAAATAAATAAAAAAATTTTTTTGCAATAAATTAAACCGACTTCAAAAAAACACAAAAAAAAAAAGGAAAACACAAAAAAGTGAAAAATAACTAGCTCCAGACGCCGGTGACAAAAAAAAAAACAAACAAACAAAGGTCAAGCTTCAGAAGCCGGTGACAAAAAACACCAAATCAATCAAACAAAGGTCAAGCTTCAGAAGCCGGTGACAAAAACACCAAATAAAGGTCAAGATTCAGAAGTCGGTGACCGATCCATGAATGGACCATGATCCAACTTTCTATACAGCCACTCAATTACAGCGCGATGTAAAATTTAAATAACGTAAAAGTTAGTAATTTTTTAATAACTTTATTATAATTTAGTTTCAACTTCTCTAAAATAACATAGATTTGGGGCAAAAAAATTACCATTTTTTCAATAATGAAATGAAAAATAAAGGCTGAATAGCTGGCCGGCCACAGAAAAAAAAAACAAAATAGGCGGGAAAGCGGTAATCTGATCTTCATTTGTTTTTCGAGTTGTAGAGTTTTGTGTAAACTTCCTTAAGGCAGAGATTTGTATTAACACAGAGTCCATCTGATTCAGATAATTATGGATATAACGCCTGATTTCATCAGAGAAGAGGCTAAAGCAGTAGTCAAGTCAACAAACTATGTTAAATTTTAATGGGACCAAATGGCAACTATTCCGCATCAGACTAAAGAAGAATCACGTAAATCGGATCATAAATGTCGGCGTAATCGGTGTACAAATATAAAACAAACTGGATTAGGTGTTGTAACAGTTTTAGGTGCAGAAACGCATTTGGAAGGTTTTCAAGTGTCATTTATGCACTTAAAACTAAAAACATTCTTACGATATACGTATTTGCAATTCAAAAGCAGTACTTAAGTGCAGCCCAGAGCGATAAATTAATAATTTAGAAATATTTGACAGCTATGTGACATTTAAAAAGATTTGCGCTATTTCCAACTTTCAGAACGCAGCCTTTTGTTAGTTTAATATGCTGTATTTAAGTTTAATTGTTAGGTGGCGGTTAAACCTAGTGGAATGGCAACGGACACCGGATTTTGACAGAGTCCAGTCTCCAGTCCAGTCGGTTTGGCCATCATCTTTATTTATTTTATGAACAGGTAAGTTCATAAAATAAATAAGTAGTATAGTTTTTTTTTTATTTGTATAGCTTTTATTTATTAAGATGCAATTATCTTTTATTGTTACTCTAAAAGGCATCGGATTCCTAGCAATTTTGGTTATTTGATGTCATCTCTTTTTAAAGTTAATATACTATAGACAGACTATCAGGATAAATGTCATAGAAAAAATATGATCCCATGTATCAGTTACAATTTAAAGGCAAAACATAATTGTCAAGTTGCACTTGGCACTTGCAAGTAATTTACGATTTTGTTCGCATTGTCCTGTCTATTACTAGTTAAAAGTTCTAGAATGAAATAGATAGTAATAATAACCTTTTTTTCAGCATTTTGAGCGGCAGCGCCTACCGTCGCATGGAATCGGAGCCCCCGATGTAATTAATAAGATAATTAAAATATCGCGCATGCTGGTCGAATAATGTATTGCACTATTATCAAATAATATCAAGTATTAAGTTTCATTGGAGAAATCGCCTTCACCGGTTCAAAATACAATACGACTATATTGTCATTTCATTTTTCTATGGCGAATTTCTTAAAACAGCCTGGATATGTGCCCGTTTGGTAAAAGACTCACCATACAGACCATATTATATGGGATAGACATAACTCACTACCATGTCGTACTCCGCCTGACCCTTCGAGGATTACAGAGGCGGTGTTATGTTACGAGTTTGTTACAGAGGCGGTGTTATGTTACGAGTTTGTTACAGAGGCGGTGTTATGTTACGAGTTTATTACTGAGGCGGTGTTATGTTACGAGTATATTACAGACGCGGTGTTATGTTACGAGTATATTACAGAGGCGGTGTTATGGTACGAGTATATTTTCAAAGGCAACACATTTTTCTGCAGATAAATAGTTCTAGTGCAAAACGTTCATTAATCAGCGTACGTTTTCTTAATCGATGTTGTATTTTTTTTATGCGAATTTTATTTTAAAAGTCGTGTATTTTTTTAAATGTTTATCTTTTTATTTGCTACCTCCGATGCAAAGTTTTTTTTTTCGACACATTTGCTCGAAGTGACTCTTATTAGTATCTCTCTTTTTGGCTCACAATGCAGTGTGTTTAACACGCGTACTATTTACTTTGTATTTGTTATGACCGGTGAACGAAAAAAACATGGAAGAGTAACTTCAAACTAAATCTTTTTGATAGACGGCCCCACGACGTTTGTTTTCTTTGAACAGCTAGTTTGTTCTCTATTAACATCACGAAGTTATGATTGGGTAGGTTGTCAATGCTCGTCTCTAATTGGCTAAGCAACGCAAAGTTACTATGGCATCATTGGCGCTGGAAATGAACATGTGACATTAATTTGACGGCCTGCAAGAATTGTCAAAGTGGACGAGTTATGTAAAAAGTAGCAATGAAAGATTTGAATATTTTTATTATATATTTTTATTTATTTTGCGTATGATCTTCTTTCTTTATTGTGTGGTTAGTGTCTAACCTGGTGTCAGAGTTTTTTTTTTTTAAGCCGCCCATGGGCCTCTGAGTTGGCTTAACATGCCGTCGAGAAATATCTCTCAGACATGCTGGTTTCCTCACGATGTTTTCCTTCACCGAAGCAAGTGATAATTAGGTATACAATACGCACATGAATCCGAAAAATCAGAGGTGCGTGTCTTGGGTTCGAACTCGATACCTATGACTTGGCAGTCCGACGGTCACACCACTAGGCTATCACTGCTTAGTATGCGTATGATGTAGATGCATAACAACAAAAAGTTCAAATTTACACACACCGGTAAAAGTAGGGGAATACAAAAAAAGTGAAAAGTGATTTTTTGAGATGAATGTACTTATTTTTTTTATTAATGTCGCTTTATTTGAGTGTTTGTTTATTTTATAAAAGAAAACAACAAAATTTGGGGTTGTTAAAATTTATTTATACAGAAATAATATAAATGGTCGTATCTGAAAAATGCTGAAGTGCTAAATTTACTCACTGTCCGTTCACTAACACGTTCGTTACGCACTTATTCTAAAACATTTCGGGTCTGAACAGCCGTTTGACGACGATTTCTTAAAGTTTGCACCCTTACAAAACGTCGTCTACGGCACTGTTTGCACGATTTCTGCTTGCCCTCGCCTGTGTAGGTAAGATCCTGTATGTCTGTATCGTTGCACATTACTGGTGGATTACGGATACTGACACACCCAACGTTCGACTGACTGTACCCATGAGTTTAAAAAAAGTTCCTCTAATTTTGCCGGCGTGTGTTATTACAAAACATGGCTCATACCATACGACTATTACATACCTACTCACTTTAAAAGGACTCTGCACACCTAGTACTTGTACCTACTGTGAGCTACGCCCTCCTTAGAGAAACTAGAAAGTCTTATTGTCTTTTGTTTAAAAATGTATAACAGTAACGGCTAACATAGCTTGCTTTAACAAATTGTCAAAAACGTTGGAAATTTTATTTAAAAAGAGCCCGGATCGTTTATATTCAATACTTATGTTTAACTAAGGTTCTAGAGTGGTGGTCCAGTGGTTTTCCTGTCTTTCCAAGCGAACTGCTTTCGTCAATAAAATTGTTCTTTCTGACTTGGATCTTGTGGAAATCTGTCAAGGGAGCAGAGTGTTTTTTTAATGTAGCAAAAAGAAAACACAACATATTTTATTTCAAACTGTAAACATTCAACATTAATTTACTTAGTCTATCGGGCATAAAACCAACCCCATGGAAAAAAAGTTGATCCATGTTTTTAATTAATATAAAAATAATGTAGTAGTTTACGGGGCTACTTACACGTGATAACTAATTCCGGGATTTTATTAAGGAGATGAGATCGATTTATGCACCATTTCACTGCGCAAGGAGGCATAATTTACAGTTTTAAACTGAACAAAAATACGTAAAACGACATGTGCCGTCACAGCCGAACTAAACTGCTTCGAGGCACCATTGACAAGCCCCGCCTACCCAGGCACCATCTGCGTTGGGTCATTATCGGGCGCTAGGAATGCTTCTATGTTTTTTTCGTTCACCGGTTATGACACAGAAAACTGTAAATTCCCTCGCAAAGTGTGTTGAAAAACCTAATTGAACACATGAACAAAATAATATATTCATTGTTATAATTTACTACTTAAATATTTTATTATTAATGCTTACTTGGTTTATATTTGTAATGCTCTTTTGCTTCGAAATCACCAATGTGGAAAATTTTAAGCTTAGTTTTATGGCCAAAACTGTCCTATTTCCTGTCCGACCTATTTTTATTATGAGAAAGTTATGTTATGTCACTAAACTCGGAAAGTTGAGGAGCTCGTGGCTAAATAATAACAGCCGCTGTTATTATTTAGCCACGAGCTCCTCAACTTTCGGAGTCGATCTTCATGTTAAGCTGTGCTTACCTAGGTTGGTCCGTGGATGGGTGACCGCCCATTACATACCGAGTTTTCTACATGCCTCGGAAAGTACGTTAAGCCATTGGTCCTGTCTGTCATCTGTAGATCTTTGACAGTTGTACAGGTAGTCAGTGGTTTGAAAGTCTGACAACCAATCTAAAGGGTATCTGGTAACCCAGTACTACGAGTACCATGTAAAATGCTGGTATTCAGCTGCATCCGGTTAGACTGGAAGCCGGCTCCTCCATAGTTAGGGAAAGGCTAGGCAGATGATGACATAACAATTTTATCGCTCAATAAGATAACAATTTTTGTCATTCCTTTGATGACGATGCAAATTAGCCCTTGGGGATTTTGAGCCTTTTCTTTTATTTGTATAGTGTGTCATATTATTAGTGAACGGATACTTATTATGTTGTTTCTCACCCACCCACCTGAAAAAATGTATAAACTTTCAACGAGAATTGGTATGAATAATATTTGATATATAGTTTTCGAGAAATATGATTTTTTTATAAAACTGCAGCTGTAACGTTGCGTTTTGCGGTTGAGAATAAATTTTCATATGAGTGACTAGATCTAGATGACTTATAAATCTGGCCAAAAAACATGTATTTGTTAATAGATTCTTAATGTGCATTGTTTTGTTACAGAGCGCAGACTCTTACGAAGGCTGAGCGAAAGAAGGGGTTTTCCACCAGCACGATGAAGCCCATGTCGGCAGCCGAAGAGAAAACATTAAATACGGCGGTCGCTATGGCTAATGAAATAACATCGAAGTAAGTACCTAATTTTATGGGTGATAAAATCTTTACATACACACATCAAAAAAAGTTTGTGATCACTTTAAAAATTCGAAATCTTTTTTGTTACGTTTTCATAAAAAAACTAGCGCTAATTGAACTAATGAAATATGGACTAATTCCCGTTTCCGTGGTAGTACGGGGATAAAATATAGCCTATGTTACTCAGAGTGAATGTAGCTTTCTAATGGTGAAAGAGTTTTTGAAATCGACGCAGTAGTTTTTGAGTTTATTCACTACAAACATACATAAAAATACAAATCTTTCCTCTTTATAATATTAGTGTAGAAGTGTAGATAAAAAATAGTTTTATTTTTTAATTTCAAACAGGGTATTTCTATTTAAAGAAAACACACAACAAAGATGTTTTCTTGATAAAGTTCAATTTAAAAAATTATATCAGCTTATGCTAGTGATCACAAACTTTTTTTGATGTGTATATCTCGTGATTTAAATAATAATATAGTATATTTTACATCGAGGGACTAAACGAAGCCATAATATACCAGAGGTTGAAGAAATTGAGCAGACCCCACCCCATTCTGTGTATAAAAGATAAGGCTGTGAAATCGTTTGCAAAACATTTCAATGCGGAAAATCCCGCTAAAAGTTCCAAGTAATTAATATAAAATTATTTTTCTTGCGGGGACCCCTTGCTTTCTTATCATCGCAAACTGCTCCCCAGCCTGACAGAGAAGTGCGAGGGAGTCGATGAAACCGAGACCGTGGAAATTCTTAATAAATTTATTTAAAACCGAACTAATTTACACACGACAAAAATTCTGAAATATTCGTGATCAGGTTTTTCTTCTAAACCCGTCACAGAACACATGGCGCCAGCTTCTTTGCGGAACAACCATGGAACTAAAACTCTCAACATTTTCGCAATGAAGATGGTCCACACTCCACAGATAATAGTATATTTATAGTTTGTCTATGTCACATGAAAGGAAATTATGGAAAAATAAATAAAAAACTTTTTTTGCAATAAATTAAACCGACTTCAAAAAAACAAAAAAAAAGGAAAACACAAAAAAGTGAAAAATAACTAGCTTCAGACGCAGGTGACAAAAAAAAACAAACAAACAAAGGTCAAGCTTCAGAAGCCGGTGACAAAAACACCAAATCAATCAAACAAAGTTCAAGCTTCAGAAGCCGGTGACAAAAACACCAAATAAAGGTCAAGCTTCAGAAGTCGGTGACCGATCCATGAATGGACCATGATCCAACTTTCTATACAGCCACTCAATTACAGCGCGATGTAAAATTTAAATAACGTAAAAGTTAGTAATTTTTTAATAACTTTATTATAATTTAGTTTCAACTTCTCTAAAATAACATAGATTTGGGGCAAAAAAAATACCATTTTTTCAATAATGAAATGAAAAATAAAGGCTGAATAGCTGGCCGGCCACAGAAAAAAAAAACAAAATAGGCGGGAAAGCGGTAATCTGATCTTCATTTGTTTTTCGAGTTGTAGAGTTTTGTGTATACTTCCTTATGGCAGAGATTTGTATTAACACAATGAGTTCATCTGATTCATATAATTATGGATATAACGCCTGATTTCATCAGAGAAGAGGCTAAAGCAGTAGTGAATAAAATTTACTCATTTTTTCTGTAGCTAATTTATGTTTTTTTTTTTTACTTTCCTTGTATTCGTAATGAAAAGCACAGTGTTTACCTCGGGTTAAAGACTTATTTAGTTCCTCGAACTATTGGCGCCCTCGCTACATTCGGGCGCCTAATACCGTCTCGGGACTAAATAAATTATTTTCACCCCTAGGGTAACAAACAATATACTATTTTAAGAGCATTTGTGAAAACTCCTGACTTAATGCAGAGGTTAACCACTCGTATGCCGTAATTATATACACAATTAAAATGCCATTAGGGTTAAGGATGCAGGTTATAGGTGGAACGGAACAGAATAATACTAAAACCTTAGTAAAAATTTGTGCCACGTTATGCTTTATATCGTCTAAACATTACAACACTTATGTAGCTGTCAGTAAAGACGTTTATCAACTTTTTCGTAATGATAGTGGTTTCGATTCTGTTGTGCACAAACTTAAACTTAACGTAGGCTATTGCTATCTTTTTCTCTCTAATAAAACCAGAAAAACACGGACGTAATTTAGAGTTGTCAAATTTAGTTTGAACTAATATTTCCATACAAATGAAGGGTGCACGTAAAAACACGGTGAAGCGAAAGGCATAAACTAGTTTGACTTCTTTAACTTAGTTCATAGCTATAGCCGGTGGCGTAGCTAGCATGGGTGACACCCGGTGCGGATATTGCAGGTGTCACCCCAAAAATCAATCAAAAAAGTTAAAATAAAAATGACGTTTGTCTATTCGTACATCATCTTCCTGCCCTTATCCCATGTTACTTTGGGTCGGCGCAACACGTTTTCTTCTTCCATTCTCCTCTGTCAACCGTCACGCAATCATTTACACCTTTTTCCTTCATATCATTCCTCACACAATCCATCCATCTTTTCCTTGGTCTTCCTCTCGCTCTCCATCCATCCACATTTATACTCATCACTCTTTTAGTCACATGCGATTCTTCCCTCCTCATCACATGCCCATACCAAGACAGTCGATTCCCTTTTAACTTTTCTGTAACTGGCGCAACTTTCAAACTTCCTCTAATATACTCATTCCTTATTTTATCCATTCTTGTCACACCACACATCCACCTCAACATTCTCATCTCCGCTACATGCAATCTTTTTTCATCCATCTTCTTCACAGCCCAACATTCCGATCCATACAGTACGACAGGTCTAATCACGGACTTGTATATTTTCCCCTTTAACTTGAGAGGCATCCGTGGGTCGCAAGTTGTTCCAGTGACCTGTCGCCATTTCATCCATCCTGAGTTGATCCGGTGCGTTACGTCACGGTCTACTTCACCATCGCCTTGGACAAGCGACCCGAGGTACCGGAAATCGGAACAGATCGGTATGGGTGTTCCAGCAAGAGTTATGGGCGTAGGACTGGAGAGACCGCCGAAATCACAGAATAGGTATTCTGTTTTGGACCTACTTAATTTCAGGCCAACATTCTCCAATCTTTGCCACCACACCTCCAATCTGTTCTGGACCTCTAGGCCACTCTCGGCAACCAACACAATGTCGTCGGCAAACAGCATACACCAGGGAGCCTCTTCCTGAATGTCCGACGTAAGTGCGTCCATTATCAGCAGGAAGAGGTAGGGGCTTAGAGCCGACCCTTGGTGCAAGCCGACAGCCACATTGAAGCTGCCGGTAGTGCCCGCTGTAGACCGGACTTGGGTACTGCATCGACTGTACATCGCTCGGATCAACTGCACATACTTCCCAGGCTTACCTTTCTCTTTCAGGGCCCACCACAAAACCTCACGAGGTACCCGGTCGTATGCCTTTTCGAGGTCGATGAACACCATGTGCAAGTTTTTGTGCGCACTTCTGTATTTCTCGCACAGCTGGCGGATGGCAAAAATGGCGTCCGTCGTTCCTCGACCAGGCATAAAACCGAATTGATTTTGTGAAATTTCGCTCTCTTCTCTCAGTCGTCTTTCAATAACTTTCTCCCATACTTTCATACTATGTGCCATTAGCTTTATTCCTCTATAGTTATTGCACAAGGAGTTTAGGAGTATTCGTACAAGGAGTAATTTTGTCGATTTAACAGTGGCGTAGCTAGCATGGGTGACACCCGGTACAGATATTGTAGGTGTCACCCCAAAAATTAATCAAAACAGTTGTTTAACAGTGGCGTAGCTAGCATGGGTGACACCCGATGCGGATGTTGTAGGTGTCACCTCAAAAATCAATCAAAACAGTTCAAATTAAAATTACGTTTGTCGATTCGTACAAGGAGTCATTTTGTCGATTTACACAGAAAATACTATCAATTGAAAAAAAGAATAAAGTGGTAAACTCAATATAAGACTGTTATTGTACGGAACCCTCTCCAGGCGAGTTCAACTCTCACTTGGCCGGTTATTATAGGTGGCACTAGTGATATTCACGGTCGAGTGGCACGCCTAAGCGGGTGGCACCCGGTGCGGGCCGCCCCTGACCCCCCTCCCCCCGCCCCTAGCTATGCCACTGGCTATAGCCGTCCTTTTCTCGCACTGCCTTTTAGTAAAAGATAGCAATAGCCTAAATTAAGTTTAGTTTGTGCACAACAGAATCGACACCAGTCTCTAAGTTCTCTGTTTGTTCACTTAAACGCGTGAAAAAAGAATAATAATAAAAAATAAATGTTACATGTTTTATTCTGCTAAGTGATTTGTCTTATCAATATCACTAAGTAGATAAAAGGAACCCCTTCTCCGACTGTTTAATCCTAAAATGGTTTGAACATTTTTCAATAGAAGCTGGCAGAGTCAGCGCAAAAAAATCAAAATGGTGAAATTCACCCGACTGTGCCACTTTGGATCCATTTTAAATTAAAATTGACATTTGCTTTTTCCAGATCAATGAATGACCTCGATGGAGACAAGAAGTTCCCCCAGTCGCCGAACGAAAAATCCAAATTTTTCAAGTTTCCATCTCGTTCGAATCACGGAAACGCGAATGAACCTGGAGATAGGGAGCATTTCGCCGGTGGTAAGTAAAGACTTTTATTTCTAACTTAATTAACAATACGTTGTAAAGCTAGCATAAAGCTTGGGTTTCTGAAGATAACAGTAGCCACCAAACACAGATTACTCCCTATAGATTACTAGAACATTTTGCTTGTTTTGCGGTAGGCACGAGTTGCGCGAGCATCTCGTATATCAGTGCAAATTCAGTGATAAGTGGCGTGCATAAGTTCCTTCAATGCGGAATCTATAGGGGGTAATCTGTGAAACCACTGGCGTCGTCATTTTACGCAGTTCTAGTTGCATCATCAGTTTATCCATCGTTCCTAATTACTAATTTCAACAATTTTTTTATTATTACTTTAAGAGGCGGGTCGCCGGGAGCATATTATTCGCCTGTAATATAACCGTTCAGATTTGAGCATTACATCACTGGGTGGGAGAACTGAGAATTACAGTGCCTACCTATAACGATGCAATTTGTAATTTATAACACTCTTGTTTTTGTACAAAATGAACTTTTAGATGATAACATGACATGCAAATGGGTACCATTCAACACCGGAAGCGTTTATTTGTAATGTAATGCTCAAAATCGATGCATGATACGATGATACCCAAGACTAACGCTAATACTGATATGATATGAAATGAAATGAAATGATGTTTATTTTTTGCAAGTAGGTTTTTACAAACACTTTTACACGTCATTTTTTTAAACTAGATGGGGCCGGTGTTTCGTACCTGACTACTCTGAGAAGAAACAGCCGAAACAAACTCAGAGGTCATAGTCTCTTTTAAAGTCCAGACAATTTTGCTCAATTCACATGAGGACTATGCAGATTAGTGTCTGAGATGGTCTTTTGAAGAAAGAACCATACAGATTTGAGTGGACCTGTCCAGTCAGTGCAAGCATTTGTCAGTTAACGTGTAGCTCGACTTATAACTCAAGGAGCTCAACGAAACGACGAACAATACCAAAGAAAGGACATTTGGGTAGGTCGCTTAGAGTACTCAAACTGTCAGACAGTTGTGGGAAAAAATAAACAAAAAATATAAATGTGACCCACATGGTCCCTACATTCACAATAATCATATAAAATTCATAACAAATTCTATTCAAAAAGAATGTAAATAAAAATCACAAAAATCATTAAAAGTCACAATGATGATAAAAAAAAAGTAAAATACTTAACAAAATAAGTATTCATGTCAAATCAGTAAATGTGAAATAAAAAAATAAAAAAATAATAATAAAATACATGTCAAAACATTAAATGTCAGAGTGTATAAAAAATAATAAAATACATGTCAAAACATTAAATGTCAGAGTGTATAAAAAAGGAAAAGAAAAAATAAAAAAACGAAAAGAAAGGAATAAATAATAAACAAGCGAAGTCCGAGGCTTCGACATTCACAGAGCAAATTTCATTGGAGCAGCTTAATCCCAAGCCTTTTTATCTTCGAGATAGTGATTAACATGATAGTAGGCTTTCAGGCACAGCTGCCGTTTTTATAAACGATTTGAATTTATTTAGGCTTAGTGCTTGAATTTGGCTCGGAAGTTTATTGTAAAAACGTATACATTGGCATCTGAACGATCATGATGATGATCACGACAATCTAGGACTTAATTTATAAATTGAACGAATTGCCCTTTTTTGCAAAACAAATATTGTCTGAATATCGGCGGCATTGCCCCACAAGAGAATACCGTCATCACGCTATGGAAATAACTAAAGTAAACTAAACGGGCTGTCTCTAAATCAGTTAACTCACGAATTCTTCTAACGGCGTATGCTGCGGAGCTAAGTTTTTTTGACAATTTGTCTATATGCGGGCCCCACTGAAGCTTGGCATCCAAAGTGATGCCTAGGAACACTGTGCTATCTTCTGGTTTCAACTCTTCATCCTTAATTAATACAGTAGTTTCCATTTGTCTTACATGGGGTATCGTAAACTTAATACATTTAGTTTTTTTCTCATTTAGGAGTAGGTTATTAACATTAAACCAATTAACGACTTTTGCCAGGGCGCTATTAATATCATCCGTAACTAAATGCTGACGTTTGAGTTTAAATAAAAGAGAAGTGTCGTCTGCAAACAATATTATGTCATGATTATCCTTTATGAGGTGAGGCAAGTCATTTATGTAAATAAGAAACAAAAATGGACCAAGAATTGAGCCCTGTGGTACCCCCATTCTTACTACGGATCCGGGAAATCTCTTCCCGTTAACATCAACTCTCTGAGTCCTATTACTCAAATATGAAATAAGAAGATCCAGAGAGGCGTTACGGATTCCGTAGTGGTGTAGTTTCCTAAATAATGTTTCATGAAGAACGCAATCTAAAGCTTTAGATAAATCGCAAAAAATGCCCAAAGCATCGCATTTGTCCTCCCAGGCATTATAAATTTGTCCTAAAAGTTCATCACCGGCGTAGCGTTCAGTAATTGAATAGTCTATTAACGTATCCTAAATTATAACTCATCAATTAGCTTCGCATCAATATAGCATTGGCTATTAGCGGCAGGCCATGAGCAGACATAGTTATCCTGAATTGAGCGTTTACTTAGGTATGACGATCTTTTCCAACGACTGTATTCACTTGTTTCAGCAAAAAAGATGATAAAACAGAAGCTGCAGGCAATGGTTGTCTGTGGCGCTGGTGAGTTTAATGTCGTTAGATAGTTAAATCTGGCGGCAATTTCTGACGCTGTAAGCGAAAGGGGCTTGTCTGCGGAAAAATGTAAAGAAAAATAAGTCTTAGTAAACAAAAAAGACGCATAAAGGGAAGCGTTCTAAGGCTCATTTTCTCCCATTCCTCAGATGCGTCTTTAAGTTAAGGCGTCAGAAGTTTGGCCATGACCAAATCAGTGGAAAGCAAGCTTTTGATTTTTGGAGCGATTCTACCTGTGATATAAGTTTCACCATGAACCTTCGATTTGTGGATTTTCATTGGGTATTTCAATTTCCAGTCGAAAAGTGGTTCATGAGTAGAAGAACTCCTTGTATGAAGCTTCGCATCAATGTGACGCCTTCTTTCTCGCACTCATTTTGATAGTTTTGTTAAAGTTTTCGTTTACAGTTTTTTTTGGTCTTATTTTGTTTTCATCTTATGTTTCTTTGCCTATGCAAAGAAAATTAAAAAGAGAAACAGAACCTATGTTCTGTTTCTCTTTTTATAGAAAATATTGATTTGGCTACGTTTTGTTTCCGTATATTTTTTGTTGCTTATTGTTTGTTTTTCACTGCGCTAGTTTTGATATCTTTTTTTGTTCAATATTAAAAAAAAATATTAAGGTCTTTTGCGTTATTTTCGATCGATAATTAATGATCGATATTTTATGTCTCGCCCCAACTCGCAGCAATTTCGTATACTTTGCTGTCTTGAAGAAAGTTCATCAACATTATTTTGTCGTAGATGTATGATCAATGTTGTCTACTGTCTATATTAATAGTGTATTTCAAGGCGCCCCTACCTACCTTACCTCTGCACAATGTACCCGTATATATTACCCATATCATGTGTCCAATTAACCAAAAAAGCTTTTTATACGCTCTGTATTAAGAGCGCCTACCTTTTTTCTGACTTGACTGGTTTTGTTATTGGTATTTATATAATAAAATAAAGTGTTCAGAAACTTATGAAGTCTAAAACTAGTTATGTTCTAAATCCCTACAGTTAATATAACAAACCCTAAATCGGACCCCGAATCAAAACCTGTAAATTGGCCTACCGTTGTAGTTAGTACTTCCCTTCAATGGCGAGTTAGAACACTTAATGCCCGCTTTCAAGAACGCAAGACGTAACTAAAAGTAATACCGCTACAGCAAACACTAGGCGATGACCAAAGGCTCGATACTAGATCGATGGCTCGTAATGCTAAGGCAACTTGGCCTTAGCATTACGTATTACTTGGTGTTAACCAAGTTTCTATAAACGATATTCATCAACGATATTCATCGCATCTCGAATAAAATATACACTAACTAGTGTCAGAAATTTAGATTTTGAAGCGTACGATCTGCATACTAAGAAACAAATAAAACGGGAGTGGAGAAGTATATTCCAGCTGCACATAACAGAAGATGTTGTTGTAACCGAAATGTGGTTGTCAAAGTTCAAACAATAGTCAATTAATATTTTTGCCCTAATACAAAATAAATTCTGCGTCTTGTTCTTCCTTCCTGGATGATGTAGTCAGTGGTCCAAGCGGGTAACTCAAATATAACAAACACTGCACTTTGAAAGTGATACATAAAAATAATATAGCTTTGTAAAAATATTAATTTGTTTATAACTGTTACAGGCGCACGCGAACCGCGTCGGAATTTCAGTGAGGAGGCGAGGAGTGTCCCGGACATACAGGTATGACCGACACGTTGGTTTATTTAATTACATGTAGCACACAGGTATGATTTATGAAGGTTTATACTTATTTATTGGTCTGGTATGTGAAGGGCTCGTGGCTCAATAATAATAGACAAGGGTAAGCAGTGCTTATCGAGGTCGATCCGTGGTTGGGTGACCATTATAACTCACCGAGCTCCAACCGTGTCTCGGAGAGCAAGTTAATCCAATGGTCGGGGCTGTCGTTTGTAGATGTTTTGCAGTCCTTACGAGTAGTTAGAAGCCCGAAAGTTTGACTAGGTACCAGTTTAACCAAGAGGTATCGTATTACCCAGTAACTGGGTTGCTCTTTGTAAAATGCTGGTGTCTGAAAGCCGGCCCCAACATAGTTTGCGAAAAGGCTAGGCAGATGAGATGCAAGTGTCCGCTATGTGAGCTGGTTTAAACCAATATGGTATGCATTTAGCTCTGGTTTGAAATAGCTGAAAGTAATAGAGAAAGGCACTAATATAAACAATTCTAGGGTATTCGTTCGTTCTTAATTAAAACGAACGGTTCATTCGGCTAAGTGTTCTTTAGTCCATTACAAAATCACACGACACGAATAAATGTTAATTTGCTTCTTTCATGTATTTTTCGAACATTCCGCTGGCAAATGGTGGCATCGTTGGTTCGGTTCACACATGAATTTATAGAGGCTATCGCCGAATGAAGGCATAAGTGAAGCGTCAGATACCTGTCCTGTTCAAAAGAAAACGTTGTTTTAGAACAAGTATTAACTTGCCCTGGTTAAGAAGAAGTTTCTGTTTTCCACCACAGAACGTCTAACATACGCCGACATTGTTTTGCAGTCAACCCTGACTGAAGAATCAATAATGGCCTACACCAGCCTCATAGAGGAGCCGACTCCATCGACATCGCTAATGTCCCACATCGCGCAGGAGTCCAGCGGCGTGATGAAGCCGTCAACTATGCCAAAGCCGGCGCATGGCATGACTCATACCACGTTCCATTCGCTGCAACACTCGCAGCTCAAGACCCGGTAAGCGAAGTTTCATGATGTTTATTCATTAAATCAAAGTTTCTTAACATTTTTCAGTCCACGGACCCCCAGAAAATCAAGCACATTTTTGCTTGGTCTTTGAGGTCGAGAGATAATCTTGGTCAAGTCATATGAGGACCATGCAGCGTGATGATAAAATCCATTTGATGTTTGTATTCCACTTTAGGCCGATTTTGGCAATTGTTAGATCACTTATTAATATATCTCATTTACAGGTCGAAATAACATAGGCCCAATTTACATTGTTCAAGGACAGTGGCGAGTTGCATCTATAAGGGCGCTTTAAATTTAGACGTTTTGTGTCGGACCGCTGCGGTGCCGAAGCGGTGCGTTTGCACGGACGTTCGTTTGTTTCGGTATGCGCTGCGGTACCAACCTCCTGCCTATCCCTTTGCTGTCCTCCCCAGCGACATCCTAAGTCGAGGTTCGGATTCACAGAGGGTGCCCTTAGCGCGCGGTCGCTTAATTTATAAGTTTTTCATCCCATCTATTCGAAAAGAACGACTTGGTTCGTCTTTAAGTGCACCCAAAGGTGGTGTTTTCTATATTAAACTTTTAGCGGGCAGTAATGAGTTTTTAATCCTCTTTATAAGTGCGCCGCAATTATCTTTGCCGCGCACTTTTTGAATTTGGAACATCTTAGTGTTCAGCGCCAAAGAAATCGAACGCAAATATTGTTTGAATAAAGACTGGCTGGTACGACGGCCCATAGTCGCGCCTCCGGCTGAATAAGAAAAAAGAAATCAAATTAAAAGCGCGCGAGTAGTTATAATAAATAATAATAATAATAAAATCGTTTATTTATAAAAAGGGGCACATTTACAATTAAGTATCTTAACAAATAAAATAGAGCACTGTTGCTTATTGCCTGAACTAGGTGGAACCTGTGTTTCAGGCTAGAAGGTGCTTAAATACCTACTTAAAATAAATAAATTAACAATGAAAGAAAAGTAAATTACTAAAATTACAACTATAAACAAACAATGTGTCAGCAGTTTACTTGCAGACAACAAGTAAATCTTCTGTCTGTGCATAGGTGATGGGTTGTAAAAAAGTTATAATAGACTTTTTACAGCTAAAATAGTTTAACTTATAAATACTTAGTTTTCTATTTAATCTATTGTACAGAAAAGGGCCTAAAAATGTAAAGAACCTTTCCACAAAGACATGTTTGGAGGTTGTATTAGAAATGCATACTATATCATTTCGTCTCTTGTTAGTATTGTCAGCATTGTACGTGAGCATGGTGTGCTGTTTTAATACTAAGTGCATAATGAATAGCTGGCGCACAGTCAGCACGTTGCAGGATTTATACAGCTGATCTGTGGGAAAGTAAAAGGGATGGAAGTTTGCTACCTTTAGAATTGCTCTTTGAGCTCTTTCAAGGGGAAGCAGGATAGTTTTTGCTGCGCCACCCCATGAAATGATACAGTAATGAATTATGGATTGACATAGGGCGAAATAAACTTGTGTGATTAATTTAGAATCTGCAAAAGTTCGTATTTTTTTAAATACATATATTAATTTGCGCACTCTTTTAACCAGACTTTCAATATGGTACCTAAAAGAGAGTGTGTCGTCTATTATAACCCCTAAGTATTTAATATTATTGGTTTTGAGGATAGAAGGACAACTGCACATGTTGATTGACCGATTATCACATTGATGGGCATATACATCGAAGTTAGCAGTGTTAAGTTGAGGCTTGCGCATGGAGAAGTGAATGTATTTTGTCTTGTCAGCGTTTAGTGTTAGTAAATTGCTTTGAAGCCAATTAGTCACAGTATTAAAGCCAAGTTGAGCGTTTTGAAACAGTTCGCTACTGTTTCCAGCAGAAAATATTAGCGCCGTGTCGTCAGCATATGATATGATCTTGCCATGCTCGATATTTAGGTTACACAAGTCGTTAATATAAACCAGGAAAAGGGTAGGGCCCAATATACTTCCCTGGGGAACACCAAATCCAGTATTTTTCTGCTCATCGCTCGTAAAATTGTCAATCCTAACACATTGATATCGGTCGTTTAAGTAGTCAGCCAGCAATGTCAGCGGCGTGCCCCTTATTCCTATGGCCTCTAATTTTCTTAGAAGCACAGAAACGGAGACAGTGTCAAAGGCTTTCGCTAAATCAAGGAAGACTCCCATGACCTGGTTCCCCTTGCCCAGCTCTTCTGAGACATAATTGGTAAGGCTATGCACCGCATCGGCTGTGGATAATTTGGGTCTGAAGCCAAATTGCGCTGGTGACAAGATGTTGTTTTTTTCCAGGAAGCTAACTAGTCTGCTGTTTATTATTTTTTCTAGTATTTTTGAAATTGAGGGGAGTAATGATATTGGCCTATAGTTATTAACCAAGTCCCTGTCTCCAGATTTATAGATAGGGATAATAACAGCCTTTTTTAGACAGTTAGGAAAAAATCCTTTGGAAAGACAGATTCGAAATATATGCGTTAAGGGAGGTGCCAATAAATGCTTAAAGAGTTTAAGGATCCTGTTGCTTATATTATCCCATCCAACTGCACAGTCATCTTTAAGGCCAGATATTATTCGGGATATTTCGTTTTCGTCAGTATCCAGCATAGCAAATGACTTCAGGTTGTTGTTCTGTTTTTGGAAAATAGGTTGGGAGCAATGTTTCGGAATCTTTTCGGCCAAAGTTTTCCCAACATTAACAAAAAAGTTATTTACTTTGTTAGCTGATAAGAGGGGTGAAGGATTAGTAAGCAGTAACCTCGAATTTGATTCACGTTGTTTAGTCATGTAGGTAACGTTTTTAATATGCTTCCAAATTTGCTTGGTATTGTTGCCTGCTTTATTTAATTCATTTTTATCGTAATTATTTTTAAGCCTCTTTAGGAGATTGTTGCAGAAATTCCTGTATCTTTTATAGGTGTTCAGAATTATTAAATTATCAGGGAATTTCTTAGTTTTCTGATGAAGTTTATCTCTGTGCCTTATGCATCGAATTAGTCCAGGAGTGATCCAAGGTTTAATATTATGAAAACGATTATTTGTTGTCACAACTGTCGTATTACGCAAAATTGCTTGTTGGACATGTTTTATTAAGTACGATAAAGCTGAATTAGCGTCAGCAGTATTGTAAACTAGGCTATAATCAATGCTGCGTAAATCATATTCGAGTTTTTTTATGTTTAATTTAGATTTTGTCTGGGGGCGATTTTGCTTAGGCAGCGTTAAATTTAAGGCTAGTAAGACAGAATGGTGGTCGGTTATTGTTGAGTTAGTAACAAGCGTAATAAATGAATAAGTGGTTTTGATCATCATATGGTCGAGGCAAGAACCGCTCTGATGAGTAGGCAATGTGTGAGCAGGCAGAAAACCATGGTATGAGCAGATGTTAAGGTAATCTTGTATCCCTGCGTCGCAGTTTTCGGAGCCAATGTTAATGTTAATATCACCTGTTAGTATTACATTGTTAAATGGGCTAAGTGATTGAAAGATCTGGTTAAGGCAACTGTGGAAAGAGGTTAGGTTTCTTGCGGAAGGGGATCTATACAAAGCAATTATCGCTGTAGTTGTACCAATTTTGATGATAAGGCAGTTACTAATACAATCTTGTAGATCAGGTTCTTCGACTTTGACCTTTAATGATTCCTTTGCAAAGACAACGACACCATCATTTTGATTGTGGTTAATTTTAGTGTACAATAAGTTGTACCCTGGTATTGCCGGGAGGTTATCGTGGCGCTTTGATAGCCAGCATTCTGTTAGAACCATAATATCACAATTAAAGTTAAGTCTATAAAGAAAAATGTTAAAGCTATCTATGTTCTTATGAATACTTCGTATATTTTGGGTTAGTATGGTTAGTGACTTTTGATACTGGGAAAGATATTGATTGCAGTCCTCAACCTCACATGACTTTGACTCGGTCAAAAATGAGTTATCTATGTCGGTAATTAAATTAATATCCATTCTACTTAAAAATAACAACAATAAATTACGTCTAAGATTTAAACAAATATGTGGCGCTCTTAGGCGCCGTCATAGTCAATAGAGTTAATGTACCTGTATTCGGCTGCAAGTTTGGCTGGACAAACTGCGTCTCCCGTCTTGTGGTTGGCTTGTTTTTTAAAGCGCATGCATGTAGCACATTTTGGGTCATCAGCTTTTTTTGCGCAGTCTTGGCTAGAGTGTCCTTCCTCACCGCAATGGCCACAAGTCGGGACAGCGACCTTGCATGTCTTGGATGCATGACCGTACTGCTGGCACTTGTAACATCTCGTTACTAGTGTGAAGTCTCGTACCGGGCAGGACGTCCAATTTATAAATAATCTCTCTTGCGTGATGAGGGCCTTGCGAATGACGGCTGAAACTTCTATTATATAGTTACAGCTCTCAGCATCTTTCCTTCCAGATTTGTGGCTAAGTTTAATTGAGGTCATAAATGTATCTAGAGTCATAGGCAGTTTGTCCGTTATGTTTTGGTCGTAAATGCATTTATAGACCTCATTTTCGGCCATTGATGCGGGAACTCCAAGTACAATAATACGAGGTTTGCGCTTCCGAGGTTCGTCGACGGTAAGGCCTGACGAAGCGATTTGGACTTTCTGTTTGAGCTTATCTAGGTCATCCTTGGTCTCAGTGCTAACGATAAGGCCTCCTTTTCCTATTTTACGTACGCCTCGTACTTTCAGCTTCATTTCACCAGGGCATATGATTTTTTGTACCATGTTCTTGGTTTCATCACTGGTCTTGGTGTTGTCGCATGGAAAAATCGCCACGGAGCTAAGATTGTTAGGGCGAATAAAACTGCTAGATCCCTTCTTCACCATATCGGCAAAAGATGTAGGGGCTGCAGCCTGCCTCGTACAGGACTCCTGAATCGTACGGTTCATCTCTGCCAGACAGTCTGCTAGGTCTCGAGCTTCGGTCATAGTTTTCAAGGCAGTATGTGTTTGTAGGGCTCTTGATTTCAGCGACTGGTATTGAACAGCCAATTGTGAGACACCATGCCCAACTTTTCGGCAGAGATTGCCAATTCTTTGCTTCTGTTCAGAATTTAGTTTTCCCTCAGAAGCAATACAAAACACCTCATTCAAGTGGTCTTCAATGGTCCCCAACCAGTTCTGAATCTCCGCAGTACTGATTGGTTCAACGGCTTCCTCTTGGTGCTGCTTTTGTTGTTGAGGAGGTCTCGGTGTTGGAGTCGACGGAGGGCTGCGTGGTGTCATCCCACTCCGATTAAAGGGGCTGCTAGCCATTTTTTAGATTATAACAACTATTTATAATCCAGTCAGTCCATTATTCTGAGTTGAAAAAACCGCTTCCTACGTTGTTTTGTTATATCAAGCTAATGCACTTAAACTGGGTCAAAATTTAATGCAAGCGTTAATTTATTTATTTTAATACTGCATTGATGTGCACGTCTGTATGCGATGAGTGCCGATCAATCCGTCAGTTAGCCCGCGTTTTCGAAAATTTACACGGATTGTTAGAAATTCATGGTTTTGTTTTGAAAAATGGGTTCTTCAAGTGACAGTGAATAAAATATGAGGCGCTTTTTATTTTCTTATAGTGGGTGATGAAAAGTAGAGTGTACTCGGGCGCAAAATATATTTTTGGCTCGGGCGACATACTTTGAATCCCTCGCTACGTTCATGATTATACTAAAGAATCCCTCGCTACGCTCGGGATTCTACTCTAGATTCCCTCACTTCGTTCTGGATTTAAAAAAGCGCCCTCGTCGAAAATTTTGAATTTTGCTCCCTTATGATACAATCTACTATTTTTCCCCTGGTTGGAGGCCATAAGAGTCCTATTAAATTTTTTACGCAAATTCATTATTTTTGACGCAGTAATTTTCAGCAGTAGTAAGATATTTTAATTATTTGCTTATGGATAACGATAGTGCCATTCTCTTTCTTGTAAGTTGGATTTACACATTTTCATTTTTCTTTTCGTGTAATTTACTATAAACATTTTACGAACCTGAGTTCGGTACGGTTTTTCTTGCAAACTGATATGCAAGAAAAACCGTCGGTGATGGAACTTTGACGCTCTAATTCACATTCAATTCTTATAAAAGCTAAAATAACTAAAAGATAAGTTGAATGTTTTACTTGTTTATTGGAGTTCTAGAATTTCTTTAAATTCCTTGGGTTTTCGCGGAAAAATCGTAAAGGAAGCTTAATTTAAGCCATAATTGTCTGGATTCAACGTCCACTATATTCCAAATAAACTAAATTTTAACAAATAAATTAATATGATATAAAACTTCGATTTACAATGAAAACGTTTCATTAGTTTTCGTTTGTCAATATAATAAGACAAAATTACAATAAATAAAATTAAAGCACTATAATTCTGCGTCAATTCAGCTCGCTCCTCAGTCTCATGTCAGTCTCGTCTCTAATTTTCGTCAATAACAATCGACAATCGTCCGGAGATCGCTGTTATTATCGACTCGTGTACGCCGATCGCAATAATTTGATCCAGGAAGTATAAATCAAACATTTTCGAAAAAAAGTGTCATAGGGAGTCCTATTACATTTTTTTCGAAAATGTTTGATTATTAAGGTCAAGCCCACATAAACAACTCCGCTCCCACCCGAAAAAAAAAAATTCAAATATGGGCTTTATGTATTGCTCTTTACATATATATATGCTATTTACATTGGCAACCGAGCCGTCTGATGGCGGTAACTTCGCTGACAGCGAGCTGTCTGCTAATTAATGTTGCCAATGTAAAGTATATCTAAACAGCAATACATAAAGCCCATATTTGAATAATATTATTTTTGCCGGGTGGGAGCGGAGTCGTTTTTGTGGGACATTTACACTCAAGGCACCCACAGAATAGTCCGGTTAAGCAGAAGACAGCCTCGTAGGTTGACCTGCGAACTACCACGTCGAAATAAAAATATACCTAGACAATTACTGTTGGCTCGCTACTGTCCGATCGGTTTACACCACTGTCCCTACGCACTATACTTATCTACTTCGCTACACACTGTCGGCTTTAAAGATTATGAATAACCAGAAATTATGCATAAGAGTGCACTCAAAATAATAATTTAACAAATGTGTTTCAGGGCGTTCACTGAACCTACCCACGAGGAAGTGACCTTTGTAAGTACCAATAACACACACAACTTATTCCAATGATTCAATAACGTTCAATCATTTAGCTTTCGCACTGAGGTTGCTGTTGGGACTCAATGGGGTAGCTGACACTATTGAAAAATAAGTTCCAAACACAAATTAAAATAAAAACTTTAGTTAAAGTCTGCAAGCCCGATTAGTTTCCAATTTGTAACTTAGTACAAGGTGAGGCCAAAGTAATGTCGTAATCCGTATGTTTTGCAAATGCCGTCATTGGTCATTATTAAATGATATTTATAATATGGATAGATAAGGAATTACCTGAGAGTAAGCAATTGAACAATACAAAGAGCGCAGAATGATTGTTACTATGTAGCGGCACTACAAAAAGCACTACAGCAAAATAGTTCAAAAAAAGTACTGCAACGCCATCTATCCCGCAAATTAAGAACTAACATCAAATTTCTAAATGGTGATAATAAAGTTATCCGCGACTTAAGAGTATAATTTAGAAAAACCTGTCAACAACTGTCGGGCAGTAGCCCACCAGACGCAACACCCGTCTGGTCGGACGATCTTCCCACATATCTACGAGTTTTGGAAATGAACTACTCATTGAATCTCTCGTTTTGGAGATATATTGTACTGGCCGACCAGATAGATCGAATCTCAGGCGCCAGAGTTATGCCTTCGGGGCTTTCTGAAATCTCGCCTTTGCCTCAAAAACCAATAAGTCTTGAGAGCAAACGATCAAAATCAAATCATTTATTTCAAGTAGGCCAAACAAAGATGAAAATTAAATGTAGCTGCAGTCCCAGTCACAAGACATGAAAACTGTGAAAGTACTGTAGTTGCCCATTCCCTAGCCGATGGAGAAGAACAGGCAAGAAACTCCATGGACACTCTTATAAATCAAAATATTGTTACAAAATCTTGGTTACATCATTTACGCATGTTTTAAATTTCGTCTCATCCAGTTCAAGAATACTTTGTAGAATTTTATTATAGCATCTCTCCCATGAAAGATGAGTCTACTTCAGCGAGTCTAAAGCCGTTGTAGGAGAACCCACCAATTTTGAGCTAGATGTTTTGCTTCAGTACAAAATTCCGTAAACAAGCACAAATGTGCATCTACTCAGGAGGTCGCCATTTTGCTGGTTTCATTTACATTTACTTTACAATAAAACAGAACCGTTTTCTTTTGTTTCCAATAAAATGTCATCAATTCAAATTATGACACTACTTTTGTTCCACCTTATACATAAGCTGACCTTTTAGCTGTTCCTTTGGAATAATATAATTTTGTAGTTACAAATAAGAGTAAAATTTTAAAAACACCTAACATTTAACATTTTCAGCCGAATAATATTTTACCGCTTCCGCCGCGGACTACAAAACCGAAGCTAGTTAATATGCCGCGTCACGTCCGCAAATATCCTCTCAAGATGGTCGCGGATCCTAAGCCACAGAAGGAGGCAGAGAAAGTAGACGAAATTCTCCCAATAATCATCTACCAAAATACAAAATCAACTCCAAAGACTGACGAAACAACAGTCGTCGAAGATGTGGTGGATTCCGGCCCAATGATGGATACTAATCCGTTCAATAATGTGGAAGAGTCAGCAGCCGCTAATCCTTTCAACGACTTCTTCACAACCGATAAGGAAGATGTAGCCGTGCAGGACAACATTGAAAGCCCTGACAGCAGCGATGCTGAGAGTAATAGGGCTCTTGTAAGAGCTCTTGTAAAGGGTAAGTTTTAACTTGCTTACTAAGCAATTTTGATAGACCTTCACCATTCTCCTCCATCATGCTTCCTGATGTCTCTGATTTTTGCTTTGACTCGGACTTAAACTCGAACTGAAATTTTGAGCTTAAGGGACTACTCACACTTATTCAGCTCGATTCAGCTTATGCCAATAGAAAACAGCTCGTACTTTCGCGTTCATTGTCTATGGCATGGTATAATAATATACTTCGCCAGGTATAGCATTCCGAGACACAGAGGTCACGTGGGTGACACAAGTCTACGTCATCAACACTATCGATGGTTCTCAAACTTTATAGTCTGAGGAAATTCAATCTAGTAAAACATTGACCTAATTGTTAAATTCTTACTAGCTTTGGCCTGTAGCTCTACCCGCGTTGTAGGTTTTTCGTGACAAAAATAATCCTGTGTCCATTCTAGTTTTACAAGCTTCAAATTACAAGCCAAGATTCGGTAGTCTATTTGTGAGAATTAATTTAAGAGAATGTGCTGCAGCGGCTTGAAATAGTCAGAAGATAAAAAATGGTTTGAACATACTCTCCCTGAAAAATAAAATAATTGGCCCATAGGTACAGCAATGTTACATGCAAAACCAACATTCTGGTTGTTTACATTTTCACTATACTAATTTCATTCTTAATATCTCCTAAACGCTTGGACCGATAAACATGATTCAAATGGAAAAAATGGTTTTAGACCTAGACCTTTTATTTGACACCAACATCGTGTTACATTAGAGATTTTGTCCCTCTAGTGGTAATGGAACAAAAGCCCTGATGCAAGGTGGGTTGGTATTAAAATGCAAAGAAACAACAAATTATCTCAAACAACATAAGTTTATTTATATAAACTATATAAACTTAAATATAAAAAAAGGTAATGCCAGCCAGCCTTAAATTCGGTCGGTTTCGAACTATAGGGAACGTGCAGGAACTATAGGTGGCAGCACTAAACGACAAAAGAGACACTATGCGGACAGTAAAGGAAACTTATGCTGTCACCTGTCACGCAAATCTCTTCAAAAGTATTATTTTTGATTATGATAAAAGGTATAAAACATGGGTTCCGGTCTATCAATAATGTTCGTCAGCGTAACATGAATGTTGACCAATATGAATTTTGTATGTTTCGTTTATTTTCTCTGATGAAAATTGTGGTGCATGAAGAAACGGTGGCATAAACAACTTTCTTATTTTCAACACATGTTTTAATGGAAGGGAATCCTTTATCAGCGAGAACAGTATCTCCAGGCTATAACAAATCAATCCACAATCATTTGTTATAAGCAATCACTATAACGCCCTCCGTAGCATTTAGATACAAATCTTAGGAAACCACAAGGAGTGCAGCCAATTAAAAACTTTATTGTATAACTATGTTTATAATCTGAGTTCATATGGAGACTTGAGGAATATTCGGTGTGAACTTCAGTGCAGTCTGGAACGCCCTCCGTAGCATTTAGATACAAAACTTATGAAACCACAAGGAGTGCGGCCAACTAAAAACTTTATTGTAAGTATACCAATGTTTATAATCTGAGTACCTACATGTGGACTCTGTTCAACTGTTGAGGAATATTCAGTGTGAACTTCAGTGCAGTCTAATCCATAATCATTTGTTATAAGCAATCACTAGAACGCCCTCCGTAGCATTTAGATACAAAACTTATGAAACCACAAGGAGTGCGGCCAACTAAAAACTTTATTGTAAGTATACCAATGTTTATAATCTGAGTACATGTGGACTCTGTTCAACTGTTGAGAAATATTCAGTGTGAACTTCAGTGCAGTCTAATCCATAATCATTTGTTATAAGCAATCACTAGAACGCCCTCCGTAGCATTTAGATACAAAACTTATGAAACCACAAGGAGTGCAGCCAGTGCCAACTTTATTGTATAACCATGTTTATAATCTGAGTACATGTGGACTCTTTGTTTAATTGTTGAGGAATATTCGGTGTGAACTGCAGTGCAACATATGTGTGTTCGCTGAAGTTTAAATGGTACGCCAGTACCATTTAATGTTTGCTTGGACGGTTGATTTTGAAGGCTATTGAACTTTTTCAATGCAGAGTGAAACAAAAACAAATGTGTTCAAATATTTTTCTTACTGCATTTATCCATTTTTTGCGTTTTTCTTTGGAAAGTAATAGAATTTTATTATTTTACGCTATTTGATTAATTTTTATTTTTGTGGATGTATTGGTACATCCAGAAATGCAACAATGGATTATGATTAGCTAGAATAATCATTTTCAATAATAAAATTAATTCTGTTTACTTGTTTTACACCGTCGTTGTGCACGTTCCCTCTAAGGAACGTGCACAACGACGGTGGTGCCGACTGGCGTCACCAATCCGAATCTTGTACCATAATAATACTTGACATTGACATGTAAAACAAGTAAACAGAATTAATTTTATTATTGAAAATGATTATTCTAGCTAATCATAATCCATTGTTGCATTTCTGGATGTACCAATACATCCACAAAAATAAAAATTAATCAAATAGCGTAAAATAATAAAATTCTATTACTTTCCAAAGAATAGTACTCTCATACCATGTTTATTTATTTATTTATTAGTAAAAGTTCACCAACAGCTTCTGTGTATAACATTAAGGTATACATTGGTTTTACAGTCTTGGACTAACACAGTTGCCAATTACAGGTTAAACAGCATTCACAAAAATAATTTATGTTATTAATTTTATTATTGAAAATGATTATTCTAGCTAATCATAATCCATTGTTGCATTTCTGAATGTACCAATACATCCACAAAAATGAAAATTAATCAAATAGCGTAAAATAATAAAATTCTATTACTTTCCAAAGAATAGTACTCTCATACCATGTCTAAGTGAAAAACGCATAAAATGGATAAATGCAGTAAGAAAAATATTTGAACACAATTTGTTTTTGTTACACTCTGCATTGAAAAAGTTCAATAGCCTTCAAAATCAACCGTCCAAGCAAACATTAAATGGTACTGGCGTACCATTTAAACTTCAGCGAACACACATAATTATGTTGCACTGAAGTTCACAACGAATATTCCTCAACAATTAAACAAAGAGTCCACATGTACTCAGATTAATGGTTATACAATAGAGTTTTTGTTGGCTGCACTCCTTGTGGTTTCATAAGTTTTGTATCTAAATGCTACGGAGGGCGTTCTAGTGATTGCTTATAACAAATGATTGTGGATTGATTTGTTATAGCCTGGAGATACTGTTCTCGCTGATAAAGGATTCCCTTCCATTAAAACATGTGTTGAAAATAAGAAAGTTGTTTATGCCACCGTACCATGCACCACAATTTTCATCAGAGAAAATAAACGAAACATACAAAATTCATATTGGTCAACATTCATGTTACGCTGACGAACATTATTGATAGACCGGAACCCATGTTTTATACCTTTTATCATAATCAAAAATAATACTTTTGAAGAGATTTGCGTGATAGGTGACAGCATAAGTTTCCTTTACTGTCCGCATAGTGTCTCCTTTGTTGTTTAGTGCTGCCACCTATAGTTCCTGCACGTTCCCTATGGTCATGGGGGGTTGGAGATAAACCCAGTACTGTTCCTTTTTCAAAAGTTTAAATTAAATTAGTTCTTAGTAAAGTATCAAGATACAACCTTCCAGTTTAGTGAATACTAATAGATATTATATGGGCGCCAGGGACTTGAACAGTCCCGGATCCCGGAGCCGACGAAGATGTCCAATATACTTCCAGTTAAGCGTAGGTGTCGAACCCGGGGTCCTTTAATTTAATTAAGTTGAAGACCGGCTTCTAGTTTGGAAAACCGGGCAGGTGATACACGGGTTCGTATATGAACCAGTAGAAAATAAATTTAAAAGGTGTCAATTTATATTAAAAAAAACCGTCCCGCCTGCGCTAAATCGCTAGGCGGACTCTGCTACCGCACGACCGTCTCCACAGGAGGCCTTGAGTGGACTCGAGGAACGGGTCTCGCGTCCAGGTCCCAGAGGCTCGTCTAGATCCTGGCGGCGAGACGCATCGCTCGAGTTGCCTCACAGTTGGGTAATGATGAAAACACTTGACTGCTTGGTTCGACCGGCCGGAGAACAGGTCCGCCTATTTCATCTGCGAATCCTTTCAACGCATGGAATCCTTGTAAAACCTGAGATAAAGTTTGTAACTTGCCTCAGGCTTGATCAATAGCAAATTCACGCCCGTGACCTTCCATTGTCCTGTCATGCCTCCCAACCGGAATTAGGCGGAGCACCTAGAAAAACTCCCTTGTTTCAGGTAAAACTTATAAGAGCACTGATGACCGAATCACTACCCCAAGATATTTAATTCTTGAAAATCCCTAACAACTGTCAAACATGACGTTTATACTCTAAAACGATAACAATTTTCAGGATCCAAGCTGACAAACTAATTATTTCTTAGTTCTAACACTAAAGTTTGTCCTAAGTGGGGTTAACTTTTCTCCTTACTCCTTCGGCGAATTGAGAATGTATAACCTGGCCACACTAAGCCATTGACATACCACAGATTAAATATGGATTGTGAGCTCCGCTGCTTCTAGAAAAATCTCCATAATAAAAAAATAATTTCACTTCCGTTTACGTTTAAAAAACAATTAAGTATTTCAACCAAAAGCTGGAAATTATTAAGGATTGGTCTATACGATATTAGTTCAATGATTTCCAATGAAAATGTTAAAATGTATCGATTAAAACTACAACTGCATATCGCAGCCGCTAGATGTCGCCTCTGTCAGAAACTGACGTTTAACTGAATGACATTTGGAATGTAAACAATCGCAGCTTAACTAAGATAATAATATGATGGACCTAATTTATTATGAAAACCTGTTTATTATGGTATTGAAAAGTGATTTATCGTCAGGAAGTATTACTAAATAGTCCAGTGACGAAGTACGGATGCAGAGAATAGAATAGAATACTCTTTATTATGTACACCATAAAAATTACAGATACAAATGTAAAACATTATAAAAGGGGTGACACAATGGGCGGTCTTATCGCTAAAAGCGATCTTTTAAAGACAACCTTTGGATGGATTTGAGGGGGAGGGAGAGACAATACTGCAGGTAGCCTGTGGTGTACCATTTACATATATACAATAAATACTTACATATACATACATAAAACATATTACACTTAAATACCTAAATACATTTTTATTGTTATTATTTATATATATATTTTTTTTTTTTTATGATCAAGAAACAAGTGCGAAGAACTAGATTATAATACCTAAAAAAAATGAAAATTAAGCTTAAGGAGAGAGATACAGTTTTTTTATCATGCTTTTAAAAATTGGCAGATATTGAGCACGCATTATAGCCACTGGCAAAGCATTCCATAAACGAACTGCTTGAACTGTAAAAGACTTGTCATAGAAACTGGTGGAATGCATCGGCATCTCTAGTCTTAAGTTTTCCGATGACCTCAGATATCTATTATGTGTGTCATGAAGGAACTTGAAACGTTCTTTAAGATAAGAGGGGGTTGTAGGATTGAACAGAATACTGTATAGCTGAAACAGGATATGAGAATTCCGGCAAAGACGTATAGGAAGCCACTTGAGCTTTGTACGAAATTCAGAAATGTGATCATATTTGCGCAAGCCAAATATAAATCTTATGCAACAGTTTTGAAGTCGCTCAAGTTTGTCTAGCTGTGCCTCAGTGAGATCGAGATAACTGACATCAGCGTAGTCAAGAATGGGAAGTAAAAGAGATTGAGCCAGCGCAGTTTTAGTGGCAGTTGGAAGAAAGTTCCGCAATCGTCTCAGGGACTTGGCAGATGCGAATATTTTGCGACTTACGTCCTGCAGCTGAGGACCCCAGGAAAGATTCTTGTCAATCCAAACCCCAAGGTTCTTGACCTTTTCACTTATTGGAATAGCAGTTCCATTAAATTTAACCTGGGGAAGCTGCGACCAGTTTATCTTGGAGATCATCCTTGAACTACCAACAACAATGACCTGAGTCTTCAACGGGTTAACCTGCAACCCATGTGCCTCACTCCACTCGCAGATTGAAACCATGTCCTTGTTGATTATATCAATTGCATCAGCCATATCTGAAGATGCTGCTTGCCGGTAAATTTGCAGATCATCTGCATAAAGGTGGTAAGAAGAAAGAAGTCTTGTGGAAATAGAATTTATAAAAATTGCGAAGAGTAAAGGAGATAAAACGCCACCCTGAGGTACACCCGCAGAAGTATAACACAAAGAAGAGCAAGACCCTTCTATGCATACACGTTGCCGGCGCCCATACAGGTAACTACGAAACCAGTCAATCGCCGTTGGAGATATGTTAAGTGAGCGAAGTATGCCAAGCAGGATATCGAAATCGACAGTGTTGAACGCATTACTAAAATCCAATAAGCAGAGAACTGTCAGATTTCCTTTCTCCATGCCTAAACGTATGTCATCGGTAACGTTAACTAAAGCCGTAGCAGTGCTGTGACCAGGACGAAATCCAGACTGGAAAGGATTTAGCAGGCTATTCTTACACAGAAATGCACTGAGCTGATTGTGGACAAGGCGTTCTAGGACTTTGGAGAGGAAAGGCAGGATGGAGATAGGGCGATATTCTGAAAAGGAAGTAGGATTCGATTTTTTGGGTAAAGGGGTGATTTTGGCCTCTTTCCACATCGAAGGGAAGACACCGTAAAATATAGAGTACTTTAGGATATGCCATAGAATAGGAAGGATCTCGTCGAGGACAGGGAGTATCATTTTCCGACTTACACAATCACTGCCAACTGCGTTTGATGTAATTGAAACTACACTCTTCTTAACATCACAATCAGAGAATTGACTAAAAACAAATGGGGGATGATCCGGAGTTGGAAGGTTAGAAAGATAGTTTACTGTGGCTGTCTTCATGGTCCCATTACAGTAGGGCGAAGATGAGAAGTGTTGATTTAGTTGGTCAATATCTAAGTTTTTAGGAATCGATTCTTGGCGTGATTTTCCAACTCCCATGGATTTTAGAAAATTCCAAACTTTAGCTGGATCTCCGTTTTCAACAGAGGTGTGGATATGGCGTCGTTGGGCATCTCTACACACCTTATTGCAGCGTTTGCGAGCATCAACAAGGATCTCACGGTTCTTCGACGAGGGCCGACACTTAAATTTAGTTTTTGTAACAGCTTTCCTGTGCATGATCCTTCTAATGTCATCTGTAATCCATGGTGCCGGAAGATGTTTAATTTTTACTGCACGTACGGGAGCGTGAACATCGTACAGCTGCACAAGGTTATCTGTCAGCAGGTTGACTTTAACATCAATCGACTCAACGCTGATTAGAGGAGACCAATCAATGCTGCTGGCATCTTTTCGGAGATCCTCTGTCCTCATTCCACTAAAATTGCGCTGCAAAAGAATTTTAGGCTTTGCCTTAGGTGGGCGAATTTTACAAGAGAGAAATATTAGGTCATGGTAAGAAAACATGTCAGCCGAGCATTGACCATGCTTGCTGGCATGTTGTGGAGAAGAAACAATAAGAAGGTCCAAAAGTGAGGGATTGCAGTTTGGGAAATGGTGTGTGGCACTTAAAGGGAGAATTGATAAATTAGACGACTGAACTATTGATCGAAGAGAAGAAGAGCGGGAATCGATTTTTAATAAACAAGTATTAAAATCGCCCATGATTATCGTATGACTGTAAGAGGTTGTAAGGTTTTCAAGGATCTTTTCAAAGGAGGAAAAGAAATTTATCCGTGACGAAGGGCTGTAATAAACTCCTAAAAGGACTTTCACGTAATTCAGGTTTACTTCTACAAAGAGATGCTCGCCCGCGTTCTGCGGTGGAGGTTGAGCAGACATATCGACAATTGAAAAAGGAATATGTGGGCGAAGGTATATGGCAACACCACCGCCACCGCCACGCGCGCGATCATTCCTAATCAGTTGAAAACCCGGCAAGGAATAGGAAGTTGAAGGGAGACATGGTTTCAACCAAGATTCCGAGACAAGGATAGCATGGATGTTCTTACAGTCTAGGTTAGCTAGCATGTCAGAATAATGTGCCGGAATACTTTGGGCATTTATATGGACTACATTAAAATTCTTAGGTACATCAGAAAACTGAGATTCAAGCGTATCAGCAAGGGACGGAAAACTCACAAAGCTGTCATTGCTACAAGCCGACAAAAAGCTTTCGGTGTCGCTGTCGTCATTGTTTGACATCGACACAAGATAATTATATACTTAAAAAATAATAATAACCGTAAATAAACTAAATTAATATAAATGCAAATAAAAAATAAATAAAAAGAGCAAGCAATTAAATCCACCCGCCAGTTACGTGTTGATTATAAAAAGCTAAAACAAACAAAACGTATAAAAGTTTCATCGCCCGGGTAACAAAATGGTACTACATATATTTATGCCAAAGTAAATGAAGAAGAAAAGACGTAAGATAACATGCAAAACTAAAATAAATAAAATTTATATAATAATATACTGGGCACACTGTCAGCCAGTTTCTGAACGAAAACTTAAGAATCAAAACTAGACATATGTCATGACTTGACAGCTGACAGAAAGAAAAGTAAATAAAAACTACAGAAAATAAATAGAAGGTAACAGTTTACAATAAGTGGAATGATGAAGAGTAGATAAAATAAAGTAATATTTGAGAAATTAACTGGGTAGGTACTGTTATATGGGACCCCGAAAATACCGTTTTAAAAAAAACACTTGTTTATCGGAAATAGTAAAAGTTTAATTTGGGGTTTGACCTTGTACAATAATAATTTAAAGAACTGGCAGACACGGAAACGAGATGGTCACGGTACGGCGATCGGAAGAAGACTGGTGCCCCGCGGGAGCGGGAGGCATTACCGCCTTTAAAATGATGACATGATAATTAAGAGAAAACCCTAGTAATCAATTATTATTGATTACTAAGAGTTTCCTCTAGCATTGGAAAATCGTAACAGCCCCCCGATTTAGAGTAAACTACACCTTTTAAAGTGAAGTTTAAGTTAAATAAACGTGAGTCAGCCGATTCGAAGAGAGGGCCCCGTGTTTATGTTCGAGGGTTGAATGTCATCTAATTCAATGTCATTATTTTCGGGACTTCTATTTTCTTTAGATTTCATTAGTCTCTTGTGTATGCCAGTTTTATACACCTTATATATAATAAAGAACACAATAGAAATTATAATTACAATGGTAATACCTGAATAGTATTTTTGATATAAAACAATATGTGGTTTTTCAATTATATTGTTAAGGCTTTTCAGGATTTCAGGATTATCATAAGCTAAGGAATCTAAGTTAACATTCTTAAGATTAACTACAGGTAAGTTTGATACAATATTATTATACGCTACAATATTACAACATGAATCATTTAAAATATTAAAATTAGAAACAATAGTTTTCAACAGAACCTTACGATTTTCATGCGGAGTTAAACGAGTGTCCTTGCAATAGGCAACACATTCAGAAGGTAAGTACAATAAACCATTTCCACTAAATTCTATTTCAGTGGATTGGGAGTTATTACATTCAATACTTATTTTAGTTTTTTCTGACATTACATATAACCATCTATTATGGCGTAGTGGCTGCCAGATGCTAACGTGACCATGAATAAATTTGGTTTCACAAATCGAAGGAATTGAGGTAAGTACCTTTGTAATAATTTCCGTTTCACAGGAAGGTGTCGCAGAAGAGGAGTACAATATTGATGTTTCACAAAGGTAATGGTAGTTATTAATTATTTTACAATAGTCGAGGTTATCTAATTTACAATACATTGACCTATCTCTGCTTATACCAATATATTTGGATGATGGAATGATGGTCGAGTATGACTCTGGATTAGTTTTATCATGAGGAACCGGTGAAGGTACGTTATGATATATATTTAATTGTATAGGGTTAATGAGAGGAATTTTAACAGTAAATACCACTTTTTCTTTACTAAAGTAACTAGATATTTCCGATATATTTAAAATAGTATGCATATTGTCGAGTTTTAAAGGAACTGGAAATTGTTTAGATTCGGGTAAGAATCTGTAATTATCGATTAATTCGGTGTAAAGTTCCTTAGGTGTTAGGATAGTGGGGTATAAGACATTAGATTTGCTAAACATGATAGAGTTAATTAAGTCTTCGAGTTTGAAGGACAAGGCTAGGAGACTATTTTCTATCATGGAAGTTATTTCCAGCATGCGAGACCTAATACCTAATTCTTTTGAAGCATGAGTCAGAATTGGAATATCTTGGGACAATCCATCAATTGCATTTTTCAGATGCTTTTCATTTAGTTCAATTATGGACAGAGTTTCATTGAAAGATCTAAGGGAAGAAGTAGTGACTAATATATTTTCTTTCATTAGAAGGGCTAGTTTCTTTTGGTCTGTTTCTACTTCTCTAATGGCATTGTCGTATCGGATGGCATCGTCTTCATCCATTGTGCCAAATAGTTTCTTTGATAAAGTGCCTACGAATCCTAGGAGTGCAGACCTTCTCGACTGACGAGATGTTAGGTGAAAGATAGCCTCATTATCATGGGCTATGTCATTATAACGAGTGTTCAATGGTTCAAAGAGATTTGTACATTCCAAATAATCAAAGACTTTACCACTGTCACATACTTGCTTGGATTTATCGAGAATAAGACGAAGGTTTAGAATATGTGGATTAATAAAGGATACATCATAAGGAATAACTATACTAAGGTGACTATCAAATAAACTTAAGGAACCTAAAGGGTCGAAGTAGATGCCAGGACTGTTCGTCAAGGACGTAATGAACTCCTGACCCAGCGCAGAATTACTGTAATAGAATATAATTAAAATTAGTATTAAGTATATAACTAGGACTACGTTATAGATCTAGGAGCTAGTTTGACTTCGTCGTAGTGATGTGTCACATGACGTCTATTTATGAGTAAAGTTAAAGTACTTCTGCCATTGATCTTTACTACTTTATACGGGCCTTTCCAAATTGGCGAAAGGGCCTTACGCAGACGTACATGATTTTTGAGATACACGTAATCTCCGACTTTATACTGAACAGGTCGCGAATGGTTGTCATAATACTGTTTAGATCTTTCTTTAGATCGTTGTATGTTTTCGATGGCTTTTTCGCGTGAGAGTTTTAGGCGATAATGCAGGGACTTCAGATATTCTGGATATGTAAGGTCTGATTGTAATTCATAGACGGAGTCCGGGATAAAAGGCTTTTGACCGAAGAGAAGCTCGTATGGTGTAAAGTTAGTAGTGGAATGAGTAGAAGTGTTATATGCCAACATAGCAGTATAGACATATTTATGCCAATCAGAATGATTTTCATTGACATAAGATTTAAGGTATTCCTTGAGTGTGGAGTGACTGCGTTCAAGCGCACCTTGAGTTTGAGGATGGTATGGGGAAGACCAGATTTGTTTAATTTTCAAGAAGTTGCAGGTTCTTTTAAATAAATCTGCGGTGAAGTTTGTGCCTTGGTCAGTTAAAATAGACTTCGGGATGCCGAAAACAGAAATAAAGTGCACCAGACACTCACATGTTTCTTCTGCAGTCGCATTAGTGATAGGGTAAGCAAGGGAATATTTGGTGAGGTCATCCTGTAATGTAACAATGAACTTGAGCTTAGTAAGGCCAGCTTCCGGAAGAGGACCCACAAGGTCGAGGCTGAGTCGTTCAAATGGCTTAGTGGAAGTGGTAGTTATTTGCATCGGTGATTTATTAATTTGTCTTAGGGCTTTATTACTTTGGCATTGGGAGCAATTTTTTACATATGTTTCGATATCTGACCGCATGTTTTTCCAGAAATACCTTTCTTTTATTCTGTGAAACATTCGCGTAGATCCTAAATGTCCGGCAATAGGAATGTCATGGTTTTCGCGTAGTATTTTAGGTATCTCTGAGGGTGTAGGGTAAATAATAGTATTATGATAAATATAAATTGATACTTGAGTATTGTTAAAGATATAGCAGAACATGTTGTATATTTTTGCCCAGATGTGTTTGTCGAAAGGATTTTGGAAATCAGTAATGGCTAAGTTTAGGTTGGGGTCAGTAGGATTATGTAATAAGTCGAATCGAAGATTTAGTATACTTTTATAAATGTCTTCATAAGAGCTGTTATGAAAGTGGTATACTTTAGTGAATAGGAAATATATTAATTTTCCTTTATGATCGAAAGAGATAGAAGAGTAGAGAGTTCTTTCCCTATCTAATAGTTCCTTGGAGTTTTCAAGGTTGCTCAAGATTTCTTCTACGTGAGGATTGGATTCATCGAGATCAATGGAAGTAGGTATGACAATGATTTTGCAGTTAGTTTTCAGGATGCTTTCGTTGTGTTCTATGATTTTAGCATTACTATTAAAGTCTTTGTTGCTCATTGTTTTCAGGAATTTGCTATAATTATCGTCACGAAGGGGATTTGTTGTGCGATTCGGGGAATTGTTAGATGAAGTAGAAGGATCATCGATTTCTGGTGGTGAATCATTGTTTTCTAAAAGGTCTACTGAAGGTAATTTATCGTCAAAGTCTAGGGAACCAGGAGGTAGTTGGATATCAAGATCCTCGAGAGTTAGGGGGCTGAATGGAGGTGATGAAGCATCTGCGTTTTGGTTAGAAGTAGATGGAATAGGATCACAGTCTGATGGTTGAATTGGATTTACAGGATATCGGGATAAGGCGTCAGCAGCGGCATTAAGTTTCCCTTTCTGATAATCAATTTCGTAATCGTACTCCATTAGTTTCAGGCGCCACCTCTGTAATTTACTACTAGGATCTTTATGATTAAACAACCACTTTAATGGCCTATGATCAGTAATGATCAGGAATTTTCGTCCATAGAGATATGGGCGAAAGGTTTTACAACCGAACAAAATAGCAAGGAGTTCTTTTTCAGTGGTATTGTAATTAGATTCACTCTTGTTGAGGGTCCGAGAGGCATAGGCTATTGGCCTATCTTTACCAACTGGACCTTGACTAAGTACGGCACCGATGGCATAATTAGAAGCATCACACGTTAAAATAAAAGGGGCAGAGAAATCTGGATAAATGAGGATGGGAGCAGAGGTAAGTTTGTGCTTAAGTTCGTCAAAGGCGACTTGTTGTTGGTTTTCCCAAAGGAAGGGAACATCCTTTTTTAAAAGTTGAGTTAGAGGTTTTGCAATTTTCGAGAAGTTAGCAATGAAACGGCGATAGTAAGATACAAGTCCGAGGAAGGACTTAATGTCCTTCGGAGATTTGGGAGTAGGAAATTGGGTTACTGCTCTTATCTTTTCAGGGTTAGGTTTTACACCATCTTTAGTTATTTGATGGCCAAGATATGCGACTTCACGTCGGAGAAACTCGCACTTGTCGGGTTGAAGTTTTAGATTGTAATCTCTAAGCCTTTGGAATACTGATGAAAGATTATCGATGTGAGAATTCAAATCATGAGAATATATTACTATGTCATCAAGATATACAAAACACCGTATACCTTGGAGGCCTGTGAGGGCTGTATTCATTAATCGTTGGAAAGTAGCGGGTGCATTTTTTAAGCCAAATGGCATTCTTGTAAATTGGTAATGTCCTTGAGGTACACTAAACGCTGTTTTAGGAGCGTCTTCTTCATTAATTAAGATCTGATGGAATCCAGATGCGAGGTCAAGGGTCGAGAAGTATTTACTCTGACCCAACTGATCTAAGATTTCGGATATCTGCGGTATGGGGTAGCTGTCACCAATGGTGACATCATTAAGTTTTCGGTAGTCGATAACTATACGCCATTTTTGTTGTCCGGATGCATCAATCTTTTTTGGGACAATCCAAATTGGAGAAGACCATGGAGACTCTGAATGTTTTATGATTCCTTGGTCGAGCATTTGGTCAATTTGTTTATTGACTTCTTGTTTATGTACCTCTGGGAACCGATATGATTTTACATTAATTGGATTTTGATCGCTCGTCTTTATGTTATGCTTAAGTGCATTCGTGTGAGACAGTTTATCACCGGGGATAAAGAATATATCTGAGTATTCAGAACAAACATCGTGAAGAGCATTTGCTTCTTCAGGATTGAGGTGAGAGATTCTAAGGAGGTTTAATACTTCTTGTGTTCGGATGTAAGAGTTGGTATTTTTGAGATGGCAAACTGTATGAGCGTCTTCTGTATCAATAGGATTGATTAAAGAACTTATGGGAATTAGTGTGATATCTAGATTTGACTTTAAGGTTATAGAAGTTTCAGAAGTATTTATTACTGATAAATTAATTCTTTTGTTTTCTTTGACTGCAACTAAGCAATTAGCAATTAGTAAATCTTCATGATAGCATTGATCTAGTACGAGCCCTTCTTTCACCTCAGGGTTGGAGACGGAGCATTCTATGACAGTTTCAGACCTGGGAGGAATTATATAAGTTGGTTCATTGAAATGTAATTTTATTTCGTATTTACCTATTTTCAAGGTTTCGCGAGTGTAGTCAATTGTGCAGCCAAAGGCGATTAGCATATCAGTGCCAATTATACCATCATAAGGTAAGTGGATTCGGGGTATTATGTGGAATCTATGCGTGATACTATTTTTATCATCTACTTTTAATTTCAGCTGAAAATGACCCATGGTTGGTGAAGCTTGATCAATGGGATCAATGCCTTTCAAAAAGATTATTTCTGTTGAGATATCAACTGGTATTTGTATAGAAGATCGTTTCAGTAGGCTTACAGTTGCGCCAGAATCTACGAGAAGAGATAAGGTAGTATCTGACACTGAGGAATAGACAAGGATGTGAGGTAAGCGTTTCTTAAATGGACCAATATTAATTTCATAGATTTTTGTTTCAGGTATTGGAGGATCTGATTTATGTTCGGCGGGAGCAGAGGATACAGCGGGAGCAGAGGATTCAACGGAAGCAGAGGATACAGCGGGAGCAGAGGATTCAACGGAAGCAGAGGATACAGCGGGAGCAGAGGATTCAACGGGAGCAGAGGATACAGCGGGAGCAGAGGATACAGCGGAGGCAGAGGATACAGCAGATGCAGAGGATGTAGGGGATACAGTGGATGTAGGAGACACAGTGGATGCAGAGGATGTAGAGGATACAGTGGATGTAGGAGACACAGTGGATGCAGAGGATGTAGAGGATACAGTGGATGTAGGAGATACAGAGGATGTAGAGGATACAGTGGATGTAGGAGATACAGAGGATGTAGGAGACACAGTGGATGCAGAGGACACAGCGTTGAGGTTTATTCGGGAGTCCCTACCTTTAGGGGATACAGAGGATACAGTGTTGCGATTTATTCGCGAGTCCCTATTTTTAGGAGATACAGAGGATTCAGAGGATACAGTGGTGCGATTTATTCGCGAGTCCCTATTTATAGGGGATACAGAGGATACAGAGGATACAGTGTTGCGATTTATTCGCGAGTCCCTATTTATAGGGGATACAGAGGATACAGTGTTGCGATTTGTTCGCGAGTCCCTATTCTTAGGGGATACAGAGGATACAGCGGATATAGTATTGGTGTCTTTGATATGGCATTGTTTGGTAATTTGAAGTGTGGGTCTCACGAGACACCGCCGTGAGCCCTTTATTCGTTTAAATCGTCGTTTGATTTAACCTGAGTATTTTCCATATAGTCATAGCCTTCGTCATTATTTACCATGTGAATTTGACCTTGATTATTTTGGTAACGCCTTGGAAATTGTCTTTGATTATTTTGGTCTCTGAAACGATTATTATTGAACTCTCGTTTTCTGCATTCTTCAATGGTGTGGCCAACATTTTTACAATACCGGCACACCGGAGGACCTGAAGTAGATGGTCTCTGATTATTGGGGTCATTTGGGTAACTTTGCTGTTGGTTTCGGTTTTGTTGGAATCGGCGTTGAGGCCAACGTCCTTGAGTGGGTGAGTTAGTATTGGTTGCTGACGCTGAACGCTTAGAAATGGTCTGAATAATCTTTTCTTCGGACATAGCGAAGCCAATGGCTTCGTTTAATGTTTCAGGGTCACGGCATCTTACTACAGTCGACAATCTAGAGTTTAAGCCACTGATAAATGTATGCAATGCCAGGTCTTGCATTGCAGCGACACGGCCAGCCAGTTCGCCTTTCTTTTTTGTAGGGATTGAGATATTAATTTCAGTTAACAGTTTGGCTAGGCATGTTTCTACGCGTAGTGCGAACTGGTTAACATTTTCGCTGTTAGATTGACAGCAATCTTGGAGGTCCGAGAGTAGTGCAGCGTAATGTTTTTTCTCGCCGAATTGATTTTTTAGGAATTCCTCTAGCTGTTGCCAGGTTTCAAATTCTTTGATTGAGCACGCACTTTCAGCACGGCCTTCGAGTTGACTCAAAATGTATTTTAATACTATATTTTGCTGAAGCGATGATGCAAGGCTTATTGCATTTCTGCAATTATTTAAAAATGCATTCAGTTTTTCGCGGTTTCCGTCGAATTTATTTATAAATTTGCTAATGAAGTTCATGTCTATTTCCTTTGTGGACATGTCACTAGACTCGTCTTTAGGCATGGTAGACAAAACAAAAGATAGCGCGCAAGGTACGGAGAATTCGCGATAAGAAAGGAATGTTGCACTAGTCTCGGAGCTTCGGAACTTTATGATTAGGAATAGTACAAATGGACAATTTAATTAACTGAATTTTATATAGCACTTTAGAATTTGAAATAGTTTGGAATTATGGTGAAACTTGCAGTTTAAGACACTTGCACTATTTTCACAACACGGAAACGGTAGGTACTTACAGGAACACTGCGACTATGACTGCACCACGAATCATTTCGTAGCCAGGCGAGATCACCCAAGGTGAGTGATAGGTGTTCGGAGTATGCCCACCAGGGCACGTGAGGGTCTGACTGATGAGACCAGCAGGATACGGCGTGAGGGTCTTATGAGACCAGCAGGATACAGCGTGAGGGTCTAGTGAGACCAGCAGGATACAGCGACACGGAGGTGAGATTGGATAGCACTTTTCACTGACACGATCACGACACGATTTGAGGCGTTCCGAGGATTTAATTTTTTAAAATCCCTTAAGCTGCCACCAATGTTATATGGGACCCCGAAAATACCGTTTTAAAAAAAACACTTGTTTATCGGAAATAGTAAAAGTTTAATTTGGGGTTTGACCTTGTACAATAATAATTTAAAGAACTGGCAGACACGGAAACGAGATGGTCACGGTACGGCGATCGGAAGAAGACTGGTGCCCCGCGGGAGCGGGAGGCATTACCGCCTTTAAAATGATGACATGATAATTAAGAGAAAACCCTAGTAATCAATTATTATTGATTACTAAGAGTTTCCTCTAGCATTGGAAAATCGTAACAGTACGAAGTAATAAACAAAAAACTGCTACCCGGACGGCTACACTACCTAAAAAGTGCTACTTCCGAATTACTTCTTCTTCGCGGCAGCACGCCGGAACTTCTTCGGTGCTGGTGATGGAGACGGCGACGAAGACACTGCTGATGCGGTGGGAGACATGACCTTTTCATTGACCTGCTCGATATTATTGAGGTCATCCAGTGAGTTTACTCGATGGCGGGAGCCATCAGCGCGAAGAGCAAATATCAGGCCCTGCTTAGTCCAGCAATTTGTTTCGCCAAGTCTCTCACGCACAGACATGAAGAGCTGATGACGCGATTTCGTCAAGAACTCTGAGAGTGTGATACCGGTGCCCTTCAACTTAGTCTTAGCAAACCAGACACTGTCCCTGACACCAACGTCCCGCAGCTTGCAAGAATGGGCCTGGGCTTGCTAGGACCTGCTTGTCTGCCCATCCGATGGCACCGCCTGATATCAGCAACTGCAAAGTCGGTCAGCTTCAGATGACATCGTACAACCTCAGCAACTACCTGTGCTGTATCTTCCTTAGCCTGCTCGGTGACACCATGCAACAACACCATCTTCCGGCGTCCACGCATCTCCAGGTTGTCGAGACTCTGGGCCAACACCTCCATCTGCTGCTGAAGACAGCCCAACGCATCAAGTATAAACTTCTTGAAGGAAGTGAAGTCCGCCACCAAACTGTCCGTGCTGGTTGTTGTCCCCGAAGGATTCTTTTGCAGTTCCGCCTCAAAGTTTGACATTCTGTCTTGAAACAGTGCCATCATTTCTGACATTGAGACCTTCAGTGCTTCCATGATTGAACGCTTGTGTTGTTTTGTTAAAATGTGATCCGTTTTTGGAGATAACACTATACTGGTGGGTTCCCTATATTAGCATGCATATGTATGCATTTAAATAGTAAAATAATAGTTATTTGTAATTAAAATATTTTTAAAACAAGAGCTAGAATTTTTCCACCTTTCATAACAACTACCCACAAACTCCTTCGAGATGACTCCTTCTTCAAATCGCAAACCAAAGTCATTTGCATAAACCACAATGAACATTTCACTTGGAAATCATGGAGATCAATATTGGAAACCTCACAATTTACAACGTATGCTCACAGGTAAATGTTAGGTACAAAAAAAACAACGTAACAATCGTTAGGATATCTCAACAAACAAAAAATCACATTTTCAATTTGCTCTCGTAATTATCCAACATGTATGAAACAGCAATAACCTTACCACAATTTAGCATTCCAGCATGCAGCTTAAAATCACCACCAAATATAAATTAAATACATTATTAATTTACATAAGTACTTACCATTTTTAGTGGTTGTTTTAGGTCCACAATACCGCAGCCATTCATTGGCCACTGACTCTTTTAAGGGAAATGAAAAAAACCTTATTGTACCGCCTTTTACACTTCTACTCTTACAGTTCCGAATAGAACAACCAACCATTTTGATAGTGGTCAAAAAAGATTTACCAAACAAACTTGTTATAAGTACGTCTATTATAATCTTTGAAGTACGCCCACAAATAAAAGTTTGGGAATCACTATTTGCACTGGCACTGAGCGAGACAGGCATACGTGTTAAAAAAGAATAGCGATACACGGCGAAAGGCGGAATGTCAATGAGACAGCCCGTTTCTGTGTTACCAGTAGTGTGAAATAAGGCAATGACTTCACACTAGAGACATCGCGTGGCCTTGTGAGCTCCAACAATGAAGTTGCTCAAGAATTTGTAAATTTCTTTACCAGTATCCCACTTAAAACTACAGAAACCTTAAATTCCTCTCCCTTGCTCTCTATTGATTTATTGAAAGCGAACGTTTCAGCCTGTCCAAATGAATTTAAATTTCAGCATATAAACCCCATAACAGTCATAAAAGGTTTTAAGCAAATCAAGATCAAATTAACGGAAGATCTATGGGGTATGTCTATCAAAGCTTGTACCTCAATTATTGAGACTGTAGCGCCGTATTTAGCCTCAATATTTAATTTGTGCGTGGATCAAGGGGTCTTCCCGGATCTAATGAAATTCAGTAAGGTAATACCGCTTTTTAAATCCGGGGACAGTAAAGACACCAATAACTATAGGCCCGTATCCGTGTTGCCGGTTTTCAGCAAGGTGTTTGAAAAGATAATGCTCAATCAAATGCTTAACCATTTTAACACTAATAAAATATTACATGAGCAACAGTATGGTTTCACCAAAGGACGTTGTACAACTGACGCCGGTGTCACTTTATTAAAACACATATTTACTGCGTGGGAAGAGGCACAAGATGCCATAGGAATCTTTTGTGACCTTTCGAAGGCATTTGATTGCGTAAATCACGAAACCCTGATCTTGAAACTTCAGCATTACGGTTTAGGTAAACTTGCGCTCAGTTTAATAAAATCGTATTTGAATGATAGACAGCAGCAGGTACAAATAAATGGAGTAAACTCAATGGGTTTAAAAGTAAAAATGGGTGTACCACAAGGTTCGATATTGGGTCCCTTCCTCTTTTTAGTATATATTAATGACCTACCCCATCTATTTAACAACCATCCGCATATGGTGTTGTTTGCTGACGATACTTCTTTAATATTTAAAATAAACAGACGTGCCACTAATCTTGATGACGTAAATAACGCCCTACTGCAGGTCCACGATTGGTTTACCGCTAATAATTTAGTACTAAATGGGAAAAAAACTAAATGCATTAGATTTGCTCTACCAAATGTCAAAAGTAGTGATTGTGACATAATATTGAATCAAGAGAAACTAGAATTTGTCGATAAAACGGTTTTCTTGGGAATCACGCTCGGATCAAGGTTACAATGGGGTCCTCATCTAACATCTCTTGCAGGACGGCTAAGCTCAGCAGCATATGCTGTTAGAAAAATCCGTCAATTTACTGATGTTGATACCGCGAGGCTGGTCTATTTTAGTTATTTTCATAGTATTATGTCATACGGTATTTTACTATGGGGACGGGCTGCAGACATCGAGTCTATATTTATTCTGCAGAAAAGAGCCATCAGAGCCATTTATGAATTACGTAGACGCGATTCTCTAAGAGAACTGTTTAAGGAAATTAATATCATGACAGTACCTTGTCAATACATCTATGAAAACATCATGTACGTTAGAAAAAATCGGCTTTTATTCAGTAAGAGAGGGGACAGACACCACTATAACACTAGAAATAGGGACCAACTAGTTCAGCCAGGTTTCAGGCTTGCTAAAGTGGATTTATCTTTCATGGGGTACTGTTTGAAATGTTACAATAAAATACCTCCCCACATTCTTCAACTGAATGAGACGAAATTTAAATCTTGTATAAAACGCACACTATGTAGGCAAGCATATTATAAGTTGGGGGATTACATTGATGATAAAAATGCTTGGCTAAATGCTGGTCCTGCTCCACAACCATAGGTGGGGGGGAGGGGGGCAAACTAATTGTTTGTACTGGACGGGCATTATTTGAGTCCATCGACACGTAAAGAAAAAGATGAAGAATTGATTCCCATGTTAATGTATTCTGGAAGCTGCAGAAGATTGTAAAAATATACTTGCATTGTATAGATTCCAGTTCTTAGTATTATATAATTGCATAGCACATGTGTGAGTACTTTGTACTGTTCAGCCACCATTTACATTTATTTATCTTTCATTGACTTGAATATGCCTTGGTGACTGAGAGAATGTCATGCTCACTTAAATGTCTCGCTGATGGTGGCGGGTGTGTCGGGTCATTTAGTTCCCTTCAATATGGTTGAGTTGAATGGCGCCGGTACATGCGTCATGTCTGTGAACGGGCGCTGTCAGTTGGGACTGGTCATCTCTTAGCTGCCAAGGTTCATTTTAATTACTTTATTCATACATTTTTAATCTAATCTTTCACTCTGGATGCTCTTAGTGTGCACGTCTTTCTACATCGTTCTCACATTTATGTATAATCTCAAAATTAATGATGTAACCAAGATTTTGTAACAATATTTTGATTTTAAAAGAGTGTCCATGGAGTTTCTTGCCCATTCTTCTCCATAGAGATCTACGCTAGGGAATGGGCAACTACAGTACTTTCTCAAGTTATTATGCCTTGTGACTGGGACTGTAGCTTTGATTTTCTTTTTTGTATTTTTGACTTTCAAAAGTGCCGTAATGGTCTAATTGAAATAAATGCTTTGAGTTTGAGTTTGAGTTTAACTCCCTAACCACCTTTATTATCTGTGCGAATCCGATCAAACATTACAGTTTTAAATTACAATTACTTTAGTATATGATTAAATTGAATTTTTTCGTTTGATCAGGGAAACGAAAACAACTATTTAAATGCTTATAAATATTTTTAAACATAATGGTGGCCGAAAATGTTTCCATAATTTAGTGTTTTGTTGCAATAAAGTGGCAACTGAATAGTGACGTAAACATGTGTCACTCCCGGAATGCCAGACCTTGTTTTTTTAGACCATGGTCTATGGCATAAGCTGAATAGAGCTCAATAAGTGTGAGTAGTCCCTAAGCCAAACTTTCAAATATTACCGGGATAAGTTACAAACAAAACAAACACCGATAAACGTTTGGTTCCACGGTTTCCCCAAAACGTTTGATTCAACTGCCTCGCTGGTCTAGTTTTTCAGGAATTTCTCAGTAGCAGCCACGGAACCTGGATTTGTGCGCGGTTGATGGCAATAAGCTCACCTCCTGTTACATGGGACTTAAACATAACTGGTGAAATGTGGGTGTGCTATTAGGTGCACATATAACCCTTCTGGGATTACAAGCGTGATGTTATGAAGTTATGTTTCATTTAGTTTGCTACTGTATTTTAAGGAGCTAAGCAGCTTTCTAGAATGATACAAAAAAATATATAGCTATTTGCATACAACTGTAAGTACTATTATAGACGTATGAACGTGGACAAGCTTGTGGAACATGTCAGGATCGCAGCAGGTGGCGTTACCTACTGGCATGTGTCCCCCTATGTATGTATGGTCGACTATACTATTTGGTTTACATTTTAATATGCAAATTACATTTAAAATGTAAACCAAATAGCTATGTCGGCCGTAAAGACGCCAACACATCAGCTACCCGAAACTGTCAAATTTTCCCAATCAACCTTGAACCTAATGCTTTAGTAATAAAGTTGAAAATTTATTAAAGTTTAGCAGATTGAAGTAGCTTGATGTGCTAGATTCTGTACAGTGCTCTGAACCAACCATAAAGTGGTCGGATTTTCATTTCAAGTTTTGAGTATTTTTTGTTTAATTGCACTGTGCCATAACATGGTGTAAGTGTGTGTGTGTAAGTGTACATTTTCTAATCTAAGTGCATCGATGTATAAACTGTTGTTTCCCAACATTTTCAGAACATAAAGATCACGTGTCTGTCGAGGACCTACTAGAATTTGCGGATCAGAGACCATGCGGTCGACAGAGGGGCAACGAGTCCGACGAAGTAAGGATAATGCAGAAAGTCTTAAAAGACAAGGTGAATAGAATCTTACAAGTATATTCTAACTTTCAGACCGGTAACGGGATCATTACATGTACTATCGAGGACACTCCCGCCTGACCACCACTAAGCTCATTTTTGCTTGCACTCGCAACATAAAAACGCTCTCTAGCCCCGCCCCGTTGATTTTGTGTAGAAAAAATGAATGAAAAGATACCGAATCGGCCGAGCGCACTGGCGACGCACGCTAAACGAGAGTTATTGTTATTTTGCGGCCCAAACTTTAAGGGGGCGTGGCTCGGCGCCTCCGCATGATTTAAGCGAAAAAAATTAAAAATGGTCAGGCGGAAAATACCCCGATAGTACAGCCAGTAACGCCATCTACTTTCTTGTGTCTAACTAACCTGTCAGCCATCTTGTTTGTTCATAAACGTTGAGTAAGTTTGACGTACTGTCATGTAGCCAAATTGAGGTATTCAATATTCGAACTTGACACAATTTTAGTTATTTGGGTTTTTGTCTTTGTTATTTGTGTGTTTTGGTTACTTTGTTATTTGTTTTCGTTAGTCGCGTTTTAATAAGTTTTGTTAGCTTTGTAACTTGTTTTTCTTCTTCTTAGCGTGTCGATGGCAATCTAAATTGTGTCGGCCCAGAACTGAGCTTAGCGACTGAACTAGTTTGGCGCTTTCGATACCGCCTATGGCTTCGGCTCTTTCGCTGGAGCTTGCCACTGTTCTGCGAAGTTCTGGTGGCGCTATATCTGCTAGTGGATACAGCATCTGTACCGGAGTCGGTTTAAGGCAACCAGTGATGATCCGGCACGTTTCATTCAGAGCTGTATCCCCTAACTTTGCATGGGCTGAACAGCTCCACATGGGGCACGCAAATTCGCCAGATGAAAAAAATAGCACCAGCGCAGTAGTTCGCAGGGCATGAGGCGAAGCAAGAGACTAGTCAGTGTAAGAGACTGTTGCGAGTGTGCACCTTCTACTTGATGGAATTGCAGTTTTTGCTGAAGGTCAGTGATCTGTCCAGAGTAACCCCAAGATATTTTGGAAAGTTACTGTGCTCGATAGACACCCCGTCCCATAGGGTACGTATCTTAATACCTAAGTTTATCCTAACTAGTTTCGATATAACTACGGTCCAAATCCTACTGTTTAAAATACCTAAAGATCGTTTCAGAGATTTTTGTAATAAGTAATGAACGAAATCAGAGGACCATTAATTTACGGTTGACTCACCTAAACTCAGTATTGCTTAGTGCTTTTCTGCATTGGGTCTTGCTAGCTGGCGTGAGGAGCGTAGGCCGAAGGCCGGCGGAGCGACGACGACATTTGTGACAGAAAGTGGGTGTGTAATGTAAAATGCGAGCGTAGCGAACGCGCGTCACATCCAATCAATATCATAGCCAATATCTTAAAAACCCATTAGATTTATCGTTCTTTAGTGCGATTGATTTTAGTTGAATCAAAATTAAATAAGTTAAACAGTAGTTGAGTCGACCAATATGTGTTATGAACATATGTGAATCAACCGTAGTTATATCGAAAATTGTTAGGATAAACTTAGGTCTTATGATACGTAACCGTCCCAAACTATATTAAGTCTGCGCCTAGCCTCTGTTTCGAAGATGGAAAATGCAAGACTGTTTTGCTCGGATTGGGTTTAAGTGAAATAGCGAGGTAGTATTTCGTCAATTCACCAAGAGCATCTGGCAAGCGTACTATGTTTCAATTTTACATCGTGGCTGTATAGAAAGTTGGAACATGGTTCAAAAGATTTTTTTTTTTTAATGATTTGACATCAGTCAGTTCGATTCGAAAACGATTCTCCCTATGGCTGAAAAGTATTACTTTCAAACCGCTCCTCAGGCAACTTCAGATCTACTTTCCGAGTATGAGTAGTGAAATAACTATTTATTCACCAAGTAGTAAGGGAGTAAGGCACAGATTTACTAATCGAGTGTGCATTTGAGGCCCGACGCGAAGCGGAGGGCCGCGAACCACACGAGTTTAGTAATCTGTACTTACCCTCGAGTGATATATACTGCTTTATACTACACTTAACACAAAGAAGTAAAAGACAAAATAGAAAAAAACATTTTATTAAAAAGTTATATTGACATTGTTACAATATTGTTAAATGTTTTCAATTTTAGCGCGTCAAACAGTTTTCGCGCCAAAAGACGTTAGAGAAAGTAAAAACGCCCCGTTTCGCAGGTTCCAACTTACGCGCGAAGAGAGTGTTATAAATCTGTCGCTCTACCGCATAGAGGTTTGAAGTTTGCCGGCCATATCGGAATGTATGCTACCTGCTTTATAAGTGCTAGTGGCCAGTACTTTTTATGGTAAAATTAAATCGTTTAATTGCCTACGTCATCAAGACAAAAAAAAAACGTGTTAGTAACGGATTCAGGGCAGTAATGAAATTCCATACAATATAACTGCCTAGATTTTTAAGAAAGTTTAGTGAACTGCTTTCAAGCCTTTTAGTGGGGTAGTATTGGTACACTTACTAAGCAAGTGTAGTATAATAGTTATTTATGCAACTGTTGTATAATGAGGGGTATTAAAACACGAATGTGGGTTTATCACACGAGGCGAAGCCGAGTGTGATAATAGTATCACATGAGTGTTTTAATACCTAATTATGTACAGTTGCATACAAGACTTTATCTACATCCATGATAAGAATCCTCCATAAAAGGTTCTGAAACCATAGGATGTTGCAGTGTTGTAAGAAGTCTATGTAAATTCATGGAAAGTTTAATTGCTGAGTATTTAATATATACAAACCATGTATAGGTAATAATATAATTATTTACATTTTGGATTGTTCAATTATTAAAATGCACAAAGCTTGTATCACTCATTTTTGTAAACAACAAAGTACATAATGCAATACTAATATCCAAATATCGAACAAAAATGGTGGGATACGACGTGAATTCGATTTAACCTATAATAGGCATGATGACAAATTTTGAAAAACTGTTTGGAAACGTAAATTATTTAAAATCAATTTCATATTTTTGGCCACAGTTAAGGTTTAATACTTAAAAACGAACATTTTAGTTTTTCGATTTAAAATTCCCACCGAAACGCTCGCCAGTGTCATGGCGTCGCTGGTGACGTCACACCTGACTAGTGCAAAACGTCAACACAACAAAGCTAGAGGTTTCGTACGTCTATACATTTGAATAATTTGCGAATTGCGATTATTTAAATGAATTCGAAAAAGTACAGGTGTTGTGCGGTCCCGCAGTGCGGGAACACATCAATACAAACCCCAAATAAGTTAAGTATTTATGTCCGTATTCCCAACTCTGGAAAGTTTGGATTTAATCCAATAACACTCGATAGATGTACAGGATGGCTCTTCATTTCTGCGATGCATCAACATCAAAACGGCTATGGCATGTTTACAGTCTCCTAGTGAAGCTACACAATCATGACATTCGACTGAATTTACTGTCCCTTGATGTTCATCTGTGCACAGATTTTCTTCGCGTTTAAGTTGTACCTACGTAGCTTACAGCGTCATGTCATCGCTATAGGGTGCCCTGGAAGACCATAAATGAGAAAAAGAGACAGATAGTGTTGGTCTATGTCTGTAGTGCACGCGTCCTTGTCGTACTCACGACAAAAATGCGTTTCCCATCTCTGTCTTTTTTTATCCTCCATTATCAGAATATTAGGAAAATAAATGAAAAATATTTATAAATCAAAGTATATTCCGTAGTTACATGTGGTATGAGATCCCTTGTGTTTACTTCGGTATCATGATTGGTACACTTTCCGCACACTCGCTCGTCGCCATGCGTGTTGTACACAATCATGACATTCGACTGAATTTACTGTCTCTTGATGTTCATCTATTAATAAAGTTACTGCATACAACTTAGCATGTACTTTATGTTCTGGGCAGACTTTTCTTACCACTGTGCACAGATTTTCTTCGCGTTTAAGTTGTACCTACCTACGTAGCTTACGCGTCATCGCCATAGGGTGCCCTGGAAGACCATAAATAAACAAAGAAACGAAACAAAACGAAGCGAACGAACGAAGGCAAAACGGGTCAATTGGGCCGTTATCGATGCAAAAAAAAAACTTCCAACATCATCACATCGATTTTAGTCAATTAAGCACCGTTTGCCTTACTATACCCTTGTTCCATAATCCGTGTATCATAAGATAAATCACAAAACCACAGAAATTCGACCATTTGTTTACCTAAATTTCCCGCGTGTTGTCAAAAGTGACGTCATGCGCTGTGATTGGTATTCAACTTAATATGGCGGACATAGGAATTTTGTAGATTTTAATTATCGTATAATTTATCAATCCCGCTCTTAATAATAAAAATAATGCGTGTTTCGTATTCCACAATTCAAGTGTTATTAAATAAATACAATATTTTAGTAATTTTCAATTACTGTCATCATGCCTATTTTTTTTTAATTACGTCGCCGTGGTAGTGAATCGCACGTGCTAGACAATGTTCTTTTTTTAAAACGAGTTGCATAATGAAATTCAGTACAACATTATAACACCCGTTTGGATGTTATAATGGTTATTATGACACTGGCTGTTTTAATGTTGGCAATAAGCTAACTGTTTCAGATACTTTTATAGAGGACTAGCTGACCCACGCAACTTCGTCTGCGTCACATAAGCTACCTACTACCTACCTACTACCTACCTACTACCTACCTACTACCTACCTACTACCTACCTACTACCTACCTACTACCTACCTACTACCTACCTACTACCTACCTACTACCTACCTACTACCTACCTACTACCTACCTACTACCTACCTACTACCTACCTACTACCTACCTACTACCTACCTACTACCTACCTACTACCTACCTACTACCTACCTACTACCTACCTACTACCTACCTACTACCTACCTACTACCTACCTACTACCTACCTACTACCTACCTACTACCTACCTACTACCTACCTACTACCTACCTACTACCTACCTACTACCTACCTACTACCTACCTACTACCTACCTACTACCTACCTACTACCTACCTACTACCTACCTACTACCTACCTACTACCTACCTACTACCTACCTACTACCTACCTACTACCTACCTACTACCTACCTACTACCTACCTACTACCTACCTACTACCTACCTACTACCTACCTACTACCTACCTACTACCTACCTACTACCTACCTACTACCTACCTACTACCTACCTACTACCTACCTACTACCTACCTACTACCTACCTACTACCTACCTACTACCTACCTACTACCTACCTACTACCTACCTACTACCTACCTACTACCTACCTACTACCTACCTACTACCTACCTACTACCTACCTACTACCTACCTACTACCTACCTACTACCTACCTACTACCTACCTACTACCTACCTACTACCTACCTACTACCTACCTACTACCTACCTACTACCTACCTACTACCTACCTACTACCTACCTACTACCTACCTACTACCTACCTACTACCTACCTACTACCTACCTACTACCTACCTACTACCTACCTACTACCTACCTACTACCTACCTACTACCTACCTACTACCTACCTACCTTTCTTTTTTTTTCTTTTTCTCGCCGTAAAAACCATCCTTGAACTCCAACGAACATTTAAAAAAAAAAATTGGTCACATTGGTCCAGGCGTTGTTGAGTTATGCGCTTACCAACACATTTTGTGATTCATTTTTATATTATAGATTTATAGCATGGGTGTAGATAAAAATATTTTTATCTACACCCATGCTATAAATCCTCTATAAAAGTATCTGAAACAGTTAGCTTATGGCCAACATTAAAACAGCCAGTGTCATAATAACCATTATGACATCCAAACGGGTGTTATAATGTTGTACTGAATTTCATTATGCAACTCGTTTTTAAAAAAAGAACATTGTCTAGCACGTGCAATTCACTACCACAGCGACGTAATTAAAAAAAAAAACTTATAGGTTAATTCGAATTCACGTCGTATCCCGCCATCTTTGTTCGATATTTGGATATTAGTATTGCACTAAGTACTTTGTTGTTTACAAAAATGAGTGATACAAGCTTTGTGCATTTTATTATTTGTACAATCCAAAGTGTTAATAATTATATTATAACCTATACATGGTTTGTTTGTATTAAATACTCAGCAATTAAACTTTCCATGAATTTACATAGACTTCTTACAACACTGCAACATCCTATGGTTTCAGAACCTTTTATGGAGGATTCATATCATGGATGTAGATAAAGTCTTGTATGCAACTGTACATAATTAGGTATTAAAACACTCATGTGATACTATTATCACACTCGGCTTCGCCTCGTGTGATAAACCCACATTCGTGTTTTAATACCCCTCATTATACAACAGTTGCATAAATAACTATTAACACCCTTGCTCGTAAAGCTGATGTAATTCCACCAGTTTTAAATATGAAGGGTCCACTGCAATAGTGATAAATGTCCTTCGTTTATCGTTCTGAGATAATCGGTTTTTAAAGTTAAAAACGGTGAAAAAAAACACAGTGTTAGACATAATAAAATAGTTTTTTTTAAATGATATAGTACATGTAATAGAGTAATAGTTCTTTGGAAAATAATCATTCTTATGTAACTTTAATTAATAAAAAAAAAAAAAATTCAAGGTAAGTACTAAAAATTAAGGACAATAACGGTCAATGTCCACAATTTGACCAAGGTCAATAATGATAGTTGTCCTAGGTTTAGAGAATATGAAGTTAAAATAGTAATTAATCAACATTTAAATCTCTAATTGCAGCATTATGAAGCTTATCGTAATAGTCTCTTGTTTCAGGCCTACAGAATCTTTTCAAAATCTGCAGGTCATTATACTTTTCCCTTGATATAGGCAGCCTGCAACACTTTTTAATGTTTAATAACCTCAAACAACCTTACACAACGCCAGACGAATCGAGAATGACAGACAAAACAAATTGGCGGGATAAAAGGTGGCGACCAGTACTACGAAGCAATGGACATTGATCATTAAGCGCAGGCCACACCGCCAGCTAGCGGGCTGGCGAGCGAAGCGAACCATACTTCGTTCGGCTTTTTCGGTAGCTCGCGGTGTTAACCCCGAAGTATGTAAAGAGGTGAAATGATGTTCGCCCGCCTAGCCCGCCCGCCCGCTAGCTGGCGGTGTGGCCTGCGCTTTATTGCCGTGGGCACCTGTGACGTTAACCGTGTAGCCAAATATTAAAAACTCAATTATCTCGAGACTGGCAGCGTTATTGCTAAGTTTGTAAATGTGATCATAAACTGCATAAATCAAGTTACCAAATGACGGTATTAGTTTGAATTTTAACATTTTTGGACATTTATCACTATTGCAGTGGACCCTTCATATGTAAAGCGGGTCATAAAAAACGCGTGTGTTACCAAAGCAAATAGTTAAGTTATAGTCCATACAAATTCCATAACAGTATTATTTGACATTTCAAATATGGAACTGATCTCCGCCGCACGACTCCATCTAGTGAGCAGCGCGCTGTTGCTATTCAAATTTCGAACTAATCGCCGTGCGGCGCCAGTCAGTAGGCAGCGCTAGCGCGCTGTTAAAATGGCGGGAAAGCAACAGTGTGCATTCACAGATTGAGTTTATTTAAAATAAAAATAAAACAGTCTATTCGGTAATTTAAAAACTTGGCTGCATGCTCTAGCGTCTTTGCCAACATTTTCACGCAGCCACGGCAGAAAATAATCCTCGCGCCATTTTTCTCAAATTTTCTTTTCTTTGTACTTGTATTGTGAAATGATTTTTTTTTCTGTTTCCTCGCAAATGTGTTAAAAAACGTAATATACGTGCATATTGGTTATAACATGCTCGGCTCAATTACGCCCTCGCCTTCGGCTCGGGCTGAAATTCCGCAATTCTCGCATGTTATAACCATCTTAACGCACTAATATCGTAATCTACTATTACAAGGCAGATGTGAGTGGCAACGCCGGAGAGCGCCGGGGGGCTAGAGGGGATACCCTGACCTCATAGGTCAGGTGCATAGTACTGACAACCGGCGCATGCGTATATGACCAGATGTATGAACGTGGATGAGATGCAAGGAGTATGTTAGAATCGGAGCAGGTGACGTTCTGTAGTTTCTACTTACCCCTATGAAGAAAGGGCGTGAGTTTATGTACCTAAAGGATGTAAAAAACCTCTTAACGAAGCCGAAAGGCAAAAAAGATCAAAATATTTAGGTACCTTAGATTTTGGTTTTGCCTTGCACTTTTCTCGATTTTATAAATGGTGTATAAAACCTCATAACGAAGCCGAAAGGCACTTGTTCTCCCCGTCATTGCGATTATTTTTTTGTTCTACACCATACCTGGGAACCTTCTACGGAGATATTGGGGGTCAAAGTTCCAACTTTTAGACAAGATTTTTTTTTAAATACAAGTTTTTATTGAAGTTATTTTCTGTAAACACCTCCACGGCCCCGTACTATTCAATCCATCCATCAGCACAATGTTTTTAGTGCGTTACATTGAGTTCTACCACAAAACATAACTTTTGCACCCCAAAAATAAAGTCGTTTCCCAGCAATAATTTTTGCGTAAAGTTCTTAGTTTGATGTATGTACAGAATGCTTGGTTGACGGCTTCGTGATGAGGCTGTTTACACCTATATAGAACCTGTTTTTTTATATCCCATAACTCTAGAGTTATGGGAGTTATGGGTTATGGGTCAATCATACCCTAGGGTATGATTAAGATCATATCAAAGAATTAACTGGCATATGAATTATGTTTCAATCATCGTTTTTTAAATTTTTATACAAAATAATTCGGCAAAAGTCACGATTATTAACGTAAAACACCCTTACGTGAAATATGACAACGTCGCATTTTCTTAGCTTTAAATATGAATGATTCGTTTGAATTAAAATGAATTACTCGTCAATGAAAATCAATGAAACTTAGATACATATTTTATTTTACTATTTATTTTACTGCGAAGTTTGGCAACCTCGCAAAATTAAAGATTCGTCGTACTGGTCACAATTTTCGAACTAATTTAATTATGATTGATTGATTGATATCTCCGAAACTGCATTTTTGGACCACCTATTCCAGGAGTTATAGTATTATTTTTATCACAGATGTATAGGGCTCAGACCCCAGTGGAGTTCAAAGAGTAATGGTTGTTTGACTGATGCTTATAAGAAAGTTCTACATCACTGTGATTGCATTAACATAGGAAACCGATAAGAAGCCGCATTATACTTCTCAGAGCCGTCTCTAGCCCATGTAGCGCCCGTGTGCAAACATTCTCCAAGCGCCCCCTAGTAAGCGTGCGGTCAAAATGGAATGGGTACAAAGTACAAGTAACAGTTAGTTACCACAAACTGACAAATTTCACCAATGGATAATATACTCTGTTGTTTGGAGATTAAATTTGAAGAAGAAATTTGTCGGTTTTGGATACCATGATGTGCTGTTGACTGTGTTTAGAATTATATAGGGTGTTCTGGTGTTTACCCTAACAAGCCAAAACGTACCCATGTTAACATGCCTTGCTTTGCTGTAACTTTACAAATATAAGATGAGCTCCAGATGCTATACAAAATGTATGCAAAGCGGAGCTCTTTTTACGTTGGTCAATTAAAGTGACGCGGCCGGCCAACGCGCGCCGAGTTGGGCTCCGTAACGTGTGGCGTTCGGCGCCCCCTAGGCTCGCTGCCCGTGTGCAACGCACACCCTGCACACTAGGTAAAGACGGCCCTGATACTTCTTAAAATTTAACTTGATAAGAATGACACCTTTCAGATGTCCATAATTAAGCCGATAATTTTGTTAAGAATATGTGTAGGCTTCCACACCCCCAGGGTAAAAACAGGATCCTATTACTAAGACCACTGTCCGTCGTGTCTGTCTATCCGTCACCGGACTGTATCTCATGAACCGTGATAGCTAGACAGTTAAAATTTTCACCGATTATGTATTTCTGTTACCGGTATAGCAACTAATAATAAAAATAAAGATTAATGAAAAATTAAAGGAGCTCCCTTAATACGATGGTACTATCGAGGACACTCCCGCCTGACCACCACTAAGCTTATTTTGCTTGCACTCGCAACATAGAGACGCTCTCTAGCCCCGCCCCGTTGACTTTGTATAGAAATAATGAATGAAAAGATACCGAATCGGCCGAGCGCACTGACGACGCACGCCAAACGAGAGTTATTGTTATTTCGCGCGCCAAAGTTGAGGCTTTCCTAATAGGCCCAAACTTTAAGGGGGCGTGGCTCGGCGCTTCCGCATGTTTTAAGCGAAAAAAAATTAAAATGGTCAGGCGGAAAAGACCCCGACTGTACCTACGGAATCCTTCATGCGCGAGTCCGACTCGCACTTAGCCGGTTTTTATAGTTTAATTTTATTGGCTCCAATAATACCCATATTTACATAGAGTAAGATAGAGTACATAGTGTTATAGATGTATGTGTTTTGTTTTGTATGTATTGCGTATTTTATATTGTATGCATTCGTTTAGTGTATAATAAAATAATAAAAAATAAATCGCCTTTATTTACTCTGGCCTTCCTAAACACAATATTTAGTCATTTGGAAAAATTAAATATGAACTACGCTTATTTATTTTCTATATCTAAACTTAAATTACAACTTTAACTAGACTTAAATCATACTTTTAATTATACTTAAATTACAACTTTAACTAAACTTGAAATAAACTTTTAACGAAAAGTAGAATATAATAATAATAATTTATTCAAAAATACATAAGGTAAACGATTACAGTTTTTCTTAAATCTATGCCAAGTTCACCTATAAGCTGTGAGCCTGAACTAGGTAATCCTGTGTTTCAGGCGATTTGAGGTAACATTTAATAAATTGATCAAATAATCACATACATATTAATCTTATTGGTACCAATGAATGTAAAAATGTATATAAAACTTAAACTATCTTAACTTAGCTAACTAATTTAAAAAAATAACAATTAACAATAATATGAATCATATTTACTTTAGCACAAGTAATAACTTCTCTGTATCTTCATAGGACATAGTTTGAAGAGCTCCCTTAAGGATTTTCTTGCAGTTATTGTGATTTAATGAGTAGATGTTTACTTTTTCATTCAGCCTGTTATATAGTAGCGGTCCGAGGTACATATAAAACTTGGCTGTGAAAGCATGTTTTGTACTTTTTTGAGGGCAAACTATATATTTCCGTCTTTTTTTTGTAAATTCAGTGCTGTATGGAAGTGCTGCGTGTTGTTTTAGTATAGTGTTCATAATAAATAACTGTCGAACTGTTAGTACTTCACAAGATTTATACAGGAGGTTAGTGGGGAAAAGGAAAGGGCGGCAAGTAGCCACCTTGAGAATAGCTCTTTGAGCTCTTTCAATGGGCAATAACAGAGTTTTACTCGTCCCACCCCATGAAGTAATGCAGTAAGTCAGAATTGACTGACAAAGAGCAAAATATACTTGCCTGAGTATTTCTGGATCTGTAATGGAACGTAGCTTTTTGAATACGAATATCAGCTTACGAATTCTATTATTTAGAGCTTCAATATGTTGTTTGAATGAAAGGGTTTCATCTATTATAATACCCAGGTATTTTATTTTATCAGTCTTCCTAATATTGGGACATCTACACTGGCTGTCTGTAGGGACTGGGCAACAGTGAGCATGCAACGCTGAGGGGATATTGGATATATGCTTACGCATCGAAAACTTAACATAATTTGTCTTCACTGCATTTAGGGTTAGTGAGTTATTTTGTAGCCATTTATTTACAATATTAAATCCGTGTTGCGCAAGCTTGTAGACTTCATTTTCTGAGTCAGCCGAAAAAAGTAAAGCAGTGTCATCAGCGTAAGTTATGATAGTACCATGCTCTAGCTTTAGATTGCAAAGGTCATTTATGTAGATCAAAAATAGGGTGGGCCCCAGGATACTTCCTTGGGGAACACCAAAAAATTAGTTTTTTGAACATCGCTGAGAACATCGCCAATCTTTACGCACTGAGAACGATCTTCTAAATAACTTTTGAATAGTTTCAGTTGGGTGCCTCTTACACCCATGATCTCTAGCTTGCGCAATAGAATTGGAATGGAAACAGTGTCAAAAGCTTTGGCGAGGTCCAGGAAAATACCTACTGTGTGGTTACCCTTGTCAAGTTCTTGCGCTAGATAGTCAGTCAGATGATGTACCGCATCGGCAGTTGAAACTTTGGGTCTAAATCCAAACTGCCTTTCGGACATAATAGATTTATCTTCCAAATATTTCAACAACCTTTTGTTTATTATTTTCTCCAATATTTTCGACATAGAAGGTAGTAAAGAAATAGGTCTATAATTAGTCACTTGCTCTTTGCAGCCTGATTTATAGACAGGGATAATTACAGCTTTTTTAAGACACTCTGGGAAATGACCTGAAGATAAACAAATGCGGAAAATATAAGTCAGTGGTGGTACCAAAATGTCCTTGAATCTTTTAAAAATTTTATTCGAAATGTTATCCCAGCCAACTGCACAATCTTCTTTCAAGGTCATGATTATACTTTCAACTTCAGTCTCGTCAGTATCTAGCAGCGCGAAGGAAGTTAAAGCAGTGTTAGAAGTTAAAGGAATGCTCGTGAGGTTTTGGGATTGACTCAGATTTTTTTCTGCCAGACACTTTCCCACATTAACAAAGAAATTATTTGCTATGTTAGCGGATTCCACTGGTGACGACTGTGCTTGTAATAACCTTGAAGATGACTCATTTTGTTTTGTAGAATACGTTACGTCTTTAATATATTTCCAGATCTTTTTACTATTTGTTCCAGCCTTTTCCAATGCCACTTTGTCGTAGTTGCTTTTAATTTTTCTAAGAAGATCATTACAGAAATTTCGATATCTTTTGTACGAAAGTTGCAATACACCAATTTCTGGATTAGATTTAGCTTTACAATACAGTTTATCCCTATGTTTCATACAGCGAATAAGACCTGGGGTAATCCATGGTTTTATATTGTGGTTTCTGTTGCTTAACTGCGATACGACTGTGTTTTTCTGAATTGCATTTCGTAAGTTTTCAATAACAAACAACATGCAAAACTGCGGGTCAGCGGAATTAAAGACTGGATCAAAATTGATGACGCGTAAATCTTCTTCAAGTCTATTTATATTAAGTTTAGAAATTTTGCGAGTGCCTTGTTTAGGTAATTTGCAATTTAGGGTTAATAGGGCAGCGTTGTGATCGGTTATTGTTGAGTTAACAACAAGTGCAAGTGAGGGGAAATTCGATTTAAGCATAATGTGATCCAAACAGGAGCCACTGTGATGTGTAGGAAAGCTATGTGCTGGGAGCAGGCCATGAAAGGCGCATAGGTTGAGGTAGTCCTGAGCAGAAGCATCAGCACTTCCTTGAAGAATATTGATATTAATATCTCCAATTACAATCGTATTTTTGTTGGATGACAGGTTCTGCAAGGTCTCATTCAGAGAGTCGGTAAAATTGCTAGTATTTTTAAAAGACGGAGGTCGATATAATGCTAATATCGCAAAATCTGATCCAATTTTAACTAACAATCTGTTACAGTCATGCATATCAGGTTCCTCAACAGAGACGTTCAGATGATTTCTTGCATAAACTATCACACCATCATTTTGGTTGTAATTTATGGTACTTCTGTACATATTATATCCCGGGATTAGTGGTATGTTATATTGTTTGGCAAGCCAGCATTCGGTTAAAACAATAACGTCACAATTTATGTTTAACCGTTGCTGAAATGTATTAAAAATTCTTAAAAACACTGCGAATATTTTGTGTTAATATGGTTAGTGGAGATTTGTAGCCGGATAGATATTGTTTGCAGTTTTCAGCTTCACAAACTTTGGCCTCGGATACCTCGAATTATCTAAATCATTAATTAAACTATTTATCATAATGGTAGTTTAAATAAAAATATAAAATAAAAAAGGTCAAAAAAAATAACAAATTAACGTACTATTCGTATCAACAAACACGCGTTTAAAGAATTTGGTATTAAAAACCAAATTTTTAAAATATGTAGTTGCCACCCTGCCCGCTATGGTAACACTGACAGTTAGACGTCTCTTCATTAAGTTTAAAGTACCTAGTTATAGTCACATTACCCGACTTCGCAAAAAGGAGGGTTATGAGTTTTTGATGAATCCTAATGATTGTAAAACGCTCTTAGGCGCCTCCATAATCTACAGAATTGATGTACCTTTTTTCAGCCATTATTTTCGCCGGGCAGTCAGCAGCACCTGTGTTATGCTTATCTGGCTTTTTGAAATGCAAACAAGTAGCGCATTTTGGTTGGTCAGCCTTTTTTGGACATTCTTTTACTGAGTGACCTTGATCACCACAGTGACCGCAGGTGTACGATGTCTGTCGACATGACTTGGCCGCATGTCCATACTGCTGACACTTATAGCATCGTGTGACCAAAGTGAAGTCTCTCACAGGGCATGATGACCAATTTACAAAAACTCGGTCTTGTGATATCAGGGCTTTGCGTATTACTGCAGATACCTCAACAATGTAGTTACATGTCTCAGAGTCTTTCTTACCTGACTTATGACTTAATTTAATTAGGCTTAAAAACGTCTCAAGGCTGCAATCCTGAAGTTTTTCGGCTAGGTTCTGGTTGTACACACAAGTAAAAACCTCATTTTATATAAATAATATATATAAAAAAAAGAATAAAATATATATATATATTCAAATTAGAATTTAAATACTTAAATAATAACTTTGACTAACTTAAATAATATTTTCCTGTTATTTATTCGTCTTATTAAGTTATAGGTATGCATTTAATATGACCTTAGCTCATTAGCTATGGTCATATTTAATGCATACCTCTATAAATTACATTTAATTAAAATGACAGCTATTAAAAAAAATAGAACAGTGTCAATTTTGTTTGACAACTGTCATTTTAATCAAGTTAGATTTTATTGATTATAGTTAAGTCACTGGTGTGCTCCTCATCGATGCCAGTGTATGGGCATACATGGAGGCGAGGCCCATGTGCCTTGTGGTGCAAAAGAGCCTGAGTAGCTACACTGGTATGTCAATTTTACTAACGCAGTGTGGTAATCAAATATTTTTGTTGGGTAATCTTGAAAAATCATTGGTGTAGTAAATTCAGTTATTTGATTTAGTCTTTCGCAACTTTATGTTCTGTTCCCAAAGGTTAATCGGCATTTTATTTGTCCTGTGAACAATATGTCAGCTGTCCTGACATCAAGCGATATACAACACTACAAAACTTTTTTTTCTTTTGGCGTCTATGATTTTATTGTCAATATGAGGCTAGCTACATTTTATGATTTTATTTTATAAAGTTTTAACGTTATTTGTGTTAGAATAAACAGTTGTTCCATACTTTTTTAATCCAGATAGTCTGGATGTATCAGAAATAGGTGGTCATACGGTGGTGGAATTGGTTCAGTTTGATAGTCTTTTGGAAATCCGTGCACATGGTGGAAGGTAAGCACTTTACCATTATACACGAATCACCTCGGGGTCACCAATTTTGGGGGAAGAACTGAGTGTAAAGTTTTTATCCCCCATAGAAAAGTGAGGATCCTCCGACCCGACGGGTGTTATGTCTGGTGGGCCACTGCCCGACAGTTGATGTCGGGTTTTCTATAAAGATTTAAGTGCGCTATTTACAAATTTGATGTAAGTTCTTCAATTGTGTCATAGATGGCGTTGTAGTACTTTTTAGTTCTATGTCCCCGTAGTACTTTTTGTAGTGCCGCTACAGTCTATCTATAGCATATCGTAAAATATGACCACACCGTCTGATGCATGTTGTATACAGGGTGTAAACGGACCCTTCACGAAGCTGTCAACCAAACATTCTGTACATCAAACTAAGTTAATTCTATGCAAAAATGATTGCTGGTAAACGACATTTTTTTTTGGGGTGAAAAACCACGTTTTACGGTAAAACTCAATGTAACGCATTTGTGCTAGACGCATTTAATAGTTAACGGGTAAGAATTAAAGGTCATTGCTCTTTCCTTAATTTGTCTGCGTAGGTACCCCGACAATACATTATAAATCGTTTTTTATTACTAGAAAAAGCCAAGGATCACGATAAAGTTCGTTTCGGGACAAGTTTATGTCATTATTTCTGTTTTCTATAGCAGGTTATCAGGTATGGTTGCGAACAAAAAAAATGACGGGGACAACAAGTGCCTTTCGGCTTCGTTAAGGGTTCCGTTTGATAGATGTGATGAGAAGTTTTATTTATTTAGGACATGGAGGACTTACAGCTCATTAAAACAGAAAAAAGAAAACCAGAAAGCCAATTACAAGTCCTCACATATAGACTATTTAACGCTATCTAGAATCATGTAATTAAAGAATCGATGGCAAAAGTTAATGACATTATGTCCCTTACACCGTGTTACACACGGCGATACATCAAGCTATACATTTACAGCCTTATTCATAAAAGTTAGAGCCTCCTTGAAGGCTCCTTGAAGGCTCCTTGAAGGCCCGATGCTAAAAAACATGATTCATAAACGTCTGTTAACGTCACAAAATGGCCGCAGAAAATTTGAACAGCTGACTTTGACAAGAGCAAAAAACCATACTGAAGATAATTTTAGTGAAGGGAGGGTTACGCAGATTTAAAAAAAATCCAGGAAAATTTATTTTTACGAATTTGTATTTAAAAATTCTCTTAATTAGGTATTTAAGATGATACGTGTACTAACAATAAATATATTTAAAAAAATAGGATAATTAACATAGTTACGGCTTTTTGCACATAGGTACAACATAAACATGCGGATCGGAAATGGTGGGAAAACAAAGATCTCGCTTTTTTTAAAAGTTGATCTTGGGGTTGTATCGTCAAATATTATCTTTTCTTATTGGTTTATGATTTCTTTTTTTTTGTTTCTTTTCTTTTGTTTCTCGTGTGTATTTGTAAAAAAATGCGTTTTCCCCAATGATATTCTAATAAACAGATAATATGTTTAATGTTATACACCTACAAAACCACCGAAAAAAGTGTGCCGCGGGGCAGCGCCAGCTCACATACACGCATTGACGCAGAATAAAGGCAAAACAGGCCAATTGGCTCGTTTTCGGGTCTTCACGATTGCGCGCTCACAACATAGGTATCTGTTTAATAGAATATCATTGGTTTTCCCGCTAAATTGCTGTCACTGCCGTCATTTTTTTTTAAATTGTCGATGAGGCCATTTTTAGGGTTCCGTAGCCAAATGGCAAAAAACGGAACCCTTATGAATTCGTCATGTCTGTTTGTCTGTCTGTCCGTCCGTATGTGGGTTTCCCATACTTAGAACTGAAACTCAAACATTTTTTTCATCAAACCCATGTGAAGGATAGGTCTTATGATATTGAGGTTTCTAATATTTTTTTTTTCTAATCTGAATAGTTTGCGCGAGAGATACTTCCAAAGTGTTAAAATGTGTCCCCTGTAACTTCTAAAATAAGAGAATGATAAAACTAAAAAAAAATATGATGTACCTACATTACTATGTAAACTTCCACCGAAAACTGGTTTTAACTTAATTTAAAAAATGCACTATTATTAAAACATCGATCAAAGTTACGAACTACAAGAACTTTTATATTATGTTACTTGCTGCTACGGAACTTTTTTGTCTTTTGAATTGTCAAGATGGCCAACATAACGCGTCTAATCCGTCTATCAGCAGCTCATTAACTAGCAGACTGCTAGCAAGCGTTTATGAATCATACTTCTTGACAACCGTCTAACAAGCCTAATCAGTCTGCTAACTAACAGACCTATCAAACCTCAATTAAGGATTTTTTATGAATAAGGCTGTTACAGCATAACATGGCCTCGCTTGGTATAGATTTCTCATATAATGAGAGATCCTGCTTATGTAGTGCTTGATTGGTCGCCGTGCGTAGAATATGGTGTTACATTTTCCTTATGGTATACGAATTAGTCGATCTATTTTTTAATTGATTTTATTGTACCGTATAAAATAGTAGATTATACAACAAGTGAAAAAAAGGGAATTCAATTCGAGGGACTAAGTTGGATCCTGTGCAGCGAAGGATTCTAGAGTAAAATCCTGAGCGGAGCTAGGGATACAAGAACCGAGATGATTTTTTTTTTTTTCATGATTTGTGTACTCTACTTTTTACCATTGAATGCGAGAAAATAAATAGAAGTATAGTATTTATTTATCTCGTTGTTTAATAATAACAGCCATTAGGGTCGATCTTCAAGGTTAAGCCGCGCTTACCAAAGTCGGTCTGGGGATGGGTGACCACTAATTCATTTTACAAACTAAGTTTCCTCCGTGCGTCGGAAAATACATTAATCTCAAAGCAATTTTCGAAATTCAGTGTTATTTTCTTGTCGGCACGTTTTATTGTTCCAAATTCAATTTTTTTTTAATTAACTGAGTGAGTAAACAGGCGTATTAGCCACTGTTTTCAATTTTTTTTCAATACACTTTCTCGAGAACTGGTTCTTATCGCACTACGATTAGGTTCAATATGCAATGTATTTCACACGCGTGCGATTTTTTTCATTTTACAACACGTGTGCGGGAATGAAAATTGCCACAGATAACTATATCTATACTTAGTACAAATTGGTTCAATGCCTTTAGTCGGAGGTGATTTTTTTTTTTTTAATTTCGGCAAACAAATACCTAATGCGTCTTTACGGCGTAAATATTTTTTGAATATTCAAATTGTGTTTATATATAGAATATCATAGATTTAATGACTATTTAAAATTAATATTTACTTTTATTAACAAATTAACATTCATTTGTGTATTAAATTCAAAAATATAAAAAATCTATTTTTTATATTAGGCTGTATAGTGGCTTCATACCTTTGCTTCTCCTTCAACCAGGCGAAAGCAAAGCGCGAAAAAAAAGAAAACTAATCATAGTTTCCTAATAATTCATAATAAAAATATTTTTCATTCTTTTATTTCTTCAAAAGTGTATTGAAAAACGTCGTTTGATACACGTGGACATTTGTTATTGCAGTTCTCGGCTCAAAAACACCCCTCGCATACGACTCTACAATAACAAACTTTCTCCACTTGTAACAAAATGTACTATACCATTGCCACTCGAAAAAGAACATTTTATTCATCGATAACAGTGAATTTTGAATTTGGAACAAACACGAATTATGTACCAAAAAAAATCGTGCTGAAAATACGTACTAGGTGCCAGAATGTATTCCATTCCAAATTTAAAAAAAATATCCCGCCAATTTTAGTAAGCTTCTTTTCTGTCTGTTATCGTGGTTGTTTTGTGTTATCTTTTAACATAATTATAATAAGATGAGTTCTTCCGATGTCGAAAATGAGACACTGACTCCGGAATCATTTCGTTCTAAAGCAGCAGTTATAGCAGATGATTTCTTGCCGCCAAAATCTCGGGAGTTGTACCTGAAAACATACAATTTGTTTTGCTACTAGAAAACCATGAATGGCGCCAATTCCTTCTGTGAGTGCATAAAGCTTTACGGCCCACTAATACAAAAACCATTTTAATGTTCATATTTAATCCTTTTTTGTTTTATTACTGATTATATAATAAAATGTGATAAATATAACTACCATGGCCCTATTTATTGTCTCACAGTCAATGGTAAAAAGTAGGAGTACACAATACGTGTTTTTTTTTATCTGGGTCCTTGTTGGTCTAGAATCCCTCGCTACGCTCGTGATTCTGCTCTAGAATCTTTGGCTGCTCTCGGGATCCAACTTCGTCCCTCGAATTAAATTCCCTTTTTTCACTTGTTGTATAATCTACTATTTTACCATCGCCACTCGAAAAACGGCATTTTATTCATCTATAACAGTGAATAAAACTCTCTTTTATTCAATGTCGATAACAGTGAATAAAACGCTTTTTTACTCACTGAGTGAATAAAAACATTTTGAATTTGGAACGATAAAATGTGCCGACAACAATATAACACTGAATTTCGAAAATTGCTTTGAGAGATTGACCAAGGGCTTGACATACTTTCCGACGCACGGAGGAAACTCGGTATGTAATGAATTAGTGGTCACTCATCCACAGACTGACCTTGGTAAGCGTTCCTTAACCTTGAAGATCGACCCAATTGAATCTTATTATTAAGCCATGAGAAATATAAATACTATATGTACTTCTATTTATTTTATCGCAGTCAATGGTGAAAGCAGAGTACACACCTCGTGAAAAAAGAAATATCTCTGTTCTTGCATCCCTCGTTCCGCTCAGTATTCTATTCTAGAACCCTTTGCTACGCTCGGGATTCTACTCTAGAATCCTTCGCTGCTCTTGGGATCCAACTTAGTCCCTCGAATTAAATTCCCTTTTTTCAATTGTTGTTTAATCTACTATATATTTTTTTTTAATAACAAATATTTTCCAATTACCCTCATGTGCATGCTGTGTAACGCTTTCGTCGTTAACTGGTAAAAACCTAGCTATGATTAATTTTGACACAAATTATTAATAATTTTCAGGCGAATCAGGCGCAGTGTTTAGAAGCCTTGGAGCTGAGCGGCTGGAACGTTCACAACGCCATAAAGCTTGTTCGGGTGAAGGTGTCGGTAGGGACCGATGTCACTTTTGACAAGTGCCACGAGCAACTACAAAAAACTAACGGGGATATCATGAAAGCAGTCTCCATGTTGGTCTCTATAGACAACACATAAAGTGGAATTAATCGTGCAAATTTGGATAAAATAAATTAATTTAGTGAAAAATAGCTTTGTATTTTTGTTTGTTTCTAAAGGTTCTTTGAAAACATCTTCAGCAATTAAGACGGCATAATATTGTTGAATGACGTCATAACTCATAACAACAAAAATTCGAAAGCCAAACTGAGAAAGCTGAGTAGGTATATAAAAAACCTCCACACAAAACTAAGCATGAAATTGACTTGTTTCGTCATTATTTAGTATTATATTATTGCTATTCGTAACAGTAAAAAATAAATTGGTTTTCAACTTATGTATATTCCATACAAGCTGACCCCTGCAACTTCGTCTGCGTCACATAAGAGAGAGAGAGTTTAGAGATAGTGGGTCGTAGGCACATATAATACAATAGGCAATATGCACGTAATTTTTTCTTCACTTAAATCAATAAAATACAGTACTATCATATACACCCAAGAATTAAAGTATTAAAAGTTAAGTTCAACTGCTGCTTGTCGCTTAAAAATAATATTAAACTCCTGCAATTTTTATGACAGTTGAAACGTCCGTAGCTGTTGTGGCCATGATGTGACGTCAAGCCGTGTGTTGCACTAAAAAATTGCTACATAAAACAGTAAATTGTAAAGTAAGTGATGTATTAGCAACTTAAACAAGTGTACCACACTGTTTTTATGGGCCAATACAAGGCATTTTTAATAACTAAAAAGAGTTTTGTATTTCATGCATATTCTCTATTCTTAAGGCGCACATCACACACATCATTCCGCGTAATGAAAATGCGCGCGTGGTACTTGATCATTATTTTGCTGCGAAGTTATTTTAAAGCTTTGTATATCATAAGATATTCATTGAAATCAAATGATGTACCAAAGGATACTTTAATAACGTTGTTTGTGGCTTAATACCATGTTTACAAAATACCTTCGCAAATAATGCATTATTTTAGAACAAATTTGATTCCCATAGAAAAGATATAGTCAACCTTAAAAGATTGACATTATGCTGTCGCGGACTTTTTTTACTTCCCATTCCAATCTCCATCGTCAGATCTTTGCTGACACTCATACTCCAGTTAGGTCTAAAGTTCTCATCAAGGTGCATTAAATGAGCCCAATTACGATATAGATGCTGCAAACTCTTGAGAACCTCTTGCAACTGCCTTCTGTCTCCATCGTCAGACCTTCGATGAAAGTCATACTCTAGTCAAGTCAAAAGTTTTCATCAAGGTGCATGAAATGAGCCCAAACACGATATAGCTCCTGTGAACTGTTGCGGACCTCTTGCAACTGCCTTCCGTCTCCGTCCTTTGACCGTGGATAACAGTCATACTCCAGTTAGGTCTAAAGTTCTCATCAAGGTGTATTCAATAAGCCCAAACACGATGTTATCATTTTAAAAGTGACCAACTTTATACGCTTTTCATTAAAAAAAGAATCATGCTAATCAGACTTCTTTGTAAAAAGTACCATTTTCATACTATAGATGTTGTTGCATGTATCTTACATAATGATGAAAAATTCTTCTTGAACACTTATCCGTGTATCTCTTCATAGACAGTACCGATTACATCGTTTAAATTTGATCGTTTGAATGGTTTAAAAAAACTAAATGTATGCAAGTTTAAAACTATATTGTATTGATTTGAAAATCTCAATCTTACAGCATTCAAAAAACTAAATACTTAGGGCATATGGAAAGTTTCTGGATTCTTATAAATAAGACTAGATATAAGACACGATACATTTATTGTTTTTCAAAATATATTCCCTCGCAATTAAGGACCTCTTCAATGGTTTCATGGAACGCTTTGGTGCCGATTCCCTTGTTTACAAACTAAACCAAATTTAAGTTCAGTACATCTTTTTCTTTCTATTTCATTAAAAAAAGGACAGAAGATAAATTTTAGTTATGTTCTGTCAAATTAATCAGCGCCATACAAGTTTTAGACGCGATTAAAAAGTTGACTACTAAAATTACATCAAATTACGTCAGGTGCTGACTAATTTGACAGGATTAAACTAATATTTATCTTCTGTCCTTTTCATAATTAAATAGAAAGAAAAAGATGCATTCAACTTAAATTTAGTTTAGTTTGTGAACAAGGGAATCGGCGCCATTGACTGCCGATTCAAGGCTCGTAAAACGTGTGCCTCTAAGTTTGTCTATTTCCCTATTAGTGTCTTATTTCCACAGGTAACTATGAACGAAGTACAACGTTGTTCGATTCTTATAGTCGGCAGTAAATGTTTAATTTTTTTTTTAATTTCGTCAAAGTGGCGCATAATAACCCGTATATGCATGATTTTTTAACACTCTAATCAAAGCGTTTTAACGTCAGAAATAACAAAGTGAAATTATTTTTTAAATAATTATAAAAAAATACCCAGTTAAAAGCATTTGAAACAGCTGATTAGACAGAGGGATCCGATACCTTTCATGACGTCATTCGACATAGCGACGTACAAAATCCAAACTAAATTCCGTTTATATAGAAAGAGAAAGAAACAAAAGCTTTATTGGTTAAAACTTTTCTGTTGTTTGGCTGATCTTGGTCTTGTTTTCACTTTTGTCATTATGTTATAGTACTTTTACATTCCGTATCGAAAAAGGCATTCAAATATTTTTTGAATATTTAAATTGTGTTTATAAATAGGTATATAAAAAAATATTATTCATAAAATTATCTGCTTTTATGAACCAATTAACAGTTGTGTTCTTCATTCAATAATATTAGATTTTTCATATTAGGTTATTGCGGCTTCATAACTTTGCATCTCCTATAACCTCCGAAAACAAAGCCCGGCAAAAGAGCAAAACACATCATAGTTTCATAATAATAAATGTCAAAAATACTTTTCGTTTGATGATTTTATTTCTTCGTATGTGTGTTGAAACGCGTCGTTTCAAGGGCGTAGCGAGGTACGGACAGGGAGGGGCAGCTGCTCCCCCCCGCCCCTCCAGAAGATGCAGGAATGCTCACAAACCGTAAAGTAGTATTACCAAGGTTTCCTATTATTAAACAAAAATAAAGTTGATTCTATTGACAGGCGAATTTTATAAGATTTCGGATTCTAATTAAGGAAGATCTAGATTCGCTTTTTTACGCGCGAAACTGTTTTTTCGACACCGCGCCGCATCGCTCCTCTTGTGAAATTGTTGAAGTGCACGATAAATAATGGATACTTTGTTTTTCGTTTTTAACGTAATCTTTCCCATTGCTCATGCAGACGCAGTCATCATCATCATCAGCCTATAATGTTCCCACTGCTGGGACACGGCCACCACTCAATGAGAGGGAATGGGCTATAATCCACCGCGCGGGCCCAATGCGGATTTGTAGATGTCACATGTCTTCGAATTTTTGGTTCTAGGACATGTCGGTTTCCTCACGATGTTTTCCTTCACCGTTTTGAGAGCAGTGGTGATGAAATAAATTACACAAAGTAATGCGCCTGTCTGGGTTCGAACCCATGACTTACTGTTCGTAAGTCGAGGGCGCCACTACTGGGCCACCACTGCTCTGCAGACGCAGTATTTACCTTAATTAATTATTCTTGGTTTGTCTACGCTTGCCCCCTTTACAAAATCCTAGCTACGCCCTTGCCACCTTTCGTGTTCAAAATAATAAAATTAAAAGCAGTCACGATCGAGTCCGTACGAACGAACTCCTGAACGGATTATAATAGCACTGTGTTGCAATTTTGTAAACACATTCGGAACATACAACAAAACATTATCTAATACCCGTTTGCTGCTGCTAGGATCATCTCCATGCACATGAGAACTCCTGAACGGCTAACAGCAATGAATCTGCTGGGCATAGGCCTCTTCAATCGCACGCCATTCAACTGGATTCTTAGCAACTTTCATCCAGTTGCTACCAGCCACCCTGCGAAGATCGGCAAAGGAAATATTATTCAACGTTTGGTTTTAACAAAAGCGTTCGACAGTTATTACAAGATTTGGTCCCGAAGATAAAGTACTGATGACCTTAAAAAATGCAGCTGGGTCAGACTGGATACGGAAGATCGAGGGCATAGTTTGTGGCGCATGGGAGAGGCCTGTCTATGGCCAACAGTGAACTGGGCCAGGCTGAGTTGATTGAAGATTTTGTGTAGCAGGTTTGGTCGGCATCGTAAGAAGCCACTCTTAAAATGTTGACAACTCGAATAAAATGGACTTTATTAGTACCTATCATGCGGTTAATCTGTTTTGTTTCAGAATGAATTTGCAAAATAGATGGCAAGTCAGTGCTAATAACCATAAGGCAGTGCCGTAGTAACGGCAGTCACTTACCGAGTCGTGGGTTCGAAAACAGGCAGGCACTTCACTCCTTATTAATCCCACAAATAGCAACAAGTTTGTGTAAGTGAAAAAAAAAGTTAAAGAAAATGATTTGATCTTATCACGTTGCCAAAATATTGCTCTACGAAAAGTAAGTTCGGTATAGATCACCACAAATATAACATGGAGGACGGTGGGTCTGAACGGTGATTAGGTGAGTAATATTTTTATAAGCAGAAAACTGAAATACTATGAAGTTTGGTACTTTATTCAAAGTGAACGCAACCACAGAGTAATCTGAAGAAATCTGTATTAATCTGAAGAGGATAAAATATAGTTTAATTTAACTTTGTCATAGTCACGTATTTACTCTGCAAAATAAAGATTTTCATTTTTAATATTTAATTGGTAGGAATTTGAAGTTCCTAATGCAACAGGTCGATTTTGGTAACACCATGTTTTACGTTGCTATACCTAATATCGCGGTATTGATTAACTATGAGGATGGTCGTACTGAAACGCATTTATAATAATCAAAGTCATAGGAATGGTTACGCTTATGCTTTGGTTAGGTACGCAAAGGAAAATAATGAGGAAAAATAATGAAAATCAAGGTACCAATCGACGTTTGTGCTTTGAGAATGCATTCAGCGTAATTCGGAACGCGCTGCGTTGAATGACATTTGAAAAAAGCTAGATGTCATTGTCACGATAGACAATTCCGCCATGTTGAGACCATTGTTGAGACAGTCACAGTCACAGAGTACATTTTATATAGCCGATACAGAGACGTCACTCTAACAGTTTAGAGCGCCCTCTAGCAACAAGTAACAACAACAATCCGTTAAGGCTGATGTTCCAGGGTAGCCCGCGAAATTCAAAATTTCTTACGTTTTTTGCAATATGCAGGCCAGTGCTAGGTTGTATGTTGATTAAAATATTGTTCGCGATTGTAAGACGTATGTAGTTACAGAATTATAATCATCAATACAACCCTCTAAGTTCATACAAGCTGAGGAACGACATTTTCAAGGTTAAAGTCATCGCTAGACCTTTATGAACTTGGAGGGTTGTATTGATGATTCTGATGTTTATAATTCTGTAACTACATACGTCTTACAATCGCGGACAATATTTTAATCAACATACAACCCAGCACCAGCCCGCAAACAAACAAAAAACGCAAAGAAAATTTGAATTTCGCGGGCTGGTTGGAGCATTCACCTTAAGCAAATCTGCAGTAGGCCCTGTACTATTTTATTATTTTAGGTAGTTTTTATAGATTAATTAAAAGTAAAACAGATAAAATGTCAAATATTTATTTCAATGGAATTGATTGCGTGCGTTCTGTTCAGTGTGTTATTCGGTGCAAAAATAGAGCGCATCATCTATATTATAGAGATAAGAATATCACAAGTAGGTACATATACACACATCAACACGGTCTAGGGATATTTTTAAAAAAGCGAATTACTATCAATGTGTTAATTATTTATATGACATGTATATATTTAAAAGATACGTTATTTAATATTCTACCATTTTTTAATAATGGTTAAGGTATAGAATAAAATTTCAGGATTTTATGGAAAAAAATGAAGCATAGACGGAAACCGTATATGAATGAACTTTTAATTTGTGAGTAAAAACTGAAAAAAATAGAAAAATCATTTAATTTGTGTTTATAAACTTGAAGTTAGTAGTCTGAGAAAGCGCCCATGATGTTCATAACACATCGGCAACGATTCGGCATGCTCAGAACAAGGTTGTCAATGTCTGCGGAATATTGTCCCATGTCCTTCTGAGGTGCGCAAAAAGTAGATCTTCTGTAGCCAGATTTTCAGGAACTTCCTTCAGAGTTCTTCTTTGCAGCATATCCCACGCATGCTCAATGGGATTTAGATCTGGCGATTGAGCAGGCCAGTCTAAGGCCCTAACATTATGTGTATGTAACCAAGCTGCTACCGTTCTCGCCGTGTGTGCCCGGGCATTGTCGTGCATGAGCAGGAAATCTTGCCCCATTTGTGTTCTGTGGGGCAAGATTACGGGCCCCAGCACCTGTTGGACGTATCGTTCTGCCGTCATATTGCCCCGCACCCAAACGAGATCCGTCCGTCCTCCAAGACGAATTCCTGCCCAAACCATAATTGTTCCTCCTTGGTATGGGTGAACTTCCTGAGGGTTCTGGAGACGGCTCCATCGTCCAGGAACTCGCCAAACACGCGTCCTTCGTGAATCTGGATGGAAGCCGAACCTGGATTCATCCGTGAACAGCACATTGGACCGTTGGTCACGGCCCCAGTCCACGTGGTTCCGAACCCATTCTAATCGTCGTCCACGATTGCCTCTCCGTAAAGGTGGGACCCGGAGTGGTCTACGAGAGCGTAGATTGCTTTCATGCAGTCGCCTTCTTACAGTTTGGTCACTCACAAGCACTTGGTGTTCCACTCGCAGCCTTTGGACCAATTGAGTCGCCGTTGCATTTGGTTGTGCTCGCGCAGTAATTTGCAAAAATCGGTCTTGTCTGGGGGTAGTGATGCGACTTGGCCCCCGGTGCCTCTCCGCTACTTCACCTGTGGCACGATAGATTCTGCAAGCTTTCACCGACAGTCGTTTCTCCTTTGGACTGTTCACCGACAGGACGTTTCGTTTTTGAGAGATTCGTCGATAGAACGTTTCACCTATGGACGTTTCGCCGACAGGACGTTTCGTTTTTGAGAGATTCGTCGATAGAACGTTTCACCTATGGACGTTTCGCCGACAGAATGGTTCGCATTTGTTTGTTTCGACGACAGGACTTTTCAACTATGGAATACTCGCCGTCAGATCGTTTTGTCTACGATTGTTTCGACATGGCTTTTCCACTATTTAACTACAAAGCCACCAAAAAGCTACTAGTTTGCTACAAAGACATGAAGAAAAAACATGTTTTAATGTAAGGTCGCCTTTATTTTAATGAATAGTATTTACCTATTACCTACCCATATTATTTTATTTTGTTATTGCAAACATTGAGGAAGTATAAAAACAAAAGATTAAAGAAACGTATTTATTTTGAAGCCAATTTTAAGACATCTTTATTACACACAAAAGTTTCTCGAAATAACTTACTTTTTGTAACATTGCTAGTAATATAGTAATAGGCGCTTGATACTTAGCTTAGTATAATGAAATTTAAACTTTAAAATCTTTTGTTTTTATATTTCCTCAATGTTTGCAATAACAAAATAAAATAATATGGGTAGGTAATAGGTAAATACTATTCATTAAAATAAAGGCGACCTTACATTAAAACATGTTTTTTCTTCATGTCTTTGTAGCAAACTAGTAGCTTTTTGGTGGCTTTGTAGTTAAATAGTGGAAAAGCCATGTCGAAACAATCGTAGACAAAACGATCTGACGGCGAGTATTCCATAGTTGAAAAGTCCTGTCGTCGAAACAAACAAATGCGAACCATTCTGTCGGCGAAACGTCCATAGGTGAAACGTTCTATCGACGAATCTCTCAAAAACGAAACGTCCTGTCGGCGAAACGTCCATAGGTGAAACGTTCTATCGACGAATCTCTCAAAAACGAAACGTCCTGTCGGTGAACAGTCCAAAGGAGAAACGACTGTCGGTGAAAGCTTGCAGAATCGGCACGATAGCGTGTCCACAATCTTGAAATTACATTTTGATGGGTCCCTATGGCCTCAGCAACATTACGCTGAACAGATCCAGCTTCCAGCATTCCCACAGCTCGTAACATCTCCGCCCTCGTCAAATGTCGGCGTTGCATGGCTACAATACCTCAATTTTAACTTTATCTTTCGTTTAAAAATGAAAAAAAACTGTAACTAAACGTAATTCGTATTGTTTTCTAAATTTCGCACAAATGAAAATTCCCTCTCCTATACATCAAGACATTTTTATGCCACCGAAACAAAAGAATTTTCAAAAATTTGAATTTGGAATTAGTCTGAGATAAATTACAAACAAATCGGTGTTTATAAGATTCCAATGCGGCCAGTACTTTTCGAGTTATTTAATTGAGTATGAAATATCCCTAGACCGTGTTGATGTGTGTATTTGTAATAATACATTATAATTGGGCCTAAACTCAGCACAGCGCCATCTATTGACATTATTAAAACTTCTCTACATTACATTATTTAGTACATATTTATACATTATTTTCTCTAAAATGCAGGCAATTTCCAGCTCGAAACTTTAGATTAGCAGTCTATTGTGCAGTATTATCTGTGATGATTTTTTTACATTGGTTAGATTATCTCAGAATAAAGTACTTACCAAAAAAAAAACATGTCGTTTAGTCGATTCTGATTTGAACAAATGTGGCTACCTACCCAGCAGTTGCAGTTATATTTATTTATTATTTCGATACCTCTGGGCTCAAAGGGCGTATAGCACATTTTGGGCATTTTGACATTTTTACATATTCTTACTTAGTTTTTAATTCTCTATCGATCTGTGTAATCGACGTGGCGAAATTCGCAAAAAAATGTCGAATACGACCTCATAATTTTCGTTACATAAACACAATTTGTTTAAAGATTAAATTAGGGGCATAAAGAACATAATGCTGCCACCACAATAATTGGCAAGTTGTATAAACCAATTCTATTTGAAGATTTTGGGTGTAAGATCGTAATTTTGCAAATTGTCTTATACATCCTCATTCGAAAAGTCATATTGCTCTTTACCATAATATCTATATCATAATTTTAAATAAAAGTATAGTTGTGCTATACGACCTATATTTACTTATTTAGTCAAAAAATTGGCGGGTCTTTCGAGAATTACGGTAAAGTTGTACAGTAAACTTATTCTTTTTCTCGGTCACACACTTTAGATTATATTTTTTTTTCGTTTATTAATTTTTACACATATAAATTACATTTTTAAATATTCTATTCATCATCATCATCTTCCTGCCCTTATCCCATGTTACTTGGGGTCGGCGCAACATGTTTTTTTCTTCCATTCCCCTATTAAAAATTTAAATATTTATTATTATTATTTATTTATATTTTATTATTTTTAAATATTCTATTATAAAACTATTAAAAATAAATAAAAAATAGAAGCCCACCCACCAGCATCGGGAACTGGGTCCGAGCTGCCGGTGGTCAGGGCTCCAGAGAAAAGAACCGCCTCACTATGCGTACCGTGTCCAGCATAGCTATTCACAACCCTTCGATTCGATTTTCGATTCGGAAAGTCGTATGTCTATCTCGCTCGATTTCGTAATATCAAAAAAAGATAGACATACGACTTTCCGAATCGAAAATCGAATCAAAGCGTTGTGAATAAGGGGCCTGGAGTACCTACCTACTGCTTTCTGAATCAAGCCCTTGACCCAGGCGCGCAATGAGAGCCTCCTAAGGCCATTAATCGACTATCGGTACAATGATTGCAGAGTCCACGTCCCACATGTCGACAACCTCGTGTGCTAAATCAAATTACTTGATTTTTATAATTCTCAGCTTTCACGAGATTCTCGTCATGAGGAACAGTGTTGTCAACAATAATTGCACGGCGCTCTCAGCGATCTATTACCACAATTTCAGGTTAATTTGCTAAAATAGTCCTGTCCGTGATGATTGATCTCAATACAATGTGGCATGACCGTTCTCGAGAACTGGGTCGGGCACAATAATACTTGTAGTATGGTTCTTCACAACCCACAAGTTTGTATTGCAAGGCATGTTACTGGTGGATAATCCTAGCTACTAGATTGTGTCTGTGCAAGTAATCAACGTTAGCAAGACGAGAACAACCGGAAACAATATGATTCACCGGGACTCGGACGGAGGCATGCCCGACAGATATCAACCGTACCGTCCTTGACAATGTATTTCCGATAATTATTCGTCATGATAACTTCATCCATAATCGCATAGACGACACCTTCGGTTTCCCCAAAGAGATCATCGAATCGTAGCCAGGATGCGGAAGCCAAGAAATCTACATCAGGCCCACGTAAGGTCCGGAAAAAGCGCCCGTGTAGCTTCTTGCTCTGCCATACCTCCATGGGGTCAATAGTAAGTATCCAATATCACAAGTTTGCACCAGTTCTCGTTAGCCAAGGAAAGCGGGGTGAGGCCCTAGTCCACTGAGCACCACACCACATCTCGTAGCATCCCCACGTCGGGTTCGAGAAAGTATTCCCTGAGACTGCATACCTCGCGGTTAAGCAAGGTCCTAACTTATAAGAAACCACGACCTCCTTACTTCTCATCACCGATAACCGTGGATGATGCATCCGGTTTGCGGTCAGTGGTGTCAAGTTCCGTCTCCATTAGAGTATGTGTAAGAATACATCAAAACTGGAATGATCCAACCATTAAAGGTGCGCACCTTGTTCCCGCCTGATAAAAGACTGCTTAACACTTTATTCAGGCGGCCAAAGAAGCGCTCCTTCAATGACTTTTTCAATGTCAAAAGCATTGATGCCTAATGCTTCCGACATACCCCAATACTTGTTTGTAAGTCTCGGATGAGGAGAGGGATCTAAGTTGTATGGAATGCCGAGTTGAGTTCCCACGGATTCCTAAATCTCCCCTCGCTTTACTTCTTCGTCTATTCTGACGGATTAGCCCATGAATAAACTTTCTGCTTCATGAAGTCAATGCGCTCTGTGAGTCGTGGCACGTATTATCGGGGACTGATATCAGTTCCCGAGAATGCCTGCCTCACAAAGCGCATCGCCCATGGGCGTGTATTGCCCTCTCTGAAGCAGATAAGCTTCCTCATTAGTGCCCTGGCCTCTTTCCCATGGATTGCCAGGCTGGCACGGCAGGTTTCGGTCGTGTAGCACTGTCAGTGTTTGGAAATTTGACATTTGCTACACGACATGCCGTAACAGCCGTGCAATACAAGATTGAGTGTGTATCGCAAAGGTTTTTAACAGGGCATCCAGGGCTCAGACCAGTGCTCTATTCTTATCATGGGCAACCGAGGTAACCGTGACCTAAGATCCAGTGACGTGAACCGATACTCACGAATCGCATCCAACAGAGCGCTTCTTAATTCCACATTGCACAGGTTATCTGCAGATATAGCCCTGTCATCCTCTTCCTCAGCATGCTGATTTCCCCGCAATGGTAGTGCAGCCATGTGTGACGTTCTGAGATGGGAGGGTTGCTGACAGAGCCAATCTGCATTTCATTGCTCTAGCAGCATCATCCCACCTATGATTATCTTGAATGACGCGCACCGGATCCGACAATCGTTGGGCAGACATTGATGGCAGGTTCAAATGCCCTTATTATGCGCGATTGTTATTATTGCTAATTAGAAATGATGAAGAAAATGAATTTAAAGTGATCTCATTACAAAGTTAAAAAACTTGTAGAAAAGTGAAATAAACGTTTTTTTATTCCATTACATAATTTTAGTTTCTTTTAATATCCTAAATATAAGAAACTAAGAATATATATCTACTAATTAACTTTAATTAATCAGTTTTCTAGAAAAGTAATTGCAAAAATATTGTCCTTTACCCCGTTAAACAACAATTCAAGTAATTTATAACACATTATTTGCTCGTAAAGGGTCTCTTATTTCACTCATTTCAATATCGTAATGTATCTCATTACGTACTTGTGCAGTAATGTAATGTACAACCACAGAGTATCTATATAGACGCACGGTTTATCAAGATGCTCCGTCAAAAGGGAACGGTACTTTTTTAAATCTTAGCAAAGAGTTTTTATGTCAGAAAAGTGGTCAACATTTTATGAATAAAATTAACTGTGGGAGATGAAATATATATAAATAAACATTTAATTCTTTAATTTAATTAATTTTGACAATAAATTACAACCATTTTTCTGTAACAAAAACACAAAAATATTAATTTACTTTATTAGTAATACTGGCTGTTTTTTGTGTCTTTGCCTTAAAAAAAAAGCGCTGATGCGCGCGCATCGCTAATTTGTGAACAAGTAAAGGATTTATTCGTTTAAGAACGTCCGAGTTTTATTTATTTCCTCGCAAATATGTTATAAAACGTCGTATGACATACGTGCGCTTTGATAATTACAGCCTCTGCTTTATTATAGCAATATCGCCTTGGCCGTAATTTTCAACTTACCGCACTTAATATCATAATGTACTATTATACGCCCCAGTTTCTTTGCATCATTTTTGAATAGTTGGGCTTACGCCTTTGTGTACCTGCTCAGGTTGTATTTTTATGGGGTGTATAGGACATATACGTTTTTTTTTTGGTCGTAAAGCACATGCTATCTCAGTCATTATAAGACCAGCGCCATTTTCGAAAAATCCTTCTTACACACATAAAAAATCTAAGAACTTTGTCCCTTGGATACTTTTATATAGCTCTAAAACTGAGCGAGATATAACCAAAATGTTTTTTTTTTGTTTTTTGCTTCTCCTGAAAACCCACGTTTTGTGCTATACGCCCTTTGAGCCCAGAGGTATCGATTTATCTCATGTTAAAACGACTACCTAATTCGTTTTTTGAATGTCGGTTTATTACAGTTAAATAAATCAACTTCAGAGAATTCCGAGTTATAAATTCGAGCAATGCGAGTCAGAGTTCTTGGCGTAGTTAGTAGAATGTCTAGGAACGCGCAACATTGGCGTGTGACGAGTACGCCGTAGGGGAGTTTTAAAGTTATCTGTGCGACCAACTCCGGGCAATCAAGGCGTCCATTGAGAGTGTCATAGAGCAAACACATGTCCATCACTTTACGCCTTTCTTCGAGTGTTAGCTGACCATAGGTTCGACAGCTATCTATCTTCGTAAGACCAGGCGCAGATACAGGATTTCCTTTAGGGGGGGGGGGGGGGGCAATTTTTGTTTAATTTTACTTAACTTACGGAAAAAAAAAATGATTTTACTTAATCGACAGGCGTCAATTTTAACAACAAAATGAATTAAGGCTCCAAGAACGAATGAAACGAGCTCGACAATTTTAACACTCTACCTTGGGCAGGTTACAATTGTTTAGACCTACTATAGTTACCTGGGCCTCTTTTAGACAAAGTCAAGACTTAAGGAAAACTAGGCTGCAGGAGCGAGCGAATCGAGCTCTCAATTTTTTTACATCATTGCCTAAAATAATTATGCTATAATTTCATATAAGGCCTCGGGGCAAGAGGCTCTTATTTATTTCAGGCTCTGTTTGTACCGGTCGATCATGCAAAAATCCAATAGGAATGCCAATCCAGATGTAGAAAAAAGGAGCCTCTTTGGCAAATGTTTTTCCGCAGGGTTAAACAATGTTTTAATTTGAGTGATTCCATTTTACGCTACAATTTATTAGGTACCTAAAATATGGCATCAGGCAGGAAAAGCTATAACTTTTAAAAATCTTGAGCCTCTAGGGGCAGCTGCGTCTTCCTGTTGACGCCCATGACAAGGTATACAACTACAATATTTAGTTTCAATTCCGTCAAACTAGTTTAAGCTTGGCTAACGACGTAATCGGTTCAGGGGGGGGGGGCAATTGCACCCGTTGACAAGACATATGTCGCTGCGTAAGACATAGGTTTACGGAGGCGATAATTAAGATGATTAATAAATTTTCTTTGAATCATTTCTATATGTTTCTTATAAATTATGTATTGGGGGATTTGGCACGCATATTCTAAAACGCTGCACACGTAAACAAAATAAGTATACAGATTTAAGAGCTCCAATATTTTTAAACTCCTTAGGTCATGTAGGGTACCTACATGACATGACTAAGAACAAATCCTAGGTTCTTATAAGCTTTTGTGCTACTATGGTCTGTTATGTAGGAACATTAATTTACTGTCAAATATAATCCTTATCCATGTGGACAATTCCAGTAAAATTATATGAGTAAACAATCGGGTTCCTCTTACGTGTGTAACTGATACATTGAAACTATGCAACGTTTACAGTGATCTTGTTTTTTTCCGTAATAATTATTTAAATTATAAAAATCCACTTGAATGGCCTTGCAATCATCGGGTGATGTTATTTTATAAAATACTTTTTTGTCATCAGCGTACATTAAGTGATCAGAGTGTTCAAAAGAATCAGCGATGTGAAACAGACATGCGTTGTAAAAAAAGAGGTCCCAAATGAGATCCCTGAGGAACACCGCTAGGGATTTCAATAAAGTTGGAACGGTAACCTCCTAGAACAACAGCTTGTGAGCCTTTAAATAAATAAGACTGTACAAGTACATTCCCAATTCAATTTAAAAAAAGAACATAAAACATTCATACTTAGAAGTAAAAAAAATAATGGATTTTAAAATGCATTAGCTATATTTATTGTTCCAAATTACCACCATTTCCCTAAATTCTAACAAACATAAAAATTCCAAAACGTCTGCGTACTTGAATACTACTTAGGCTTACCTACGCTTGCCGCTCAGTCAAACTCGCCGATGAGCGTGGGATAGATGCATGCTATTTGACAGGCGCTGCGCTGTGTAAGAAAATGCACTTATATACTCTTCCTGTCGAAAACGTGCCAAATGAAGAAGGTGGGTCAGAATGAGCCCATCACTGTCATATAACCTACATGCAAATGAAGATCTGATCAATCCTAACAGTTTATTCAAAGACAGCATAAGTCTGCATGAGACTAACTAATCAAATAAATAAAAGAAGGTTACTGTAGTTCAATTCAAAGTTTCAAACAACGAAAGTGTTGTCAGTAATGCGTTAACTTAATGTTTTACTTTCACTATTTTATGCACGGACATTCCTACTCAATACTAGGTACCTAACCTGATCAGTGTCATGTGAACAGCACGCGCAGCATGATCATTGTGGAAACGGGTTTTGTCATATACGAAATGATAGATTGTTGAAAGATTTCTATCATCTTATGCATGGCAATGGTGTCGATTCTGTTGTGAACAAACTAAACTTAATTTAGGCTATTGCTATCTTTTACTAAAAGGCAGTATGAGAAAAGGACGGCTATAGCTATGAACTAAGTTAGAGATGTCAAACTGGTTTATGCCTTGCGCTTCACCATGTTTTTAGTCAACATGTTTTTACGTGCACCCTTCATTTGTATAGAAATATTAGGTCCAACTAAATTTGACAGCTCTAAATTAAGTACGTCCGTCTCTTTCTCGTTTTATTAGATAGAAAAAGATAGCAATAGCCTAAATAAAGTTTAGTTTGTGCACAACAGAATCGACACCAATGCAACCAATGTGAAAAATGTAGAAATGTTTCTATTTTTCATTCGACAATAGTACATTTTGATACAAGTGGAGGAAGTTTGTTATTGCATTCGAGGCGGAATTATACTTAACACCCGAGCCGTAGGCGAGGGTGTTTTTTAGCCGAGAACTGCAATAACAAATGTCCACGTGTTTTAAACGACGTTTTTCAATACAATTTTGAAAAAATAACAATAAAAAATAACAATAAATATTTTTGTCACGAACTAAAAACTATGATTTTAATTTTCTTTTTTTTTCGCGCTCTGCTTTCGCCAGGTTGAAGGAGAGGCAAAGGTATGAAGCCGTTAAACAGCCTAATATAAAAAATAGATTTATTTTAAATTTTTGAATTCAGAACACAAATAAATGTTAATTTGTATATAAAAATAACTATTAATTTTTAATTAACATGTTTATCTATGATATTCTATTTATAAACACAATTTTAATATTAAAAAAATATTAATGCCGTATAGACGCGGCGTAGTGCTTTGCCGAAATAAAAAAAAAAACATTCACCTCAGACTATAGGCATCGAACCAATTTGGAATAAGTATAGGTATAGTTCTCTGTGGCAATTTCCATTCCCGCACACGTGCGGGAAAATGGAAATAAACGCACGGGTGTGAAATACATTGCATGTTGTACCTAATCATAGTGCGTTATGGACCAGTTTTCGAGGAAGTGTATTGAAAAAGTCTTTAACGTCAAACATGACAACAATTATTTTCCCCTACTTTTGATACTTAGAGATGGTAGAAACAGTAGTAGAAACAGTGGTAGAAACAGTGCCGACCATCGCCATCTCTTTTTTAGGCTGAGAAGAATGAAATGAAAGCCAGAAGGAACCCTCTACGAGCATTAACTGGAGCTCCCGATCTCTCTGCTGGCATTTTGATACAAGTGGGTGTAGGAAAAATTTGTCATTGCAGCCGACGCGGAACTCCGCGAAATAGAGCCGTAGGCGAGAGGTAATGGAGCCGAGAACTGCAGTGGCAAATTCACACGTAAATCAAACGTCCAAACAAAAAAACAACCCGTAAATAATATTTGAATGGCTTTAGGTAGACCAACGATTCGTCAGCGCAGCGATGGCATTGAACTACGAAAGGCACGTCTAGGCCCTGTTCAGTGTTCACATGGCAATGATCAGTTCGATTTTTTTTCGTACCTAGCAGTTTTATACTGCATTTTTTTTAACCGTATGTAAAGTTGGGATGTAGAAATTGTTGGCATGAGATGCTCCAACCTTTTACCACATAGTACCGTGCAGGATAACGCGGCCGCTTTCACTCACGTTGTAAAGGAGCTGTTGGTGCTGTCTGTGTATAAATTTTCGTTTTAACTAAATCTAAACAAGACCTATGTGAATGCCTAAATATGATTGCATTGATTTTGAAATCGCTAGGCAGTCGTAAACAACTAAAGCCACCATCAAGTGTACCTACACCTAGCATAATCATCATCTGGCTAGCCTTTCCCCAACTATGTTGTGGCCGCCTTCCAATCTAACCGAATGCAGCTGAATACCTGTATTTTACGTGGAGCGACTGCCTATCTGACCTTCATAACCCAGTTAGTACTGGATAATACAATACCGGTTGGTTAAACTGGTTGCCAGACTTTCCGGCCGCTGACTAGGTACCTACCTGTAACGACTGTCAAAGATCTACAAATGACAGCACTGACCCTTGGGTTAATATGCTTTCTGAGGCACGGAGGAAACTCGGTAGCTATGTAATCGAAGGTCACACATCGACGGACCGACATTGGCAAGCGCTGCTCGAAATAACTTTATGTGTTGCCATCCACCCATCTCTTTTTCCCACACCTAAGTGACTTTAGAGTGATCCTGCTATAAGAGGTGTTAGTTCGGGCCTAGGCTGCTACTGAGAGTTCCATAAAATTGCCTAGCCTAAGAAACACCCAAAAGTCCTGCCTGTGACCAGTAGACCAATGTAGGGTAATATTACGACGTTTCTTATTGAGAGCATTTTCCTCTCTCTACAGGACGCCACGACGGAGAACGGCCCGAATGTTCTGCCGCTACCACCGCGCATGTCGTGTGTGTTTATTGCTAAGCCGGAGCGGCCAAATCGACCTAAACCCCCGAGTAAGTATCTTATTACTTATTTGTTTTGTTGACAAGGTTTTTTTTTTCATATATTACTTATTTTATTTTATGTGTCTCAATAATATGAGTTCCGCGGACGACATGGCGCTGCTGAATGCTTCTTTTTGTGGTCTATCTATTCTAGACTATTGGGCATCGGTGAAAAGTACGTTCACAGTCATGGATTGGTTTATAACGTCAAGTATAGTGATCTAACACCATGTAGACTAAAACCCATCCATGTTCCTTCATCGCCCTTTGTGTTCCGGGGCCACGGTATCTCTTCCGAACAGTCCCGCAACCCCGTCAGGCTTCGGCCCTTGCGGATCCCTTCCTATTGCTGACTCTCCCTGAGGCACGCGTGGAACACGAACGCGCCGTCGACACGGCCTATCGTCATGAGACCGACGGACGGCGAGCTAACCCATAGCCTACCGTCCACAGGGCCGCGCCTACGTTGGCCGGGGGCCACCTGGTGGCCCCCGGCCAACGCAAGGAGGTTCGCCGCCTCGCGGGAGATAGTGGGGTACCCCCGGGCCAGCCTTACGGCTACCACCTTTTGGGGCGCGTTCAGGTAGTGGGCGGCTCGCCGCCTCAATGAACGCGCCCACACCGGGGCCCCGTAAAGGGTCATGGACCGCAGGAGGCGTTTGGCCCCCCAAGGTTGGGCAGGAGCCGCCTGAAGGCAGCCCCAGTCCGTTCCAGTTTAGGGGCCAAACGTCGGAAGTGCTCCACGAAGTTCCACCGGCTGTCGAGGACGAGTCCTAGGTACTTCAAAGTCGACTCGACGCCGATGGATACCCCTCCTACCGTGAGTAAGGATCCCGTCAGTGGCGCATTCCGAGGCCCATGAAAGCACATGGCCTCGGACTTGTGCAGTGCTACCTCGAGACCCAATTGCCGGATCCTCTCAACGACTATCGCAACCCCGCGTGCCATAGCTTCGGCCGCCGCCTCGTGCGACTTCCCCTGTGCCAGCACCAGCGTGTCGTCAGCGTAGAAAACTACGCTGACACCGCTAGGGAGGTCGGCGCGCAGCACCCAGTCGTACCCGATGTTCCACAAGGACGGACCTAGAACCGATCCCTGTGGAACACCGCACGACATCTCTCGCCGGTTCCACTCTCCGTTGCGACCAGGGTAGATGACGGCCCTATCCGTCAGGTAGTCCCCAACCACACGGCGAAGGTAGGTCGGCACCCGGTGATACCGGAGTACTTCCCTTATGCAGCTCCAGGGCATGGAGTTAAAGGCGTTGGCGATGTCGAGAGATACCGCCAAGACAACCCCACCCCTGGACACTGCATCCCCCGTGGTGAGGGCTTTCACGCGCATGATGGCGTCCACCGTAAAGCGTCCCTTGCGGAAACCAAACTGGTGTTCCGCAAGGTCCGGCCCCGTCCCCGCAAGGTGCTCGGCGAGCGGGGTTTGCAATGACTCTTTCAAAGAGCTTGCCCACCTCGTCGAGCAGGACCATGGGCCGTTATGCGGACGGAGAGTTCGCAGGGCGCCCCGGCTTCCGAATGAGGACCAGCTTTCCCGTCTTCCAACGAAGTGGGAACTGGCCTCTCTCCAAGCATGCGCTTAGGAGTCCCTCCAGTCGGGGCCCGAGAGCCTCCGAGGCTAACCCAGGCTTTGCGAGGCAAGCCGTCGGGTCCCGGGGCGGTATTTTTGGCACTGAGCCTGCGTACCGCCACTCTCAGGTCTACCCAAGTCACTTCCGGAGCATTGTCGTCGTCGTCCTGTTGATCCGCTTCCGGCATCGCAGGTGGCGGAGCCATAGGCGGGGGTGTATGTTCCCCTCGCGAAGGGAACAGAGTGCTCACCACGTCCTCCACGAGCTCAGGCCGGAGGCTCTGCGTTAGTGGGGGGTCCAGGTGCGGAGTTTATCCCGCACCATCTTGTAGGGGCGCCCCCACGGATCTCTGTCGAGAGTCCCCAGCATCTTCTCGCGGTCCAGATCCCTGGCCCGCAGAAAAGCCTTGCGGAGGGCGGTCATCGCCGCTCTGTACTCCTCATACAGCTCCGCCTCAATGGCTGCCGCATACGGTGGCCGGATGTGGAGTCTGCGATGCCTGGCGTACAAGTGTCGCGCAGCCACGTACGCCTCGCGCAGAGACGTCAGCTCTCGCGACCACCAGCACACCTGACGCCGGGCGCTTCCTGGCCTAACACGGGGCATTGCCACGTCGCAGATGTCGGACATGGCCTCCTGGAACCACCCTGCTTCATTGTTAATGTCGGCAGGCCTGTCCGGTGATGTCACCCAGGCCTGCACGATCGAGGCTTCCAGGAGGAGCTCCCGGTCCTTCTGCTTCAGCGCCCAACGCGGACCACTCGGGGCCTGTTGGACCGGCGCGCTTGAGGTCTGGGTGGAGACGTCGAACCGGATGTACCGGTGGTCGGAATAGGTGGTCTCCACCCCCTCCTTGTCACGCCAGTCAACGACACGTGGCGACAGAGCGGGGCTAGCGAACGAAATGTCCACCACCAACTCGCCCCGCTTCCACACACGTGGAGACAGAGCCCCGATTTAGACGACCAGGCCCTTCTCCAGAGCCCAGTCCTCCACCATCCTTCCCCGCACGTCTGTGCAACCAAGTTCTTGGCATTGAAGTCCCCGAGGACAAGCACGGGGAGGGAATGGTTTCCGACGACAACACTCAACTCTGCGAGAGAGTTGTGGAACTCGGCGAGAGTTCGGCTCGGGGAGTAGTAGACTCCCACCACTACGATCTCCCCGAACTGTGCTGCTACGCACCCCCGACCCCTCCTGACACTTTCAAGGGTCGGGGTATCGATGGCGGCCGACGACACTATGGTCACTGAGCCGCTAAGGTCCGCCATCCAGTCTTCCCTGGGTAGGACAAAATACGGCTCAGCAATCACGGCGATGTTAATCAACCACTGCGCCATGCTCTGGAGCAACAGATCCTGAGCGCAGGCGCAGTGGTTGATGTTGCTTGGAGGAAGCGTAATGGGGCCGTTATTGGCACTCCATTACCGCTTCCTCCACCCTGGCCCCCTGTGAGGACCCCTCCGCGGCAGCGGCAGCGGCAACGGTGGCAGTTGCGGCTGCGGCGGTGACGACGGTGGCGGTGGCGGTGGAGGGCCTTCCCTTGCCTCTGGTGGCCTTGGTGGGCGGAGCGCAGGCCTTGCTCCCAGCCCGGTGGTCGGCCGGCTTGCCAGCCGCCGCAGTGCGGCGTGGCACAGCAAGCCGCGGATACGTGTCGTGACCGGGCTGACTGCAACGGAAGCAGAGTCCGCTGCGGTCAAGCACCTTCGAGGCGCACTGTACTGACACGTGGTGTCCCACGTGGCAGCGATAGCACCTCAGAGGTCTGGGCTCCAGCAGCTTCACCTGCGCTGAGACCCAGACCTTGCCTTGGATAGGTTAGAATGGTTTCGATTCTTCATATAGGTCGACTATTAGATAAATTTAAGAGTTGCGAAAACGGCCGGAGGGTACCTACCTACTTAAAACTATGCCTACACTTAGTGATAATGATAATAAGCTCAGGTAGTCAGTGGCCCGAAAGTCTAACAACCAGTTTTACAAAGGGGCATCGTATTACCCAGTACTAACTGTGTTGCGGAGGTCAGAAAAGCAGTCGCTCCATGTAAAACACCGGTTTTCAGCTCAATCTGGTAAGACTGGAAGCCGACCCCTACATAGCTGTGAAAAGACTAGGCAGATGATGATGAGAGATAATAAGCACCTGACTATGTTTAACATGAATATTTTACCTTTTCAGTTCACGATTAGGAGTGTGGGTAAGAAGCTGCAAGAACGTGCGCCGCTACGTACGCTGCGAATCCGTTTGAAATTAACGAAACAGTCAACAAATATCAGAAGCGGAATATACCTACTGACGATTATATTATTTGCTCAAACTAGTACCTACTTGCTACTCGATACGAGTAGCAAGTAGGTACTAGTTTATTCTTGTCAAAACACTTGCCCATAAAATGGCTCTAATTTCACCGCAAATAGGCACATAATGAAACCTGTAATCAAACTGTGACTTTTTCTTTGTTATTATTCACAAGTGAGTAATAACAAAGGGTTTTATACGTTTTTTTTATTGGTTGAGGTGCTTGTTGCTTTGTTCGTAAAAAAGTTTCGATAAAATAAAGATCGTGTTTCTTAGTACAAATAAATTAATGTACATATTGCTCCAACTTCGTTTTTAAATAGATAATTTCAACTTGTACCTTTTTAGTAAATAAAACTTTCACTCAAATATAACTTATGTTTTCTCCGTAATAAAGAAAACTTTGAATTCCCTATTTTGTAACGTGGCTAAAACGCTATCCGCGAAAAGTCAACAACAAGAAACCTTATTATTTTAGTCTATGGCCAATCGCAATTGTTAGATGCGCGCGCAAGGAAAACTGATTAATTTTTCCCGCCATTGCGAACAATTTTTCACAACTCGTTTTCACTGTTGAAATACCTATAGGTATTTATTAATTAAAATGTCTAGTTATGAAGAAAATGATTTATGTTATACGCCGCCCGATATGAAGCCCTTAACGTTATGGAAAGCTTACTACCTGAAACTCCAAGGACAAATATCTATTAACTACTAAATAAAACGTTTTTTTTTTGTATCATTTTCATCACAAGTGTTGAAAAACGTCGTATGATACACGTATGTATTGATGATTGCCGTCCTCGGGTCTCTTATGACACTCGCCTAGCGGCTCGACGTTACACACTTGTACCATATTGTACTAAATCAACATACGTGCAAAAATGACGCTTCCGTACTTTGCATGAGGTATTTCGGCAGTGAGGGTCATGCCAGGTATTTGTGGCCTGGGTTGTTCGCTATTGCGATGGATTTTTTGAACACAAAGTATATCGCAATGTAGAAAGAAAATCATAAGAAAATACATTTATTTGGCACACGCCACAAGTGCACACAGTATTAAAAACAAAAAGAATAGGTAACAAAATAAATGAATAAAAACTTAAAACTAAACAAAAAATAAAAAAAACAATGTGACACCGTGTGCCTCACGGCTGCGCCAAATAGGCCCAGTTCAGCAAAATAACTAGTGACAACTAGTGCCCGACGCTGGTTTTCAACTGGACCTAGATTAGTGAAGTTACGGATGTGAAGCAGTTTTATATGTTGTGTGTGTTGTGCGTGTGTGTTGTTGTGTGTTTGTATGTTGTGTCAATGGTGGTGGTGAATAGGTACTTAAATATGTGAAATACATCTGTATTTAGAAATAAATAAAATAACAAACAAACAATAAATTATTAGAAAATAAAGAAATATAAGAAAAAATAAAGATACATAAATGGGACGGAAGCATGATAAAAGAACCTGTTTTGCACGATGACCAGGATTATTTAATAAATTGTAAGTGTTGGCACATATTTCCTAGAAGCTGGGCCTTGTTGCTAGAAAAACTTTCTTTATTCATAGAGATTACGTTCAACGTTTAAAAGTGCTAGCTGTCCAGAGTGCGCCGGGCGTTTAGAATGCAGTGCGATGTTTTTAACGCCACTCGGGGAGGCTCTTTATACTTATAAATTAAAACATTTAAAAATATAAAAAATAGTAGTCAGGGCTCTAGAGAGAGGAAAATTATTAATTATTAAAATAATTGACTTAACTCATTTATCCATAAAAAAAAACGTGTCTTTATGTGTTATTTATTTATGTATTTAATATTGACAGTTTTTCAAAAAAATCTGCTGTTCTGCATTTTAACCAGTTAGGCCTGGTCTAAATGTACTGAACAACTGATTTTTTTTACACTGCAGATTGTCACAAAATAATTTTGCCCTCTTCTGAAAGTCTTCTAAGTTTTCACATATTCGCAGTTTAAACTGCGAATATGTGAAACTTTTGAATTACTATTAACTAGATTAAATCTACATTGTGATGTACTAGTCCTCACAGAAAGCTGGCTGTCGCGCACTACTTCAATACCTAATTTACCAGGTAATCGATCATCTGCGACAAAAAATAACGTAAAACAAAATGATGGTGTTGTCATACTTTATAAGGAACACTTTCGTTTTAAAATTGTGGAACCAGAATTCAGCGAAGGTAACTGTCATTGCTACGATTAAAAATCAAATTGAAATTATTGCAACATATGGATCACCATCTTACTAAAACTTAGATTCATTTCTTAAATGAAAACGTCATTTATTTAAGAAATGAATCTTAATATTAGACTACTCTTCCAACATAATAGATAAATATTGCAATAAACATAGACAAAATTGGTGAAGGTGAACGTTACCTAAATCTGGCTGCTATAGTTATGGCCTGTTAGCCTGTTACCCTCACATACATTCATTACACGGCCAGAAAGTAAAACATGTATAGACCATAATTATACTCCTTAAGAGTCCTATTACATTTTTTTTTCGCAAATTTTTGATTTTTCCTTCCTGGATCAAATTATTTCGATCGGCGTATACGAGTTGATAGTAATAGAGATCTTCGGACGATTGTCAATTGTTAGTGACGAAAATTAGAGACGATACTGACATGAGACTGAGGAGCGAGCTGAATTGACGCAGAATTATAGTACTTTAATTTTATTTATTGTAATTTCGTCTTATTATATTGACAAAACGAAAACTAATGAAACGTATTCATTGTAGATCGAAGTATTATATCATATTATTTGATAAAATTGAGTTTATTTGGAATGTGGACGCTGAATCAAGACATTTATGGCTTAAATTACGCTTTCTTTACGATTTTTTCTTAAAAACTCATCCTTGAGTTTTTTTATTTAAGGAAATTCTAGAACTCCAATAAACAAGTAAAACATTCAACTTATCTTTTAGTAATTTTAGCTTTTAAAAGAATTGAATGTAACAATGTGAATTTGAGCGTCAAAGTTCCATCACCGACGGTATTTCTTGCAAACTGAGTTCGTAAAATATTTATGGTAAATTACACGAAAACAAAAATGAAAATGTGTAACTCCAACTTACAAGAAAGAGAACGGCTCTATCGTTATTCATAAGCAAATAGTTAAAATATCATACTGCTGCTGAAAATTACTGCGTCAAAAATCATGAATTTGCGTAAAAAATGTAATAGGACTCTTAAGACAAAGGTACCTGCAGCACTATAGTACCCACCATTAGCAACTTTGGATGACCATTACCCGATCCTACTAAACATAAAGATTTTAGATTTTCATTTACCTTTAAGAAAGTTCAACAATTCGCGATAACAACTATTAAAAAAAATATACGAAGATGGTCTAAAAGTGGAAATATCAAAAATTTACTTCACTACAGTTTATGAATCACAATGATGCTAACATTACTCTGGTGTATATAACTCACTGTCTTCAGGCTGCAATTAAAAACAACATCAACGTCATTACCTTATCGCGTCGAAAGAAGCTTATGAAACCCTGGATCACACAAGGTTTGCTGCGCTGTATGAGGAATAGGAATAAATTACATAAAACATTAAAACTCTCGCCAGATAACGCAACATTAAAATTATATTCCCTGAATCTTTAAAAAAGTCTGAGGTATGCCCAATACACAAGGGTGGAGACAGAGATTGCAACACCAACTATAGGCCTATATCCATACTTTCAGCCATGTCAAAGATCTTTGAGAGAATAATTAATGTAAAACTAACAAGCTATCTTGAAAGTAAAAACTTGCTCTCACCGAATTAATACCGGTTTCCGTAACGGCAAATCTACAAAACAAGCTGTAAATAAGCTTACAACTTACATCAGTGATAAATTGGATAGAAAAATGAAATGCCTGATCATCTTCTTAGATTTAGCAAAGGCCTTTGATACAATCTCTGTTTCGGTACTCTTGACCAAACTGGAAAGACTGGACGTCAGGACAGGTCCGCAGTTTAAACTTTTTGAAAGTTACCTGACTGATCGTCATCAGTGTGTTCGTGTGGGGAACTTAACTAGCACTGACCTCCCAGTTACACATGGAGTTCCTCAAGGCAGCATCTTAGGGCCAACCTTATTTCTTGTTTATATCAACAACCTCACTAACCTAAACCTTACCCAGGGCGAATTCGTTTCCTTTGCTGATGATACTGCTCTTCTTTCCTTAGCTGATAACTGAACAGAAGTTTTTGATGCTGGCCAGTCTGGTTGTAACACTGTCAGGATGTGGCAAAATGACAACGTTTTAACGTTTAATACTGATAAAACCAGATATTTTTTTTAGTATTCGATCAGACTTGGACATCGATCACACCTATGCTATTATTCCACACGAATGTACACCTCTTGGTAACTGTTCTGGTTTTAAAATAGAGAGCGTTGTATCAATCAAATATCTGGGCGTTACTTACTATAGATAGAAACCTTAACTATATAAGAATTTTAAAGGGACGGGTTCGAAAACGTATATCATATTCTATCCAACTGTGTAAAAAAACTAAATTTTCAACATTTCTGACTCATCCCCTTTTAATATAATATTTAACTTTAAATAACACCCGTATCCGGTACATAAAATAGCAAAAATAGTTATTAGTTTGTATATTATGTAGGTTAAGGTATTTGTCTATGGGTCTTTGTTACCTGAAATAAATGGATTATTATTATATTTTTATAGTCAAGTTAAAGCAATGCCTCCTCCTCAGTCGTACATTCTTGACAGAATGGTCGTGGTTGAAGATGATACACTTTTCTCTTTGGATGATGCGCCTCCACTTGTTGCGGTCTTCAGCGTCTCGGGAGTTTTGGACTATGGACGTTTGTGTTGCAGCTTTTATAAGGTCTGTCCAACGCGTAGGGGATCGACCACGTGACCTCTTGCCTTCTACTTGCCCCTGGACAACAAGTCGTTCCATGGAGCGTTCATTTCGCACAATGTGGCCGAAGTATTTGAGGATTCGCATCTGTACAGTCGATGATAACTTCTCCTTGATCCTAAGTTCTTCCAAGATCGAAACATTGATCCGAAACGCCGTCCAAGGGATCCGCAGCAGTCGCCGCCAGCACCACATTTCGAGTGCATCGATTTTGCGTCGGTCTTTGAGGCGAACCGTCCATGTTTCTGCGCCGTACAGAAATATTGGAAAAACCAAACTTCTCATCAAGCGGGCTTTTGTGGCTTTGGTGATATTATGACTGGCCCAGACTCTTTTGAGCTTATCAACGGCAGATCTTGTGATGGCGCATCTCCTTCGAATCTCATCCTCACACCCCAGTGTTCGTGATTGTGGAACAAAGGTACATATAAGATTGAACAATCTCACAGTTACCAATCACATGGATGTCAGGTTGATTTAGTTCGGCTCGGTCCACGATCATCATCTTGGTTTTATCTCTGTGGTGTGTCAAAGCAATTACTTGAGTTTTAACTTATGCAAATATTTTTATGTAGTAGACCAGCATTTTTATTGCAGTAGATCTGTAAAAGAAAGCAAAGCTAAGAATTCTAGCTTTTGATAGTTCTAGCTTCAAGCAATTACTAAATTACAGAATTATAAAATTGATTTAAACAACAAAAAAAACAAAAAAATGAAAAATAACTTTGGCTTCAGAAGCCGGTAAAAAGACACCAAATCAATCAAACAAAGGTCAAGCTACAGAAGTCGGTGACAACAACACTAAATCAATCAAGCAAAGGTCTTATTTTCAAAGGTTTTATTTATTGCAAAAAAGTATTTTTTTATTTTTCCATTTTTAGTTTTAATATCCTATACAAATATTCATTATAATAGGCGTATCCCCACATATATGGAACTTAATATACCATTTTTTTTCGGATGGGAAATCATCAAGGGAGTGTCAGACTTTTACTGACTAAAACCCATCCATGTTTCTTCTTAGCCCTTTGTGTTCCAGGGCCGCAGTATCTCTTTCGAACAGTCCCGCAGCCCCGGCAGGCATCGGACCTTGCGGACCCCTTCCTTTTGCTGACATCTCTTTAAGGCGCGTGCGGAACACGAACGCGCCAACTTAACATACCTGTCGAAATCTGGGTGTATTGTACACATCTGCGTACCCCCTCAGAGCATACAGGCGTGATGTTACGTCATAATGTTGTATAAACAATAAACATCCAAGTGATTGCAGCAATCATGGCAGATTTGCAGTCTATTTTTGAAGAGTTCCATTAGTATCTCTCCGAAGATGAGCATCAGATGTTCACCTAATTTAAATGGGACCACCTCAGGAATAATATTGTTTCAAATAAAAAAAGAATTTTGAGAATCGGTCCACAAATGGGGGAGAAATCAGGTAACATACATAAAAAAAAACATACACACGAACATATAACCATCTCCTTTTTTAAAGTCGGTCATCAAAATCGGTTCACCTAGTCAAAAGTTTTGAGGTAACAAACACAAAAAAAACGGTCGAATTGGGAACCTCCTCTTTTTGGAAGTCGGTTGAAAATGATACCGCGTTGATGTCTTTTTTTTGAAGGCCCTTTCTTGGTTATTTAATCTATGTTTAGACCACACGACTGAAGTAAAAAAATGATAATAAAATTAAAACTACTGGGCCAAACTATGTTAAATTTTAAATGGGACCAATTATATTTATAATTATATTATATTTATTTATATGGCAACTATTCCGCATCAGACTAAAGAAGAATCAAGTAAATCGGATCATAAATCTCAGCGTAATCGGTGTACATAAATAAAAATTAAAAATACCAATCGAATTGAGAACCTCCTCCTTTTTGAAGTCGATTAATTAACTTTTGCTCAAGGAATCACTTGACTTGTTTATAGATGCGGGTGTTAGACTCCCAATTGTCAAATTATACTGAGTGCCTCGGGGGCAGTTCTCTGGTCCTACGTATACCGTACAGGGATATATTATTTAATATTTATTCAGACAGGGAACCTACCCCAACACGGTTGGAAAATTTATTAAAAAGGATAAATAATGTAGCTAGTTGGCGGCAGGTCACAGGAACGATCTGCGACTTCCGCATTCCCTATAAACTTAAGAGAAAGATTTTTATAACAATGTTTAGATCTGCTGTCTTGTATGGATCAGAATTTTGGGCCACAAAAGGAATAAATGACAGGAATAACGACGACCCGAATGGCGCAGCGGTAGTGAGACTGCCTTACGTTCTTAGGGTCCCGGGTTCGAATCCCGGTCGGAACAAATGTTTGTGTGATGAGCATGGACATTTGTTTCCGAGTCATGGATGTTTATATGGATAATAAGTATGTATTTACAAACAAAAAGTATCTATGTAGTATATCAACTATCTGGTGTACCGTGTCCACGACACAAGCCTCATTGCTTAGTGTGGTACTAGATGGCGCTGTGTGTAATGTCCATCAATATTTATTTATTTGCATGTCGCGGAGAAGAATGCTGCGAGGGATGTGTGGTGTCACAAGAATGGATAAAATAAGAAATGAATACAGTAGAGATGAGGAAATACGTAGCTGATTAGTATAATGTATACGTTTTTGTTTTCATTGTGTACTACTTACGATTACCTAAGGTATTAAAAAATACTTTAAAAATTTCGTGACATTATACTCATCATTACGAACAACTTTTACTATGGGATGAACCCTGAAATCGCGAAAAAAATATGATCTTTTCCATACATTTAGGCACACGTAACTCAATTAAATGTATGGAACAGCTCATATTTTTTTAAAAAGAAAAGAATAAAAGAAAGAAAAATGTTTACGTGACGTCAGTAGGTACATTAAGCACACACACAATAATATTAAAAAAGTTACAAAAAAAGGGAAAATACATAGAATGCGGCTCATGGCTGTGCCACCACCAACACCGTAAAACCTATCAAAAAATAAATTCGCTTTTCATGTGTCTTGTGTGATTGTTGTTTGCATTGTTCTCCTGAACCAGCTAAGGGTTTTGGAACGCTTTCACTTTAAATTTTTTTTTTCGGAAGTTTATGTACAAAGGCATAGGCGTATATAAATATTACAAAGAACGAGTTTAAAATTCAGGCTTCTATAGCTGTGTTCTAAACGCAATTCCGAGATAGGTTCTATAAAATAAAATCAATCGAGCTTTAATCTTATCCTTACTAATATAATCTGGGTGGCAAATTCCAAATTCTGTTTTGTGATGAATTTACCTAGCAGCTATTAGTATGATGATCAGCCTAAATGATCACTAAACTTATGTTTTAACAATATGTACGTTGGCAGAGCATAGAATTGAGTACTATTCTTGTAATTTTACTTTTAAAGAGAGCTATCGCTGAAAAAAATCATACCGGGAACATTTTTGAGAGGTTTATAATAATATTAAAATACAACAAATGCATTTATTTTTACCTTGTTCAATAGGGGATAAATGTTATTTCTAAACAGAAATTTAAAAAATGAAATAAAATTGCCAATAAAGACGTTCAAAAGCAAAAATATAGTGCAAATGGAGCCATTATAACTATTTCTTTGTCTAAATTATCTGAATATGAGAAATATCGCTGTCTTATAAATAAATTAACATGCTACATATTTATGAAGTACGCCTTATTTTAGTGTTACCAGGGCTTTTTTTAAATATCTTAAATAATAATGTGTTATTTTGTGATTTTAGTGATGCTCCCGGAAATGATGAGGTGTTCCCTTAATGACGATATAGATACAATTTAGGTTAATAAAATCATAAGCAATGTTTTTGTATGTCGTACTTATTTATTCACTTTGGCATAAGGTTGTCAATTAACAAAAACGTTACTTAAATCACTTTACAGTCGAAATTTTGGTGTGGAATTGTCGTGTTAAGTCTCTGAATGTTGGAGCTACTACCCAAAACGGTTTTGTTCCTAATAATTTTTCTTAAGGTAAATTTATTCCAGTTTCTTTAACGAATTTTGACGTCAGTTATTTAGCTGTGAATAAAAGGAGTTAATACCGTTTTTCTTCACAAAATCTCTCTTGGCTGGGCACATTCTGCTAACATCATCTCTTTGGAAGAAATCTTTAACTTTTTCACGAACGTCCAGCTTCAAAAAAACCTCACGTATTTTGGTACCAGATCAGACTTCAGAATCAATGGTGCCGATTCCCTTGTTCACAAACTAAACCAAATTTAAGTTCAGTGCATCTTTTTCTTTCTATTTAATTAAGAAAAGGACAAAAGATAAATTTTAGTTATCTTCTGTCAAATTAATCAGCGCCATACAAGTTTTAGACGCGATTAAAAAGTTGACTACTAAAATTACATCAAATTACGTCAGGTGCTGACTAATTTGACAGGATTAAACTAATATTTATCTTCTGTCCTTTTCATAATGAAATAGAAAGAAAAAGATGCATTCAACTTAAATTTAGTTTAGTTTGTGAACAAGGGAATCGGCACCAATATCTCTCAGTCATCTCATCAATGTTTTTAACATTCTTTTCAATTTTTTTTCTGATAGCGCTCTATCTTTAGCCCTTTTTATTTCCCTCTCTTCTTCCGTCATCTTATCTAAAAAAATCCTTTTCCTGGCATTGGTTTTTTCTCGTAGTAGCAAGTTAGCCGAACTATTTTTGTACCTAACTCGCTTTTTTGGATATTTTTTAGCCACATAGAGGCTCCATATTGCTAAAAAATATTAAACATATGTTAAAAAATATGTTAGCACAACATAAACTAAATTAATTAACCAATAGTTATAATAACAGGGCGCGTTTATTTGAAAAAGTCATTTCGGGCACGTCATCATAATTTCGAGAATGCTCCGTCAAATCCGGGTACGGTCCCGAAATGACTTTTTTAAATAAACGCGCATGTTTTAGACGGCAGCCATCTTTGACATTATGCTCGGCTTTGTTATTGTAAAATATTTGAGGTTACTATTTGCTATAAAACACTACAAAACGTATTTTTCAATGTTCCAAGTTGAGAAACGCATTCCCGGTATGATGACGTATTGATGTACACTCTATAAATAATTAATTGAAAGATACTTACCACCTATTTCCAATTGTTTTGGCAAAATCTCTCTCGACAACCGTTTGCATATATCGTTCACATCACGGTACCAATGGTACCATAGAAAACTAAAGGTTGCGTTCAAAAACTGATTTTTTACTCAAAATCAAAATTGCGTTCACTAAAATGACGGTTACATTGCCGGACACAATATTTTGACTTAATTTTCTTTAATTTATTTTCTTTCTTTAATAATAACAATAATAAATTGATATAAGATAAAATTGTAGGCCACCTCTAAAGTCCCGACCGGGTGGAATTCCAACCGATCGGAAAACTCCGTTGAGTCCCGCCGGGACGAAAACGTCCCACCTCGTATCAGCAAATTAAAACCTTATTTTTACTAAACATACGGTTCTAAATCGTTAGGCAATTTTTACCTCTGGTGCCTGACAGTAGTCGATTCGAACGATGCCAAACACTAGTAACTTATAACGGGCAACTTTAAAAAAAAAAATATAGAAGCGAGTTAGTCGTTGAAACGTCAGTTTAGGTAAACATTTAGTGCCACGCGAGTGATTTATTATGTTTTTGTTTAGTTATGTGCTTGAAAACGTTGTGAAGTGAATGTTTATTACCTTATTATTGTATAATGCTACTTTGTAGCAAGATACTTAGGTAGAACAATGAACCAAAATTATTTTGTGAGCCAACAAAATTTACGTAGAACGATTTTTTTGTCAACGTGCAGTGAACAATTGAAAATGTGAATTTGACTGTTATAAAATGAAATATGGTCTTGGAAACAGCAAAAACAAGGTAAGTAATAATCATTATTCATTATTTACTATAAGAATAAGCATACATATTCATATTTATATAGATTTCAAGTGTTTTCAAATCGAGGTCAATGACAGTAAAATGACAGTTCGCCGTATACGAGTTTTTTGTTACAATCTAGTTGAAATCTGATTAGAATGTATCAGTAAGACTCTTATATGAATTATGTATTAGGTTACTTGTGTATTTGTTACATTGGTTCTAAAGTTTCGTGTAAATTGAATCAGTCGTTTTGCCAAAAATAAATAAAATACGGCCACAGGTCTTAAGCGCGGCAAATTCTCATATGTCATCTAACTCATATCCTTTGTTTATAATACTGAAGTGGTTTCACAAGTGCTGTTTATATAATAAAACACGTCTGTTAACTAACGATTGCAACAATGTTTACGGCACAAGAAAGGCATTCATAGAACTCGAGCTATAAGTGGTTTTGTCAAGTGGGATCGGATGACGCATGCGATGACGTAATGCGGCTGCGACGGCGGGGCGGGGAGGAGTTTACCGTTATCGCGCGCGGGCACTTGAAACTTTTCACTTTATTTTATTTGATGAATATTTCCAAAGTTAGATTCTGAAGATTTGTACATAGGACGCGTTCACGAAATGATTTTTTGTAGTTATTTCTTCAAATAATAATCAATGTGCTTTACTTTTGCAGTATAATATATTATGTACAGTTAATAAGAACAGAGTTAAGTAATATTTATAATAAAGATTTGCTTAAATAAACTAAATTTAGACATTTATTTGCTGGCAAAGCTAATTCTCCACCTTGGTGATTTTGACCCACATATGTGAATGTGAGCAAGCTTTTAAAACCAAATATGAAAATGCACTTTTCATTACTCATACTCGGAAAGTAGGCCTAAAGTTGCCTGAGGAGCGGGTTGAAATTAATACTTTTAAGCCCTAGGGAGAATCGTTTTCAACTGACAGCTGTCAAATTATTAAAAAAAATAGTCCATTTTTCTATTGAACCATGTTCCAACTGTCTATACAGCCACGATGTAAAATTGAAATAAATATTAATTAGAGAATATGTATATTTTTTAAATATCTTTATTATAATTAAGTTTGAACTATTTCTTTAAAATAACATAGAATTGGGCAAAATATTTACCATTTTTTCGATGATGAAAATGAAAAATAGGTAATGGCTGAATAGCTGGCCGGCCACAGAAAAAAAAAGCACAATAGACGGGAAAGCGGCAATCCGATCTTCACTTGTTGATTGAATGTTTTTATTTTTATTTTCCTTGTATTCGTAATGAAAAGCACAGTGTTTACCTCGGGTTAAAGACTTATTTAGTCCTTCGAACTATTAGCGCCCTCGCTTCGCTCGGGCACAAACCCCCGTCTCGGGACTATATAAGTTACTTTCACCCCTCGGGTAACAATGTACTATTTCAGCCCTAGGGAGAATCGTTTTCAACTGAGAGCTGTCAAATTATAAAAAAAAGATGGTTCATTTTTCTATTGAACCATGTTCCAACTTTCTATACAGCCACGATGTAAAATTGAAATAACATAAAGTTAAGTATTAATTAAAGAATATACAGGGTGTTAAAGTAGTCGCGTGCCATAGCTTAGGGGTAGGTTCAGTATCGTTAAAGGAACCCAGGAAAAAAAAATAAACAAAATAATTATTGCAAGATCAACCTAATTTAGTACGGTCTACTAACTTAAAATAGCAATCGTTTAGAATTAAAATTATTTTATTTGTTTAAATTCTTTAATTACTTACCTACTATCGAACGTGTTGTAAGGTTATCACCCGCTCTCACTCAATTTACGCGCGAGAAATAAACGGCTAACGACAGCTGACTGCGGTCGATGATCCCGAGTGTCCGCCCGTTCGGCAGTCAGCTGTTTCCGAGCGCATTAGGGTGAAAAATGATCTTGAGGCAAATAGTGGATTTTCTTCAAATAAAAAAAGGTTGCTTTTTTCAATGGCTTTAGGTTCTAATAATGAAATCAAAGCACTGGTTTCAAGGATAACGGTGTTCACACTAACACCCTAATTTTAGAATTAAAAAAATATGAAAGGTAATTTATTTTTATTTTTTACGGGTTCCTTTATCGATACTGAACTCACCCCTAAGCTATGGCACGCGACTTCTTTAACACCCTGTATATATTTTAAATATCTTTATTATAATTAAGTTTCAACTATTTCTATAAAATAACATAGATTTGGGAATAGTAGGTACATTTTGATACAAGTGGAGAAAGTTTGTTATTGCATTCGAGGCGGAATTATAACACCCGAGCCGTAAGCGAGGGTGTTTTTGAGCCGAGAACTGCAATAACAAATGTCCACGTGTATCAAACGACGTTTTTCAATACACTTTTGAAGAAATAAAATAAAATATAACGAAAAATATTTTTGTCACGAACTAAGAAACTATGATTTTAATTTTCTTTTTTTTCGCGCTCTGCTTTCGCCAGGTTGAAGGAGAGGCAAAGGTATGAAGCCGCTACACAGCCTAATATAAAAAATAGATTTATTTTATATGTTTTAATTAGGAACATAAATAATTTTTAATTTGTGTATAAAAATAACTATTAGTTTTTAATAATCATGTTTATAAACACAATTTTAATATTAAAAAAATGTTTAAGCCGTAAAGACGCGTAGTGGTTTGCAAAAATTAAAAAAAAAACATTCACCTCAGACTAAAGTCATTCACTATAGTCTGAGGTCAATGTTTTTTTTTTTTAAATTGCATTGAACCAATTTGGACTAAGTATAGGTATAGTTATCTGTGGTAATTTTCATTCCCGCACACGTGCGGGAAAGTGGAAAAAATCGCACGCGTGTGAAATACATTGCATGTTGTACCTAATCGTAGTGCGTTAAGGACCAGTTTTGGAGGAAGTATATTGAAAAAAATATTTCATATTTTCGATTCGAACTATGTTCGTGTTCGAATATTCCATACGTACGAACCAAATGATCATGTTTGATGTTTGTGTCCGGTTGTTTGTGTTCGTAGGTACCGTGCAATGCCGTGCATACACAGCTCTTGGTACCTACCTAACATCTTCTACTCTGGGGTAACTTCAAGAACAGAAATAAAACATTTTAGGTAGAGTAAATCTATGTATTTAAATAAATAATTAATTCGATGTTAATAAATGTGCATTTAACAAATTCGATCTATATAAACATATGTGTTATAACAAATAAAGACATTCTATTCCGTTTTTTGTTTTTTTTTCGGAAAACCTCTGATATGTAGTTATGAAATTAATATAAATCAGCTCTAAAAAAGTAGCTATATTATGTAGTTACTATGGTGCTAAGTATAATTTACAGTAAATAAGTACCTACATCATCTACCGACCAAAGTACCTATCTCACAACAAAAATAGAAAACAGGGTCGCCCCTTCATTATTTAAAACGTATAAAAGCAACGGCCCCGTAACCTACATTTCGGATTCAAAGATATGGGTCAACGCTATCGTGGCTGGATAGCTGGGCGGGGCGGCTAAAATGAGTTGATTCCCGCGACGCGACGCTGCGCCTTCTCCACTCGAGCCGTGGGTAGTGGGTACTCCTGTAGCTCATCCGCCGTTGATAACTATTGACCTACTTGCTAGAGATTGCTAGATCGTTGTTTCTAGACCGCACTTGTAAGATTTATTCGAGTAGTTCAAGGTTTAGTTGAAAGTGGCGAGGTATTGGGTCAACGTTTGAAGCGCTGCCTGCTGAGAGGAAGCTGGGTATTGTTTCAGGGTTATACCACTGCGCACCTACTTACTTTATTATTCAAACTATAATAAGTACCTTGGCCAAAACGTAGCAACTCAAAACAGATATCTTCTGGTACCCAAGTAAAGAGTAATTACTTAAGTTACCCCAACACGTATAGTAAAAGAATATTTCTCTATCACATACACCATGTACATTAACAGAATAGAATATATAGGTCAACAAAACAAAAAAAAAACAATTAAATAACTACTTATATACTTCGGCAAATAGTTGAGTTTTTACCTACCCACAATACAATGTAGGTAAGTATTTTTCCAAGTGAGCTCCTTCGAATAGCAACACTATTAAGTTTTGACAGCTTATGTCCTGGAATACCCAAATAACATGATATCCTGGAATCATCATCACGGCTCTAGCCTCTAGCCTCTAGTCTAGTATCTACATAAAGTAGGCAGTAGGCACCTAATAATTGTAACCCTCCATAAGTAATAGAAATAGTTATTTATGTAGGTGATCATACAGGGCTGTTGAAAAACTTAGTTTATTAAAAAATTTGCCGGTAGAATTTATTATATCGTGTATTGTGCAATCTTACGACAGTTATCGATGTTGTTAGCCAGCATTATTATGTACTCCGTATCTAGGTAGATTAGATAATAATTAGGAAACATAAACATAACATTACCAGAAATTGATCTAAGTGTACCTCCTTGTACCTACTCGTCTGAATACAGTTCAACTTGAATGTCGCTCTAGTAGGTATTCAGGTAATTTTATTAGGTAGAAGGTAAACCGCTTCTGTGGATGTGAATATATTTTAAACGATGTTGCTCTGTTTACATCATGTATTTCAACTCAGATCCCGTTCAAGTTTGAGTGGAAAAGTTAGCACAAAAGGCTTTAACATACATCACAGCTGCAATACATAATACAGTATATACATAAGAGTATATCAGAGCTATGGCACGTTGAAAGCAAGTCGGGGTCACTAATTTGGAGCATGTGAGACGAAATTGGGTCAGTAGAAGTGAATCGGAGGCCGGAGTACCTACCCGGTAGGCCGCGCGCCCGCGCCTCACGCGGTCACGCCATCCTCGGTAGTGGCACGTTCGGAGCATTAGAACATAGCCACACCTCTAATAGGAAAGACTCCAATAAACGGTGGAAAATTGACACGATGGGGAAACTTCACTATTTGGTGAACTGTAAACAAGTAACGTTATGAAAAAAAACTTGATTCCAGAAAACACATCATGCAACACCTCGTAGCAGTAACGTAGCGGCGTAGTAGCCTTGTTGTAGCGTAGTCGTAGCAGCTTCGTAACGGCTTCGCAGCTTTGTCGTAGCTAGTCCTGCTAGTGGCGTCGAATATGATCCGTAGCGACGTCGTAGGTTGGATGCAGGCGGTGTCTTAGCACTATAATAATAGTCGTAGCGGCGGCGTAGCGATGTCGTAGCATTTCCGTAGTTTTCTCGATACAGCGTCGTAGGGCTGTCGTAACGTTAACGTACCATCATCATACGATGATGGTACCTACGTTAACTTTACGACAGCCAGCCGAGTATGCACTCATACTTATTAAATTGTATAGTCAACACATCGAGTGATCACAATATCGAATGTGTTTATACTTACGAACGTTTAATGCATTGTATATCCATAGAAAATACGATGGCTAAGTCTTACGTTAAACTTTCGATTGGACAAGAATTCGAACATTGTTTCACGCAAACTTATTGATTACCTAATGTTCTTTGTCGGCAGTGTGCACAATAGCTCGTATGTTGAAACCACGGCTTTACTTATCAAGGTCACCGCTGAAAATCCTCAACCCAATCCGTTAAAGTGGGTTTGTAGCTATAACTGTGCTTATATACAGCCCTTTGTTTTAAATACTGCCGTTTTCCGTTTATTTATAGAAAAGATTGTACTTAAATAATTAAATTAAATAAATATCGCTGGACATTACACACAGCGCCCTTTAGTGCCACACTAAGCAATGAGGCTTGTGTCGTGGACACCAGATAGTTAATATACTACATAGATACTATTTTTTTGTAAATACAAACTTATCATACATAATTATAAACATCCATGACACAAAAATAAGTATAACAAAATAGAAATGAAAGAATGAAATGAAAATAATGAAATTAAATAGAACTTTAATTGAGGGTGGATTTTTTGCCACCTGGAGGGAAGGTGCCTACTTTATATAGGTACTGGAGACAGCAAATTTTACTCCTTTATTTTTAAAAAGAAACAATTCTGCATTTGGAAAATCGATTTCCCTTAGGCCTTGGCCTTTCGATTTGAATATTCATTAATTATATAAACACACACACTTGTAGGATGGATCAAGGCAGATTAGCCTCAGATCGTCACACAAAGTAGTGAAGGAAGAAGGGCGTCATCACGAGTCGTAAGCAGGCCCAGCACACACTGGTGTGAAGATTTGGTCTCGTTCCTCACTGAATGGGTAGAGAGCGTGGAGACCTTTACCAAATAGTGGAAAAAAAAAACAAAATGTGTTACATAATTTCTATAGATTCTTCAAGAGTAAACTGCGTGTAAGTCTACCAAAGTTTAAACATCTTAAGACACCTATAATCCATTGATCGCGTTGGTCTGTCACTTTCGATCCGAAGACATTCAAGTGCGTTACACGCTAACCTACACGTCTGTGACGTAACAAGCGAGTCGTGTCGTAATATGGAAAGCGGTGCGTTGCAAAAATACACTCGCGGTCAAATAATACGGGTCGATGACGAAAACCCCGTAAGTTGCAAGTTAATAATGGTACATTCATGAAACTAACTTTAAATTACATATAATTTTAATGTCGTATTAATGATCTGTAGAGTAATGAAAAAAAGTAAATTCAATTCGCGGTTGTTTTACACTTGCTTGTTTTCTCACTATTATTATCAATCTGTCAAATTGTTGAATTAGGTTAGGTGTTTCATACGTTGGTGTTTATGAGATTTATCTTTCGAAATCTGGGTGTATTGTCCACATCTGCGTACCCCCTGAGAGCATACAGGTGTGATGTTACGTCACGATGTTGTATAAACAATAAACATCCAAGCGATTGCAGCTATCACAACAGATTTGCCGTCTATTTTTTAAGAGTTCCATTGTATATCTCCGAAGACCTTCACCAAATTTAAATGGGACCACCTCAGGAGTATACTCTTTCAAATAAAAATAACGACGACAATAATATAACGATAGACAGTTGAAATTTTGAGATAGTCAAATAAGAGACCGTAATTTCTCTATATCCTTATATCTTTATTATAGTCGATTAGTTACATTGAGTTATATAGACACATAATATTTAAAATAGTGGTCCGCCGGTGTTTGAAGTAGAGTCCTTGCTACCGGTGGTTAGGTCTCCAGATAGGGAGCAACGTCTCCACATTGCGGACCGTATCAAGAAGTACAGCCTTCTGAATCATACCGTTGTTGTTCCTATATACTAAAAAATATCACAATAAAAATAAATGTACTGCCATTTATTTTTATTGTGATAGTTTTCAAATAACAAATTGACGAATTATATTAAGTTCAATGCAATTATAATTCGAATCTTATACTACTTAATTCTCTTGTAGAGAATTCACACATTACTTAACCTATACACACTACCTTTTAAACAAAATCCGTTTTTTTTGCAATGTTATTGTCTTGTTTCTGCGAAACGATTTGTTGTTTGTTTTACGCTATGGAACTGCGAAGAAGGTTCCAGAATGTTGTGGAACTTTCTCCAAGGATCGGTCGGCATTTAAATAGCCGCCGTATTCCCGGCAGCAGACAGTTTGATTTTGGCTATACAACGAAGCCGATCGAAGTAAGACAACAAGATCGATACAAGATCGATATCTAAATGAATAGTGATCAGTGGTGAATTTGTGATTAATAAAGAAATTTTATTTGGTGTTTAATCGGTAGTGTTTCAATATATTCCAATTACCATACCATGCTCCTGAGCTCGTGACACTAATGTGTCCCTAAATAGTATTAACCTCGTTACACATTTTAAACGAATACAGTGTTTTCCTTTTAAAAGGTAAATACGTTAACTTATCGTACTTATTATAATAATACTTAATTATATATCAATGTAGGCTTCACAGAAGAGTAGTGTTGCCCAAATGCAAGACCAAGACGAAATAAAACCTTAGCCAGTCTTGGTCTTGGTCTTGGTATTGCGCTCTCAGTCTTGGTCTTGGTCTTGGTCTTGCAGCAAGAGTCTCGCAAGTCTTGCGAGACTCATCATACTAATATTATAAAGAGGGAAACTTTGTTTTTAATGGTTTTTTATACGTAACTCTTCACAAACAGCTAGCGGTTATAATAATTAGCACATTATAACTTTCATCTTCATCTGGACTTGATACTTCTAACTAATAACATTAGTCATCAGCTAGACTTTTAATTACCAGGAGAAAACACTAAAAAATGAACTAATTTTTTTATACCTACATTAAAATGTATCAGACATATTATTATTATCATTTTTTGGGTATCTATTGTGGGTTGTGACGAACGAAAATTGTTTGTAGGAATTTTTAATTATCTATCGCACTTTAAAAAAAATCTGCTGATTTATGAAATAAAATAATCGATATTGATGTATAACTGCAAGACGCAAGAGTAGGTATTGCAGGCTTAGTCTTGTTCTTGCTCAAGTCTTGCAGGGTTCAGTCTTGGTCTTGGTCTTGCTATAATAAGTCGGTCTTGGTCTTGCAAAAATGCAAGAACAAGACCAAGACTGCAAGACCAAGACCGATTTTGGGCAACACTACAGATGAGAGTCATGCTTAGCAGAGTTATATGTGTTTACATGTCAAACATGTCTACCTACATACATGTCTTTAAAAGGACAGTCCGAGTGATACCAAAAGATGGTGCAATAAAAAATTAGAGCTTTCTTCGTTGTAAATAAAACTTTGAGTTCTTTTCTAATAATGTTGAGAACATTTACAAAAATAATGTGCGTATTTTAAAATGTGTCGGTACCTATAGATTTTGGCTTTCGAATCACAATAAGTTAGAGTACCTACATTAGGTACAGGGTGGAACGGACAAACGCGTGTACATACCTTCCACCCGGAATGTAAGAATTTTATTTTAAAATGAATCTTAAGATAATGAGAAAAAATTGTGTAAATCAGTCACATTGGAGATACTTATAATATGGAGCCGCCTATAGCTTGGCTACATTTTATAGTTAGTTACATTTTTTTTTTTAACTACTTAATACAGCAATATACATATATAAATATTTATATCAAAAGATCATACATTGGAGGACAATAAATCCTTATAAACATCGCATAAAATCTCATGCGGCAAATAGGTACCAGTGACGAAAAATGAGACGGTTCTAATGTATGATATTTAGCAATAAATTATTAATTGTTTACTACAACATTTATCGAGTAACTTATTGTGTTTTAGCTAACACCGAGATTCATAATCAAATAGACACTTAAAGCGATCGCATACGTTTAATGGTTCTGTAGAACAAGCAAGAATAAGTGCACGTTTATAATATATTGTAATGTTAATCCAGCACGGTAATGGTCCATCCCCCTTAATACCTGATATAGTAGTAGTACAAAGAATAACCATCCTTATGGTAGGTACGTCAACAATCCCGTACAAAGCTGTGATGTATTATGCTAGGTCCTTTTGTGTGTGAAAACGTCCCGATGGCGGGAAAAGTGACCGATCTAACTCTGTTGACATTGAAAATCAAGAAACATTACAAGTTGAATTATACCTTGAGATCCATTTCTGGGCAGCGTAGGTACCTATATCTACTTACTGCATCGGCTAGCATAGCAGTGCATGTAGCATGGAATGTTCCAAATTCGGCGTAGTATGTGTGTAGGTAGACATAGTATGTGGTTGTGTTGTGAGCGCATGCGCGAGTTTTTCGGCCTAGTTAGTGAGGAGGCCGAGGCGAAACGCGGCGGTGTGCGTGCCGGTGAACTCGCGCCTGTGTGCGTTTGGCAGTGGGACGCGCTCGCGAGTCGCGACCCAGATCATGTTAGTAACACCCGGACGGACACACCGACATCCCGAATGACCAACTACATTATTTAATTGGACGTCTACCTACTAGTAGTCGCGTTGGACGCCTACCTATTTATTAGTCTCCTTTTTGTACAGATTTTATCCGCGACTTCGGGCGCATTTTTTTTTAAATTAGATACCTATGTTATCTTTTTGGGTGAAAGAGTAAAAAACATTAATTAATTCTCACAAACTTACGAATTTATAATTCTTCGTAGTAGGTACGATGATAGCTTTGTTCCCGTATAACTTGAAATACTTAGTTTTTTGATTAAAAGAAATAGGTAGGTACTTACAAAACGAATGCAGCATGACATAAAAATGCGATCATATAATTATAAGAACTATTGTTAGACCTTATAGATTTCTCTAATGTTGTTGCGAAAATGTTTGCCGGACATACTGGTGTGAGGGGGATCTTTGTCTCTATAATATCTTGCTTCGGGAGTGGTTGTTTCGTTCCACAAATAGTACATGGCCGAATCGTGAAGTCAATATGAACAATAGTGATTTTTTCTTCAAATGCACCTATGTAAAGAAATATCAGGCAGATAGGTACATTACATTAAAAATTAAACTAGGCGGGCAAAATAATTAAACGAATGCTTACAAAAACTTGCGAAACCTACCTAACCTTCAGTGTTCTGAGGGTGGGACCCAGAGCGTAGCCCAGTAATGTTCTCGAGGCAGTATGCTGCACTGTTGCACGTACGCACTTAACTGAAGACACTGCCTGACGAATGACTCGTCAGACAGTATTTCAGCTAAGCGGTAAATCATAGATATCAGTTTTCCCTCCGGAAAATTTAATTTTGCGTTACATGTCTCTATTGTTTTCAAAACTTCTGAATCTACCTTATTTCGAAAATCTTTAAAATTGTATTTTATTCTTCTGTTTCCGATAATTATTGTAAATTGTGCTTGGTCAAAATAAGGATTTAAAAACAAGAGCAGACCAGCAGTCACTGTTCCCATATGAGTACGGCCTATTATGCTTTTTAATTTATAGACAAGATTACGTTTCTCAGTTAAGCATATTGCATCACAAAAGAACCTAGATACATAAATAAGCGATAGTGATCTTGTACGTCGTCCCTTCCGCTGTTCGTCGTCGAACCATAAAACATAATTAATGTTATGGCAGCAATATGCGTAACCAAAATCTCTACGTTTTTTGCCTTCCCTAGCTTGATTAAACCATCCTGTGTGTGGTCTTCTCCTATCCATCATAACGGTTACAACCCTGGACACGTGATAACCAGGATCAGCTATTAAAATACCCTTTCTTCCATTAAAATCGATCTGGATGCCCACCATGACATGTTCTTTGTCTGGTGAGACCAGCTCGTAGGGCCCGATAGATCTCATAGAGTCTCGAATCACGCCAGGAGCCGTCTCTTCGCATGATAATACGCCCATGGCGTTGATTAGCCCTGGGAATCTGCGCTCCAAGCACTGCCAGCGCCGTATAAGCTCCAGCGCTAAGCCGACGCACGTGGACGACTGAGCACGTATAACTGGCACAAAGTCTCTGTATAGATTGAACAGCGGAGATCGACAACGCTCGTAAGAATCATATAAACGTATAAAATTAGTGACAGAGTCGTAGTTATCAGTCACTAGGAGCCTACGTAGGATGTTTTCAGTGCAGCCAACCAGCTGCTCGTAACTCGTATTGTCCAGGCGCAGCGGGCGCACTGGCGGGCCCCAGTGTCCGCGGGGGAGCACGGACTTGTTGGCTATGCGCGGGGGCAGCGGACTCAGGGACCGTCACATGTCCCCCGACCCAGCACCGTAGGGTCCAGTGATGCCCGCTGCAGCAGCAGCCACCTCTCCCTCTGGCGCTAGTCATTCGTTAAGCACCTAGGAACAAACAGATTATAGTAAAAGTTTTATTTCGTTTATAATTCGCTTGCACACACATTGCTTGCACAGGCATTCTTCATTCGAACCTCTAAAGATCTACAGCGTTGATCTATTTCAATGAATTGCACCAAATGTAATTATTTTGAAATTATATTGTGTTATTTATGTACCTCTGCCTAACCCTTCGGGAATTACAGGCGTGATGTATGTATTGTGTTATTTAGTAGATAGTGCTTGAAGTTTTTATGACAGTAGGGGAATGTTATTTGTTTGTAACGTGATATTTTTCTACAGAGTGGAGAATAATATTCAATAAATCACAGAACACTAAAAAAATTGTTTTCGTAATTTTTTAGTATCGACACATATATGTTGCGTCCCACACTAAAGGCCTACCCATCTTTCAAGGAAACAAAGACGCCGTACGCACAATAACACTAAATATAAAAGCATGATTCGCAAGCTTAACTCATTTAGGTGGGGTAAGACTTTAAACATATTATTATGTGTACAAGGTGAATTATTCAAATGGTCGTGGAAAACTGGAATAGAATAGCGAAAATAACTGAAAAGAATCATCAAGGAATTAATTTTCATCAATTTTGATGAAAATTAAAACAGCATCATTGGATTTTTGAAAATTCAATACTCTAAGTCAGGAATCAAACACGTTGATTGCGAAAAAAAAACACTGTCTTATTACACCATTTGATTGATAGTGCTGCTAACTGGGATCAAATTCTGGAAGTAGGTAATGACTTGCGACAAATTTTCCAAAAATCTAATGATGTGTTTTAGTTTTCATCAAGGCTCGAGACTCCTTTAAGTTTTTTAGATATACCTCATAGTTTCGGAAAAGGTCACCAATCCCGCCCACTTGAACAATTCAGCCTGTCTAAACATACTTATAAATACAAGGATTTAAATATTAATCATTAATTTTTTTAATTATTTATTCATCATTTTATAATCATAATCAGCCTATAATGTTCCCACTGCTGGGACATTGGCTTCCTCCCTATGAGAGGGCATGGGCTATAATCCACCATGCGGGCCCAGTGCGGATTGGTAGATGTCACGTCTTCGAATTTTTGGTTCTAGGACAAAATAAATATTTTATGTACCAGATTTAAATAATTTAAAAATACTTACAATATGTATGAAATAAGTTCATACGACGCGTACAATTATATAACGTAAGTACATAAGATAATAAATAAGAAGGAAACACTCATGTATATCAGAAAACATAAGCCAGAAAAATCCTGTAAAATTGTTTAACGCGGCAGATTCATTGAATTTGATGAAGTTGTTATTTAATTTAAACAGCCATGGGGCGGTCGCCTAGTAGTAGTGTAGAACAATCAACAATAACTGTACTGTACGACGTTAGGTATCATGGACGTTGTTCCTACTAGCCAGGGCTTATGATTCTCAGGGCGTAAGTAAATACGTGTTCTTATTTTTTTCTTCTTTACGAATCGATGCTAAAAATATGTCGAGTCCATCGCGACGTTAGTGGCATTTTCTGGGTCCTCAAAAGTGCAGGTGTTTGGGCACTTCGGACAATATAATACTTATCAAATGGGAGATGGTTTGTTCTGGAGCACCTCATTTGCACTGGGTGTCTCTGTGGTATATAATCCCTCCTTTCGCTAAATTTTGCTGCTTGGGTCGGCAGACGAGTGATTCCTTTTCATTTAGGCGACTGCAGGTCACTTCCGGTGGCAGGTATACCTGGTGCTGAACGAAATCCGATGGTGCCGGGTGCTGTTTTTCCCATATCTCTCTTTCCACCTTAGGTGCTTCGTCTTGGACGGTCTGAATTCAGCGAAGAAACCTCTTCCGGTGGTTTATCCGTAGTCGTTGGATGTTCGTACAGGGAGAATGTCAGATAGCCAGGACCAGCTTTATGATTTCAGAAAAATGGTTTCGTTCCTAACAAGGAAAGTCTGACTAACGGAGTAATCAATATAGATAATCACGCAAGCAGCTGATGCACGCTAGCAAAAATTAAATCAATGCGTTGGAATATTGTAGAGAAACTAGATAGGTACTTCATTTTATAGCATTAAACCCGTGCCATTTTTGTTTGTGAAAAGTTATCACTTGATATAGTTTACACTCAAAATTATTGTTATTGGAAATCTCTTTTTTATTTATTTGGAAGAACATGATTGCACTAATTTATTTTTAGATAGGTATAATATTATTTTGTCATAATATAGTACTTATGTGAAGACCTTTAAAAAAACCAATGTGAATTTATCTTTCTACATTCAAAACTACTCTAAACGAATTCGATGCCCTGTACCTAATGTGGTCATTGGAAACAATATTTTCCTTCCCTCATTAACCTTTGTGAGCCAAGATCTTTCTGACGTAGCCATTCTGTGATTCTGAAACGCAAATTCTTAAGAAATCGATTTTGCAGCAAAAGTACCTACCTATACCTTTCGAATGGATTATCTTGAATCTTGTCATAATACGGATAACAGACTGTTATACCAAGCAATTGACCTAATAACCTGTTGTTGTGTGCCTGTTGTGTCCTGTTGGTGTGTGTAACCTATTTGAAAAAGTGAAGAGAAATCTGGAACGTACACCTTCAACTGCTACAACCTACCCAACCTATAGGTACGAAATTTAATTGAATTCAGCGATAAATGAAGAGTGTAACAAGACCCATAACGAATCCAAAAGGCACTTCCGTCATTGCGATATTTTTTTTGTTTTAGACCATATAGGTACCAGTCTCGACATAGATAGCGACAAATTCGCTAACTTTCGATCGCCGATTACTAACGAATAAATTCGGTTGCAATAATGATGCTTGCGTGTAAAGCAAGTCTCTACATCCAAGATACGTTTCTGGCAAGCAACATCATTGCAACTGAATTAATTCGTTAGTAATTAGCAATCTTAAGTTAGCGATTTTGTCGTTAACTCTGTCGAGACTGCCGGCGCTGGGAGCCTTCTAGTTACGGAGTTCTTGGGGGACAAAGTTCCAACGTTTTTTAAATACATGTTTATAATGTAAGATTTCAGTACTGTTCAATCCATCCATCAGCACAATGTTTTGAGTGCGTTACATTGAGTCCTGCCATAAAACGTGATTTAGCTTAGCACGTTATTATTGTTTTTAGTTGTTAATTTATTTATCTTAATTTACCTATCTTTTATTTCCTTTGTAATTAAGTAGTTCAGTTAAAGCTAACATGTTTCCTTTACTTGGGAAGAGACTGGACCCCACGACACAGGATATAAAAAAAGTTGTTTCTCACCCACAGTTTTTGCGTTAAGTTACTTAGTATGATGAACATATTGCTTGGTTGACGGCTTCGTGAAAGGTCTCTTTACACCCTGTATGCACAGACATAGGTAGCATAGGCCAAATAAATAGGAAGGATTCCATCCAGAGCACAGAAAATAAGAGCAAAGTATTCCACAAAGCGCAAACCTAAGAGAGAGACATTGACCTTGAAGTTTTACCCGATTGAGGTACGGAACCATAAAAAATGAGGTGGCGCAGGAGAAGTGCACCTAGGTGGATATAATGGACGGCCTTTGTCCGGCAGTTAGACATTCAAGGCTGCTAAAATAAAATAATTGTTTATTATGTGGTACTTCTCCATACCACCAATAATTAAAACACCATCTTGAACGTATGCAAGCCTAGTAACTTCTCATAGTAATAAACTAAAAAAATCCGAGCAGTCTTTAAGGACTGCAGATAGAAGTGAAAACAAAAAGTACACAGGACCCGCCCCAGTCGTAGCACTGGTTATGCCCCGCGCATGCCCATGTGGTGCTACGCCGTAGCGGATGCTACGAGTGCTACGAACGGCTACGAAGCGTGACCGCACGCTACGTTACGTGACGATGAGTTGAATGTTTTTCCTTCACCCAAAAAGTGCTCAACGTGCCTAAAGAAGTTTTCACTTCAAAAATAAAATTTAATTTAGCAGCCTGATGGGCAATCTGGCCTCTGCACTCTCCAATCATGATATCCTTCCAGGCCTTCCAGCACGATTACTGTTTCGTTCGATTTCGTTTCGGAAGGTGCAGGTATCAAGCTGAAATTAATATCAATTACTCAGGTACTACCAGGTACCCCTTGGAGTAGAAAATCAAACTTGTAAGTGAACACGATCAAAATGATGTCCACACTAATATTATAAAGAGGAAAGATTTGCATTTTTGTATTTTTGTGTGTATGTTTGTAATGAATAAACTAAAAAACTACTGCGCCGATTTCAAAAATTCTTTCACTATTAGAAAGCTACATTCACCCTGAGTAACATACGCTATATTTTATCCCCGTACTCCCACGGGAACGGGAATTACGCGGGTGAAACCGCGTGACGACCGCTAGTGTCTATATAATTATGTCCGTTCAGTCGCATACTTTGCGATTTCACAAGGGAATCAAAACCTATAGGGTACTTGCCGTTGACATAGAATCATGAAATTTGGCAAGAAGCAATGTCCCTCTCTAATTATGCGCTTGTGGAATACTTTTCGTGCTAACCAACAAAAATCATTGTTTTATAATAATTCGCGTCGCGTAGCAACCATAGTCGCCAGCTAACATGAGTACCTGAAAGTTACGAACGGCTAAGAGCTGCTTGTGAAGGTTCCGACTGTAAATGGGCAGGGGTACATCCCACGCTTCGGTCCCCACTTGGGATCCCCATAAGTCGACCTCTCTACAGGACGGTGGTCAGTACCGCGAACCATGATGATGACCGGCCTTCCAACCCTCTTTCCCATTCTTCTCGAGATTGCCATTCGGCACAGAGATCTAAGTCCAACAATGTACTCCTCGCAGCAGATACCTGTTCAAAGGTTTGCCCAGAAAATTAATTCACGACGTAACTCTTTTACCCGGATCATTCTTAAATTAATTCTTTGATTTCTGCTTCTACTTCCTATATTTTTCTTGCTATAAGTAAATTAGTATCTCCACGACTGTGAAACAATGCTGTTTAATAATAATCAAAGTGATCCTTCGACTGCCATTCATGACGAAGACCTGATTTGTAATGAGAGAGCTTACAATAGGGAATATGCACGTAATTTTTTCTTCCTTAAATCAATAAAATACAGTACTATCAAATCAAGAAAACAAGCAGTAGTTGAACTTAACTTTTATTACTTAAAAGTTAAGTTCAACTACTGCTTGTTTAAAAATAATATTAAACTCCTCCAATTTTCTATGACCGTTAAAACGTCCGAAGCTGTCGCTGCCATGATGTGACGTCATTTACCACAATCTGCCTTGTTTACATCATTTTTTTTACCCTTAATAGAATAATTTTACTAATTGTATGTGCTCTAGTCAAGTAAAAATTGCAATAACAATATTATAATAAATCTTAGCGAAACTTTAGGCACTTTTCATGTAAAAGTGTTTTTTTGACACATAGACGACGTCACTATCGTTATCGAGGACGACGCGTTTTGAGAGTGCGTTCCGTTTCACCAAAAACATGCTACATAAAACAGTAAAATGTAAAATAAGTGATGTATTAGCAACTTAAACAAGTGTAAGTACCACAATGTTTTTATGGGCCAATACAAGGCATTTTTAATAAGTAAAAAGAGATTTGTATTTAATGCAGATTCCCTATTATGCCTTGGGAGTTCCAAAAGGTGGTCGGAGACTCATCAGCTATGGCCTGATCGAACACCGCTCGTTTCCTCAAACGAGCAACTTCCACATAATTTTGTCTTTAATTTATAATTGTAAAAAGCCGCTCGGTTGTTATAATAATGCCTTGAACTTAAGTAATATTTTATTCTTATTTATAAACAGACGAAAATGATAAATTGCAGTGTGTAAGTAAAAATAAATAATGATGTATTTTATTGTGTACTAATTAGTACACAATAAAATTGTAGTAGTATTACTACGATAATGACGATCAAGACTATTTTTATTATACATTGATAACATAAACATGAAGCTCAGGTAATAATATATAAATAAACAAATTATCAAATTTACATTGTTCAGAATAAACAACACTATCGGATGTAAACAAGTATCATTGATACATACATACAACAAACACACACTACACACACACACATACACACATATACACACACACATACATACTTCTACATACACACACACACTTACACACTTACCTACACACACACTCACACACACTCATACTCACACTGACACTCACAAGCACACACACTCACACACACTTACATACTAACTTATTTGAAAATTGTATTTTTTACAATAGTACAAAAACTATTTCGTGCTTATAAAGTGTATAAATAAACCCTAACGAAGCCGAAAGGCACTTGTTCTCCCCGAAATCATCTTTCACCCTATTATCGGGAATCTAACAGGGTCCCGATATATTACTAAGACTCCACTGTCCGTCTGTCGGTCTGTCTGTCATCAGGCTGTATCTCATGAACCGCGGTAACTAGACCGTTGAAATTTTCACAAATACTAAAAACATAATAAAAATAAATATTTAACTGAAGCTTCCATACAACAAACGTGTTTTTTCGGCAACAGGTTGGCTGGCTTGAAATATTCACGAAATATTTAGTTGTAAGTGTAATCACATAAAAAAAAATATTTAAGGAGCCCCCCTTACAACAAACGTGAATGGTACGGAAGTTACTGAACCCTTCGTGCGCGAGTCTGACTCGCACTTGGCCGGTTTTTTGTTTTGGACCATACTTGGTTCAGGAGATATTGGAGGTCAGTTCCAACTTTTTCACAAGCTTTTGTTTTTTAATAAGTACTAGTTTTTAAGGTCATAACTTTTCTAAAAATACCTCCATAACCCGTTTACTATTAAATGCGTCCTAAGCACAATATTTTGAGTGCGTTAAATTGAGTTTTACCGTAAAACGTGACTTTTCGCCCCAAAAAAAAAGTCGTTTCCCAGCAATAATTTTTGCGTAGAGTTACTTAGTTTGATGTACAGAATGCTTGGTTGACGGCTTCGTGACGAGGTTGTTTACACCCTGTATAGCATGCGTTTCGATTCAACAGAGTTTACGTTTAAGTGCGGAATTACGGATGACTACGTTCCAATTTATCAGCCGAGTGTGCAAAATATAATAATCGTGAAAGTAACTATGATCCCTTTCACGATTCAACGGATCTCCATTAAATCCTAGGACCTAGGTTAGGACACTTAGGACATACTTTATCCCGATATTACGTTCCCATGGGGTAGATTTGGACCTACCTACCTTAGAGCTTGTCATGACAGACTAATCTGCTTATCTGACTATCTGCCAATCAGCCAAAAGTCATTGAACATGTAAAAATTGTGTCTGCTAATGATTGCGACTCCGACATGCGACATCAGCCGTGACGTGCAAGACAGGAATGTGCTAGACATAACATGCGATGTGTGACGGTGAGAACTGACTATGCCGTAGTCTGCTAGTCTGAGGGACCACTTGTATCAAAGATTAGCTGTGCCTCGCGGTTTTGCCCGCTTGCTAAGGGTCTTTGCGTGATGTTAAATAGCTTATAACTTTTGTCAAAAATTAGGCAATTTGTAATTTTATTAAATATATTTAGATTTTTTTTTAAAGCGATCGTACTTTTTTCAAAAATAATTTTTAAAATCAGCCCAGTAATTTTTAGTTTATTCGTTACATACAAAAATACAAATCTTAACTCTTTATAATATTAGTATAGAAATATAGACAAGTAGAGACGGATAATTATGGTCTCTAGTTTATAGAGGTTGACATTAAAAGAGCGCCTAATTAATGAAAGTTGTTTTATGTGTAACATTGATAACATTTCTACATTCATCACTCCCTCCAGATTTTTCAAGAAGTACCTAAGATTTCTTTTTTACTCAAGTAAATGATAAAAACCTAAAAATGTGCGTTGTCGTCACTCAAACGCATATAAATACAACCGCAAGAATGCAACACTTTGATATGAACTCTATAGAAGTCATAAATAAATAAATAAAAATATAATAAATAAAATGGCCGACACGACGTTAAATAATACAGTTTCGTACAATTCGACCTAGAAGTATATATGTTTAGAATTCGTTCAGCTTTTTCATCAAGATTTAATATTGTCATTATTACTAAAAACCGTGAAAATGGAATGTGGTCTAATATTGTATTTTATTAACATGATTACCTAAACATAATACATTAGGAAAAATCCCCATCCCTGAAGCGTCATACAGAACAACAGAGTGATAGGCACAGTACGTGACCCGCGGGCGGGTCCTCAAATAATTCATTTACAGCGGTGCCCTCGATGAAAAAGCGCTGTGCAGCGGAGCGGGCGCCGTGAACATGTAGGCCACCTAGTTTGGTAGCCCCCTGCCTCCCCCCCCCGGGCCCGCCTGCACCGTGCCGCCCTCAGAGCATCACGTACCTTCCCGGGGGACGCTGCGCCCCCGCGACCTATTTATTTCCTGCTATGCGTGTTCAGGACCATGCCGCCCTTCGTAGGCCCAACACATTTTGGTTCTATATATTTGGCTTCACGCTGCTCTTACAGATCACAACACGTTCATTGTCTACGTATTTTCCAGTTTTCAACAAGAACTACGTATGTAAGTACCTAACTACCAAAGTAACGTCGCCGCTGAAAATGAGCCTTGAACTACATTCCGGGATATAAAAATCCCGCGGCGCTCGTCGAAATATAACAAGTATTTAAGGTTGCGGCAAAAATAATCATGAGCAAGGGAAAGTAAAATAGATAAACGTTGGAATTCCGTCCGCAACAACATCATAGTAACTTTCTCTTTCAAACGTTCACCTGAGATTATAAATATTAGTACAGCTGATGACCTCCTTTTAATGTGAACAATGAGCTGGGCCTATGAAACTGTGTGTTCATCATGTTTCATCCTCTGCACTAAACCACGTTGCAATTTGTTTGGAATTGCACCAAAAGCACTTGAATTATGTGCGACTTTGGGGCACTTCTTTTATTCTAGGTATGACATACCTTGTCTTGGCTTGTCTACGCTGTATGTAATGTAGTTCATAAGTAAATATACACTATCGAGATATACTTTTACAAGATATAAATGTTGTGTATGAAATTTCTGTAATACTAACCTCATTGGTGCCTGACGCCTCAAGGACAGCCGGACTCTCTGCAAAGGTGATCTTGGCCTCGGCGACGCCACCATCATTGGCTTGGGGCGCTTGGGCATCAGCGGACTCAGTGGTGACCACACCATCTCGGCTGCTCTGACTACTACTATAACAAGTACCTTGATCTTGGAAATTTCGTTTGACAAATATGGCCTGCCTTACTTCCGGCAACCTGTAGTAATCAAAAGCTGGTACTCGTATCAATACAAATATACGTACTGGAGACAAAATGTTCTGAAGAGTCACGTTTCCGAAATATAAGCTGACCTTCTATAATGGGTGTAATAATACCCTTAACGAATCCGAAAGGGTCATTGCGACCATTTTGTTTGTTCTGGGCCATACCTGGGAAACTTCTAGTTTCTTTTTATGTTTTATCTTTACTTTAAGTACCTCTACGAACCCCGTAGTTTTATTCAATGCATCGATCAGCAGTATATTTGAGTGCGTTACATTGAATCCTACCGTAAAACGTGATTTTGTACCAAAAAAAAAGTAATTTCCCAGCACTGATATGTAAAAACTTCCCCAGCAATTATTTTTTGCGCTAAGTTACTTAGTTGATGGCTTCGTGAAGGGCCCTTTAAACCCTGTGTATATCTAAAGGGTGTAAAACACCTCTTAACGAAGCCGAAAGGCACTTGTTCTCCTCGTCATTGCGATCATTTTTTTGTTCTACACCATACCTTTACCTGGGAACCTTCTAGTTATGAAGATATTAGAGGTCAAACTTCTAACTTTTTGACAAGTTTTTTTTTAATACAAAATTTAATGTAAGATTTTTACTTTAAGCACCTCTACAACCCCCGTACTATTCAATCCATCCATCAGCACAATGTTTTGAGTGCGTTACATTTAGTTTTACCAGAAAACATGATTATTGACCCCAAAAAAAAAGTCGTTTCCCAGTAATAATTTTTGCGTAAAGTTACTTAGTTTGATGTACAGAATGCTTGGTTGACGGCTTCGTGATGAGGTCTTTTACACCCGTATATACAAGTTGGTGGCGACTATACGACAATAAATAAAAACACTGGTACTTACTACTAGTTCATAGGAATATTTCTAAACCATCAAATAAATCTTAACTTCGAAATTTCATAAAAGTTTTTTTTTTTTTAAACAAACACTACAACTAAAACTGTTAACGAAATAGAAGACTATTTATAAATATTAGTACCTACACAAATTTTAGGTTTAATTTGAACTGATTTTTGCATTTGGAAATAAAATTTAAGTGTCTAACATTGGCAAAGGTTTTTGAAGTAGCGAGTTGGCAGTGTATGAGTAGTTAATTAATACCGATGGGTTAACCTGTCGCTAACCTATTAATCTGCATCATGTTATTAACGCTAAAAATTATGTCACACACACATCCGATTGATGTTTTGTATGCAGAATATGAACGTCATGAGGTCTAATTTTGTTTTAATTTTCGCCACCTTGTTAATCAATGTATGTTCGTGTATTCGTACCCTATAGACTCCTAAACTCCTGAACAAATATTGATGGAATTTTGTACAGTGTTTCCACATCCGCCAGGGAAGGTTTCTCACGGAAAAAAAGTCAAGAAAGCAGTAGTAAGTAAATTGTACCGATGGCGAAGATTGTAACTAAGAAACGTGACGCTTTAGAAGACTTTATCCACTACAGTACTTGTTTGTACTGATGCCAGCCATTGATCAATGCAGGTTTTGTGTTTTTTTAAAATAAAGGAATAGTGCGGAAGTTAGTCAGGCCAGGTTTCAATAAAAATATTCCAACATCTATTTAGTCTTCATATAAGTTATACACTAGATTCTTCGCAGGATAGCTTATCGAGGCGAAATGTCTCGGCTCGTCTCGTTCCGCTGCAGGAGCATTCAGTAGTGCCGCCTTATCTTCAGCAGTCTGACCCGCTGCTTTGTGTCCGTTAGTCTCGACCACATAAATCTCCGCCACTATGGAGGGCCATTCCTTTTTAACCTGAATAACAAAATCAAATGCAACATTGTCGATGTTGGACTTTTGATGCGCTATATCATCAAATAAGCAATATTTAAAACTATATACGATAGATGATTCACTTTGTGTAATGCTTGGGGCACCAACATATAGGCTGTGACTAGATTAGGTCCAGCTGTTAAATCTGTCAAAATCTTCTGTGGGATTTTTACCATGTTACTTAAGTGTGTTGTACCTTGTATCTTAGTTAAATATATGATTTGAATTTCCATCATCTTGTCAGGCATTCGTTGCAGCGTGCTAGGTTATTGTTCGGGGTATTTACTCGATATTCTAATTGCTACATTCTCTGACTTACCTTAGGCTTGGGAGCCTCGGGAGCATCATTTGTTACTTGAGTATGGGCGCTCGGTGGTGGTGGTGGGGGTGCCACCGGCTCTTGATAAAATTCTTTCAATTGAGCTTCAAGATCCTGCGCAGCATTTCTGGAGGCGTGTTCAAAAATGTCTTCATTGATAGGTCCATCGTAAGTCACCTGAGCAAAAACGGACCTAGCTGAATTTTTTTTCTAGATTCTTTTTTTTTATCTGACCTGTAGTGTTCCTATACTAAACTATTAAAATACAGAAGGTTGAAGTCATTTTTAAGGGTGTGACAGAGACCTTCAAACTGAAGAGCTTTCTCCATGGGACCAAACCAAGTCATGGTCATGGTGTACCCTTAAAATATACAATATAAATTTCTGATATTTGCTCAATATTTTTGGAGTTCTCTCATCACGCCTACCTGCTCCGCTATCAAGTTTTCGTGCTGAATATGCTTGCTAAAATCCTAGCAATCATTCCAGAACTAAAAAAAAATAGTAATGATAAAAAATTATGGTACCAGCAAAATTCTAGTGTTCCTCAACAAAACTGACCGTATTTTTTAGTCTGAAGAAGCTACGAATTGAATGAAAGATTAAAAGCGAGAAGATCGGAAGTTTTCAACAAAAGTCAAGAAAAGTAATAAATCAAAAAAGCAGAATACACTATAAGGATTTCCTGCCTCGAAAGCTGTGAAAACAATCGCTTGGAAAATTCACTTTCAGTCGTACCTAACTTAACGGCACGGCAGGCTCAGTGGCTGCTGCACTGCGTGTGGAAGGTGGTTCCGGGCAAAGCTGTTTGTGAATGCGATTTGTGTAACACATACACAAACAACCAAACCCAGAACCAAATGTTTGTAATCGCCCCCAGGATACAGGAGAAATTGCTAGTATGGGGAAAATCTTTAAAAAAAAAAAACGCTTGTTCATAGTTTCGTGAACATGCTCCTAATTTGGCGAAGTAACTGATTCAAATCAGTTAGTTCGCCAAATTAGGAATTAGGATTAGGAGCAGCTGAAAAGTGGCTGAAAACGAGTTTAAGCATCTGAATGATGAATTCAAGACAGATACTAATACAAATTAATTAAACCAGCAATAATTAGGTACTTCATTTATAAATAAATCCATATTTAAAAAAAAAAAACTATTTTCTTAGCGACGCGACGGCGACGCTAGACCAACGGAACCCACGTTTCTATAGAACTCATGATGATCCCCCTGCCCTTATCCAAATTTATTCGAAGTTGGTGCGGCATGTCTTCAGACATACTCAGTAGGTACCTGCACCCCTAGCCAAGTTGACAATCTACAATCGTTAACGCTAGTAGAAAACTATTCAAATGAATGGGAATGACATCATCTCAACGTTAAATCACGTGATCGACACAAACGAATAGAAAATTCGTAGACAAGTTTACATCGTTCAAAATTATAGAATAGAATGTTATCGTTTCTACAATGTTGATCGCTAAACTTTTCGGTAGGAACGCTCACCATAGACTAAAGTGTAGGTTTTTTTCTACAAGCAGAGAACGGGCGATCGACTCAGTCGTGTCAACTTGGCTACCAATTTAGCGCTTTCTACAATCGCTTACGCCGGCTCCGAGGCGTTTACGATTGTAGAAAGAGAATCGATACGAACGTTTGTAACTTGGCTAGGGGTGCTGTACAGTCTATAGAACTGTATTCTCTATAAGCTACTTACTTTTTTTTTTAAATATTTGTTTTTTTTTTATATATATAAGGACTATGAGGTTAATTATTTACCCAATCTCCAGCGACGTCGTACTCCGACTGGTTCTCCGGTTCAATTTTCTCGCAAGGGCACAACGGGTGCTGCAAGATGACAAGTCTTGTTAATTTTCTCAATTTTAATTGTTACTTTAAATAATTACTTAGTAAGTTGTTAGCATACGATATTAGTAGATACATAAAATAAATGTTTAATACCTTTTGGTTTTATTAAAATAAGTCAATATTAATAAATGGCATACAATTAACGAACCACCAGATTTAGCAAAATGTAACGGCAAAAAAATTACGTTTGATTGCCAAAATTAGTAAATGATCACCAAAATTAATCCCCATTTTATTGTGAAATTAGAACCAAAAATTTATTTATGACCACCAGAAATTGAACTGATAAGCTCTTGTATCCGAGTCGAGGGAGACCCGGTCGACGATTTTGACGTGACAACGTCTTATAAATTGGTTTGCCGGGTGACACTTCAAGAAACTGGGTAACGCTCCGCTCACGTTATGCGCTCACAATGAGAGCGAGTGAGAGGCACGCGTCCCGCCTAAGAGCGAGAGAGACAGACATAAAAAGTTTATTTTACCACTCAAAGTCGTTGTCACGTAAAACTTTCGCCCGTATACCGACTTTACAGGCAACCAATTTTTTTTTTATAAACCATTCAGAAGTAGGAGCCCCGCTCCTACTTCTGAATGGTTTATAAAAAAAATGGTGCTCAATTTACTAAGTTTGGTGATCAATTGATATTTTAGGTGATAGATGTTAGTGGTCACAAAGTTAATTTTGGTGGTCATTATATTTTCCCCCTTAATAAATTATATTTTTATTATATAGGTATTTGTAAATAGATAATCTCATGATATTACTTTGTTACTTAAATTAGTAGTTACTTAATTTAAAAAATAGAAAAATAAAATATAAATAAAATAAATAAATGTTATATCACTATTACATCATTAACACTGGAATCGGGATATTTACAAACCCCTATCTCCATTCCCCATTATTATTATGTCAGTTTTTAAAAACGTATAATGAATACATTGCCTATAGTGAGGCACTTGGGGCAGCCGTGACTGCGCGTGGCTGATGGCTCCCATCAGAGTTCCAGATGCTGTTGGAGGAAGTCCGTAGACTTTTTGTTATGTAGATTATAAAACTAAAAAAGAAAACAAATAAAAAACATAACAAATAAAAACAACAACAAAAATTGGCCACTATAACCAAATGGTACTTAAAACATATTTGGCGAAATGTGGGTGTACTAATATGCTACACCTCTGCCAAACCCGTCGGGGATTGCAGGCGTGAGGTTATGTGACGGGTTATGTAAAAAAAAAGAGTAAAATCAAAATTGTAAAACTTTCACAGGACGCTGTAGTTAGTTGCGTTCAGTCTCCGTTCCCGAGGCCTGAAAAACTTTATTTAAAGAGCAGCTATGTCAAGGAAATCTGTCGTTATAATAAGGAGGCATCAATGATCTAAAATTCTGAAACTTCGTTCGTTATATTTGCAAAACTAACCACATAGTCAGGTACTAAGTTACCAGTGTTTTATTAAAGTTTGAAATTGAAAAGTGGGTCTACAATTATTTAAATCTGTGTCCTACTTAGTGTGTTCTTAGTAAAAGCCTTGTTTTGTAAAATAATTTATTTTTATTTATTGTTTGTGTGACTATGACGAGTATGAAGGTTTCAATTTGCTTTTCAAGTCAGTAGTTACGTTAAAATTACTACATTTTATGAGTCATTTGACGGAGGAACGTTAGCTCGATAAAACTAGAATATCGTATTAATTAGGTCCGCTTTGTATGCTCTACGTATAAAGTGTGTCGCATGATAACATGACGCCATGACCCTCCGATCCGAGTCGCGCTAGACCGACTGCGAACGAATTCGGGTCGCTCAGTTTTTGGTACGAAGTACGAACCCAGTTATCGATGACTTCTGGCAACGTAACGGACAAATGCCGCATAAACCAAAGCAGCGTTGCCATAGAGATACAATTGCTTTCAGGCCTATTGGGGCTTCCAGAGTCTATTTTTCATGTGGCGGGCTCAGGAGCGGTTACGTCGTTGTAGTGTCAAGCTCGTGCGGGGGGCATCACGCGGGGGGGGGAGGGGGTCTTACTGGGCGACGAGGGGGGAATTACTGGGTGCGGGGGAGGGGGGCTTTCTGGGCGACGGGGGGGATTATTGGGCGCGCGGGGGTTGTGCTGGGCGCGGGGGGAGGCAGTGCTGGGCGCGCATACGTATACAGTATAGAACACAATGCGGCACCGCTCTGCGTCGACGTGGACTGCGCGCCAGCGCATTAGCCGCCGCCACTGTCATAAATATACTTAACATGGCAGCCGGCACTGGCATAACACAACCGACCCAAGCACGAGCAGCCGTGCCGACGCTGCCGACGCCAGGTGAGTCCCGCTGCGCGCTCGCACTTCAACTTTACTTTTTATGCGCGATTTTTAATTTTGGCGTACTTTTTTTTTTGGCTTGCGAAATTTCCGTTACTAACCTACGTGTTATCGGGCTCTTATCAACCGCCGCGTGTAAACTCAATTTTTTTATTTCCTAATTTTCTACGTGTTTTCGGTTCTTAATGAGTGCGGGCATTTGATACGTGTGACAAGAGTATTCTCGTTACGTTCTCTTTCTAAACCTTACTTACGGGTTGGTTACGGGTAGCGTACGGTACAGTGGAGCGCCGAGCGGTACGGCGCGGCGCGGCGCTGGATCATGTCGGCGCGGCGCGGTGTGTCATGTTTGTGCGGCTCTGTGCCACGCCGCTCTTATCAGTGTTCCGCGTATCGTTACACCGTTATCACTGACTCGTGGTGGCGTGTTCAAGGCGTTTTCAGTACCTACACTACCTACTCTATCGCCTATCTAATATTTATTTTACATGATTTAGGTACGTATACTGTGCCCGGCAAGCGTAGGCACTAACACTCGACGCATGAATTTAAATTATCTAGCGCAACGGTACTTGGTTTAAGTTACGAAACAAAGAAAACAAAAGAAAATCATCGTACATTGTACCTATATAATTTGTATATAATAGGTAATGGTGGAGCTAGCGCTGAATGTATTGTTTGATAATAACACGAATGGAACGCGTTCTAGTATGAATCTCATTGGTTCTCAATTATAAATAAATATTCGGTATTGGGTCAACAAAGTTGTTTAATACAAATTGGCATTCTTTTATTATTAATTGACCGGAAGTCAAGTAAGTACCTACCTACCTAAGTACTTGATTATTTCAACTTGTCATACTGAAAATAATGTGGGCTTATCTTGGTCATAATTGCCTTTTTGCAGAGCAAAAGGAATCATACAGAGAAAATATGACAGTCCAATTAGAGAATTGGTAGGAACACCGACCAAGTGAATGTTGAGTCGAACCTACAACTCGACAAGGATCATCTAAATTGGCAAAATTCTTTCGTAATAAACAAAAACTGTAATAGATTGAATATTGTTGTAGCTATTAGGTCTATGGTTAATTCCACCTTTTGCTGATAGTACCTGATCATAGCATGTTGTTGTCAAAAAGGCATCTCTAGATTTTCTTTTGCGATTCAATCCAAGTCATCTTGAAGTGCTTCATTAACAAAGATTGAATATTTCATTAAATCAAACATTGTTTTACTTTGGACAAAATCAAGCTCACAAGCTTTTCATCAATCAGATAGGCTGTTATAGTTACCCACCCAGTCAGAAAGTTAGGTGCCCAAATTAAAGTATTACATATGTGTACCTATTCAATATCCCCCTTAAGAGAGCCCATAAAAGAGGCCATATAATATATGGCCTCTCTGAAGTCTAGCAAATAAATAAATAATAATAATAATATCAATAGTTATTGTAGGACACGTTAAACCACGTTTAAAGTGTTTCCATATTAAGATTTAGGGCTACCACACACTATAGACAAGACTGTCTTTAGACAGACAATTACCCTACTAGAGCGAACGAGACAGACTTATATGTATTCTCGCTCGCACTAGTAGAGTACCTAATTGTCTGTATAAAGACAGTCTTGTCTATAGTGTGCGGTCCCTTAGTTTACAGCCATGTATAATTCCATAAGAGACAACCATGAGATACCAAGTGTAGCATGCAGTTGAAAACTTAATTTCTATTTTAAAAGACAATTGGGACTATAAAATACAGATAAAATATATAATAAGTCTCATTATTATCTGTAGGTAGGTATATACCTATGTTTAGTGAGCTGTAGTATTAATGTTTATTCAAATATTGTGTACCTATACAAGTGCCACCCAACTAGTAAAAATATAAAGGAGGTGTTTATGCTCACTCACAAGATTTCAGTCACTATTTTTATGATAATTTTACGGATATAAAAAAAAATTGGTACCTACTATGTTCTAACTTCAATCAGAGTTCCCAGTTTTTTTAGTTAACTGTATAGAATTATCTAGGTCAGACTGAGCATCTAGGTCAGATTTAGGTAGAGCAACACAATGGATACAGGTACGAACGACGACCAATCAAGCTATATAATACCAAATTAAGCTGATCTCTCATTGTACGGGAAGCTCATACAAAGCGAGGTCAGGTTATGGTTATGTATAGCTTAATGTGTACCTATCTTGAAACTTTGAAAGAAATATTGACTTATCATTAAATGACCTAGAGACTGCAGTAAATACCCAGATTGGAGAAGGACTTCCATACTATTACATAGCTGCTCAACACAATTCAAACCAATTTTTAGGAAAGTACCTATAATACCTACTTATAATAAAATAGAACGATTAGATAGTAGATAGGCAAATAATCTGTTGATCCATGTTCATCTTGGAGAGTCACTGCAAACTGAGCACATGGTTTACTTAGCTAATCTCTGATTCTGAAATTAAAAAAAAATAGTACCTAGGTACTTACGTCATAGTAATCGTCGTTTTGGTTGAGCGGGCGTCGCTGGTGCAGCAGGTCCCTGAGGTGTTCTGCAGTGGGGCGTTGGCCCGGTTCTTGCATCTCGTCAGACATCTTGATTGTTTTTAAATTCAGCGAATCTCTTCACGAACGAACACACCAGCGTCCAATTCTTATTGTCACCAATTCCAGCACAAACTTGAGATATGTTAGCTCAGTAGAACAGAGACGCACCCGCTAACGGCCGACCTATGGACAATGTAGACACAAATGGAGTCCGCGTTGCGCACTGCACCCGATGCAGATTTATCGATCGTCTTTGTGTCGAGTCTATCGCGCAATTCCGCAGATTTTCAACAATGATGGATCCCGATACACAAAATGTTAACAGACAATCACCTAGTCGGTATGCAGATTAGAATTCCGAATTACTACCTATCGCCGCGTAACCAATTACCATAAATTTTGGCGCTATTACAGAGCAAACGAAAGTACCGCGGAGAGGTCGATTAGTGAGTCTGGTCGCACCAGTGGCGCAGAGCTTCCCCTCCCCCGCATGCGCTGCGCAGGACGCGCGGCGAGCGCCACATTCGCGCCGCGACGCAATTCTTCGCGGATCTTAAGGTTTTGGACGCCGCGTAACGCCAGCTACGAGTTGCGTTAGCCGCTGCGCAGTTACCGTGCCCTAGTTATTTCGGGTGCCGTCCTAGATACAACGAGGCCGAAATGCTGTTTTCATCATCAGCAGCGAGTCTTTCGATGAGGCCGCGTTGGGTTGGCCGAACACGACGCCGCGTCTCGTAGATACTGATGAGATCGATAAATCCGCGTCAATTCGGGCGCGCAGCATCACAAACATGCGCACTAGGTCTCCAGCCCACCCGTTGGGCCAAGAAATGTTCCGAATGATAATTTTACTATCAATTCTAAATTGGCAATACTTTTTCATAAATTAGAAATAAGCACATTGGCGTTCGTAGGGTGGAGTTCATAGGTATGCCACGCCTTTTGTCCTTGTGCAGATTACATACATTACCCCTTCATAACTGTAATGTTGTTTCTTTGATAAGTAACGTTATTTCCATTTTGATCGAACTTACAAAAAGTAACTCCGTACAAAATCGTTAATAGGGCTACACTGATGTGAAATAGGAAGGAATTAAATTCTCGTACGAGAAAACGGGCATTATAAGCTTATTTTGAGAGGATGAGTAGGTACAACAGGTAACAAAAGCGCGCTGTAGGATTTTTAACTTTCGGCGCTGAGCAGACAGTTGGAAATCTTTGCGCAATAATAATTGGGCAGTAATTAGTATCTACACTAATTAATGCCCACTAGGTAGGTACCCTAGTGTTAGTATGTTCATGCCAGTTGCATTAGTGACGGATCGTAGCTGAACTTAAAGATTACATGAAACCCAAACTTTGTTCATAATAGAAAAAAATATGCGGCGTTCGTAGGGAGGAGTTCATAGGTATGCCACGCCTTTGGTCCTTGTGCATGTGCAGATTACATACATTACCCCTTCATAACTGTAATGTTGTTACTTTGATAACGATATTTCCATTTTGATCGAACTTACAAAAAGTAACTCCGTACAAAATCGTTAATAGGGCTCTGATGTGAAATAGGAAGGAATTAAATGCTTTAGCGGAAGTCATCAATACAATAGGTAGTCATAGATCATGGTACTTATAGAAAACTGTCTGACGTATTTACAAAGTGACAAACCCCAGGGGTCACGGGGTATGCCTAGCATGAGTATCTAAGTACAGTCAGTGGCTGTGCACGGCTTGGGCAGTGGGCTCGCGGTGCCCAAGGAGAAGGGGAGCTGATATGCCATTTGGGCCAAAGTAAGCCAAGGCCGGTCTGGTGGGGAGAACGCTTACACGTGTGACCTACTTAGAAGCCGAGGGGCTACGGAAACTTACGACCGACTCGACCGAGCAAGACGAACACGCCCGTCATCGTTATCAAGTACCTGGTAGCTACTGATCAATAATGAACTGGTACCAGCACTGTCTCGAACACCTCTGAGCCGCTTGAATGCGATAGCGTTTTTCTCGATACGCCCTAACTGAAACCATGATTGCAGTCATCACTCAGAAGTCATGCAGCGTGCAGTTTTCTTTGTTTCTACACGTGAATTAGGTACAACACGTGTCTAAACTACGGTCACTGACCTCGTAATTTATTTGCATAGAAGCCGCCAGATCCGCTACTCTCACGGCCGCAGATCAGCTAATCTTCCACTTTATCACTTATACGTCACAAAGCGTTTTCACCATAGGCATAGACTTTAGTACACCGGGCAGGACCTAACTGTACCGAGAGTCGATAAATATGTGCGTGCTCCCCAGTGCAGGTAATTTTCGTAGTTGCTAGTGGCGATCAAAGGTGGCGCGCGGCGCGGCAGCGCGCAGTGCATCGATCGCGATTACATCACCACTCGCGTCCTTTCTCTGCGCGCGCAGCCCGCCCTGCGGCCCCCCGGCCCCCAAACCACCAGCGCGCCCCCACTCGCCCCCCGCCACCCGTCGCGCCCCGCTCACAGCAAACGCCATGGCTCGCCGCTACGTGCCGCCATTCGCACTTTGGTCGTCGCCCGCTTCGGTCGTGCTCTCGGAACTCTAGTACCCTAGTGCAAGTTAAACTTTACTTGGAACATTTTCAAACTTAGTTTTTATTCGTGCAATGTGAGGCGCGTTAAAGTTAATTGGAAATAGGGACTAGAAGTGATCATATATCAACTTTAAAGTGAATAAAAATAATTTTAGCTCGGATTTAAAAACTTTGTGAGATGTTCGCGACCTACTTTTTCAACTTCCGTATAGGTAGTTGAGTTTCCACTTCGCGTTTTTTGTCATTCGTTCAATACGTTATAACATTAGCAAATTCGGTTCGCGTTCGGTTGTGCGCTGATACAGAACATTAGTAATATTTTTCCTATTGCTCCGTCATGTGACTCACGTCTCGCTGTAGCCGCACGCGCACGTGTCGCGTCAACGTTTCATATTTTAATTACAGTTGAGCTGACCGTCGCTGAAATATGAAAACTAAGAAGAAAGAACATTAAAATGTCAGTCGTGTCGGGGGGAGGAATCGACTGGACTGTGATAAAAATTAGTCAGTCTTTTTCTCTCTCCTATATGGTTGGCATGTAACCGTCATCGTGATCATCACATGCTGCGCCGGAGTCTCCGCTCATCACCTCCCAGCATGGCCGAGTCCGCAGTGACGTCAGAGATTACGCAAGCTGTTATTTGATTCGGCTGCGAAATCACTGAATTTTCTGCTAAAGACAAAGCCGTTTTCCAGATTTTCGCCGTGGACTTGTATATTTATTGTAACTGTATCTATGATTGTTCTTGTGTTACTATTTCTGAGTGATCTCTTATGCTTTAAATATCTGTGTCGTAACAGTTGGGTTTGAGTCATTGCACTGAATGACGAAATGGAAATAATCGTCGGCGCGGCGGCTCGTGGCGGGAATTGGGCAATCTGCGAACGAGCGGATGTCTTGCTCCGCGCCCCGCTCCCCGCGCCCCGCCACCGCGTACTGGCTACTCCCGCGCTGCCTAAATTTTAAAGTTGGTCGAAGAGCGCGAACCCAACGGAAAGACTACAATTTCAAACTTGTTCAATTTTATTTTTTGTTCCAGCCAGCATCAGTGTGTGACGTCACACGGCTCACACGGCAGCCGCCTCCTCCTATTTGTATAACCTGCTCGCACTTGCGATTGATGTTTAACATTATTATAACTGCGCCTACTATGTACCTACTTTGCAATGCGATTTTACAATTAAACTGTTTTAAATTGAAACTCCATTTGTTTTAACTAAAACTTATACTTACTTACTTTAATTTTGCAATTTTTTTTTCTATTTTGTTAACCCCTTCTACACTAAACATGGTTAAAGTTGCATCATTGCAAGTATTGCAACAGAGTTAGGAAACACAACACATCATAAAGTTACACTAAACAACTTCAAAGTTAGTGGGTGGGACCCCGGCCCGCCCTCAGCGGGGAGGCCCAATAGCAAGCCATATCCTTGTCCTTGATAACCTTCGAGGCTTCCGAGGAACCTCGCCACTCTTGAAAAAACACAATGGCTTAGCAACCTATAGCGAATGAATAGTTTCATAAATAGTGCTATTATCGCTAAAGAAAAATAAACTATTTACAATGAAAATAACTAAATAAAAGACATTGACGGAATGCTCTGAGCGAATTCAATTTTCCATTCGTATCAAAGTTGTAAAAAATAGAGAAAAAGTAAAAAAAAAATCCTTGACTTAGATAACAAGATGTGGTGAGCATATCACAAAGAAGAAAGGAGAGTTTAGTAGTAATGACATTAATAAGTCATAATAAAGTAAGTTGCTGACAGCTTATATAAAACATGATAGTAATGAATAATTTTAAACTGTTTTAAAAAGAGTCGTTTTGATAAAATAAATCGATCGTTGAACCACGGCACACACAGCGATAACCGTGTTGCCGTATTTTTGTGTCTACACATGTCATAATAACGTGAAATGGTTCGATTCAAAGGAAATTAAATTACTAAGAAAACGCCTAGACAGACGGAACACATACCTTTAAATTGCAAACAATTAGGGAAACGGGGAAAACAGTTTTGAATGCTCATACCGGACCTTATTGATAAATAGATGCCTACATATTTCAAAATTAAAAAGTAAGTTAATGAAACCGGAAGTAATAATAATCATACAAATGTTACATGGGCCCCTACAGCCCAAATTAGTTGCAATTTGCCCACAATTAATCAAATTAAACCTGTCAAACTACATAGTAGAGACGCATTTAAAGAAGAAAATATGACTTCTACGAATTGAATTACTCTTAACTAAAAATAAACAAGGGCAACGAGATATACTTCTAAGAAAATAGAAACTTGATGGCCAGAGAGTTAATAATTTACATGGATGCGCAACCGATCCTAACCATGAATTCAGACAGGTCAACTGAGCTAGCTCGACTTGGACACACTTCCGAAAGGGACATTTTGGGAAAGGGACATTTTGCGAAAGGGACATTCTGAGAAAGGGACATTTTGCTACCTGTAGTCATTTTGAGAAGTAGTCATTTTGCGACTGAGCCCTGGAAGGGATCTGACGCAGAATGACCCATTCGCAAAATGTCACCGTGAAAAAAAATGTCAGGGACACTAACGTTAAAACGGTTATGAGAAAAAAAATTATTTATATTTTCAATAAATTGTTATTTCATACTAATTCTCAGAAAAATAAAATTGTTTCTGAGGTTGTAACCGAAAATAATTAAAACAATATTTCACAAACTATTGTTTTAAATTATATAAGTAAAGGTCACATAGAACCTTTTTAATAATGGGGTAGAACAGTACCTTACACACTTGGGAGTATTGATTTTCGTATAAAACCCGGTTCCATGAATAGGTAGCGGAGAGAAAAAAAACATTAAAAATATTAAAATACGGATTTTAATATTTTTATTGTTAACAAAAAGAAGTACTTATGCCTTTTTAGATTTTTAGCCATTTTTGAAAAATGGCATAAAGAGATAAGGCGTTAGGTATTGCTTATTATGTAATAAGGTACCTACTACCTACCCGTCCAGAACATCACAATCACATATTTATTAATTTTATCTCTTTTTTTCTTATTTATTTATTTATTTATTAGTAAAGGTTCACCAACAGCTTCTGTGTATAACATTTAGGTATACATTGGTTATACAGTCTTGGACTAACACAGTTGCCAATTACAGGTTAACCAGCATTTACAAAAATAAGTGTTAGCATGAGAGATTAAAATTAAAATAAGTGGCTAAAGAAATGAAATACAATAGTAGAACATACAATAATAGACTATCTAACTTAGGAAGCAATACAAATAAAAGAAAAACGTATGATGTAATTTTACTAACTAATTAAAATTAAAAAAAGACATAAGATATGATTAGTAGTGTTAAAATAGATAAAAATGAGATCAGAACTATGAATAAAAATAAAATTATTAAGTATAACATTGTTAAAAATAAAGAAAGAAGTAGTGTTACAAGGTAAAAAAAAAACCAAAGGAATCATAATTAATACTAACATAACAAAACATTGTGTTGCGATTTTCGAGAATCCAGTAATTGGGATTTAAAGATTTTTATGGAATTGTGGTAAATGTCGACATCAGGGGAGGATTTAATAAAAGAATTCATCTCTCTACAGAGTCTATTGAGTGGCGAGTTTACACCAATATTTGAATTAGATCCTTGAGTATTGAATAATATTTTTCTTCGTATTTCAGCGTTTTTTTAATGTTTAATGTGTTTTTATGTTGTGTTTGTTTTGGACTTTCAGGTGTTCTTAGTGCAGGTTCATATTTAAAATAACTCAGTTTTAAATAATTTATTGAGAGAGGAAAAGAAAAAAGAAACATTGTGAAAAAAGGAAACAAACAAAAGTTTTTTTTTTAAATAAATCGTTTCTTAATTTATAAAAAGGGCCACATTTACAATCAAGTATTTTAACAAATAAAATAGAGCACTGTTGCTTATTGCCTGAACTTGGTGAAACTTGTGTTTTAGGCTAGAAGGTGCATAAATACCTACTTAAAATATATAAAAGTAAATTGGAAAAGTAAATTACTAAAATTACAACTAAAATAAATAAACAACGTGTCAGCAGTTTACTTGCATACAACAAGTAAATTATCTGTGTGTGCATAGGATATAGGTTGTAAAAAAGTAATAATAATTAAAAGGGAATTTCTCAAGAAGATTAAAAAAAAAGAAAATAAACAACTTTGTTTTACGCATCCGAGTGTCATTTTAAAAATATGATGAAATTAAAATCAGTGATATGTTCGCACGTTCGGTTATCTGTGTTTTAATTTAAAAATGCTGTGTTTAAAAGTGATTTTCCCGCAACGAAAGAAATAATTAAAAGTGAGATGAATTAGTAAAACGTGAAGATTTATTAAATGTGAATAATGGAACGTTTAGATACATTTTGTCGTAATGAACGACAAAATGTATTATACTAAAAAAAATTATCAAATTTTCCGCTGCGTTCATTCGAATAATTTGGCATTTTCATTTTTGAAAGAAAAGTAATGTAAAAAAATTAAAAACCTTTTTCATAAACATAATAATGCCTAATAAAAGTGAACTATTAAATTTTCAAAGTCTTAGCTCCGAGAATTGAAATTCCAAAAGCCTAATATTCACTCATTCAATAGCTTGTAATATTAAAAAAAAAGCACTAAAAGTAAGTAAATAACTTTACTTTCGGAAGTCGGAACTTTTGTTTGTTTCATTGACTTTTTGCCACCGACGACAAAGTTTTTATTTTACCCTTTTTAGTTGTGGTATCTGACCAAATCTTTGTCCAGTATCAATTACATAGTAACTGAAGTTATTGGAACATCATCCACATCGAAGAAGACAAAATGCATAATATCGATAGAGAATAATTCTTAAAGAAACGTAGCAAAGTTAATACAATTAATATGGGACCACCGCGCAAGCTTGCTATACCAAATCACTTACATCGGACCGGTAATTACACAAGATGTTTATACAAGAAAAAATAAATTTTAAAAAAGGATGCTGGCCGAATATATAAAAAGTCAGTTAAAAATACACGTTTTATTAAGTACTATTATGAGATTGTGTCATTTTACTTTACCTTGTGAACAAGGGAACTATCATTATCATCTGCATAGCCTATGTGGATTTCAGTCTAACCGGATGCAGCTGAATGCCAGTACATGGTACATGAAACGACTGTTTATCTGACCTAAACAACCCAGTTACTGGTAAAGGGGATACACCTTCGTAACACTGGTTGTCAGGCGTTTGATATCTGACGACAAGTAACGACTGCCAAGTGCCAATGGTCCACAAATGACAGCTGTACGACTATAAAGATGGTCACCCATTTCCAAATCAACCTTGGCAAGCATAGCTTGACCAGATCGGTCGATCCGTGCGACTATTTTTAATGAGTATTTACTGCCTGAAGAATGCATTTTTCAAGATGAGCCGCACTGCAGGTTGGTACGGAATAACTTTGTTAATACATCCACCAATACTGCCTGAGCGTGCCCGTCTGCTGGCTGCAGGTGAGTGGGAGTTGGACCTTTAGCTTCAGATACTACCGCCACCTAACATAGGCACTATGCTCGGTGACACAACCGCTTCTCCTTGTGGGGCTCCACTTTGCTGTCAATGTGGGGAAACAGTCGACTGCCTGGGACACCACGGCCATTCCTGCAGTAAGAGTGCAGGTCAGATTGCGCGGCACGCCAGCATTAATGTTTCATAATATATAATAACATAATTTCATAACATAATTTCATCTGTTGCACTCTTACCACCGACGCCGGGGTGCCAGCTGTCATAGAACCCAATGGCTTAGCATGCTTCGCGTCGCCATAATGCCATGCAAGTTGGGTAGGCCTTTAGTGTGGAATGCATCTTAGTCGACACCCTTACGCCATCCCATCTTCCTAGCACGGTGGGCTTTTCTGGGGCGGCTGCTGCAGGTGCTGAAAATGAAAACCTCTAAAGTTGCAAATACATGAGCCATTTGGGGTTAAACAGTAGGGCTTAGAGGTCCGAGTCCCACCTAGTATTTCGAGATATCGCCAAGCGGTTGGTTCAACTCTACACGTGACCATCAGAGGGCTCGCCGTTTTTTTTTGTCAAAGAATCGGCATTGATATTCAACGTGTCAATGCTGCCAGCCTTCTGGGCACTTCATATTGACAACGATTTGGGCGATTTTTTGGACTCCCTGTAATTCTATTTTCATTTAGATACTTGTTCATAATTTATTATTATTTTAGATCCATTTGCAGTTTGTAAATAATGTATTACTGAATTCAAATGAATTACTTTTCAAATGCACCTAATAGATCGTCCAACAAATGAATATCTTTCGTCAAAGGGTTACTGCTTTAGAAATAAATAGTGAACGTTCTATTCTAGTACACAAACTTCATAAAACCGGGTTCAAGGGTTCAAAGAAGATCCTTACGAAGATTACAGTAAGGATGGTTCAACGAAGCCATTGCCATGATACTGTTCATGTATTGTTAGTGTAAGATTTGAGCTCCAAGTTTAGTTTTGGCAGTTTTACAAAGGTCTACTGTTCTGATTATAATCTGACTACCTGTTACACCCTTTTAGCTCAAGATATTAAAAATTGTGTTACAGTTTTTGATTTCTCTGAGGACCGAGAAGAGTATGGTCTAGGATCGTAAATTTTATAAAATATTTAAAAAGTAAGTTTACCAGGAATGCAGTAATCCTGCAAGATAGTCTCATTTTTTTCGCTACCTCAATTATTTCATTCAGTAATTCACACCTAAAGATAAGTCAAGTAAGGATATCATGGTTTAACCCAATAGCTAGATTTTGACAAAAATTATACCCCTCAAACCTTTGAGCCTTTTAGAACTAGTATTCCTGATATTTTTGTCACGAAACCACATAAACCGAGTACTAGATGAGCACCACTTTTTTTAGTTTTTAAAAATTATTTTTTTATTTCCAGATTTTCGTTTAGTAATGTTTCACTTTTATATGATTTTTCATTTCGATTATCCGACTATAAATCGTTATAAATCGCCATATTGCATTTTGATCACTATCATGTCTTTATTGACACTCGCAAGATTAAGACAAATCGATTCAACTTATTTCTTTCTATCTCTATGATTCAACTGAACCGTGAACAAAAAGCAATTTGTAATAGAGTAGTTGACACTTGACACCATAAAATAATAATTCCAAGACACCAATCTCTAAAAAAAAACTTTATTTTGGGCCCGAAAACCAGATTTATTTTCAATGAATTGCCAAATTCGATTTTTAGTTGCTTTGAAATTAATTAATAGTTGAGCTGACCAAACAGTGACGTCACAGCGTGCTATTGCCATAAAAAAACTATAAGAGAACCGCGTTTTGACAGCTCTTAAAAAGTATGTCAATTGATTGGTGTGTCAACTGGGTGTGTTTATTTTCGTAATATATTACGAAAATAAACTCATGCACCACCACTTCACCAGTGCAGATATAAGAATAATACAAATATTACTAAATCCAGGGTTAAATCAGTCAGAGGAGCCCGTTGCTAAATAATAACAGCCACAAGGGCCGACCTTCATGGTTAACCCTCGCTTGCCAAGGTTGCTCTGTAGATAGCTAGGTACCTACCTAACCTAACCACTAACCATCAATTACATACCGAGTTTCCTCCGTGGCTTGGGAAGCACGTAAAGCCACTGCTGGTCCCGGCTGTCATTTGTAGATCTTTAACAGTCGTTATAGGTAGTCAGCGACCCGAAACTCTGGCAGCTAGTCTTACCAAGGGGTATCGTATTACTTATTAGTAGTACTTACTGCATGGTGGACACTAAAGCGCAGGCCACACCGCCAGCTAGCGGGCGGGCGGGCTAGGCGGGCGAACATCGTTTCACCTCTTTACATACTTCGGGGTTCACACCGCGAGCTACCGAAAAAGCCGAACGAAGTATGGTTCGCTTCGCTCGCCCGCCCGCTAGCTGGCGGTGTGGCCTGCGCTTTATGGAGGTCAGATAGGCAGTCGCTACATTTTTTTTTAACTTTACCTCACTGTATGAATTTCTCCTCAATTGTGGGTGCCTTTACAAACATTTAAACTCACATACACAACCAGCCAGGTCATAAGAATATTTGTTCCGTGCGGGGATCGAATCCGCAACACGCAGCGCAACAGCCAACCGCTCAGCTACTGCGCCAACCATGCCGTCACTATCCATGTAAAATACTGGTATTCAGCTGCATCCGGTTGGACTGGAAGCCGACCCCAACATAGTTGGGAATAGGCTAGGCAGATGATGAGTAATATATCAGTATCAATAAATCAGTCAGGTAATCATGATGACAGCCCGGTGCTTGGATTTGTGCTTGGTGATTGCAACAGACCAGCCCCCAATTACATGAGACTTTAACAAAAATGTAGATCAGGTCTGTAGGCCTCTGTCTTCACGGAATTACAGGCAATGTTATGATTTTTACAGAAACAAAAAAGTAAAATGACAAACATAAATATTTTCGCAATTTTGTATATTAAATTAATTTTAATAATTTTTTAACAGTGTATAATTACTTACTAAAAAGTTCTTAGAATATATTTATTAAAAAAAAATGGGGTCCATCGATATTCCATATAGAGAGTGTCAATCACACAATATTTATGTAAGTAATATTATTAATAATATATTTATATAAGTGTCACTTGATTTCATCAGTTCGTTCGCACGCAATAAATAGTTTTGTACAACAAGTTTCTGAAAATGCGCAGTTATAGTGAGTTACTTGCGGTGTTAAAGAATCTCTGTCTGAAAAAAATGTCCACGGAGGAAATTGTTTTGGACATTCAGAAGACATTAGAGGTGATGTCTGGACTTCAAAAGAGATTGACCTCTGACCTCTGAGTTTGTTTCGGCTATTTCTTCTCAAAGTAGTCAGGTACGAAACACCGGCCACAGATAGTTTAAAAAAAAAATACGTGTAAAATTGTTTGTAAAAACCTACTTGCAAAATAAACATCATTAATCATTTGCTATACCCTATTATACGGTTGCGTACTGAGTAGCTGAATTTAAAAGAGGTAGATTAGCTGTAAAGGTTCTGGCCGCCTTTCAATCTCCGTTACAGAAGAAAATATCAAAAAGGTTGAGAATCTGGTTTTGTAAGACAGAAGAATAACCATAAAACTTTTTCATAATTTTTTTTCATAAAACTCTTTCACAAATTGGTAGCATTCAATCCATTTTAATTGATTCATTGGGGCTTTGAAAAGTTTCGGCAAGATGGGTGCCACGAATGTAAACCGATGAAAAGAAAAAGCGACGTTTGGAAAATTATTTATCGATCGGAAGTTGCGGTCAACGCAATCCGCTGTGCTGACTTCTATGACCTTGACCACCCACCATATTCTCCGTACTTAGCCCCTACTGATTTTCGTTTATTCCCAAAATTAAAAGTGCAAATTCGTGGAACTAAATTTAACGTCGAGGTTATGGCTGCCGTAGAGTTTTTTGAGGGTCAGGAAAATTATTTTTTTCGCAAGTAATAAGAAAGTTAGAAATGCGTTATTCTAATTGCATTGCATTAGAAGGACATTACGTAGAATATTTTTTTATTGATTCCAAGAACATTTTTGGCGGGCGTCAACACCCGCAGTTTTTCTCGTCGCCATCCTTTTCACAGAAATAATGTGCCGGTTTGGGTGTACCTGTAAATTTTTCAAAAGACAGCCTGTTACCGGCGAATTATTTTCGTAATTGCCCTGTCAGCACAGCCGCAATGTACGAAAACATGTCGACAGTTTTGCGTCATCATTTCCGCAAATTGAGAGGATATGTTTAATAGCCGATTGCTTGCTGTCGATGGTTGAGGTTCATTTAATTAACGGAGGCATGAAGGTAGTGCATCACTAGGTGTGTCTGTGTGGTTACATGTATTATAGAATCTTCTTTTTAGCTGCGATGATAACCGACGAGATAAAGGAGAAGGTTTTCAAGCGAGATTTTCTCAAACATCACTTTGTTTGAATTTTAAGAACAATGCGCTATCCCGCTGTCGAATTGTGTACGGCCACTATAGTATTTATGCTATACTTAATACTTACACTTTATATTCATCATTCATAATACTATTTATCATCATTTTTATTTGTTTCTATGTTTACACTCAACAAATCGATCTAATTACAATTCATTAACTTAAAAATGTTGTGTCACGTCAAATTGTCACAGTTGCTTTTTATTCCTCTTTCTTACTCTATGATATTTACTTTTTGGTTTATAAAATTTAAATTATTTTTATCAATATGTGTTTAGCTATTGTGTGTAGATTATTACGATTGTTTAATAAATAACTTAATTTTAAATTATATTCATAATATTCTTTACCCACGCATGGATATGCCTTGGCCGACTACACTTGTCAGATGAGATGATGGCTACACGAAGAAAACTAATATTTGAAAATTGAAAAAGGAAGACTACTTTGAAAACGAGTTTACGAACCGCTGGAAGCAGTCTACTCTTGGATCTCATATGAGAAGCTTCAGAAAACTGATTGGTTTTTGCTATCACGTACATAAACTACCCAGGGGATCCAGCTAAAGATTCCACCTGGGACCTCTACTCCCGATCTTCAGAAGCTGTCTTCGGCCTCACTTACTGATTGTTTCGCAGAGCTACCCTGACGTCTGGCCCTAAGAACTACACTGGTGCCTTCCTACAGAGCTGACCTGGTGCGTCACTGAGAACTGCACGACGCCCTTCCAGCAGAGGTTTCTTGCTTCTTCAACTCGTTACCCTAACACCTGTTCCTGTCTCTCCTACAGTGCTGAACTGATTTGTCACCAACTAAGTGCGTGAACTATAAAACTACCGTCTTGAGTGCGTGATAGGTAGGTCTTTTATAATTAGCTGTATTTTTTATCTCACCTGTAAATATCTATCCCTTATTAAATTTAATTGAACAAGTCTGCTTACATCCATTTATTTTCATAGGATCAAGTAGATTTGTTACACCACTTGTATGAGGCAACACCTGTAAACTCAAGCAGATGTTGAAGTCTATCTTCCTTTTTGCCCAGAAGTGGAACAGAACCCTAAAATAACATTCATACTGTATACCGTCAAAGATACTCACTGCTCCTCAACAATGAACCTCAAGTTACATTGTATGCAGTCTACAGCGCACAAAAGCTATTTTTACGCCGCCAGTAATCTTTCAATTAGCAAACAGCTCCGTCCGACGGCGTTACGAACAGTCACCTTCCGACCGACAGCAGCAAGGTGAACTTTGGAGTTAGCAACACCAAATTGATTTGCACTTGCTACGAGCAATCAGGAGACAGGATCTGGAAGATTAATTTTGCTAAGCCGTCGGTCCTGGCTGCCATTCCTAGACAGAAGCCATAGCATAATAAAACAGATCGTGTTATAAAGTCAAATTAAAACAACTTCCTTCACACTTTTGAAAAAAGTACTAGGAAATATAATTGATTGTATTCTTCAGCTGCATTTAATTAGACTGATAGCCAACCCAACGTAGTTCGGTTTGGAAAAGGCTTGTGTGGTAATAATATAATATCAACTCCTTGAACGTCCTATTATAAAGAAGAAACTGAGTTGTCAGGATTGATTGTGTCATTGTATCAATATGTTGAATTTTGTATGAATTTTGTTAAATAAAACCTAAATATTACGGGTTTATTCTTTACTACAATTTATTTAACAAAATGGAAAAATATCTACGACCAGAACGTTTCGACGGAGACCCGTCCTCAAGTCAAGATCTGTCCCCTCAGTGGACACATGGGAAAAACACATTCGAATATTTTCTGACAGCTATAACTAAGAACGAGAAAACTATTGCAAAAGAGACTAAATTCCGATTACTAACTAATCATCTGTCCTCTGCAACTTTTATGCGCATACATGATTGCACTGATTACGACACTGCTATAAAGAGGCTGGATGGACTATTTCTGAAGCCACCTAACGAAATATATTCCCAGGCACAAATTATCAAAACGAGCGCAACAACCAGGTGAGTCCATCGACCAATATTTACAAGCCTTGAAATTGCTCTCAAAAGAATGCAATTTTAAACAAGTAACAGCTGAACAAAATGAAAGTGATTTTATTAGAGACGCTTTCATATCCGGACTTTCGTCGTCCATAGTACGTCAAAGACTGTTGGAAAATAGCACACTCACTTTAGACGACGCATTCAAGCAGGCCCGCGCTCTAGAGATGGCACAAATACACAGTGATGATTATCAGAAATCTAGTATTAGTACCTTTGTCAATGCGGTACCCAATAGCAATCAGAGAACTCACATCCAAGAACTATGCTATTTCTGTGGAAACAAAAGACATGCCCGGCAAAATTGTCCGGCTGCTGGTACAACCTGCCTCAAATGTGGAAAAAGGGGGCATTTTACAAAAGCGTGCAAAAGTGCAGTGACTGCGCCACCACAACGGAGTGCTTTTACTAATGCTATTGATGAACCGAAGAAACACATGGAAAATGGAGAGTCGCAGAAATTGATATCATGTATCGTTGCCGCTACAACTGATCTCGATAAAGCTATGATACCGATTAAAATAAACGGATTATTTGTAGCCAGAGCATTGATTGATACAGGGAGTACTGCAAGCTTTATAGACAACCGACTAGTTTGTCAATACAATATACAAAAGAGCTCATGCTACCAACATGTCAGTATGGCAGCTTCAAACCTAAAAACAAAGGTAGATGCACTGTGTTCCGTCAATATCGATCTGCAAGAGCATAATTTTCAAGTGAACTTATTAATAAAGGAAAACTTATGTACGGATGTCATAATCGGCCATGATATTCTTAAGAAACATAATACATTACAAATGTATTTCGGTGGATCTGGAGCTCCATTGAAATTATGTGCACTATCACAAGCCAACGTCGATCCAATCAGTCTATTCCCGAATCTCTTACCAGACTGCAAGTCAATAGCTGTTAAATCACGAAGATACTCAGATAGTGATATGCAGTTTATTCGTACTGAAATAAAGAAATTACTAGCTGATGGTATTATAGAACCTAGCTCGTCACTATGGAGAGCACAGGTGCTTGTAACTACAAATGAAAATCATAAAAAAAGGATGTGTATAGACTACTCTCAGACAGTAAATAGATATACGCAACTACACGCTTACCTCTTACCAAGTATTGAACAAATTGTCTCTAAAGTAGCTAAACATAGTGTCTACAGCAAATTTGACTTAAAAAGTGCGTACCATCAGATTCCGATTCTTGAAACAGAAAAACTTTATACAGCATTTGAAGCAGAAGGTAATTTATACCAATTTCGAAGAATACTTTTCGGGGTTACCAATGGAGTAGCGGTTTTTCAAAGAACTGTCAATAATATAATTGCAAAAGAGCAACTTGAAGGAGTATACGCGTATTTGGATGACATAACAGTCTATGGAACTACCCAAGCTGACCACGATCAAAAACTGCAGCGTTTTCTTGATATTGCCAAACGGTATAACCTTACACTGAATCTTGAAAAGAGTAAATTTCCATTGAAAGAGATAAGTATTCTAGGATATACTATAAACAATGGAGTAATTAAACCCGACCCGGATCGTCTACGTCCACTATTAGAGCTGCCTCTGCCTTCAGACTCGGCATCGCTCCGGCGAGCATTGGGATTATTTGCTCACTATTCTAAATATGTACCAAGATTCTCTCATAAAGTTCAGTCCCTCGTTTCGCAAGGCACATTTCCTCTTGGTTCTAAGGCAGTAAACGCTTTTAACACTCTAAAGCAAGAGATAGCCAGATCAGCAGTAAACGCGATTGACGAAAACATACAATTTGTTGTTGAAACAGACGCATCAGACTATGCTATCGCGGGAACTCTGTCACAAGAAGGCAGACCTGTTGCATTTTTCTCGAGAAGCCTGCACAGTAGCGAACGGAATCACCCAGCCATAGAGAAGGAGGCCGCGGCTATAGTCGAATGTCTTCGAAAATGGAGACAATTCCTAATCGGGCGAGAGTTCAAACTGATAACTGACCAAAAATCGGTCGCATTTATGTTCAATCAGCAGCATGCGTCAAGAATTAAAAATGACAAAATACAACGTTGGCGATTAGAACTTTCTGAATACAATTTTGACATAGTTTATCGCCCTGGAAAGGAGAATATAGCAGCTGACGCTTTATCAAGAGCCAATGCAACATTAGTAGCCTCTGTACATAGTTCGGAAAATGCACTCAAAGAACTGCATAAAACCTTGTGTCATCCGCTGAAGAGATAAAACGTGTTACTGCGAATTGTTCCATATGTGCAGAAGTAAAGCCTCGTTTTCAACAAAACATGGGAAAACTAATGAAAGCGTTGGCCCCATTCGAAAGAATATTAATAGATTTTAAAGGTCCTATCTGGACCTTTAAAATCTATTAATATTCTTTGTACTGAACAATCGATATATCCTTACGATTGTGGATGAATATTCCCGATTCCCATTTGCGTATCCCTGCCCAAACTTGAGTACAAACACGGTAATTAATAAACTGACTGATTTATTTTCTATATTTGGAATGCCAACTTACGTACACTCAGATCGTGGCACTTCTTTTCTTTCAAAAGAGATGAAAGACTTTCTTCACCAGAAGGGCATTGCTACGAGCTACACTACATCATACAACCCTCAGGGTAATGGACAAACGGAGAGATACAACGGGATTATTTGGCGAACAGTACAATTGGCTCTGAAAAGTCATGATCTACCAATAACCAAATGGGAGTCAGTTTTAACTCAGGCTCTGCATTCTGTAAGATCACTTCTTTGCACGGCTACAAACAGTACGCCCCATGAGCGGATGTTCTCTCATGCCAGGAGATCCTCAACTGGTCAGTCGATGCCTACATGTCTAAACGTCCCAGGAAAACTTTTAATGCGAAACCATAATCGAACTAGTAAATAATCATATTTACTAGTTCGATTATGGTTTCACATTGGTTGAAGAAGTAGAGACTCTGGAAAGTAATTCTCAACATTCTCGTGTGCGTTTGAGCAGTGGTAGAGAAGTTGTCGTATCTAATCGATACTTAGCTCCTGCTGGGGAATCCTCTTTAGAACAGGATGAAGCTGATTCCAATGATGACGACGAGTACATCGATGCAGTCGATGGCGATGAGCGTGACACAGAAGGCCAGCGAGATTCCCAGAATGAGGTGGTCCATCCACAGAACATCATGACAGAGACTCTGCGTCGTTCTGAAAGAGTACGACGTCCTCCTGCTTATCTAGCTGACTACGTAGGATAATAAATAAGCCCAGGAGAATGTGGTAATATAATATCAACTCCTTGAACGTCCTATTATAAAGAAGAAACTGAGTTGTCAGGATTGATTGTGTCATTGTATCAATATGTTGAATTTTGTTAAATAAAACCTAAATATTACGGGTTTATTCTTTACTACAGCTTGGTAAGATGACTTAAATGTGAGTGTCTATAGAGATATTTTATATGCAAAATTTATTGGTTACTTGTATAATTTTTGTTGACAGGTATGTCTGTATATAAGAATACAACTGTTGTCTTCTTCTTCTCGTGCCGGTGAGTTTCATGCTGACCTACAGTATGTATATTCCCTTGTCTGTGAGACGGCCGATTCGGCCGAGCAAAAAAAAAAGTCTGTCTGTAGCTCGGCCGGAGTGGCCGAGTAGTCTCTGCGTTAGTATTTGACATAAATTGATGATGAAATTTGTTTCTATCTCGCTCAAACTTGCACAGAATCTGAATCAGAGTCAGAGTCACAGAGCTGAAAGCTCTGTGGGCGACGGGCAGTTAGGGCGGTTTGGGATGGGTCGGTGATACCCATCTTGTTCATTAACATTATGAAAAATTACAGCAGTCGCAGCATTGTCTTAGTGGCGTCTTATTTTCGTCGTAGCAGCTTTGTGAATTGGCCATTCTGCGCCTAAACGCATCGTAGTTGTGTCGTAGCGTAGATAAGTCGTAGGCACCGCGCCTTAACTTTGTCGTAGCAGCAGTGTATCTGAGAAATAGCCGGAAATAGTTTATACCCGTATGTTTGTCGTATCTTATCTAGCGGACCCCGCAAACGTTGTTCTAGCATATAAATTACGGTGGGAAATATTCTCTACTACTACTTCTCTACCTATTCTCATAGCTACCAAATATACATAACAAAATTCATAAAAATCGTGGAGCCGTTTCGGAGGAATGCGACCACAAACACCGTGACATTCGATTTTTATATTTATAGAAGATTTTGAAATTACAAAGAGACATCAATTGTATTTAACTATATAGATTTATAGACAATAATACATTAATATGAAACTTAGATATAGTATAGCTATTTGTTTGTTTTAACCCGTGCAAAGTGGCGGGCGGCCGTGGCGAGTCTATAACACACAATAAAGTAACTCATAAAATCAATACACCAATTAGTGTTCATAAAAGCGCACTTTTTAATTGAGTGTTCAGCACATCGTATCCATTCGTGTCGCAATACCAATAGTAGCACGTAAATATGTGCACTGTTTTATTTTTTATCTGCGGTAGGCATAAACGTACGCGTATTAAGTGAAACACCATTTTAGAACGGTTTTTTTTCTTCTAAGTATATAAAGGGCCAATACTCCAATAGTCACTGAATTGAGTTTCTGGGCATTAAGGCAATCAGTAGGATCCTTTCCATCAGTTGATCTTTATAGTGGATAAAAAAGTAGTCAAATACATCAATTACGCAAAATATGTCGCAGATTTTTTGTCTGTCGCAGATTTGTACACACAAAAAGTCTGTCGTCTGCGTTGTCCGTAGCCGTTTGTCGTTTCGTTGTGTCTTCTGTTAAGTAAATGTATTAGGAGAACCATTAATATTAGTGTGTCCAATGTAAGCAGTAGGTACCTACATAAAACATTCTTCAGTTAGGATACTCAGTCTGTAAACCTACTTTTATTGCATGATATCAGCGATAACTTTGTCGGAAAAGTCAAAAATTAGATTGACATGACACACGTTTTAGGATGAAATTCGTTCTTATAAGGAGATGGAAGACACTCTAGAGTCTAGAGCGTCTGCCATGTTAAATCATCTGTTTCTTATAAGGACATGGCAGACACTCTAGCTAGAGTCTAGAGCGTCTGCCATGTTAATTCATCTGTTTCTTATAAGGAGATGAAAGACACTCTAGCTAGAGTCTAGAGCATCTGCCATGTTAATTCATCTTTATCTTATAAGGACATGGCAGACACTCTAGCTAGAGTCTAGAGCGTCTGCCATGTTAATTCATCTGTTTCTTATAAGGACATGGCAGACACTCTAGCTAGAGTCTAGAGCGTCTGCCATGTTAATTCATCTGTTTCTTATAAGGACATGGCAGACACTCTAGCTAGAGTCTAGAGCGTCTGCCATGTTAATTCATCTGTTTCTTATAAGGACATGGCAGACACTCTAGCTAGAGTCTAGAGCGTCTGCCATGTTAATTCATCTGTTTCTTATAAGGACATGGCAGACACTCTAGCTAGAGTCTAGAGCGTCTGCCATGTTAAATCATCTGTTTCTTATAAGGACATGGCAGACACTCTAGCTAGAGTCTAGAGCGTCTGCCATGTTAATTTATCTGTTTCTTATAAGGACATGGCAGACACTCTAGCTAGAGTCTAGAGCGTCTGCCATGTTAATTTATCTGTTTCTTATAAGGACATGGCAGACACTCTAGCTAGAGTCTAGAGCGTCTGCCATGTTAATTCATCTGTTTCTTATAAGGACATGCAGACACTCTAGCTAGAGTCTAGAGCGTCTGCCATGTCCTTATAAGTAACAGATGAATTAATTTTAAAATCGGCTCTCAGACTTTGTAGCGTTGTTATGTTGGTAGCCTAGACAAATAGGAACCGGTTTCAAATCGCGTTTCCTATTTCTGCAACGAATTTTAAGAGGATTGACATAAACTTTTCGGCAACTTACGTCACTTAAAAACATTTGTAGATTTTTCAGCATTTCCCCATTCTGCACTTCGTTATCGCTAATACCTTGTCATTTTGTCCAGAGCCTCAGCCGCCTCAGATTCTTTCATCTGTTAGATTTTGCGGCATTTAAACTGCTTAAAGATTATATAATTATGTTACAGTCAAAACTTAATCGGTCAAAACCACTTTTGACTGGTATCAGTCAAAACCCTTATGAAGTTAAAATGTGTTTTCTGCATTAAAAATATTTTGTTTCAGAACGCCTCATTTGCAATTACCTAGTCCTAGAATTACATGGTGTTTTTCAAATGGTCACAAAAAAAAGCCTAACAACCTAAGTAAATGTTAGTTATTGACAAAATAGTTTTAACCGGTCAAAAGTAGTTTTGACTAGTTATCACAGTTAATGTGATGTAATCAATTAACAGTTTTGAATGTGACATATACATAGAGGCTGCAGCAGTCAGTCCATCTCGTTTTGCACTCCAACGTCACTTCTTGATCTAAAAATAAATAGAGTTAACAGTTCTTAGAAGACAAAAACCGCTAAGAAACTTTTAACAATTATTAATTTATTTATAACCAGCGTATGCCCGCGGCTTCGCCCGCTTGACAAATTTTATACTTAATCCTCTTGAATTACTCTATCTATTAAAAAAAACCCGCATGAAAATCCATTGCGTAGTTTTAAAGATACAGAGGAACAGACGCGGCGGGCGACTTTGTTTTAGAATATTTATGTTGTGACTAACTACGTAATGTATGAGTAACCATAACTAGGTAGCTACTTAAAATCTCCTTCTAAACAAGTATCCACTAATTTAGAAAACAATCATAATATAAAGTAGAGATGATAAATTGCTAAGTATTTGCATAATCTATATATGATATCAATAGTACATTGTTACCAAGCGTGAAAGTTACTTATTTAGTCCCGAGACGGAGCTTCGGGGTTTCATAGAGTAAAAGTACATTTCCAATAGAAAAGTAAACACCCTGCGAGCACAAGTAGATAAATTGAATTCAAACATTGAATAGAGTTTTAATGAAAATGTCGGCCTCGTTGTATGATGGGAGGCGAGGTAAATGGACCTTGCAAAAGGAATTTTCCAGATGTACCATGTGCTTTCCATCTGGCGACGAAAAGCGACAGTGTCTGCTGTCCCAAAGTAAATTGATTCCGCGCCAGCCTGAGCGCAGTCGTATGTGTAAACTTTTGTAGTCCTTAATGCTACGTTATCCTCAGTGGAAACAACCATTTTTAGTGCAACCTTTTAAAAGATTACCTTTTAAACTGAAACATAAACACACATTACTGTATAAACTTTTAATATTGTAGTCGTAACAATAGTTATATGATGAAATTGCCAACAGTAATCGTAAAAACTGATACCGTTTTACTTTGCTTATCACTGTTTCTAACACTTTGCTTTATCTTAAAAGAATAACAGCGTAGTTATGATAAGTGCGTGCCTATATGTGTTTGTATAGGTAACGCAGTTTTATTTTACAGAAACACAATTGTATGAGGAAGATAGATTCTGTTTCTTCATTTTTTTTTTGTGTTTTTTTCGTCATAGCCTCTCCTAGGTCAACCTATGAGGCTGGCTCTCTTCTGCTTAACCAGACTATCCTGTAGATGCCTTGAGAGTAAGGCATCCAGGCAAGGAATTCCATTCCTTCAAGTCTAGGAATAGAATTTATTTAATCGTTTTCCAAAAGGAATTCTGTCGGGGGGAAATCTGAAAAATTTATTGATATTGAGCGTCTGTTTGAGTAGACCATGTTTACTTTTAATTAAAACTTTATGAGCAATAAATTTAACGGGTTTGTATGTATCGAATGCAGACAATAATTGCGCAACGTGTTGTTTTCAGTTTTCAACGAAAACGCATTTTATTGGTTAAATATCAAAAATACCGGGTTGATTGTGTACAGAACACATTTTCTTGCCCGAGATTCTACAGATGTTGTAAGTATCCAGCATGTCTCAGTGTTCTAACTGGAATACTACTAGGGCTAGATGTTCTACTTGGAGTAATTAGTCTGCCTTTCACCTTCATATTCTCGTTTTGTAACAATAACAGTAGTCTAGGTAGGTTATGAGGATTGCTTCTAGTGATTATAATATAAATTTCAAAGCGTTTGCTTCTTAAATTGTCGAATTAACATAGATTCGTCCGTCGCGGCGTCGTCGTAACCTTTCCATTAGTATTTTATCACGTACGGTACCTGCTGTACCGGGTCTTCTATGAATTAAATATGAGTCCCGCATGTTGTATTAGGAGTGGCTTCATCTATTTTTCAGGACCTGTTCGTTTGTCATGAGTTTTCGTTACTTTTCTTCAGTTTTCAGCGGATTTATAACATTGTCTTTCGTGGGTACGTGCATACTTGCGTATTTTGTGGTTGGGTTGGGTAGAATAGGTATGTACTTTACTTTCGATTCAATATTGGAGCAAACGAACTGGCTTTTTTTTCGTGTTATTGTATAATAGTAATTCATGTTATTAGCCTACTTTCAAATTTAACCAAACGCAAGTTTGCAAAAACAGCCTATCAATTACAGATCATTGTTATCACGAATTTCTTGTATTCCACCAGTAATTACCATAACAATCGAGCCGCTCCTAAATCTTTTTAGAACTTAAACAACACAATATTCCTGCATTAAATTAAAATTGAAGATCATAGTGAGGAACGCCAGGTATTTCCTGTTACACATGGGTAGCGTTTCCCAATAACATGCAGAACTCCTCGCAGTCCTTGCTATCAGAATGCGTGGCATCGACAAGCACCCGGAATGTAGAGACGACTCGGCCGTGCAGCACGAATGCTAGGCAGTTGGAGAATGCTGCATGCTTCAATGGAACAGCCCCAGGGTGACTGGGCAAGCACACTAGCTGCCGGGGCCTGCCAGACGCTTTGATACACTTCAGTAATTTGCACATGTTTGTTTTTGTTTACGAGACACAAGTACGTTAAATATTCTTATCATAGAGAGGGTAACGCGAAGATCGTTATCAAACTTATAAACTATCGTGCCCAACTTTGGGAGTCTCTGAAACATGGGATCATATTTTATGAAACGTCTGATTCTCTCTATTGTACTCTCTTAAATCTCTTTGATTACTGTTTTCTCTTGAAATGTCAGGCACTGGAGAGATTGTTTCTTTCAAATCCCCTAACTATTATAATTATCCTGATTAATTACGTCGTGGGTTCCAATAAATCTGAACCATTTAGTTGTTCAGGACTCTTTCACAGGAGTTCCACTGTCTCCACCTATGAAGATTCTGAATAACAGGACAAGTCCTGTAGTGGTTGGAAATAACATTTTACTTTAATTATGAAAATTAAACAGTGTAGGAAAATAAGGAATCCGGCTATAAGCAAACAAGAGAAATGTTCGATGAAACAAAATATTTACAGCGAATATGTGCACAAAGCAGAACAAATAAGTACTCTGTAGCTTTAACATTTTGTGCAAAAAGCGCTCAATCGAATTATTATATCTACAATTATTTGAGCAAGTCAAATATTTATGGTTCCTGTTAATTGGCGCCAGGGCGAATTTGTAATGTTCATTTCACAACTGAAATTATTTGCTCGTGCTTGGTCAGGCCAAGTGATCAAATATTTTGGAAATTGTTGAGTACAGAATTATGAGCAGATTGATACAACCCTCCAATAGCGATGACGTCACAATAATATTTTAAATAACCCTGACGGAACGAGCTCCTTCAGAAGTCCTGCGCACGCTATTGACGGAAGCAGAGGCGCTGATCAACTAGCACCAGTGGACTCCGGGACCGGCAGCGAAGTGGCGCATGACCTCCGTGCATTTTATATTGGGTGCATCTTGAGACTATAGCCGACCATTTCTGGAGGCATTAGATTAAAGAGATTTTGCCGTTACTCAATCTATAGAATAGGACCAGGCGAGGTGCCTAGTGTCGCAGGTGACCCTAATGCTGGTGGCTGACGGCAAGCAACGAACAAGAGCTTGGCGACATACCCGAAACACGATGGCGTGGTAAGGGTAGCTGATTTGACCACATCGAGCGGCAAACCCTACGGAAGCTGTAATCATATTCAAGGGTGTGTACAGACCACCAAACTTTCTTCTTAAAACCAAAGCCGCAATAGCAAAACTATCAATAATCTGAGCGAATACAATGTTAGTCCCATGCTGTGATTATTATTTTACGGATAGCAGGAATCGCTACTAATGGATTACTTAGGACGTCAAAGTGGGACCTATCAGAGCTAGATAGTTGACAGTCGCATTAGTCGCGCCCCAAATAGCCAGTACTAGATGACATAACTGTAATAGATACTATCGATGATTTATGATAGCACTCTGAGACCGCAGCTTTTAATACATTGAGTGACGTGTCTAACTGTCAGCTTTGTCCTTCATTGATGAGGACATCCATTACGTCTTAAAAGCGAATCCTTGTAGGTACCTGAAATCGAAAGTCTATGTTCGTCTTGAATGATCGATCTATGGAGTTGATGTGCACTTTTTCCAATGCAATGTTGAGTAGATGCCATAAAATCATTTCAACGCAACTAAAAAAGCGTGAAAGCATTTTGATATGAGTTATCGTTGTACTCAACGAAAGGTTGCGCACATAGCTAATACAATATACAGGGTGTAAAAGACCTCATCACGAAGCCGTCAACCAAGCATTCTGTACATCAAACTAAGTAACCTTACGCAAAAATTATTGCTGAAAAACTACTTTTTTTTTGGGTGAAAAATCATGTTTTGTGGTAGAACTCAATGTAACACACTCAAAACATTGTGCTGATGGGTGGATTGAATAGTACGGGGGTCGTGGAGGTGTTTAAAGTAAAAATCACATTAAAAACTTGTATTTAAAAAAAAGCTTGTCAAAAAGTTGGAACTTTGACCCCCAATATCTCCGTAACTAGAAGGTTGCCAGGTATGGTGTATAACAATAAAATTATCGCAATGACGGGGAGAACAAGTGCCTTTCGGCTTCGTTAAGAGAAGAGAGGAGAAGAAAGGAGGTGGGGCATATATTCTGCAGAGGGGATCTATACTGGTGGTATCGTATTTGGGACGGGTCGCAAATCTGGATTAGTGATTGATATACCAGAGGTATTGACCAATAATGTTAGGTAGCAGGAAGCTGGAAAAACTGTACAAACCCTCAATTAATTGGGATAAAAAGGCTAGATTAGGTTGAATGAACACATCTTTAATATTCAGGGATGACTTTAAATTGCCGCAAAAGATTAAACTTTTAGTAAAACGTCAACGCTTTAAAAAGCTCCGTGCTGAGAACATTTTGAACAAAACGTGTGTGACGCTACTATCGATTCAACTCATAAACTAATAGCAATTTAATGAGACACTCGTTGCCCTATACGTAACATAGTAATTAATAAGTTTATTTCGCCTGTGACGGTCGTTAGGTCGTAGCAAGGCTGACAGAGCCACTAATGGGTCCAGCCATCGAGCGCTGACTCGGCACGTACAGGCGACTACACGTCCACGCCAATAACTTCATATTGACAGTGCCATTTCGAGTTGAAGGTAAGTCTTTTTCGTAGTTCGAATGTAAGCTGGGGGTACAACAAAATTTATGGGAAAAGTTTTTTGCAAAATGATTTGTTACTCCAACCTGGGTTGGTCCCATAGAAATTATTGTTCAGTATTAGAAACAGGATCGATTGGCATCAAAATATGTTGTGTGAAATGACCATTTTCTTGCTTACTGTATTTTTTTTTTAATCTGTGATATGGTGAGTGGTGATCCTAAGACCATTTTCGTGTAGCTACAACGGTTGAGGTAGTTCCCCTTACTGTCCCGCTGAAAGTTTACACCCTGTATGTTCTGGCCATCATCTTGGTAAGATAGTAGAATTTCACGGTGTTAGCATAATATTTTTTGAATACACTTCCTCGAAAACTGGTTCTTATCGCACTACGATTAGGTTCAACACGCAAAGTATTTCACACGCGTGTGATTTTTTTCATTTTCCAACACGTGTGCGGGAATAAAAATTGACACAGAAATTGCAAAAAAAAAATTGCAGTTCTCGGCTCAAAAACACCCTCGCCTACGGCTCGGGAGTTAATTCCGCCTCGGATACAATAACAGACTTTCTCCACTTGTATCAAAATCCCACATTAGTGGCCCCTCCCGGCTCCGCACGGGTACAAATGAAGAACGCATAAAGAAAAATGTCAAAATATAGAGAGGAGGCCTGTGTCCCAGCAGTGGGAACATTAATAGGCTGATGATGATGATGATGATCTTTCACTTAGACCTTGTCCTGACAATAACGAACACAACAAAAAAAACCGGCCAAGTGCGAGTCGGACTCGCGCACGAAGGGTTCCGTACCAATTATTATAAAAAAATCACGTTTGTTGTATGGGAGCCCCCCTTAAATATTAATTTTATTCTGTTTTTAGTATTTGTTGTTATAGCGGCAACAGAAATACATCATCTGTGAAAATTTCAACTGTCTAGCTGTCACGGTTCATGAGATACAGCCTGGTGACAGACAGACGGACAGACGGACAGACGGACTGACGGACAGACAGACGGACAGACAGCGAAGTCTTAGTAATAGGGTTCCGTTTTTACCCTTTGGGTACGGAACCCTAAAAAAACAGCCAAATCGGTCGAGCCGGCCTCAAGTGATGCTCCGTCATACATGTGCCGAACGATTTTCATTTCATTTCATTTTTTAGTTTCATTTTTCATGATTTTGTGTCCGTAGTTGTGACGTGACATCACAGTGGGCCCTATCAGAATACCAGCGCTGCGGTATGTTTTTCATCTATCGCAGCATCATGCTGAGATAGGAGCCTTTTTGGCCTCGCACAGGTCTTTTTATTATTATTTAGTTTTAGATTATTTTTTTAAATATTTTTTGTAGTTCCTGTGCTTGTCCCAAATAAATATTTTTCTTTCTTTCTTTCTATCTTTTCTGTCTTTAAATTTAAATGAAACGACAATAGTGATGCCAATTTTACATCCGTCCTTGCTAACGTCTGATGCAGAGAGCGCCGCCGTCGCTATATTACTGTGAAATCGGCGCAAATAAAAAAGGTTTCGGTGGACTTTAATTGAATTTCAGGATGTTAATGGCGGCTGATCAGACTACGTATGAAAACTCAATATCATTCGACAGGTTTGTGTTACTAATTACCAGCCGTCGCCACTGTATGAAGTCAGACAAAAAACAGATTTGTTTAATACTTTGTTTAGTTATCAAAAAGTACTTAATTTCAACTAAGTATATTTAAAAAGAAATGTATGTTTTGTTTAATTCTAAATACCCTATATAAGGAAGGCATGTTTTCTTTAGTAAATCCTGATAAATTGGTCGCGATTGACCCATAATGTTAAAATTAACGTCGAACGTTAAATACGGTGTGCCGATGCTGGATTTTGTCCTTAATTTATTTACAAATAGGGTCCAGTTAAGAAAATGTTAGTTAGCTTTTACTTTGAAGTGTGACTTTGTTGTAAAATATGTATTTTTGTTTATTTTTTGCTGCTGTTTCTCTGTTTATGCCGTTTTGTAAATTTTATACATAAGCATAGCATAATAAGCCTATAGTGTTCCCACTGCTGGGATACAAGCCTTTCTCTATGAGAGGGAATGGGCTAGAAACCACCACACGGGGAATGCGGGTTGGTAGATTTTATACGTAAGTTGAAACTTGCAATATGCCTTCTGCTACACATTAGTTCTTCTATTCGAATGCATTACTTATCTGTAAGTTTTCTAAAAATTAAAAAAAATAACGACTTGAACCTACGTAACTATGTAGTTCCTTAAAACTTCGTTCTTTAAAACATCTAAACCAAATTATTCTCACAAACTGTTCCCAATAAGGTCAACTCTCCTCGAACCCGTAGTAACGGATATTGTCTTCGTAGGCAACAGTGCCAAGCTTCCTCGCAAGCCGTGACGTCATAAACCGACGCCAGACAGCCGCGCCAAAGCGACGTCTTGCGCTAATCGATCAATTCGTAAAAAGGATTAACTAAGCGATTTCCTAGGCATACCCTAGCAAACGCGATTTTCTTTAAACAAAAAAGAAATCTACGCATTACAGGAGAGCCTCCACAAGTGACCTCTAGGTACCTTCCCTGTGGTCAGGAGCGATCATATACAAAACCAGCTTACTCCTGTGGCTTCGGCTACGTGAAGGTCGGTAATGGTCCCACGGGATCGTAATACCGGGATAAAAACTGGATTTAACACATAGGATTATGTGTTAAATCCAGGTTATAAACTTCTCTATGACAAATTTCGATTCTCCCCCCCACCTCCACCCTATCCAAACATCCATGTTTCCACTTTTATTAATTGGCTGCTAAATTAAAGACTTTTGCTTTGCTAATAGGTACTATAGCAAAGCAAAATAGGCTAATAGGTAAATATCTGACTATCTGTTTCGTTTTAGTCCATCTGACTAACATTTACGCTTCGTCGGGGAGTTTGTCCACCGGTAACATTGAATGGCACCCAAATACCGCAAACTGATGACACAAAATATCTGGGTATGCATATTGACAAAAGATTGACTTGGAGGAAACACATCTTTACCAAAAGAAAACAGCTCGACCTACTATTAAGACAGGTATATCCACTGCTTAGACACAAATCAAAACTGAATCTAGTGAACAAGCTGCTTATCTACAAATGTACCTATACTTCAGCCAGTATGGACATACGGCATACAACTCTGGGGGACTGCCTCAAAATCAAACTTGGGAATTTTTCAAAGGTTTCAGTCCAAAGTCTTGACGCTAACTACAAAGGCACTGTACGTTACAAACCGAGAACCCTGCACCGAGATCTCCAAGTCACTACAATCGAAGAAGAGGCGTATAAACAAACCAAGAGAAATCGGCACAGACTAACCAAGCATCCTACCAACCTAGCAAGACTGCTTCGCCAGGAAACCTCATGTGAGGCGATTGAAGAAAAGGATACCACAGGACACAATAACATCAAGTTAAACCAAAGAGAGGGTGCATCACTGGATGCATACCCAGCAAGTCCAATTGCGAGAATTTCCAAAGTACAGCTGATTGTCCACAAACTAGGACAAATTGTAGTTGAAAAAGGGTTATAAAAAAAACTGACTATCTGTCTCGTTTTTAGTCCAATCGATAAAATAAATTTTTGATGAAAAATATTAGGTAGACGCTACATTTTTTTTTTAGCATTGTTTCTGTTTTTGAATTTCGTACAGCTCCCACACACTATTCGTCTTACATAATATATGCCAATACTTTTAATATAACTGCCTCATTAGAACGTAATTTTATAATTTTATCGACAAAGACGAACGTTATAATCAATCTATGTATTAATTTATTTGTACGACAGACCGGAAATAATTTCAATTTGATTGGTAGGTATTTTAAGGACGACCTTTACCGGGCCTATCTGATCTGTGTACAGTACTTCAGTAGCGATCAAGCACATGCAACATCGTCATCATCAGTGATCAAGCACATACAAAAAGAACTCGCGTATTCGGCCTAATTTTGAGTTCAGAGAATTACAAAGCATTTCGAATTAATTGTAACACGACTTTCGACATTTACCTAACTTATGTCAATCCAGTAGAATTTGAGTCTTCCGACATCGTTTTCGAATAGAACATCACATTGTGTGAACAATAAGACGACCCGATTGACGCAGCGGTAATGAGGCTGCCTTACGTTCTTAGGGTCCCGGGTTCGAATCCCGGTAGGAGCAAATGTTTGTGTGATGATCTGATGAGCATGGACATTTGTTTCCTATGTTTATGTGTATAATAAATATGTATTTACAAAAAAAAAAAAGTATCTATGTAGTATATATATCAACTATCTAGTGTCCACGACACAAGCCTCGTTACTTAGTGTGGCACTAGATGGAACTGTGTGTATTGTCCAGCGATATTTATTTATTAGTGTACTAGCATTATGTACGTATGCTCTACAGAGTTTACTCTAATGTTACGGAATGTTTTGCGAATTTTACTGTTTAGTTGACTCTGTTGGAGATAACGCGAGATGAGATAAAGGGTAAAGATAAATCTTTGCCGTCTATATGTCGTGTGATCTATCTCTTTTTATTAGATTATTACTTAATTATGATTGCCTTTTGAAAGAAACGAAACGTCTGACATTAACCAGTGTGCTATGAGCCTACGAGGTGGATGCGGTCCGTCCCCTCTCAGATAGAGGTCCCAGCAGTGGCACGGGGAAATCAAAGGGGGCTTATGAAGCCGCTAAACAGCCTAATATGAAAAATTGAAAATTAAAATACTTGTTTTTGAATTTAGAACACAAATAAATGTTAATTTGTTCATTTTTTTTGTTTAGAATCATGTTTATATGCGATATTCTATTTATAAACACAATTTAAATAGTCAAAATTATGACGTAAAGACCGCTCTCCGATATCTGTCCGCCGAGATTAAAAAAAAAAATCACCGTCGACTATTTGTACCGGAATAGAATTAAACTTGGACCTATATATCTGTGGAAATTTTATTCCCGCACACGTTGAAATAAATTAAAAAAATCCACGTATGTGAATTACATTGCATGTTGAACCTAATCGTAGAGCGATAAGAGCCGCCTGTTTTCGAGTAAGATTGAAGACTGCCCCACAACAATAATAATTATCTCAATTAAAGCTAAGTCTACAATGCTCTGACTTTTCGACACTTAAAGACGGTTATCCTTAGGTAGCCGGTGAGCCTTGAGGCCTGATGTTTCTTCTGTCGATGATAAAGTGTAGGAGAAGTTTATTATTCGGAATATTTTAGAATACACTGCGGTGCCGTTTATTTCCATAAACTTACATATAATTTTGACGACATAAAGAAGAATTAGTGTACCGTTGGCCCCTCTGCCATGGCTCCTTTCCATAAGGAATTTCGTAGTCGCTTACACGAGGTTTGGATTTAAGCCTGGCTAATGGTTAAACATAACTGGTAAATTATGATTGTACTATTGGTGCACCTTTGCCTATAACCCTTCAGGGATTGCTTATAGGTACGTGATGGGACCCTTCAGGTATAATTTATTTATTTACATATCTCTTGCTCTGTAAGTACACCCTTACACCCCTGAATGCCGGGGTGTATGACTATCATTACAGCATAGATTTTGGAATTTGAAAAAAGAACTGTCATACTCATACTGCACGAAGAATATTTTTAAAAAGTTAATTTTATTTTTCTCGGTATCGATTAATTACTCGAATCGGAATCTAGACAATTTATTTTATAAAGATTTTATTTTAAATATGGAACTATTTGTTTCCACATCGTATGTTAGATGGAATCGATTTAAAAATCAAACTGGCCAGCAAGATTTGACGCGCTTGCTTGCGTGAAAAAAAAAAGGCAGTCTACTAGTAGGCGCGAAAGCATCGCGAAAATAATTAATTTTCTTGTTTGAGTTCTTTTTCAAAAGTTTTAAACATGTCTAGTGACGAAGACATAGATCTAACGCCCGATTTTATTAAAGAAAGGGCTGTTCATTGAAACCTGCTGTCTTGTTGTTTACTTACCTCACAATCGATATGTAAAGCAGAGTATTTATCTCGGGCGTAAGCATCAATTGCATACTCGGGTTAATTAGCGCCTTCGCTTCGCTCAGGCGCCAAAAACCTCGTATGCAATTGATGTCATACAGCCCTTGGTTAATAATCTACTATTAAGCTTTATTTAATTCCATACAAATAACATTAACAATTATTAAAAAATAAACACTAGTTAACAATTATCATCAGCAATAAATAGATATTTAACTCTTCAATTCCCAGTGTCACCTGTAGGTGACACAACTTTATGATTTTTTTTCTACCACACAGATATTTAAGTTTTATATTTTACCATGATTGTTGCAAAGCCAATTAGTGACACTATTCATATTTAATTTTTGGAAAAAAATTCTATATACCATTTTTCAAATTCATTCATTTATTTCATGAGTAATTGAAGTAATCCTAGTTTCTGTGATCCCTTGATTATAAAGTGAATAAGAAATGCCTAAACCGTAAGTATTGTTTTTTTTTCTTATTACATATAATAAATGAATGTATAAAGTATAGTGTAAACATAATTTGCAATTCTTCAGGTATAAAGATAGAGTTAATTAGGAAACAATAACTAACATGATCGAACATAATATTAATATTAATATTAGAACGGTCACAACAAGGTGCCTCAGTGCTTCAATCATGCCAATCAAATCATCAATTTGACGCGACCTGGCGTAATTGCGAAAATTATTGAAATCGACCCTTTCGGGACAAATTGGCATCAGCAAAACCTAGCCCGGGGCCATTCACAATTATTACAGGGAACTATTTTGCTAATATAGAGTGTAAAACAACTCTTAACGAAGCCGAAAGGCACTTGATCTCCTTATCATTGCGATCATTTTTTTGTTCTACACCATACCTGGGAACCTTTCAATTACGGAGATATTGGGGGTCAAAGTTCCAACTTTTTGACAAGTTTTTTTTTAAATACTTACAAGTTTTTAATGTAAGATTTTAACTCTATTACTATTCAATCTATCCATCAGCACAATGTTTTGAGTGCGGTTACATTGAGTTCTACCACAAAACATGATTTTTCACCCCAAAAAAAAAGACGTTTCCCAGCAATAATTTTTGCGTAAAGTTACTAAGTAGTTTGATGTACAGAATGCTTGGTTGACGGCTTCGTGATGAGGTCTTTTACACCCTGTATATCTGGAAAAAGGTATTATCCCACCAAAAACATTTTCATGTAAAATGTTGCCAAGACGAGACCATATTATTATGACTTGTCGCACTGTCGAAAAGTTATCAGATCTCATGTAGAGCCAAGCTTCTAACTCTACACGCCCTAACTTCACAAACTCACCTTTTTTTTTTTTTTTTTTTTTTTCGTATGGGAAATCATCAAATAACTCCTGTTATGTTCCTTCATCGCCCTTTGTATTCCGGGGCCACGGTATCTCTTTCGAACAGTCCTGAAACCCCGGCAGGCATCGGTCCTTACGGACCCCTTCGTTTTTGCTGACTCTCTTTGAGGCGCGCGTGGAACACGAACGCGCCGTCGACACGGCCTGTCGTCATGAGATGGACGGACGGCGAGCTACCCCATAGCCCACCGTCCACAGGCCCGCGCCTACGGTGGCCCGGGGCCACGTGGTGGTGGCCCCGACGCCCGGGGCGTCTCCCGCGGCGGCCGGGACGTTAAGAGGTTCTCTCCCTCTCACGTTCCGCCACCTTCTTCTCTAGCATTACTGCTTCGCAGAAGGAGGTGACGGCGTCCCATTCCGTCTCGCTCCGGACCATGGCTTGCACCAGGGCCGGACGCGAGAGGTCGCCGCCGCCAATCGCCGCTTCGAGAACACGGCGGTGCTCCGCCCACGCGGGGCACACCTCCACCGTGTGCTGCACCGTGTCCTCCGGTCGATCCTCACAGTGGAAGCACCCGGACGTTTCCTCCCGCCCGATTCGGTGCAGGAACCTCCCGAACACACCGTGTCCGGTGAGGACCTGCGTCAGGCAGAAGGTGAGGACGCCGTGGCGTCGCTCAAGCCACTCCTCAAAGAGGGGACTTATCGCCACTATCGTGCGGTAGCCCCGGGCCAGCCTTACGGCTACCACCTTTACAAACTCTACACCTTAGTCAAAATATGTGGCTTGGCTATTTCGCTACATTCACATGTGCGTAAGGTATAAAATGTATCCACTGTTTATTACTGTTCTTGTAGTACCTAACGAAAGTGAGTAAACCTTTGGGTGACATGTTAAAACCACTTGCAGACTCACTGAAATCGAGAAATCTCTGGAAATTAAGTCCTATAAACTTGAAAGTTGTCAGGATGGCTTCTTATCCGCCAAACAACTTACCTCTAAGCAAGAATTTTACAAAATACCACCCCTAAGCTAATTCTCCCATGGCACCGCTTGTCCGCAACTCTGCACGCTCAAGCGGTGTATCAAACGGAAGGGTGTATAGGAAAACTAATCCTACTACTAGCCTTTCTATTCGCTGGTATAGAAAACTAGTTAAACCCCGGGACCTTCCAACTTTATACCGGCACAAAGAGTGTGTGGAAGCGAGCTAGCCAACTGGAAGCGGACACCGCCGACGCCACGCCATGCTGACCTCTACCATGAGTTTACACAGCTAAAACTCGCTAGCGTCTCTTAAAATATTTGTATGAAATATTGTATATTTATTAGCGGTCACAGAAATAATTAAAATTCGTACCATGAACACTATAGATTACGATAGGTTAAAAACCTAACGTAACCTATTCGATAGTCACTAACGTTTTTCAGCTGTCACCATACAAAACGGTACCACGACTCACTAATTTCACTGAAGCTATCGAATAATACGCTTACGATAGTGGATACGTAGCTCACTAACATTTTGCCGTGTGAAACATATGTTTACATTAAAATTATATACGTTTTTGAGTCTAATACAGTCAAAATAATGTCTGCAAGAGCTTATTTAGCATGGAATATGTTAGTGGCCTCTGAATTTGAAGATCAACGACGTAAACAACGTGATTTTCAAGCAAAAATGAGAATTCATGTAGGATACCAAATGGTACCTAAATATAAGGGAATGAAAGTTTATTAAACTTTACAGACTTTCTTTAAGTTTATGTAATATTAGAAAACTTAATTTATGAAAACGTAAATTATTAATTTAAATTAATTATTATTTAATCCAGACAATAAATTGACTAGAAAGTTAAAAATACATTTCCATGAACTCCAACAACAATTGAAACTATGAGACACTGGTCCTCATTGTATTCAATAATCTTGTAAACTTTTAAACAACACAACACGGTACACAGCTCTGTGACACAACGTAAAATAAACAAAATTACAAATTGAATAGACAACCGTGACATAATCTATACTAATATTATAAAGAGGTAACATTTGTTTGTAAGTTTGTAGGTAAGGGGTAATCTCCGGAAGTAATGAACCGATTTCAAAAATTGTTTCACCATTAGAAAGCTACATTCACCCTAAGTGACATAGGCTATATTTTATCCCCGTACTCCCACGGGAACGGGTACTACGCGGGTGAAACCGCGTGACGTCCGCTAGTAATATTATAAGGAATAAAAATTCAAAAACCATTATATAACATAAGTAGTCCACTAACCGTCAACTTTTCTATTTAGTTGGTTTATTTGTGATATTGACTGTCTTAACATTTTTAGCATAACTATAACAGTACATGGGCCTATACTACCTCAAATGGCTTAGCATGATCCTCCGTTATGCCTAAAATACTGCAGCATTAATTTTGAAATAAATATATAGTAAAGTTGAGGATTAATATTAGGTCTTATATTTGGCGGAAACACGATTTCATAAAATTTTCTCGATAGAAAAAAATCCCAAAGTTACCTCCAAATCGAACAATAAACCGCTGGTATTCAAAAAGTACTTCAAATTAGATCATGAAACTTTCCGTACTAACTGAACTAACTTTATAGCAGGTCTTATGTTTTTTACTTTTTCCAAAAGACGAAAAATTGATTTTATAAAGAATAAAAACCACTCATTTCGCACTATTCGGCCGCAGTGACTGACGTAACAACCGCTTTGTAGTGCAAGCTGATTATAACTTTATTCTAACAGTATTACAAACGAAATTTGAACCACCACAAATAGAGTTGCTAATCTGAGGTAGTATAGGCTCTTTAGAGCCGTTCTCTCATCTTTTGTGGGAAAGAAAGAAACAGAACATAAGTAGCAGTGAGTAGAGTGAAGTTAGCTAGACGAAACGATCTATCGAGCTTACCTTAGCGCCTGTGTAAGACTCCGTAAATCTCATGGTGCAAGCATTATCGAAATCGATTTGATCCACGTTAGCACGCTAGCGACTTCAACGCTAGCGAGTAATTTTTCGATGACAACTCATGGTAGAGGTACTCTGATTAACATATTAGTTAACATGGCAACAACAACAACATTGAGTTCGATGTTGCCAGCTGGAAATAATACGTGGTTAATTTACAAAGCCAACGCGCAAGCCATATTTTATGTCGAGTTTGCTAATTAATTTAAAATAGAGGGAATAACGTCTGTTAACATGTTTTCAATTAAGATTTGTATTTTATGTAATATAGGAGGTAGGTATGCATTTATTTTTTACTAGCCTACTTCGTTTCCGATTGCTGGGCTAAGACTTCCCCTTTCTCTAACCATACCCATCTACCCCGCCAATAATCAGACCGTCACACCACCTTCGTGGCGAAACATGTTGGTACACTTAAATTTAATACCCTATTTTATTGTAATTAAAATAACCAAGACAAGTTACACGAACTTGTCTGAAATATTTCACAATAATTTTATCAAATCCAATTTTTTTGGAAACAGCCTTTGCAGGTTTTTTACCCAAAGTTCGTTATTTTACTAATTCGTAATGCGCAAAAATGTCAATCATAAATGCAGTGGCAAATTAGAGGGCTTTCTATTTACATTACAGAAAATGAACAGCACGGGGAATCGGGCGTTCGGACCATTGAGCTGGAATTGCCGGATAGGAGTATCGCAAACACAAACATTGGTTTGTACAGACTAAGGGCTGGACTGCACGGCACGATTTCACGAGACCACTTCGCGATATTTATCCGTGGACATACACGTCATGTGAAACCACGCGTCAAACGGTGTGCTCTCAAAAAGGTGAAGGAAATCATCGTGTGTAAACAGGATTGTCCTAGATCCAAAAGCTCGAGGACCACTCCCTCTCACAGAAAGGTGGCCTGTCCATGTGAGAACATCATATTCTGATTAAACACGACTCAGGTAAGACGGAAAGGTAGGCTGGCACACCGTGTTCTTTGAGTCAGATAAAAATAGCGCTCGCTTTTGCACTGAGCTTACGACATCACAGAAAATATACTATAAAAGTCGCGTCGCGTCGCCATTGTGGTACAACCTAGCCTTAAAGTACAGACTACACCGAGGGGAGACAGGCTGGACTGATTAGAAACAAACGGGCTTTTTTTTATAAAAGCTGGAGTTGTACATTTTAATTGAATGCTAATTAAGGAATTTTGACTTGTTTACAGTTGCATTGAGACTGAAAAAAAAAAGAATTCATGAAATGGTGGAAAGAAGATGCCATTTTGTAAACGTGGACGTGGAAAGTAACCCGTAACGTCAATAGGTTAGGGGTTACTTTCCGTTCATAGAGACGTTTACGTTCATAGAGTTTTTACTGGATAGTTTAGAGGCTTCCTAATTTGATACTATGTTATTAATGTTGCTCAAATTGCCTTCTGTAATTGAAATTGACTACAAGGTCTTTTTTATAGGCAATTTGTTACAGCAAGACAATAGTGTCGATGCTGTTGTTCAAAAACTAAACTTAATTTAGGCTATTGCTATCTTTTTCTCTCTAATAAAACGAGAAAGAGACGGACGTAATTTAGAGCTGTCAAAAGATGGATCAAATATTTCCATACAAATGAAGGGTGCACGTAAAAACATGTCGACTAAGAACACGGTGAAGCGCAAGGCATAAACTAGTTTGACATCTCTAACTTAGTTCATAGCTATAGCCGTCCTTTTCTTTTAGTAAGAGATAGAAATTGCCTAAATTAAGTTTAGTTTGTGCACAACAGAATCGACACCACTAAGGAAAATGTCGTGAAGAAAGTTTTGAGTGTTAATGTGGATGATATAAGAGAAAAGACCAAAAATAATAATTTAAAATTTTGGCTGGTCATTGAAAACTCACCCTGTATAATTTCAAATAATGCATACAAATCACGACAATATAATATATTTATGAAACTGTTATTAGCACAAAAGCTTTGGCTGGCGGTTATACTTGTAGTTGTCTAAATAAAAAAATATTTCTTATGGACAACGGGGGCAGGGACAAATTCGGATTATTAGGGACATTTAGATAAAAACTCTCATATATCCATTCTTAGATAATATGAGTAGTTTGTATTTTATTCGGAGGGTAATCTCCGGAACCACGGCCACACACGGTATATACATTATTCCGATAGGACATAGCTTATTTTTTTATTCGGAAACCACGCTGGCGAAACCGCACATGAAGATAGTAATTGTATACAAGATGTATTTACCTGAGTAGGTCCGAACGTCTCTGAATCCATCGGCAATACATAATCACATAATTTGATAAATCATAATACGCTTACCACGTGGTAAGCGTTTGTTCAGGGGGTCTAAAATGGCCGCTTTAGCAGAATCACGTTCAAAATTTAAAATTCATAAAAATTTATTATTATGATAATAAAGTCTTTTTTAAGAATTTAAATTTTTGAACGTGATTCATACTAAGATTCTACATGGATTCTGCTAAAGCGGCCATTTTAGACCCGCTGATCATCATTCCACATAATTATAAATTTTTCGTCAGTAATATTTTGTTCAATACACTGCCTCGAAAACTGGTTCTTATCGCACTACGATAAGGGTCAACATGCAATGTATTTCACACGTGTGCGATTTTTTTCATTTTTCAACACGTGTGCGGGAGTGAAAATTACCACAGAAATTGATTAATGTTTTTTTTTTTTCGGCAAAGTAATAATATAGGTAAGTAAGCGTCTTTATGGCGTAAATATTTTTTGAATATATATACTGTGTTTATTAGAATATTATAGATAAACATGATTATTTAAAACTAATATTTACTTTTATAAACAAATTAACATTTTATTTCTTCCCTAAATTAAAAAAAAAAAAAATAGGCTGTTTAGCGGCTTCATACCTTCGCTTCTCCAACCTGGGGAAAACAAAGCGCGGAAAAAAAGGAAAATAAAAATCATAGTTTCCTAATAATTCATGACAATAGTACATTATGATATAAGTGCGGTAAGTTGAAAATTACAGCCGAGGCGATATTGCTAGCTCGAGCCGTAGGCGAGGGCTATAATAAAGCAGAGGCTGTAATTATCAAAGCGCACGTATGTCATACGACGTTTTATAACATATTTGCGAGGAAATAAATAAAACTCGGACTTTCTTAAACGAATAAATCTTTTACTAGTTCACAAATTAGCGATGCGCGCGCATCAGCGCTTTTTTTTAAGGCAAAGACACAAAAAACAGTCAGTATTACTAATAAAGTAAATTAATATTTTTGTGTTTTTGTTACAGAAAAATAGTTGTAATTTATTGTCAAAATTAATTAAATTAAAGAATTAAATGTTTATTTATTATATTTCATCTCCCACAGTTAATTTTATTCATAAAATGTTGACCACTGTTCTGACATAAAAACTCTTTGCTAAGATTTAAAAAAGTACCGTTCCCTTTTGACGGAGCATCTTGATAAACCGTGCGTCTATATATAGATACTCTGTGGTTGTACATTACATTACTGCACAAGTACGTAATGAGATACATTACGATATTGAAATGGGTGAAATAAGAGACCCTTTACGAGCAAATGTGTTATAAAAATATTTTTCGTTCTTTTATTTTATTTTTTGAAACATTGTTGCAGTTCTCGAATCAAAAACACTCTGGCCTACGGCTCGCGAGTTGATTCCGCCTCAGATGCAATAAAAAACTTTCTCAACTTGTATTAAAATGTACTATTTAAATCGGTTGTTCCTGCAAAAGTGCTATACTTATACGGTTAAAATGCTTAGAACGGTGGTGGCGATACGCACGGTGGTGGTGGTGGTGGCGATTGGTGGTGGTGGCGGTGATGTGCTGAATACGTGGATGAATATTATAGAACATAATATTATCATAATTACACCCACCCCTTTACACACATTATACCGAGTTTCCTCCGTGCCTCGGAAACCAAGTTAAGCAACTGGTATTGTATTACTGGGTTGTGGAGGTTAGATAGGCAGTCGCTCCTTGTAAAATACTGGTATTTAGCTGCATCCGGTTAGACTGGAAGCTGACCCCGTTGGGAAAAGGCTAGGCAGATGATGATCATCCTAATTATCATCCGAAAGACGTCCACAGCTGGACTTGGCCTCCTCGAAGCGTTGCCACGTTAACTGCACCTCCTGCTTTGATTATCATGAAAAAAATTAACTCAGCCGTATGAAAGGATCAATTTTAAGACACATTACTTAAACTTGAAGCATGTTAGATTGACCGATCTGTCCGTCTCGAAACTTCAAAATTCAAATTATTATTAGCGATCCAATAGTATGGGGATTTGGCAATGAACCCGAGCAGGTTACAACACTAGTGTCTTTATCAATGAGTAAAGGAATAAATAAAAGGATCAATTTGATATTTTAAAAATAGCTTCTCCCCGCGTATTTCCCCAGTAAAATGTATGTTTTTTTTTTATGAGCTGGAACAGATAGTTTTTCTTAAAAAACTGCTTAAATAACATCAATTAGGTCTTGTCAGCCTCTTAAAAACACAATTTATGACACTTGGCCATAGTGTAGCATTAAATCCTTTTTTTTATTTATTATTTATTCTGTAAAAAACTAAAAAGACATTCAAATATAAATAACAAGCGATAGACGGGACAAGATGAAGAAAATCATAATCCAATACATAATACTACTTAGTAATTATTTGTTCTGTCTATAGCGTCATACGCCCGCTCGCCCGTCAGGTAGCTTTCGTATGTCAAAATCATCAAAAAGCAAAATATTTGTGTGAAAATATTCCCAATGTCTGCACTTCAAGTCTTTTAAATCTTTTTGCTATAAGAAAAAAAAGTCGCTTTTTGTGTAGCTGTCTCTACAACCACGGTGTAAACTACACAACGTTTTTTTCAATGCGGTTTTCAGAACCAATATTTTCTCCATAAGTTTTATGGCGTATTTTACCTGTTATAATTAATTCTACTGTAATACATTAATATAAAATATACTATAATTAATATACCTTACAAAATATAAAACAATCACGATAACTTTTAAAATCTATGTAAAATCTTTAGTCCTATAATTGTTGTTTAAAATTAAGTATTTTGTGTATTTTATATAATGAATGATCTTACAAACCGGCCATGAAATATATTATTTATTCAACCATACATTGGTTGACCGAGCAAAACCGTTACGAACACCTTTTGTGATCTAATTACATAGTTGTAACTAACAGGAAATTATAAAAATATATACATGTAGGTACAACAACTGAAGACATCGATAGTTTTTGTACTGGCACACGCAACCCACTTGTAACCATTAGGTACTTTATGAAGTAGTAAATATATCGCGAACTAAAATGAACAAGCGCGCTTAGACACGCCGCCGTGGACCTTAGGCTATTCTCAAAAAAATCGGCCATTTCCGCTATTTTTAGAAACCTGTCCAACAAGTTGGACCCTGTCTGGAGCCGAATAGCATTTTAGAGGTGAAACGTGTCAGAACGAGATGAACGCAGCTTTTTAATAAGCAGAAATAGGACGGGAGATCCGCAAAATTCTTTCGTGCTTGTGTTCTCAGGCCGGTGGCATCCGAGAAGCGCTCCTGCCGCATGCCGCCAACAGTAAACTTAACGAACTATTGATGATGTACGTCATCGCGGCATCCGCGTTGATACGCGGCGTGTACACGGGAAGGTTTCAACGAACCACGAGTCCACGATCATTGAAACAATATCAGTAGGTACACGCAATGCGTTATTTATTAACTTCTTGGTTATTATGTATTAACCAAAATACTCGTAAATATGATATGCCCGTCCAATTGAAAATTACTTGACTTTGACTATTCAAATTCAAATTATTGACATAATAAGTTACATAAATACCACTTACTACTACTGCTACTATTCCAGAGCATTTACGCGTTTCCTATCTTATATTCCACAACACCACTTAAATTACCATGTTACTTAGGTTAATCAAAACAACATCAAAAAATGAAACCTTAAAAGCCTACATTCGTTAACTCCACATCAAAATAGTAATCTGTTACTTGAAAAAAGAAACACAGTTTGTAGATAACTCGGGTTGTTGCTAAGAGGCAGCCCATTCTAAACCACGGTATTTGGCAATGCCAAAAAAGGCCCGCTCACTAACTTTCACTCCATAGTCACTTGTAAAAAAATGTGCCGACCTTTCTAGAGACGGAGGCTATAGATCAGTTTATTCCAAAGATACGCATCTTCGTTTATAAGTATTTGAGTCTGTCGGAATTTGTGCCACATAACTCTTGGGGTAGGGTACCTACCTCACACTGCCAGACATCGGTGATGCCGTTGTCATGGTAGTATTTTGTGAGATATTCTATATTATTGTTGTAGTTAGCGCAGTCAAATATTTAGTCAAAATGATTGAAAGATAATTAGTACAGGAACAGCACTTCCTTAACCTAAATATCTTGGCGTCGGCTTCTCGTCTGCAACCATCAGGATGAAAATGCCTTTACAACATGGAAATTCCCAATTACCGTTACAATTAATGGAATTTGCCGTAATCACTACTTTTGGCGGACGAGCAGACGGATTCGTCATCGCAATTTTATTTTTAGCAGACTTTAGGACTGGTTTGAATTATAAATGAATAGTCAGCGACTCGAGACAAAAGCTTGAAACATAAAAACAGCATGGAAGTTCATAGCCATGATCTACTTTCCTTAAAAAATAACGTTTAAGGCGATTACAGGAGCTAAATTAGCAACTCTATTTGTGGTGGTTCAAACTTCGTTCGATACAATGTTAGAATAAAGTTCTAATCAGCTTGCACTACAAAGTGGTTGTTACGTCAATCACTGCGGGCCGAATGGTGCTAAATGAATATTTTTTTGAGATTTAAAAAAAATATATTGATTGGACTAAAAAAATAAAACACTATCATGCTAATATGTTGCTTGTAGAATTATTTGCCAAAAAATCAGAATGATCGCATGTGTTTTAGTATGGTTTTTACTCGTTAAAAGACATTTTTAGAGATAATTTCGTGTTTTTTTTTATCGAGGAAAATTAGTTGTATTATGTTTTCAAAACACTAACATCCTAGCACATATCCTGAAGAATATCATATGCTTTTCTGGTTTTGTTTATTGCAGTGAATCATACGCTTTTTTGCATTATAAAACTCTCGTTTAGGTCCTGTAGTCCCCTTAAAAGTCCCCAACTAAATCATTTTCTAAGATAAACGAGGAAATAGTTACTCGTTGAATGTACACGAATAACGAAACACATTTTCAGCCCTCTCTCCTGCAAATTCATATTATACAGTGCTAATGAGTTTTTAGGCTTATGTGCATTACAAGCGCAGTACGAGGACCACATTTGCAAAGCTTAATTAAAATTTAGATTGTGCCCATTTTAGTGCATGTCTGAGCCCTGTGTAAGTTAATGTGCAAAATAATTAATTATTTCCGAAACCGTAGGCTACTTTACTGCCGCACGGCCGCGGTGCTCCTGAAAGGTGAGTCAAATATTTGTTTGAAAAGGGGTTTTGGATTTACAAATAAATGTGGATTTAAATGTATGCAACTCCTATGGAATATTTAATTACTTACGTTACAAGTGCGAATACGGAAACGTTGGTAGCCGTCCCAATCAGCCCGACTCATTAATATGAGCAGAACAGCTTATGGCCACGCGAAAAGGATCCCAAAATTTCAATAATTTAAACATTTAATCAGCAAGTTGGCTATTGTTTATTAGAAGAAATGCTGAGAGTGCTTCAGACTTCCTGAATCGTCACTCTTGGAGGTCCTAATATACCCAAGTATATCTATAGCAGCTAAGGCCCCTAGCACACGGCGTTATTTAAATGCGCAGACGACGCGAGTTTTGCGCGTAAAACGCGATACAAACACCGTGTGAAGCGCGTTCGAAACTCGACGTTTGAAGCGCGTACAAAGGGTCAAAGCCAGCGTAAGCTGTGTTGTCTCAACCGACGCCATTGTACAACTGGCGAGGAGTCTCTGACCAAAACGCGGAAGCTACAAGTGACTACAGCGCGTCTGTATCACTGTATCCGCGCCTATACGCGAAGTAGACGCGCGTTTTATGATCGCCCCGTGTGCTTATGTTACAAAGTTGCGTTTAAATCTCGTTTGAAGCGCGTATACGCGCGTCATCTGCGCATCGTCTGCTAGTTTAAAATACGCTGTGTGCTAGGGGCCTGATAGATAAGGATAATCTTTGCGAATCCATGACAGCCGCCTTCTCATAAAAATCAATTTCCAACCGACGAATCTTGCTTCGTGGGAATCGTGGGTCTAGTCTAGTGGTCGCAAGTGCGACTACTGAGCATGAGGTCCCGGGTTCGATTCCCAGGTCAGATGGGAATATGGGACTTCAACATAACTAGCGAAATGTAGGTACTATTAGGATCCCAGGCATGATTTTAAGTTATGAATTTTGAAGTCGACAGATCAGCTGGATATAATCACACTGCAAAAATGACAGAAACATTTGAAAACAAAGAACTGTCACATCTGTCGTATAAATAAATGTAATCTATGCGTATCTGTGCTGTGCGACTATTGTGTCGCAACACTCGCAACGTCGCAAGCGCAGCTCAAGCGGGTTTCTAATGACGCGCGGTGGTTCCGCTGCTTACGAATAACGGCTCGTTAAGGCGCTATAGGTAACCCTAATTGAGAATTTCTGATCCGTTGTTTTCTTTCACTGTTACAGTTGAGAATACGGGGAAATATATGTTGTATATGCGCCTACTCAGTGCTGTGAACTGCTGTGCTTGAGTCCGATTTTATTCAAGGAGCAATAGCTAAAACCATTTCAAAGTGACCTCGATTTCTTTAATCAAGCATACAAATGACTTTTAAAATTACATGCAGGTACTTAGATGTCCGTTTCTTTATAAAGAATGCAGTATTTTTTACAATAGTACGAGGAATCTTCTTAAATTGTAATTTTTAGTAGATGCCTAACCATGAAAATCCGTCCGAAATGTATGGAATTTTTGTCGAGCTCATCGGAATAACATCGCCTTAAGCTCAAGGTAACCATCTCTTGGACTACATACTTAGCGAGTACTTGCATACGTCATATGTCATTGAGGGCAATGTTTAGTACGTACCTATCTACTTGGTTTGAAGGTACTGTACTGTGTACTGTAGTTTTGAACATGAACAAGTTCACAATCATATTATGGTTCGGAGTTTTGTCAGGCATTTGGTAACTAAAAGCTGGTTACAGTGGATTATGTCATTATATAATAAATAAATATATATATTTATATAAATAATAAATATTGCTGGACATTACACCCACGTGGACACCAGATAGTTGACATACTAAGTAGATACTGTTTGTTTGTAAATACATACATATTATAGTATACACATAAACATCCATGACTCGGAAACAAATCTCCATGCTCATAACACTAACATTTGCCCCGACCGGAATTCGAACCCGGGACCCTAAGAACGTAAGGCAGCCTCACTACTGCTGTGCCATTCGGGTCGTATAAATGTCAAGTAGGTGTTTAAAGATATTTAATGCTTTATAGAATTACGTATAAGTTCACATTTTAAATTATTTTATGATACGAGTATGGAAAGAAAGGAGGTGTCTGATACGTAGACGAGTAATTTAGGGAAATAATGAAGAAGAAGACGAAGAGAATGATGTTTGATTATAACTAGTATCTTTTGACGAATTAATTATCATGGCGATAATAACAGACATGGTCACTAACACTATTATTAGCCAAAACGGATAATTCAATTCAATTCAATTCAATTTATTCACAAACAATTTACATTGTGTTGGAAATAACAAAATAAAAATAAAATTAAAATTAAAAAGAAACACATTCATCATACAAGTAACACAATTATAAATTAACAACATAATTATTATTTCACGTCAATCCAAAAACAACATCATAATAAAAAATTAATAAAGTTTAGAATTTTAATCAATAGTTTTCATACAAAAAAAAATTCTTCGAAATCAGAGAAGTATGTATGCTGCGCCAAACCCAAATCAATTGGGGTACCTAAGGGCAAGATAATCATAATTCTCGAAATCAGACTATGCAATAAGTACTTTGAAATGAAAACAACGCATTATACAGTTCTCAACGTCACTCACACGCCAATACAATCAACTTTATTCTCGTGACCTTACTTATTCCAATTCATTTGCGTTCTGTTATGTCTCCTTCTTATACTTCTCTATTAGTCATCAAAGTCACAAATCAAAGTCAAAACATTTTACATTCCCTTGCTACTCATCCCGTACCGTCCACCGTCGGTTTTTTGGTCTTCTCCGTCCCTATTTTCGTAGCTATCCACATTCATAGTCAAAACTTTCCTCACCAATATCAAGGCGAATACCAACCCAAGCCAATATTATAGTCAACGGAACTACGTGAGACAGGTATCATCGCAATAATACTCACAACAGTGGAGATAATCTGACAGAATATTCATGTATTTGCGTCAACATCCCATGGTATCCTACTAATTTACTTTCAAGCAGCTGATATTTTTTTCGAGATTTCATAGTCGGTCCCTTAGTAAAAGTTGTTCATTTTCATGACATGAGTACTAGACGCCCTTAAAGTAATTAAAACGACTAAAAAATTGTGTTCAAACATGTCTTTTTTGTGATACAACTTTTATTAAAGTAATGAGCTTGAGTTTCACAAGAATTTAAACAAATTAAGAACCGTCCCTAAGAAAAAAACTAACTTTGTTACCTACACTTTCTAATCTTTTACTCATTTTGTTTAGTTTTCATTTCACTAGATAGTAATTTATGTGTAATTAAATAAAGCTATTATCCATTCATTCATTCATTTAAGAACCATCAAAGAAAGCAAAGCTAGGAACTATAACTTTTGACAGTTCTTACTTCAAGTAATCACTGAACTACAGAATATGAATCGTCTTTTACTCAAGTAATTACGTTGACTTGTCTAAAGATACGGGTATGTATTATCTTTGGTTTTACTTACGAACATACTCTCTAATTTTGAAGACTAGGGCTGTTACATTTTTTTCGCAAATTTTTGATCTTTACTTCCTGGATCAAATTTTTTCGACCGGCCTACACGACTCGATAATAATATTGATCTCCGGACGATTGTCGATTGTTATTGACGAAAATTAGAGACGAGACTGACATGAGACTGAGGTGCGAGCTGAATTGACTCAGAATTATAGTTCTCCAATTTTATTTATTGTAATTTTGTCTTATTATATTGACAAACGAAAACTAATAAAACGTATTCGTTGTAGATCGAACTTTTATATCATATTAATTTATTTGATAAAATTGTGTTTATTTGGAATATAATGGACGATGAAAATGCATACATTTTAGATCAATATTGCTTTTGAATATCGTTTTTTTTGCGTCGATTCAATTTTTATTTCAATATTCTAATCAATCTACAACCTTGAGGACTATATGACCAGTACATATATATTTTTTTTAGATTTTTTCGTGTTACCAGTTTGATACAAATGACAGGAGAAACCTAATGTTTAACGTTTGCTTGAAATTGGCTGTCGGAAAATTGCTATTTCTCGTAATATTACCTATTATAACAAAATTCTAATCAATCGACGAACTAAAACAAAGCCAGATTTATGATTCTTCATTGAAATATTATGCCATTATCTTTATATAACAAATATCGAGGACTTGGAAAAGTACGTATTTTTGGTCAAACGCCCAAAATATGTGAGCACGCTCTTAAAAAAACTAAGACGTAAAACTAAGACGTTCTAAAATCAACATAATTCGCACGGATTACAGAAAATGATGTTACTTAGGTATATATTTTGATTTAGTTGCCAAAACTATGTCATGAATTTTTTGTCTTGTAACTTTGCAAGTCAAGATCATTATATGTTTGTATTTTTTATTTGTCACGTACGACATGTGCTACGAGACAAAAACTTTTAATTTGTCCCTCCAAGTATTTTTTTTTCAAAGTTCTCTTTTCTTTGGAGAATACTTTTCTCGTATAGACTATAGCTGACTCATCTTATAAAGTGAGTAAGGTAGCTGGAGTTTTAATGGTTTCAGATACACGACACCCTTTGCATCTAAATACCCTCGTGTCGCAAAGGCTGAAAAGCCGGAACAGCTTTCTGAAGTGCCCCACCCCGCTCACTGACGAGCGGCCTATAGAATGACTAGGCTGTGGCGAAGTAGTGTATCATTACCTAACCCATCCGTTCCACCTGCCGAAAATCTCCCACCTGGACATGGGTGTCCTGTGGAAGTCTTTAAATAGATTCAGTAAGTTGACTCTGCCCTGGATTGTAAATGTAATGCTTTTCCACAACCGATGGGGCACTGAATATGGTGTCCTGCTTGTCCCGTTGTTTGTTCATGACAGGAACTGATGGACGCAACTGAAAGCGCCAAACTAGTAGCTCAGTACTGGGCCGACACAATTTAGATTGCCATCGACACGCTAAGAAGTAGTTGCGTTTTCATTTCCTGTAATCTACGAGTAAGACTGGCTATCACTAACTGTATTTCTGTTGATAATCAAAAGTAGCTAGGTACCTACCTAATTAACTTCAAATTAATTCTGCCGATAAATGTTTAAGTACTTTTTCATAAATACAATTAAGAGGAAAGCAGAATTTTCCATTAATTTGTGTACATTACGGTTAAAAGCGTGAATGCGATCGAGTTTTAATGTGTTTCCATTAATTATAGAATATTATAGTAAACCATGCATGGCAACAGACCGGTTAATGCTGTGGTTGCACTCAGGGCTGCACTTAACCAAAAAACCGGACCGGTACGCGTGATGCCCGACTAAATACATTACCGCCAATAATCAAATTAAACGGTAATTATTATTTCACGTGTGTTCGGTAGGCTGGGGGCGCTGGGAAACCATATACGAAGGCTTTGTTTACTTACAGTCATGTGCCGTAAGCATTTTTGATGTTTCGTCGCATGCCAAAAGTGATATTTAAAACTTGATTTTAAAGATATAAGTATTTTACATGGAGCGACTGCCTATCTGACCTCCACAACCCAGTTAGTACCGGGTAATACGATACCTCGTGGTAAGACTGGTTGTCAGACTTTTTGGGCCTCTGACTACCTAACAACTGTCAAAGATCTACAAATGACAGCCGGGATCAACGGCTTAACGTGCTTTCCAAGGCACGGAGGAAACTCGGTATGTAATGGGTGGCCACCCATCCACAGACCAACCTAGGCAAGCACGGCTTAACCTAACGATCGACCCGAGCGGCTGTTATTATTTAGCCACGAGCTCTCTTGATTTTAAAGATAATTACTCAATAATAATAATTATTATTATTAGCCAAGAGCCTCGACCAACATCTTAGGAAGCTCTCGCTTGGCAGCTGGATCAAGGGCTTGATTCAGAAAGCAGTACTTCTGGACACGGCACGTATCGTTAGGAGATTCCTCTCTCAAGAGCCCTGACCACCGGCAGCTCGGACCCTGTTCCCAGCGCTGGTGGGCTACTGTTTTTTTTATATTTTTAAATGTTTTTTATATGTAGTTTTATTAAGAAATATTTAAAAATGTTGAAAATATGTTTATAAATGAATAAATGATAATTATTATTATATATTTATTTTATAATATTAATTACTCAGAGTGTAAACAAACTCATTACGAAGCTGTCAACCAAGCATACTGTACATCAAACTAAGTAACTTTACGTTTAAATTATTGCTGGGCAACTACTTTTTTTGGAGTGAAAAATCATGTTTTGTGTTAGAACTCAATGTAACGCACTCAAAACATTGTGCTGATGGATGGTTGAATAGTACGGGGGTCGTGGAGGTGTTTAAAAACCTAACAATAAAAACTTGTATTTAAAATAAAAAAGTTGTCAAAAAGTTGAAACTTTGACCCTTCGATCAATAATAGTACTTTGACCTCCAATATTTTTATTCCGTAACTAGAAGGTCCCATGTATGATGTAGAACGAACAAAAAGACGATCGCAATAACGAGGAGAACAAGTGCCTTTCGGCTTCGGTAAGAGATTTTTTACACCCTTTGTATTCAATAATTTATAATTATTCCTAATTGTAACGTAATGTTCGAGTTCACAACCTGAACTTCATACATCGAAAAGGAGCGCGTTGACCCTGCGACATGAATTAATTTTATGTTTGTGGTATAACAAATATAATATCGTTGGTATGCAATGTAAATAATAATAACCACTTCCTGTGTGCCTAAGAACTGGTGATAAGCTGCCGCTGATTGCGAAACTAAGCTATTGGTTACTAATCTACACTAATATTATAAAGAGGAAAGGTTTGTATTTTGTGTGTGTGTATGTTTGTAATGAATAAACTCCAAAAATACTGCGCCGTTTTCAAAAATTCTTTCACTATTAGAAAGCTACATTCACCCTGAGTAACATAGGCTATATTTTATCGCCGTACTTCCATGGGAACGGGAACTACGCGGGTGAAACCGCGTGACGTCCGCTGGTATTTATTAAAATAATAACTAGCTGACGTCCCGCGGTTTCACCCGCGTAGTTCCCGTTCTCGTGGGAGTACGGGAATAAAATATAGCCTATAGCACTCACGAATAATGTAGCTTTCTACCAGTGGAACAATTTTTAAAATTGGTTCATTACTTCCGGAGATTACCCCCTACATACAAACTTACAAACAAATGTTACCTCTTTATAATATTAGTATAGATTACCTACGTCCTTGTTGGTCTAGTGGTTGCAAGCTCGTTTGCAGGGCACGAGGTCTTGACTTCCATTCAGGTCGGGCGAATTGTCATTGGGTATTTCTTTCAGGAATTTCTCAGTAGCAGCCACGGAGTCTGGATTTGTACCCAGTTGATGGCAATAGACTCGCCCCTATTACATGGTACTGAACTGGCGAAATGTGGGTGTCTGCCCAGATTTTCGATGGTCTCAGCGATGGATGGGTAACCAGTGACCACAATCGAACTGTGCGGGTGCCATTACTTAAGGCGCTGTCAACACCAAAATCGCGCACACTGTCTATTTGTATGGGAGAAAACGAGACGTCACTATTACTGGGCGGCCAGGTTTTATAAGAAAATAATGAATAAATATTGATACAAAAAAAAGTATCCGGATTATTTGTGAAATATGAATCGTTAGCGGTTTAGGTATGAATATGTTGATTTAATGTTTTTAATTGCAGACCCATACGTCAAAAACTTAAAGACATAGGACCGTTAATGATGATTTTAAGACCAATCTTTGAATTATTTTCTATCGAGCCGATTTCGTCGAAATATGTATCGAGTCCGTCCAAGGTCTTTGAAATATGATCAATATTATCATATATTTTTTGCCGTGCTAGAACAAATAGTTTTTCTTAAAAAACTGCTTAAATAACATCAATTTCAACAAATTAGGTGTTGTCAGCCCCTTAACGACGCGACGTTTACACATAGAAGAATTGCATCAGAATTCTTTCATAATTGTAGGTAGGTACGACAGTAATTTATCTTGTTCCCTTGAACACAATCATCTAGGTAAGTACTTTGCTCACATCCTTGCTAACACTCTTCCGTGTTTTTTCCACCGTTATTTCTAAGTACTTACACATACACTATTGAACCCATTGTTTTAGGAAAAACAATTCTGCAGGATTTTTCCCTGTGTATTACATACCTTTTTATATAGGTACCTTGTTATGTACTCTATAATAACCTCCTCGTGGCGTCCAAATCAAGGCCCGGCTTAAGTCGTTGTCATGGTAACGGAATTAATACCTATTACGCCAGTTTAGTGACGGCCTCCAAAATGTAATTAATTTTCAAGTACCTAGATATTGAACGGTTTGGAATAACATCATAATAGTGGAATAAATTTGTTTTGAACCTTTGGAAAATCTTTCTTAGAAGAGAAAATATTAAGTATGCGATAAGACTGATTGAGCAAGGTAGCCCGACCCGCAGAAGTATCAGTTTAGTTACAACTAAATTGATACTTCGCATACTACTTGATATATCCACAGAAGTAGGTACCAATTTAGTTACAACTAAATTGATACTTCGCATACTACTTGATAATTATATCCGCAGAAGTATCAGTTTAGTTACAACTATATTGATATTTCGCATACTACTTGATTCATCCACAGAAGTATCAGTTTAGTTACAACTAAAGTGATACTTCGCATACTACTTGATACTTATATCTATTCTGCGGATCGGGCTATCGTCACCGCCGAGTGTAGATTACACTTGGGTACTTACATTTTAAATGAGTTAGGTACATATTCTAGTATTTAGGACAGAAATCCGCACCTAGTAGTTGTTAGGTGCGCTCAATACGAATTATCAAAGTGTTACGATTATGCTTAAAAAGAGTCTACGGCGCGCGGCGTGACGTGGGACGTGAGACAAGTGACGACGCATAACGCACATTGTTTAGTAGTACGTGATTCTTATTTGCGGTAATTACTACATCGATATTTATACGAGACGACCGCATCACACAACGACGCCCTCTATCTGCGCAGGTATCTGACGCATTGCATAACCAACATACCTACGAGCTGAGCTGCACAGTAAAAACTCGATATGCGACTAAACTATAATGTTATGACTATGGCACAATTCGAAATGTTTCAAATCTCCTTCATAAAATGTCAGTGGCTACTAGTTCGTTTAAATATAAAACTGGAGTTAAGCCAAAGCGGCGCACACGCGACGTCCCTGTTCCCGTGAAAATTATAATTAGGAAATTTATATTTACCGTCTTACTCAATTCGGGTATGGTATCAATATGCGGTGTAACTCCCCCGCGATGAAGCTAGCTGGAGACTGTCAACTCGAATAGATTGATTCCGACAACGGACTCTTTTCATTCGCTTGAAAAGTAACCGTGGAGTCAATCCGAATTGACGTAACTGAAGTGTTTCTGAAAGGATTTATTGCGAGAATTGGATTAGGTAAACAAACTATTCATCGGAGGGCAATCATGACCCTTCACTTTCCTAAGTGGTAAGTTAAGTGCTAAATCGTATTGCAAGAGTCAAGATTACTATTTATTGATATTATAATCATCAGAGGACTTACACAAGTGGCTATAGCTTTCAGCTTTTAAAATTTCTTCTCAAATCTATAAAGACTTTTACCTATGTTTTTCGGCAGCATAATTAATCAGTTTACCACTTTTGCACGGTCGTTATAAATCTTGCAGAATATACTTTTGTCAAAGCCTTCAGATATTTACATACTGGCTGCTCGTACTAACTTGAGTTTGAAGACAGACTTCCTACGACTGGTATATTGTCACGAGCATGAAACCGTCTGGTAAGTACCATTTGAACAACAAAACGTTTCCTCCGACACTGTCCCGTCTAATGAGAGGGACTCAGAGGGAACTGCGAGTATAATGGCGTGCGAGATTGCGGCCCTGGCGTGATCTTCACTCCGCGGTAATTGGTCACCTCTTACGCATCATTGTGTGATCTTCGCACATTTTCGCATTACAATGGCTGCTCCCAGTTAATTCAAGTGCCTGTTTGCTTTCCAAACACTTCGCTTCAACAATGTACCATCGTTAAAATACGTGTAAATGAACGTAGCGTGTATTTTTCTTTACTTGTCTTTTGAGTAAACAAATACTACGACTTTGATGTTAATTCTAAGCTAGTTGCTATGTAATTTGTTCTTTACTAAGACCAAGATGTTCATCATCATCATCTGCTTCGCCTTTTCCCAACTGTGTTAGGGTGCCGATCCAGTCTAACCAGCAGCAGCAGCAGCAGCAGCAGGAGCTGGTTCTATGCAGCTGAAAACCTGTATTTTAAATGGCGCATCTGCCTATCTCACCTCCACAACCCAGTTAGTACTGGGTAATACGATGTATCCCTTAGTAAGCCTGGTTGTCAGAATTTCTGGCCACTGACTACCTGTTACGACTGTAAAAGATCTACAAATGACAGTCGGGACCAACAGCTTAACATGCTTTCCGAGGCACGGAGGAAATTTGGTACCCATCCATGGACCGAAATAGGCAAGCGCGGCTTTACCTGAAGATCCGAGCGACTGTTATTACTTAGCCACGAGCTCCTCAAGACGTTCATATTGAACTTAAATCATGAAACTGAAGCGAACACCTCGAGATTTTCGTATCGTTTTTGTTTGCCATGAAGTCATGTAAGGAAGAACAAACTGTACCTAGTTAGACTTGCAGTAGGAAGAGAGCAAACGTACCGATGCTCGACCTTGAGGAATGAATCAGTTAATGCGTCATTAGTGAGCCAAGTCTTAAACCTGTTGTGGAGCACATGCCTACCCACGCTAGCTACTGTTGTGCTATTGTAAATACTAGTAGATACCGCGTCTGGAAATCGTCGATGTTTATTAAAAGAAGGATTAAATGGAAACATTGCCAAAACTTCTGACAGAATCCTTTGTTTTGATTTTCTATGGAAAATGTGATAAAACAAATCATTTTTCACTTCAGTCATTTTCATGGATATTCTTTTTTTTTTACTATAAATGCTATTTCGATGTATCTCACGCAGTACCTACGTTACGTGTAGTTTAGTGTTGAGTAATTACCGATCAAAATTTAACGACAGCGTTGTTATCTATGTCGAGACCTGGCCGCAAACGCTGTAGTGGAGAGGTACTAGTTCGATTCCCAAGTCGGAAAAGTGTCGTTGGGTTTTCGATTAAGAATTCTGTAGTTGGGTTTTTCCATTAGCAGCACGGCGTCTGGATTCATGCCAGATTGAATAGGCTCTATTATATATTACATTAGCCCTAAACCATAACTGGTAAAATGTGTGTATACTATTAAACCTCTGCTTTATACCAGTCGTGTTCTTGGTTTCTATTCTTAAAAATATATGCTGTTAAACACATTATCCTCCTCAATCGGGTAATAACGGCTCTGCCCTGTCTCTAATTGAACCAACACTACGTCCACATTGGACTGCCTGGAGCCTAAATGAGCATGCACATAAGCAACGTTCAAATACCTTGAGCAAACATTAGAACGTTAGCAATAGCCGTTGCACCGGGCAATTCAGTAACTCCGCCATATTACCTCATTAGTGCACTGAAGCAAATGGGCTACAAATGCCCACAAATGTACAGGAAATGAGACTTGCAACGCACAGGTCATAACATATCATAATATTATGTCAGAACAAGCGATCAGCCCCTAACTATAATCAAGGTTTTCCAAATTGACAGAATATATAAGTACCTACCTACATAATTATATCGTTTGTATATTTACGCATAAACCTTATGCACGTTAAGCAATTGTAGATCTTTGACAGTCGTTACAGGTAGTCAGTGGCCCGAAATTCTGACAACCCCATTCTTACCAAGGGGTATCGTATTTCTCAGTACTAACTGGGTTGCGGAGGTCAAATAGGCAAACGCTCCATGTAAAATACTAGTATTCAGCTGCATCCGGTTAGATTGGAATCCGACACCAACATAGTTTGGAAAAGGCAAGGCAGATGATGATTTACGCAGAATGGTAGAAATAGCATCTAAACCCGTTGTATTGGTCACAAAGTGACACCAAAAGATACTTTAATTATAATTTAAATACCTACATATAGATGTGCATTCTTATGTTTCATTGTTTCCAGCTTAATAAAGAGTGAAAAATGAATGATAAGACGGGATACACTAATGATAGACTAATGGTAGACTAATGATTAGGCAGTCATCTTTCGCTGTTTCGAAAGACTCTACTAGTTTTCAGACTAAAAAATCTAAAATATTTTAAAACAGAGTTGACTGCGCCTAGTAATTTGCAGTTGCATATAACTCCTAGAGTAGCTGTATTCTAAAAGAACGTACGTCTGAGGAAATCTTAATAGGAAACTGTGCATTGACCTTTAATTTAACAATGCTTACTCCATCTTTGTATGAGATGATCCTTTTGTCAGCCAATCGGTCAACTAACTGGCCATTTACTACTAATAAGAGTGGCATTCTTGGAGGATAATACCACTTTGGTTTCTTTAGGGTTGGCACTACAAATCTGGTTTAACGAAATTACCGAAAGTTGGCCATCAACTTCACTCTGAATATTTTTAAAAGTTTCTTGCCTGTTCTTCTCCATAGGAAACGACCATTCCGTTCGCCTTTCTTCTGACGTTTTATAAGTGCCATGAAGGTTTGTGTGGAATAAAATATTTAAATTTATGATATTGAATTCGAATGTTTCATTCTTCCTATGAAAATATAAAGAAAAACACAAACAAAATGCCATCACGTGGCAATGCTACCAGTTTTCTGGGCACTTTTCCTATTAAGAAAGATGTACGGCGTCTTTTTCCTAGATATTAAATTCGATACTTGTTCACAATAATTTTATTATTATTTTAGATGTAATTGTAGTTTGCAAATAATGTACATACTATAAATTCAAATAAAAATCATTAAAAAATTGGAACATTTTATCCTGTTAGTTACAAGTATCTTTCATTAAGGTAAACTTATTTAAACCCAGAAGCCTTGTAGTTAGTTTCCTTGTATTCGAGATCGAGGAAAAATGTACATATTTGTAAACTATTTTAAACCGCGGATAATAATATATGTAACGTACACCATATCCCTTTTCGATAAGAACTGTCGAATGCCTATTGGTGTCCCATACCAATGGCCAATTAATCAATAGCGATAAAAATTAAAAAAGTTATGTTATATAAATGTGAAAGATTTCGCAGACGAATTAACTTTTATTACTTATTATACGTTTTTTTCACGATTTTTTTGTTTTGAATTATTTTTAAACATATATGCTATGTAAGTTTTTGTAATCACCTTTTTAAACCCGTCAACTCCACAAATCGGTTCACCCGTTTAGGATTTATGAGGTCACAATGGACCGGACATACATGCGCGTGAAAAACATTACCCTCCTTCTGGTTCTGTCAGGTAAAAAACGACACGAATCATAAACAACATACCTATTAGAAAACAGTAACTTGGAATCAATATGTCATTAAAATAACCAGTTTTCTTAGTTGATTAGCTAGCTACAAAACTTAACCCAACACAACGTTTTCTTTACATTTTCAGAGTGCAAAAAAACCGAAAGACGTTCACAATAGTACATTTCGATACAAGTGGAGAAAGTTTGTTATTGCAATCGAGGCGGAATTATAACACCCGAGTCTTAGGCGAGGGTGTTTACGAGCCGAGAATTGCAATAACAAATGTCCACGTGTATCAAACGACGTTTTTCAATACACTTTTGAAGAAATAAAATAAAATAACGAAAAATATTTTTGTCACGAACTATAAAACTATGATTTTAATTTTCTTTTTTTTTTCGCGCTTTGGTTTCGCCAGGTTGAAGGAGAGGCAAAGGTATGAAGCCGTTAAACAGCCTAATATAATTATAAAATTTAAAATATAAAAAAAATCAATTTATTTCATATAATATTTACATTATTTACATACTAAATCTAAAATAGAAATAAAAATATTTACAACTATCAAAAAGGGTATATAAAATTGATTTATTTTATATTTTTGAATTCAGAACACAAATAAATGTTAATTTGTGTATAAAAGTCGCGCTTTGGTTTCGCCAGGTTGAAGGAGAGGCAATGGTATGAAGCCGTTAAACAGCCTAATATAAAAAATAGATTTATTTTATATTTTTGAATTCAGAACACAAAAAAATAAAAATAAAACATTCACCTCAGACTATAGGCATTGAACCAATTTGGACTAAGTATAGGTATAGTTATCTGTGGCAATTTTCATTCCCGCACACGTGCGGGAAAGTGGAAAAAATCGCACGCGTGTGAAATACATACAATACAATACAATGAAAATTGCCACAGATAACTATACCTATACTTAATCCAAATTGGTTCAATGCCTATAGTCTGAGGTATTTTTTTTTTAAATTTCGGCAAAGCACTACGCGTCTTTAAGGCATAAATATTTTTTGAATATTCAAATTGTGTTTATAAATAGAATATCATAGATAAACATGATTATTAAAAACTAATAGTTACTTTTATACACAAATTAACATTTATTTGTGTTCTTAATTCAAAAATATAAAATAAATATATTTTTTATATTATAGGCTGTTTAACGGCTTCATACCTTTGCCTCTCCTTCAAACTGCCGAAACCAAAGCGCGAAAAAAAAGAAAATCATAGTTTCATGGTTCGTGACAAAATTATTTTTCGTTATTTTATTTTATTTCTTCAAAAGTGTATTGAAAAACGTCGTTTGATACACGTGGACGTTTGTTATTGCAATTCTCGGCTCAAAAACACCCTCGCCTACGGCTCGTGTGTTATAATTCCGCCTCGAATGCAATAACAAACTTTCTCCACTTGTATCAAAATGTACTATTCCTTCAATTATGTGATTTTTTTACATTAACAAACCAAGACGGAAGGTTATTAAGAATCTCACCTTTCTTATTCACAAGTGCATTACTTTAGTGACCAAAAAAATACAGGTAAATCAATAGACCGATTTGAAACTAAGTATTTTGTATTTGTTGTAATCCCGAATAAATTTTCGAAAAAATGGTGTCACTGAAAATTTAAAATGGCGTAGACGTAGAGCTACAAAAAAAAACACTTATTTCAGGTTACGCTAGACGTCATCATTGAGTTTCAGACTTGCGTCTTTAGTCAATGCAATGTAGCCATGTGTTTTCAAAACGCATAGCAGATGTCCAACAATACCTAGGAAAGAAACTACGTCACCGTATCACAATTTTAAGTTTGTGCCCGTTCCACTACACCTACTCATCTCGAATGACGTAAGCAATGAGAGGAAAATTTACATATTTGTTCACGTTACATTACCCCCGGCCCTTGACGCTGTCGTCCCACGACTTTATACTTGACACCTACACTTCTCTGAAATATATCTTCTACCCACCATAATCCGACCTGATTCCTGTAAATATATTTATTATATACCTACTAGGTACTAGCCACCAGATTTATTAAAACAAAGTGGGTTGCTTATACACGCCCACATAAGAAAAACAACTTTTGAACACCCTATGAACGGTTAGTCAGGATACACATAATCGCTCTTCAAGACAATTTCCTAAAAGATGTTATTTTGGAAGCTATATTAAAATGGACGATTTTACAATAGTAAAAGTATAAAACTAATTGACCAATCATTTGTAACTTATACTAACAGGAATCTTGCGGGATGTATCTATATAGGCATCTTATCCATAAATAGCTGAAACTAACACAAAAAGTGAAATGTCATAGTGAAATATCAACGTCTGCAAGGTGGTAGAGGGTATGACTACCCGGTAATTTGCTTGATTATTTTAAAGTTGCTGATGCCCACGGCTTCGCCCGTCCGCAAATTATATACTAAAACCTTCCTCTTGAATCACTCTATCTATTAAAAAAACTCTCATAAAAATCCGTTGCGTAGTTTTAAAGATCTAAGCATACATAGGGACAGACGTGGCGGGTGACTTTGTTTTATAATATGTAGTGATTCCTAAGGTATAGGTATATTACAGTCGGTAGACAAGAATAGACAATACGATAATAATAATAAGACAATATTATTTTCACAAGGCTTTAGACTAGACTTTACTTATTACATAATACACAACATATTAGCCACATATCAAAAGGATGGAAAAGTCTTCAGAAGAAAATGTACTGATACCTAAGGGAGTATATAGGGACAAGTTGTAAGAATTTCGGTCTAACAAAAGTATAAAACAGAGGTCAGACAACACATTAACAGAGTGGGGACAAGGTTAAGTCCGCCCTTTGCCGCGGCTTATGTACCATGTAGTAGCCACTGAGTTATTCATAAAATAAATATGTTTATTTTGACAGCAAGTCTGGCCACCCGTTATGAAAAAGGTATGAATTTATTAGAGGTTCTCTTTGATCGCCTTATAAATAAATACCTAAATAGTCTTCATTAGCCTTAACAATTAAGTACATCTCTTACAATACAATACAATAAATTCATTTAACTTCATTAAACCTTATAATTAACAATACCTTTATCATTTCATTAGACAGTACATTTCACAGAACATACATATTTGCCAATACCTTTAGCATTTCATTAAACATTACATTTCACACAATATACATTTAACAATTCATCTCATAAAGTTTTTAAGATTTATTCAAATATTACAGTACACGTCATTTTTACATTTATATTTTTTATCATACAGTGGTACATACATTTCATGCGATTTAATACTTTTCCCATAAAACATTAGCACATTATAATATATTTCATTTAATTTAGCATTTCTTGTAGTGATCGCCTTATACGTAACGCCTAATCATAATATCTGTGTACTTAGGTTGGCTTAACATTTTATTATATAAATAACTAGCGGACGTCCCGCGGTTTCACCCGCGTAGTTCCTGTTCCCGTGGGAGTAGGGGGATAAAATATAGCCTATGTTACTCGTGGATAATGTAGCTTTCAAATGGTGAAAGAATTTTTTAAATCGGTCCAGTAGTTTTTGAGCCTATTCATTACAAACAAACAAACAAACAATAGAAGTATAGATGAGGGACTTTTCAAATGTGGGACGTGTCAAAATACGGCTTGATTACATGCGGCATGTAAAGTAGGGCCAATTTAATAGATCACATTTGACATAATTATATCAGTTCAAAGTAAAGGTTCTTTTGCCATTATTACAATAAATATGGAATCGTTATTGAAAAAAGTTAAGCAATTGTGCAGTTCTAACTTCGAAAGAATAAATAATATTTTATGCCAGCCGTTACAAGGTTACGTTGTTGCCATGTGTTTTGATGAAGTGTCAAACGTGATCTATTAAATTGGCCCTACTGTAGGTATAACACTTTCGGGTGATTGAGTTCCGTAAGGCTTGATGTCTTTGCAGTAGATCATCATTGGTCTAGCCTATACCCAAATTTATTGAGATCGGCTTTCAGTCTTACAGGATGCAGCTTAATACCAGTATTTTACATAGACCGACTGCCCCTTGGTAAGACTGGTTTTCAAACTTTCGGGCCACTGACTACGTGTAACGACTGTCAAAGATCTACAAATGACAGCCAGGACCAACGGCCTATATTTAGCCACGAGCTTTTTAGCTGATCGTTTGACTGTGTTTTCTAAAAAAAACACACCAATTTCCTTCTTCAGGTCCCAGGCTACTATCGGAAGAATTTCGTAGTAATCGTTACAGATTTACTATAGCGTTTATAATAATATATGAAGATGTTGATCACATTATACAACCAAATTTACAGATTTTCCTACTCCTCCGCTATACTTTTCTGATTAATTTCGTTGCGGGATCCAAGACAGTTAAATTCATTCTCTGGGACTTCGTCGAGCTTCATTGTCTCGGCGCTTTTCTGGTGGTCGCCACTGTTGATTCTGGCTTTCAGGAGTTACAGTGGTTGGGAACAGTGTGGCGGGCTTGTCCCTTTTAATTATACAACCAAATAAACAATTATTGTGTCTGCTAGAAGCAAGTAATTAAAGCAAGTATTTGTTTGTAAATAAATAAATAAAGAACTGAAAACAAAACCCAATCAATTGCCTTTGTACTAATATGTTTGTTCGTACAACGTAAATAGAAAAACAAATAATATTCGATAGCCCTCATGTTTCTACTAACTACGTTAATCGCTTTTTGTTGCCCAGAGGGAGTAGGTACCTAATGGGCTTCCAATTTGTAAATAAAGCTTATGTGAGTGCCTCTGAGTCAATTTTAATTGGATGTTGTTTCAGGCCAAATATATTATAACAATCAAAGGGCTTAACCGAGGCAATACGAGGTTTGAGTGATACTTCAAATTGTGACGATACCCTGTCTACGGTCTCATTTTTTCTAATGTAGCTTTTTCGTCTAGTGGGGTTTAGTTGGTACCTCGGTATCTCTGATGTGGTATTTATTGTCTGTAGGTGCTGTCACCGACGTAAAGATAATTATTATCAGATCATTAAAATTGGTACTTTTAAAACTTTGCTTTTCAGCAATGTTCATGTAACTACTTTGTTGGGTTGTGTTATTTTAATAATTTTGTTTTTTTAACTGAAGTCTTGGTAGGTTTTTGTTACTGACAGTACTAATTAATTTCAAACCAGGAATGGAACAAAAACAAAAGACTGAGATGTCTAAAGTTTAACCAATTAGCAGAATTTGAAATTGAAAAAAAAGTCTGAGAGTATTTAGGTACTATTTAGTTCGAACTTTCTCGGATTTTCCGATATTTCCAATCCCGTTTCAATGGTGGTGCTCCAGCTTTTCATGCGGTTCATGCTACTTCAGGCAACGGGGAGGATAGAGTACGGAGAGAATTTGAATGTTACAGTGTAAAGGTCACGGCACAGTATACCGGCACCACAACAGCACTGTTACAGCACGCGCGGCGCGGCAGCGTCGTCGCGCGTCGTCGTCGTGAATTTAGGCTACGGCTAGCCACCAGCGCACTAGGTAACTACTTAAGCGTTACGCGTCGTCCGCGAGGTGCAAGCTCTCGGTCCGTCCGACTGCTCGCCGTGGGCTTTTTCATGAATGAATGGCAAATTAATTGCTGGGTTGGAGCGGTGCCGTTGCGGTGCCGGTATAGTGTGCGATGACCTTTAGAGGGGTCCCTATTGCTGTGTAGAGTTGTAATTCTATGGAAGGTTATTAATTCCACCCATTAGTCAACTGATCCCGCTCATTTGGATCCCGCGGGATCAGTTTACTAAATTATTATTTTTATGTCATTTTCTTTAGTAGATTGGTCCCGCTTCAAGCTGTGCTTTGGTTTTGTTTCACCTGTTTTTTGTTGGATATGTTATAATCACCGCAGTCGGTCGAGTTCTGCTCGAAACGAACTTACTTAAGCAACATGAAGAAGAAGTTAATTAAGTTAGAGGTGTTCAAGAGAGGACTATGGGAACATTTCCTGTCAATATGATCAATATGTATGTATGTTTATATTTATATAGGATTTTATAGGTATGTATGTATATACTGTATGTATGACGTATATTATATTGTATGTTTGTAGTTTAGTTTATAAAATTAATTAATTTAAGTAACAGCTTTTTTCTTCATAATAGGGAATAAGCATGTAATTTTTTCTTCACTTAAATCAATAAAATACAGTACCTACTATCAACCCAAGAAGAGTATTAAAAGTTAAGTTTAACTACTGCTTGGCGCACAAAAATAATATTAAACTCCTGCAATTTTCTACGACAGTTCAAACGTCCGTAGCTGTCGCGGCCATTATTCATAATCTGCCTTATTTACATCTAATTTTTATGGCCATAATAAAATAATATTATTTTACTAATTGTACGTGCTTTATTATAACAATATTATAATAAAATTTTAGTGAAACTTTAAGCACTTTTCAAATAAAAGTGTTTTTTGACACAATGAACTATGAAGTCAATATCGAGGACGATGCGTTTTGAGAGTGCGTTCCGTTTCCCCAAAAACATGCTACATAAAACAGTAAATTGTAAAATAAGTAATGTATTAGAAACTTAAACAAGTGTACCACAATGCTTTCATGCGCCAATACCTACAAGGCATTTTTCATAAATAAAAAGAGTTTTGTATTTCAAGCATTTAGTATACAACGACTATGGACAGGGGTGACTAACCTAAGCTTTTCTATAGCTTGTTGGAGTCACTCCTATTAATTTCTGATTATTCCAACATTGTTACCGATGATAAAATATTCCTCTCTCTGGTGCCGCAGTTAGAATCGTCTACGTATGGAGAAAACCTTTAATGGTTACTAGTATTGTATAACATTTAAAACAAACGTAAGGGAAAAAGACAAATGTCTAACCTTTACTGTCCCACTGTTGGGCAAAGGCTTCCCCCAAGACTTTCCACGAGGTCTACTCCCGCGCCACATCCAACTATAGATACTTATTAAGGCCCTTCACCCTAAAATTAGCAACTCTATTTGTGGTGGTTCAAACTTCGTTTGAAATACTGTTAGAATAAATTTCTAATCAGCTTGCACTACAAAGCGGTAGTTACGTCAGTCACTGCGGCCGAATAGTGCGAAATGAGTGGTGTTTTGCGATTTAGAAAAAATCTATTGATTGGACTAAAAAACTTAAACACATAAGACCTGCTTTATGGTTAGTTCAGATAATATGCAAAGTTTCATGATCTAATTTGAAGTACTTTTTGAATACCAGTGGTTTATTGTTCGATTTGGAGGTAACTTTGAATTTTTTTTCTATAAAGGAAAGTTGTTGGAATCGTGTTTTCGTCACAGATAGGACTTAGCATTAATCCTCAACCTTACCATATATTTATTTTAAAATTAATGCTGCAATATTTAAGGTGTAACGGAGGATCATGCTAAGCCATTTGAGGGATATATAGCCCTTAAGAATTTGTTATATTCTGTACAAAAATAAACTTAATAATTTACCCCAAAATAACATAGTAATCGATGACAAGCAACATAGCTATCGTAAGATTATTACAATAAAGATTCTAGTTCTAAAAATAAACTCGTCGATTAATTTACGCAACTACGTAATATGTCAGAGATGCTTCTTAACACTTCATTACTTGAGAGATCGACCCAACAAACTGCATTCTGCAACGTGCAGCGTCGCACAATGGAGACATTTGCATAAATTAAGATTATTTGTCCTCATTAGCGCATGCAGATCACTCCACACAACACTTCAATCCTTCTTGTGTATAGCTATCTTGTTTTTTAGGGTTCCGTAGTCAACTAGGAACCCTTATAGTTTCGCCATGTCTGTCCGTCCGTCCTCGCTTAATCTCTGTGACCGTTAGCACTAGAAAGCTGAAATTTGGTACCAATTCACGCCGACAAAGTGGTAAAATAAAAATTGGAAAAAAATGTTTTATTAGGCGACGGGGGCCACTGCCCCAGGTGGGATACGAAAGGGGGCGGCAGGAAGCACCAATTTATTAATTTGGAAAATGTGAAAAAACACTTATGTAAAGTGGGAAGTGATTTTTTTTTTTCAACCCTAATGTGTGATATATTGTTGGAAAGGTATTTAAAAATGAATAGGGGTTTCCTAAAATCATTTTTTGATAATGTCAATAATTTCGGAAATAATCGCTCCAAAAGTAAAAAACAATGTGTCATGAAAAAAATCTGAAAAGTAGAACTTTATAAGGACTTTCTAGGAAAATCATTTTGAACTTGATGGAAACAACAGTTTTTGTACAAAAAAGACAAAAAGTTGTACAAAATCATTTCTGGACCAAGTTTGTAGTATATTCATTTTTACATAATGGATACCCACCTTTAAACTCATAAGTGGGAACACTTATTGTGACGGACGGGAAACTACGGAACCCTACACTGAGCGTGGCCCGACACGCTCTTGGCCGGTTTTTTTACCATAGATGTCACTTAAGATTTTTTTAAGAAGGTATTAAGAAGAAGTAGATTAGGTTACTCATTGTATGTCTGCCAAAGATGTTAATAATTTAGCATTAGTTATTGTGTAAAGTTCACCCACTAAACTAATGCTATGTTATCATCAGCATCACCTATATACTTAGGTAAGTATAGATGGCAACGTCCAGCAATCTAACAATGCCTGTCATTAACGGAACTTCATGCAATAACCACGAGATCTGTGTAATTAGACCGGTCAGCGCACTAATGACATGTATCCGAGCTCAGTTTAGTAATGACTAGATATTATGGTTGACATATTATATTTTTTGTGTTTCGTTTGTCAAGCACATACATTATCTAACGGATTTCAGAAAACAATAGGCACATTTCATGTCCATAAATTTCTTGTTGCAATGTTTGTTAGTCTACGAGTGCTGTAATCTCGAAAATCACTGATCCGATTTCGGTTTTCTTTTTCCACTGTACATGCGCATTGTTTGTAGGAATTTAAGTGCATGATCCGTAACAATACGAATGCACGAACGAATGTTGCAACAATGAATACGCTGTGAGCCTAAATGCGGAGTACGCCAGTGGCGTATCTTTGGGGGGGTGACGGGGGCCACTGCCCCAGGCGGGATACGAAAGGGGGCGGCAGGAAGCACCAATTTATTCATTTGGAAAATGTGAAAAAACACTTATATAATCGAAATCGCGCGCGCAATTTCATTCCATTCTTGTCATAGAAAACGATATAAATGTTGATATGCAGGGTGATTGGTAATTGGGTGCAGGCCTTCAAATGTGTGATACTAGACCTTATTTGCTACAATTTTCAACCGATAATTCGGAGTTCAAACTGGGTGGTTGTTGAGAAATCGAACTTTTAAAGCGTTTTTGAAACTGTATCACCTCTTCACCATAAAGTGCTGATTGTGAGAAATCTACGCCGTTCAGGATGTTAAACTGATACTTTTCTGATAGCAGAAAATTACAGCTTTAACTGTCTGATAGGATATGTCAAAATACACCTGAGAGAGACAGATTTTACCTGATCTGATCGACCAGAATCTGGCGCATTACGTCAAATAGCTAACATTTCATAGCGGTAACAAGAAAATCTGCAACAAGGAAGACGTACATCGAAAAAACTGTACTATCCAGTTTTATTAAAATACTATACCTTCTCAGGAACAATCCTTGTTTTCAGGTCATTCACTTACTAAACACTTACAGTACCCCCTGGTACTGTGGCACCATTTTGGAAAGCTAATGAGACAAGAAACTCGGTTTTGTGATTTGCACGACAAGTGTGATACATTTATTTTGAGAAACCTGCCTCGAAAAGGGAAGTTTCAAGAAATGTTTAGAACATGACCTTTATGGCCCTTATTTTCCAAAGGCAGATGTTCATGAGCTATATGGTGGAGAGGTGATAAAATTTCAAAAAGCTTTTAAATTCGATTTCTCAAGAATCACCCAGTTTAGACCACAAGTTATCGGGGTCAATAAAAAACAAGGGGCGGCGTATTTCCGGTCGGCCCCAAGCGGCGAAAACCCACGCTACGCCACTGGGAATACCTACTGCAAAGATAGACAAAAAGAGATGAAAACAGTGAACAACGGTCCTACTGCCCGTGTCGTTCACAGTTTTCATCTCTTTCTCCGTTCTCTTTTTTTGTTTCGGGGAACGTTACAAACTATTGCCGGCTTTGGGGATTTTACAATATTTTGAAACATTTTATTTACCTGGCTGTTTCTGTTTTCAGAAAGAGGATTGTGCTATTTCAATACCATTGTAATTTTTTTATATGCCTAAAAGGGTATGTTTTAATCAGTTTTACATAGATGGTACATAACATTTCTTACCAATTAAAGGCACGTTAGAAGTCTGAGGTAGATAAATCTCAATTATTTTAAGTTATGTGTTTTCCTGAAGCTGCTTTTCATTGCTTTAATGATACCTGCCTGTCGATACTAAAAACCGCAGCTTTGATCAACCTTAAAGCTGCAAGATTCTTTCAAAACTTCAATAAAATAGTTCATATTTTACTCCTCTTTTATATTGTATAACCATCGAGGTTTAAGCCGTGGCATTAGCATTCTTCTCATCCTAGACTAGACTTTTTGAGTACCTACCTAAGATAACTTAAGTAGGAGCCTATGCTTCACAAGAATGCTGGCACGGCCATTCAGTCTGGGGCTCTCCGGCCACGGCTGAACACAAGTATGTCTAATAGCTACTCAGACGTTTTATATTAAATCGTTTGCTGGCATTTTACAAGTTGTTGTCAGTTTATTCCACCTACTTATTGCTATTTATTATTTTACTTTTATTAGAATTATTCAATAAAAAAGTCAGATTAGGATCTTAGACAAAGTAAGCTCTGAGGACTATTCAAGAATCACCCTGTTTTCCTTATCCATTTTCCTCTAGTACGTGTATGAAATGAACAGCCACAATTTTCTCTTTCAAAATGAATTCAGATACAAATTTTTAAATATCGAACATGATGATGAACAAGTAAGACTACCTTAGAATAGTACATTACTGCAGCGGCCAGCAACAGAGGCATTGATGGACGAACGTAAAAATGTGGGCCGAGGCGAAGCCGAGGTACACATACGTAACTCCATCAATGCCTAGTTGTGGCCAAGGCTTGTATAGTACTTTTCTCAAACAAGGCGAGGAAATGAATACCTACAATTACTTCAAAATCAATGATGCACACAAACAACTACAAGGTATGAGTTTTGTCTCGCGTTGAAGAGTAAATTTGTTTATTATTGTTTGTTAATTTGTTTGTGGCCGCATATATCTGGCCAGTACAGCAATTCCGATTTATCTCGAAGAAGGTTGTCAAAATAATGCTCAAATTTCCAAGCATGTTTGAGAAAAAGAACATTTATGTATGCAAAAAATAATTTGAAAAGGACTTATGATAATATTGGTGTTTCTAATTCCTGTTTTGGCTGTGAAGTTTTAGTTATAAAATAAGTGTCATGAGAGAAAAATATTGGTACCTCCATTCTTACATAACTTTGTGCAACCAAGTGAAGAGTATGTAGGTACTTCCCTTGGCTGGCCCAAAATTCCGAGAAAAAAGTAAGTAGGCTACGTGTAACCGAAATCAAAGGTAAACACTGGGGGTTTATATATCTAATTGGAAGTAAACAATATGTACACTTGAAGGACATAGACGAAAACATAATCAGTGTTTTCAAGCGAGCACAATACTGTTCAATAGGTAATAATCCAGGCTGTTACCAACACGAGTGCTAATGATGCCTCCCCCGACGTGACACAATGACAGGCTGTTCAGGGCCCAGGGGAGGCACGCTCCTATTCACTAATGAACAATGAAATCCTGTCTGCTTCAGCATATTATTTACCAATGTATATACATTGATATATTAGGCATCCAGTTTTTAGGTACGTCAACTCGTATAGACAATGTCGATCGGATTCAATGGCAATCGCCCTAGGACATTCGAGATGCATTGTCGGAGTTGCATGACGGCCGGACTGTAGTTTCAGGTTTCATAGTCTTAATTAAATTGGCTCCATCACAAGCAAGTTTTCTCCCAAATGTTTTATATTGGTGTAACCTACCTAACCCGATCATAGAACAGAAGTTGTTCAATTTCATGGTTTGCCATGAAATTGAACAACTTCTGTTCTATGATCGGGTCAGGTGGTCAGGAACTAGTGAACAACACCACAAGCTATGGCTAGACCACGGCGAGTGCAGGCAGGCCAAGGAAGAACTTAGGACTATCAACGGCCGCCTCACCAAACGCGCGTTTGGTTGACCAAACCCCAGCTGCGCACAGTTACAGCCGCCATTACTGGACACGGCTCTTTTAATAAACACCTCTTTGTCATAGGAGTCACGGACTGCCCCCTGTGCCGTGCCTGCATGGAGGAAGACGAGACAGCAGCCCACGTGCTTCTGCACTGCCCAGTGGTTGCAACATACAGGGCAAAGTACTTCGGTAACCCAGGTACTCTCCGCGAGATTGTCAGCAACACCAAGGCGTTGCTGGCCGGGTCTACCCTTTATAGCAGAACTTATTATGTCATAATATTACTTTGCATAACAGTAGATGGCATAAACTTCATTTCGCAGAAAATCGTGTGGCAGACACTCATTTATCATACATTCAAAACTCATAATTTTGTAAGTCAGAATCAGCTTTAGGCATAAATTTCATATGTATAAGAATTAAAAGTAGAACCATCTTATGGCAGAAAGTTCACAGTCAGAATCATCTTTTGGCATAAATTTCATATCGATAGTCATTAAAAGGCATAACTATCATATTACAGAAAGTTTACAGTCAGAATCATCTTTTGGCATACATTTCATTATGAAAAATAATGGAAAACCTCATCTGATCTATCACATAACAAAAAAATCATAGTTTTAATAATTTTGTATTTCTTACCATAATAATAAAATTAATAGTACATTATTTTTTTTCGCCACAAACATACGATGATAATGTTAATTGCTGCATATTTCTGATCAGGCAAGCATAAATCATGCATGCAGCAAGCATGCAGTATACAAACATGCAAACGTGCAAACAAGCATGCAGTATGCAAACATGCAAACCAGCATACACCATGCGTGCAGCCAGCATGCAGCATGCAAGCAAGCATGCAGCATGCAAGCAAGCATACAACATGCAGCAGGCATGGTTTCTGTCACGGCTCCGGCGCTGCAGGGTTCCGGCAGTCCCACGCGACCTTATCGTCGCAGATGGGTTTTAGCGTTAAAACCACCTGCTCCTCAGCTCACGGGCCGCCTCACCTTTCCGCGCCTTCGCGGATTTTAATTACACTCTAGGGGTAGGGCAGATAAGACTACGTGGAGTCGGTTTTGGAGCGATTCGTTTCTGTCACTAACTTTTTTAGCGTAACATTATTGTCTTTGTAGGACAATATTTTTATTCTAATTTATTATTGCTATTTTATAGAAATGGCAATAATTCCAAATGGAATTCTGCTATCTTCATAGTATGCCAAGTGAAATTGTACCAAATAATAGTCGCTCTAAATAATCATTATTCTAAACAAAATTTTGCGGAATTTGAACATTGCCAAAGGTAATTATGCCAAATAATATTCTGCCATCTTATAAGTATGCCATTGTAAATTCGGACATACAAACATTCGGCCAAACAATAACTATGTTAAATATTTTTTATGCCTTAAAAATATTCGTTTAAAGAAGATTATGCCAAGTGTGTTATGCCAAATAAATTTCGGAGCATCAAGATTCTGCCAGATAGAAGGAACCCCTGCTGGCCTTTCTCGGGGAGTTAGGGTGGATCGAATAAAATTCCCACCCGTACGCAAAATACGCGCTTTGACGTGGAGTTGCGGACACCAGCCCGCTATACAATACAATACAATGATCGGGTCAGTTCCTATACAAAGTGCTTTTCACCCGACTGTGGCGAAGCCCAAAAGGAGGGTTATTATTGGCGAATTTCTTAGAGTTTCCTACATGACTGGAGCGCATTGCAACTGCACGCTACGTGGATATCTGACACAATCGATAGAGGGTTTGGCTATTGCGTTGTATCCTGTCCCCAAGGATGTCCACATACCTCCGGGGCATGATGCCTTCCGTAACTCTTATTTCCTGTGTGTACTACGTGCGAGTCCAAAATACGAGTTCTTTTCACATAGACTATTAATAGTACACTTGAAGATTTTGAACATTACAGTTCACCCTACAAATTTCACAATAATCAGGAGGGTTGGGCAAAGTATATTTCAATGCGTTTATTGAATGAAAAGCTCTACCTTGTACCTATAGATTGTAACGACAAAATTCACTGCATATATAACATATTCTAACATCGCTCTTTGTGACATCAAAAGTTCCGTAATAAGTCCGATAATATTACCAAACCCATAATCCGTAACTACACGAATTCAAAAGGGAGGCCCTTCACACTATAAGAGAAGCCTTTGTAGTCGGCGGCACGTTCGTGTTAGTTCGGCCTGACCTCGTATCAAACCCATGAACTCAAGGTTCCCAATTGTCCTCGCATCCACTCGACCAACAACGAGGCGATTTCTATCGAGAACTTGTAAAAAGAACGCGATGTGAAAGTATGCTTGCGACTCTTGCGAGTCCCACGCTAGATGTAAAGTTCACAAATAATTTAAGAACTCAATGACACACTAAATTCCTAAATCCATTTATAATTTGCAACGTTTTATGATTTGCCACACTTTTCGTTTCGGTAACCTTGTGAACGGACCAATTTGGTTTCGAATACTGCTTGAGTTGATATACTTTTTTTTTTTGGATCGGAAATCTTCAAAAGACCCTCCCGGTCTGGGCGGAGCTGAAGGGAGTGTCAGACTTGTACTGAATAAAACCCGTTCATGTTCCTTCCTAGCCTTTTGTGTTCCAGGACCGCGGTATCTTTTTCGAACAGTCACGCAGCCCCAAGAGTACCAGAGTTGGTATACTTTCGAGTTAGATAGTTTTACTATCAATCACTTGGTCAATTTCTAAACCACGCCGATAGTTTCACAAACTGTTCTTTATTTTTATTAATCAGTATTTTCTAGTTAATAATAATGTAATTACAACAGGGAGTTTCATTCGTACAGATAACGATAGACAATTTGATGAATGAATGGCTTCACTTATTCACTAATGTTTCAACAAAATTCCTTTGACAATTTTTTGTTAACGACCAACGCAACGTTTCATCTAAGTACCATTTATTTTACAAACAATTTTATTCCTTAAATGTTTGTAAATTTATTTTACACTAGCTCACTTTACAAACAGTAATTTGGAAAATGCTTCTCTTTAATCTGGACAAACGATGATTTCTAATAACCACCCACATTTAAAAAACCTAAAAATATCTTAATAAAAACCGGCCAAGTGCGAGTCGGACTCGCGCACGAAGGGTTCCGTACCATTATCTATACATTAGACAAAACGGCAAAAAAATCACGTTTGTTGTATGGGAGCCCCCCTTAAATATTAATTTTATTCTGTTTTTAGTATATGTTGTTATAGCGGCAACAGAAATACATCATCTGTGAAAATTTCAACTGTCTAGCTGTCACGGTTCATGAGATACAGCCTGGTGACAGACATACGGACAGACGGACAGACGGACAGACGGACAGACAGACATCCGGACAGACAGCGAAGTCTTAGTAATAGGGTTCCGTTTTTACCCTTTGGGTACGGAAACCTAAAAAGCACTATGAAAATGTTAAGTACCTCTTCTGATAAAGGATAGTAATAATGGGTAGTAAGGGTAGATAGTAGTAATAATATACAATGTAACATCAGATGACTAATTGTTACACAGCAATGAGCCATGTATGCCAAAGTTCAAGAGTTCGCATTGATGAAGCACGGAAATGCCCGGAATGGCCTTCGTGAATTTGTCGCCATTGTCCCGCCCACGTCCCGCTCGTATCCCGCCCGCATCCCGCCTGTATCATAACAACAATCAGGTTCAATTATTGGTAAGCATTTTTTTTAGCATTACCTACAACGAGAAAGAAAAGTAATTTATTAGATTTGACACTTACTCCGGTAAAATGTTTTCTACTTAATGCGGATAGGTGTATCTGTCGTAGCACTCGTAGCCATGTCGTATAACACGCCGTATTTAAAAAGGCCCGCTGGATTTAAAAACGTCGCTCACGCTGTTTTGTAATGGCGTCTTCACGTTCAGCCGGATTGTGGTGGCGATACGTTCGACAAAGCGGCTTTCAAAGTTTAGCTTTATTGTCAGCAAAAGGAAACGACCGAAAAAATACTGAAAATTCCGAAAATCAATACAAAATTTGCTGACACTGCCACCAGCTTAAATTGCGTTTTAACCTATTAAATACTTAAATAAAACAGGAACAAAAACAACGGTAAGAAAAATAAATAAATGTAATACTAATAAGGCATAGTTGACGTAGCCCCGCTACGCGGTTTAAAGGAACCTATGTCGGATGCACTAAGTAACGAGCTCGCTTCGCTCGCTTTCAAACCGGCGGCGTATCGATGATGCGCCCGTTTGTATTTGGGCCGCACGTTACTACGCCGCCGCGCCCGCTGCTTTGATGAACGCGAAGTACTTTATTTCAGCCGAATTGTAATCTGGTTGAACGCGAAGACGCCGCATACGCCTACGACGTTTTTTAATACGGCGTTATACGATACGCCTGCGACATACCATTGCTGTTACCTTTTTATTTTTTAGGAATCGAAATACATATTTAATATCTTTATTATTTGTGCTTTATATATAATATGTGTATGTATTTAAATATACCCGGGAAGGTTTAAAAACCTTCCCGGGTATATTTAGAACAACTGCATAATTTCATCAAAAAAGGTTCAGTAGTCTAGAAGTCTATAAAGTACGAACGAACAGACATCACACTTACAAGAAATGAACAATCAGATCATAAAACTAATTGACATTTCCATTAGTTAAAACATTTTAATTGCAAAATATAAATATGTAACAAAAAAGTAAAATGCTGAAGCCCAATTTCTAAATACAATTTTACTTTTGCGAGGCAGTTGTCTCATCTTCAAAGTCTCATCCAATTTTCACCGAGCTAAAATAAAATTGGAACGGAATATTTCCCAACAGTTTCCTTACATAGATTTCACAACAAAACTTTTCAGCTGAGGAAATGGGAAAGGCATGTTCCGCAGCTAGGCACCTATAAATATTAGACTGGCCTCGGCTATTCACGCCCAGTCGTGTCGACTTGGGAACACATTCAGGTTACGACTTACGACTCGACAGCCCGACAGGCCGAACTCTGCCCAGTTATTATTGAATTCAAGCTCCACTATATTTGGAAGACGAATTTAGTTCGAATGTTTGTTGAATCTTCAATGAAGTAACTCGTCTAAGCTAAGGTCATCTGACGAATGATGTCAGACTCACTGAGGAGACAAAAGCCACCAACCTTGACCAGAGATAACAAAGGAAGACCAAAATACGAGTTCTTTTCAAATAGGTACACTATTCAAAACACACCTGAAGATTTTGCCTATTACAGTTCACCTTCCACAATATCAGAAAGAATATATAAGAAAGTCGGACAAAGAATCTTTCCAAATCATAAAACTGCTGTGCTGAAGATAACTGGCATTCATTACAAAGCGAGTGCATAGGAAGTTCTTACAAACGAGTTGACGCGCAAACGGTACCACACGGTTACAACATTATTTTTAAATACATAATAGGTACGTATTCGTAATACCTAACTGTCCAAATTCGCGTTGGCAGTGGGAGGAAACATTGGTGGCCACTTCTATCGAAATATCGTCGTATCTAGGCTACTCCAGTGCGATGACACCGACGAATTTCGACGCTTGCGCGGCGCCCGCGCACGAGTGCTATCCGCGGCGCTCGCTATGCCGCGCCGGGCCCCGTGAGCCGCCAGTACTGCCACGCCACGCCATCAGCGATCCAACACGCTGTCGAAACAATGGTAAATTGAACACAATGGCAAATCGTTACATGTTCGTGTTTGACAACGGAAACTGCTTAGCTATTGAATTTTAAACTTTACAACAACATACTATCATTAAATAGTCCAACTTCTACATACTCGAATCTTACATAGTATCACGGTAGTAATCCCTGAAGAGCTTGGCAGAGGTGTATTAATAATACTCCCACATTTTGGCCAGTTATGTTTGAGTCCTAGGATTTGGTTGATGACAGTATTAAGAGTGAATGTATTAAGAGTGAATGTTATCAGGACACCATTCGCTGTCTAGTTACTGTACGTCTCGACTTGTGAAAGGTGCGTTCATCTGAATGTGAAAGGATCGGTAATCATGGAATCTCGCAGTTAGGGTTGCCAACTTTTTTTGCAAGAAATAAAGTATATTTAGGTCTGAAAAGGAAAATAAACAGTATTCTAGGAAAATTAACAGTATTTATTTTTTCAAAGTTTTAAATACATATTTTTGAGAGCTTCTTGCATAACTAATCAATGTACTATCATTTTTGAAGGCTCATTACAATTATTATAATTAAAACTAAAATAAATGAAAAGCTCATTTTTTTTTTTCAAACTTAAGCTGGCTCTATTTCTATCATCCCGCCACATCGCAATCCTAACAGAAAAAAACCCTTTCTGTAAATGCTGAAGTTGCAGGAACAGATAGCAGAAAAGAAACAATGTTTCTTATGATTTTAAATTCGTCTTTAGTGTTTTGTATACTTGTACTTTTCATTTTCTGGCCATTATTAACACTTATACACAACTTTTTATTATAAACCAAACAAAAACAAAGATCATACGAAAAAAGTTAGTTCTGAACTTGCCTAATAATAATGAAATGCCGCATACAATTTTTGTTAACATTTTGAACACAATATTTATGGATATTAATGTATGCGCTGAAAACAGTATTATGTATACTTTATTTTTGTTCAACAGTAAAAAGTATAATGTAGTGAAAAACAGTATAATACTGTTTTTAACAACCCTACTCGCAGTGGACGGTATTGCCTATGTGTACTGCATACGAATTACACACGAAACAGGACAAATAAAGGTCCAAACCTTTGGAATGGCTTTTGAAGTTCTGATGTACTAACTTGAGACGAAGAAAATCATAATACGACATACCCACCTTAACCGCATTATAATTCACTCACCGTGAGATTTCAGGTTCTGAAACTCAATATTTGACTCTTAAAATGTAGCTTTGGTAAATCTAGTCCATTTTTAAGCACGTGGTATGACTACGTACATAGTGTATCGTGTACCTAACACGTTTTGGCCGGTATCATCGACTTGCGAATTTATTTTTATCGTTTTATTATAGTGTTTTAGACATAGTATAACCTACTTATAAAATATTGGCTGTTCAAACAATGGAGCAATGGATTTTCGAAATAAAGTGCTTAGCATTCATGTGCAGTTTTTTATTTAAAAACAAAAACGTACCAACTTACATACAAATACTAGTAAATATTTTTTTCAACACATTTGCTCAAAAACTGCATTTACGGAGCCTGTACTACATTGTTCGAAAGTTAAGAATTACGCACCATACAACGGAACGTGCGGTAAAATGGGTACTCTCACCTAAGTACCTATTTTATCGCATACCCCCTTGTATTGCACCGTGCGTATTCTTTACGGTTTTTTTTTTATTACGTCAAAATGAAAATCCAAGATGGCGCCGACGAAAATTTTCGGTTTTTTTTTCATGGGTGTCGTTTTCGTGGTTTTTGGGGTCGCTGATAACGAAAATGCGGTCAAAATGAAAATCCAAGATGGCACTGACGAAAATTTTCAGTTTTTTTCTTTATGCGTGTCGTTTTCGTGGTTTTTGGGGTCGCTGTTTGCTTCATTACATATTATACTGTTTTCTCGCAAAATGTGTTGAAAAACATTGTATGACACACGTGCAGAAATTGGTATTTACAAACTCGTACGTAACTATGGTAAGCCACATTACATTCGTCTACTAGTTTGTAAAGACCAACTTACCGCACTAGTATTATAAATAACTATTTTTTTGTATTATACCTATTTTTCTATTGTACCACAATTATTTATTATTTTTATATTGTTTTTCTATTGCAATAATATATAGAATAGTTTCAAGTATTTATTACATTGGTAATTATTTTGTTAAATGTTATTGTAATAAACTACCGCGCCCGCGGCTTCGCCCGCCCGTAAATTATTACTAAAACCTTCCTCTTGAATTACTCTATCTATTAAAAGAAACCCACATCAAAATCCGTTGCGTAGTATTAAAGATCTAAGCATACATAGGGACAGACGCGGGGGTGACTTTATTATGTAATGATAGTGATTAGTTTCCGTTTTCAATTAGGTAAAATAATTGGTTCCTAACATTGCAATGACTTATTCATTGCTAATGGACTGTGCTATCAGTCAATCAGTTATCCCTATAAGGCGATTACATGAGCTAAATTAGCAACTCTATTTGTGGTGGTTCAAACTTCGTTTGAAAAACTGTTAGAATAAAGTTCTAATCAGCTTGCACTACAAAGTGGTTGTTACGCCAGTCACTGCGGCAAAATAGTGCATAATCAGTGGTTTTTTGCGATTTACAAAAAATCTATTGAGTGGACTAAAAAAGTAAAACACTATGGTACTAGTATGTTGCTTGTAGAATTATTTGCCAAAAAATCATATCGTATGGTTTTTACTCTTAAAAGATTTTTTTAAAGATAAGGTCGTGATTTTTTTCTATCGAATAAATTTTGTTGTATTATGTATTCAAAACACTATGGAACTAGCATATATCCTGAAGAATATCATATTTTTTTCTGGTTTTGTTTATTGCAGTGAATCATATGCTTTTTTTGCATTATAAAACTCACGTTTAGCTCCTGTAATCACTATAATCCGATTTATTATAAACCATCGGATGTTTAGATGTGTGTGTGTGTGTGTGTGTATATTCTTCTTCCGTTCCCTTATCGTGTGGTTAGTGTCTAACCCTGGTGTCCGAGTTTTATTGCCGCCCCTCTGACTAGACTTTATATGCCGTCGAGAAATACCTATCTCTCAAACATGCTGGTTTCCTCTCGATGATTTTCCTTCACCGAAGCAAGTGATAATTACACAATACGCACACGAATCCGCAAAATCAGAGGTGCTTGTCTTACATTCGAAATACTTCGAACTCAAGTCCTGTGTAGAGTTACCAATTTGCCACTTGTCCGAAAGAGGAAAACGTGCTTGCTGTTCCCGTGTCACGTACAATACATTTCCATAACATTTTGTTACTATTGATATCTCCGTCTCCGTCTGTACCTATGAGTAGGTACCTGAACGATTCGAAACGAGTACCAATTTTTCTCGAACCGGCGCATAAGTAGCTTCGATGAAAAGGTTATTTGAAAATATTAACAAATTCCAGACTTGAAATGCGATATTATTTAAGTACTTCGAAAAATACCTTTTTAAAGTTTCAGCAGTTCGTTTGCAGTATAACATGTTTATCGTGTTCATCTACGAGGAAATTTCGATCAATACGCACCATAGAAGAATGAGTACCAAAACTAATCCAAGCAAAAGTAGCCGTTATACCAACAAGCATAATAGTCACAATACTATACGGCATTTTTACCAAATTTGTGCGCTATTGCGTTTTCAGTCGCATTGTTTCATTCGTCTAGCTTCAAGATACAATGAGACCCGAATTTCAGCCTTATAGATATAAGAAATGCTTTTGTCTAAGACCGAAGCAGGTCGTTTCCATTACCACTTAAATACTGTACACTGTAGTTACTGTATAATTATTTATTAAAACTTAGTAGGTACAGACCTACCTGTTGTGTTGTCGATTTCCTCAAAGATAAACCCAATGGATAAACCCCTCATTTTCTTTCCATGGTTAATTCAAAACTTCTAACGTTAGAAATTTCCAAATAACGCGAGAGAGTGCCAAAAGCAGACATATTACAACCGTTTGACTAAGAGCAGGCCTTGACCAAGTTTTTACTCCTCCACGAGTCGACAGCCTTGAGCAACTTCTAACTACTTATCGACCAACCAACATTGTTCGTAGGTACGTACACATACAACACTATTCAGCTGACTAAAGACCTTATTACGTAAGCATCAGTGTCCATTTTCGTTAGGTACACGTAGGTAAATAGCGGCATAGCAAATGTTATTTAGACTTGGGTCGTGTTTAATAAACGAGCGTGTACACTTTATATCAAAATTTTTAGATTTTCCGTTACAAATTGTGTAAATATATCCTTAACACCGGTTTTTAGGTTTCATTTTTATTTACAATAATATATTGTTAAATAAATTGGTGACGTGCTCTATGTAGTATTTTCATTCAAGCAGTGATGTTGTTGGAGGTATTTTAAATATCTACTATAATATTTTTATAGCTTACATACACGTCCACGATCAAGATTTGAAATTATTATTTCTTAACAGTCTTACGTGTCGATGGCAATCTAAATTGTGTCGGCCCCAGAACTGAGAGTCCACCAGTTCCCGTAGTCAACAAACAACAGAACACGCAGGACACGACATTGTTCCCCATCATTTGTGGAACAGCACCACATTTACACTCCAGGGCAGTCACCAATAATTACCTAATTAAGAGTGGATATAGTAATTAATAATATAGGTAGTATTAGGTAGGTACTTACTTTTAATAATTTAATTGTATTATATTTTCATACTAATTGCTTTGCTCCCGGAGTTGGTAAAACAATTAATAAATTCGCGAACTAGAGTAAACTGCACTATAATTGCTAGACTGAAATTAATTGCAGGCTGTTCATTAACAAACCACTTGTTTAATGCGATGCTGTGTGTAAAGGATGATACTTTACAGTGAAGTACGATATGTATTGTATTTTATGAAATTGTAAAACTATAAGAATATCGCATGCCTGAATTCGTATAATACAGTGGACTGCACATTCACTTGACATCTGAAAATGTATAAAATGTAACTGTGTTGAGCAATAAATATTTGAATTTGAATATTTCGAAACAAAAATGGAACCACAGAAATGTTCTATGGATGTTATTGTGTGGAAATTACAATAAAACGACACAAAAAAAGGCAAATTTTTCAGTTAGGTAAGTACTTAATTATCTATAATTTTTAATAACTCCTGGGTTCCCAGAAAGTTCCCCAGGAGTCAGGACGTGGATCTAGAACGCTGATAACAATCGCTGTATCGCACGCCCGACGAGATACGCCACACCTAAAGTAACTATGAACATTATCTTCCAAACTTATCAGGCCCAATTTTATTGTAAATAGTTTCTTTATCATAATTTAATCGTAATCTAAGGTTTTTGACCCTAAAAAATGAATGAAATGAATTTGAACTGAATGTACCTACCCAGAAAAACTACGAAAGTTTTTCTTTGTTCAACATTTTCATGAAAATCGGACCCTTGAGTAAAAAGTTTTATTTGGGACGAAAACTGGCCTAAATCGTCTTGGGACTACAAAATATTGGATCGTTTTGTATTGAAGTGTGTGGATCTCTTGATATGTGTTGGCGAGGTGTATACGCACACATAGATACCCACACAGAAACGATTTCATTGATTGTATGATTGGGCTACAACATGTGACGGTAGCCGGGCTGCACAACACGCACAGTGTACTAGTTACGACACAAGTCACTAGTACGTACGAACATTATACTCATGAATGTTTAGAGGACGAATTGCTAGCGGTTGGCGACCTAGCTGTGTGAGTGCCTAACGACCACCGACACCGAGGACTAAGCCAACTTTCGTCAAGGTTATCTTTGGGAAGCCTCACAAAATATTGCATCTTTTCATCAGTTTGCGCAAGTATTTCAGATATACTTACAACTATTATTAATGTGAAAGTAACTCTGTATATTTGCTATCTTAAAAAAAAAGTGCGATCGGGACGCTCGACAGAAGTGATAACTTAAACTAATTGTTGAACTATTTAATGAAATTGTTTAAAAATAAACAAAATAGTGGCTAGTAGTTAGTTTAGATTTTGGATTTTGGAGCGTGTCCAAAAGATCCTTGTACAGTCAAAAGATCCATATAATACTATAGTACGTATATACACAACAAAAGTTTTTAAGTGAGTTCAACCTTTTTTTAATAAAATTGGATTGAGTTTATAAACATGTGTCAAAATAAAAAAAAGGTAATTTATATCAAAAGCACTAAGGTTTTTTTTTGTGTTGTTGCGCAACGCTATTAAGGTAAATAGGTCGCCTAATGCCACCAACGTGAGTACACGTTGCGGAGCGAGAAACGCTAGCGTCGGCAGTTTTGAGTCGGCGAGCTCCACTGCGTCACCCGTTGCTATCGCACGCGTTGTAATATGCGCCGCTGAAGTTGCTGACTCGATGCCGGTCGAGGCAGTGACTTGTGTAGGTACGTCGACCCCTAAACGTGCCTACACTGCTATTGTCGCCACGCACAAAGCTGTATCGCAGGTGAAGAAGGGGGAAAATAAGAACTGCTGTGAACCTCCCAACAGGGGTTCGATCGAAACAGCATGGCCCAGCAACGGCCACGTGTGACAAGGATGGCTTCGTGAAGCTGGAGAGGAAGAAGAGGAAGAAGCCTCCTAGTTAGAACCAGTGCGAGACCGCGCTGGCAGGACCCAATATGCTGCGTCCGACGATACCAACAACGCAGCTCTACGTGTCCCGGCTACGTCACACCTTGAAGGTTGAGGAGATCGTGGAGTATGTCCGAGCGAAGACCAGCTGGACCTTGAGGGTCGAGAAGTTGGAGTCGCGCCACAACACGAATTTTAAGTCGTTCGTGGTGCGAGTTCTGACTCATCATATTGAGACCTTCCTCAAGGAAGAGTTTTGGCCGAAGGGTGTCATGTATCGGCGATTCCGCGGAAGGCTACAAGACACCACGCAGCGCAACATGACGCCGTCTCTTCGTGTACAATATTTTAATTAGGTTTTTGTAGTTTATATAAATACTAGTATTTGCGTTGTGCGCGAGCTGCGCGCAGCTCGTGGGTTTCGTGTTTTTGAGAAGTATTCCTTACCCTTATAAAATTTTTAGAATCCATAGGAATCCTTAAATTTGGAAAATCCGTTAGAATTATCCCTAAATCAGTATGAAAACCCTTAAGAAACCCTAAAACATTACCCTAAAGTTTGCTTGTCGTCGCCCGTGAGTTACGCTTCACCCACTCAAACTTCGTTACGCCACCTCCCCTTTCGCTCCATTTGGCCTCGCAGGTTCGCTCCACTCAGGACCTACTTACCACCGGAAACACCTGATGGCTATCTCTAACCGTTACGAAGTTACAGCCTTTTCAATTTTAGGGGAGGTTGGGGAGGGAAGAGGAGGGTATAGAAATTTCAACGCCCCTCAATAGTTTTAGGTAAGAATCAAAAGATTTTTCAGTAGTAATGAAAGGGGTGTAGAGGGGCTGAAGGGGGTGAGAGGGGCGAGTTTTGAAAAATGATTTTGACTAACGCAATGCCCCTTTATATGAATCTGAAAAATTAAATGTTTCCAATTCTCTCAACTTCCGAGATCTGCCTAAAGGGGGGGAGAAGGGGGCAAGAGGTGCAACTTTTAAAAATGGTTTTTACTTTTCCGAGCCTATACGAATCCGCAACAAAAAATAATTATACGGATCTCTTTGTTTCCGAGATACGATAGGGGGGGGGAAGAGAGGCGAAAAGGGGAGGTTTAGTACTTTTCCCATGCTTGCGAGAGTTACTTGTTTACGAATCTGTCAAAATATACCCCCTCCCCATCCACCATCTGGGAGAACAATTATGTCAGTGAGTGAGTGAGTGAGTCAGTGGTTATTTAGCTTTATACCGGATCACTTGTTTATCACTTTCCAAAAAAAAATATAAATATTAGGTGAACGGAGTAGAATCTAATGGCATACATAGCTTTTCTTTCTTTTTTCCACAGCTTAGAAAAAAAAATATCTAACATCAAAAAACTTTGGAAAGTGATAAAAAAGTCAAGTGTATGTTAGTCTGTAAGGTATATGTGATATGGGTTTTTTGTTACCTGAATTAAATGAAAGAAGAAAGAAAGAAAGAAAATTGTGTTTATTTGGCATCAACACATTACAAAATTTCACAAAATAAATAAATAAACAAAACTAATAATGCCAAAAGGGCCTCAGCTCAGCATAATGCCAGATGGCAACACAAGGTGTACCACCTGACGCTGATTTTCAGCTGCAGCCCAAGAGTGCCATACGCTCGACAACATAAACAAACACATATGTCTACAATGTTTGCACAAATACCAACTAAAAATAAAATGTTATATTATAAATATATTAAAAAAACAATATAACAAAAAGTAGAATGATGAAATGCATAAAATAAATAACATTGATGTTTTTTAATAACTTATAAAATTTATAAATACTGTGACCAATAATAAAAGCAAAAAGGCATTCATAAACAGCAAAAATGTCAAAATCGAGAAATGTATAAAACTGATAACCATAATAAAATTGAGGACATACCATACAATAAGAATGAATAATAAATTATTAATTAATTAACTCCGTGAATAGGGACACTGTTGGCTGAAGTCAAAAAAGTACTACCCGAAATTTATGGTTTTTTGTGGCAATGTTATAGGCACTCTTCTAAATTACTTTACAAGGACAATGTTTTGGAATCTGCAGTTGGTTGCCAACAAGGTGACCCTCTCGGGCCTGTCATTTTCAGTTTGGCTATTCATCCCATAATTCAACAACTAAATTCAAAATTTAATGTGTGGTATTTAGATGATGGAACGCTAGGAGGTGATGTTGACACGGTTTTGGCTGACCTACAACTCCTCAAAAATCAATTTAAATCTATTGGCTTGGACCTTAATACCTCAAAGTGCAAAATTTACCTTTCTGACATTACCGACAGACAATCGACTATAGATAAATTTAATGCAATCAAAAATCAAAATTTTAGAAAAAAGTTCCCTGCATCTCCTAGGTTCCCCTATTTTTGAAGAAAGTTTTTCATCTTTCATCGACGACAAAATTAAACATTTCAATGATATTTCGGATAGACTTTCCAAAATTAATTTGCATTCGGCATTCACCATTATAAGATATTGCTGTTTTGGTCCAAATTTTATGTATTTTCTCCGTTGTTCTCCTCTTTGGAAGAAACCACAACTTTTGGACAAAATTGCCCAAATTATTCGCAACACATTAACATCCATTCTTAATGTGGCCCTGGACGACAGAGCGTGGCTGCAAGCCACCCTGCCAATTCGTTTTGGTGGCCTTGGCGTCCGCAAAATTTCTAGTGTTAGCTTACTTCCTTCCTGTTCCTGTCTTCTGTCCACAGCACTGAAAAGCTAACCAGGAAAATTTTAACTCTTTCCCTGGTTAGCTCGGAAGTGCCGTGCTTGACCGACGCAGAGGACGCCTGGAAAGTGGCTTGCCCGGACACGGATCGGCCCGAGAACCCGTTTTCCCAGAGACAGTGGGATGAGCCGCTCTGCAGGTTGGTACGGAATAAACTTATTAATACGTCTACCAATACTGCTGAGCGTGCCCGCCTGCTGGCTGTGGGTGAATGGGAGTCGGGCCTCTGGCTTCAGGCACTACCGTCACCTAATATAGGCACTATGTTAGGTGACACAACCTTCCGGCTCGCTACATGTTTGCGTTTGGGCGCTCCTTGTGGGGCTCCACATCGCTGTCAATGTGGTGAAGCAGTCGACTGCCTCGGACACCATGGCCTTTCTTGCAGTAAGAGTGCAGGTCAGATAGCGCGGCACGCTAGCATTAATGATCTCATCCGTCGTGCTCTTGCCACCGCCGGGGTGCCAGCTGTATTAGAACCCACTGGCTTGGCACGCGTCGACGGCAAGAGACCAGATGGTATGACCATAATGCCATGGAAGTTGGGTAGGCCTTTGGTGTGGGACGCAACTTGCGTCGACACCCTTGCGCCATCCCATCTTCCTAGCACAGTGTGCTGCGCTGGGGCGGCTGCTGCAGGTGCTGAAAACCTCAAACGGCGCAAATTTATTTATTTAAGCTTTATTTAATTCCATACAAATAACATTAACAATTATTAAAAAAATATATAAACACTAGTTAAAAATTATCATCAGCAATAAATAGATATTCAAATCAATAATTAATTCCCTTAAATTACTAATAACAATAATCGGTAACTAATTACATCAAATTAATAACTACATTAATCATAAATAATAACAATAAATAATAAATTTGAATTAAATTGACAATAATCATCAACAATTTATAAATCAATAAATTATTCGATTAATAAATAATATCAATTAAAATCAACAAAAATCAATAATTAATTCCATCGAAACTACAACTATGTATCAAAAATCATTAAATAATTCCCTCAAGTTAATAATAACAATAATCCTTAACATTAACAATCAATAAATAGTTTGATAAAATTAATAACAACAATAAACAATAATTTCATTAATAAACAATAATTTCAATAATTTAATTTCACTTGAAATAATAATTCGATGAAATTAAAAGTATAAGATAATTAGCGCATTGTTTTCAATATTATTTTTTGTATGGACCCCTTTCGGGTAAAAGCCTCCTCCGAAGATTACCAATTCTCAAAAAAATTCTTAAAAATGTTTTTCTTTTAGCTTTGGAGGGTTTTGGTCGATCTCTCCCGCGGTGACCAGCCGTACTGGGAGATTGAAGGAGAGAAGGGCTTTTTTGTTTCGTATACCAGAAATGGTTAATTATGTAATGTAACATTTATGTACTGTTTATTTACCCATATTATTCGAGTAAATGATTTGATTTTATTTTATTATGATTCGACTGTCGATGTCGTTATGTTCGACTCTTATCGTTACGTATGTTCGACTCGGCGCAAATACAATAATTTAATTGGTAATTATGTGTTTGAGCCGTTTGGGGTTGAAACACTAGGGCCATGGGGTCCGAGTGCCCACCTAGTTTTTCGAGAAATCGCCAACGGTTGGTCGACTGTTCACGTGACCAGAGGGCGGGCCTATTTTTTGGCCAAAGAATCAGCATTGCCATCCAACGTGGCAATGCTGCCAGCCTTCTGGGCACGTTTCCTGTTGACAGCGATGTGGACGAATTTTTCGACGCCCTGTAACCCTTTTTGATACTTGTAAATATTTTTATTTCTATTATAGAGTTAGTATGTAAATAATGTAAATATTACTGAAAATAAACATATTTACTGTCAGCTTAAAAAAATAATAAAAGTAAAAATAATAGAATGTATAAAATGAATGACATTGGTAAAATTGAATAGGTGACGAATAAAAATTAATGAAATTAAAAAAAATAAAGATAATAGAATTGATAACTTTGCTAAAATTAAAAAAATGCATTAGATTTTATATACCTATTTGATAAAAACATTAATGAAAATTGTTTAAAATTGATACATCAACAAACAATAATAAAAATTATAGACTGTGTAAAATTAATAACATAAATGATATATTATATTATTATATCAACTTCGAAGCAATTCACCGCCAAAATAACTGTCTATCCTTTTTATCCCGTTAGGGGATGAATTTCAAAAACTATTTCATATTTTTGGAAATTCATCCTCTAACGGGATTAATTAAAAAGGTTTATGCAAAATTTGAAGCAAATTAAAAGTTTCGATTGGTCTAGCAACTTATGGGGCATGTGATGCAGAGGAATGAGGAAAATGTCGTGAGGAAAGTTTTGAGTACGAATGTGGATGGGTATATGAGTAGAGGAAGACCAAAGAAACGATGTATGGACTGTGTTTCTGATGAGATGACTAAAAATAGAGAAGAAGACATGCTGCGTCGACCCCAAATAAAGGCCCGGTCACACCGGATGCGTAGCGTAACGTGACGCGTGCACCCATCAGTTGTAATGTATGAAACTGTAAGAAATATGCCAGACCAGATGCGTAGCGTAACGTGACGCGTGCACCCATCAGTTGTAATGTATGAAACTGTAAGAAAGATGCCAGACCAGATGCGTAGCGTAACGTGACGCGTGCACCTATCAGTTGTAATGTATGAAACTGTAAGAAAGATGCCAGACCAGATGCGTGACGTGTTCACGTGCGTCACTCACGCACGCAGAGCCGCATCTACTAACAAACCGAGTCCGCTCGCGTGTGTAGAGGAACGGCAACGTGGCACACGTGCCTGCAGTGATGACGTTGTATTATATTGCGCTCCCTGTTAGATGCCAGACAGGGCACGCACACGCATCGGTCATTGCTGCACGTACGCACGCACGGCAGGTAGTATTTATTTACAAACAGAATATAGTTTACGAGTGTTTTTTTTCGCAATGGAGACAATTTATTAATTTAATTTTAATTTGTTTTAAATCTTTAGATTATGATTTTCACTGCATTCCTCTCTTCTATTATTAATATCATGGTCCCATTTTTTTTTGTAGCAGCAGCAGGTAAGAACCTGCTGCTGCTACAAAAAAAAATGGGACCATGCCAAGAGGCATAGTAGCAACAATAACGCTTCTTCATTAGAAGAACTGCTGTTGTCTAACATCTTTTCGCCAAATGCTCTCAACTCAATATGGCTGCTGACAATGTGGCTAATACGCGTGTTTTACTGTTACCTGCGTGACGTGATGCGTGCGCGCGCGACGTGTGCTGCACCGGTCTTGGCCGGTGTGACAGGGCACTAACGCGCGTGCGAACGTCACGTCGCACGTCACGTCACGCTACGCATCCGGTGTGACCGGGTCTTAAATTGGGATAAGGCAAGAAAATGATGATATTATAAGTCAAATTAATATAATGGTGTTTTGCGTGCGTCAGCAAACTGTGCTATGATGGTTATACTCGCACATAGGTATTTTTTTTTAAGTTGCTAGACCAATCGAAACTTGGTCCGTGTCATCACAGAGAGATGCGTATAAAACGCTGTTGTAGTAATATTAAATTATTATTATTGTTTATATTATATTATTATTATTATTTAATATATCTACTAAACCTTATTGTCACAATCTTTCTGCCCTTGTCCTATTCTACTTGGGGTCAGCGCAACAAGTTATCTTCTTCAATTTATTCTCTTCTGTCAGACGTAACGGCGGCATCACTTGCTCGTTTTTGTTTTGCAATCGTAACATTATGGTAAATTAAACATTAATCCATTCATGTTTTCGATTCAATGACACAAATCTTTCATTCATAATTCAATTTCACAATTCCGGCTTCCCAGGATGGAAGGTCCAGATTAAAATGCCAAACATTTAAATTTTAAATTCCAAATATCCACATGTCCGCTTACCAAACAGTCAAAGAGACGCCTATTTTATTCAGCATCTATAAATTTTAAACAGCTAATTCTTATTTTCGAGGTACATTTTAATAATAAGTTTCTGGAGTATGTTAGGTACAGGAATTCCGAAATACATATGATGCGTGATGAAGAAAAAATGTAACAAGTGCTTTTATTTTAGCGCAATCCTGCAATCCGGAAATCCTGTTAAATGGGTCTCAAAAAACGAAATATAACATTTTTATTTATATTTTATCATGAGACATTCACATGCACATACACACCACATACCTTGTGGCTGAATCACCTACATGTTGGATTATTCCTGATTCTGCACAATTTGGAAAACCCAAACGTCAAAATATACTATTCGGTTTTATGTCGTGTACTGAACCAGGCTGACCAGAACATGCGTATACTAAGAAGGAACTGCAAGTACAAGAAAACACAGGTAATTAAAAACATAAATTTAATATAACAAGGGTTATCGGATTGTGAGTGTTCCCCCACTCCAATAACAAGCCCTTATTTACTAGTTACATAATATATAGTCTTTGACATCAATCAAAGGCCACAACTCATTAACTAGTATTATTTGACCACATACATTTTTACGAGTTGAGTAAGGAGCTCGTGGCTAAATAATAACAGCCGCTCGGGTCGATCGTTAGGTTAAGCCGTGCTTGTCTAGGTTGGTCTGTGGATGGGTGAGCACCCATTACATACCGAGTTTCCTCCGCGCCTCGGAAAGCACGTTAAGCCGTTGGTCCCGGCTGTCATTTGTTATAGATCTTTGACAGTCGTTAGGTAGTCAGAGGCCCAAAAAGTCTGACAACCATTCTTACCAAGGGGTATTGTATTACCCGGAACTAACTGAATTGTGGAGGTCAGATTGGCAGTCGCTCCATGTAAAATACTGGTATTCAGCTGCATCCGGTTAGACTGGAAGCCGACCCCAACAAAGTTGGGAAAAGGCTAGGCAGATGATGCAGATGATGATACATTTTTACGAGTACCATACAGATCAAGTGCCCAAGTGGACACTTGGGCACTTGATGCACGGACATGGACACAACATGGGGATGTAATTAGAATTAGGAGTGATAAAAAAAACATAGTAAAACATTAATTTCGTTATTACTTAGGCTCTGTCTTTTGACTAAGCTAACAGAAAATAGTCGTAAAGCTGAGGAGTTAGTCCAGCCTGTTATTTTTGCCTGCTAAAAATAAAATAGTTGTGAAGGGTGACGTTTAGTTATGTTTTCAAAACATGCCTGTTTGTTCATAACTTTGGGCTTGGGGTCCCACCTTTCGGTGCATTTATTGGTAATTAATCTACACCAACCGAGATTTAAGACTACAAAAAAGCTACCGGAAGAAAGATCATAGGAAAAATATCATGTCTATATAGAAAAATACGTATATAATTGACAAGTTTAACACGTCACACTTGCACCGACAAAAACGAAATTTCAATTGCTTTGTCTATCGTAAGTATGTTTTATTAAATGTCTTTGGTCCAAACTAACAGTGGTTACTCTAGCGACCTCGTATACACTCGCGCGTAGCTAAACGCTGTCAAGTCAACCAGCCTCACTTGTACCAATTCAATATCATTTAATACAACTGTTCCTATTAAATCATTTTGAAGTACATTCAAGGTACAATAATACATTTTATTTACATTAACGTAGGTACAATAGTACATTTTTTTTACATTAACAAACAAAAAAGTTAAGTTTTATAACGATCCGAATTTGTAGCAGTAGTTTTTAAATGATATCTTATGATTTTACTACTTGAAAATTCATAAAACCTGAAAAAGATAAAGATATTTTTAATAAAGGACGCAAAAATATTATGAAAGATGAAAAACATCCGGCTCGAAGGACCAACAATTAAAACAGCGAGAGAAAGAAACGGTTACAATTCCCATGACTTTATTCGAGCTTCGTGTCAAAATATACAACATGCATAATTTACAGAACAATATGCTAATTAAAAAAGAGAAAGCAAAACATGTACTGCGTTCTTAAAAACAGTCTGTTTTATATAGTAGGTCAGAATTCTAGTGCCCATTTACATGCAACGGTTATGTGAGGAGTGTGCACTTGTCCAGCTTATCTAATCTAGTATTTAAATTAAAACCTAGGACAAATGTATACCTCTGTACTAAGTAGGTAGGTGGTATAAATAATCGTATGGTTAGTGGTAATTAATATGAACAGGGTTTCTGTTATTTTGCATACCTACTGCAAGTCTTTAGATTGTAATTAACTTATATTAAGTATATTACGAACGCATTATGTAGGAGTACTACCTTTTGGCCCTTTGTTCTTGAGATTCGTCATCTTCCTAGACTTTTCCCAACTATTTCGGGGTCAGCGTCCAGTCAAACTCTTACTCAAGATTATGACTACTTTTTCACAAAGTAGCCTTTAATGACGTTTGAAATAAAATACGTTCTCAAAAAATAACCGTTTCATCTAAAACCATTTTATTTCGACTTTGTTCTATAGTAAATAATTCCTGAGGAAGTATCTCATACAAGAAAGCTCTTTTATTTAATGATGTGAAACCGTTGGAGTACGGGCTTCCCACCTCTCCAGGAGCTGACAAGCCTGCCACACTATTCCCAAACCATGACTGTAACTCCTGAAAGCCAGAATCAACAGTGGCGTCCAGAGAATGAATTTGGCGACCAGATAATGAATTTAACTGTCTTGGATCCCGCAACAAAATTAATAAGAAAAGTATAGAGGAGTAGGAAAAAACCGTAATTCCCACTTCCCTCCATATCAGCAGGAGACATAACGAAACAAGGCCAATAGGCACAAAGTGAAGTTTACAACTGGGATAGGCCCAGTAGCGGCAGTAGCCTAGCACCACGGAAAAATATTAACATTAATGGGTCCTAAGTTGTGACTTTGTGAGCTGTTACATTTGATTCCAATAATAGGTATGGAAATACCAGAAGCTTTTATTTACTCTGTGCAGTTTCCTGTTTTCATTTAGGTACTTATATAAATTCACATAATTAGAGCTCTCGCAGTGTATCGAAGAATATTTTTAGTAACAGAAACTTAGGGTAACATAATTACCAACCTAAGAACCTGACCTTATAACATAACATCACGCTGGTAATCCCGAGGGTTAGGTTAGTATTTAATTAGGTATACCTCTTTGTACCTAATAATAGACTCGCATTTCGTAGTAAGTTCTGACCTCATTTAGCAAATTATGTGACACAGGAAAAATAAAAAGCTTTCTGTATTCTATTCTACAGCCTTGGTTCGATAAGTTACAAGAAACTACGCTATACGGGTGTAATTATTTGGAACAGGTCGATAGAGATACCGCAGTTATAAAGTAACATCGGTGGTTGTCTTCAATGTACCCAATGTGTAGAAAGATACGCGAGGTACCTACCTATTTTAACTAAGTCTTTCCGAATGAAACCCCTTTTTACGATTATGTAGCGCGTGGGAACAAGGACCATTACTTTTTAATTTACTGTTATGTTGTCCTACCTTATCTACATTAGATATAATAGACTCCCTCCCTACTGAGTTTTTTTAATGCGTGGCTGACGTAAATAAAATTATAAATGAAACTGTCAGCAGCAGAGAAAAAAATCAAAATCAAGCAGGTCTTTTGATGAAAAACTTCAGTCAGATGCACTGAAAAACCTGTCAAATACGGACAATTTTCGCTAGCATAGATTGACAGGCGCTTAAGGCAAACAAGAGCTGCCCAAAGCCTTTGTTTTTGTTGAAACTTTTAACATTTACTAACGATTTGCCTTTTTTAATTACAAATTTACAAATAATTTCACATTATTTAAATATCAAAGGTTAAAATTCGAGGTGTTCAGTAACCTGAAAGCTGTTTACTTATCTTTATTTTAATTTCTGACTTCTAAATAGCCAACGGTAACATAAATTCAAGAAAAGAAAGAGTTTCGAACCAATTTTCTTTTTACATGTCTGAAGACAAAAATCGTTTGTTTCGTACTGGAATTGCGCTACGACAGATATTGGCTGAATACAACGATGGTACGTAACGAAATAAAATAAGCAATCATACAATAGTCGATGAACCAAAAGAGCAGGAATAAACCTCATTTTCCTGTGACTAAAGCCTAAAGTTCCGTGGTGCGGAATTGCGGATCCAGCTCAAAATTTCCTACAAGACGGTGAGTGCCTCAGAAATGAAAACCCCTCGTTATAAATGCACGGCAGTGCTCAGCAGTTAGAATTCACTTCATTGTAGACTTCCACGAGCAATAGAGCTTTTCATATTTTATAATGCACTCGGAAATTCAATTCTATTCGAGTCGGTGGGTTGTTCGACTCAATGCTCCTCGAATGCATGAATTGAACATCTGAAAGAGCTCCATCGTGCATCGGACCCATTGATAACGTTCGAAAGAATTTAACTCATCAAAATAACTGTACGTGCAAACTGCCTAATATTTTGCTACTGGTTTTAAAACAGCCACGTCTAGTCGGCTTTCTAAAAAAACTGTTTTAATATAAAATGCCTTGGCAACAGCTGTGTCTCTTCCAACGCGAATTTAATGACAAAATATAAAGTAGTCCATCAAGTCTAAAGTCGTTGGCTTAAGCTATAATATGGCGTGTTTCGGCTGTAGTATAACGTTGTGCCTTTGTTTAACGTAACCAGCGAATTATTAATCTTCCCCTCCCCGCACCGCCCCTCTGAGATCGGGTGGTAGAGGTTGGTGGGAGTATGTTTTCGGGGGTCTGAAGTTCTGTTCGTATTCACGACGTGGAGCATTTCGGGCCTAAGCTTCGGAATAAATGATACCCAAAATTATGTTTTGTGTCGAACATATTATATTGACTTCAAATAGACAAAGGATTTTTCACCATGCTCTGCGGTGTGACTCAGATTATGTTTAGATGTAACTCAGATGTAAGTACTCTAAAAGTAGTTTAAGAATGTGGCATTTTTAACCTAAACATGTTTGTTATCAAATGGTTAGGTACTGCTCAGGTCAGGTACAACACGTGCAAACGAGAAAGTTTTAAACATGCTTGTTATCAAATGGTCAGGTACTACTCAGGTCAGGTACTGCTCAGGTCAGGTACAACACGCGCAAACGAGAAAGATTTAAACATGCTTGTTATCAAATGGTCAGGTACTACTCAGGTCAGGTACTGCTCAGGTCAGGTACAACACGCGCAAACGAGAAAGATTTAAACATGCTTGTTATCAAATGGTCAGGTACTACTCAGGTCAGGTACTGCTCAGGTCAGGTACAACACGCGCAAACGAGAAAGATTTAAACATGCTTGTTATCAAATGGTCAGGTACTGCTCAGGTCAGGTACAACACGCGCAAACGAGAAAGATTTAAACATGCTTGTTATCAAATGGTCAGGTACTACTCAGGTCAGGTACTGCTCAGGTCAGGTACAACACGCGCAAACGAGAAAGATTTAAACATGCTTGTTATCAAATGGTCAGGTACTACTCAGGTCAGGTACTGCTCAGGTCAGGTACAACACGTGCAAACGAGAAAGATTTAAACATGCTTGTTATCAAATGGTCAGGTACTACTCAGGTCAGTTACAACACGCGCAAACGAGGAAGATTTAAAAATATACAGGATGTAAACAGACTCTTCACGAAGCCGTTAACCAAGCATTCTGTACATCAAACCACAATACATACAACACATAGGTAAGTAACCCCTACGCAAAAAATATTGCTGGGCGATGACTTTTTTTTTGGGTGAAAAATCACGTTTTATGGTATAACTCAAATCTTTGTGGCTGGTGGATGGATTGAATAGTGTGGGGGTAGTAGAGGTGTTTAAAAGTAAAGATCTTACATTAAAAACGGTATTTAAAAAAAAAACTGCAAAAGTTGGAACTTTGACCCCCAATAACTCTGAACTAGAAGGTTCCCTGGTATGGTCTCGTAGATGGTAATCGCAATGACGAGTGCCTTTCGGCTTCGTTAGAAGTCTTTCTACACCCTTTATGCCCCCCTTAAAGGAAATCCTGTTTCCGCGCCTGTACTGAATACGTGGAGGAATTCGTAGCTTAATAATAACAGCCGCTCGGGTCGATCTGTATGTTAAGCCGTGCTTGAAACTAAACTTCCTCTTGAAACTAAGTTAGTAGTGTTACAGCTGGTTAGCTGGACTCTTGCAAAGAATACGAGGTTTTCGTTTTATACAGGATTTATTCCAAGTTCGTACAATATCGGTACATTCTTGAGAGATGGTAGAAGAGGTTATGTGTCAAACAGTCAAACTATCGTAGCGTGGAGTTTGACTTTGACGTTGACAGGTGACAGTTCGTGGTATTGGCACTGCGTTTCGTTGTCGTCGTAACAGTGGTGAGTGGTGACCTATTTAGGTCATAACTAACTCAGTCCAGTGATTTACGGGAAAAAACTACAAGTGTTTACATTTGCATGCGTTTGTGATATTTTTTGGCAATCTTATATTAATAAAATCTTCCTGTTTGTACTATTCTCGTAAGACAGAACTCGGCAGGAGGCTATCAAGCAAGGTGGAGCGACGATTTTTGTAGGGTGGCTGGTAGGAGCTGGATGTCAATTGCTAAGAATTGAGTTGAATGGCGTGCAATGGGGGCTATCGTTTTAGAGCTCACCAGATGGCGCACTGTCGAGTAAGGTCCTGTCAGTAATTCTATTCAATACTTTAAAGCACCAATAACTTCATAAAAATGTTTATTTAATTACGTATAACAACTTAGTGTAAGCTTTAGATATATATTCCCACTGTTCTTCCTAAAATTAGCAAGCATGAAACATTTAAAAATCATTCTACCTCCAAGTACTAACAATACTAAGTTGCTACTTAAAATCTTCAAGTCATAAATAATCAGGAATGGCTCAATCTAGAACACACTAAATACGTGATAAAAAGCACACAACGCGCGAACACTCTATGACATCTGACATTTTGGAGGACCTTAGTTTACACAAGCGCCTCTAGCGGCAAATTCACACGCGATAGCCCCCATTGGAGAGCCCAATGTTCAGCGGTAGACTACTGCTGTACCTACGTTATGATGATGACTGTTATCAATGTTCTGTCTTGGGTCTCCTCTCAGTAAGAAGAAGAAATCGTCTCCAACGCTACAAATTTTTATATATGCTATTTTGTTTTCTCATATTATATATTAAGAAATTAATATACAGGATGGAAGGGATACCTACCGACGCGAAAACGGTTAGGTAGGTATAACGCAGAGAACGACGACAACGTAAGAGCAGCGGTGGCCCAGTGGTGGCGGCCCCGACTTACGAACAGTAAGTCGTTGGTTCGAACCCAGACAGGCGCATTACTTTGTGTATTTTATTTCATCACTGCTGCTCTCAAAACGGCGAAGGAAAACATCGTGAGGAAACCGGCATGTCCTAGAACCAAAAAAATCGAAGACATGTGACATCTACCAATCCGCACTGGGCCCGCGTGGTGGATTATAGCCCACTCCCTCTCATAGAGAGGAGGCCTGTGTCTCAGCAGTGGGAACATTAATAGGCTGATGATGATGATGAGGTATAACGCGTATTTAGTAGGTACTTCATCATCATCATCTGCCTAGCCTTTTCCCAACTAGTTTGGGTTCGGCTTCCAGCCTGACGGGAAGCATTTGAATACACGCGACTACCTATCAGACATCTACATCTCTTGGTAAGAATGCAATAAACTTCTATTATTGGATTTGTCACGAAATAATTCAATAACATAAGAAATATTTTATGAGGCAGCTGATCCTCGCAGGGCCGGAATAAGTCGTGCAACCTCGGAAATGAGATTATTGGAGTTCCGCATCACTCCTTTTAAATTTCCTCTAAGAGCTAGCTAAAAGGTATTATTGCTGTCGTATACCATATGCGTGGAGGGGCAGCTGGGCAGGGGCAGCTGATCTTTTATCACAGAGGCTCCTTTTTTCTGCCTCGGGGTTGACACTAAGCATTGAATTTTCACATGATCGACAGGTATAGACAGGGGCTGAAATAAATTGGGAGCCTCTTGCCGTGAGATATGGCAAATACAAAAATGCAAAAAATGAAAAATGTTTCGAGCTCTCTGCACTCGCTCTTGCAACCTCTTCTCTTCAATCCGAACTATCTCTGTAGGCCTCCTCTCGCCCAAGCTCCTCTCGCCCAAGTAACTCTTATATGAAGGGTCGAACAATTCCACCCTGTCCAAGGTACGGTATTACAATTTTTAAATTCGCATCGCTCGTTCTTGTCGACTTCTTTCTCTGGAATCTTAACTTTGTCTAAAAGTCGATCAAGTACCTGTAAAACTAACTGTAACTAACTCCTGTATGAAGGACCGAAACAATTCTAACCTGTCCAAGGTGTGTATCGAGCTAGCTTAGCTCGCTCTAGAAGTCTGAGTTTTTTTGTCCTTAAAATTGTCTCCATATGTAGATTAAGTATCTACAATTTTTTGTATGTTAATATTTTCGTTAATGGCCGCGAAAAAATAAAAAGGCACCATTGCTCCATACATTTTAGTCATTGTTTTTTGTAACTTGAACCTCTGTATGAACAAGACGTTTAGAAAATCTAACCAATCCTAGATGCTAACATTTTTTAAGTACTTATTGCATTTAAGATTCTTAGAAGAACTTAAGCTGCATCCGTAGATAGTAAACTAACCCTTACAAATCAATTTTTTTTCATACCTATCTGCCCCTGACTCAAAAGCTGGCAACGCAGGTGTATTGTGGTGGGTACAATGAGCGTTTAGCATGTGTGATGTCAATCAACGTACAATAAGCTCAGTATAACCACCGGTTGGTGGCGCGCCACACAAATCTGTTGCCAAACTATCACTCGCAGTTAGCAAATAGTTTACGACACGTCGTGGGTAGCAGCAGTGGTGACCCAGTCATAACGACCTCGACTTACGACTTATACGGTCGCGGGTACCAACCCAAGCAGGTGCATTTAGTCTGTTTAATTTATTTCATAACCACTGCTCTCAAAGTGGTGAAGGGACACATCAGACGGAAACCAACGTGTCTTAGGTCCTGGGCCCTCGTGGGGGATTTAGCTCATTGTCTCTCTCAGAGAGGAGACAGGTGCACCAGCTGTGGGAACGTTATAGGCTGACTATGCTACGTCGTGGGTGGTACCTACATACCTACCTGGTGTACCTGGATCTGTTCAAGGCTTCTTCGTGCTTCCGTAAAGGCGACCGAGATTGCGTGAGACGTAGATCAAGGTAACTTACGATATTTTCCAGCCGAAGCAAACCGCATCATACGTTGTTGTCAGGTGTGAAAACGATTGAAACTACCGGGCAAAAGTGAAAAATATCTGTATAGCTTCAAATCGAGAAGTAACCTATGGCTATAGAGATTCAAATTGAGAAATATGTATGGAAAGTGACGCTATTTCCGAGTGTAGAGAATGTGTTTTACACGCGGGCGTTATCGCTGGTCGTAGAAGCTATACTATAGCTAGCCCATATAGTCTCACTGCTGGGACCGGCCTCCCTCCATTCCTTCCAACGATCACGATTCTGTGCTACTCCTATCCAATTTTCATGGAAGACATCCAGTTCGTCCCGCCATCTCCTGCTTGGTCTGCCGCGATCAGAGCACGAATCCTGAGCTTTACAGGCCCACAGTTCGTTCGGCATGCGACAGACATGTCCTGCCCAGTCCCATTTAAGTCGTAGAAGCTACTGTACAATCATTTGGAAGTCTTAATTTTCTAAATACTCTAAAACGACGAGAGTGAACTAAGATGTAATGAAAATAAAAACATGACCCAGACGAAACCATCTTCAGTCTCAACCATCGACCATAAAGACGTGTCGTTCACACCATAAAAATAGAGTTAGGATCAATAGAAAATGTGTCACGAAGTCAGTTTTCAGATCAACTCCAGCAGTTTAGAGTTGTTGGCAGATGGCCAGGACCGGGGGACGCTGCGAGCGGCTATGCGAGCGCGCTAGGTATACGCACCATTCCTGCGACATTGCTTCATCAATTATAATGTATTCAAATAACTTCATGCCTGTTGTTGTTGCCGACAATAGCTTTCTGGAGAACAACAGGTTTACAGGTGCTTGCTAATGACACGTCATTTAAAACTGTGGTAATCGGTTGTCGTGGTATGGGCATCATGTGATTCGGAGGAATGAGGAAAATGTCGTGAGGAAAGTTGTACCTGAGTATGATTGTGGATGGGTATCAGAGTAGAGGAAAACCAGAGAAACGAAGGATGAACTAGGTGAAGGAGGGTTGGCAAGAAAGGAGGAGTCTGAGTGTGAGTCTGAGATTACGAATAATAGAAGAAAAAGACATGATGCGCCGATCTTAAATGAATTGGGACAAGGCCAAGAGAATGACGACGTCATTTAAAACTGTTACATACATTGAGGAGATTTAATTGTCTACGTGTGACGTATTGGTCTAACTTTTTCCCAAAAAATAGGACAGTGACAGGCAGCGGTGAAGCAGTTCTTCCACATTGTGAAGCTGAACGTGTTCGTTGTTAAAGCTTGGGTCTGGAAATTTCTATAGGAAAATGAATTCAAGGTTTTATCTATATCTATACAAATAAATAAAATTTGGGTGAAAGTAACTTATTTAGTCCCGAGACGGGGTTTGGCACCCGAACATACCGAGGGCGCCAATCGTTCGAGGGACTAAATAAGTCTTTAACCCGAGGTAAACACTGTGCTTTTCATTACGAATACATAGAGAGTTAAATAAAAACATGAAAAATTAAATGAAGATCGGATTGCTGCTTTCCCGCCTATTTTGTTTTTTATTTCTGTGGCCGGCCAAGCTATTCAGCCATTATTTTTTCATTTTCATCATTGAAAAAATGGTAAATGTTTTGTCCAAACCTAATTGTAAAGAAATAGTTTAAACTAAATTATAATAAAGTTACTTATTTTAAAAAATCTATATTCTTTAATTAATACTTAACTTTATGTTATTTCAATTTTACATCCCGCTGTAATTGAGTGGCTGTGCAGTAGAAAGATTGGAACATGGTTCAATAGAAATGTGAAATTAGAACTAGTTTTTTTTTATAATTTGACCACTGTCAGTTGAAAACAATTCTCCCTATGGCTGAACTAAAAAATATTACTTTCAACCCGCTCCTCAGGCAACTTCAGACCTACTTTCTGAGTATGAGTAATGAAAAATACTTATTTTCTGTGTTTCCTTTTGATCCAGCTTATCTCCGAAACGGCTTTACCTATTTTGACTGGACTTTTACTGGCAGATAGCTGATGTTATAAGGAGTAACTTGGGTTAAGATGAGAGTTCAGTAAAAATAATAAAAAACCCTTAAACCTGTTAAAAAAATCCGATTCAAATAAGGAAGTACCTAATATTTTTTTAATAATTTGACGCAGACGAAGGTCGGGGGCAACAGCTACTCCGAAATGAACACACATCAAACTGGTGACGTAACAAACAAGGCCATAGGGCACTGTAGTTGTTGAGTTAAATATTTCAATAAAGGCCGCTGTCTGCTAAACAGACACAAGTGCTCAATTAATTTTGTTTTGACCGTTTAATAAGGTAGGTAGGACGCTAGCTCAGCTAGCTACCCGAAACTGAATTGACTAAAGTATTTATGTACCCTCATAATTTTGTTAAAATCCACTATTCTTGGACAATTCCACCAAACCTCGAGAAACTTCACAAATTGACAAAGGAATATATATATTATGTACCTACTCAATTAAAATATCATTTGGCAGGTTTAAATTAATTTTTGAGAAACGTTTTATAATCTTTAAAACACGTTTATTGCCCGTGGTACCCACTGGGATTGGTACAGAAGATCAACAATCATAATCTCAACATTGAAAATCTCAAAACTAAAATAAGTACCTACCTATATTGTAGAGTCGACAAGGATTGTAAGTGATAATCAAACCATACATTCGTGTGACTGCCCCGCAAAATAAAAACTGTACCGTAAGTAGGTACATACATAAGCATAAAAAATTGGATTTAATGTTTCATTGTTCCCACTGCTGGGACACAGGCCTACTCTCTATGAGAGGGAGTGGGCTATAATCCACCACGCAGGTAAATTGCGGGTTGACAGATGTCAACGATGAAAGATGTCTTTGAATATTTGGTTCTCAGGTTCTCCGGTTTCCTCACGATGTTTTGCTTCACTGTTTTTGAGAACAGAACATACTGTATAATACCACGCCTTTTACTCATGGGAACACCTACTCCCAATCCAGGTACAGAAGCTGCAATACAAAATATTAGGCAAAGTTTTCAAGACAATGTCGGCTGCATGCCAACGTGTTCTACAATGGCGTCCACTAAAACGTCAAATAAAATTCGTTGTGTGTGGGCTAAGCAGGCCAAGGCTAGCGGCGATAAGCGTTGAGTTACATTTATTTATCAACCGATTACAAGTACACTGTGTTGCCACAAAACTGTAAACGAACTTGACGCCCTAAATATTGTGAAAAATTATCTGTTTAGGATGCGACCCAAATTTTGTTGGGATCAGAAGGTCACTGTAATTTAATTCAATTACTTATTATTCTGTCGTTGAACAAAGCCCAGAAAGTATTCAACTAGATAGTTAGAAACTGAGAACTCTACTTTATTAAATATATGTATTAGAATTCGGGTTACCTACATTCTAATACCTACCTCGGTATATCAGTAGGTATCCACTTAACAGCCTAGCCCTTTTGACCTTGATACTTTAGACTGCTAAAGTTCGCGAATTATTCGTGAAATATTCGCATGTAATTTTACACCTTAGTTAAAAACATTTGACGATCGCAAACTACAAGAGTTAGACCTATATAAAAATTACAGTGAATAGCTGAATAGTTAAGGAATTTATTTACCCAAAAATCAAGATATATAATTTTCATTTAATACTCAAAAAAATAATTAGAACTTGAAAAACAGTGATAAAAACGGATATTTCACTATGTTTTTTTTTTTTTTTTTTTTAGTAAACTAGATTATATTTCCTTTCCAATAAGACCATAATCTTATTCATTTCAGTCTAATATTAAAAACAATTTAAATTTTAGAATTCTCTAATTATAGGACTGTACTGTACTTTTACAGGTATTTTACAAATTATTGTTGGAATACCTAGTTCAACAATTGTTCATATTTATCAGGAGCCTACTACGCATACCGTAATATCGTATCTATTGTATCTACCTATATAAAATAACTTCTTGAGGCACAAACAACGCGACTGACAGAAACCCAGACACAAACTCCTTGAGAACGACCTTGAATAAATCAATAATTTACTACCTACTGTGGGGCAACCTTCATAATTTCATTGAAGGTCAAAGCGATCCATTTGAAAAATTAAACATGTGTTTCATTGGTTGAACACAGGTACATTTTTGTTTAAATATAACCCTGAATTTAGGTAGGTGGGCACTCAAACACAATAAAGTGGTTTTTTCATGCGTGATTTTCATGTTCCCCTTTTTAATATTCGCTCAAACACCAATACCAATACGTCGGTTTCAGTCCATATCGCACATTTCATTTAACATTACCCGTTTGTATGAAAGCAATCCTTGTTCATATACTTTAATTATGAAGTAAGTATGTGTCTTATAAGTGAGTTGATGAGGCGCCATTTTTTAAGTTATTGATAATCCTACTGCAATAACTGGCAAATACACGGTACGTTTGGTAGTTAATTAACTTGATAACCATCCTCTTCATTCTCGCCGTGCTCTACTGTCGTGCAGCAAACGTGTTATGCAATCAAACAATCCTTCTTCCAAAGCAATAAGGTTTGAAATCCCATCAGCGAGGAGGTTATTCGAGAAATAGCCCGTTTATTAGTAAATTGGGCCTGATTGAAATGCTCCAGATTTCAACAAATAGGTACCTACATGGTCGTAGACGAGGACGCTGTCGTCTAGAAAGATCTATCTGTGGAGCGGGTGTTGCCAGCCTCCTGCTTATTAGAGTGGACCTAGTCAGTCACGTGGCGGGATCCGCCTTTTCAATGAGGACCGATTGGGTGTTCACGCCCGGCTGGGCCGATTGTGTCGCGTCGACGGAAATTCTCGTCTTCTGTCTTTGTGTGCCTAATTCTGCACGTTTGGTCAAAAGAAGACTACAGTACCTTCACAGTTTATTTATCGCTACCTACCTATTATGTTGCAAACCTGAGGTTTGTGCTAATAGTACATGCTCGACGAGGGAATCATTCAAACTCAGGTATGCTAACGTAACAGCTTGCCACAAATAAACCAATAAACGGTTTAGTCCCATCTCGGCACCTTCCCATCTCGGCACCCATGAATTAATTTATCATCTTTACGAAAAATTCCCATCTCGGCACTCCGTCATTAGTCGTTGCTAAGTACAGTCATCAAAAAATGGATACACTGTATCAGTATAGTGAGTAAATCAAATTGACTCAAAACTAAAAAATGAAAAAAAATACCTACTTATAAAATAAGTTTTATATTTTGTGTTTTGTGGACAAAGTAAAATATATTTTCATGGGACTTAAAAAAAAATACGCAAGTAATAAGTAAGCAAGTAAGTGTCATATTTTCTGGCTATCTCTTTCGCCTCGGTTATGACAGTTAAACCAAAGTAAACCTAACGACTGCTCATTATGGTTCATTTTTGTGTAATACTAAATTAGAAGTGCTCAGTCCAGATAGTGTAAGACAATAGCTTATGGAAGTTAATAACGAAGTTATGGAAGTTACTGCCAAGGCAGAGATAATGGAGCCTCTAAAAAGTGATTCAAGGGCTTGTCTGTGAAAATGGTAATTTAAAAAGAAACAAAAATGATTTAATAAATAATAAAGTTGATTTACTTACTATACTGATACTGTGTTTCCGTTTCTTTTTGTGTACCTTAAAATGATTCATGAGAGGGTGCCGAAATGGGAATTTTTCGTAGACAAGATAAATAGATTCATGGGTGCCGAGATGGGAAGGTGCCGAGATGGGAATAAACCAAATAAACTGTAAAAGGACTCTAGGTACTTATTGTCTTATCATAACGAGATATTTTAATGAACATGAAACATGTCCATGGAATTGGTCCATGGTTGGTTGGTTGGTGGTTGGTTGTTGGTGGTTGTGGTTGGTGTTGTTGGTTGGTTGGTGTGGTGGTTGGTTGGTTGGTTGGTTGGTTGGTTGGTTGGTGGTTGGTTGGTTGGTTGGCATTGGTTTGGTTGGTTGGTTGGTTGCCTTGCATCAAATAAGGTAGTTCTGATGTTTTATATGTTGTAGGTGATGCAGTAGTTATGTCAAATCCAATTTTTCGACTTCCAAAACCATCCGGATCATTATTAAGTTTTTGATAAACCATTAACGAATCGTACTTTGAAAGATTTTAGGAAGACTAAATTCGCAACAAAATGAAAGAATTTTGGTTATATTATACCAAGTAGCTTCTTTCATAGTACAGTGACTTTTACTGAAGCAAAGGTTCTTGGTGGAAAAAAATGTCAAAAACTAAAAAAGTACGAAAATTTTGTTTTTTATTTTAACAATGATCCGTAGGGTTTCGGAGCTAGAAACATTGGATTTGACATAACTACTTCAACACATACAACATATAAAAAAGAACTACTTACCTTATTTGATGCAAGACAACCCCCTTATATGGTACGATTTCTATGGACGGGAAAGTACGGTTATGAAAAACAAGTGAAAAATGAAAATCATCATGCCTTGTCCCATTCTATTTGGGGTCAGGTCAACACCAATTGAGAAATGAAAATTATTCCTTCAAATAATAAAACAATCTGTTGAAGGCAGTAACGTAAATGTCAAATATTCAGCTTTGATGTTTTGGTAGAAAAGGAGATTCGACTGCTGAAACGTTATGCTGTATTTAATTTAATAATTTGTTTCGGGAACAAAAAGTGCAGCCGCCAGGCACATCAAGTTCAAATTTAAATTAATTTATTGGTGTGATTTTTGGTACCTACATTTTACATGAGATCTTAATAATAAATAATTAGTTCGTCAAAAATCTACCTTAAAGGTTTGTACACTCTTTCACACACTTAATCAATCATTATTATAAAAAACAACATATTAAAATAAAATAATAATTAAGTACAATAAAACACAAAATAACTTAGGACAGAAAAAAACACGCAAAACATTAAAAATTAAGTACACATAAATAAATAATGAATGGAAATCAAGATAGAAATACAGTGTCAAGCTAGAGCTACAATCTGTCAAATATTTTAATCTAGATTTTCAACTTGATTGCTAAAGCATTAGGTTCAAGGTTGATTGACATTTGACAGTTTCGGGTAGCTTGATGTGCTAGTCTGTACCAGGAACTTGAGCCTGATGTGCCTAATTCGTTTCAGTACAGAATACCAAGGCTTAATAATAAAACAAGAATATAGTTATTAATAATATGAATGATGAATGAATTGTATTTTTTTTTGTTTGTGTGTTTTTGCTGTGGACACTTTTACCGTGCACATCTTGCTACATTGATCTCACATAATATACCATCTCAACGTGAATGATGTAACCAAGATTTTGTAACAATATTCTGATTTAAAAGAGTGTCCATGGAGTTTCTTGCCCGTTCTTCTCCATAGAGATCTACGCTAGGGAATGGGCAACTACAGTACTTTCACAGTTTTTATGTCTTGTGACTGGGACTGTAGCTACATTTAATTTTCATCTTTGTTTCGACAATTCAAAAGTGCCTGTAACTGGCTTACTTGAAATAAATGCTTTGATTTTGATTTGATTTTGAAATAATCACCATCATAATTATGAATAAAACCTAGCCTACTGCTCGTCCAGCTGCAGCAAGGACAAATGATCTAATAGTGTAATAACTTCAGACAATCATTAGCAAGCACTACACAATGAAAAACCTCATACAATTCGTTTAATAAACCTCTAACGGAAAATAAAAGCAATTTAGATTTAATCGCAGCTTTATCTAATGTTGTAAACGAACGCGATCGTATCGTCACCCGGTATCTAAGTAGATACGATGGTACCTATATACAGTGTAAGTAGGTCAAGATGATTTTAGAATCAATACGAAGCGCCGCTCTGAGTAAACAGCGGGGTTACTGAGGTTGCCAGAAATTCGGCCCACTTGTTAAACAGGATTAAGGTAAAGTTGTTTTACCCGCGTTAATAAGCAGTCGTACAGCGTTTTGTCCCTACGTTCGGTACTAGATTCACTTGTATTATCGGCAATGTAACCGCTTTTGTGACTTACCTACTCATTGAGGGTCATCTAATACATATCTATATGTCACCGTAAAATTGTAATTACTGTTTTTGTTGATTATATTCTATCTCGCGAGATTGTAAACTCCACATATATGCGACTTTGTTGCTCGTCTGACTTAGTGAGTCATTTTTAATACCCTGTATAATTGTTATAGCCACGTCAGTTTTGTGTTGTCCGTGAATATCACATTTTACTAGAAACTCTCTTTATGAATAATTGTTTAGGTTAACAGTAAGCTGAACAGCAAACCAGTACTCCATACTTCGCTGAGCCAGCTCAAGGTCAAAATTTCTGCTGTCAAGTAAATTAATTAGTTCAAAAGAAACACTAATACAGCTAGCTACTTGAGTCAAAATGTATAATTTGGGAACTTTAATTAATTTCAACATAATATAGCACACTTCTCACGTTATACTCCAACATATACAACAATGAGTAGGTACGTTGGTGCCTTCTATATTAAGCAACAGCCGGTTCTACCTAGCAACACATTTTGCAATTCGAAGCAACTTGCTCACGAATCTATAATCATCTATGAAATCCTGCTAAGAGGAACCCAAATGTGGAGTGTGGAATCTGCGTTGCAAAAAAAAAACTGTTAAAAAAATGCCAAGTGCAAAATGAATAGTAATTGAGTGTTCCGTATACATTAAATTAAATTTTGGCTGGTCATTGAAAACTAGGGTTAGTTTGCAATGACCAGCCAAAATTTAATTTAAATTTAACATTTAAAATTAAGGTCCAGATATCAAACCAAAAGTGCATTTAAATTTTTTGTCGAAAAATATAAAGTAAGTAAAATAATAGCATTCATTTGAAAATGTCCTAAAATTTTTCGATATTATCGATAGAGAATTAAAAACTGAGTAAGAATATGTAAAAATGTCAAAATGCCCAAAATGTGCTATACGCCCTTTGAGCCCAGAGGTATCGATATGAGGGCAAAGAAATAAGTGCCTGTTGTCACTTATCCCTTAATGGATATGACAAGAAATTATTAAACTAGGTCCACCCGTTCCTGAGAAAATTGTTATTGACAGACGGACAGACAGATGGACAGACGGACAAGAAAGTGATCTTATAAGAGTTCCTTTTTTACCTTTTGAGGTACGGAACCCTAAAAACAATACATATTTCCTCTATAATTTCAGGCTAGTTGTTAGTCGGCAGCATTCGCCAGCAATTTTCTTTGTCACAGATAGAAACCTTTTGTTAGTAGTGTTACCTTGTCAGCCTGTACCATTCCACTGCTGGTACAGACCTTTTCCATGACCTTGTACTCAGGCGAATCTACTTAGTTTAACAGTTTATTACTTTAAAAAAAAATCAATTCAAGGTAGAATCCTACTAGCACTAAGGGCTCATTTACGCAGACGCGGCGCGTTGCGCGGAGCGTCGGGCGGCGCGGGCCGCTTAAAATTCAAACATATGGCAATGTATGAGAGCGTTTACGGAGAGGCGTTTTTACGCGCGTTTGCTTGAGATACAACGTTGCCCGCGGCGTACACCGCCGCAGTCAACGCAGCAGTGCGCGCGCATATACAAACATATGACAGAAGACACCGCCGCTGCACACACCGCCTCTCCGTAAACGGAAAAACCGCACAACGCGCCGCCCAACGCATCGCTTGACGCACCGCTCAACGCGCCGCCCGACGGGCCGCGCGACGCGCCGCGTGTCCAGAAATGAGCACAGTCCGAAGCTTGTGCCGCATGCTCGTATATGAGTAAGAGTATAATAAATATTTGAGAGGCGAAATAACAAAAAACAATCGCAGTGACGTCATCAGCATCGCAACCGAGTTTTACAAGAAATTATACAGCACAAAGGACCCTAAAGACACCAATCAGAAAGACCAAGATACCAATGAAGGCAACGAATTAGATAGACCCCAAATAGAAGAAAACGATGTCATAGAGGCATTAATTAAACTAAAACCAGACAAAAGCCCGGGCTCGGATAACATAACAAACGAAACTCTAAAAATAGCTGCCCCTATACTAGCCGTACCCTTTACCAATCTATTTAACTTCATCCTCGAATCTGGAGAGACGCCCGCTCAATGGTCTGAATCTAACATCATTTTGCTATACAAAAAAGGAGATCCAAAAGATGTAGGTAACTACAGACCAATTAGCCTACTACCGAGCACTTATAAGCTATTTTCAACAATCCTCACCAAAAAAATTAGCTCAACATTAGATAAGAGACAACCCAATGAGCAAGCAGGATTTAGAAAAGGCTTCTCTACAATCGATCATATTCACACACTCGAGCTCCTTATTGAGAAATACCAGGAGAAAAGAAGACCGCTGTACTTGGCATTTATAGATTATAAAAAAGCATTCGACTCAGTGTCACATAACTTTATTTGGGAAACTCTAATAACACAGAAAGTAGAAAAAGAATACATACGAGTAATTAAAAGCATATTTAACAACAGTAAAAGCAGAGTTAAACTAGAAACAGCCGGTACTTGGTTCCCTGTTACAAGAGGCGTAAGACAAGGGGACCCATTATCACCTATATTATTTATAGCCACATTAGAATCAATTATAAGTAAGCTCGACTGGAAAGAACGCGGCATAAAAGTAAATAACGAATACTTAAATCACCTACGTTTCGCCGACGATCTGGTGCTGATATCAGAGAAAGGAGCGGAACTACAGTACATGGTAGAGTCATTAAACAAAGCCAGTAAGTTGGCCGGCTTAGAAATGAACCTCTCTAAAACCATGTTAATGACTAACAGCACCAAGGTACAAATATGTGTCGACGGCGAGCCTCTTCAACATACCGAAAAATACATATACCTAGGTAAACAAATTAGCTTCGACAGCCAAAGCAACTACCAAGAGGTCGAACGCAGGGCACAGCTAACATGGAACAGGTACTGGAGCTTAAAAGAAATATTTAAGAGTAGCATGCCAACTCATCTGAAGACCAAGGTTATGAACTCTTGCCTCATACCATGCCTGACTTACGCCTGCCAGACGTGGAAGTTTAATAATAACATAATAAACAAAATCAAAACGTGCCAACGCGGAATGGAGCGCAGTATGTTAAATATTAAAAAAATACACAAAATTAGACATACAAAAATACGAAACATTACTAAAGCAACAGACAGCATGGCACAAGCACTTGCACTGAAATGGAAGTGGGCTGGGCACGTAGCACGTCTTCAAGACCAGAGGTGGACAAAAAGCGTGACGGCATGGAAGGGACCAGTGGGCAAAAGAAAAAAAGGGAGACCCCGCAATAGATGGGAAGATGAAATTAAACACACAGCGGGTCCAAACTGGATGCAAATAGCAAAATCCAGAGAAGACTGGAACACTTTGGAGGAGGCCTTTACCTGCAGAGGGGTTCTTGCGGAATAATTATGAAAAAAAAAAAAAAAAAAAAAAAAAAAAAAAAACAAATTAATTATACTATTTATGTTACTAACAAATAACTTTGTAAGTTTTAATTCGGCAAGAAATAAAAGGCTTTTTTATTTTTTTATTTTTATTTATTTATTTAAATATTTGAGTACATACAGTTATTTTAATTTTATTTTAAGCATTACATAATATATTCCCAGCTTCATGCCACAAGACAAGGACAACCTCCATTTTTTCAAATTAAGAGCAGGAGTTTCTTTTTGTTTACACCAATTGTATAAGGCTACACAAAGTCGCGTGCACTACCATAGGAATATGTTTGATTTACACATGTACCTACACGTGACGTGGATGTAGCGGAGTATCCTATTCCAAGCACATGCCTTACTTAAGGCCCTTCCAACCCTAAAATTAGCAACTCTATTTGTGGTGGTTCAAACTCTGTTTGAAATACTGTTAGAATAAAGTTCTAATCAGCTTGCACTACAAAGCGGTTGTTACGTCAGTCACTGCGGCCGAATAATGCGAAATGAGTGGTTTTTTTTGCGTTTTACAAAAAATCTATTGATTGGACTAAAAAAATAAAACACATTAGACCTGCTTTATAGTTAGTTCAGTTAGTATGCAAAGTTTCATAATCTAATTTGAAGTACTTTTTGAATACCAGCGGTTTATTGTTCGATTTGGAGATAACTTTGGATTTGTTTTCTATCGAGAAACGTTTATGGAATCGTGTTTTCGTCACACATAGTACCTAGCATTAATCCTCAACTTTACCATATATTTATTTCAAAATTAATGCTGCAGTATTTTAAGCGTAACGGAGGATCATGGTAAGCCAAAATAATTAAATAGTGTGTCTGTATTCCAATTATAGGAATAAAGACACACTATTTAATTATTTTGGTATTACGTTTATATGAACTACGCATGGTCTGCCGTCCCCTTAAGGGTTCTAAATCCCTCATATTTGTTAAATAGTGTGTCTGTATTCCAATAGAAATAAAGACACATTATTTAACAAATATGTATTTTGAATACAAATATTTTGGTATTACGTTTGTATCAACTACGTATCCATCGCCGGCCTCCTACAAAGTAATTCCAAACATTGTAAGAAACGCTCCTAATGTTAATAAAAAAGAGGTAATATTGAACTGTCAGTTATAGCGTTTTAATAAAACTCCAGCGTAACCCTAAAATGCAGCGTGCTAGTTCGGAGTGCTGATAGAATGCGCGGGCTTGGCCCAATGACATCAGCCTCTTACGTCATCGCGCACATGTGCTCGCCGATCGCGACTCCATCTAGTGTATTATAATTAACCACAGGGTTATACTCGGTAAAGGCATGCGCACACGACACTTTTTTCCGTTACCTATTATTACTGTTATAGAAAATGTAATCCCACGGCTGGGCAAACGCCCCATGGTTTTCAGTTTTTGAGCTCCATTCTTTTGACCGTGGAGGACAAAACGAAAACCCTTGAAAAATTATTGGCAACTTTACGTGTAAAATAGATACATGTATGTAATAGGTGCATACTTTCGGGAATTTCAGGCATAGGATTTTGTGTTATTTCAGTAAAATTCTTAGACAACGCGAGAAATCAATAAGCATATCCCACATATTTTACTACAACAACGCTACGCAACGCGGTTTATAACGTCCACTGCTGGACATAAGCCTCTTCCATGATGGGAGGAATTTGCCGTAATCTCCACGCTTGGCAGGCGGATTGGAGATCGCAGTGATGAAAGACTAAAAGAAAACACTGCTGCCCATTCTCAGGTCTACGGAGGCGCAAGGTGTTCTGCCTCAGACATTAAGTCGCCTTATACGACACCCGTGAGTGTAATGGGTTGGTTCTATTCTACTCTGCCGGATACCACACGGCATAATATATAATATTTTATTACACACTCGTAATTATATATATTATCTATCTATTCTATTAGGTCGCGCGGCACATCCCACATGAAACGATAGTGTGTAAGTAGTATGAGTGAGCGAGATAATAGTAATTAAATTTCATTGTCAACGAAATAGAAACATGAACATTTTTGGCGTGCTCTATGGACAAAAGTCCCTTGTCTGCGCAGGCCCTAACTCAGATAAATTATGGACAGCACGCCGCTACAACGAAGGTCTTTGTGTGACGTCCGCGTTTTTTAACTTCCTGCTTCGTTATAATATAATGTAGAATTACTTCTAAACATCTTGCCTTTATTTGAATTTGATAACTGTATTTCGTAGCTCTATGAATGTTGTGTTATTACGAAATCAGCGTCACAAAGATTGCGTAAGAATCGGTATAGTAATGGAAATTTTGGTCTTTTTCATAGTTATTGTTTAGCATAATCAGCCTATAATATTCCACGTTCCCACGGCTGGGATGTTCCGACGACTGGGACACAGGCCCCTGTGAGTGTGAGGGTGGATTTCGCTGAAATCCACAATCCACTCGGTCCTCGTATGTTTTATTTTTACATGCCAGTTTCATCACAGGTTCGCGTGCTATAACTACTAAGATTATAAATTCCAGAAACCGAAAAAATAAATGATATTTAGCATAACTTAAAATAGTAAATATAGTTGTTTACATTCAATCATTTCTCCTGAGTCTAATTGACATTAAAAATAGAAAATATTTATATAGTTTTATTCTTTCAAGCAAATGTTTAAAAAAATACACACATCAAAAGTATCTAGGGATCAACATATATTTTTGCAATAACTTTTCTCCTGATTGATATTAATTAAAATTTTCTTTAAGGATTCATCAAATAAAGTGTTTTCGTTTGTCACAGTAACGATAAACCAAGTCACCTTTGCATTAATAAAGAAATTTGCCATTTTCCTAATAAAGGGATTTTTGACATTTGAACCACTAACATTAAAGTTCGAAAAAATGACTGAAAACACAGTTTTCTTTAAAATTTTATTGGGTAACTTAAACAATTAATAATCCGTGTTTCTACCGCGAACACTAACAACACAAGAACATCGGTTTGGCATACTCAAAATGAGTTCATCCAAATCACGCTGTGGAATGGCCGCCCATGTTCGTTGCAACAACAAAAAAAGGTCTTCTTGCGACTGGATACCCTCCATATTCGGCAGAGCTCTTCTCTGTAGCATATCCCATGCATGCTCAATCGGGTTCAAGTCTGGCGACTGAGCAGGCCAGGGCAGGACATTGATGTTAGCTGCGGCGAGAGTCTGTCTTACAACTCTTGCGGTGTGCGGTCGTGCATTATCATGCATTAACTGAAATAAGGGACCGACTTGCACTTGTAGAGGAACGATGACGTCTGATACAATCGTCTCAGCATAAATTTGAGCGTTGAGGTTGCCTCTGATCCAAATCAACTCAGTTCTTCCGCCGATCCAAATACCCGCCCATACCATGATGGTTCCACCACTATAAGGATGGACTTCCTGGCAGGATTTTAATCGCTGTTGGCGTCCAGGGGTTCTCCAGTGTCGTATACGTCTTGTATCCGGTCTCATACCAAAACGAGACTCATCAGAAAAGCACACGAAACGCCATTGTTCTTCTGCCCAATTTCTGTGTTCAAGAGCCCATTGATATCGAATCCTACGATTGTGCATTGCTATAGGTGGTACCCGTAGCGGTCTTCGGGAATGAAGGTTCACTTCATGCAAGCGGTTTCTGACTGTTTGGTCGCTAATTAAGTTCCCTGAAGAGTGATGAAGCCTCACGGCTAACATCATGGCGGTTATTGTTGGAGCTCTTCGAGTTAAGATTTGAATGTATCGGTCTTGTCTCCGTGTGGTGCAGCGATACCGTCCTCCATGGCGCTCAGCCACGGTACCAGTGCTTCGGTAACGTGTCCAAAGTCGACTGATAACACTCTGACTTGTATTCAGAGCTAAAGCTACAGTACGTTGCCGGGAACCAGCTTCTATCATTCCCACGGCTCTGAGCATTTCTTCCCTGCTTAAATGACGTCGCCGCTCCATAATAACGTTGGTTTTAATCAGTAGTAGGGAAACAGTAGCACTAATAATGTCTTCAATGCGTTGTATGTTTTTATAGGGAAAATATTGACAGCTTATTTTCATCTTTTACTCGAATTTGATTGAGAGTTCCTGATTCAAATTATGAAATGCACCAAAAAGGATCCATATAAATTTATAAAATCATAAATTTATTACAAAGCCACATCTCAATCTCAAGAAATCCGCATAAAAATGCTTGATCCCTAGACACTTTTGATGTGTGTATATTCCATAATATACGTTGCTGAGTTTTACGCGTTGATGTAGGACGGTAGGTACGAGTATAGTGAGAGCAAAAGGCTCGGATTCCACCAAAGCGAAGATGTGTGAAGCGATGAGGAGAGGATATGCGTAAAAGCAAGGGTGTTATCCACCGAAGGTGTGCGGAGATGCGCAAAGCGGCATCGCCGCGCCGCTTACATCTCTTCTCGTCTCCGCTTCGGTAGAGTCCGGGCCTTTTTTTTTCGGATGGGAAATAATCAAATGACTCCTCCTGCTTTGGGAGGAGCAGGAGGGAGTGTCCGACTTTTACTGACTAAAACCCATCCATGTTCCTTCATCGTCCCGCAACCCAGGCATAGAGTCCGGGCTTTAGGCAGCATTTAGCGCAGTAGCGCAATCTAGCGGCGAGAAGTGGCGACGAGCCCAATGTTGTCCAACATTACAAGTCTCATTTTAATACATGTTTTTTATGTATGAACTATGAACACCTTCACGACCCCCGTGCTATTCAATGCATCAGCACGATGATTTGATTGAGCCCTTAACTTAAAATTAGTTTTTTCACCCCCAAAAAAAAAGTCGTTTTCCAGCAATTATTTTTTATATTTTGATGTACAGAATGCTCAGCTGTGTGGTATCCGGCAGAGTAGAATAGAACCAACCCATTACACTCACGGGTGTCGTATTAGGCGACTAATGTCTGAGGCAGAACACCTTGCGCCTCCGTAGACCAGAGAATGGGCAGCAGCGTTTTCTGTTAGTCTTTCATCACTGCGATCTCCAATCCGCCTGCCAAGCGTGGAGATTACGGCAAATTCCTTCCATTATGGAAGAGGCTTATGTCCAGCAGTGGACGTTATGGGCTGTTGTTGTTGTTGTTGTTGTACAGAATGCTTGGTTGACGGGTTCGTGAAGGCTCCGCTTACTCACTGTATAATTTACTCATGTATATTGTATTTATGTGGTTAGAATCATTTTTGTAAACAAGTAGGTACTTGGTAATTTACATAGGTAATACCAGATAAGTTTTATATAAGTATTATGCAAGTGCTTTGACCGAAAATATGTGTAAGCAAAAAGTACAAACCTTCAACTAATTCTTCTCAAGATATTCAGACAATACCGCTACGCTGAAGCTCTATGAGTAAAGATCGAAAATAAGCTAAAGTTTGTAGGTAGTTCTGCAGCCTTACAAAGTTTAGTTTAATCAGGTTAACTAAGCAGGCTTACAAAGTTTAGTTTAATCAGGTTAACTACTCAGGTAAACTCAAATTCATGACACGTTTCACAGTACTATCGTCGTCATTTACTTACAGTAATTATACAATACCTATAAGTACATTCTTTGAAAAAATCCCTTTCAAATCATATGTAAAAAGAGGGATCCAAATGAATTATAGATTTGGGCGAGCCAAATGTTATGGTAAAATAAACCGGGCCGCGTCGATTGATGACCCAATTCCAGCGGCGCGCAATATTTGCAAATTATACGCGGACTTTACTCGCTCCCGTTCCCGTTAGCCAAAAAGCGGTAACTCTTGTTTCCAGATATCAGGAAATATGGGAAAAACTCACTTTCTTATTCATTACAACAATTACATTTATGTATTTATGTGTACTTATTACGTTCTTTTTTAAATAAAATTCCTCTGCTTATGTTAATGACGTGAGATGTTCCAAAAGCAAAAAACATTTTTGAAGCGAAAACTTCTTTAGGCGCGTTGAGCAATTTTGTGTGAAGGAAAAACATTGAACTCATCATCACTTGACGCAACGTGAGGTCACGCTTCGTAGCACTCGTAGGCGATCCGCTACGGCGTAGCACCACATAGGCATGCGTGGGGCACAAGTCACAACCAGTGCTACGACTGGGGCGGGGCCTGTTTTGTTTTCACTTCTATCGGCAGTCCCCAAAGACAGCCCCGATTGTTTTTTTTCTCATTTGAGATACCGCTTTTTGCCTTACGAGGGTAGTTTTATACCGTACTTGACGAAACCGAGGCGGGGAGGGGGACGTGGTACGGCATGGCACTGTGAAACGGGCGCCACCGAACCGTACTGCGGTTCCATTGCCATCGTTGCGGAATATTTAAAGAGATATGTGGAATTGTGGATGGCGTACCGCATTCCACAATACAGGGTCCTGTGGAATTGTGATGCGATCTTTGGATCCTTTGTCTATGATATTTGATCTAAAGTTTTGAGGTCACCATCAGCCTATGTTCCCACTGCTGGGATACAGGCCTCCTCTCTATGAGAGAGATTGGGCTATAATCCACCACGCGGGCCTAGTGCGGATTGGTAGATTTCACATGTCTTCGATTTTTTTTAGTTCTGGGACATGCCGGTTTCCTCGCGATGTTTTCCTTCACCGTTTTGAGAGCAATGGTGATGAAATAAATTACACAACGTAGTGCGCCTGGCTGGGTTCGAACCCACGACTTACTGTTCGTAAGTCGGGGCCGCCACCACTGGATTTTGATTTGGAAATTTTGAGGTAACGTCTGATAATTATGGGTACCTACACAAGCTCAGATGAAGCTGAAATTAGTTCGACACCAGGCTGTGCTTTGAGTAATTTATGTCATCACCTCTGCTCTCAAAACGATTGTGGAAATTGAAACGTTCTGGGATCAAATACTCGAATACATTAGTATAGGATCCCTTGTAGAATGACCTTCACCGAGCTAGTTAGTGGATGAAAAGTATTTTATATCAAGTTAAATATGTCAAAAAATACACATATTGCAAATGGGTTAACTAAAAATTTCAGTCCAGAATACAATTTATTTATTTATTTATTTTTCATTACACTGGTTTGGTTAATAGACAAATTCCATACCAATCGAAGGTATGAAGCCTGTAGAATATACAAACGTTAGGTTAAGCTAACGCTTGCATGTTCTATAGGGTTCATAACTTTTGCATATTCCATAGCCTATAGAATAATATGCAAACATTAGGTTAACCGGTTAACCTAACGTTTGCATATTCTGTGGGCTTCATACTTTCAATGGGTATGGAATATCTGTATTAACCAAACCAGAGAAATGTTTAAAAAAATACATAATTTTTAAATTGCTAATTAATCATATTCTGGACTGAAATTTCTTAGTCAACACATTTGCAATATATTTAGTGATATATTTAATTTTATATAAAATACTTTTCATCAATTAACCAGCTCGGTGAAGGTCGTTCTGTAAGGGATCTTAGACTACATGTAACTTCAAACAACCCGCATTGGAGCCGCGTACTGAATTATGTATTTATGGGCCATTCCGCTTCACAGTGAAGAGGCTTGTGTCCCAGTACTGGGAATAATTTAGTATGTAGTGGGTTAGGCTGATTGATTATGCTAGTAATTAGTTTGTTTCGAGAAGTTAGCTAGTTGCTGCTAGGGATTATCTATAGCATCTACAAAATTTCAAAATCTTTTAACTGCTGTGTATTTTAATTTGTAATCGATAATGCGATGAGTAGGTACTATCGGGGTCTTTTCCGCCTGACCAGTTTAAATTTTTTTCGCTTAAATCATGCGGAGGCGCCGAGCCACACCCCCTTAAAGTTTGGGCCTATTAGGAGAGCGTCAACTTTGGCGCGCAAAATAACAATAACTCTCGTTTGGCGTGCGTCGTCAGTGCGCTCGGTCGATTCGGTATCTTTTCATTCATTATTTCTATACAAAGTCAACGGGGCGGGGCTAGAGAGCGTTTCTATGTTGCGAGTGCAAGCAAATATGAGCTTAGTGGTGGTCAGGCGGGAGTGTCCTCGATAGTACCTCGTTGACTGGCATGAGGATTTTGGGTTCGATTTCCAGGTGAGGCAAAATGCTGTTGAAATTGAGTTGAAATGTTGTTGTTGAGTCACGGAGTCTGGATTTACTTCCGATTGATGGCAATTGGCTCGCCGTCTATTATAAGAGACTTAAACGTAACTGGCGAAATGTTAGTGGCTCTTGTTCATTGTATTCTCATTGAAAACGGCCCAAATATTTCAGCGCTAATAACGGAAGCGCTTCGGTATCTCTCATTCGCACGAATAATAGAAAAATTAAAAAATATATTAGATCGGTGTTGTCTGACTCGCACTTGACCGGCTTTTTTTGTTTCATTCTATATGAAACAAAAAAAGCCGGTGAAGTGCGAGTCGGACTCGCGCACGAAGGGTTCCGTACCATTTTCTATACAACATTAGACAAAACGGCAAAAAAAATCACGTTTGTTGTATGGGAGCCCCCTTAAATATTTATTTATTCTGTTTTTAGTATGTGTTGTTATAGCGGCTACAGAAATACAAATCATCTGTGAAAATGTCAGCTGTCTAACTATCACAGTTCATGAGATACAGCCTGGTGACAGACAGACGGACAGACAGTCAGTGGCGTCTTAGTAATAGGGTCCCGTTTTTACCCTTAGGGTAGGGAATCCTAAGGACAAGTTCACCGAAAAGATAACAGTCTGATTATCTAAAAACAGCTGTTTAAAACGGGTGTACTATGCCATATCGAATGCCAAATAATCGAATATCAATTGATCGACAACTATAAATCGAACGTCTAAATACTCGAACGTTCATAATATCGAATGGTTAATAAATCGAATATTCAATATATCGTACACTCTATACATCGAGTGTTCAAAACATCGAATGTTTGAAACACATTTTTGTACATGAAAACACACACACACAAAACAAACACACAGCACACAAAACACAACAACAACCAACACACACAACGGTGAAACAGCGGTTTTTAGATAATCAGACTGTTATCTTTTCGGAGAACTTGGCCCTAAAAATGAACAGGAGGCCTGAGTGATCCGTTCACTCGTGTGCAGCGTCCGATATAGAATCTGCTTACTTCGGACTTTCGGAGTATTGCATAGACTCTATTACAAAGACTATTACTCTATTACGTAGATTCTATTACATAGACTTTTTTATCTTCCTTGGGGTTATAGGTAGCCATCCCTCTCATATTTCGGGATCGAGATACTTTCGTGGTGTATATTGATCAGAAAGGCGCTAATCCAACACTTCTGTTACCCCATGTCGTTCACAGATTTCAAAACACCGTTTGTTCGTTCGTTTTGGTTTGACTTTTTTTTTTTAATAGTAAGGGATGTAAGTACCGATTCAGTAATATGTATAAACAATATAAACTTTTGCATTTCAATTTTATCTTAATCGCAAACCTTTTTTCTTAAGTTTAAAAATATGTAAATGAATAGGTAATAAATATATTTAGATACCTTATACATAATTCTCTGTAAATACCTATTTATTTACAAACATCCTTTTTTTTAAATACCAAAAAAACTTTTCAAAAAATATTTTAAAAAATTACCTTAATATTATTAACAGGCTTGTTTGTCAAACTCTTTCCAGAATGTGGTAGTCAAGGTGATAGATATCCGAAAAAGCAATTTATTTCAACATACATTGTACAGCCGTCTTTTCCTGCAGCCAATCATGAAAGTTCCCTAAAACACTACAGTATTTTAAATTTGGAGCTGACATTCTTTTAAGGAAATATAGGTGTTATATTCACCCTTTTCCTCAATTTATTTTTGCACAGTGTATTGTTTCCTCGAAGATAGCCGTCGTCAATTTATAACTAATCTGGTGACGTCATAGGATTTCCGAAAAGGGCACGTGTTTTATGGTATACCTATTCACATAGAAGTCCTATCCTGTTAAGGGGGACTACAAGAGCTAAACGAGAGTTTTATAATGCAAAAAAGCATATGATTCACTGCAATTACCAAAACCAGAAATATATATAATATTCATCAGGATATATGCTAGTATGATAGTGTTTTGAAAACATAATACAACTAAATTACTCGATAAAAAAAAATCACGAACATATCTCTAAAAATTTCTTTTAGTTTTCATACTAAAAATACATGCGATCATTCTGATTTTTTGGCAAATAATTCTACAAGCAACATATAGCATGATAGTGGTTTATTGTTTTAGTCCAATCAATAGTTTTATTGTAAATCGCAAAAAAACACTAATTTCGCACTATTCGGCCCGCAGTGACTGACGTAACAACCACTTTGTAGTGTAAGCTGATTAGAACTTTATTCTAACAGTGTATCAAACGAAGTTTGAACCACCAGTAATAGAGTTGCTAATTTAGCTCCTGTAGTCGCCTTAAAGGACGTTTTATTTACGGCATACATACTCAGTAATATCACTTATTTCTTTAGAAAGCATCAAAAAACCATTTTTTTGCAGCATAACAGTTTATCCGAACGTTTTGGCCGCAATTTCCAAAAATGCTAATTTGAGCTTCTTCTTCTTAGCGTATCGATGACAATTTGAATTTAGTCAACCCAAAATTTGATGATGATTTTAGCACTTTCGACGTTTTTAACCGACTTCTAATAAAGCATCGAGAGTATTCGCGTGTAGGTAACCTTTTTTTTACTAATAATTTTGACGTTTCTAAAAAGTTGCAGAAAAAACCTCCCATCGTTAAAACTTTCTTTTAAATCATACTTTTTTTTTAATGTAATTAGAGAGCCAAGTTTTTTTTACTAGGGTAAGCCAAGGAGAAAAGCCTACACGGTATAGAGATGCCCACTCAATTTAAAAAATATAATACTAAATCGCGTGAAGCGTTTTATTCGATTTTAAATAATATGATTAGGTATTTCGATTTGATTTTAAATAATATGTTGGTGTTTATTCTTAAAATAAGGTTGGTGATTGGTGACTAATAATATAATCTTTGACATAGATTCCGGTTTTTTTTTTCATAATTGTTTACGTTCAAATAGTATTAAATTGTTTCATAACCTAACATTGTGATTTTGTTCTGTTGTGTGTGTACAATCCACCATTTTGTATTGCAAAAGCTTTTGGGCGCATTCAGAGTCGATAGGCATCTCTCTCTAATGATTGGGAGAGATGCCCAATGATGTTTTAGTGTTAGATGCCCAGTAAATATTTCATTATATTATTATCTATTTGTCTGTGGAATGCGCTTCCCCAGGAAATCAGGATGGCAACCAATCGTTTAGCTTTCAAAATTAAAGTTCGAGAGTACATTCGCAAGAAGCTGGCAGTTTCATCACAAAGGTATTTTTTTTCCTATTATTTGTCTTTTTATTTTAGCATATCCGTGTAAATATCTATTTACAGTAATATTTAGTTTGATATATATTTATAGTATTTAAATATATTTATAGTATTTTATATATCCTTGTAGTTTATCTTCATCATCATCATCAGCCTATAATATTTCCACTGCTGGGACACGGCCTCCTCTCTATGAGAGGGATTGGGCTTTAATCCACCACGCGGACCCAGTGCGCATTGGTAGATGTCACATGTTTTCGATTTTTTTGTTCTAGGTTACTCACGATGTTTCCTTCACCTAAGTTGCTCTGAGTTTACCTTAGTATTAATTAAATTATTTTCAGATGTACACCTACCACTGCTTGTCGCTGCATCACCCAAAGGTTGTCTGGTACAAAATGCCTATGGCATTAAGTCCGCCCTTGTACTTTGTGCTTGAAGTGTTAAATAAATAAATATTATAAATCTTTAAAAAAGAATAAGAACAAAAACAAAACTCAGATGATTCGAGCATTGAGGACGATCATATTTTTCCTCATGATAGTTCATCAGAAAGGGACATAGAATACGAAACTCTTGGAGATATTTGCGTAATGTGTGGAGAGTATTATAACGCCACTAAGAAGAAATGCGACTGGTTATATAGTATACGGTGTTTTCAATGCGAAATGTGGTTTCATGAAGACTGCAGTGGATTTTCAGCGGAATGCCTAACGTGTAACGTCTGATTATGTGTATCCCTGATACCTATAACAACTCACCCACATGCAGCCTGGGTAAGATGCCTATTTTACATTATTTTTTTTAAATATTCTTAAATCAAAATATGTTGTCACAATAGTTCCAAATTTAATCTGAATGGCATAAATAAATAGTGATTCAAATAAACTATGTGTAAAGTATGTGTATTTCATTAAGTATCTTACATAAATAATTAATATTTATAATATAAAATTTTATATTTTTTTTAAACTATGGCTACTCTCCCTGACTTACCCTATTTCCTTCATCACAGGCGTTTTCTTCCTTTGAAATGTGTCTGCTTTGCTTAAAGGCCTAGTCGTTCCCTAATGAGTGCACACCCATCCATGCATGATCATGATCACAAATCTGCTGCTATACCTACATCTTCTATACTAATAAATAAAATTGAAGTGTTGCTGTTTATAATTAAAAGTAACCCGGCTTTTAAAATCACGAGACAAACGATTGTAATTCTTTATTCATCAACCGTAGTAAAAAAAAAAAAAATAGTAGCCTAGTAGCCAAAAATGCTATTATACACAAACAGAACCGGTTAAGTTCTATAACGATTGTTGAGAACCCCATCAAAATTGATTGCTTAGTTTAGAACAGTGTTTTTCAACCTGGGGGTCGCGACCCCCCAGTTCTATAGTTCCCCAGTTCTCGCAGGAGGTCACGAAAACTACCTCAATAAACAAAATAATAAAGCCTAGAAAAATAGATTTAATAAGAAAATGATAACTAAAGGATATAAACATTTGTATGTTCATACAAATTAACAAAATAAAAACCTATTATTACTCATCCATCTTGAAGTTTCGCTTGTTTGTCATTAACTCATTTCTCCCATCCTAGATCCGTTTTTGCTACATTGAGAATTTGTCAATGTAAAGTAATGCAATGTATGTTTGTTTAAAAAAAAATGTGTTAAAAACATTTATAAATATAAAATTTTGTATAGATTTAATATTTAGGAGGAGCTCGTGGCTAAATAATAACAGCCGCTCGGATCGATCGTTAGGTTAAGCCGTGCTTGCCTAGGTTGGTCTGTGGATGGGTGACCACCCATTACATACCGAGTTTCCTCCGTGCCTTGGAAAGCACGTTAAGCAACGGCTTAACGTGCTTTCCAAGGCACGGAGGAAACAAAGATCTACAAATGACAGCCGGGACCAACGGGTCCCGGCTGTCATTTGTAGATCTTTGACAGTCGTTAGGTAGTCAGAGGCCCAAAAAGTCTGATAACCAGTCTTACCAAGGGGTATCGTATTACCCGGTACTAACTGGGTTGTGGAGGTCAGATAAGCAGTCGCTCCATGTAAAATACTGGTATTCAGCTGCATCCGGTAAAACTGGAAGCCGACCCCAACACAGTTGGGAAAAGGCTAGGCAGATGATGCATGAAAAAAAAGCGAAGGCGGTCGCCAAATATTTTTCATACTAAGGGGATCGTGTCATTAAAACGATTGAAAAACACTGATTTAGAAGACAGAAACAAAGACAAGAACAAGACAGAGAAAAACAGGGTTTTTCATTTATTTAATACAAACGGACGTCACGCGGTTCTACCCGCGTAGTTCCCGGTCCCATGGGAGTATGGAGATAAAATATAGTCTTTGTTACTCGCTAATAATGTAGCTATCCATTGCTGAAAGATTTTTAAAATCGGTCGAGTAGTTTTAAAGTTAAATCGTAACAAACACACAAACAAAAAAAAAAAACTTTGCTCTTTATAACATTAGTATAGATTTATAATGGCATAGACTGTCTAGCTGCTGTATTTCTGTATAGCCCGGAGACATTCGTTCGCGTGTAATAAGGTATATAAATATTACTTCCCTTTTTGGGTCGGATTTTATAAACAATTTCAAGCGTTTTAATTTTTTTGCACGGCACCTTATTCCTTTTTTTTTTCAAAATCGGTTAAAATCGGTCTAGCAGTTTCGGAGATAAGCCACAGATAGACAAAAAAATATTCTTTGTTGTAGTAGCTTTTTACTAATGTAAAAATTCAGAAAAAAGCTATTTTGAAATTACAAACAGTCACATAAATTTTATTTATTTGTTTAGATGTACAGATAAAGATAGAACATGGAATTGAAATTATGTGCACTTGATAGCGATAATTATTATATTTTATGACATGTTTGTTAAAAGTTCATGTGATAAGGTACTACCTACATCATATTTATGTTGGTTGGCCCATAACTAGGGTATGTATGTATCCACCTGCCTCCGTGCACCTTACAAAGCTAATGAAATACAATAATTAAGTAACAGCAATTAAAAGTGGCTTGTGTTTATAGACAGGTGCTGTTCAACAGATTTTTAATTATTTCGTTTTAAGAAATTGTGTTTTACTTTACTGAGTAGAGTATCGAATAAGAGTTTATTCTCTTTTTTTTAAATAATAAATGGTTGTCTGTAAAGTCGGTTTACGGGCAAAAATTTTACGTGATATAGTAATTTTTCATGATACTTATTAGTGATTTTAACTTAAAAAAAAACCCCCTTTTTCACCCCCATAAGGATTGAAATACTAACAACACCGTTGCGATGGCTTTCAACCATACGCCTAGATATTAAATTTTGTGAATATTACTTAGAAAATTAAGGACTTTCCATACACAACTTCATCCCCTTTTTGAAATATTGGGAGTGGAATTTTCAAAATCGCTGAGACACGTATCAATTGATTTTCAATCGTCAGCTTAAACACAAAATTTTAATTTAACTTTAAAACTGAAGGACTTTCATATAAACTTTTATCCCCTATTTTTAACTCCCTTAGGGGTTGAATTTTAAAAAATCCTTCCTTATTCCTTGTCTACATTATACAGAGAACCACTGTGCAAATTTTCAGCTTTCTAGTAAGGATTGGGGCTGGGCGTTGATCGCAGGATTCGTGACACTTTTTCATGCGTGCAGCCGGTGTTCATCGATTTATAAGACGTTATCACGTCAAAAACATTTTTTTTATTGTTTTTAATAAATTGAATGACTTTATAAATATGTCACCTTGGAGGGGCTCGAGTCTTAACGAGATGGGTACCATCGTATTACCCAGTACTCGCTGGTTTGTAGAGGTCAAACAGGCAGTTACACCATATAAAATACTTAGGTTAGAATGATCCTTCATTGCATACCGAGACACCTCCTCGTGTTGAAAAACGTGTTAAGCTTTTGGTCCCGAACGTCATTCGTAGATCTTTAACGGCAGTTACGGGTTGAAGCTCGAAAATTTGGCAAACAATCTCACCAGGGCGAGTCTCGGCTGAGATAAATGCATCTTGGATGTAGAGACTTGAGTTACTCGCAAGCATTATCATTTCAACCGAACTTATTCGTTAGTAAATTAGTAATCAAAAGTTAGCGATTTTGTCGTTAACTCTGTCGAGACTGTCTGTCGGCCCAGCAGTGCAAGTACGAACTTAGCATCGATAAGACATCGACATCGATAAGGTTGTCATTTTTATCGATCTTGTTAACGAATTTGGAAGTACGTAACACGCGACGGTAAGATTTATCGAGGTACGAATCGAGTCGACAAGGATCGCTTGTCAAATGGCAACACTGAGGACGTCCAAAGACAATACATTTAAGGTGGGATCTCTGTAGTACAAATATGGTCTGAGATTTTAAAAAAATCCTTTTTTTCATAGATTTTTGGCATTGTAAACAATGTTTAAGGGTTTATTTGAAAGAAACTACCAGTATTTACCAAAATTTCCAATTATTTTAGTAAAAATACAGAAAATATCCCATCTTCAGGACGTCGTCGTGTTTACCTTTGCCAAAAAAAAAGTTTGTCGTTGACAATTTGACAGTTGACAATGACATTCCTTTCTTGACTTTTGAGAAAAAAACTTTGTATTGTGTTTCGAAAATTTAATTTTAATGTAAGATAAATACAGTAACACAGTCATTGGTTCGTCTTTACAATAACAGGAATATTTCACTTTTTAACGTTCTCGGAGATGGCTGAATGAGCAAGGTACGTATTTTTATATTGAACCATTGAACAGTATAGAATAGAAGCTTCTAAAACTTCATCCATATCAAGTTTCTTTAGAACATTCAAATCTTGGGACTACTCTCTAGCTAATTAAGTAATAAACAGTCCTAAGTCGAACGAGCAAGCAACGATTCAAGTGCTATATTCAATTCAATCCAACCAACTTTTACAATATTTATCATCATGTTATAGCATTTCACATCACAGTGGCATGTTCACTACTGGTAATTGGTTTCTAACAACATAGTGATTACACTGTTAGCTTTTTCTCAATAAAAAGGCTGCAGGATGTCAATGGTTTGTGTCAATAATCCTATGTTTACTTTTAGGCGGCGCTGCATGCAACAAAAAGATGTTTTAGTCGATTATGTGGTTCAACAGAATGAAAAGTGGGCCAAATTGGCAGAAGAGCTGGCAAACCTTGGCCCAAACAAGACTATGGATCAGTGGTCTACTGTGAGTGATTTCTAGATGTTTAATAACAAACTATTCTTTAATTTTATATCATTTGTTTATAATTTTTTCAACTTTTGTTTCACATGAATTTTTTTGTTTGATCATAATAATGAACACAACATTATAATTGTCACAACATGAATCCCCGAGTAGGTGTCAGAAGTGTTCCCATGTGTAAACTGTGAAGCAAGTCACAGTCGACACTTGGTACACCTGCTTTTCACCGATGATTATTACATCCCAAGATTGATGGGTGGAGGGAGAGCCCTATCACAATATTTATTATGGGTATTGAACTCGCAACCTCTGAGTTAGCAGTCCACTACCTGACTGACTGATCACAGAGGCAGTTATAATAATTACTGTGATTAAAATTTAAGGTTATAATGCTGTTATTGCTTTTCTTACAGACATGGAGGGATCTCAAATCAAGGGCCAAGAGTGCGAATGCATAGAGGGCTCGAGCTCAATCCTGGGAATCATGCATTAGATTTAAAAGCCTGCAGTTAACATTGCACACCTAAAACTTTAGCTATATTAGCTTTGTATGAGTAGCTATAAATTGATTGTGAACATTGTTGTGTACCTAGATATTGGGATGGAATAAATATATCCTCTGAATGAGTTATTAAAATGTTCTGAAACACTACTGCACCTAAATGTACACTTTTGCAATACTTTTTAAATAAATTATTCTAATTCTTATTTAACTTGAAAGAAATATTGGAAGATTTAATTATCGCTTTTCTGTGACTAAAGATTGTTAAATAAATAAAAGTCAATATACTGTCAATTGGAAAATAAACAAGTACTCACAAACTGTGTGTTATTCTGTAGTACCCTATCACCTATCTATCATGGGGCTTAGACAAGAGGACCATTGTGCGTGTGTTGACTGTATACCCATATGAGGATTCATCGGGATTGTTTGATTTTTTTCATTGTGACTATTGTAACATGGGTGCAATCAACACGACCAAGGCAATCTCGCTTTCCAGTGCTGGAATCCTTCCACGATGGCTCTCCTTTTCCTGGGAACTTCACCTAGGTGGGTGTGGAAAAGGTGGCGAACTATTGTCCTCGACACTTCTCGCACAACCTTGCTCATAGTTTTGTGGCCAAGGGCAAGATTGTACTCCTACCCAATGCACCTTTGGTAGCTCCCAATTGCATAGAACCTTACGGCTGTCAAAACCTAAAACAGCAGGTGCTTACCACGATATGGACAGGGAATCCAGTGGATCGTGTCCTCCGTAAATCTACCTCTATCCTTTGTATTAAAATGACTGCCACTTCTCGTTCTCGAGTCACTCGAAAAAGACGAACAAAATTGGGAAGTTCCAGAGGATTGTTCGTGTCTCTGAGACGTCGCCTCCGAATACGCATCACATTGTGATGGTGCTGCCGTTCTTCCTCATCATCAGCAATAACACCATAAGTCCTAAATCCATTAAATTAATGATCGATAAGCTTGTCGTGCTTTTAAAAGGTGTCGATAAATTACCGAGCTCGACAACGTAAATTGTCGATCTCAACTGTCAAAATGTCGTTTCGTACTTGCATTTTCGATAAAATCGTTAAAATTTTAGAGTATAATACCGATCGTTAAAATAGTAGTTACGTACTTGCGACATCGATTCGATTCGACATGAACTCATTTTATCGAGATTAGCTGTCAGATTTATCGAATCGATTCCTACGTACTTGCACTGCAGGGCCGGCAGTCTCGACAGAGTTAACGACAAAATCGCTAACTTTCAATCGCTGATTAATAACGAATATAATCGGTTGGAATAATGATGCTTGCGAGGAACGCATCTTGGATGTAGAGACTTGCTCTACACGCAAGCATCATCATGCCCAGGGCAGGCAGTCTCGACATAGATAGCGACAAATTCGCTAACTTTTGATTGCTAATTACTAACGAATTAATTCGGTTGCAATAATGATGCTTGCCAGTAACGCAAGTCTTTACATCCAAGATGCGATTTTCACAAGAATCATTATTGCAACCGTTTTTATTCGTTAGTAATCAGCGATTGAAAGTTAGCGATTTTGTCGTTATCTCTGTCGAGACTGCCCAGGGCCGGCAGTCTTCTATTCTTGTGAAAATCGCATTTTAGATGTAAAGACTTGCGTTACTGGCAAGCATCATTATTGCAACCGAATTAATTCGTTAGTAATTAGCAATCAAAAGTTAGCGAATTTGTCGCTATCTATGTCGAGACTGCCTGCCCAGCTTGAGGTGTTTGTGCGACCCAGAGCAACATAGTTGTGGAGGTGATAGGCACTTGCTCCATGTTATATTATATTAGTCATTATTATTATATATTGGTCTTCAGCTGCATCCGGTCAGACTTAAAGACGGCCTCAGTACCTATACATGGAAAATGTCTGTTTCATCATCATCATCATAACAGTTCGGAATCACCCACTTTTAGATATAGGCCTGTCATTTATTCTGCCAAACTTCACAGTTCTGTTTGTTTGCTTAACTTATTCGAATGAGAAATGTCAATGTGTGATCTTTTCCAACACATTTGTGAAAAATTCAATGTGCAGAAAAATAATTTGGGATCAGGAGATCATTCTCAAAGGGGCCAATGTCTTCGTCATGGAAGACATTGGCCCCTTTCGTATAATAGTTCAGTGGTGAACTCTGAAAACACATGATGCCAGTAGATACTAGACACCTACTGGGCCACACACGAACTATGTAGGTACTTACGTAAGTCCTGACAAAACACAAAATCCAACATAACATAACAATATACTGCGAGATTATGATATAAATATGTACCTACTGATGGTACCCTTTTCATTGGAGGATAAGGAACTGAACAGCCTATTCCTCATACCTCTCTCTATATTAAGAGTTCATGCAGGCGCGGATACAGGTTTTACAATTTTTGTTTGATTTTACCTATCCTAAGGATATATCATTAAAAAAAAAATTATGAACTTTTGATAATAAATGGAATCAGGCGCTACTTTATCTGTATGGTGTCGGACGTAACACCATCCTATATCCTCCCGTGGGTGTCGTAAGAGGCGAATAAGGGACTTACCAGAGAATGGGCAGCAGCGTTCTCTGTGCTTTTGCAACAACCGTACTGCGATCGCCAACCCGCCTGCCTCCAAGAGGAGGTTATGTTATGAGGCCTATGTCCAGCATTGGACGTCTTTCGGCTGATATGATGATGATGATGAGGGGTTACTTTACAGAAATCCATGATATGCAAGATAGAAGTTATTTGGTCAACTTTTAGATAAATTGAAGAGAAAGTAAGTATGTAGAGCGAGCAAAGCGAGCTCGAAAATTTTTACACTACTCCTACCGACCTACTGGAGTTACCTGGGCCTCCTTTAGACAAAGTTAAGACTCAAGAAAAAATAGCCTGCTAGAGCGAGCGAAGCGAACTCGAAATTTTTTACATCATTGAAATACTAATTATTATTATTATAAGCCTATGTTGTCCCACTGCAGGGCAAAGGCCTCCCCCTTCCCTCCTTCCACATTTCGCGATCTAGTGCGATTGTAGATAGATAATTATAATTATCAAATAATTATAGCATACATACATACTTAATTGCAAACAAGGCCTCGGGGCAAAAGGCTCCTAATTTATTTCAGACTCTGTCTGTATGTATAGGTTGATCAGTTGATCATGCAAAAATCCAATAGGAGTGCCAATCCAGAGGTAGAAAAAAGGAGCCTTTTTGATAAATGGTTTTTCGCAGAGTTAAACAATATCTTAATTTGAGTAATTCCATTTTACGCTACAATTTATTACGTACAATACCATTCTATGGCATCTGGCAGGAAAAGCTATAACTTTTAAAAATCCTGAGCCTCTAGGCTAGGGGCAGCTGCCTCCCTCTTGGCGACGCCCAAGACAATATATATATAATACTCAACTAGAATAATTAGTTTCAATTCCAACAAACTAGGTCAAGCTTGGCTAATGACGTATGTGATCCGGTTCAGGGGGGGCAATTGCACCCGTTGCTTCCCCCCCCTGTATCCGCGCCTGTGTTCATGTATTTTATGTAACCGGCACGTGTTGGAGCAGGCACGTTTTCTCCCTGCCAACTGCCATGCCTGCATGTGTCCAGAGCAGATCGTGCGGCATTGCTAGGTACTGAAAATAAATCAAATTCATCCACATAATACTCTATAGTTTAATGGATGGATGAATTTGAATCGTCCAAAGCTAGCATCTACGATAATAAGTGTACGAGTACGAGTCATCATCTGCCTAGCCTTTTCCCAACTATGTTGGGGTCGGCTTCTAGTCTAACCGGATGCAGCTGAACACCAATATTTTACATGGAGCGACTGCCTATCTGTCATCTGACCTCCACAACCCAGTTAGCATTGTGTAATACAATACCCTTGGTAAGACTGATTGCCAGACTTTTTGGGCCACTGACTACCTGTAACGACTGTCAGCAAATGTCAGCCGGGACCAACAGCTCAACGTGCTTTCCGAGGCACGAAGGAAACTCGGTATGTAAGGATGGTCACCCATCCACAGATCAACCTAAGCAAGCACGGCTTAACCTAAAGATCGACCCGAGCGGCTGTTATTATTTAGCCACGAGCTCCTCAGCTCATGCTACAGCTATATAACCGTGTGCCATAGGATAATTATGATCCTACGACGCGGACGAAGTCTCGGGCCAAAGCTGTATGTCAGTCCTGGTCTAGCGACTAGCTGGGATAATCCCGGGAAATCCCGGTCTCGAAAGTACCGGGAAATGTTGACCGCTGAGATTCAGACGAAACATTTGATGTTTTTACCGCGTGAGGTTTACGCGTGTTTTTTTTTTAGCTACATACTCGTACTATTGGTTATTGAATAACGCACCCTTATTCCAAACAATTCACTTGGCAGTACCGAAATCCTCGGAGATTCCCGGTTCTGGGCCGGTACCGGAAAAAAAACATCCAGTTCTGGTACTGCATGATCAAAGTCGTGGTACATTTCTGACTATTTCACCATTGTTATCGCTGATAAAATGTCATGGGATACTGTTAGAATCATTGTTACGTCAACATTTACTTAAACAAATGTTGAATAGTAAAAATAATATGGTTTTTCCTGTAAAGTATGAATAAAGAGAAAGTAAATTGATAGCGAAAGTCTACAGACAAATACCTAACCGTTCCACGTTTGCACATTTGAAATATTCTTGAAAGAGAGGCTTTCATTAGGCCTGTTTATTTGAGTAGACACAAGCGTTCGCACAGGAAGATCACACAGGTCATTTGTTAACGGAATATTGAATAAGAAAGCATTTATTCTTCCCCATTATTTGGAAGAAAAACTTATAAAAGTATACCTAAGTACTTTGTAGGATGCTGCGGTTGTGAGTGTTGTGAGTGTCATGACCACTACGACATGATGTATGAACGTTGACGAAGCAAAAATCGAAGCTTTTTTTTGAAGGAAAGAAAATGAAGAAAGGAAAAATGTAAAGGAAGGGAAGAAAGGAAAGATCGTGGCAAGTGGCGATTGTTAGTTTCTACCTACACAGGGTTAAACAGACTCATCACGAAGCCCTCAACCAAGCACATACATCAAACTAAGTAACTTTACCCAAAATTATTGCTGGGAACCGACTTTATTTTTGGGGTGAGTAATCATGTTTTGTGGTAGAACCTAGAACAGAACTCAATGTAACACACTGAAAACATTGTGCTGATGGATGGATTGAATAGTACAGAGGTCGTGAAGGTGATTAATGTTTAAAAACTAGTTAAAAAGTTTTAACTTTGAACTCTAATATCTCTGTAACTAGAAGGTTTCCAGGTACGGTGTAGAACAAAAAAATGATCGCAATGAGCCTTATTACACCCTTTATAGCCCCAAGAGAAAAATGCGTGGATACACACATCAAAAAAGTTTAAAATCGAAATCTTTTTTGTTCGTTTTTATACAAAATAAAAAATTGATTTATTTTTTAATTTCAAACAGGGTAAGTATTTATATTTAAAGAAAACACACAACAAAGAATTTTTCTTGATAGAGTTCAATTTAAAAAATTATATCAGCTTATGCTAGTGATCACGAACTTTTTTTGGTGTGTATAAGTACTTAAGGTACACCAGGCACCAAATTCAAATTTTCTTATTAATGAAAAATTAATTCAAAGGGGTTAAATGAACTTTAGGATTATATTAATGATTGTAATGATTATAATTCTGTAACTACGTACATACGTGTTACAGCCGCGAATCATATTTTCACCAACATACAACCTGACACTGACCTGCAAATTGTAAAAACGTAAGAAAATTTGAATTTTGCGGGTTGCTCTTGCGCTTTCACCTTACCGTGTGTTCTTTATGCTCAAGGGTAGCCCGCGAAATTCAAATTTTCTTACGTTTTTTGCAATTTGCAGGCCAGTGCTAGGTTGTATGTTGATTAAAATTTTGTTTGCGACTGTTAGACGTATGTAGTTACAGAATTATATTCATCAAAATCATCAATACAACCCTCAAAGTTTATAAAGGTGGAAAAATTACTTTTCCAAGGTCAAATCATTCTTGCACCTTTATGAACTTGAAGGGTTGTATTGATGATTTTGATGATTATAATTGTGTTACTACATACGTCTTACAGTCGCAAACAATATTTTAATCAACATACAACCTAGCACTGGCCTGCAAATTGCAAAAAACGTAAGAAAATTTGAATTTCGCGGGCTACCCTTGAGCATCCACCTTAAAGAGTAAAGGTACTAATCCGGGAAAGGAAAGTACTAAGTTGATAGCACCATAAATATTTCTGGTGTTGCTTCGTTTTGGATATGGTATAACTGTGGTTGCCGGAGCTTGAGACATTTTAGCTTGCTCACTACATGCAGACGTGGCATGTAAAACAGAGAGTGACTCCACCAAGAAGACCGCCACGTTCCACAATAATAGAAACGAACACGTTCCACAATAATAGAAACTTACATCATCTTCATCATCATCATCCACAGCCTGACATTACCCACTGTTGGGTATACCCATAGGCCTATAGGCCTCTCTTTGCTTGTGCTTTACTACCTACTGTACGTTTTTTTGGCACAACAGCGTGGAGCTTCCACGCTGTTGTGCCAAAAAAACGTACCTACATAGAACATAATTTTTAGAACGAGTTGGGCTGTTAATGATTCAATTTTCCTCTCCAAAACACCGATTATCTTTCATAGTTTCATTCAAAGGTAGTGTAATGTTTGAAAACTAAGCGCGCATTGAAAAAACAATAGGTAATGTTTCTGTGCGATATGGCTGCCACAATGCTATCTTTGCCACAACATAGCGTAATTGGAACATTTCTATCAATCCATTCACATATTGCTATTTCTTTAATGAAAACATAGGTTTTAAAGAAATGATATACGTGTTCGGGTCGACATGATTGGCATCCGGGTGGCCGATTGTCCATTTGGCCAATGTAGGTGAAATAAAGCCCCATTGACTTGATGATATTTTCATTGGCAACTTAAATTGCTTACATAATAATTCTAACAGTACGTTACAATAATTGTTATCAGGGATGCGGGGCTGTGGCCCTCCCCTGGATATCTATGTTATAGTTCCTGAAGACTGCTTGGCTATCGAAGCAGGAACTAGGTTTACGTGGGTTCAGAGCTGTCTGCGTGGTTACCGTGCTCAGAACCTCTAGCTAGTAAATATCGGTCGTGGTATTCGATTTAGCCACTACGCTATGCCTTACATACCTAAATATTATGCATGTAGGTACCTAATTACACGTTCGGGAAAAATCCGCTCGAATTGGCTCGAGTTGTGCCATGCTAACATAAACATACAAGCCGAAAATGTAGTACCTACTAATTACTTCAGCTGCAGCAGTGATTGCCTAGTTGTGTGACATCGGATTGCCAAGTCATAGGTCTAAAGATCAAACCCAATTCACGCCTCAGATTTTTCGGATTTATGTGCATATTGTTTATTTATCACTCGGTGAAGGAAAAAATCGTGAGGAAACCAGCATGCCTGATTTCTGAACTCTAAAGCTAATTCAGACGCCCATGGGCGACATAAAAACTCGGACACCAGGCTAGGCACTAACCACACGATAGAGAAGATTTCTGTTCGGTTTTGTATTCAACATAACTACCGCATAATACTTCGACCGCATGAACAAAAAAAGCGTGTAGCGCTAAGGTGGTAGAAAAACACACAGTTTTAGGTTTTAGGTAGGTATTACTTGAAAGAAAGTTAAACAACTTTGGCCGTCGTTTCCAAGAACTTCTGAACTTAAGACTACTTATACTTAACGTCATGTGCAAAGACCCTCATAGACAATTTTGAGTATAAGTCGATTTTCACAAAAGCTGCTTCACTGCTACATTAAATCAACTGGAGAAATAAAATTCTTTCAAGTTTTGAGCCAGTGTTTATTTGCTCTTCGTTTTCAACAGGGATTCAATGAATAAGTACGCACGTTGGGCTGTTTTTATCTTTCCTCATTTCACTTGCCAATTAATTTCATTAGAATTAACTGTGTTATATACAGTTAAGTACTACTACTACTTACTTCCTTTCTTTTCCTTTTCAGATTTTAACATAGAAAAAAACTTTTAAGTGATAATTAAGTAACTGTGTAAGGAAACAATAGGCGACAACAATATTATTATTGTTGTCGCCTATTGTTTCCTTACACATCTGCCTACCTTTTGACAATTACAGGCGCTACGTAAAATGATCAGTTAATTTTTTTTTTCTATGTTAAAATCTGAAAAGGAAAACAAAGGAAGTAAGTAATAAGTTCAATGATGAGTTTCGATTACAATGTCTGCGAAAGCAACATTTTAAATAAGATTTAGGTACAGTCAAGAGCACCAATAATATGTACACTCTCTTATAAAAGCAATTTTCGCACAAAATAACGATTGTAACCTGGAGATAGGATCTTTTTTATAAAAATATGAGTTCCAAAATACTATGTTCGTAACAACATGAAATTTTAATCAGAACAGTAGGCGAAAATCACTTTTAAAAGTTGTTAAGTGTTTACATATTGGTGTTCGTGACTGTACATAAGTTTAAAAAAAAAAAATGAAATTGATTAGCAGCAGCCGTAATAACCAGCAGTGCTATTCAATAGTAACTCACTAACGAGATAACTTCCATCTGTGCAGTGAAATCAGTCATTGAAACTCTCGGAAACTGAAGTGAGTTAGTGAGTTTTTCCAGAACAATCCAGTGTTGTTTCAAAAATAGATCATGATGCAAACTGGCCAGCTGATATTGCTTAATAAGTTATTATCAAAGAAAGTTTAATGTGGCGACACTTGGGGGAGGCCTATGTCCAGCAGTGGACGTCTTTCGGCTGAAATGATGATGATGATGACGAAATAAAATTACAATGCTATACTTTAAATCTTTCTATAACAAAAAAAAAATGTATTTTAGGAAAACCTTCAAAACCAGTCACAAGATGAAAGTGCATATCTTGGACTCTCAGTCCTCGACCGACCACTAAGAATTGAAAATGCAACGGCTCGCTTTTATTTAGTTGTTGGCTACCTAACAAGGATATTCCGCCTATAATTTTCCCATTGCTGGGACACAGGCCTCCTCTCTATGAGCGGGAATGGGCTATAGTCCACCACGCGGGCCTAGGTGCGGGTTGGTAAATGTCACACGTCTTCGAATTTTTGGTTCTAGGACATGCCGGTTTCCTCACGATGTTTTCCTTCACCGTTTAGAGAACAGAGATGAAATAAATTTCACAAAGTAATGCGCCTGCCCGGGTTCGAACCCACGACTTACTGTTCGTAAGTCGGGACCGCCACCGCTGCTCCTCCTAGATAGTAGTGAAATTGCAAAAATCTTCTATTTGTTACTCTGAAAATGCATTTAAAAGATTAAAGCTTTTGCAATCAGCGTAAATATTAGATCCTGAAATCTCTGAGGCCAGCAAACATTTTATATTACAATGTTTGCTTTCTCGTTATGGCTGCTACACACGTTACGAAAAATCATTACGATCGGACGGTACAGGTACAGTTTAAACTGCATAATTTCGTAGTGCCCACACACGTTACTAGAAAACTGTACGATTATTCATTTATTGCTTCTACTGATGACGCGTTAGCAGTTGTTGGGTTATTATAAGCCATAAAAAAGCAAAAGGAAGAAATATTCAAGAAAGCACGTATTTGGTGTAAAGAATGGCTAATGAAAAGAGAAGCTCATGTTATTGAAGGAACTAAACGTATTTTCTAAAGATTGGCATTATTTTAACAACCATTCGGACCGCGATCCACGCGAAAACTGAAACGACTGGCAGTCTGGCACTACGTTACGATTATCGGCACAGTTTCTACCGATTCCGATTTATCTATCCAAAATTTCATACTGTTCCGTTCAACTGTACAGTTCTAGAAAATCGCACAAACTGCACCTCTAGCCAAGTTGACAATCTACAATCGTTAACGCTAGTAGAAAACTATTCAAATGAATGGGAATGACATCATCTCAACGTTAAATCACGTGGTCAACTCAATCGCTAAACTCGTTGGTAGGAACGCTCACCATAGGCTAAAGTGTAGGTTTTTCTACAGACATAGAGAACGAGCGATCGACTTAGTCGTGTCAACTTGGCTACCAATTTAGCGCTTTCTACAATCGCTTACGCTCTGAGGCGTTTACGATAGTAGAAAGAGAATCGATACGAAACGTTTGTAACTTGGCTAGGGGTGCTGTACAGTTTTTCTCATACACACATGTAGATTTATCGTTGCAGTTTGAACTGTACCGTCCGATCGTAATGATTTTTCGGAAGTGTGTAGCAGCCATTAGCAAAGATTGACGTTGGGTAGGAACAGGCATAACCACATTAACGCCCAGGGTACTACTCCGGGTAACGTAGTTAGGTGTGCGTCAGTTCTAGGTCAACTGCCAACTTAACAATTAGAAGCTGCTGCAGCTTAATGAGGAATGCCTGTTCTTAATTACGTTTTGACTTGGATCTAATTTGAATTGCTCTGTTCAATTTGTTAGGGATGATTATGAATGCTGGCATTTCGCCCTCGATTTCGTCCGAAATAATTGCGATTGTTCAGCTAACAGAAGAAGAAGTTTATAGCCTACTAGCTGATGCCCGCGGCTTCGCCCGCCCGCAAATTATATACTAAAACCTTGAATCACTCTATCAATTAAAAAAAACCCGCATCAAAATTCGTTGCGTAGTTTTTAGTGACTAGTGGCTACATACTGGTAGAACCAAATTACATCGATTTAAGAAGAAGTAGGTACGTAGAACTGAAACTCCATTTAACCGACCAACCAAAAGTCGTACAACGTCAAACTTAAAAAGCAAAAAAAATATTCCAGTCACGAAGACGTTAGGAATAGCAACGCTTTGATCGGCGGCAAATTACCAAGGCGCGCATTAAAGCTTTTGTCCTTTCTCCCTCTTCCTTGACTACTTTCACATGGGAGGGAAAGAGACGAATGATCTGTAAGGCGCAACACGTTACGTTGCTGAAGCCGTACCTAGTTGTGAAGGGAGTATTAGAAAGTAATTGGCAACAGTTATAAATCATGGCGGCGGCGTCAGCAATTAGGTAAGCATTTATTTCTTAATCTGAAGAAACTTGCACCGGTATCTAGCAAAAATGTACATATTTTACCATCAACTTTTACCTGCAAAGTTGTTAAACCATCACAAGTTATTAAGTTATGCTCGAAAAAATTATCAAAATAAGAAGGATAATTATGGCGCTATTATAAAAAAACTTGAGCATTTAATAGAGACGTTATTTTACATTAAATTAATATCAACAGACCCTGGCCGCAGAGCTGAAACTACTGAATTTACAACCACAAAGCACTGAGTTTCCTTTTGATACGTTATAGGCACATAATGCGAGCAAGCAAGCATCGGTATCCCAAACTGGGAAAAGAAGTCTGTGCTGAAAAAGCAGCGAATCTTTTATTTGAATACTACTAAAACGACCTACTGATCAATAACTCTATAAGAACGTAAACATACAACGTTAACTGATAAATTGTATAATTATATTTTAAACAATAATGTTCCTGAAAATTGATCACTCAAGGCTGCGTCGGCCGCTGAAAATTATACTTTGGTGCAGTGCGTCCGAAACCAACAAAGGGAATGTTTGAAAATTAAATTAATTTTACATAATTATAATAGGTTGAAAATTAATATTAATGCACTTTTTGATACTTACGTAGTAGCACATCATCTCAACGAATATTTCGTCGAAAAATTGGTTTTAAAATTCGACGGAGATTTATGATGCCGTAAATGAGTAGGTATGTCAAGAAAACGAGAAATTAAAATGGTTTCGCCCCAATTAAGTATTGGTTTTTACTTCTTCCTTTGTTTACATGCGACTATTATACTACTAGCGGCCCATCCCGGCTTCGCACGGGTGGACATTTATTTTCCTCAAATCCCCCCCCCCCCACCCTTATAATTGTGAATGTCAAATAATAGACAAATAATTTGCAGTAAAATAATATTGCGATTATAAATTAAGATGTAAGCTATCCTATCTTTCAAGTTGGATCAAACTGCACACGGTGTGCAAACTTGATTAAAATCGGTTAAGTAGGTAGTTTAGGAGTCCATCGCGAAACAAAAACAGCTGTTCGTGTTTTGCCTTTTTTGTACATTTTTGGACATTATGTACATTTTGACCGTGTAGGTATTGTACTTTTGTAGGAGAACCAGCAAAATTTTTGGAAAATAACAGATGTAAATTTTCTATGTGGCCCGTTCAGAATGACGTACTGAACTACTGAATAGGTACACCCCGTATAACAAATTGTAACAAATGTTTCAATTTTAATTCTACATTCTTATTCTTTTATTTTAATTTACTTTGTTCTCTTGCAGAACTAACAAAAGTGTTACAATTTTTCTAGAGATTTTAATTATCACCTGTACCTACGACGTACTAAGGTTTACGTCATTTTCTGAGTGACTGCATATATCTTTATTTTACCTTCCTTACTTGACTATGTAGTGGCGTAAATATGTAAGAATTGAAGAAGTCCATCTCTATCTAGTTAACACATTCTACAGGAAATAATTTGTATAAAATTGTATATCGTTAATTTGATATTTGACCCACATAAAACGTGTTTCTTTTTTAGGGTTCCGTACCCAAAGGGTAAAAACGGAACCCTATTACTAAGACTTCGCTGTCTGTCCGTCTGTCTGTCCGTCTGTCCGTCTGTCCGTTTGTCCGTCTGTCCGTCTGTCCGTCTGTCCGTCTGTCCGTCTGTCCGTCTGTCCGTCTGTCTGTCACCAGGCTGTATCTCATGAACCGTGACAGCTAGACAATTGAAATTTTCATAGATGATGTATTTCTGTAGCCGCTATAACAACAAATACTAAAAACAGAATAAAATTAATATTTAAGGGGGGCTCCCATACAATAAACGTGATTTTTGACGTGACAACGTCTTATAAATTGGTTTGCCGGGTGACACTTCAAGAAACTGCGTTACGCTCCGCTCACGTTATGCGCTCACAATGAGAGCGAGTGAGAGCCCGCCTAAGAGCGAGAGAGACAGACATAAAAAGTTTATTTTACCACACAAAGTCGTTGTCACGTAAAACTTTCGCCCGTATACCGACTTTACAGGCAACCAATTTTTTTGCCCTTTTTTTGATAATAATGGTACGGAACCCTTCGTGCGCGAGTCCGACTCGCACTTGGCCGGTTTTTTTTATGTTCTACTCTGAAATGTATAAAGAGGCATACCTACCTACCTAAAAGTATTTCGAATCGCTTTTATTTTCTTTCTCTCTCTCTCTATCTTATTAATTTATTTATTACATTCATTGAGCTATTACTACTACGTAGTAGTAATAGCTCAATGATTACATTTAAGTATTTACAAAATCAAGATTAAAAGAGATTTTATAGATACATTGTTTTTTTTTTTAGAAATTAAAAAAAAAAGATAAGGTGAACATCACTTTGGTTATTTTATTATATGATCTTACTAACTATACGTAATGTCATTGTATATCTCTAGTAATAGCTTGGAAAACTTTCGGATTTCACCGAGACATTTTTTTTTTAATTTTGGGGAACAAAGGCAGTGCAATGTAGGTCATCGTCCCTCAGCGCAGAGACAACTTGGGGGATCGATAGCAACATGGAGTGGTTACCATGGTGATAACACCTTCGTGGCCTACTTTTCGGGATCCGTAAATCTCTAACTCACGCTACAGTGACCACCAACGTCCGTCGGCAGTATTCCCGTTTCTCGTTCGAAGGAGTTTCGAAATGAACTATGTTTGGAAGTTTTGATGATAGATAAGTCGTAGTTTTCCGTTTGCTAAAGTTTTTGTTATCTGTGCTAGACGTTTATAGTTGACTTTAACTTTATTTATTTAAATTTCATGTACAATGGTGGTACATAGACGGACTTAATGCCACTAAGGCATTCTCTACCAGTCAACAACAACAACAGCCCATAACGTCCACTGCTGGACATAAGCCTCTCCCATGATGGGAGGAAATTGCCGTAATCTCCACGCTTGGCAGGCGGATTGGAGCTCGCAGTGATGAAAGACTAACAGAAAACGCTGCTGTCCATTCTCTGTTCTACGGAGGCGCAAGGTGTTATGCCTCAGACATTAGTCGCCTTATACGACACCCGTGAATGTAATGGGTTGGTTCTATAATGTTCTATTCTAGTCTGTCGGATACCACACGGGTAATTTAATCTACCAGTCAACCTTTATATTATTTTTTTACCTTTATCCTTATAGTTAGATAGGTACTTAATTAGGCATAGTATGCGAAAGATTGAATGGATAGATTCTGATGTTAGTTACTCAAACACGCCAACATCCCTGGAATAATATTTTTTATTCCTGTAGTAACATCCTGTAGCACAATATTACCGAACTTCACGCGGACGAAGCCGCAGACATAAGCTAGTAGGTACCTACATAATACAGGATGTAAAAGACCTCATCACGAAGCCGTCAACCAAGCATTCTGTACATCAAACTAAGTAACTTTACGCAAAAATTATTGCTGAGAAACGACTTTTTTTTGGGGTGAAAAATCATGTTTTGCGGCAGAACTCAATGTAACGCACTCAAAACATTGTGCTGATGTATGGATTGAATAGTACGGGGTCGTGAAAAAAAATCTTACATTAAAAACTTGTATTTAAAAAAAAGACTTGTCAAAAAGTTGGAACTTTGACCCCGTAATATCTCCGTAACTAGAAGGTTCCAAGGTATGGTGTAGAACAAAAAATGATCGCAATGACGACGGGGAGAACAAGTACCTTTCGGCTTCGTTAAGAGGTGTTTTACACCCTTTATTATATACCACCTACCTAGTTATTATGAGTATACATGCATTTATTTTGATAGTACATTATAATAAATACCTACCTAGTTATTATGAGTACCTATACATGCATTTATTTTCTCAGGTACCTGCTATTGTTGCCTATGGCATTTAGTCCGCCTCTGTACATTGTGCAGCCCGAAGCGCTAAACAAATAAATATTGTTTGTTATTTAGAATTTCAAAAACTACCCCTGTTGTACCTGTGTTCCTTCATTAGACTGGAATTTAATTACAAGATTGCATTTCCAGTCTGCTTAATTAAAGACGAAGTTATTCGACGGTCGGTGAGGCTCTCATTCGTGTCTGCATATTGTTAGTGCAGCTCAGCTTTACTCTAACTAATTCAATTAGGGTAAACCATCCTAATATCGGCCCCTTAAGCCTTTTTCAGTTTTAAAGTACTCATAATATCTCAACCTGATAAGTAAAGTCTTAACATTGTTGTTTTCCTATTGTGAAATTTAATTGGTTTCTTATTCTTACGTAAAATTTGGAAAATAACATAGTTGTTTAATTATTATGATTTTTTTTATCAATACATTCCGATTTTCCCCAATATCGGCCCCTTTTGCCTAAAGCCGACCAGATTTTTTCCTTATATCGGCATATGCAAAATGTATGGCTAAACACTGGTTCTAACAGTGAGCAGCAGTGGACATAACGGCTTACTTATTTGAAAAAAAAAACATCAAACATCGATTTGTCAACTTTGTATAATTAAGTTATCCAGTCTTCAAAATTATTATTGATTAAGTACAATTGAGATCAAATAATCAAAAACACGTAAAATCAAAATAAGATCAACGTCAAAAAACACGTAAATTGAACACAATAAAATCAACGTCACAATATAACATAATTAGGAACACACCTAATAGGTGATAATAGGTAGGTACTTATCTAAAAATATGCAATGTGGACATGCTGTAGTTAGTAGTCAACAAAAAAAGATCCTTGTACCTAAAGTCAAAAGATCCATATTAAACTTATATTTTACAAACATATTTTTACAATTAAAAGTTTTTATGTGAATTCAACCTTTTTTTAATAAAATCGGAATGAGTTTTTAGACATGTTTGTGTCAAAATAAAAAGTAATTTAAATCAAAAGCATTATAGAGTATTTATATCAACTTCGAAGCAAATCACCGCCAAACTAACTTTCTACCCCTTTTTAATCCCGTTAAGGAATGCATTTCAATAAAATACGAAACACGTCTTCCATCAATTCTGCTAAAAAAGGTTTATGCAAAATTTGAAGTAGATTGGACCAAGGAATCACGTTATCCCATACAAACTTTGCCCCCGTTTTTCACCCCCTTAGGGGTAGAATTTCGGAAAATCCTTTCTTATCAGATGCCTACGTCATACAAAGAACACACCCTCCAAGTTTCAGGTCTCTACAATCAGCGGTTTAGGCTGTACGTTGATCCGTCAGTCAGTCATTCAGGAACTACTTCGTTCCCGAACTCCTTCGTTACCGTTCCGAATCGAGTCACCCTCCCAGAAGTTGTTTATCACTTAAAAAAAAAATAGTATAATGACCAAAGAGATTTAAAAAGACTAAGTAATCAGCCTCTGCCGGTTTTAGGATTCGTTGTTAAACAATGATTGTCTTATATCGGCCGGGGCGGCCGATATTTGGATTTGTACTAATAAACAGAAACCTAACTCCGGCCCCTTAAAATTACCATAAAGCATGATTTTTTAATTAAAATAAGTATGTAAGGCGATTCTTTATTTTATTATGTATCGAAAACAATCAATACTCATTACTTTTAATGAATATAAAACGCTAAAATCGCTTTTCCCAAAATGTCGTCCACAGTCGGTCCGAGATCAAAAAGCCGGCGATAAGAGGTTGCTCGTACGCCTCCGCGTTCTACGACCGACTGAATATCCTATAGCACACAGAGCGCTGCCGTGTTGGTATTGTCTATTGTGTATAATATAAGGTCTATTTTGGTGCAATATTATCTAACATTATGTCACGTTTTTTAATTTACGCCATGATTTCTTCGACACGGCCGATATTAGGAAGGGGCCGGAATTAGGGCACTTTACCCTACCTGATATAATTCATCTCGTATTCTGTAATATTATTATGTCTGTACTACATGTTATTCTTCTTCTCAGACTGAACTCAGTTGAAAGAGAGAGAAAAAAAACATTTAAAAGGAAGGTTTCTTATTGCGTGATATCCATTATTTATAGTACTTAATCGAGTTCCAGTGTAAAAAAAGAAAAATAGCGCTTAGACTTTATTGTGCAGGGTAATGCACTACTATCGTCTATTGCCAGGTATAAATTAACTACTTGCTTAGTTTAGTTATAAAATGATTAAATCTAGATAGTTACAGTTTTATATTCAGTGACTTTTAGGTGCAAAGAGGATGGAATATCTTATGGTTCTCAGGGTTCCGTACCCATAGGGTAAAAACGGAACCCTATTACTAAGACTTCGCTGTGTGTCCGTCTGTCTGTCCGTCTGTCTGTCACCAGGCTGTATCTCATGAACCGTGACAGCTAGACAGTTGAAATTTTCACAGATGATGTATTTCTGTTGCCGCTATAACAACAAATACTAAAAACAGAATAAAATTAATATTTAAGGGGGGCTCCCATACAACAAACGTGATTTTTTTGCCCTTTTTTGATAATAATGGTACGGAACCCTTCGTGCGCGAGTCCAACTCGCACTTGGCCGGTTTTTAGATATTCTCGTTAGTCTTTAACTAATTTTAATCCGAGTCTACGAACAATAACTGGTGAAATGTGGGTGTAGGTACTCAACACCTCTATCCACCCACACAGGCGTAATATTATGTTTATAAAAATAATCAAAATAATTCGGAACACAACACAACACATTAATAAATTCATCACCTTTCAGCTTCCTTTTAGTAAGTAGGTCGAGTGATTATTAGCCGATATAAGAGAGAGATAGCAGTAAAAAGACAGTGAGAGGGAAGCAAATTTCGGTTAGTAGGTTTATTGATCCCTTGCAAGCTGATCTGAAAATGAGTGGAAGTAAGAAGTAGTACCTACAGCTACTGGCTAGTACATGTCGGGCGGTAGAAAATAGTTGTTAAATTAAAAATGAATTAAATGTCATTATGTTTATGAGTCTTGTTTGATTTTTCTATTACATTATAGACTTTTAGAGTAGAATAGAACCAACCCATTACACTCACGGGTGTCGTATAAGGCGACTAATGTCTGAGGCAGAACACCTTGCGCCTCCGTAGACCAGAGAATGGGCAGCAGCGTTTTCTGTTAGTCTTTCATCACTGCGATCTCCAATCCGCCTGCCAAGCGTGGAGATTACGGCAAATTCTTCCCATCATGGGAGAGGCTTGCGGAAAGACTAAGAAAAACGTGCGCTAATGTTTACTCCATCAAATGAACCCGTCGATACCGCGTAGCAGTCGTGTAGCAGGCGCCTGGCAGAATCGTAGCAGCATCGTAGCAAACGCGTAGCGGTTGCGTACCAAGCGCTTAGCAGGCTCTTACACCACGGTCCGCGACCTCAGATCGCGGCTTGCTTTTTGTGACTACCGTCGCGCCACAAGTAAAAGTTACACTGCGGTAATAAGTGTCATACTGAAACCAATTTCTGTTCTCTCCGCAGTCGCTGGGAAAACACGCGAGTTGCTTGAGCGTGTAGCTTGTGGCCAGCAATTAGTAGACTTGTCGAAACTGCGTAAATATCACGTATACACGGTTCGTAGCAGTCAACGCAGTCAACGCATCGGAGACTTTCGATAATCGCTCGCGAAAGCTGAAGGAATCGACCATTCAAAGTACGATGAGTTCAGAGTCTAATAATTAAAATAACGATTTATTTAATTGTAGGTATTTACGTTTCGAATAGGTACACAGTCCATATACTTAGATGCAAAATCGAAGTAGGTATAGGCAGATGTGTAGGTACTATCGAGGACACTCCCGCCTGATCACCCTAAGCTAATTTTTGCTTGCACTTTCAACATAGAAACCCTCTCTAGCCCCGCCCCGTTGACTTTGTATAGAAATAATGAATGAAAAATACCGATCGGCCAAGCGCACTGACGACTCAAGCCAGAGGAGAGTTATTGTTATTTTGCGCGTTGACGCTTTCCTAATAGGCCTAAACTCTAAGGGGGTGTGGCTCGACGCCTCTGCAAGCGAAAAAATATTTAAATGGTCAGGCGGAAAAGACCACGACTGTACTTAATAGCAAAACCACATTTCGTCAGTTCTGTTAAAGTCCCATGTAAGGGGCTTGCTATCAACCAAGCACAAATCCAGACGCTGCCTGTGGCACCTACTAGAATACGTGGTTATTTTAAAATCTTAAAACTAGATTTAGGTACCTACCTACCTACTTACTGAATTGACTGCTCTAAACTAGGAGAGCCGAAACAGTTCTACCAAGAGTCCAATTTACTTAGAATTAATATTTAAGAATTTTAGGTACCTACCTAGAACTATACAGGATGTAAAAGTTGACACCGAAGCCGAAGTAACTACTTACTATCATTTTTCTTTTTTTTAAATATTTTTTTCTGTCATTTGTACGATAACGAGTTTTCTGTGGTTGTGCTATCAAACCTCAAAATATGGACAGAGGACAAACTTATAAAAACCGGCCAAGAGCGTGTCGGAGTCACGCACGAAGGGTTCCGTACCGTTATCTATACAAGACAACATTAGACAAAACGGCAAAAAAATCACGTTTGTTGTATGGGAGCCCCTCTTAATTATTTATTTTATTTTAATTTAATTATTTATTTTAATGTGACTAAACAACTAAATATTCTGTGAATATTTCAAGCATCTACTTGTGACCCGAGCAAAAAACAGCAAAAAAATCACGTTTGTTGAATGGGACCTCTTAAATCCCTATTTATTTTATTTTGTTTTTAGTAAATATTTGTTGTTATAGTGGCAGAAATACATCATCTGTGAAAATTTCAACAGTCTAGCTTTCACAGTTCATGAGATACAGCCTGGTGACAGACAGACGGACGGACGGACAGTGTAGTCTTAGTAATAGGGTCCCGTTTTCACCCTTTGGTTACTGAACCCTAAAAACGATAGGTATAGTGAAAGTACTACCGCACTCACAGACGGTCGACCAGTTTTCACCCTTATGCGGTGAGTTATAAGGTTGAAAAGTATCAGCGACCGACAGTGAGCGTAGTAGTACCTACTAATTACATTTTATATATAGGCATCTAGTTGAAACAATTAAAGCAAACAAGTTTGGCATACAACTTCGATAAATTACTCCGTGGGCATATGGAGGAATTACAAATTAATTAATGCCATATTTTAAAACTTTATCGAGGGTAGGTAGCTACCTACACATTACTATTAGAATTAACTTCCTGTTAACAGCTAAGTAAGCTAAAATAGACCCTTAGTCTAAGCAAATACATTCAATTTACGATAACATACGCAACGTTATGTTCCACTTAGATTTTTTAAATGATAAGATGTATTGGCTGGCTGGCACGCTAGTTCGCAATGCCCTTAGACACCAGCCAACCTTGATTTAAGTTGATTAGTTTGTGCGTAGGTAAGTAACTAAGTAGTAATAGTAAATTACCCGTGTGGTATCCGACAGAGTAGAATAGAACCAACCCTTTACACTCACGGGTGTCGTATAAGGTGACTAATGTCTGAGGCAGAACACCTTGCGCCTCCGTAGACCAGAGAATGGGCAGCAGCGTTTTCTGGTAGTCTTTCATCACTGCGATCTCCAATCCGCCTGCCAAGCGTGGAGATTACGGCAAATTCCTCCCATCATGGGAGAGGCTTATGTCCAGCAGTGGACGTTATGGGCTGTTGTAGTAGTTTTAGTAAGTAGTAGGTAGGTAATTATAGCAAGTGTGAAAATAAAAGGCGTAACGCCTTTTCCACAAAATTCATAAAGGTGGAAAAATTACTTTTCCAAGGTCAAAATCATTCTTGCACCTTTATGAACTTGGAGGGTTGTATTGGTGATTTTGATGATTATAATTCTGTAACTACATACGTCTTACAGTCGCAAACAATATTTTAATCAACATACAACCTAGCACTGGCCTGCAAATTGCAAAAAACGTAAGAAAATTTGAATTTCGCGGGCTACCCTGGAGCATCAGCCTTAAAGACCTTACTGGAAGTAGGTGCAGTCGAGGACTTTGGTTTACTCGTAGTCGGTAATATTCGTAGGTACTACCTACTCGTGAATGTAGGTTATGTTTAAAAGTGCAAAATTGGAAAGTAGTGAAAGTGACATAACAATTAAAGTCGTCGACTCTACCTTCTATGAGGTACTTCTACCCCAATAAGAAAATCAAAAGTTTTAAAAACCTGCCTTGGTTATAAAAATAATATTATACTAACATTAGCTTTAGGTTCTAATCCCCTTGCGCATCAGCGTCCATACAGCAACCTTTCAGTGAAGGCATACGTCACGTCACTTTTCACAAATGTTTAAAAAGTCGGCAACATTTTTTATTTGAGCTTATTATATATTCTTAGGAAGAATTTTGATTATGTCTCGGGCAACATTACGTAACAGACTCTGCCTAATGTCACATATAATATATGTCGGCTGTAAAACCGTGTCGAAATGAGGGATTTTCTTTTTAGCTCTTCCCTAGTCGCTGGATAGATGGCGCTAGGAGTTAGTATGATAATGCAAGGAACGGAACCTAAAAAAACTGATTTTAACAAAGCGCGAGAAAACTAGGTTATATTCGGAAGGTTAAGCAAATGAAAGTGTCAGTCAACGAGAGTATGTGACGTGACACAATGTTTTTTTTTCCAAGCGTTTTGGCTTTGGCACCAACTATCATAGTAAGTTTAACGACATCTATAGAGTTCTTGGAAACTAAGTTTTTTTTAAAACCTCAAAAAGAAAACCTCTCATTGGTAGTCTAATTTGCGGGCCAAATCACGTGTAAAAAACTTTCATTAAAACTCGATTTCTAATTAAGTACAGCAGAAAATAAAATTTTAAACTACTGATAGTTTGTAATAAATAAACAAAGAAGATCGAATATACAAAGCGAAATTTTTCTCAACATCGAAAATATGATGGTGGGCAATGATAAATCAGTTTTTCAGAAGTAGTTGTTACATCTTTGTCCACTATTACCGTTAGGGTTGTCACCTCAACGTCAAATTGCATCACAGATAAACAGGTACTTTTATATAAGTAAGTTTAGCAACGGAGTTTGAAGAAAAAAGAAAAACATTTGGATCGAAAGTATACAGAAATGTCATAATAAACCAGTAATAAATATTAAGACTTGATAATAATGATAATATAACATTGTTTTTTTCTAAAATACTGCCAATTTCATGATATTTTTAGATTAATCTATAAAGAGCGAACTATTTGATCGTTACGCACCTGCGTACACTGTACTGATGTACAATAAAAAAAAGATACTGGTGGAAAACATAACCTGCTCAATTTTTATAAATCCGTTAAAAGTGACAACCCTGGTTTTTCCGTGTATTTGAATGGAAAACGACGAAAAAATCGTTGCTATTTTGCCCACTCAAATGTGACAGGCAATATGAACGTTTAAACGTTTAGTATTAAGGTCCTATGATAGATTGATTATTCTTCTATACTGATCCCTAAACCAAAATACCGAAGTTAGGTACAAAAGTTTCTGCAAAATGGGCAAACTTGGGCAAAAATTTGGCCCGCTGTACAAATTAAGCTTTTTATCACAGAAACACTTATTTTCTTGATACATCATATGCAAAGAACAGTGCATTTAAACGTCGTGTAGCACGATCACACATTAAAAAATTTTTTTTTTTTTTTTATATTTAAAGTTTAATGAAAAATTTTCAGCAATTTGGGCAAAGTTGTACGGTTTGACGGTACCTAAAATTGTATATAGAAACCTATCTAACTAAGGAGAAGAACATTCTATTAAATCAAAATCTTGGTTACTTACATCTTTCAAAGAGAAGACCAGTCCCTACTGACGACACCCTTTCATGACAAATGCAAGGTTCACCACCATTCAGCTCAACTGTTTTGAAGAGCACTAATTACCCGACACACAGAGGCGTAGGTAAGTCGTCACCATCGGCATTTAGTGAGACAATTGAGTATGCATGAAGCCACATACATGTAAGGCAGCAAAAGACTTATATATATATAGTATGTACTTAGTAAACGATTTATAATGGGTAGGTACAGAGAACGGTTATGAAGTGCACAAAGCACTTACTACTATGCGCTACGACAGGAGCCCTGGGGAAGATGGAATAACCACAGAAGCGCTTAAAATCGGGTCTACCACTTTGATACCCCACCTTGCTAACCTGTTTAACACCATATTGCTGTCAGGAAAAGTTCCAAAATCAATGTGTACCTCCAACATAGTTCTTCTGTATAAAAAAGGCGACAAAAGCGACATTGGCAATTACCGTCCAGTCAGTTTAACATCCCACATCTACAAGACCTTTATTAAAGTGATACACAATCGAATAGACGGGAAACTGGATAAACATCAGCCACCAGAACAAGCCGGATTTCGCCCTAGTTTTTCAACAATCGACCACCTACACACCTTGAACCAAGTTCTAGAAAAATATACAGAATTCAATAAACCATTATATTTGGCCTTCGTAGATTATGCGAAGGCCTTCGATAGCATCAAACACTCCGAAATTTTCAAATCTTTGAAAAATCAGGAACTGGAACAGCAATATATAGACCTTTTAAAAAATATCTACTATAACAGCACCGCAAACATTAAGCTGAATACTGCAGGACCTTCGTTTAGAATACAAAAGGGTGTTAAACAGGGTGACCCGCTCTCTCCGAAGTTGTTTACAAGCACTCTTGAGGAGATATTTAGATCGCTGGCAGCCTCATGGACGACCAAAGGCATTACAGTTGGTAGTAAGAGGTTGACTAACCTCCGATTTGCTGACGACATAGTCCTCTTTGCCCCCACAGCCTTGGAACTACAGACCATGCTCCAAGAACTGAGCATGGCCAGCTTCAGGGTGGGACTTGTAATGAATCGCTCTAAAACCCAGCTCATGACCAACAGCACTAAGCGTAGGGTCGAGGTAGATGGGCAGGAAATACATTATGTCGATGAGTACATCTACTTGGGCCAGTTAGTATCATTCGAAAACAGGCAAGAAAGAGAAATCGATCGCCGAATCGAAAATGCCTGGAAAAGCTACTGGTCCATGAAGACGCTAATGAAGGGTGATCTTCCGATCTCCCTGAAGCGCAAACTCATCGACATGTGCATCCTGCCCGTCCTAACCTACGGTGCTCAGACCTGGTCGCTCACAGAGTTTCAAAAGTTTCGCCTTGGAGTTTGCCAAAGGGCAATAGAACGCAGCATTCTGGGTGTTAAAAGACAAGACAGGGTTCGAAACACCACGCTGCGTGCCAAAACGGGCATAGTGGACGTTGGCATGAAGGCAGCTAGGCTAAAATGGGATTGGGCGGGTCACGTCAGTCGCATGCACGATGACCGCTGGGCAAAAGTTTCCACGCTATGGTTGCCGAAAGACGGACGGCGCCGCCGAGGCCGACCCAGAAAGAGGTGGCGGGACGATTTGGACGCGTACCGCGAGGGTTGGTTCGAGGAGGCACGAGAAAAGAGCACATGGAGGGAATTGGGAGAGGCCTTTGCCCAGCAGTGGGACAGCACAGGCTAAAAAAAAAAAAAAAAAAAAAAAAAAAAGAGGTACAGAGGCATTGAATTTATCGAGACCAGGAGCATGACCAGCATTAGGCCAATAATTTTATCTTCAACGTGATCCCCAACTTATACTTGCTTATATGCTTGCTATAACTATGGCTTTGTTAGCGTGCATAAATTCTTCAAGGCTGGGAAGAAATTCATAAGTAGGTACTCCGGAACGGATACAATAAAATTATGGCTTCAGTATTGGATATCTCTACCATATAATTGTGTACGTTTATTAAGGTGAAAGCGTCAGGGTAGCCCGCGAAATTCAAATTTTTTTACGTTTTTTGCAATTTGCTGACCAGGGCTAGGTTGTATGTTGATTAAAATATTGTTCGCGATTGTAAGACGTATGTAGTTTCAGAATTATAATCATCAAAATCATCAATACAACCCTCCAAGTTCATAAAGGTCTAGCAATGACTTTGACCTTGAAAAAATCGTTCCTCGACTTATATGAACCTAGAGGGTTGTTTTGATGGTTTTGATGATTATAATTCTGTAACTACATATGTCTTACAACCGCGAACAATATTTTAATTAACATACAACTTAACACTGGCCTGAAAATTGCAAAAAACGTAAGAAAATTTGAATTTCGCGGACTGGTTGGAGCATTCACCTTAAACGTGAAGGAACATAGTCTGCCCGGTCAAGAGGATTTTGTATAAAAATTTCAAGAAAACCTATTGAAACTACTAGGAACTATTAGGTATATAACTTAAAGTGAATGAATGCTCCAGGATACCCCGCGAAATTCAAATTTTCTTACGTTTTTTGCAATTTGCAGTGCTGGGTTGTATGTTGATTAAAATATTACTTGCGACTGTAGGACGTACGTAGTTACAGAATTATAATCATCAAAATAATCAATACAACCCTCCAAGTTCATAAAGGTGCAGGAATGGCTTTGACCTTAAAAAGTCATTTTTCCACCTTTATGCACTTGGAGGGTAGTATTGATTATGGAGGGAGAAAAATTGAATTTCGCGGGCTGGTTGGAGCATTCATCTTAAATACATAATTATACCAATAACAATTTTTAATAATAATTCAAATTGTAGATCAAGAAGTTATCTCAATCAATTAATCCGTTATTGCAATTTACGTGTTTCCGATTGCGAATCGGGAAAAGTTTTCCCAAAGCTTTCGTTTCGTGATTTCGTGAAACTTCATTGAAACTTTCACAGCAGCGCTTCTAGCTCCATCTTTATAGAACTTAAGTAGGTACTCATTACAAGTTTAGGTAACGTAAATATAGGTGGCGCTTAGGAGCGGCCAAGCCTCTCAAGTCCATGCATCCCTTTTGTTGTCCTGTTTTACCGACATTTCCCCCATTCATGTTACAATGCACAAAGTGGAGTCGGGTGGTGTGGGCACTTTGTGGAATGAGTTCAAATTTGAGTTCAAATTACGTTTAGGTACGTGACAATAGATATCAAAAATAGTCATCACAAAGCATCTCATCTATAATAACAAGTCTCTGTGGTATGTTATATATCAAGATTTATTATAATAATCGACAAGTACAATATTGAGGTACACAAGGAAGGAGCGTAGACAAGTCAGCAAGTGTTGCCAGTATAAGATGCGTTCGGACAGCGGCAATATTAAACGCATCCGGATACATATATGACATCCCCCTTTTTCAGCGATAGCGCTCTGGAAGGATTACTTGTCGACCGCTGCGAGTAGTCTTTATTTCAGGTGCAGTGTCCGCTGCTCGAGGAGGTCTTGGAGATCCAGGCTGGACCGGTTCAGGGTTTGGTACTTGCTGTTGTTCTTGGCCTGGTGGTTCTTCCAGTAGTGGAGATGATTCCTTTGTTGGACTGTCTGCAGGCAACATTTCTCTAGAAGGTGCATGTTTAAGATGCCAAGCATTTCTGTGATAGATGCTTCCATCATCTGTTTTCACTTTGTATGAACGTGGCCTCTCTGGTGTTTCATTCATTATTTTAGCAGAAATCCAGTTATGATGGTCTTTCCTTAGAAGTACTTCTTCTCCTTTACTAAACTCTCTGTTCTCCTTTTTTCCAGTATCTGCATATTCTTTTTCTTTCTCTTTTAGTTTCTTCAACTTTTTTGTTACATTTTTTATGACTTTAGGTGTTAGAAGCTTTTCATTAATAGGTAGTAGCGTTTTTGTTCTTTTGTTCATCAATCTTTGGCATGGTGAACCTAAATCCAATCGAGGAGTGTTTCTATGGTGTAGCAGTGCTAGCTGAATGTCTGTATCATCCTCTTTGCATTTTTTCAACAGAGTTTTTGCCTCTTGTACATATCTTTCTGCTAACCCATTAGACCTGGGAAAATGGGGGCTAGAAATTCTGTGTTCAAATTTCCATTCTTTAGTGAAATTCCTAAATTCTTCACAATCGTATTGTTTTCCTCCATCTGTTTGAAGTATGTCTGGTATACCAAATGTTGCAAACCATCTTTTAATGCACTCTATTATTGCTGAGCTAGACAAATTGGTGAGTGGTTGCATGTCAAAGTATCCTGAATAAGCATCTGCAATAACAATGTAGTCTTGGCCCTTCAAATGGAATAAATCTGTTGCTACTATACTCCATGAACGTTCTGGTACGTTCTGTAAGATTATGGGCTCCATCGGGTTGTCTTTCTGGATTTTATTACATGATTTGCAGTTTCTTACATAGTTTGTTAAGTCTTCGGACATTTCCGGCCAAAACACATTGTCTCTTGCTAATCTCAATGTGCCTTGTATTCCTTTGTGGCTTAAGTGGCAGTGCTTCATAACTAAGGGCACCATTGTTTTTGGTATCATAGCTCTTCCATTTTTAAATATGATGTTATTGTGCACACTAAGTGTTTCTCTATAGTACCAATACTTCTTCAATTTTTCATCTATGTTTTCAATTTTTTCAGGCCATCCATTCATTATTATTTCTTTTAATTCTCTTAACTCATCACTATTTTCTGTTTCTTTTTTCAGCTCTTCCCGGCGTGTTTTTGAAAATGGCAGTACTATGGCGCATATTTGTAAATATTCATTTTCGTCTTCACAGGTAAGATCTTTGCAGTCTCTACTGAGCGTATCTGCGACATACATCTCAATCCCTTTTTTGTACACTATTTTTGGATTATAAGGTAAGATTTGGTAGAACATTCTTTGTAATCTGGGCGGCGCTTCTATAAGTGGCTTCTTGAAGATTGTCTCTAGAGGCTTGTGGTCGGACTCAATAGTTAGATCCTTGCAGCCCCAGATGTAGCAATGAAATTTTTTACAGGCGACCAGTATGGCATTCGCTTCTTTTTCTAGCTGGCTATACCCTTTTTCAGTGTTTGTGAATGATTTAGCACAGTATGCAATAGGTTTACCATTTTGCATCATTACTCCTCCACATGCATAGCTACTTGCATCCACAGAAAGTAATATTGGTGCTTTTGGGTCATAATATCCAAGAACAGGTGGTTTCTTTAACAGCTCTTTAAGCCTTTTGAAGGCTGCCTCTTGCTCATGTTCCCAATTCCATGCTATATCTTTTTGTAGTAGTATTCTTAAAGGCGCTGTCACATCTGCCATGTTTTTTATAAACTTTGACAGATAAGTCACTAGACCCAGGAAACGCTGCAATTCTTTGACATTTTCAGGTTGTTTTATCTTGCTTATTGTCTCTAACTTCTCAGGGTCAGGCTTCAGTCCATTGTGAGTGACCACATGTCCAAGGAATTTTACCTCTTGGGTGTTGAACACACATTTTTCTTTGTTTAATTTTAGTCCAGATTTGTGGAATTTTTGTAAGACTTTTTGTGTAATTTTCTCCAATTCTTCTTTAGTTCCTGCATGGAGAAGAATATCGTCCATAGAGACTTCAACATTCTTTATGTCGGCTAGTAGTGTAGTCATCACTTGCTGGAACACTTCAGGTGCTGATGCCAATCCAAATGGCATTCTAAGACACGAATATCTACCAAACGGGGTGCTGAAGGTTAGATATTCTGATGTTCTCTCGGTAACTTTTAATTGCCAAAATCCTCTTCTACAATCTAGTAATGTGAACCATTTAGATCCATGTATCCTCGCTGTGATTTCTTCTACTGTATTCAGCGGGTAGTGTCTTCTTTTTAGATTTTTATTTATAGCAGACGGGTCAATGCACAGTCGCATTTTGTCATTTTTCTTCACAACTACCATGGGTGAAACCGCTGGTGTTGGCTTTGTGACTGGCTTTATTATTTTTTGGGCCACCATATTGTCAAGTTCTTCTTTTACTTTCTCTCTTAATATGTGTGGCACTTTTCTTGCTGGGCATATTGGCAATTTTGGGTTTTCAATCAAGTCTATATCATATTTGAATTGTTTTAGACATCCTATGCCCTCAAATAAGCTTTCATCTTCTTTTGTAAGTGAATCAATTCTCTTCATTAAGTTTAGCTTGACACAGGTAGATTTTCCCAATATCGGTGTAACATTTTGGTTAACTATAATATATTTTACCTCTGCAGTCATGCCTTTTACTTTTGTTTGAATTTTGGCTTCTCCGAGCACTGTTATTTTATAGTTAGAGAATGATCTTAAGTATTTAGTTGTGCATGACTTTATTGTAGTTCCAGTCTTTTTAGCTATCTTTTCGCCTAAGACGTTGCACTGGCTTCCAGAATCAAGCTTGAAATTAATTGTTGTTTTGTCAGCCAATCTTGCTTTTTGGTACCAATCATGGGTATCTATATCATCATCTTTGACTGAATAAACATACACAGAAGAGTCACTTTCAGTGCTGTCGTCCTCACTATTCTGCTGGATTGTTTCAACTTTCTTTGCCTTACAGCATTTAGTGTAATGATTCTTTTTCTTACATCTGTCGCACTGTTTGTTAAAGGCGGGACAAGCTCTGCGACCGTGTGTAGTATCACATCTTTTGCAGTGAAATTCTTCTTCTTTTACTTGCTTTTCTTTTTTATTTTGCGACTTATTTAACTTTTTGCTGTTTCCTTTGTAGTTAATTGCCTCTACCGCAGCTGCTTCTGTTTGTTTCATATTCTCCACTTGCTTTTTCACTTGTTCCGCTGAGTGGCAGATGTCAACTGTCTTTTGTAGGGTCAAATTATATTCTCCCAGCAATTTTTCTCTTGTTCTGTCGCTTTTTAAGCCTATCACAATCCTATCTCGTAGTATACTTTCTTCTAACGTACCATAACCACAATTTTTAACTTTACTTTTGAGGTTAGTAAGAAAATCGTCGAAAGTTTGTTCAGACTTCTGTGAAATGACGTTGAACATATATCTTTCGTATGTTTCGTTTATTTTCGGCGTGAAATAGTCCGTAAACCTTTTTTTTATTATTGTTATCGACTTTTTCTGAGCGTCGTCAAGGTCAAACGTGTTGTATATGACTGCAGCATCGGGACCGATACATGACATGAAAACAGCAACTTGTACCTCAGGTTTCTTCTTTTCTATGTTCACTGCCGTCGCGTACCATTCCCATTGCTGTAACCACAGTTTCCAGGCTACCGCAACTTTCTGTGGTACTCGAGGTCACGAAGTATTTGGGCGGTTTTATGTTACCCACCGGTTCTTCCTTCGCTTCTTCGGGGTTCGTCATCACGATAGTTTCGGCACCATATAATAACAAGTCTCTGTGGTATGTTATATATCAAGATTTATTATAATAATCGACAAGTACAATATTGAGGTACACAAGGAAGGAGCGTAGACAAGTCAGCAAGTGTTGCCAGTATAAGATGCGTTCGGACAGCGGCAATATTAAACGCATCCGGATACATATATGACATTTACTTATTTACTACTACTTATTTTACTACTTATTTTACCGACATTTCCCCCATTCATGTTACAATGCACAAAGTGGAGTCGGGTGGTGTGGGCACTTTGTGGAATGAGTTCAAATTTGAGTTCAAATTACGTTTAGGTACGTGACAATAGATATCAAAAATAGTCATCACAAAGCATCTCATCTATTCAATCATCGATACAATGAATACGCGATGCATTCATTGATCATCGATCAAACAAACATTCGATGTTTTGAACACTCGATGTATTAAGTGTACGATAATATTGAATGTTCGATTTATTAACCATTCGATATTATGAACGTTCGAGTATTTAGACGTTCGATTTACAGTTGTCAATCAATGAGGGATTTTCTTTTTAGCTGTTCCCTAGTCGCTGGATAGATGGCGCTAGGAGTAAGTATGTATGATAATGCAAGGAACGGAACCTTATAAAACTGATTTTAACAAAGCGCGAGAAATGAAGGTTATATTCGGAAGGTTAAGCAAATGAAAGTGTCAGTCAACGAGAGTATGTGACGTGACACAATGTTTTTTTTTCAAGCGTTTTGGCTTTGGCACCAACTATCATAATAAGTACAACGCCATCTATAGATTTCTTGGAAACTAAGTATTTTTTTAAAACCTCAAAAGGAAAACCTCTCATTGATATTCGATTATTTGGCATTCGATATGGCATAGTTTACCCGTTTTTTCCATAGTTAAAGATTGATTTATGTAAAACCACACTTGGTGGCGTGAAATTAGTACTTTGAAAATAATAAAAAAAACTCCACATGAATTGCAATCAATCTTGCATAGAAAATGTGCACATTTATTATTTTAGATAGTTCGTAAAGGTTTAGTTTTGAATGAAACAAGCTTCTTGAATACTCAAGACATAGATTTATTTTTACGTTTGCTTTAAACTTATGTACTTGTACTCTTGTGCACATTTTTCACTTCAAGCATGTCGACTCAGATCAAAGAAACAGGCATGTCGACAAACATATTTACTACTAGCGGACGTACAACAACACAACACAACACAGATAATGGCTTTGGCTCAGGATAAACTTAGAAATAGGAGTGACAGATAAACGAATTTGCAGCAAAGAAAACAAAAATTGACAAGAGAATAAGCAAAACGTAGTCTCACAACTATCGGTTACCTATATAAATGTCACAGAGAATCTATATATGGACTGGAAATACCTACAAAAAAAAGGTGCCACAAAATTTCTCATAAAATGGCTGCCAATGATAGGGATGTACCAATTAGGGAATATAGTGTAACTATAACAAGTATCGATACTAATACTACATAATAGTTTTACGAGTCTTACTAGATATCACGTTTGAATCATATTTATAATTTACTAAGCACTTCGCCCGCCAAAATTGTGATAGCTCGGCTCGGTTTGCATGACATCAATATAATTTATCTCTTAAGTTACTCGGTAATGATGTAGCTTTCTAATGGTAAAATAATTTTTAACAGAAGTTCTTGAGTTAAATCGTAACAAACACACAAACAAAAAATCAAATCTTTCCTCTATATTATTATAGCATAGATTCTAACAGCCTGTTGTAAAAAAAAAATGAGTAAGTTTAATGCTCTTCTGATATCTGACCGTTATTAAATGTAGTGTTTTTTCTGCACAGAATTTATAAACAATTTTAGTCGCATCACTTTTGCGCTTTCGCTTATTTTTAACCGACTTCCAAAAAGGAGGAGGTTCTCAATCCGATCGGTATTTTTTTAATTTATTTTTTTATATCTGGTCTGTAGCTTCTAGTAGGTATGCGGACAAGGTTTGCCAGATACAGTAATTACATTTCCTGGCCAATTCGAAGGATACTAATTTGGTGGGTACGAAAATAGTTATTGGTCTTTGTAAATTGCATTTCTTGTAATATTTTACAAACATACCAATACACATAAGTATGTCAAAAATCAACTTACCAGCTTTAATTGCTCATACTATGCAGATTATTTTTTAAAATATGAAAACACAAACATTAATTGAGTATCGCACAATGATATTCTAACAAACAGATATGTTATACACCTACAAAACCACCGAAAAAAGTGTGCCGCGGGGGAGAGCCAGCTCACATACACGCAGTGACGCAGAATAAAGGAAAAACAGGCCAATTGACACGTTTTCGAGTCTTCACGATTGCGCGCTCATAACATATCTGTTTAATTAAATATCATTGGTATCGCACCTCGTTTTTAGTTATTCATTAAATAAAACTTCGGTAAAAATCAACATGTGTTTTATTTATTCAATAAACATTTGGTATAAAAACAACAATATTATGTATATCAAAATAAAACAAACTACCTATTCATTTCTAAACAATGTTAGTTTGTTCAAAAACTGCTTTCCGAGGCACGGAGGAAACTCGGTATGTAATGGGTGGTCACCCATCCACAGTCCAACTACAACAACAGGTTAAACTTAGAAATAGGAGTGACAAATAAACGAATTTGCAGCAAAGAAAACAATAACACGAATGGAAAATATGCAAAACGTAGCTTATCAACAGTTTTCTTTTGACAGTTTTGAATATTAACCAAAGAGTACAGGAAGAATTTATTAGTTGTTTGTTTATTTGTGTTTTGTATCTGATTAAATAAATCGATTAACTCAAAATCAAATAAACTCAAAATAAAATTTTAACAACGTAATTTAAGTTTAAAAAAATAAACTAATGTAATGAAAATAAATTAGAAATTAAAATCGCAATTTTCAACTACGATTTATGACTAATAGGTCGAAGTTATGGTCGAAGTTGATTTGTAGAGACATCTAGTACATTTTAAGTGAATTAAAAGTTGTTGCGACATCTGGTACACCTTAAGTGAACCAAAAAACTTCGGGGTAAGAATCATAGATGGCGCATCTAAAACTATGGCTGTGTACGTTCAGGCGCTTTTCCCCCCCGAAAATGATGTCCGTTTCGACAGCGCCGTCACGGCGTTTTTTTTTTAAAACAAACTATGCCAATATTTTGTAAAAGTTGATTCCCAAAGCCATAAATTTGTCAAAGTTATGGTTAAAAAGTTATAAGGGTTTGAACGTGCCCGCGCATCGAAACGCGGAGAACCGCGTGGCCACGGAGATCTTTAAAACTAAGCGTTGAGACCTGAAATTGAGGTAAATAACAGATTGAATGTGTAAAAAATTGAAAAATATACAAAAAAATCCTAGGTTTATATCTTAGGAGCTGTAAGACTTAAAACCAATGATATTTAATTATACAGATATGTTATGAGCGCGCAATCGTGAAGACTCGAAAACGTGTCAATTGGCCTGTTTTTCCTTTATTCTGCGTCACTGCGTGTATGTGAGCTGGCTCTCCCCCGCGGCACACTTTTTTCGGTGGTTTTGTAGGTGTATAACATATCTGTTTGTTAGAATATCATTGCTTAAAACCCTATGGCCGCGCCATCGAAGCGGTGAAAAATACGTTATCGCCGATATCTCGCTGAAAAAGCATCGCAGAGGTCTGAAGTTTTTTGTAAAACACAGATTTGAATTTGTCAAAACTTGTAAAAATACACAAAAAAAATCCTAGGTTTATATGTTAGGAGCTGTAAGACTAAAACCCCATGACCGCGCCATTGAAACGGTGAACAACACGTTATCGCCGATATCTCGCTGAAAAAGCATCGCAGAGGTCTCAAGTTTTTTGTGAAACCTAGATTTGAATTTGTCAAAACTTGTAAAAATACACAAAAAAAATCCTAGGTTTATATTTCAGGAGCGTATATTGTAGTACGGTATTGCTTAGAAATAAGTCGTGATTATTTATCGAAGAAAGTAAGTATTAGCTTGATTTTTTTTTGTAAACAAAACCCAATTAAGGAGAACTAACTATAATAGGCAACAAAGTATTTTTTTATAATATAAACCCTGTAATAACGTTTTGAATGTTTCGATAGGGTGACCATGACCTATTGTTTACAGAAAACTTTCCACCTATTGTATTAGAAATTATTTCTCAAGGATCTTAAATTACATAAAAATGAAGAGTCGTTTGTTTATTTCTTATAAACATAATTATGTTTTTGTTTTTATCGTTTGACATCGTGTAATATCTACCAATCCGCACTGGGCCAACGTGGTGGATTATAGCCCATTCCCTCTCAGAGGAAAGGAGTCCGAGCTGCCGGTGGTCAGGGCTCTCTCAAGAGCCCTGACCACCCACCCCCCTGGACCCTGGACCCTGTTCCCAGCGCTGGTGGGCTACTGTTTTTTATATTTTTAAATGTTTGTTATGCAGTTTTATTAAGAAATATTTAAAAATGTTAAAAATGTATATATATGAATAAATGAAATAAATAATAATTCATTTATTTTCAGGTAAATAACACCCATTGCCACATATACATTGATAACCAAAAAGAACCAATAAATTTAGAAATAATCAAAATAAAAAATCAAATTAAATAATAAACAATAACAACAGACCATTAACAAAATTACATCAGATAAAAATAAAATAAAGTAAAATATAATGAAATCAGATAGAATCAATTAAAACCAAATAAAACACATTAAATTATATCACAATACCTACATCTAATAAAGCTAAATCAAGTCAAATCAAATTTAAATGTCTAACCAACAGTAACATCAATAGATCAATACCTTCTCTCCGACAGTGGTACAGCAACATGTCTGTCGACACAATGTTGGATGAAGGGGTAGTCAAGCCTTCCCCCAATCATCGCTAGCACGGTGTTGGAGCTGGCCCGTATTCTGCGCACCAAGGAGGCGGCGCGCTTACGCATAGTCGCGTGAAAGCAGTCGGTCGGTATGCGCTTCTGCGAACATACCCGAGGCGCTACAGTAACGGGGCAGCCCCATCAGCGCCCTAAACGCGTTGTTGTACTGGGAGTGGATGGCGTTGTATGCTCCCGCAGAATAGTGTGCCCATAAGCTGCACGAGTAAAGGGATGTGCAATACGCTCTAAAGAGCGTAGCCTTTACCTCGCCTGAACACCGAGCAAATCTACGGGCAATTATATTTGCTCGAACAGACAACGCCCTCCGCTCCCGTTCCATGTCTGCGTGATCCTTGAGGTCGACAGTCAAAACATGCCCCAGGTACTTAAATACATAGACCCTTTCTAGAGGAAACCCATTGAGCCTAACAGGCGGAATGCTCCTAGGACATTTCGCACTGGCGGTCTCAAAGACCATACACTGACTTTTCTTCCCATTGTACACCAACCCGTGGCCACAAGCATATTCCTCGCATATCTGTACTAGCTTTCTTAAGACACAGATCGACGGGCTCAACAGCACCATGTCATCTGCATAACAAAAGTTGTTCACACATACATCGTCAATGTGGCATTCCACATGCTGACTGCTGAGCGCCACGATTAAACCGTTAATATATAAATTAAACAAGGTCGGAGATGTTAAGCCACCCTGCCTGACTCCGCATTCGAGCTGATATTGATCTGACATTGCCCCCGCCCACACCTGACACTGTTGCACTGGTGCGCATACCAGTACTGAAACATTGTAACTAGTTCCTTCGGCAAATTCATGCTCCTCAGCTTGTTCCACAACAGGTCATATGCCACAAGGTCGAAGGCTTTGGATAAGTCAAGGAAGCACGCATACACGGGCGTCTTGCGATCCGTATAGTATCTGACGGTATGCTTCAAGCACAGTATAGCACTTTCAGTGGACAGCCGGGGACGAAACCCGAACCGGTTATCGTGCAACGTGAGTTAACGTGACGTAAGTATTCAACTGTGCGTTGAGCATACCATCAAACACTTTGGCAATAACAGTGGCAAGAGAAATAGGCCTGTAGTTACTCTTATCAGTAAGGTCACCCGTTTTATTTTTCACTACAGGCACTATCACTGTTTTCATAAATTCTTGTGGCAAGTAAGAATGACTCACGCACAGCGAGTAAAACATGGCCAAGACCCTCGCGATGTGAGGTCCGGCGTGCTGCAGGTGCTCAATGCTGAGTCCATCATGGCCTGGTGATTTACCTCTCGAAATAAGCCTAATGGCTTTAGTTACATCGTTCGAGAGGAAGGTAGTCCCTACCTTTTGGTTGTTCATGTCAGCATTGAGCACCTCCGTCACCGTTCCCAACGGACACTTAACAGAAAAATAGTTCTTAAATAGATTCGCAATCTCCGTCGGGTCGTTTATACCATCAACGCTCACAGGAAGGCCAGGTCGTACATTTACCTTCCTAGTACTCTGCCAGAAACCGCGAAAATCCCCTTTACTATGTATGACAGCTAGAGCGTCCATTTTTATTTGGTCTTGATGATTTTGGCACCATTTTAATCGAGACTTGAACACTCTTCTGCTGTCACAAATTTCTTTGTAAAGAAAACCCGACTTAGGCTTTCCACACAACACCCAATCCTTGAACTTAGACTTGGCAACCCTGTGAGCCTCGCCGACATGTTTGTTCCATCCCACTATGCGTGGGCTACCCATGCCCTTCCTTGTGCCACCTTGACTCGCCACTGCCGCATCCTGGAGGGCAGTCACAATGTCAGAGTAGAGTGTATCTAGAACACGCCTGTGGCCACGGTCACCACAAAAACAATCAGCGCAGTTTTGACACTCAGAAGGAAAGTCAATCACTTTCAACCGCTTATGACATTCCCTGGCATAGATCACAACTTGTTCCTCACTTTTTACGCCCCATACCATGTCTTTATTTACGTTAATATTTACAGACGGAACCTTAGGAGTCAGTAATTTTAAATTACACGTGATGATGAGTGGGAAATAGTGGGAAATGATCGGACCACAGAGTGTCATAATTGACATCTACATTTGCAATAGCCTGCTTATCCGAGCCTGCTTAGCGATTATGATGATATTATTGTTTCATTTTAGTTTATTTTTTTAATTATAAAAAAAAAACACAAATCACAGATTACTCAGTTAAGTGCTTTTTCAGCTATCAAGCAATGAAGGGGTCCATTTCTAAATAGCTGAAAAAGCATCTAAATTAAAAAAGTAATTGTTTTGAATTTGTCTAAAGGATTTGAAATGGGTGCGCCAAAGTTCACCTAAATTTTCAACTCCGATAATTGGAAATCCGAAAATATTCTTCCTAACATTTTTCATCCTAACAATCACAATTCCTAACTACTCTGTCTCTAATGTTCATAATTCCGAAGCATTCAACTTCTTAATGCCAGTAGCAATAAACATCTATTATACTTTTATTTGTTTTCCTATATTTTCTCAACATAACCATCTTTTACACTATTATTCAAAGTCATATCTTTTTTGTTTAGATTTCTTTTTATTCATAATAATCAGTATTTTATACATTAATTTTTCGTAACTTTATTTTCACATAACATGTATAACATATAAGAATAATAGTACCATACAAAATAATATATATGGGGGAAAATATAATGACCATCAAAATTAACTTTGTGACCACTAACATCTATCACATAAAATATCAATTGATCACCAAATTTAGTGGAGGTAATGAGGTGGTTGATGACAAATTAGTTTTGCCTTAGGCCGACTTGGGGCACCCCGACACGTATAGATTAGGTTAGAAGGGTATGGCGGGGTCGAATGAGCGAGCGAAGCGAGCGAATAGACCCCGCAGTAGTACAGTAATTTTAAATTACACGTGATGATGAGTGGGAAATAGTGGGAAATGATCGGACCACAGAGTGTCATAATTGACATCTACATTTGCAATAGCCTGCTTATCCGAGCCTGCATGGCGATTATGATGATATTATTGTTTCATTTTAGTTTATTTTTTTAATTATAAAAAAAAACATAAATCACAGATTACTCAGTTAAGTGCTTTTTCAGCTATCAAGCAATGAAGGGGTCCATTTCTAAATAGCTGAAAAAGCATCTAAATTAAAAAAAGTAATTGTTTTGAATTTGTCTAAAGGATTTGAAATGGGTGCGCCAAAGTTCACCTAAATTTTCAACTCCGATAATTGGAAATCCGAAAATATTCTTCCTAACATTTTTCATCCTAACAATCACAATTCCTAACTACTCTGTCTCTAATGTTCATAATTCCGAAGCATTCAACTTCATAATGTCAGTAGCTAAACATCCTCTCCGACGCTAAGCGCGCGGATTGCAAATACCCCAAGCGCTCACATGCAAAAATTTTTGCAAGTTTTCAAAACATTTTCTGCCCGATCCGATAAAAACACCTGTAGCTCAAAAACTACAAGTCCTAGAGCAATTTCAAAAATACTGTTGTCAAGCTGATTAGATAAGGAATCTACTTATCTAGAAATCAAAATGAAATACTTTAATTATATACTCCAAGTCATAATGTATAGCAAAAAATAGTTACAAAAACTGATATTTCGCTAGAAATATCAGTTTTCTCTTAGTTTTTTATCCATTTTAACAATAAAAAAAATTCTTAGTGGTGTAAGTAAATAATCTGTGATTTGTGGTTTTGACAGAAATATGTAAGTTAGCAATTTGTGATTTATGTGATTCTTGAAATAAACATGTTTTTGTATCTTATCATTTTAATTTAATTTATAATCCTTGAGAAATAATTTCTAATGAATAGGTGGAAGTTTTCTGTAAGCAATCAATCATGGTCACCCTAACCAAACATTCAGAACGTTTTGAAGGTTATAAGCGATACCATACTCATCATCATCATCATCATTTCAGCCGAAAGACGTCCAATGCTGGAAATAGGCCTCCCCCAAGTGTCGCCACATTGACCGGTCCCGTGCGACTCGCATCCAGCGGATTCCTGCAACCTTCACCAGGTCATCGGTCCACCTAGTGGGAGGCCTTCCAACGCAACGTCTTCCGGTTCGCGGTAGCCACTCCAGAACTTGTCGGCCCCATCGGCCATCCGTTCTGCGAGCAATGTGCCCTGCCCACTGCCACTTAAGTTTGGCAATTCTTCGGGCTACGTCGGTAACCTTTGCTCTCTCGTGCAAGGAAACTCCGAGCATAGCCCTCTCCATTGCCCTTTGGGTGACTTTAAGCTTTCTGATGAGGCCCATTGTGAGCGACCACGTTTCGGTCCCGTATGTAATCACTGGCAACACACACTGGTCTTAGACTTTCGTCTTGAGATACCGTACTACAGCTCCTGAAATATAAACCTAGGATTTTTTTGTGTATTTTTACGACTTTTGACAAATTCAAATCTAGGTTTTACAAAAAACTTCAGACCTCTGCGATGCTTCTTCAGCGAAATATAACGTATTTTTCACCGTTTCAATGGCGTGGCCATGGGGTTTTAGTCTTACAGCTTTAATATAACCCTAGGACTTTTTGAAGTATTTTTACCAGTTTTGACAAATTCAAATCTGTGTTTAACAAAAAACTTCAGACCTCTGCGATGCTTTTTCAGCGAGATATCGGCGATAACGTGTTATTCACCGTTTCGATGGCGCGGCCATGGGGTTTTAGTCTTACAGCTCTGAAACAGAAGGGCAATAATCAGAAAGGCAGATTTGTATAATAACAATGAATTTAATTACTTCAGTACAATTTGAACAGAGTTTCAGCTTAATCGTATAATCGCAGCGACAAGAGCGAAAATGAGCTTGCATGGCGTTCCCACCGGAGGCTTCCAGCAGTTATGGCGGTGGCTTAGCTGTCATTGGCTGGCTGTGATTGGCTGGCTAGAGTGGCGCGCTGTCATCAGCTGAGGCAGTGTTGTAACAGCTCCTAAAAGATAAACCTAGGATTTTTTTTGTATATTTTTAAATTTTTTTTACAAATTCAATCTGTTATTTACCTAAATTTCAGGTCTCTGCAACGCTTAGTTTTAAAGATCTCCGTGGCCGCGCGGTTCTCCGCGTTTCGATGGCGCGGCCACGTTAAAACCCTCATAACTTTTTAACCATAACTTTAACAAATGTATGGTTTTGGGAATCAACTTTTACAAACTTTTACAAAATCTTGCAATAGTTTTTTTTTTAAAAAAAAAACGCCGTGGCCGCGCGGTCGAAACGGACACCGAAAATGTATAAAAAAAAGATATTTTGAACTGATTTACCATAGCGTTAATTAAGTATTTGTAGTTGTCTTATTCTTCATAAGAATAAAAAAAAACAGCTATCAAAACAAAAAAAAATCTATCCATTATATTTCTGTGAAGATTTAACTTCTTTCTAAGTTTATTTTTTCTCAATAGTAAACATGAAGAACTCTTCACATGATAGCTGTACCTAGATTAAACTGGATGAGTAATTCTGATTTCATTAAATTTACGTTGCATTTATTTCTGGCATCCGACCAATAAATATTCATCTGGGAAAAAACGCGTTCAGGAAAGCAGTTTGATGTTGGGATACTTAATATGAAAGACACTAGTTTAAACATATTCCTCGTATCTTTTTTTGGAAACTGTTGAAAGACCTGGTGCCATTTCTGTGCGGTGGTGGCAGTGGTGTCTTTGCAATTTCCCACTAATACGTCCAAGGATGATTTATCCCCGAAAAGCGGGACTGAGCCTGTCCCGCGCGGGACATATATGGTGTCGATTCTGTTGTGCACAAACTAAACTTAATTTAGGCTATTGCTATCTTTTTCTCTCTAATAAAACGAGAAAGAGACAAACGTAATTAAGAGCTGTCTTTAGTTGGAACTAATATTTCTATACAAATGACGGGTGCACGAAAAAACATGACTAAAAACACGGTGAAGCGCAAGGCATAAACTAGTTTGACTTCTCTAACTTAGTTCATAGCTATAGCCGTCCTTTTCTCGCACTGCCTTTTAGTAAAATATAGCAATAGCATAAATTAAGTTAAGTTTGTGCACAACAGAATCGACACCAATTGTGCAATTCCAATTTCTAAGCACATAATTATACAGAATCCCTCGTTGGACTAGTGGTTACAAGCGCTAAGCTACTTACCTACAATTTTTTTTGAACTAACGCATGTGGTCCGTACTTTAACGCTGCGAAAAAACTTTTATCACAGAGGCTTCTTTTTCAGCCTCTGCAATGGCACTCATAATGGATTTTCGCATGATCGACCGATATAGACAGAACTCAAAAGCTGGCGACCCCCTTGGTCTCTAAAGTGGAAGTGCCAAGGTAGCCCGCGAAATTCAAATATTGATAATTTTATTGCAGTTTTGCGTTGTTTACCAGTGTTAGGTTGTGTTGACCCTTGCGCTTCCACCTAAAGGTGTGGTTCCACCTAAAAGTAGGTAAGGTTGTGTAGGCAAAACTGCTGTAAGAAGGTTACGGTTGTTTATGGGATAACATTTAATGGGGACGACGGCTGGTCAAAGCTGATTGTAGATGGCGCGTCCATAGCTTAGTGGGTCTAAGCCAGTCTAAGCTATCTGACCAATGAGGTCAAACTATTTTGAAATATTGACAGATTTTTAACCAATGACGATGTTTGGTTCAAGCGATGCTAGCGCCATTAGTTCCACAGCTGCCATTCCCATTGAAAGAAATTGTTTCGAAAATATACTTTAATTAGATAGGTTTTCTTACTACACAATATCAAAAATTCGCACTGCTCTAATACTGTTAAAAAGGGACACATTTTTGTGGTACAAATGCATAACTATTATGTAACAAAAATGTAGGATTCAGGGACTGAACATCTGATTAGTTTAAACAAAATAAATTTCATACTACCTACTAAATAAAAAACAATCTTTATAAATTAATCAGTAAAATCATCTGTGAAAGTATTTAACAAAACCCTCTCAGTCCATCGTAATCCTGTTTGAGCTTGATTATCATCTAAGGTTTCCAATACTTCCCTGGCTTTATTTCTTAAATCCCACAAGAACATGTCTATCATCCTTTGTACAACAGAATTTGAAGGTAACTCAGCATGTTTTAAAGATACTCTTTGCAACACATCTAGTACCGTAGTATATAATATTGACTGTCGGGTTGCTGGTTTGCATATTTGCATATGGTCTAGAGGTAGCTGATAAAATTCGCCACGGCCCAAGTCCGCCGAATTGGCCTCAACAAAGACAACAGGAACTTTGAATGCAGTTACTAATGTTGGCATGCTTTCTACAAAACTAATGGTTTCCCAGCCATACGCATCTGCAAACTCGATGAATGATTTATGTAGATTTAACAAGACTGGCGAGTTCTGCTGTAATTGCCGCACGTCATTGGAAGGCCACAGTACAGCAGCAGCTGCTCTAGGCATTGCAGCCATAGAACTGCCTTTGTGAGGAGTACTGAAAAACAAAATAGCTTTAGTGTTATCAGCAATTTTTTTCAAATCTTGGCGATCACTTTCTGAAGCTCCAACAAGCACTTGCTTGACAATTAATCCACCCATAGAATGTGCCAACCAAACTACTGGAATGTTTTTGCGGCCAACACGTGCATCTATGAGGGCAGGAACCAATTCAGAAGCTCGTGTCGCAATGTCTGCAGTTTGCTTTGGGCAGCTTTCAAGCCACTCTGATAGTGAACTCCAATAGTTGACACCAAGTATTCTTAAGTTATTAACATCTTTTGGCAGCCAGTCTTTAGGCCAGCACACGGTGTAGTTACATTTGTCTTCTTCTTCTTGGAGTAGAGCATGACGTTTATGAGTTGCAGTGAAACTTTTGGTTGATTCTGGCTCTCTTATAGCTTCAATAGGAAGATCATGAAGAACCACCTCTATTTGTGATAAAAACACCTCTTCTCCTATTTCTATTAAATCATCCATCACCTGTCTCATTTCAGGGTCAACATATTTTTTTATTGGTGCATTTTCTACAGTCTCACAAGGGTCACATTCATTATCTGTTACAGTTACTTCTATGATTCCAATAGGCTCAGCACATTTTCTGTCACGTTGTCTCCATGTGACAAAAACTCCTCCTCTAAGTCCATGTACAAGCAGGGTATCGCACGCAATCGGAGCAGTGCTTCTATACAGTGGATGTAAAAGATATAAACCAGGTCTGTAACAGTACTCTCCGGACAAGTTTGCAAGACATACTGCTGCTGAGCTAGACAAACGTATGTCTTTGGCTCTTATAAGTCTTGACAATTCACCAATGAGGCCATTTTGATAAAACTCTGATTTTAAATTACTATGGACACTCAAAACTGTGAGAATCTTGAGTACTGCTAGGTCACAGTCTGTATCATTACGATGTCTTAACAAAGCTTCAGATAATAGTGCTAAACCACCCATTTCTACAAACTTTTTTACAGAGAGATCCTTGTCATATTCCTTAACATTGAAAAGACTAACATGATGGTACAGCGCATCCATACACAATATACATAGGTCTCTTTCACTAATGCTATCAGGTTTGGGTGGAATACTGTCTGACTCAACTGCATCTTCATGTACAATAGTAAAGTATTTACTGAGGAAATGTTCAATGCAGCAATGGGGATTTATGGCTTGTAAGGCCAATATAAGGTCTCGAAATTTGAATGAGATGAGTTGCGATGACAGTGCTGTACGTCTGACGTGAATTGGAGGTGGCAGGAAATATCGGAGGTCGACACCCCGAGTGCGAGCCAGTAGAACTGCTGTGTGTTCATCCATGGCTTGTGCAAGCTTACAGCAGTCCCAAGCTTTATTATTTTTGAAAGCAGCAAGTTGTTCTAAGGCTATATTTCGCTGATCTTTATTTCCATGACGGCATAACCACAACAGCCTCCATGCTAACGAATGCTTTAAACTTTTCCAAATGCGACTAAAACCCACCGGCTGTTTTGTTGCTTTATCATATTCAAGTTGGAACGTTCGATTGTAGGAAGGGTCATCGACGTAAATATATTCGACCACATGTTTCTTTTCCCTTTCAAATACAATTGGATTGACTATTTTGTTTATTGATTTGCACGTTTGCATGATATTATAATAGATAATAAAACAACCACTACCTGCTGCTCCCACAATTTTCATATATTTGACGGCTGCCTTAAATTTATCCTGAATACTCATGATAAATTATTTTTCTTTATTTCATTGGCGAGCTACCCAGATTAACTTGTGGCTGTTTTACTTTTTTCGTTTATGTTATCTAGATTTGATTAATAATCTATTTGTTTTTCAAATTTTTTGTTTATGACAATTTATTTATACGTCAGTGATGACAATGACAATACATACATAAGACTTGACGTTTGGTTGACTGCCATATCCAAAAATACGTTCCGTAATTCAAGATTCTGAAATTAACAATCTGGCATTGGATCATCTAATTGTAAATAATGTACATACATACTATAAATAATAATTATGATCCGTGAATATATTAAAAGAAAATGGGTCATCAAAGATTTCGGCGTAAAATAGGCTGCCGCATACCGCAATTGCCACTATGTTGGTTATTTGAAGCATACCACAAAATGACGCACGCCACAATATGTAGCATGCAGCAATGCCGCACAGTGTTGCCTTGGCGTAAAGCATCCTCTAGGTGTGCTTTGCTCTCTGAACATTCCACAGATACGTTATACTCTATGCCAAAATAGTCTGTGGTGTGGTTGAAAATAGTCTATGGTGTAAAATGTCATCTTTTTCAATACAATAATATCAATAATTCTGCAATTAATATCTCCGAGATGAATAGTCATCTCCGACGGTTGAAATTTCACAAATCGTTTTATTATATTAGTAGAAACCTACAGTAAAAATTACAACATCCTAGGTTAAAGTATCCACTTAAGTGTCTAGCCAGTGATTTTGATGAAGACCAACAATTTCTCTTAGCAATTAAACTTCTTGAGGACAAAAATCAGAAAAGAAGGTACTGGGCACGCCACGCCACGCCACGTAAGCGAGTTTCCGGTATTATGACTTCTCGCGGCCGATTGCGCAAGAGCGGGTTATGGCGCGACACGTCACAACAGGCAAATGTGTTTCTACACCGCGTGGCTCGTGGCGCGAGCGGACAGTTGTTTGCACTATGTAAGTTTGCAGCGTGTGAAAAATGGCTGACGAGCTTAATGAACTTCTGCTCTGGCGCAATCGGCGGCGAGCAGTCAGCGCCACGCCAGAGCGCGCCACGCCACGCCCGCCACGACCTACAAATGTGTCTCTAACCATAATAAATGTATGAAACCGATTTGCTTCTGGCGCGCTACGCCACGCCACGCCACGTAAGTGTGTTTCCAGCATAAGTGTGTTTCCGGCTTCAAATTGTCTCAAAAAACGGCCAAGTGCGAGTCGGACTCGTGCACGAAAGGTTCCGTACCATTATCAAAACTCACGTTTGTTGTATGGGAGCCCGACTAAGTGTTCGTACACAGTGCTATAGCGTCGGGCGGCGCGTTCTGCGGGGTGTCGAGCTGCGGACCGGCGCGGCGGGCGTCTACTGAGGCCACTCATGTATAAATGCATGTGTTTGACATGAACGCTGCACGCGCCGGCCGCCCCGCCGCCGCTCGCTCGATTCGAGCGGCCACTGTGTATATTTTGTTGGGTGTTCACAAGAAACACTATAGCAGAGCTGCACTCCGTGTGTAGGCATGACGAGATAATTACCTACCGCTTCGCGCATATTGAATATGCAAGCTCTCTAGGGCTGCGCTCTAGCCGTGCGTAACTGCGTACGTATGCCACGTTAATTTTTCGCGCTCGTTTGACCTTGCGTCGCGTTTATGTGTATAGGGAGTTATTACTTGTTCATCAACCTTTTAATTTCGACAATCGTCGAACAATTAAGTGTTTTTAACGTACACCAAACAGAATGTTTTATTAGTACCGCTTTTTGTGAAGTCGGGTATTTTGAAGAAGAATGTTTCGTAGTATTAGTTTCACCTACTCGTGCTTCGTGTTTGTTAACTGACTGATTTGTTGATCATTAATCATTACTAGTGAAAAAGACAAGCTGGATAAACTGTTGCTGTTAATAAATGTAGAAAAAAATTGTATTTTTTATATAAATTTCACTGCTCCATGTCCATGCTTCCCATCAGAGTTTATTTTAAAATGACCTATTTGTTAGATTTCGCATATATGCTGCTATTAAATTTAATAAGTAGGTACCTACCTCGTAATTTTAGAAAATTTAAATTTTCTAGCTATCACGGTTCATTAGATACATTTTGGTGATAGACAGACAGACGGATAGTACTTTGGGTACGGAAGCCTAAAAAGAGTATTCTGACCATCGCACAGACTGCCCTGTAGAACAAGCTAGCTGGACAAAAATACTAAGTAATTTTTCAATTGATATTTCACTAATATATAATATTACATCGTGATCGATTACCTATAACATTACGGGAGGTCAGTTTTGTATGTTTATCGAATAAATCTAAAATTTTCAGAAAATAAAACAATAATAAATTTTGTTTAACTGTTTATTGAAATTAAAGTCACATAATGGCACCGCGCCGTGTACAGTAGCTTCTAAATCATCTAAACAATAGTTCCTAAATACAATTTTATAAATATAATAAAAATCTTTTTGCTTTGGAACAAAAGCACTGAAAAAAAAAAAACTCTTAAGTCGCATGTTTTCGCATTAAACTACTATTCGTTATCGAAAGAAGAATATCGTAACGACTTAATAAAAAATGAATAACAACTCGACTGGACTTAGCAATACAACTTTACTATTATTGAAATGCATAAACATATGGAAAAACTATCTCAAAATTTAAGAATAGTTTACTTCAATGTTGTTATTATAAAATAAAAATAAAATTCATACCTGTAAAGTACAAAACTAGAAGAATGTCCAAACAACACAAATTTTTATTTAGCACGCGCGATAGTACCGGTATCGAATGACTATTTCAGTACGACAAAATATGCTTCAAATTTGACGTTTGAATTTTACACAGTATGACATTTGACAGCATTTGACCCACTGACGTATTGTCACGTATTGTAGAGTATTAGTAGTAGTATTTGGACCATGTGTTCTGGTTCTGTGATACAGTGTACTCTGTGGTTCTGTGCCCCTGAAACTTCCATACATTGGCTTCAAACAAAATTTTCATACACAGTGCTCTCTGTGTGGTAAGGTACGGTAGTTTGGCTATAGTTTTATACTTTTGCCAATAGATAGTGCTAGTTTGTAACAGTACTATAAAAGTATTACTAAATATTTATAAAAGAAAAGTATTATTTATTATTATTATTTCAACATGTTTTACATTACCAATAAATTTAAAAATATTATAGCAAAATAAATAAGACCTTTTCGTTTTCACTTCAAGTAGTTTATTTATTACACAGTAACAGTGGGGTACATTTGAAAACTTTTTTATGTTACGTTTGTTTTTTCGTGGTGTTCTGGTGATCTGTTTTGTGTTCTTTTACGACCTAAAACTGTGCTTGTTGTCTTGATATCTGCTATTTTAAACGTTGGACCCTCTCCCTTCTACCCTGTGATACAATACGTAAACGATTGACCCAACGCCGTGCATACTGGACCTCGATTTTACCTTTTTGAGTTGAAGTCGATGAGTTAAGTGCTTTTTGGATGTAGTGTATTGTATATTATTATAACACACATTGTAAAAAAAGGAAATAAATTCTCTAAAATACTAAATATTTTTTCATTCCCATCTATCATTCATTTATTGATATGGCTCATTATTCTCTAATTTCTAGCTTAAGATTTTGAAGAATGATTTTCCTTTTATTGACGACTGATTGTTATTTATTTTGTGAATTAAGTGAATTCATAAGTGTATGTTTCGAATTCTATATTTTCTTTGGCAAGACTAGAATAATCATGATGTTGTCATCATAGTCTATTTTATACACATAAGAATTCATTTATTTCACACAAATAAATAACAATCACTCTTCAATAAAAGGATTTATTACTAGAAACAAAACTAAAAGCGCCATCTAGTGAGCGATAGCGTAAGCGGAGGGGACGCCAGTAACGCCATCTAACAGTTGGGGTACACAGTTTTTTAAAACGAAAACCTCAGTTGCACATCTATCTTGTATTATATAGTGTATTAGCTGTTGCCCGCGGCTTCGCCCGCGTGAAGTTCGGTAACTGTCCCACTGGATCATACTAAAGGGATAATAGTGTCCTACATGTTAATCCAGGTTATAAAGTATCTATGTGCCACATTTCATAATCATCGCAATTATTATTATTACAATCACCATCACTATCACAACCGCCATCATTATCACAATCACCATCACTAACACTATCACAATCACAATCACCATCACAATCCCCATCACTATCACAGTCACCATCATTATCACCAATTATCATCATTAACACAACCACCTAAACTACCACAATCATTATCACAATCACCATCACAATCACCATAACAATCACAATCACCATCACTATCACAATCACCATCACAATCCCCATCACTATCGCTATCACAATCACAATCACAATCCCCATCACAATCACCATCATCGTGATCACAATAATTATCATCGTAATCACAGTCATTATCACACTCACCATCACCATCACTATCTCAATCACCATCACAATCACCATAAGAATCACAATCACCATCACTATCACAATCACAATCACCATCACAATCCCCATCACTATCGCTATCACAATCACTATCATAATCACCATCACCATCACGATCACCATCAAAATAACTATCACAATCACCATCATCGTTATCACAATAATTATCATCGTAATCACAGTCATTATCACACTCACCATCACTATCTCAATCACTATCACAATCACCATCACAATCACCATCACAATCACCATCACAATCACCATCACAATCACCATCACAATCACCATCACAATCACCATCACAATCACCATCACAATCACAATCATCATCACAATCACCATCACAATCACCATCACAATCACCATCATAATCACCATCACAATCACAATCACCATTACAATCACCATCACAATCACAATCACCATCATCATCACAATCACCATCACAATCACCATCACAATCACCATCACAATCACCATCACAATCACCATCACAATCACCATCACAATCAACGTCACAATCACCATCACAATCACCATCACAATGACCATCACAATCACCATCACAATCACCATCACAATTACCATCACAATCACCATCACAATCACCATCACAATTACCATCACAATCACCATCACAATCACCATCACAATCACCATCGCTATCACCATCACAATCACCACCACTCTAAGAATAACTGTCACAATCATCATCACCATCACAATCACCATCAAAATCAGTATCACAATGACCATCATCGTTATCACAATCATTATCATCGTAATCACAATCGCTATCATCATTATCACAATCACTATCATCGTAATCTCAACCATTATCATCGTATTCACAATCATCATCATCACAATCTCCATCCTCGTCATCACAATCATTATAATCGTAATCACAATCATCTTAATCACAATCATTATGATCACAATCGCCATCACTATCTCAACCACAATCATTATCACAATCACCATCACAATTACCATCACAATCACTACCCTCGTTATCACAATCATTATCATAGTAATCACAATAATCTACATCATTATTACAATCACCATCACAAGTGTTACGATGATAGTGAACCATCACCATTGCTATCACCATCACAATCACCGACACTATCACAATCACCGTCACTGTCACAATCACCATTACAATCACAATCACCATCATCGTTATCACACTTATTATCATTGTAATCACAATCATTATCATCGTTATCACAATCATCATTATCACAATCATCATCATCGTAATCACAATCATTATCATCTGGATCTCAAAATAAATGCCATTTTCGTAATCAGCACCCCTGATAATCTCGGTATCGACACCCATATTGATTTTTAGACATTTCAACCCCATCGCACCCCAACAGGGAATGGTAGTATTTCAGGTCTGCCACATTAAATCTTAAAATAGTTGTTTTTGTAATACACCCGACCCAATTCACCATAAAAACAATACCTATGTTGAAGTTCAGGCTTTGTTACCCCATTTCCCCCTTTAGGGGTTGAATTCTGAAAAAAAACTGAAACACAAATGTTAACTCATTTATCGATAGGAGTACTCCTGTTAAGTTTCGAATAAAGTAGTCTAACTAATCTTATTTCCCCACGTAATCTTTGGACTCCCGTTCCAACCCCTAAGGGGGTGAATTTTGAAAAATACTTTCTTAGTGCACCCCTAGACCACATAAGGAACCTACTTGCCAAATTTGGAATCTCTAGACTCAGCCGTTTGGGCTGTGCATTGATTTTTATACTTTGCCACCCCATTTCCCTCTCTTAGGGGTTGAATTCTGAAAAAACCTGAAACCCGTTTCTACACATTTATCAATAGGAGCACTCCTGGGAAGTTTCTAATAAAATAGTATTACTAATCTTGTTTTACCCATACAAACTTTGGATTCCCTTTTAACCCCCTTAGGGGTTGAATTTTGAAAAATCCTTTCTTAGTGCAGCCCTAGACCACATAAGGAACCTACTTGCCAAATTTGGAATCTCTAGACTCAGCCGTTTGGGCTGTGCATTGATTTTTATACTTTGCCACCCCATTTCCCCCTCTTAGGGGTTGAATTCTGAAAAAACCTGAAACCCGTTTCTACTCATTTATCAATAGGAGCACTCCTGTGAAGTTTCTAATAAAATAGTCTAACTAATCTTGTTTCCCCATACAAACTTTGGAGCCCCGTTTAACCCCTTTAGGGGATGCATTTTGAAAAATCCTTTCTTAGTGCACCCCTAGACCACATAAGGAACCTACTTGCCAAATTTGGAATCTGTAGACCCAGCGGTTTGGGCTGTGCGTTGATAGATGAGTCAGTCAGTCAGTCAGTCAGTCAGTCAGTCAATCAGTCAGTCAGTCAGTTTCTTCTTTTATATATTTAGATTATCGTATTATCTATGTACAATGTATAATGGGAAGGACACTTAAATGGATACTTTTAGGTAGGAGCTTGGTGTTTGGGTGGGGGAGGGAACGAGGTCATAGGAACCCCCCGCGGGGGGGGAAAATCGTCGGAGATGCATAATTTTTTTTTTATGAATTTTTTAAAAGTGACCAAATAGTATCGTGCCGCAGGCGGGGAAGTGAGACTTGGGGGGGGGGGAGACAAGGGGGTCCCCCTTACCTCCTGGTACCACTCCCATGAAAAGGTAATGCACCAAAACCGATTAATGTAACCTAACCAAAAAAAAAACTTTATAATCGCCTATAAAGCGTAGTCGATGGAGCCCCGTCAATTCCGTCCCAGAAATTCCGTAACTATTATTTTACTTACAGAGTCGAATCCTGTACTTGTTCTTATTACTTATAATATTGTTTACGCACAAATAGTTTTTAACTAGTTTTATCATTGAAATTCCAATATTTTAACTGTTTACAAACACTTAAGTTTTATGACCGCCATAAACACTACTAAGAAAAATTTCACAGATAACAATATTTTTCAAATCATAGACGAAATTGTTTCTAGGGGAGGTTGTATGCCAATGTAGTTAACTATTATAAATGCATGGACTTGGTAAGTACGACTTCATAATGTAAATGAAAGGTTTTCCTTTTGAGGTTTTAAAAAAAAAACTTAGTTTCCAAGAACTCTATAGATGGCGTTGAACTTACTATGCCAAAGCCAAAACGCTTGAAAAAAAAACATTGTTTCACGTCACATACTCTCGTTGACTGACACTTTCATTTGCTTAACCTTCCGAATATAACCAACATTTCTCGCGCTTTGTTAAAATCAGTTTTTTTTGGTTCCGTTCCTTGCATTATCAATTTATCATACTTACTCCTAGCGCCATCTATCCAGCAACTAGGGAAGAGCTAAAAAGAAAATTCCTCATTGGATTGTATTTTTTTTTTTTTTTTTGCTATCTGCGTGTTGAGAATTGTGGGGTATATTATTATACCATGCTACGACTCCATGACGTGCGCTCGCTCCGCTCGCATATTAAATAACACTCTTTGACTTCTGTCCTCGAAGTGCCGGGCCTCCGCCCGGCCTCCTTCGTCGGCCTACGGCCCGGTGCCCATGCCACCCATAAATGATACTGCCGCAAGACGGTCGTCGTGAATTTTAAAAATTATCTAGGTACGATGTTGCCTCGGCGTAGCATACCAGAACATGACGCACGCCGCAATATGTAGCATGCAGCAAAGCCGCACAGTGTTGCCTCGGCGTAAAGCATCCTAGGTGTGCTTTGCTCTCTGAACTTTCCACAACCACCATTGCTGCATTGACTTGAGATTCTTTCTATCTCTATGACAACCACACATACGTTTTACTCTATGCCAAAATAGTCTGTGGTGGGGTTGAAAATAGTCTATGGTGTAAAATGTCATCTTTTTCAATACCTACAATAATATCAATCAGGGTTGGATTTTGTACTATAATTATAGTATTTATACTCTAATTTCGCCTTTCGTACTATATACTATCCTCATATAAGGATAGTACGCTAAAATACTATAATTTAAAATTTGCTCCCGAATGCTTAGTTTTACGCTATATGAATATTTAGACACCATTTTATTGTCTTGTGTTGCCATCAAAATTGATCAAAAGTGGTAACAAAAGTGGGAATTGTACTGATTTTATTCCTACTGAGGATATGTTGATGAGATTAAATGCCAAGGATGAAGATAGAAATATTTTAGAACTGACAAACGTAGAAGAGGAATAAATTTTGCCTTAACTGATGTTGATTTTAATGACTATTGCGTTAAATTAACAAAAAAATTAAAGTGTACTATATTTTTTTATAAATACTATCCTTTTAATTTTTTTGTGCCATCTTTTTCAACGTACCTAAATCCAACCCTGATATCAATATACAGGCCTAGGCTTAGTTTCCTTAGTTTCGCTTAGTTTAGACTCAAGATCACACTCCAGATCTTCCACAAATTACAACTTTCTGCCAAACTATGTGTCAACCTATATATAATATTTAAATTAATGTTTTAAATGACCAATGAGAATACTAATGGGGGTGGAAAACAATTAAAAAGAAAATTAACCTATTAAACAGCTGCATGTTCATATGATTTTGTCTTATTTGAATTGGCTGTATTGTAAATATGGACTGATTTGTGATTTGCAGAAAGTTAATCTAGATTTGTAAATGTAATCAACAAATGATAGAGAGTATGAAAGATGTCATAGCTAGAAAGTGGGTAGGTACCTACTGAGATGATATTAAAGAAGTATGGTTAAGGAACACATGCTGCTATCCCAAAGAATGATGGTGATATTTTAAATAGTTTTTTCATATAATTTCAGCATTAATACTGAACAGCGAAACAAAGAAAGGTCCACCACTGGTGGCCGAGTAGAAGGCAAAAAGTGGAAAAACTAGATAAAGTTCATGGGAACCTCTGTCGAGATGTTACAGGTGAGCTGCAATTTTATTCATGGCCCGTTGTGTTGTAATGCTGTTTTATTAAGTTCAGAGCACACAATGTGACCATATTACTTGCATACGTACATGAGTACCTTAATCCAAACCCAACGCACTCTTGTTATTAGTATCTTCGTAATGCAGCCCTTCGTAGCAACTTGGAGTTTGGTAGTTGGTGGTGTGACAACCCCGTGCTTAGGAAATCAAGTTAGTGCTATGCCTGACCTCTCCCCGTTCGCGTCACATTTTATCTTTACCCTATCCTGTGTATGCACAGTCTTGTTCGCTATCATTTTGACTTTTTCATCATTGTTATCGCTGATAATAATGTACAAGTACCTATTGAGAAAAACAAAAGGGTGCTTACAGCTCACTGAGCATCCTAAATTAGCTGCGGCGCTGTCAGTAGGAACAGGTAGGCAACATTGCTACAATGAATGAGGAATAGGCAAGCCCTCTGGTCACGAGAAGAGTCGATTCGCTGATAGAATGTCACTTATTCTAGACCTCCTGGGCAGAAATGTCATCTGGAGAAATAGAACACTTGGTTGTGAAAATCTATCGCTTGCATTCTCAGCAGTTTGTTTTATATGGATTCATATCAAATCGTTCAACATTCTTCTTAACTCAAGATACTTTAGAATTTTATTAGAATTATATAATAGTAAAAATAAATTATGTTTCAGGTGCCTAAAAGGGCAGACTTGCCACCACAAATGCAAAAGCAAGTAGTGTTAGATGTTGGACTGCGAGCGCTATCGTCACAAACTGTTGCAAAGCAATGGAAGACGCGGGGTGCGTGGCGCGCATGTGTCAGGAGAGCGTCCTCGAGCCACAGCAACTGAACATCTGGCGTCGCGCGCCGACAACGCGCAGCTCACGATCCTGCGCAGTGTGCAGACCTCGCGCTGCACGCGTAATCAGTAATACGAGAACGCCTCGTGCGCACAGCCGTGCCTTCCAAAAAGTAGTGTTGGTGACACTATAGGGACCAAACGGTAAAGTAGATTAATTTGTTTTATTATATGACGGATTCACGATAACACTATTTACGATTGACGTCGCACAATCGAACAACCAAGGGCATGTGCATCGAAGCCAGAACCATCGAAAGACAGCCAGTCCATATTCGGTATTAAATGACTTGGCGGGCTTTGATCATCTGACACCAACTGTCTTGATAGGTCAGGACAATTTTTTTTTTATCACTAAACAAAACGTATTAACATCAGAAATAGCAAAGCGAAATTATTTTTTTAACTATTTGTTATAAATACTAAGATAAGCATTTGAAACTGCTAATTAGACAGAGAGATCCGATACAGCGAATGACGTTATTCGCTGCATCGACGTACAAAATCCATACTAAATTCCATTTATCTAGAAAGAGATAGAAACAATAGTTTAAATGGTTATAACTTTTGTGTTGTTTGGCCGATTTGGGTCTTGTTTTCGCTTTTTGACATTATTTTATAGTACTTTAACATTCCGTATCGAAATAAAAAAAAGAAAATATATGCATATTCCCTATTGAGCACTTCTCGCCTGCGAAGTGCTGGCAGGTAAAAAGGGTCAATCGGTAGCGTCACGTACACCACTCACCACACAGCTGGGTTCTGCATGGTCTAACCTGCAGTCTGACAAAAGTACATGTTGTTCCACAGATCGGAGAACGCTGCAGTCATTAAAGCTTATGCGAGAAAATTTTAGCCTGGAGTCGCTGGAAGTACAGCCACGTCGTCCGCAAGCCGTCGCTTGCATCCAGAGATGAGAGTGCTGAAAATATTGAAAGAAACCATGCGTGAGACAGGCTTACTAGGAGGACAAAAGGTGTTTTCCAGATAACTACTCCGGTACTAGTTACGCCTACTACGCTGTCAGGCGCAGGTGGTATTCACTTTCCAGTAATAAATCCGTCTAAACAAGTAATAAGCCCTCTGTGCGCGAATCCAACTCGCACTTGGCTGGTTCTAGACTCTTCCTTGTATTTATATTTAAATAGATACGTTTGTCGTTTGAAGTCGTTTTTAACGCCCAGCTTGATGTATTCCAGGAATGGGCGTGACAATAGCAATTAACTATGTTAAGTATCATGTCAAACCACTTTGATACGCAACAGTGTATGCATGGCCCCAATTATTTACAATAAATTACAAAGTGGTTGTAAAGATAATTATAAACACTCACTACATACATTTTTGATAGAGAAAACATACCTACTCTTACTACAGTCAACATGCAGTTTCTAACAGAAAACAATATATTTATTGATTAAGTAATTGTGAATTAGATCACAATTAATCTTTTTTTTTTTCTATAAGTTATAATAGTAATGATTTACTAATTGAATCTATTGAATGATAATGATACTTTATTAATGGGGAGACACACTGTGGAACTAATGGCGCTAGCATAGCTGGTTCCCAACATCGTCATTGGTTGAAAATGTGGTAATGTCATTTTATATTTCAAAATAGCTGAACCTAATTGGTCAAAATTGAGACCTGCTATGGTGGCGCCATCTTAGATTATCTTTTCCTGTTGATCTCCTCCCCATTGATCTTGTTTTTAAAATGTAAGTACGCGTTTCATAAATAATGTAAATGTTTACATGCCTACAATAGTAGTTACAAGCTCAGCCACATTTTACGATTAGATATTTATTGTGGAAATATGGGTAATAAACGATATTGTATTACCCATATTTCCAAAATAAATTTCTATTATATTCACTAGTCTAACCACCCCGAAACGGTGAACTTCCACGAACCAGAAGAAGCGAACCGAGTGTCTAAGGCAGTCGACGCGGTACATCGGGGAAGTAATCGGCGGTTCGTTGGACGCCCACTGCTGTAGCACAATGTGGTTACTGCAGAAGTGGGCGAACAACTGGCCGGCCGTCGTCGCCAGCGTCGCGACCGAACCGGCAAAGGAAGACCCTGCTCCACAAGGTTGAGAACATTCTTGGCCTAATCTGGCGACACCACGACAACACTTTAAGAATTAACTTCAGGAAAGTAAGACTCACAAAAGTTCCACTTCTGACAGAGGTAGAACTGCGGACCTGTTCTGGCAAAGATGGGTGCGTAAGTACTGCTTACACTGCAAAAACGGCTGGAGCCGCATGGTCGCGGTGACACAGTTAAGACATATATGGCTGAAGGGGAAACTTGAACGCGAGAGTACCGAGGCGCGGATGGTGTCGTCGGAGTCGTCGACGGCAAAACCGAGTTATAATGCGTCACTATACTAAACATCTCGTCGCGTCGTTGTGCCAGTAGACGAATCTTAAGTGTTAGTTGTCTCCATGTGTTGTATTTGTAGCCAGTGGTGTAAACCAAATATCAAAGTTATTTATTTTCTTGGCGTTATTTCAGCACGCCACCACCGTGGAAACAAATTTTGTCGACGGAAGAATAGACAAAATTACAGATTATAGAAAGATTTCTATTGTAATGAGCATGGCGATGTTAAAAATACGGAAAGGAAATGTTTCTATTCTGCAGTCGGCAAATAATCCAGGTTATAAACTATCTGTATGCCCAATTCAATCCACAAATGTTTCTATTCTGCAGTCCGCAAATAATACATATTATTATTATAAACTATATGTATGCCAAATTCCATCCACAAATGTTTCTATTCTGCAGGCCGCAAATAATCCAGGTTATAAACTATCTGTATGCCAAATTCGTCAAATTCCATCCAAATCTGTTCGGTATTTAAACGCATGTGACGTCACATAACAAATTTCGTCGTCTATTCAACGATTTCGTTGTCCTTCCGATAAGGTCTCCCCATTTCAATGCTGACGAGTCTATGCTGCCACATGTATGATTTTTTAGGGTTCCGTACCCAAAGGGTAAAAACGGAACCCTATTACTAAGACTTCGCTGTCTGTCCGTCTGTCCGTCTGTCTGTCACCAGGCTGTATCTCATGAACCGTGACAGCTAGACAGTTGAAATTTTCACAGATGATGTATTTCTGTTGCCGCTATAACAACAAATACTAAAACAGAATAAAATTAATATTGGGGGGGCTCCCATACAACAAACGTGATTTTTTTGCCGTTTTGTCTAATGTATAGATAATGGTACCCTTCGTGCACGAGTCCGACTCGCACTTGGCCGGTTTTTTTTTTTGGACGGCAAATCATCAAATGACTCCTCCTGCTCTGGGCGGAGCAGTAGGGAGTGTCAGACTTTTACTGACTAAAACCCATCCATGTTCCTTCACCGCCCTTTGTGTTCCGGGGCCACGGTATCTCTTTCGAACAGTCCCGCAACCCCGGCAGGCATCGGTCCTTGCGTACCCCTTCCTTTATGCTGACTCTCTTAGAGGCGCGCGTGGAACACTCCTGCGCCGTCGCCACGGCCTGTCGTCATGAGACGGACGGACGGCGAGCTAGCCCATAGCCCACCGTCCACAGGCCCGCGCCTACGGTGGCCGGGGGCCACCACGTGGCTTTCCTGGCTATGTTGAGGTTGGCTTCTAGTCCAACCTGATATATCTGAATACCAGTATTTTACATGGAGCAACTGTATAATATGCATCTGACTATCACAACCCAGTTAGTGCAGGGTAATATGAATGCCCCTTGGTAAAGCTGGCAGGCTTTCACGGCCACTGACTATCAATAACAATTTGCCAAACATATACAAATGACAACTAGGAGCAACGCGTTGCTTTCTGAGGCAATGAGGTAACTCTTTATGTAAAGCATGACCTATGTACATACCAACTTTGCAAACACTTGATTCTTAGGCTCTTATTTTTTAGCTACAAGTTGCTCCTAGGTTCATCATCATCAGCCTATTAATGTTCCCACTGCTGGGACACAGGCCTCTTCTCTATGAGAGGGAAGTGGCTATAATCCATCACGCGGGCCCAGTGCGGATTGGTAGATGTCACATGTCTTTGAATTTTTTGGTTCTAGGACATGCCGGTTTCTTCACGATGTTTTCCTTCACCGTTTTGAGAGCAGCGGTGATGAAATAAATTACACAAAGAAATGTGCCTGCCTGGGTTCGAACCCACGACTTACTATCGTAAGTACCACCACCACCACTGGGCCACCGCTGCTCCTAGGTTGGTCCTTACTTAATAGTGCTTTGAATAGTTTAAGGACTTCAGTACAAGGTTCTAGGAAATCAAGGATGTATGGAGGATCAGGGTTCTCAATACTATCCTTTACTGTTTTAAGAAACCCTTGTTGTTACAAGTACTCAAATATAATACATATAATTCCTCTTCCAAAGCTAGAACAGAAAAGAAGAATATAAACAGCCACGAGTAAATATAGATCAGATAGCAGAGGTGGGAAAAGTAGCAGAGCATCAGATAGTAGAACCGGACAGAGGACAAATCATTGTCTAGCTAGTGCAAGAAAGAGAAAAATAAGGTGAGATTTTGCATCTATTATTTTTAAAATCGTATCAGACTTACAAACACATGACTCGCCAACGCAATGGATGACTTCTGGCGAATGATCTAGTAGAAAGATGTAAGAGTAATAGCTATTTTATCACTAACGAAGTTAAAATGGGAAGGTACGCGTGTACATTTCGTAAAACTTCTTCGCCTTCAGCAGGGACTTGACAAAATACTAATGGTTTCAATGCGTTTCGTATTTCTACAGCGACTTACAACTGGATTGACATTGAGTAAGATTTACGACGCTAACAATCCGATACGGTGACTTTTCCACCACCGTAATTGCTGATAACAATCAATAAGCTACAAGTACCTATAGAGAAAAACAAAAAGGTGCTTACAGCTCACTGAGCAATTCAAAGTCAAGTCAAACAATTCAGGCAGCATTGCCATGCAGTATGGCAATGTAAATTCTTTGAAAAAGAATAGGTCAGCCCTTTGGCCACTAGAAGAATCAATTCGCTGAAAGAATGTTACTTATTCTAGACCTGCATAGCTATTCACAACGTTTCGATTCGATTTCGATTCGACACGTCGTATACGTCTGTCTTTTTTTTGGCATTGCGAAAGCGAGCGAGATAGACATACGACTTTCCGAATCAAAATCGAATCGAAACGTTGTGACCACAGCTATGCTGGTTACTTGTACTTATTGTCATCTGAAGAAACAAGAACACTTGGTTGTGAAAACCTATCGCGTGCATTCTCCTTTCCTCAACAGTTTGTTTTTAAATTCATATCAAACCGTCATTAATAGTTACACTCGTTCTGCTGACGTTAAGTTGGGAGAATGAAAAAAAGAAACTGGCAACAATGATAAAATAGGGCGTAATTTTATGTTCTTATAAACGAAAAAGAAATATATTTTTTGGTTTTTTTATCGATGATAGGTGATGTGCTTGGTATTTTTTACCCTTCCTGTATAATTCCGGCACAGTTTAATAGCACATACCGTCATTTTATCGCTGTTATTTGTTTATTACTTAGCGCGCGTAATACGTGGTGACGCCAAAGCGGCACGATCGGCACTAATCGGCGGGTAAGAACTTATAAGCCAACAGTTGGCTGATCTTTTTTGACACGTTTGCGCGCACTTGACGCTCCATCTAGACATTATATAATCAAAGGAGATAGATTATAATCTAACGGTATTTACAATTTTACGGTGACAGATACAACAAATTATCCTGTCTTCGTCTTTCGAGATTTAAATGCTCACCTGTAGTAGCCCCGCTACGCTTCGACTCACTCGCACATAGTTTAGCGCCATAGGAAAGAAAGAGATAGCACTATCTCCATAGGCACTTGATCACCCCTACTAAAACATTCTTCGGATGCGTCCTGGCTATCTTAGGAAGGACGATGTCAGGTATATTGACTAAATCCAGTGACACTGCCGGTATCCTTCGTCTTCTTACAGACGCGACAAAGCTGTTGTCGGATTCCCATTACTCGGAAACTGAGACTAGAAGATCTCTTGTCACTCCAATGGTTGACAAGACCTTTTTAGAGCCTTTTAAAGATAGAAAGAGAGACAGTCATTTTTTTGGTGAGAAATTAGGTGAATTTATTAAATCTTCGCGTGGCATACAGAAGACAGGCAAGCTGATCCAGTCTGCAGCTCAAACGAGCACTTTAAACTACAAAGTCCCGCCGTCATGCCAGCCTTATCACCGCTACGTTCGTTGCCAGACGAGACGCGGCGGTGGGACCAACCCAGGATCGAACTACCGCCGCCGGGGGTCAATGCAGGCACCAGCCCCTCACCAGCACCCTGCATCACGCCGCAAGCCAGCGGAAGCGGCTCCACAACGAACGCGAAGCAGTAACTTCTCAGGTATACTCTCATGCTGGTCTTGATGAAACGATTCTTGAGACCATTTCTGGTTATAGAATTCCCTTTCTTAAGCATCCTGTACAACATCCGGGTATGATTCCAAAATCATCTTAGAAAACCTGTCGTCTTTCGAGAGAAAGACGACAGGTTTTCTATTAAGGCTGCAGTCTAGCAAAATTCACTCGCTACGAATTATTTGCGCAACAAAGTATTTTTTTTTTTAAATAAACGGATGAAATAACACGAAGTATTATTATTGCACATAAGTAACCATAATATAAGTAATAGCTAGTTTTTTTTTAAGTTCATTTAAGTGGATTATGTTAGGTAAATCAAGCGTTAAATACAGGTCTTTCGTGCCCAACATCATTTCGAGTTGTGTTTGTGCGCTTAGTTAATGGCAATAAAGAATTAATTTACAAATCTGTTCATAATGAGCTCAACATTCTCGTCTTCAAAATGCGCTGATTAGTTTTTTCTAATTATCCATTTTCTTAATACTTACAGAGTGAGAGGTCACAATTTCATCAAAATTCTCTGTTTTTATCTCTAAATAAACGGGTTGTTTCATAAAAACTATGCATTGTAAGTATGTAATAATTAAATTATTTTGATGCCAAGAGTTCAATAAAGCAAATACAAAAAAAATGCACCTAAATCACCTTACTCTAACAATAATAATAATCTCAAAAGACCTACAAAAAAAGAGTTTATAAACAAGAATTGCAAGGGATTTCTTGTAGGTCTTTTGAGATTATTATTATTGTTACAATCTTTCGAGAGTTTACAATCTCGCAAGATAGATTATAATCTAACGGTATTTACAATTTTACGGTGTAAAAAAACCCTGTTGATTGTTTGCGTGAAGATGAGTTTTACGTCATTATATGACACACACACACACACACACACACACACACTCTTCCAACTTCTTGTCAGTTTTATTTATTGCATTTTTTTTTATTTTTTATTTCTATTTTTAGTTGTAATAATATTCTATACAAATATTTGCTAAGCATTAATTTTACATGATAATAGGAGTATCCCCAATAAAATGGAACTTAACATACCTAACTGTCGAAATGTGGGTGTATTGTACACATCTACGTACCCGCTCAGAACATACAGGCGTGATGTTATGTTATAATGTTGTGTCAACAATAAACATCCAAGTGATTGCTGCAATCGCGGTTAATTTGCTGTCATTTTTGAAGAGTTTCGTTGTCTGTCTCCGAAACTCATCATCAGATCCATATGAAATTTAAATGGGACCAACTTCGGGTATAATACCCTTTCCAACAAAAAATAATCACCAAAATCGGTTCATAAACGACGAAGTTATGCGCGACACGTAAAAAAAATATAAACGGTCGAATTGAGAAACCTCTTTTTTTATTAAGTCGATTAAAAATGTATTTCTACCACATAAAAACAAATGACAAAAGCAACGACGATAAAATAACACGTTATACCTAGCTACTTTCTTGTTTTTTTTTATTTTTATTCCCCTAACTTCACAAACAAAAGAATAAAACTAATAACAAAAAATCTTTTTCGTAAAAATTAAACCGACTTCAAAAAACAAAAAAGGGAAAAATATTTTTAGCTTCAGAAGTCGGTGACTTCTTTGTTTGATTCCGTTTTTATCCACCATTTGTCACATTTTTAGTTGTAATATCCTATACAAATATTTTCTATGCAAACTTCAATCTTAATGAGGTATTATTTTTGTACGAACAGAACATTTTGGCATATTGAACCATTTGAAGGAAGCCCAACAAAAGGTAACTACTGTAAATCGTTGAGGAATTCCCTCGACTGTCTATGGTCTCCACCATCAGACCAATGGCACTTAATGGCACTTATAACCCATATGGGTGCAAAGTTCTCATCAATAGAAATGAATTAAATCCAAACACAAAGTAGCTACTGTAAAACGTTGAGGAGTTCCTTGGACTGTCCTTCGTCTTTATCATCAGACCCGTAAAGATAACCACAACCCATCTAGGTGTAAAGTTCTCATCAATACAAATGAATCAAGCCCAAACACCGGATTATTGGAATAATCCCAAACACGGATCAAACACCAAGTAATTATTGTGAATCGTTGAGGAGTGCCCTCGACTGTCTTCGGGTTCCATCATCAGATCGAGTTCAGACTTTCTTTAAATAGTAGTGCTTTAAAATACTCAAAGAACAAAAAAACAAACGCACTAGTCGCACTACGATGTTCAAAGCTTCCCCTCGATTCTGAGATGCCATCATCAGATCCTAGTTTCATGGTCATGGTACTACCCTTGAAATATCTTCTTTCCAACAAAAAAAGAATCATCTAAAAAATCGGTTCATAAACGACGAAGTTATCCTACTGTCAAATTGTGAAACCTCCTCCTTTTTTTAAGTCGGTTAAAAAAGACTACTGTTATATTTACACTAGGTTCTATGAATAAATCGTTCGATAAATCGGCGGGACAGCCGTGCGCCAGCAAAAGGGACATAGGTCCTACCTCGTCAAGGCCTGGCGGGCGACTGAATCCACGTACCTATGTAAGCCGCTTTATTATACAGGGTGGAATTTTTGCATGCCACCTGGAGGGAAAGTACTCTAAATACCGGAGATAGCAAATTTTACTCAAAGGAAACATTCCTTTATTTTTAAAAGTAAATTAATCTGCATTCAAAGATTTTTATAATTCGCTTGCTACACTTGGGAATCGAACCGGCTAAATTCCAAAAAAATAACACCCTGTACTTTTATTGTACCAATCGATAGGGTCAATCAGAAGGAACAAATCTCTCTAACAGACATGATAATTTAAATGAAAGGAAAACCATGAAATCTAAAGTTATAAATTCAATGGGATAAATTCAATACGTTAGAGCACTTTTATTCAAAACCTTTACAATTGAAGAAAGAAGATTGCAATTTGCACGTGTTTATTTGTGGAAATTGCAATCTTCCTATTAGTAATTAATACTTAGTAGTTAATAGTTCTTCGTCATTTTAATCAATAAATGTCGTCAAAAGATAATTTTCAATTAGGTTCAACATTGTAATTGGATGGACCTTTGAGTAAAAGTGATTTATCTTATCCCATTAAATTTATAAGTTAAGATTTCATGCTTTTCCTTTCATTTAATTTATCATGTTTGTTAGAGGAATTTAATCCTTATGATTGTCCCTATCGACTAGTGCCATAAAAACCGGCTAAATTAAAAAAAAATAACACACTGTGTGTTATTTTTTTTTTTAATTTAGCCGGTTCGATTCCCGATTGTGGCAAGCGAATTTTCAAAATTTTTGAATGCAGATAAATTTATTTTTTAAAATAAAGGAATATTTCCTTCGAGTAAAATTTGCTATCTCCGGTATTTAGAGTACTTTCCCTCCAGGTGGCATGCAAAAATTCCACCCTGTATAATAATGTATTATTAAAAGGATTAAACTCTTTTGCAAAATGTAACCACAAATTATTTTTCTTTAAGTTATTTACTTTCATATTCTTCAAGAAAAATAAGGAAAACATAAAAAAAATATTCGAATTAGACTCCTGTTCGGATGTTTTTTTACGAGTGAAGTTTTCGATATCATGTTTTGAACCACAAATTATCAAATTAGATATAGTCAACAGACAGTCAGTATATTTATCATTTTAGATTTAAAAAATCACTATTTGTTTGTTTACTATTGAATCAAAGTTATGTAAAATTGGGAAAATTGGGTCTACCTGCCCTTAATGGGTTGATCTAAGAAATGGAAGAGTCGGTCGCCTCCGGCCTCCCATAAACCTGTAAACAGATATCTAAGTATTGTATTTTACCATTATTGTTGAAATGTCAATTAGTGACACTATTTTTTTTTTTTTTTGGAAAAAATTCTATACACCATTTTTCAAATTAATTCTTTCATGAGTAATTGAAGTAATCCTAGTTTCTTTAATCCCTTGCAATATAAAATGAATAACAAATGCCTAAACCGTTTTTTCTTATTACATAAATAATAAATGAATACTTATAGTACGTATAGTGTAAACATAATTTACAATAAAAAATATTTGGTGATGGGGATTTAGATCTTGTCGCCGGGTCAAACGGCCGCCGGGACTCAAAACTACATTTCCCTGGGTCAGTTGGTATTGTATTGTATTGTATTGTATAGCGGGCTGGTGTCCGCAACTCCACGTCAAAGCGCGTATTTTGCGTGCGGGTGGGAATTTTATTCGATCCACCCTAACTCCCCGAGAAAGGCCAGCAGCGCCTTGGTGTTGCTGACAATCTCGCGGAGAGTACCTGGGTTACCGAAGTACTTTGCCCTGTATGTTGCAACCCCTGGGCAGTGCAGAAGCACGTGGGCTGCTGTCTCGTCTTCCTCCATGCAGGCACGGCACAGGGGGCTGTCCGTGACTCCTATGACAAAGAGGTGTTTATTAAAAGAGCCGTGTCCAGTAATGGCAGCTGTAACTGTGCGCAGCTGCGGTTTGGTCAACCGAAGCGCGCGTTTAGTGAGGCGGCCGTCGATAGTAGGAAGTGCTTCCTTGGCCTGCCTGCACTCGCCGTGGTCTAGCCATAGCTTGTGGTGTTGTTCACTAGTTCGGTTCCTTACCAGTGTGCGTAGGTATCCGAAAGGGAGTGGCACGATAGGTTCGGGTCCCACCGCTGCCATGCTCGATCCCCTTCTAGCGAGTTCGTCCGCGGCATCATTGCCACGGGAATCGCTGTGTCCCTTAATCCATTGGATGGTTATATTATTGAGATTACCAACCTGGTTCAGGCGTTGGTGACACTCGTGTATTAACCCAGAGTTGACTGTGTGGTTGTTTAGTGCCAGCAGTACAGCCATGCTGTCTGAGAGTATACGGATTGAGTGGTCCACAACCTTCCTGGCTAAGATGGCAGATGCCGCCAGGGAAATGCCCATGCATTCTGCCTGAAATACCGTGTTGTGGGTCCCCAGAGGTTTGGCTATCTGGATGTTGAGATCCTCGGAGAAGACTCCAGCACCTGTGCCAGTACCTGTTTTAGATCCATCCGTGAAGATCCGTAGTTCCGCGGGGTTTAATCCCTCGCAGCGGTGATCCTCGTGGAGCTGGATTTTGTACTTCTTATCGAATACGAATTGTTTTGGTATCCGATCGTTTATTGCTTTCGTCAGGGGGAACTCGTTGTGGAATCCCTCCAGTACCGCGGTGTGCTGTGTTTTTTTCTTACCCCATAGTTGAAGTGTATTAAGGCGTACAGCCGTCATCGTCGCTTCCTGCTGTATGAACAGATGAAGCGGTGGGAGCCCCAGCATGGCTTCGAGAGCTGCGGTCGGGGTAGTCCTCATGCAGCCTGTGATCGCCATGCAGGCAAGCCTTTGCATGCGTTGCAGTTTGATGGAGGCTGTAGTTAGTTTGGTACGGGGCCACCAGACCACTGCCCCATAAGTGATCATAGGTCGGATAACCGCGCAGTATAACCAAAGTATAATTTTAGGGGATAGGCCCCACTTCTTACCTATCATCCTCCTGCATTGCCAAAAGGTGATGCAGGCCCTGTTTATTTTATTATCTAAGTGACTACTCCAATTTAACTTACTGTCCAGGATGACTCCCAGATATTTGACCTCGTCGGCTAACTGGAGTTCCGTATCGAAAAGTTTGGGTAGGCGATAAGGGCCTAGTGTTCGTTTTTGGGTAAACATGACTAGTTCAGTTTTCGTGGGGTTCACTGAGAGATCGAACTCTCTGCACCACCGCTCAACGATGCGTAGTGCTTGTTGAGTGAGGTTGCAGATTGTCCCTGTCACTTTACCTGAAATGAGGATAGCGAGGTCGTCAGCATACCCTATTGTGTAGAAATGGTTCGCGTTGAGTTTTGTGATGAGGTCATTTATCACCAGATTCCAGAGGAGCGGGGATAGTACTCCACCTTGGGGGCAGCCTCTGGCTATCAAGGCCATCTGCTGTTCCCCTTCAAGTCGAACCACTCGTTTGCTTAACATATTGGTGATCCAGTCTGTCAGTACCTGTTCTACTCCGTGACGGGAGAGCGCGGTGTTGATGCTGGCGAAGTTTGTTTTATCGAAGGCTCCTTCGATGTCTATGAAGGTGCCCAGGCAGATGCCCTTCTGGTGAATCTCCTCTTCTATCCGGCCGACCACTAGATGGAGGGCGGATTCAGTGGACTTGCCCGAGCTGTATGCGTGTTGGTTAGTGTGGAGTGGGATAGTTTTCAAAACGCCGTCCCTCAGCTCTCTCTCGCAAATTCTCTCCAAAGTTTTAAGGAGAAAGGAGGTCAGGCTGATTGGTCGGTGGTGTTTGGCGTTGGTATAGTCACTCTTACCTGGCTTAGGAATGAATATGACTTTCACTTCCCTCCATCCTTTTGGAACGTATCTGAAGGCCAGGCACGCTCTCATTATGGGTACCAGTATGTTGGCGACAGAGGTCCCACCCCACTGCAGTAAGGCAGGAAAGACCCCGTCTGGACCGGCCGCCTTGAAAGGATGGAAGCACCGAATCGCCCACTGGAGTTTTTCCAGCGTGACGACTTTGTGTGCATAGCGCCAGTCGTTTTCTGACGGTGTTTGATTTACCTCTGTCCAGTCGATAGCCTGTGTAAAAGCGCAGCCTGGGAAGTGAGTTTCAATAAGGACGCGCGTCGCCTCTTCTGGTGAGGTGGTAAGTGTGTTGTCAGGTTTACGGAGGACAGCAGGCCCAGTCGGGTTCTGCTGTGCCAATATTTTCCTTACCCTGTTTGCTTGTTGGCAGGATTCGATGTTGCCACAGTATTTGCGCCATCCAGTGGAGCTCCTGAATCTGATGCATTTTTTATATGATTTTTTGGCCGCGTAGTACGCGTCCCAATCCTCATCAGCACAGGTGTTCATGGCTCTGTTTAGGGCTGACCTTACCTTCCCGCGCTTACGTTCCAGATCCGCACCCCACCATGGTTGCTTCCCTGGTGTTGTGGGCGGAGTGGTCTCCGGGCAGGATGAATGGTAGCTGTCTAGCATTGATTTTGTGAGATGACTTACACGCTCGTCGATCTGCTGCGTGTCCTCGTAGGTCATTCCGTAGTTTACTGACGCAAGTTTGGTTTCGAGGATGCGTGTATAAGCAGCACGGTCAGTGTTTCGCGGGTTTCGCCGTGGCAGTGTTGGTGTCACACAGACCTCAATATCGAAGCGGATCCACCTGTGGTCCGAGCAGGAGGCCTCCTTGGAGACCTGCCAGCCGGTGGTGATGGCCGCAGCACCCTCCGATGCCAGAGTGAGGTCTATGATTGTTTGGCTACGTCTGTTTACGAAGGTTGGTTCGGAACCTGTATTTAGTAGGGTTAGGTTAGTTGTAAATAAGTAATCTACTAGCGCCTTACCCCTTGCGTTTTGTGTGTCCATGCCCCACAGAGGGTGATGAGCGTTCGCATCGGCGCCTATGACAAGCTCCAGCCCAGTGCTCTCGCAGTAAGTCACGAGGCGGGCGAGGTCATGCGGCGGCGGCTCTTCTGCCTCGGGCATGTAAGCGGAGGCGAAGACCACAGTTGCTACTGTGTCCCCCCGCTGTATCAGTAGCCTAGCTGCAGAGACATCCCTGCAACAGAAATCTGTTAGTGGCTGTGTTTTTATGTTACGTGTCACATAGATGCATGATCTTGGTTTATCATGATCTGTACTTACTAAGAGCTTACCACCAAGATTGGAGAGTCCTTGTATTTGGCCCGCCCTAATCCACGGCTCTTGGATCAAGGCAATGGCCGTATGTTGTACCTCCAGCCACTTCCGCAGCTGAGCCGTTGCGGTCTGACTGTGGTGGAGGTTGGCCTGCAGGACCTTACAGGTCGACGAAGGGGACGCCATCACTGGACGTTCCTTCCTCGTCTCCTGCCAGCCGCAGCCCAGCAAACAGGTCGCCCGCGTCGAAGCCGTCCCCCTCCAGGTCAGAGGCCGAGGACAGGATGATGTCCTCGAGCTCCTCCCCCGAGAGGACGGCGCCCACGCTAGCGGCGGTAGGGGCGGCTGGCGCTGCTACTGCAGGCTCAACCGCGGGTGTTTCCGCGGTGTTTGTTGGGGGGGGAGTTGCCTCCTCCACCTGTGTCCCAGCGCTGGCGGCGCCCGGATATCCCTGAGGGACGTCGACAAATCTGCCGTTCGGACCCTGGAACTTAACGTACACCGTCCCTGCACCAAATGAGAGACGGCGTTCGGCTTCCATCAGGGTCGGAATTTGGTCCTCAGGGACCCCGACCATCACGTACCACGCTTCGGCCTGTTTGTTGGCGCCCAGCAACACCCACTCCTTGATGCCAACCCAAGAGTTCTGGTAGCACAGAGCACGCCCGATGTCGGACGGCTCCGCGAAGATCCCCTGCTCATCAGGAATGAGGATGCCGCATCTTACCCGGCGCTTGATGTCCGCCTGCCTCCTGACCACTAGCAGGGTGCTAGGGGGGGGAGGCAACTCGGAGATCAGTTTCCTTAGCCATGCTAAGGTGTGGTCGTTCCCGCACCACAGTCTGAGGACCCCACTGCTGAACACCGGCCTCGCATTGAAGGTCGGTGCAGGTGAGTCTTGTGTAGGAGAAGAGGCCTCGACGAGTATCTTCTTCTGGATAGCCGCGAGAACCAGGGTTGACACCTCCTTGCTGATGTGCCCCGTACGGCCGCAGGTGACTGCGACATCAAGGTCGGAGCTCACAGCTTGGGCGTAGCTACGCTTAGCATCCCGTTTGGATTTATCAAGACGCGGCCGCTTGCGCTCTCCTCGAGGTGTTAAAGTCTCGTTGAGGGCTCGCTTGGCCGCGGCCTGATCCATCCGAACGGGTTGCGGTGGCGTTTGCGTGGCTGGTCCACTCGCGCCGCTGGCTGCTGGTTGGCTGGGTCCCGGTCGGCTGCTGCCGGCCGCGGCCTGCGACCGCTTGCCTGCGGAGAAATTGACATTGCCATGGGTCGGTTTAACCCGGCCCGTGGCGTTAGCCTGTATAGATTGAGGGGACTTACCCGTCCTCAGTGTCTGCCGCTGCCTCAGGGACGGCCTGTTCTTCCTTCTCGGTTTACCCGTCGAAGGGACCGGGGCAGCCTGCACTGAGGGTTCAGCGCAGTGGCGTTGTTTGCCGGAATCCTCCTTCCTGCCTTTGCGCCTGCTCCTCTGCACCTGCCAAGTGAGCGCGAACGCGTCACCTGTGGTGCTGGTCTCCGCCGGTTGACCCGTGACGGCCACCGGGGGGGGAGCAGTAGGCGGAGGAAGATGTATGAGGGGAGCCCGGCCAGAGGAATTAACCGTCGTGGCGGGCTCCGCGCCTGAAAAAGAGGGAGGTGCGGTACTGGTCCCGAGCAGCGCCGCGGTCCTCCGTTTATTACGGGACCTGGTTTTGGTCCTGGCAGCGGTTCTCGCCACTGCCGGACCTGTACCCGCACTGGAGCTCGCTACGTTAGCAGCGGAGCATCCGGGGGCTAGAGAGGTGCTGCAAGCACCCCTCTTGGGAGAATCCTTGGCTTTTGCCTCCTCTCCGGTGTGTGTTTGTGCAGTATGTGCGTGCGAATGTGTGTGAGGTTTGTGAGTTTGTGTGGTTGTTGTGTGTGTGAGTGTGTGTGTGGTGTCGTATGGTCTTTGAGTATCCATAATATAGTATAAAAAAATTCATCTCTCCGGCTTCCCACCCTCCATGGAGCCCGCACCTGGGAACGTCTCGCTACAAACTAGCTCAACCGTTAGGACTACCTTCGAGATATAGGGGCGTGAGGCTGGTTTACAGTGCGACATCGGGCGCTTGATCGGGTTGACGACTAATCAAACCTTCACTTACACCTTCAGCATGACCTTCACCAACCGCTTCGGCCATCCGAGGACGACCTCCGCGGACCTCCCACCCCTCGCCGTGGCCCTCTGACGGGACACTGTGGCCATTTCCCTACCCTTGGCTATTGGGTAGGGCCACCGTTTCGCTTGAAATCCAGACCAAAGAGGGCGTGTTGCCTCACGGACGCATAACCACCAGCGCCGATCGGCTCAACCCTCCAGGACTCCTTCATCCCCGCTTACGGCGCTCAACTGCGCAGGTCCTAGCGCAGGTGACCAGATTACCTACTCGACGCCAGCTGGGTTTAGTGGCGGCCGAGCCCACGCCCACTCGGTCACGGAGGGTCGTGGTTAGGTTAAAATGCGCCTGGTGATTTTCGTTGCGTCTATTTCTTAGGGAAATAGACCAAAAGCAGGGCGGCAACCACGTGAAGGAGAACACACCAGACTTGCCTTGAGGATCTACACGACTGTAGCGCTCCCCCTCAAGACCCCGCCACCTTACCACCTCTGAGGGAGGCAGTAAGGTAGGCCTGCATCTATACTACCAAGCAAAGCTCAAGCAAAGCATGTCGTTGTGCAACCGCGAAAGCATAAATACAAGCCTGCCCCAGGTCAGTTGGTATTTGCACTAGCAAATACCAACTGACCCAGGGAAATGTAGTTTTGAGTTATTGCGTTTTGAAAGTTAGTGTTTTCAAATTATGTATTTAACAGAAGATTTGTTGTAGTCATTAAATATGTGTTGATTACCTGTTTAATTAGGTTTATAATAATGTATATAGCAGGCTTAAAAACCAATTGTAATTTACGAAACCGGCCAAGAGCGTGTCGGGCCACGCTCAGTGTAGGGTTCCGTAGTTTCCCGTCCGTCACAATAAGTGTTCCCACTTATGAGTTTAAAGGTGGGTATCCATTATGTAAAAATGCTTGCATATACGAATATACTACAAACAGTCCAGAAATATTTTGTACAACTTTTTGTCTTTTTTGTACAAAAACTGTTTTTCCATCAAGTTCAAAATGATTTTCCTAGAAAGTCCTTATATAAAGTTCTACTTTTCAGATTTTTTTCATATTTCCTAAACTTATGGTTCAAAAGTTAGAGGGCCCGGGGACACATTGTTTTTTACTTTTGGAGCGATTATTTCCGAAATTATTGATATTATCAAAAAATGATTTTAGGAAACCCCTCTTTGATTATATAATGTCTAGATGGAGCGTCAAGTGCGCGCAAACGTGTCAAAAAATATCAGCCAACTGTTGGCTTACAAGTTCTTACTCGTTCTAAATAAAAATTGGAAAAAAATGTTTTATTAGGGTAGCCCCCCTATATGTAAAGTGGTAAGAGATTTTTTTTTTTAATTTCGTCCCTAACGTGTGATAATTATATTGTTGGAAAGGTATTTAAAAATGAATAGGGGTTTCCTTTGATTATACAATGTCTAGATGGAGCGTCGCCCTACAATCAAAACATAAAAAACGAGCCAACAATTTCAAGCCTGTGTGCGTGCAGGCGGTGTTTTACACTGTCATACTGTGTCTCTGTGTGCGTGAATAATGTTACCAGCTAGTACAATAATTCTCCCATATGTCACATATTAAAAAAATTGACTAATTAAATAAGATAAGTTTTAGGTGTATGTATGTAGTATGTATTATTCAGTTTTAGTAGTGTCTTTTTATTAAGTATGTAGTTACTTTCTTCGATAAATAAAAAAACACTATTTAAATTTAAATAGAGTTGTTGAATAATGTATTAAATTTTAAATCAGCTAAGTTAATTAAATTAGTATTAGAATTGTGCCGATTCCCTTGTTCACAAACTAAACTAAAATTAGACTATTTCTATCTTTTTCTCTCTACAGTAGTTTCTCAACCACGTGGCATCTCCGCTGCTTTTTTGAATGCGATCTATCCATCGATTCCTGGTAATAGGATTATTGAGTATTCTAAAAAATAAGATGTTATGTTGATCACCATATTTTACTCATTCACTAATTATGTTTGTTAAGGGATGATTATTCATTAGTCAGATAACTTTTATCCAAGTAATAAAAATGGAGGTTAAATTACCGATTTAATACTTTTAATCAGTGCCAGTTATTAATAAAAATAATATATATATAAATTAACTGCCGTTCGTCGCTCTAAAACTCGAAAACGGCTGGACCGATTTGGCTAATTTTGGTCTTGAATTGTTTGTGGAAATTCACGGAAGGTTTAAATGGTGAGAAATAGGTAGGTAGTAGGTAGGAAGAGAGTAGGTAGTAAGGGAGTAGGTAGGAAGGTAGTAGGTAGGTGGTAGGTAGGTAAGTAGTAGGTAGGTAGGTAAGCTCATGTGACGTAGACGATGTTGCGCGGGTCAGCTAATAATGACTAAAATGTGAACATGAAGTCGGTATCAAGTAAATAATTTACCTAGTTAATATAATAAGAAGTTTTACTTGGCATCGGCTTCAAAATCATATAAAGAAAGACTTAATACGAATTCATAAACTCCACCTTTTATTTAAATCGATAAATAAAGTAGACCAGCTAAAAACGTAACCCTAGACTAACTAATTTACCCACAAAAAATGACGTTAAGTTGGGAGAATGAAAAAAAGAAACTGGCAACACATAAAATATGGCGTAATTTTATGTTCATAAAAACAAAACAGAAATATATAGTTTTTTGGTTACTTATCGATGATAGGCGATGTGCTTGGTATTTTTTTACCCTTCCTGTATAATTCCGGCACAGTTTAATAGCACATACCGTCATTTTATCGCTGTTATTCGTTTATTACTTAGCGCGCGTAATATCCTCTAATCTAAATCCTAATTGCCTCAAAGTCTCATTTAGAGTCAGAGTCAGATTATTAAGAGTCAAACTAACTGCCGGGTCCAGACTGGTGTAACGCGAATGTAACGATTACGTTTAATTCATGTCAACAATGTGGACGGCACACGAACTCAAAGCGAATTGAAAACGCGAATACTGCGTGCGCCTTTGTGTTCGCGCAAAAACCGAAAGCCGATGGATCAACCGCGAGCGTTACACGTAATGCTCGCGGTGGCGTCCACACCTAGAATTCGCGTTACATTACACGGTGGATTTGCGTTACATTACGCTAGTCTGGACCCGGCTTAACGGTTGTAACTCGGTCAGGTTCGGTCAGACTCGTTTGGACTCGGTCAGACACGTTCAGTCTTGGTCAGATTCGGTCTAACACGTTCAGACTCGGTCTAATTCGGTCGAACTGGGTCAGACTTTGTCAGACTCAGTCAGACACGTTCAGACTTGGTGAGATTCAGTCAGACTCGGACAGACTCAGTCAGATTCGATCGGACTCGGAAAGATTCGGTCAGACACGTTCAGACTTGGTCAGATTCGGTCAGCATCGCGTTTTTTGAAGTTCGAAAGTAGTTTATGAGAGCTCGTATTTCAGGCATATTTACAGTTCCTTTTTTCTTTTAATTACCATCTTTACTTTTATAGATTTCCAACTGATCCCGTAGCTGCCGATCGCTGGATTGAAATTATAAGACGGTCTAGAAATGAAAGTTGTTGGAAACCTAAACCAGAATCGACCATCTGCTCAGCCCACTTCCATGTCAAGGACACTTATACAATGAAAAGTGGTTGTCGAAGAATCCGACCAGGAGCTGTACCCGCAAAGGTATACTTATACATTTTTCTTAACCTAAAAAGTATTTTGTGAAAGTTAATAAAATTGGTATCTAAAGCTAGAAATTTTAGAAAAAGACTAGTATTTGCGTGGGTGCGCGAGCTGCGCGCAGCTCGCGGGTTTCGTGTTTTTGAGAAGTATTCCTTACCATCATAAAATTTTGAGAATCCATAGGAATCCTTAAAATAATTGGAAAATCCGTTACAACTACCCCTATATCAGTATGAAAACCCTTAAGAACCCCTAAAACATTCCAAAAACTAAATCAATAAAAAAATAAGAATTCATTAGAATCGTTAAAAGCTGAGTTACGCTTCACCCACTCAACCTTCGTTACGCTACGGAGGTCGCCGGCTCGCTTCGCTCGCCACCTCCCCCCTTCGCTCCACTCGGTCTCGCAGGTTCGCTCCACTCGGGACTTACCACCACCAGACAGGTTTCGACGCCTACTATAATATTTGTTCAAACACATAATGGCTATCTCTGACCGTTACGAAGTTATAGCCCTTTTATTTTTAGGGGAGGTTGGGGAGTGAAGGATACCCTCCGTATACAAATTGAAACGCTCCTCAATAATAATTTATGGTAAAAATTAAAAAGCCGCTACGTGTCCTAGATTCCGAGATAAGATGGGGAGAGGGGTGAAGGGGGGGAGAGTGGGGAGTTTTGAAAAATGATTTTGACTAAGTCTAGGCCCCTTCTTACGAATCTGAAAAAAAAAAAATGTTCCAAGTCTCTCAACTTCCGAGATCCACCTCAAGGGGGGAGAAGGGGGTAAAAGGGGTCAATTTTGAAAACTGCTTCTTACTTTTCCGAGCCTCTTCTATACGAATCTGAAAAAAAAAAGTTCCAGGTCTCTTAACTTCCGAGATCCACCTTAAGGGGGTGAAAAGGGGGGCATGGGGGGCAACTTTGAAAACTGGTTTTTACTTTCCCGAGCTTCCTCTATACGAATCTGAAAAAAAAAAATGTTCCATGTCTCTTAACTTCCGATATCCGCCTTAAGGGGGTGACAAGGGGGGCAACTTTGAAAACTGGTTTTTACTTTCCCGAGCCTCCTCTATACGAATCTGAAAAAAAAATGTTCCAAGTCTCATAACCTCTGAGATCCGCCTAAAGGGGATGAAAAGGGGGACAAGGGGGGCAAATTTAAAAACTGGTTATTATTTTACCGAGCCTCCTCTATACGAATCCGTAAAAAACGAAAAATACGGGTCTCTTTGTTTCCGAGATACGATAGAGAGGGGGAGGAAGGGGGGCGAAAAGGGGAGGTTTGGCACTTTTCCCATACTCGCGGGAGTTACTTGTTTACGAATCTGTCAAAATATACCCACCTCCCCATCCACCATCTGGGAGAACAATTATGTCAATGAGTCAGTCAGTGAGTCAGTCAGTGGTAATCGAGCTTTATATATTTTAGAAAAAGATACGTAAATAACTTCTTTATTTTTATTATTGAGTCGATCATAAGATCACCACCTGTTTTTACTAGAAATCTAGATTTTTTTTATTTTTAAACATTCTTTTTATATTTTCAGGCTTTGTATTTATCTTCCGCATTGTCTGATGATGACGAAAAAGAAAACCCAAATGAAGATACCAATAATCCTACTGCTTTAAGGATGAAAGATCAAGAGGCTTTAGAACAGAACCTTTATGAACGTGTAAGTTAAAACAGTTATTAGTTATAGTAATAGAAAGACAACATGTTAATACATAATTAATTATAATAAAAGTAAATAAAACATTTATTTCATTTTTTATTTTAGAGTACTTCGACATTGCAAAATACAGGAACTAATAAACTCACAAATGCAAATCTTGACGAACCGGTAAGTAACTTGTCTATTTATATGGTGCTAAATTAAATTTTTTGATATCGAGATTTGAGGTTAAGTGTTTAAAAATTTGATAAAAGCAGCATTCTTTCGTTTGTGCTATTTCTACTTACTACCTATTTAAGTACACCAAAACAACAAACATTTAATTAAGGCTAAATCGTAGCTCGATGGGCGTGACTTAGCCCCCCGCGCGGGGAGCGGCGAATGTAGTTTACGCGGTCGACTGTGCGGTCACGTGGCATCGGGATAGTCAGAGAGCCCACGACACTAAACCTAGTTCAATAACACACCCAGTGGCTAAGTGTTAGTGACACAGCCCGTCGCTAAATAATAACAGACGTTCGGGTCGATCTTCAGGTTAAGCCGTGCTTGCCTAGGTTGGTCTGTGGATGGGTGACCACCGGGTTCCCTCCGTGCTTAGGAAAGCACGTTAAGCCTTTGGTCCCGGCTGTCATTTGCAGATCTTTGACAGTCGTTATAGGTAGTCAGTGGCCCAAAACGTATGACAACCAGTCTTACCAAGGGGTATCGTACTACGAAGTAAATACTAACAGGGTTGTGGAGGTTAGATAGGCAGTCGCTCCATGTAAAATACAGTTATTCAGCTGCATCCGGTTAGACTGGAAGCCGACCCCAACATAGTTGGAAAAAGGCTAGGCAGATGATGAATTAGCCACGTTCAAATCATAATTTGGGAGGAGCGGTGGCCCAGTGGTAGCGCCCCCGACTTACGAACAGTAAGTCGTAGGTTCGAATCCAGGCAGGCGCATTACTTTGTGTAATTTATTTCATCACCACTGCTCTCAAAACGGCGAAGGAAAACATCGTGAGGAAAACGGCATGTCCTAGAACCAAAAATTCGAAGACATGTGACATCTACCAATCCGCACTGGGCCCGCGTGGTGGATTATAGCCTATTCCCTCTCATAGAGTCCAGTCCAGCCACCAACCATGAGATATTATGGTCAACACCACATACCAATCACACACACTTACACACAACACTCACACATTCACACCTACGCATAAACACACGCATACACACCACACAACTTCACACAAGAGCACGCATGCATTATTTTTAATTGCTTTATTTCTTTTAAATTTTTGATGCATAAAATGTTGTAAACACTGTACCAAAAACGGGCTAAGACACTGACTCCTGTAACACAGGTCTCACCTAGCACAGGAGTCAGGGTTTCAAATGGAAATGTATAATTTTTTCTTGTGTCAATAAAACATATTTTATTATTTATTATAGAGAGAAGGCCTGTGTCCCAGCAGTGGGAACATTAATACGCTGATGATGATGATGATGATGATGAAATCATAATTTCTGTGTAAGAAAAACCACTGCTGCATCTTCCAAACAGTGGAGAAAGTGGTTGCTACAGCGATTGAAAGTCGCCTTCCGTGCAGCTGGATTCAGCGTTTTGTCAGCGATAACCTGGTTCCTTTCGACTTGTACTGATTGAATACGCGTGCCACGGTCACTTACGAATATTTTGATTAATAGTGCCTCCAGGTTTTTTGCATTGCAGCATCGTCATTTCGTGTTCCCCAATTAATAATGTGACTAATTATATATATTATGTATATCATCATTCTGGATTGTTATCAAAATAGGTTTAGAAGTTGCATGGGCTCTCTAACTAGGAGAACCGAGTACACACTTCTTGGGATTTTTGAAATATTAGCACACAGGTGGTATGGAGTAGACAAATAATACAAATATTTAATTTTCAACCTTTTTAGGGTTCCGTAGTCAACTAGGAACCCTTATAGTTTCGCCATGTCTGTCCGTCCGTCCTCGCTTAATCTCTGTGACCGTTAGCACTAGAAAGCTGAAATTTGGTACCATTAAGTATATCAATCTCGCCGACAAAGTGGTAAAATAAAAATTTGTAATGGCACAAAATAAATTTTGTTGTATTCTCCAAAGTCTTCTTAATCTAAATAAATCTTTGTTTCATAAAATTGGTTTCAAGAAAATTTCTTACGAGCTACCAAAGTTATTTTCTTTTTTAAATGTATGAAATTGTACAACTTCAAAATTTATTATAAAAAAAATTATAAGCCATTTTGAACTTAGCTTTATTTTAAAAAGTTCTTTAGTTAATATCCTTTATCTATATCCTATATCCGTTAGGAGAGTCAGGATTAAGAAAAGACTTATAAATGTTATTATTTTTTTATAAACTAAAGTTATAAATCTTGTTCAATTTTTGATTCAAATTAACCCAATATTTATTTTGTGCCATTACACCCACAAACGAAAAAGTTATTTCGAATCAAAGGAAACATTTCGGGTATTTTTTTTCAATAAAAAAAAAACGTAAAAAAGACATAGGGTGTATGGGTAGAACCTAGCTAGTGACCCCCCAAATCCCTGGAAAAATTGTGTCGGTCCATAAGCCAAACACCCTGTATAAACAATTATTAAAATCACGAAAATCCGATAGCACCGATCTGTAAACAAATGTCACAGGTTCGTCGTCGATGAAGTGCACCGGGCGACTGATCATTGATCTTCTGAGCGAGCGAAAGTGATGCAATTACTTTTGAAACACATAAGAAGAGATAGCTACAATGTGCGTGCGCTCGGAATAAAAGGACGTATGTGCAAAAACGAATTTACTCTATTTTTAACAAAATAAAGGTATAACATTTAAAATGACTTTGAGTAAACTTTGATATGATAATTTTATAAGTTTTAAAGTAAATTCCGTTGAATATCTCTTAAGCGTTACGCCGTGATGTTGAAAAAAGCAAAAAAATAGGTGTAACTTTGCATTTTTTTTTAATCGAGAAAAAATCATTTAGTCGTGTATTCCTTTTACACGATACTAGACTAAAGAGTCAAAAAACATATACCAAAATATTAGATGCCTATTCTACATACTCAACAAGTTACACGAAATAGAAAAACCACATTTTTTTCAACATATCACCTTAACTTACAAGCAAATATCACAAAAAGTCGTGACATAATAATTTCTGATAAAGTCGCACATGACAAATTATACAAATTAAAGAAATAACGTTGAAAATCACCAACCGTAATGATAAGAAATCATGTCATTACTGTTGATGATATATTTTACGCTGAACGTAAAATACTGAAAATCTCCCACATTTATGGGTAAGTCTCCGCCACTGGTATTACACGCACATTGCACACAAACGCAAATCCGATACGTAATACACTCCCGAGCGCGGCGCTCACTCACACATTTATAAAAAAGTGGCTTCACTTAAAACGTTCCGTTTTGTTTCGAACACGGAATTTTTTAATCTAAGTTTCCAATACTATAACTGACGGACTAAACAGATTTGCAATTTTTTGACAAGTTTTTTATTTGTCTAAATACAAGTTTTTAATGTAAGATTTTTACTTTAAACACCTCCACGACCCTCGTACTATTCAATCCAGCCATCAGCACAATGTTTTGAGTGCGTTACACCACAAAACATGATTTTTCACCCAAAAAAAAGAAATGTTCCACAGCAATAATTTTTGCGTAAAGTTATTGATGTACAGAATGCTTGGTTGACGACTTCGTGATGAGGTCTTTTACACCCTGTCTATGAAACGTGAGTATTTATAATTTTAAACCCGACGACGTAAGTATTTCTTTTCCTCTGCTTTTATTATCTATAGGATTCATAAAGTTTATTAAGTTTCTACTTTATTTCTAGTACGACGAAGTTGATATTTGTTTGCCTGTAAAATCTACACTAATATTATAAAGAGGAAAGATTTGTATTTTTGTATGTTTGTAACGAATATACCCAAAAACTAACGAACCGATTCCAAAAATTCTTTCACCTTTAAAATGCTACATTACCCTTGAGTAGGCTATATTTATTTCTAGTAAAAAGATAGGGGGGGTCTCGGCGGCCAGTATCTGGACGCGTCGATGATGACGTCAGCTGCCTTCTTTACACTCTTACCTAACATAGCCATTACTTCGCTCACTGATACCTGTAGGTAATTAAATATTGAAAAACATGAAAGAAAGAAAGAAAGAAAGAAAAAGCATTTATTGGCACAGGACACCACACATAAAATAAAATGGTGAAATTGGTGTATATTTTGACACAGGGGGCATTTCAACCGTTGAACATTTTATACAGTACAGGTAGTCAACTTTATAAAATGTTCAACGGTTGAAATGCCCCCTGTGTCAAAGTATAAATTTGATGATTGTAAATTGATTTCGTGTTGAAAATAACTCATAGCTTTAGAATTAGTTACATGAAATTGTGGTAGATGTAAAATGAATCTGTGATTAACCAAAGAAGTGCAGTTTGAATGATAAATAATTATGTTAGTGTTAGTCATCTAACTCTGGACACAAAACGGCCTACTGTAAGACCGACCAATCAGGGACAGCATTCGGACAGTTGACAATGGGGATGGCAACTGTGGAACTAATGGCGCTAGCATAGCTTGTACCAAGCATCGTCATTGGTTGAAAATCTGTCAATGGTGTCGATTCTGTTGTACACAAACTAAACTTAATTTAGGCTATTGCTATCTTTTACTAAAAGGCAGTACGAGCAAAGGACGGCTATAGCTATGAACTAAGTTAGAGATGTCAAACTAGTTTATGCCTTGCGCTTCACCGTGTTTTTAGTCGACATGTTTTTACGTGCACCCGTCATTTGTATGGAAATTTTAGTTCCAATTAAATTTGACAGCTCTAAATTACGTCCGTCTCTTTCTCGTTTTATCAGAGAGAAAAAGATAGCAATAGCCTAAATTAAGTTTAGTGCACAACAGAATTTCCTGTGCTAATAAATGCTTTTTCTTTCTTTCATGTTTTTCAATATTTAATTACCTACAGGTATCAGTGAGCGAAGTAATGGCTATGTTAGGTAAGAGTGTAAAGAAGGCAGCTGACGTCATCATCGACGCGATCCAGATACTGGCCGCCGAGACCCCCCCTATCTTTTTACTAGAAATAAATATAGCCTACTCAAGGGTAATGTAGCATTCTAATGGTGAAAGAATTTTTGGAATCGGTTCGTTAGTTTTTGAGTTTATTCGTTACAAACATACAAAAATACAAATCTTTCCTCTTTATAATATTAGTGTAGATTTTACAGGCAAACAAATATCAACTTCGTCGTACTAGAAATAAAGTAGAAACTTAATAAACTTTATGAATCCTAGAGATAATAAAAGCAGAGGAAAAGAAAGAAATACTTACGTCGGGTTTAAAATTATAAATACTCACGTTTCATAGACAGGGTGTAAAAGACCTCATCACGAAGTCGTCAACCAAGCATTCTGTACATCAATAACTTTACGCAAAAATTATTGCTGCGGAACATTTTTTTTTTGGGTGAAAAATCATGTTTTGTGGTAGAACTCAATGTAACGCACTCAAAACATTGTGCGGATGGCTGGATTGAATAGTAGGGGGTCGTGGAGGTGTTTAAAGTAAAAATCTTACATTAAAAACTTGTATTTAGACAAATAAAAAACTTGTCAAAAAATTGCAAATCTGTTTAGTCCTTCAGTAAGGGTGCGTACAGACTATATAACATATTATATAACTTGTGTTTTATAACACGTCCACATTATGACATTGACATTGACATTTATAACATTCAGTGTCTACATTATCTGAAACATGTTACATAGCAATGTTATGTTATATAGTCTGTACGCACCCTTATAGTATTGGAAACTTAGATTAAAAAATGTCCAGATTCCGTGTTCGAAACAAAACGGAACGTTTTAAGTGAAGCCACTTTTTTATAAATGTGTGAGTGAGCGCCGCGCTCGGGAGTGTATTACGTATCGGATTTGCGTTTGTGTGCAATGTGCGTGTAATACCAGTGGCGGAGACTTACCCATAAATGTAGGAGATTTTCAGTATTTTACGTTCAGCGTAAAATATATCATCAACAGTAATGACATGATTTTTTATCATTACGGTTGGTGATTTTCAACGTTATTTCTTTAATTTGTGTAATTTGTCATGTGCGACTTTATCAGAAATCATTATGTTACGACTTTTTGTGATATTTGCTTGTAAGTTAATTAAATGTTTGTTGTTTTGGTTTGGTGTACTTAAATAAGTAGTAAGTAGAAATAGCACAAACGGTAACTGTGACGGCAAAAAATCCTATGTCATAAGAATGCTGCTTTTATCAAATTTTTAAACACATAACCTCAAATCTTGATATCAAAGAATTTAATTTAGCACCATGTAAATAGACAAGTTACTTACCGGTTCGTCAAGATTTGCATTTGTGAGTTCATTAGTTCCTGTATTTTGCAATGTCGAAATACTCTAAAATAAAAATGAATTATATGTTTTATTTACTTTTATTATAATTAATTATGTATTAACATGTTGTCTTTCTATTACTATAACTAATAACTGTTTTAACTTACACGTTCTTATAGGTTCTGTTCTAAAGCCTCTTTATCTTTCATCCTTAAAGTAGTAGGAATATTGGTATCGTCATTTGGGTTTTCTTTTTCGTCATCATCAGACAATGCGGAAGATAAATACAAAGCCTGAAAATATAAAAAGAAAATGTTTAAAAATAAAAAAAATCTAGTTTTCTAGTAAAAACAGGTGGTGATCTTATGATCGACTCAATAATAAAAATAAAGAAGTTATTTACGTATCTTTTTCTAAAATTTCTAGCTGTAAATACCAATTTTATTTACTTTCACAAAATACTTTTTAGGTTAAGAAAAATGTATAAGTATACCTTTGTGGGTACAGCTCCTGGTCGGATTCTTCGACAACCACTTTTCATTGTATAAGTGTCCTTGACATGGAAGTGGGCTGAGCAGATGGTCGATTCTGGTTTAGGCTTCCACCAACTTTCATTTCTAGACCGTCTTATAACTTCAATCCAGCGATCGGCAGCTACGGGATCAGTTGGAAATCTATAAAAGTAAAGATGGTAATTAAAAGAAAAAAGGAACTGTAAATATGCCTGAAATACGAGCTCTCATAAAATACTTTCGAACTACAAAAAAACGCGATGCTGACCGAATCTGACCAAGTCTGAACGTGTCTGACCGAATCTTTCCAAGTCCGATCGAATCTGACTGAGTCTGTCTGAGTCTGACTGAATCTCACCAAGCCTGAACGTGTCTGACCGATTCTGACAGAGTCTGACACAGTTCGACCGAATTAGACTGAGTCTGAACGTGTTAGACCGAATCTGACCAAGCCTGAACGTGTCTGACCGAGTCCAAACGGGTCTGACCGAGTCTGACCGAACCTGACCGAGTCCAACCGTTAAGCCGGGTCCAGACTAGCGTAATGTAACGCGAATCCACCGTGTAATGTAACGCGAATTCTAGGTGTGGACGCCACCGCGAGCATTACATGTAACGCTCGCGGTTGATCCATCGGCTGTCGGTTTTTGCGCGAACACAAAGGCGCACGCAGTATTCGCGTTTTCAATTCGCTTTGAGTTCGTGTGCCGTCCACATTGTTGACATGAATTAAACGTACCTAATCGTTACATTCACGTTACACCAGTCTGGACCCGGCAGTTAGTTTGACTCTTAATCTGACTCTGACTCTAAATGAGACTTTGAGGCAATGGACAAAGCGTTTCGAATTCAGTAATTGAGCCAAAGCTTTTACATTTGTAAAAAAAAACATCGTTTAACCTCTCTAGCGCCTCGCGCGCAAGTGAATAAAACTCTTTTGTAATTTCTCGTTCTGAAAAGATTTTTAAAAGTTACAAATAATGGGTAAAAAAAAATATGCCCCTGGCAACACTCAACAAATATGGCGTGATAGTAATGTCAAATTATACTTTTTGTTTACATAAGTTTAAAATGCGGTAACAAAGAAATACAAAGTGAAATTGAATACTTACTTGTGAAATGATATATAGTGGCACATTCCTTTTTTTTAGTGTGATTGCTACACCATTTCACAACACAAACCTTCATTTTAAAATATCAAAACACGGACTCGTGACGTAGTTTACGCGGGGAACGTTCCTAGGCTTCAATTCTCAGTGGTCTACTATCAATCTGGACATTTTTTAATCTAAGATTGGAAATTAATGGAAACGTATTTTTTGTTTTTGTAAATTAATCAATATTGACAAAGATAAAACTCATCAAAACTCGGGAGTGGAGGCTCGTGACGTCAGAACTAGCTAAAAATTAAACCAAGGCATGACGTATTGAGAATTTTAAAAGCGTCATATCTTCGTCAATTTTGGTTTACGTAACAAAAGAAAAACACGGGTCAAATATTTTTTCATAATCTAACTGACGGACTAAGTAATTAATTTTTTTTGTCGTCTACCCTATTAATATGACGACCCGAATGGCGTAGCGGTAGTGAGGCTGCCTTACGTTCTTAGGGTCCCGGGTTCGAGTCCCGGTCGGAGCAGATGTTTGTGTGATGAGCACGGCCATTTGTTTCCGAGTCATGGATGTTTATATGTATAATAAGTATGTATTTACAAACAAAAAGTATCTATGTAGTATTTCAACTATCTGGTGTCCACGACACAAGCCTCGTTGCTTAGTGTGGCACTAGGTGGCGCTGTGTGTAATGTCCAGCAATATTTATTTATTTATAATATGGTACAGGTTTATGTCATGATGTCCATACTCTAAACTAGGTACATTAATTTTGTCCAACGACAACAACAACCCATAACGTCCACTGCTGGACATAAGCCTCTCCCATGATGGGAGGAATTTGCCGTAATCTCCACGCTTGGCAGGCGGATTGGAGATCGCAGTGATGAAAGACTAACAGAAAACGCTGCTGCCATTCTCAGGTCTACGGAGGCGCAAGGTGTTCTGCCTCAGACATTGGTCGCCCTATACCGATACGACACCCGTGAGTGTAATGGGTTGGTTCTATTCTACTCTGCCGGATACCACACGGCTTCTTGGGGTCCAACTTTGTCCAACGGGTTAATAATATTTATTTTTTATTACAGGAACTACAGGAACAGGGCGTCTATCATGCTGAAAGAATAAGCTACTCATCTGCAGTAGGTATACAATAAGTATTAACCAATATATTATGTAAGAGTAAAACAACACACGCATTTGTTAATTACATACTTTTTACGTTTTCTTTTTAAAATAAATCAATTTTTTATTCAAAACTTCTTTTATTGAAACATTAGTGTCGATCTGTCGATTCTGTTGTGCACAAACTGAACTTAATTTAGGCAATTGCTATCTTTTTCTCTCTAATAATACGAGAAAGAGACGGATGTAATTTAGAGCTGTCAAATTTAGTTCGAACTAATATTTCCATACAAATGAAGGGTGCACATAAAAACATGTCGACTAAAAACACGGTTAAGCGCAAGGCATAAACTAGTTTGACATCTCTTACTTAGTTCATAGCTATAGCCGTCCTTTTCTCGCACTCCCTTTTAGTAAAAGATAGCAATAGCCTAAGTTAAGTTTAGTTTGTGCACAACAGAATCGACACCATTGTCAAATATTGGCGATCCAGCACAAAATTTTTAGTCAGCAGTTTACATTTTACAATGTAATTTGTTGGTTAAACTGTATACCAAATAGCTAGTTGGACCGTACTATCTAAAAATGACTTTGATGTTTTTTACGGTTGCAAAAATTGTTTTAAGAGCGGCCAACCCGCCATACTTTTCGCGAGAATTTTGACTATGGCTCGTGCGTGATTATGCCGTTGTTAGACATATATCTTTGAATTTTTTTAACTAATAGGTATCTTGTGGACTATATCTAGGCTTCTATCGAAGCAGAAAATAAAAAATTGTAGAAACAAATTCAGTAGGTTTACGCCTCCAAAAATTGCTGTTTTTCTCAACTCTTACCTAAACTTTGGCCGTTCATAATGTACTTATAAATTGTAAAAGTAAAGAAAGCATTCTGATAGAAGCCTTGCAAATGTAGTGGAGATTCTAAATAACAAATATTTATTTCACATACTTGTAAGACTAATTCAAAAACACATATTTCCAGGAACAAGTTAATTTTCGAACAATATTTTTCGTTCAATGTCCCCGCGTTAAGCGGTATGAGGTACGCGGGAGGCAAGTAATGCGGATTCGGGGCTTGGTAAGACAGGGGAGTTGAAAGAATACCACCGCTGTGGCTCTGGATGAAACAACAAGCTTTTCGACCAAGCTCGCGTTGACGAAAGGCGGGCCGGGAAGGGCCCTCTTAATTAACATAGGTACAACCTGACACTAACCTGCAAATTGCAAAAAAACGTAAGAAAATTTTAATTTTCGGGCTACACTGGCATACCAACATAAAGAACACGTTGAACTACCTAAAAAGTGGACTTCCCATACAAAATATCGGGATGACTCACGCAATTAATGTGAAGTAATTTTTTTTTCCGACCCATTTTCCCAAAGTAGCGTTGTCCAGTATGATGGTCTGCAATCACAACCTAAAGCTCGAGAGGTTTTCTTTTTGAGGTATTAAAAAAAACTTAGTTTCCAAGAACTCTATAGATGGCGTTGAACTTACTATGATAGTTGGTGCCAAAGCCAAAACACTTGAAAAAAAAAACATTGTGTCACGTCACATACCTACTCTCGTTGACTGACACTTTCATTTGCTTTACCTTCCGAATACATATATCCTAGTTTTCTCGCGCTTTGTTAAAATCAGTTTTTTTATGTTCCGTTCCTTGCATTATCATTAGTGTCCGACCGAAGCTTCGGCTTCGGCCAAAAATTTGCCGAAGGTTTGGCCGAAGCCGAAGGTTTGCTAGTTGTCAAAATTTGAAATTTACTGAACGATGCTAGAGTGAGACGGAGAGTGTGCAGAGCAGCAGAGTTTCGCCGCGCCGACCGGCCCAAACGAATCGCAGTTAGTAAACTAAACGAGTCAAAACAAGTTTGAGAGCGCGTCTTAAAATCTAATAAGTGTTTTGTTTTTAAATATTTCATATTTGTTATTACAAATTATTTTATTTATTACTGTGAGTAGTACCTGGTGGTGATACGTTCATTATTGTGAGGCACTTTATGAACCAAAAAACCGTAAGTATTGTCTGGTTTAAAATATTTTATGTTATCTAACGTTAGGTAGGAATTTAAATGGAAACAATGTTGGTATGTTTTTTTATGCAATTTTTAGTTATAAAGACATTGTGAAGATTTAATTAACATTGTATATTTGAAACTTTTATTTTAGACAATATTTTATTACCTACTTGTATATGTTGGTCACTCGGCTCGTTATTGGGCTAAATCTCTAAAGCTCTCACAATATGTATCTAGTATATTCTGAGATCAAAGTAACTATCGTATTTCTCAAGGTCAATGACACCTTCGGCTTCGGCTTTGGCTTCGGCCGAAGGTTTTGGTGAATACCGATTAATCGGCTTCGGCTTCGGCCAGAATTGCACCTTCGGTCGGACACTAATTATCATACTAACTCCTAGCGCCATCTATCCAGCGACTAGGGAAGAGCTAATAAGAAAATCCCTTTAGGCGGCCGTAATACTTACAGCGGTCAATGACGTTACAAGAACGTTGTTTGTTCCACAATATAAATATGGCTATTCTATGAATGAAAATGAAACGGCGTGGTTTCCTAGAGAGCGATATTTGTCACCGTAACGTCAAAAACCGCTGCCGTCATCATTTGCATGACAGCCGTCTTTGCAGAGGTGAAGATTCCTCGACGTTTTTGACATTGGAAATGTCTTTTCGTTCGCTCCAGTAGTGTAGGCTCCGATTTCTTGACTAACCTAAATGTGCCCTGGCGGTTGAGAGTATGTCATGCTCACTCTAATGTCTCGCTGATGGTGGCGCGTGAGTCGGATCATTTAGTTCTCTTCAAAATGGTTGAGTTGAATGGTGCTGATCCATGCGTCATGTTCGTGAACGGGCGCTGTCAGTTGTGACTGGTCATCTCTTAGTTGCCATGGCTTATTTGAATGTTTATTTTTGAATTGTATTTTTTGTTTTTACTATGGACACTTTTAACGTGCACATCTTGCTACATTTGTCTCACATAATATCCATCTTAAGGCGACGCATCGTTCTAAAACCGGGCACGCGCGCTTCGGGACTGAGCGGGGGACTGGGCGTCTGAGCGGGGCGAGGATTGCTAGCTTATAACTTAAAGGACGTAAACGACAAAATGGTTTTTGTTATTTAATTCAGTTGGGAACGATAATTTCAGAAATTCCTTCTACAATTTTAAAGAGTATGTATAGACTCATCTAAGGAGAAAGCTATGAGGCTTAAATTGGTCCCGTTTGCCCATAACATGTGAATCTCTTTTTAAAAAGAGGTATGTTTGATATTTTTTTCTCTGTTACAAAAGTTACTTAATCATGTATTGAAAACTAACAAAATAAGGTTTTTATCATGAATTATCAGGTCACTGACTTATATATTTTCATTTGTTTTGTTATTACTGACAAAAATTGAGATCATTGACTCCATGATTTCCAATGCGTCCTCATAACATGAATGATGTAACCAAGATTTTGTAACATTTTGATTTAAAAGAGTGTCCATGGAGTTTCTTGCCCGTTCTTCTCCATAGAGATTGGGTCCGTGGCTTAGGCCCCCAGTGGTCGAGGCACCCGTGGCCGACGCCCCCGATTCGATTCATTTGTTTTTTGTGCTTTTTCTCTGAGTACAGTCATCGGCAGGTACAAAAAAACTTTTTTGACCTCGAGGAGCCTGTGGGTGCAGGACCAAAAAAAAAAGTTATCGACCTCAATGAGCCTGTGCTAACTTGGTGGGGAGCAAAAACCTTCGAAATGTTCGGACCGTTTGTATTTTTTCTCTGTTTTTAATTTTTGGGATATTGTTCCGGGACGGAGTAGGTAAAAAAAAAAGATTTCGACCTCGAGGAGCCTTTGCTAACTTGTTGGAGAGCAAAAAACTTCGAAATTTTCGGACTGTTGTGTGAAAACAGTCCGAAAATTTAAACTATGCTTCCCAGGAAAAAACAAAAAAAAAACGCTAGGGAATGGGCAACTACAGTACTTTCACAGTTTTTATGTCTTGTGACTGGGACTGTAGCTACATTAATTATCATCTTTGTTTCGGCAATTCAAAAGTGCCTGTAACTGGCCTACTTGAAATAAATGCTTTGATTATGAGAGTTGTGAAGATATGATATTCAAAAAAGGCTCAAAAGACGCGTACATATGAGAGATACGGTGCAAAAAGAAATCGAATTTGAGAAAGTCAAAAACGAAAAAAGTTCTTATGGCCGAAATAGTAAAAAATAGTACATTTTGATACAAGAGGAGAAAGTTTGTTATTGAATGAGAGGTTTTCCTTTTGAGGTTTTAAAAAAAAACTTAGTTTCCAAGAACTCTGTAGATGGCGTTGAACTTACTATGATAGTTGGTGCCAAAGCCAAAACGCTTGAAAAAAAAACTTTTAACCTTCCGAATATAACCTACATTTCTCGCGCTTTGTTAAAATCAGTTTTTTTAGGTTCCGTTCCTTGCATTATCATACATACTCCTAGCGCCATCTATCCAGCGACTAGGGAACAGATAAAAAGAAAATCCCTCATGAAACTATGATTTAAATTTTATTTTTTTCGCGCTCTGCTTTCAGCGGCCTTTACATTTGGCTAAATTTAGTCAACTAAATTCAGACAATGCAGCGTTGGCGAAAAAAGCTTGTTCTTTACACTTGATCTAATTAGCTAGCTAACTCAGTATTAGCTAACTCAGTATAACACATTGAGTTATAATGTACTAATAACAGCGAATTCCGAGCGTGTCGTACGTATTTGTCACTCTCATAGCACAATCAAAACATCAAAGGCTGTGTCAAAGGATAGGGCTCGCCGTGACTATGGTTGCGTCGAGCTCGATTTTAATTAAGAGCGGGCCGAGCTTCTGGCGCTAATAGATTTTAGGTATTCTATGTGCTCCACGTATGTGTGCGTAAGGCACACCCGCAAAAGCACTGTACGCTAGTGATTGACTAAATCGGAAAGATATCGAATCTTCCATTTATTATTGTACAATTATTTTTTTGGGATCCTGAAAATAATTAAATAAAAAATAATGTCCGGAATATAATATTATAATAAAAATAAACAATATGTAGCTAAAAAATATATTAATAAGTAAATTAAAACAATAAAATATCCGGTTACGTTGGTTTAAGCCAGCGGTCGGCAACCCGCCGCCGTCTCACTTGCGGCCCGTAAAAGTTTTGTAAATAAGTTATAATTATCAAAATAAAATAAATGCATGAACAAACCACAATCGACCGTATAGTGTGAATCCAGCCTTAAGGTAGTCTATATTTTTTCCATAGAAATTTCGGGAGGGAATTACTCCACTGTTGGACACTGTACATACAAACTCCAAAGTTATACATGATATCGTTTTGTCTCAATAATAATTTTACACACACACAACACAGAACAGCACAACAGGAAACAGAATAGTAAAATAAAAAGCCATTAAGGCTGATGCTCCAGGGTAACCCGCGAAATTTTAAATTTTCTTACTTTTTTTGCAATTCGCAGGCCAGTGCTAGGTTGTATGTTGATTAAAATTGTTTGTTTGCGACTGTAAGACGTATGTAGTTACAGAATTATAATCATCAAAATCATCAATACAACCCTCCAAGTTCATAAAGGTGCAAGAATGATTTTGACCTTGGAAAAGTAATTTTTCCACCTTTATGAACTTTTTTTGTATTGATGATTTTGATGAATATAATTCTGTATCTACATACGTCTTACAACCGCGAATAATATTTTAATCAACATACAACCTAGCACTGGCCTGCAAATTGCAAAAAACGTAAGAAAATTTGAATTTCGCGGGCTACCCTGAAGCATTCGCCTTAAAAGAGTTACGAGCTACCAAAGATTCGTTTTACTTTTTATTGCCAATTTTAACGCAACTTTGGGCGTAAATTAGTAATAAAAGATGTGTCAAATTTCCAAAACAAGTCGGTACTGACAAAGCACAATTATCGAAGAATTCAATCAATTTGATTTGTACTTGATTTATGCCCTGGTTTTTTTCATAAAACTCGATTTTTCAAAGTTCTTTTCGTATTTTTTAGGCACCTTTTACTATGAATTATCTTGCATCTCACTGAGCTCATTCTGTCGGGCACGATGCCAGGTGAGACAGCGTGCTTTTTGGGCACGCGCAACAGTGAGTTCGAGCCCGCGATAAGTGCAACCTCAACAAGCGCTTTTCATTTTTTCTATGGGATATGATACGTAGGTATATTGGGCTTCTAGAGTTAATATCACAAGTGCTGCCCGCCTTTAGTTTATTTTGCCACCTTGTGGCCCTTGCCTGCCAAAAGGTTGCCGACCGCTGGTTTAGGCTGTCATGGCCTATTGAAACAGTAGTTAGTAGCACGAGGATAAGGTATAATATACGATAATTCAAAGCCAAAAACACTCCACCGATTTAACCTCAAATTTAATTAACTTACTTTACGAAAGTTGGTTACGCGATTCTCTACTATGCTGTAAAATAATCAAAATACGTAAAAACATTATTACAAATCGATATTCCAACCGGGTTAAAACGGTTGACAAATTAAAAAATCGACTAAAATAGCAATATTTCATTCGTCAGTCGATATTGTCGACAGCCTACGTCAGTGGATCTCCACACGCACATCCCTAACTAGTCGCAAGAAGAAGCGGCTGTACTACGCGAAGTATCCGCCTAATGAAGTATCGTTTTGTGATTTTTACATTGCTTGTCCAGTGACTTAGCGACAAACTTACGTAGTGGTCAAAGAGCAATGTATTTATTGCAAAAATAGTACAGTCGTCACGTTGTTGTTGTTACGATCGCGGTCCGAAAGTCGAAATTTAATAAATTATATTTCTATGGCGCGCCGCAAAAATCAACAAGCGACACAAGCTCCCCGTCCAACAGCCGAAGCAGGACTAAAGCGGATAGGGGGGAAGCGTGGCGGCTCTGGTTAGAACGGGCGGCACGCACGCTAATTTAGGTATTTCCTTCATAATATTCAAACAAAGACACATTTCGAAAATGTAAAACGTATACGTTATAGAAAACATATAGTTTTGTTATTATTCAAAATCTGATGATCTTCCGTGAAGTATTTACGCCGTACTTAGGGTTTATTTTGTTTTTTAGAGATTACTTTGGATTTTTTTTCTATCGAGGAAACTAAAAGTAATCGTGTTTCTAAAGCGTATGATGTATTGAGTGAATCCTTAAATATCTTACATATTAATTGCATAACTGAAGGATAAGTAATAACGATGCAGTAAGGGATCAAGCGAATGCAATTATTTTGGAATTACGTATCGTTTGCTCGGTAGCGCCTTAATAAAAAAAGACGCAGGAAGTGTTAGGTGAAAAAATATTTGCTTTTAAGAAAAAACTGTCAATACCAAAATTATCTATGTATTAGAATTAGAACCGGAAGATGTAAGAAATTTTCTAAGATTGGAATCTGAAAAATTTAAAGAATTGTTGACATTAGTTACAATGCAACGTACTTACATTAAAAAAGACAGTTGGCTCAGAGATGCTGTTACTCCAAGAGAAAGATTAGCTGTTACTTTGAGATTCTTATCAACAGGAAGGTCGACCAAGCTATTTGGTTTACTTTTTACAATGTAATTTGCATGTTAAAATGTAAACCAAGTAGCTTGTTTGACCGTACATACGAAGATTTAAAGTTCAGTTCATTTATTTCTGCACAACTTCTTTCAAAAATTATATCAGAGACGTGTCGGGCGATATACAAATGCTTAAAACAAACAAACAATGAAATATTATGCAACTTTCTTATAAAAACATTTTTTTAGGATTTATAATAAAAAAAACTCTCTCTTTTGCGTTCTAACGTTTTCTTAGTTGATGAGGAAGTATTGGGAAAATTTTCACTACAGAATTCATAGTTTTCTCCGCTGAGAGTAGCAGACAACTAAACCCATTTCTTGTCTAAATCGCTTTATAAATAAATAAATAAAATAAATAAAAAATAAAAATAAAAAAGCCTTTTATTCCATGCATTTACAAAATAATTTAACAATATGAATTGAAATTTAATGCTAGATTATTATTATCATCCTTTGAAATATTACAAAAAAGAGAAAAAAAAAAAACAAAAAAATAATAATCAATTAATTCAGATATAAATGTATCAAATAGAAAAATTAAAATAATCAAATATATCGTAATATAGGTAAATTATTATTATTTTTAGGATATTAAAGTTACTATTATTATTATTATTTTTTTATTTATTTTTTTTTATTTTTTTTATGCATGGACCCCTCTCAGGTGAAGGCCTCCTCCAAGGATTTCCATTTGCCTCTGTCTCTGGCGACATAAATCCAGTGCGGTCCAGCGACTTTTCTAATGTCGTCCTCCCAGCGCGTGTACGGTCTACCGACGCGCCGCTTGCCCTGTGGACCGTCCCATGTAGTTACTTTAGATGTCCATCTCTTGTCTTTAAGTCGTGCTACATGTCCAGCCCACTTGAATTTCAGTCTTTGAGCATATTTGAGCGCATCTACTGTTTTGGTTATGCTTCTTATCTTTGTATGACGGATTCTGTGTGTTTTTCTTATATTAAGCATGCTACGTTCCATTCCCCTCTGGCACGTTATTATTTTATTCTTGATGTTATTCGTAAATTTCCACGTCTGGCAAGCATATGTCAGACATGGCAAAATGCAAGTGTCCATCATTTTCTTTTTCATTTCTGTTGGCATGCTACTTTTCATTACTTCTCTGTAACTCCAGAACTTATTCCACGTAATTCGTGTTCTGCGCTCCACCTCCAGTTCGTTGCTATTGCTGTCCAATGTTATCTGCTTTCCCAAGTAGATATATTGATCCACGTACCGTAATGGTTTGTTTTCTAGAGAGATGGTTCTTTTATAACTGTTTGTCATGGTGTTTGTTTTTGTCAAGTTTATTTCTAATCCGACTTGTCTGCTAGCTTCGTGTAATGACTGTATCATGTGCTCTAAGTTGCCACCGGATTCAGATAGCAGTACCAAGTCATCTGCGAACCGTAAATGACTCAGGTATTCTCCTTTGATATACAAGCCGTACTTTTTCCAGTCTAATTGATTTATAATCGATTCCAATACTGCAATAAATAGTTTTGGAGATAGTGGGTCCCCTTGTCTCACTCCTCTATTGATGTTGAAATCGGGGCCAGTTGATTCCAGTTTGACTTTACTGACGCTGTTGTTGTATATACTTTTTATTACTTGTATATATACTCCTTTTCTACTCCTTGTTTACTTAATGCTTCCCATATACTTGTGTGTGAAATTGTGTCAAAAGCCTTCTGGTAATCTATGAAGGCTATGTAGAGCGGTCTTCGGTTCTCTTGGTATTTTTCAATAATAAGTTCCAGAGTGTGTATGTGATCTATGGTTGAATATCCCTTTCGAAAGCCAGCTTGCTCTATGGGCTGTTTCTTTTCTAAAGTTTCAGATATTCTTCGATTAATTATGGAAGAGAATAGTTTGTAAACAGTTGGTAGAAGGCTTACTGGCCTGTAATTGCCGATTTCATTAGGGTTTCCTTTTTATAGAGCAAGATTATAATGGATTCTGACCATTGTGCAGGTATGATCGCAGTTTTGAGTATTAGGTTAAATAATGCGGCCAGTGGTGATGCTAGTATTTCACATCCATGTTTAATTGCTTCATTAGTAATGAAGTCTGGGCCTGGGCTCTTTTCTAATTTTAACTTATTAGCTGCTTGTATAATTTCCAGTTCGTCGATATAGTTTATATTATTTTCATGGCTTTCGTAGTTGTTGTATGTTTCCTGTTTATTGTTATTTGTCTGTTGTGTATTCGCACTGTATAAGTTTTTATAGAATTCTGTAGCAATGTTTAATATTTCTTTACGGTTGTGTGTTGTTTGTCCTGATTGGTTTAATCCCTCGATCCAAGTCTTATTTGTTCGGAGTTCTTTCATAGCTTTTTTGAAACTTTTTCCTTGTGTAAGGTAGGTTTGTATTTTCTGATTCCTGTAGTTTTTATAGTCATATTTTATGTATCTACTCGTTAGTTTATATAGTGCGCTAAGTTCGTTTTTTTCTGATCGGGATTTGTCCGGCGTTTTTTGTAATATTTGTCTCCTATTTAGTAATGCCATTGTCCTTTCTGAGAGAATTTTGTGTCTAATACGGGTATTCTTAACTTGTCTTGCTTGTTGTAGACTGACGTTGATAGCATGCAGTAATTTGTTATAAAAATCCTGCACTGTCGTCTCCATCCGATAATCAACTAAATTTGATATTTGATGCCCCAGATTTTGCTTGTATGCTTCAATTTCTTCTCTCGTTTTTAAAGTGCTATTTATAGACTTTCAGTGATCAATACTTATTTAAAAAAAAAACCAAGCCACAGGTGGACTTGGCGTTCACCCAGTGGAGTATACAAGAATGAAATCGATTATATACTGTCAAACCAACCTAAGCTGTTCCAAAATATAGAAACACTAAACCTTAACTTCTCCACAGACCATAGAATGGTAAGAGCTACAATAACTTTAAAAGTAGCAAAGAAAAGCCGAATCAAATTCAACAACAACCAAAATCGCTTTACACTTGGCTAAATTCAGCTTGCTAACCAGTGTTGCCAGATGGAATCTGAAGAAATCAGTAGCAAAATTAAAGTTTTAGCAGTAGATCGAAGGAAAACAGACTCAGTAGATTAAAACCGGCCAAGAGCGTGTCGGGCCACGCTCAGTGTAGGGTTCCGTAGTTTCCCGTCCGTCACTATAAGTGTTCCCACTTATGAGTTTAAAGGTGGGTATCCATTATGTAAAAATGCTTGCATATACGAATATACTACAAACTTAGTCCAGAAATTATTTTGTTCAACTTTTTGTCTTTTTTGTAAAAAATCATTTCTAAATACCTTTCCAACAATATATTACACGTTAGGGTTGAAATTAAAAAAAAAACACTTCCCACTTTACATATATAGGGGGGCTACCCTAATAAAACATTTTTTTCAAATTTTTATTTTACCACTTTGTCGGCGTGATTGCTATACATATTGGTACCAAATTTCAGCTTTCTAGTGCTAACAGTCACAGAGATTAAGCGAGGACGGACGGATGGACAGACATGGCGAAACTATAAGGGTTCCTAGTTGACTACGGAACCCTAAAAAAGTCACACCCACATGAGGTAAAAAGGACTTGAGCTTGAATAGGGTACATGACAAAAAAAAACTAATTAGTCCGTCAGATAGATTTCCAAAAAATATTGTACACGTATTTTTTATTTTTTCACGAAAACAAAAATGAAGACGATACCGTGCGCCGAAAACTCGTGTGACGTCACATTTAAGCACATTTTTAGTCAAATGTAACGTCACAAGCCAAACTCATGATCTTTGACACGTTTTATCTTCGTCAATTTTTATTAATTTGATAAAACAAAGAACACTCGTACGTATCCAATATTTATAGTTATTTACTACGGTTGTTAAACAAATGCCATGTTTTTTTAGGCCTTTAAGCCAGATGACACTACACGTCGTCAATAACTAGATGATACGATCTGATTTTAAAAAAAGCAGGTAGATGTCCAACCAAGGCAGTAGATCAGTTGATTTTTTTTAATCAGGTAGATCTACTGCTAAATCAGTAGATCTGGCATCACTGTTGCTAACTGATTTACATCGGTAGTCACGACTCTGATTGTCTAATTAGTGTGTCTAACAATCTGAATGTCTTTCATTTAGTTAGCTGAATTTAGCCAAATGTAAAGGCCGCTTTCGCCAGGTTGAAGGAGAGGCAAAGGTATGAAGCCATTAGACAGCCTAATATTAAAAATAGATTTATTTTATATTTTTGAATTCAGAACACAAATAAATGTTAATTTGTGTATAAAAATAATTATTTGGTTTTATTAATCATGTTTATCTATGATATTCTATTTATAAACACAATTTAAATATTCAAAAAAAAACATTCACCTCAGACTATAGGCACAGAATATATATTAGTACCTTACGGTACTATAAAGTATAGGTATAGTTATCTGTGGCAATTTCCATTCCCGCACACGTGCGGGAAAATGAAAAAAACGTGAAATGTGAAATACATTGTATGTTGTACTAATCATAGTGCGTTATGGACCAGTTTTCGAGGAAGTGTATTGCAAAAATATATATTTTTTCCGAATTTTAGATTTTGGCGCTCGATATTTTGGAAACGAAGAATGATATCAAACATTTTAGTCAAACTTTTTCTTTTTTTTTTGTTGTTTCCTCTGGACAATTTAGTCAGCTACAATTTGAGCCTAAAACAAAGACGATCGGGTTAAGGGTTTGCCCTGTAGTGTAGCCAAACCTTTTTAAAAAGTCAAAAACGTTGTAGGTAGTTTTATTTTGTAACCTTTTCCCTATCCTGACTTTCTTGTCGCTCAGTGACAATATTTTTTCGAATTCTGTAGATTCATATTCAATGTGCTCGATAGTCGTGTGAGGCACGAAATTGTATTTCTTTTTTTTTTCAAAAGCGGTGAACATAATTTCCAACAAGAAACCAAACTACCTACTAAAAAATCACGCTCTAATTCGGGGTTTGCAAGGCATTGTTGAAGTGTTGGCTATTTCCCTTATGCAGCGGCGTAAGTCGCGAATTGGGGTCTAGGTTGTAGGTACTTAGGTAGCGCATAAGCAGGCTCATGTTTGTTTGTTAAATACAACATTTTTTGCCGGTTAAATTTTGTATTATTTTTTCAGTTATTCATCTAGTATAACAGTCCACCACAGATCGCTGGAAGTTTTTTTTTTTTTTTTTACTGCTTTTTTTCGGAAGTTTAATTAGTTCCCCTCTCCAATTGCACGGCTTTTCGGCAGTCATTTATTCATTCATTCTTGGATTGTCATAAGTCGTCATCGGTATTCTTGGAAATAATATTTATGCGGTTGACCACTTAAGATATAGTTGTAACAAACAGGAAAGTCAAAACAATTATGCAAGTAATTTAATAACCTTTAAATACAGTGCAATACATTTTTGTTTTTAATTTGTTTAGCTGCGTTTGGTTTTGAGTGTTGTTTCATCGTCAGTTACGGAAGAAATCATAATTAAAAATATGGTTATTTTTATGAACCGTAAAACCATATTGGCTATGTACGAGAAGAGCAGAAGACCGATCATTCGGGTGGCTCAAGTGGCCGTGTGCCCAGGACCGAAACATCATAATACTTTTACGTGTGCTACAACTGATTGTTTGACAAAGGGAACTGTGAAATGGATATCCAAGATGTCTTACGCTCGAGAATTATATGAATATCTGGAGTTTTCCACACACTACATCATGTTAGTGCTGACCTTGGCTACGTTGATCTACGGACTAACGTCGTGGTGCGTCTTACGAAAGTTTAGAAATTATAAAAACTACGTGTGCCTCAACGCAATTTTAACAAACTTCCTCGTCTCTTCGATGATGCAGATTACAATTTATATCAATAGTACCACAGATAGCATAAAAGAATTATGTTTGTTTGCCATTATTACTGTATATCTATTAATGTACTTTGCAACAGTCAAGCACCACTGGTTAATTGTTATATGTCACATGTTTTACATGGACATAGTAATAGTTTTCAATGTACATATCCGATGGAAGTACTTTAAGAGTGCTTTCTTTAGTTTGGGAGGGCCTGTAATAACAACGCTTATTCATTTCTTTGTTACTTCTGGTTATTTATTCGAGTCTGATGTAAATCCTAGCGATGTAGGATTTATTATTTTTATCTTAACTGTGACAATAAATTGCTTGCTTTACTTTCGAATTGTATACTCACTTTGTCGTAGTTCAAAAGCGAGTGTACATACAGCTGTGAACAAATGGCGTCGCTGGTACATCGCCACTTTGATATTTATATTGAGTGACGTCTTATTGCTGTCTTTTCATGTTATTTCGTTTATGAATCACCTAAACACAACAAAACAAGATACAAAATCTTTTTCAGATAAAAGTCGTTACTTTGATGGAGAACTTTTAAAAAGAAAGACATTTGTCGAAACTAACGATAACAAATTAATACATTTTGTACAGATATTAATGTATAACTTAAGCCCATTACTTTTGAACGTTTATTTGGTTGTTGTAAAAAGTAATCGAGAGTTGTGGTATGAATTTTATGTTAATAAATTTAAGCAAGTTGCAAGAAAGGGATTACTCGCGTGTCGTGACCCTGGCGATGTACAATCAGCATAAAACATGTATTTTTATATCTATACTAATATTATAAAGAGGAAAACTTTGTTTGTTTGTTTGTTTGTAATGAATAGGCTCAAAAACTACTGGACCGATTTAAAAAATTCTTTCACCATTCGAAAGCTACATTATCCACGAGTAACATAGGCTATATTTTATCCCCGTACTCCCACGGGAACGGGAACTACGCGGGTAAAACCGCGGGACGTCCGCTAGTAATTGATATAATTAGTAAATACGATAAAAAAATAGGTACGAGTGACAATTTAGTTAATCTCGTCAACTTCGAGGTATCTTCTAGCTCTCAATCAAATAACTGTAAAAAAGGGGCTGAGCAGAATTCCTTAAAATTGTTTCACCAGAATATTCAGGGACTTTCTTCCAAAGAACTAGAAATAGAACTATTTTTAGAAAAAACTAAGTTTGATATTATCTGTTTTACTGAACATTGGATGAAAGATTATGAAGTAATGCAAATAAATTATGAGAATTACAATGTGAGCAGTTGCTTTAACCGAAAATCTAAGATGCGTGGGGGTTCATTAATCCTAGTAAAAAATTGTATTAAATCTAAGTCTCGTAATGATATAGTCGATCTATCGGTTGAACATAGCATTGAATTGTCTTGTGTTGAGCTAGATAAGCATGTAATAGTGTGCGTTTACAGACCCCCTAATTACCTGAACTATTCTATCTTTGAGTCAGTAATGGAAGATGCTTTGGCAAAACTTGTAACTGGTAATAAACCAATAATTATCTGTGGTGACTTTAATGTCAATATCATAGAGAATAATGTGAATAGCAGTAGATTCTTAAGTCTCTTTAAATCATTTAACTTGTCAAATGTGTTTTCAGAACCAACTCGAATTACGACAAATACTGCTAGATGTATCGATAATGTTTTTTGTTGCTGCGATTACATAAATAAATCCATCGTAAATTACCTGCCTTCAGATCATAGTGGTCAGACGGTTACTTTCGCGTACAATAGACAATTACAAAGAATTCAGATACAAACTCGACAAATAACACCCAGCAATCTAGACAAATTTAATAATAATTTAATTAGCAAGTTAAGTATACCGGGTCATATTAGAAACAATGCAAATGTATTTTATGAAGAATTCTTTTCGGTAGTGCACACCGAATTTAATAATACTTTAAAAAAGAAATCTAAAACTATTGGCCCAAAGTTTATTTTCAGTGACTGGGCAACGCAGGGTATTCGGAAAAGTAGGGAACGATTGTTTGAGCTGTACGGCCTTAAGCCTTACATCAACACTGAAGCTTTTAATAGATATGTTGCTACTTACTCGAAAATTTTTAAAAACACTTGCAAGGTAGCCAAATCCTTATTCATTAGCAACAAGATTAAATCAGCCGACAACAAAATAAAAACGGTTTGGAAAATCATCAACAGTGAAACTAATAGAAATAAAAAACAAGGTAATGACTTCACACTAGAGACATCGCGTGGCCTTGTGAGCTCCAACAATGAAGTTGCTCAAGAATTTGTAAATTTCTTTACCAGTATCCCACTTAAAACTACAGAAACCTTAAATTCCTCTCCCTTGCTCTCTATTGATTTATTGAAAGCGAACGTTTCAGCCTGTCCAAATGAATTTAAATTTCAGCATATAAACCCCATAACAGTCATAAAAGGTTTTAAGCAAATCAAGATCAAATTAACGGAGGATCTGTGGGGTATGTCTGTCAAAGCTTGTACCTCAATTATTGAGACTGTAGCGCCGTATTTAGCCTCAATATTCAATTTGTGCGTGGATCAAGGGGTCTTCCCGGATCTAATGAAATTCAGTAAGGTAATACCGCTTTTTAAATCCGGGGACAGTAAAGACACCAATAACTATAGGCCCGTATCCGTGTTGCCGGTTTTCAGCAAGGTGTTTGAAAAGATAATGCTCAATCAAATGCTTAACCATTTTAACACTAATAAAATATTACACGAGCAACAGTATGGTTTCACCAAAGGACGTTGTACAACTGACGCCGGTGTCACTTTATTAAAACACATATTTACTGCGTGGGAAGAGGCACAAAATGCCATAGGAATCTTCTGTGACCTTTCGAAGGCATTTGATTGCGTAAATCACGAAACCCTGATCTTGAAACTTCAGCATTACGGTTTAGGTAAACTTGCGCTCAGTTTAATAAAATCGTATTTGAATGATAGACAGCAGCAGGTACAAATAAATGGAGTCAACTCAATGGGTTTAAAAGTAAAAATGGGTGTACCACAAGGTTCGATATTGGGTTCCTTCCTCTTTTTAGTATATATTAATGACCTACCCCATCTATTTAACAACCATCCGCATATGGTGTTATTTGCTGACGATACTTCTTTAATATTTAAAATAAACAGACGTGCCACTAATCTTGATGACGTAAATAACGCCCTACTGCAGGTCCACGATTGGTTTACCGCTAATAATTTAGTACTAAATGGGAAAAAAACTAAATGCATTAGATTTGCTCTACCAAATGTCAAAAGTAGTGATTGTGACATAATATTGAATCAAGAGAAACTAGAATTTGTCGATAAAACGGTTTTCTTGGGAATCACGCTCGACTCAAGGTTACAATGGGGTCCTCATCTAACATCTCTTGCAGGACGGCTAAGCTCAGCAGCGTATGCTGTTAGAAAAATCCGTCAATTTACTGATGTTGATACCGCGAGGCTGGTCTATTTTAGTTATTTTCATAGTATTATGTCATACGGTATTTTACTATGGGGACGGGCTGCAGACATCGAGTCTATATTTATTCTGCAGAAAAGAGCCATCAGAGCCATTTATGAATTACGTAGACGCGATTCTCTAAGAGAACTGTTTAAGGAAATTAATATCATGACAGTACCTTGTCAATACATCTATGAAAACATCATGTACGTTAGAAAAAATCGGCATTTATTCAGTAAGAGAGGGGACAGACACCACTATAACACTAGAAATAGGGACCAACTAGTTCAGCCAGGTTTCAGGCTTGCTAAAGTGGATTCATCTTTCATGGGGTACTGTTTGAAATGTTACAATAAAATACCTCCCCACATTCTTCAACTGAATGAGACGAAATTTAAATCTTGTATAAAACGCACACTATGTAGGCAAGCATATTATAAGTTGGGGGATTACATTGATGATAAAAATGCTTGGCTAAATGCTGGTCCTGCTCCGCAACCATAGGTGGGGGGGCAAACTAATTGTTTGTACTGGTCGGGCATTATTTGAGTCCATCGACACGTAAAGAAGAAGATGAAGAATTGATTCCCATGTTAATGTATTGTGGAAGCTGCAGAAGATTGTAAAAATATACTTGCATTGTATAGATTCCAGTTCTTAGTATTATATAATTGCATAGCACATGTGTGAGTACTTTGTACTGTTCAGCCACCATTTACATTTATTTATCTTTCATTGACTTGAATATGCCTTGGTGACTGAGAGAATGTCATGCTCACTTAAATGTCTCGCTGATGGTGGCGGGTGTGTCGGGTCATTTAATTCCCTTCAATATGGTTGAGTTGAATGGCGCCGGTACATGCGTCATGTCTGTGAACGGGCGCTGTCAGTTGGGACTGGTCATCTCTTAGCTGCCAAGGTTCATTTTAATTACTTTATTCATACATTTTTAATCTAATCTTTCACTCTGGATGCTCTTAGTGTGCACGTCTTTCTACATCGTTCTCACATATATGTATAATCTCAAAATTAATGATGTAACCAAGATTTTGTAACAATATTTTGATTTTAAAAGAGTGTCCATGGAGTTTCTTGCCCATTCTTCTCCATAGAGATCTACGCTAGGGAATGGGCAACTACAGTACTTTCTCAAGTTATTATGCCTTGTGACTGGGACTGTAGCTTTGATTTTCTTTTTTGTATTTTTGACTTTCAAAAGTGCCGTAATGGTCTAATTGAAATAAATGCTTTGAGTTGAGTTGAGTTGAATAAAATCCTTCTTAAAAAGAAAAAATATATTTTTAACCGACTTCAAAAAAGGAGGAGGTACCTATATATTCGTGTGTACTTATGTTTTTTTTTTTTATATGTATGTTACCTGATTTCTCCCCCATTTGTGGGATGGGGTGTTTTAGACCTTTACAAAATTCAAAATTAACATTACTTATTAGTTTTCCTTTCCGTCGAGAGTGGAGGGCCGACCGTCTCTTTAAATGCCCGGGCCAGGTTTGGGTCCCAGTACGGGCCTGAGTCGGTGACAAACACTAAATCAATGAAACAAAGGTCACCGACTTCTGAAGCTTGACCTTGTTTGATTGATTTTATGTTTTTGTCACCGGTTTCTGAAGCTAACTTTTTTCACTTTTTTGTTTTTTGTGTTTTTCTTTGTTTTTTTTTTTTGAAGTCGGTTTTATTTTTTGTAAAAAAGCTTTTTTTTGCTATATTGTTTCACCACAACACAAATCACTCATCATTTTACTGCTCTTGTCACATTCTATTTGGGGTCACACTGTCACAGCAACACGTTTTCTTTTTCCATTCCGTTTTATCACAGATTTAGTAAAGAATTTTTATATTTCTATGCATTTCATTTACTCCTTTCTCTTTGATATACCTACAGGGTGTAAACAACCTCATCACGAAGCCGTCAACCAAGCATTCTGTACATCTTATGTAACTTTACGCAAAAATGATTGCTGGGAAACGATTTTTTTTTTGGTGTGAAAAATCATGTTTTGTTACCACAAATAATGTTTTTTACAGATTTTCTTGTTTTTTTTTTATGTTTTGAGTGCATTGACTCAATGTGCACTCAAAAGATTGCTGATGGATGCATTGGATAGTACGGGGGTCATGGAGGTGTTTAAAGTAAAAATCTTACTTTAAAAACTTGTATTTATAAAAAAACTTGTCATAATAAATTAGCATTTTACAGATTAAAAAAAATAATTACCATCAACAAGCGGTTTATTTTTTAACAAATAAAATCATAATAAAAATACTACAAAACTAAATAAAAATTAAAGTAGGCAGAATTGGCTTTCCAAACGGGCAGAGATTCCTTGTAGTATGGACTCCATGGTAAAAAGGGGCGAAATCATTCGTGCAGCGGCTTATATAGCCGGCTTATATAGCCGCATGGTGGCTACTGTCTCGCTTCCCCTCCATGCGACGGCTTGACAATCGACTTTTCCGCTAAAACGGCTGCTCCTGACTGGAGCACGTCCTCGTACTCCCGTGTCTCAGGCTGCAGAGCTTCTGCAGCACTGGAGGTGCTTGGTACAGGTTCTGGCATCATCTCGCCAGAAGGCACATTGTTGTCTGGCAGCTCGCTCAGTCGTGGCCTCCACTTCATCGGCATTACAGACTGCGCCTGAAAACCCAAACAGCTTGTTTTACTACTCTGATTAAAAAAAAATACACGTAATTTCCGCCCTCTTTTTTTTAAATTACTTTTAGTAACAATGCAACTGAAACACTGCAGGCATCTCAGTCGCGTCATTACTCTTATCCATCTCATTTCTCAATAAGATCAAGACTCTGTATCCACCGGAGGCCCACAGTGAAAAAGGTTCACACGAACTAAAGTGTAAGAAACATAGGCCCAACGTTAGCATATTTCTAACAACTTCCTATGGCATAGGCACGACGTTAGCATACCACATGATCTCGACACTTGTATGGCATAGGCACGACGTTAGCATACCACATGATCTAAACATTTGTATGGCATAGGCACAACGTTAGCATATTTCTAACAACTTCCTATGGCATAGGCACGACGTTAGCATACCATATGATCTCGACACTTGTATGGCATAGGCACGACGTTAGCATACCACTTGATCTTGACACTTGTATGGCATAGGCACGACGTTAGAATACCACATGATGTCGACACTTATATGGCATAGGCACGACGTTAGCATACCACATGATCTCAACACTTGTATGGCATAGGCACGACGTTAGCATACCACATGATCTCGAGACTTGTATGGCGTAGTACTTAATTGCACTAATTACAGTTGCAAGAAACGATAATGTGGAATTCACAAAATTTGTGAATTCCACATTATCGTTTCTTGCAACTGTTAAATATATTTTTAGTTATAGTTTACTATTATACACTAATTATACCATTGTTTTAGAAATAACACTACTGCACATAAATGTACATTTTTGTAATACTTTTATAAATTAGCAAACCACATGATCTCGACACTTGTATGGCCTAGGCACGACGTTAGCATACCACACAGTCTCTACACTTGCATGACATGCACGACGTTAGCTTATCAGCAAGTGTAGCACAAAGTTACCTTCGAAAAATGCAGCACACGCGTCAGGAGTCCACTCGCCTCGCCACGGCACCATAAACTCTACCGCAGCCTGGGTCGATTTCCCATAAGAGCCTGCCAATAGCTGCAGCTCGTATCGACCATGGGGAAGCGCCTTGACCACACGGTATGGCCCGCGCATATGGCGAGTCGAGCTTGCCAGATACAAAAACAAATGAATTAACATCAAACGACCGAGGAGTTCTACGATCAGCGTTAGCCAATGTGTTGTGTCTTGGGCCTTCCAGGACTAATATAAAAGACAGTTTAATGATGAACAAGAATGTAATTGAAAATAATAGCTTACAGAAAGTCTCCATTTTGCAATGCTCTTGTCACAGAGTAGAAACGGATATGTTCAACAAACATCTTAAAATAAGCGTTCGGAAATGCTAGTATACTACATATACTCCTCCCAATAAATTTAGACGGGGGTTTAACAGTCCTCTCAGAACGTCTTATAGGTAATGGAGGTGTTTCCTCAGCCACAGGAATATTTTCATTAGAAATTATGTCGTTTAGGTTAGTCATTAATAATAGGAATATCCTGTGCCTGCGGTAATACAATGTTTAGTTCAATAACGTAAGGCTGTTGATGTTCTAATGTTGCAGAAGGTTGTGTTAATCGGCTTAAAATAGCATTGTTTTGATTAAATTCTTCATTAAATAAAGGCTTCGAAGAAGATGCATTAATTATTTGATCCAAGTGTCTCTTACAGATCAAATCTCATCAACAACTTTACACAAATATAATCTTTGACCTATTACTTCGTCAATTATACATTTTACAAATTTCTTTTTGTTTGGATTTCTGTAATCTCTACAATAAACAATATCACCTTCCTTAAATATCTCTTCTCTTTTTCCTTTTACATTTATTTCTATTTCTTTGAAATTAATAACATTTTTAGAAATTAACAAATTTAACCTAGTTCTCAGCTTCCTTTGAAACATTAACTCTGCAGGTGAAACACCAGTTATAATATGTACAGAATTTCTGTAGGAAAATAAATATCTATTCATTAACGTTTCAAAAGAGACTCCATCATTAGTTCTATCCTTTAAAGCTTTAGACAATCCAGCTTTAAAACTTTTTACAGCATTTTCTGCAAATCCATTGGATGCAGGATGAAATGGAGGTGATGTCATATGTTTGATACCATTCTTAGATAAAAAACCGGCCAAGAGCGTGTCGGGCCACGCTCAGTGTAGGGTTCCGTAGTTTCCCGTCCGTCACAATAAGTGTTCCCACTTATGAGTTTAAAGGAGGGTATCCATTATGTAAAAATGCTTGCATATACGAATATACTACAAACTTAGTCCAGAAATTATTTTGTACAACTTTTTGTCTTTTTTGTACAAAAACTGTTGTTTCCATCAAGTTCAAAATGATTTTCCTAGGAAGTCCTTATAAAGTACTACTTTTCAGATTTTTTTCATATTTTCTAAACTTATGGTTCAAAAGTTAGAGGGGGGGGACACATTGTTTTTTACTTTTGGAGCGATTATTTCCGAAATTATTGACATTATCAAAAAATGATTTTAGAAAACCTCTATTCATTTTTAAATACCTTTCCAACAATATATCACACGTTAGGGTTGAAATTAAAAAAAAAATCACTTCCCACTTTACACATAGGGGGGCTACCCTAATAAAACATTTTTTTCCAATTTTTATTTTAACACTTTGTCGGCGTGATTGATATACATATTGGTACCAAATTTCAGCTTTCTAGTGCTAACGGTCACAGAGATTAAGCGAGGACGGACAGACGGACGGACGGACGGACAGACATGGCGAAACTATAAGGGTTCCTAGTTGACTACGGAACCCTAAAAAGTAGAAAATTCTTGACATACAATTAATGTTTTGGCATTATCAGTAACTACTATTTTTGGCAATCCAAATCTACTAGAGCATTCTCTAAATTTTTCTATAGTGCTCTTAGAGTCAAATCCTTTCATTATAAAAGCTTCTGGTCATTTAGAGTATGAGTCAACAATTAATAAAATTATTTTGCTATCAATTGGACCTAAAAAATCAGCATGCACTCTTTCATAAGAAAAATTTGATAAGGCATCAAGCAGCAAAGTTCTGGCTGCCTGGCCGATAGATTATGTCGTACTTGAAACAGGAGAGCTCCAGGCGCCATCTCTCGATTTTCTCGTTTTTTATCTTATTAGAGTGCGTCTGGTTAAACATAAATGCTACAGATCGTTGGTCTGTGATTAGTAGGAAATGTCGTCCAATCAGAAAGTGCCTCCATTTTCGAAGTGCTTCAACAATGGCGCAGGCCTCCTTTTCTATTGATGGCTGTCGCCTTTCTGTATAATTTAGCGACCGTGAAAAAAATGCTATGGGTCTTCCTGTTTGTGGTAGTGTCGCAGCAATTGCAAACTCCGATGCATCGGTTTCGACCGAGAATATTTCCTTCTTGTCAATTCCAGGAAAGGCCGATTTAACAATGTCCTTCTTTTAAGTTCGTTAAAAGAATTAATAGCGTCTTGAGATAAGGGAAATGTTGCTTCGACCAGTGGTCTTAATTTGGATGAGAAGTTTTCTACCCATTTGGAATAGTGAGCGAATAGGCCAAGGGCTCTTTTCAAGGCTGCTGAGTCAGTTGGAACAGGAAGATTCATCAGGGGTTCAAGACGGTTCTCGTCTGGTTTGATAATGTTTTTGTGTATGTTATAACCAAGGAGGTTGATTGACTCCGCTTCGAACGTGCATTTGTTAGTATTAAGCGTAAGTTTGTACTTTCCAGCAGCTTCCGTAAACTTGAGAAGGTTTTCGTCATGGACCTCTTTATTGACACCGCATACAGTGACATCATCCAGGTAAGCGAATGTGCCTTTGAGGTTCTCCAAATCGATGTTATATTGTAAAGTTCTCTGAAAAGCTGCCACGCCGTTCGTTACTCCAAAGGGAATCCGTGTGAACTGATATAGGTTCCCGCATGCTTCAAAAGCGGTATATTTTCGTTCTTTGGCCAGAATGGGCACCTGGTGATATGCACTTTTGAGGTCTATTTGACTATATAAGTTGTACTGGGATACTTGCGTTATAATAGAATCGATACTTGGAAGAGGGTATGCGTCAAGTTCCGTAAATCTGTTTAAAGTCTGTGAATAGTCGATCACCAGACATTTTCGATGGTGCCCTCCTCCAGCGACAAGAACCTGAGCCCTCCAGGGTGACACACTGGGCTCAATAACTTTATCCTTGATCAAATTGTTTATTTCATTCGATATGAAATCTTGATCTTCTTGTGAGTGGCGTCTTGAGCGGATTGCGATTGGTTTGACAGGCAGAACGGAAGCCTCTAGTACGTTGCAGACTTTTAACGGTTGTTTATCACCTCCAAACTGAAGTTCAAGAGAATAATGCTTTTGGAGTAGGTCATGTCTAATAATAACGTCAGCGCAAAGATTATTGATGATCAATAAAGGCTGGTTTCGGTGTATATGGCCACCTATTTGAATTGTCGCGTAACATAATCCATCGACGTAGGAAACGTTGTTGAGAGATGCGAGTGTTATAGCTTGTCTACAAGGCTTAAGTTTGAGTTTCAAAATTTGAGCGAGGTTCTTGTCAATGAAGCTGATGGAACTGCCAATATCGACGAGTGCATCAGCGCGGTAGTTGTTGAGAGTAATGGGAGTTGTAGCTTTGCTTTGCTGAGACTAGAAGGAGCAGCGGCAGAAAATGTACGTGTACGTGTGTACTTGCGTATCATCATCTGTGACGGCTGCATTTGTAGAGTTATTAGTAGAATCGCGGTTAGAGCTTCTGCAAACCTTGGCAAAATGAACTTGGCTTCGAACAGAGTTGGCATTCCACGTTGCGGGCGGGGCATTTTAATCTTTGATGAATATTATCCCCGCAAAAGAAACAACGACGGTGATGTGTTGTTGCTAGGTTCAGCTGCGTTCGTGTCACTGCTTTAAAATTACAGTCATGAGCAAGGATGTTAAGCGCTCGAGAGTATTCTGCGATGTTTTCTACAGGCTGTTGTTTCCTAGTCGTAAGTCGATGCCTTGCCAAGGTTATAATCTATTATTATCTATATACATATAATAAAACAGTAAAAAAACTGTGTCTGTACATTGAATTTATTAAAAAAGAAATAATTGAGGGGGCTTTAGAAACAGTAATAGAGCACGAATCCAAAAAAAAAAGTCTGTCTGTTTGTCTGTTTGTCTGTGGGTCTGTTTGTTTGTACACGCTAATCTTCGGAACTACTGGACGGATTTTAATGATTTTTTTGTTGTTGTATAGGTATTAAGTCTGGGCAGGATATAGGCTATAATTTATCTTGGAAACTTGAACACCTGATGCAGAACCACAACAGACCAGCTGAACTATAAGAGATACAAAAATGGTACCATAGCAAAAATTGTTCCACGTGATGGGCATTTTCTGCTGAGAGAATAAATTTGAAGATCTGAAACACCTGATGTGGAACTCCAAGAGCCCAGCTACACTTACATATATATAGGAATGACGTTTTAGGAAAAGTTGTTCAATCTGATGAGCACTCTCTGTTGACTTATAAAAATCGAAGATCTGGAACACCTGTTGTGGAACTCCGAGAGCCCAGCTACACCATAACACATATAGGAATGACGTCTTAGCAAAAGTTGTTCGTTCTGATGGGCATTTCCCGTTGACTTATAAAAATCGAAGATCAGAAACATCTGATGTGGAAATCAAAGCTATCACTAATTTCAATGTATAATTATAAAATAATATAAGTTGGGACTACCTCCACGCGGTGAACGTGGTAACAGTTTAGGACTGATTTTCGATGATGATGGTATATCATTGAAAATTTGAGTCTACTGGCCAAAACTATGCCTTCCGGCTTATGTTATTTTAGTGTTTAATTTCCTTTTCCATTTATCTACGTGGCACGGTAGCCTACCCGGTAACGCAGCGGAGCAGTCACTTAGATTTTAATAAAACTATAACCATGCCTAGAAAGAGGTCAAATCTTTCCCAATGTTCCAAAGGAGCTAAAAGATTGAGGATCAAAATATCCCAAGAATATACCGAATAGCGTCAGGAGAGACTTGATGCTGTTCGAGAACATCTTCTTCAACTCGCTCCGTGGAAACCTCTTCGGATCGCAAAGCACGCCTGCGTTCTCAGCGTATTTACGCATCTACATCCAGGTCTCTAGAGACCAGTGAAGAATATGATGCGTGACTGACCGCTGATCGTGAACGTCTGCATTGTCTCGCGAGTTGGAGACGTTCACGGAAAGAGAATTACGCTTGAGTTCTCAGCGTATCTACACATCGACTTCTAGGTATCTAGAGACAAGTGGGGAACGTGATGCGCGACTGACTGCTGATCGTGAACGTCACGCATTGTCTCGCGAGTCAGAGACGTTCACGGATAGAGAATTGCGCTTCGACATCAGACGTATCAGATGTTCAATTTTGACGACCCCGTTGTCGCTGGCATAAGCAACATGTTCCGCGTACGAAGTCGCGGGCAGAAGCTAGTACATATAATAAAACAGTAAAAAAACTGTCTGTACATTGAATATATTAAAAAAGAAATAATTGAGGGGGGTTTAGAAACAGTAATAGAGCACGAATCCAAAAAAAAAGTTCTGTCTGTTTGTCTGTTTGTTTGTACACGCTAATCTTCGGAACTACTGGACGGATTTGAATGTTTTTTTTTTGTTGTATAGGTATTAAGTCTGGGCAAGACATAGGCTATAATTTATCTTGGAAACTTGAACACCTGATGCAGAACCACAACAGACCAGCTGAACTATAAGAGATACAAAAATGGTATCATAGCAAAAATTGTTCCACGTGATGGGCATTTTCTGCTGAAAGAATAAATTTGAAGATCTGGAACACCTGATGTGGAACTCCAAGAGCCCAGCTACACTTACATATATATAGGAATGACGTTTTAGCAAAAGTTGTTCAATCTGATGAGCACTCTCAGATCTGGAACACCTGTTGTGGAACTCCGAGAGCCGAGCTACACCATAACACATATAGGAATGACGTCTTAGCAAAAGTTGTTCGGTCTGATGGGCATTTCCTGTTGACTTTTATCTTGGAAACAAACACCTGATGCAGAACCGCAACAGACCAGCTGAACTATAAGAGATACAAAAATGGTACCGTAGCAAAAATTGTTCCACGTGATGAGTATTTTCTGTTGAAGATCTGGAACACCTGATGTGGAACTTTAAGAGCCCAGCTACACTATAACATACTTATAGGAATGAAGTTTTAGCAAAAGTTGTTCAATCTGATGAGCACTCTCTGTTGACTTATAAAAATCGAAGATCAGGAACACCTGTTGAGGAACTCCAAGAGCCCAGCTACACCATAACGCATAGGAATGACGTCTTAGCAAGTGTAGTTTGGTCTGATAGGCATTTCCTGTTGACTTTTATCTTGGAAACAAACACCTGATGCAGAACCGCAACAGACCAGCTGAACTATAAGAGATACAAAAATGGTACCATAGCAAAAATTGTTCCACGTGATGAGCATTTTATGTTGAAGATCTGGAACACCTGATGTGGAACTCCAAGAGCCCAGCTACACTATAACATATATATAGGAATGAAGTTTTAGCAAAAAGTTGTTCAATCTGATGAGCACTCTCTGTTGACTTATAAAAATCGAAGATCTGGAACACCTGTTGTGGAACTCCAAGAGCCCAGCTACACCATAACACATAGGAATGACGTCTCAGAAAGTGTTGTTTGGTCTGATGGGCATTTCCTGTTGACTTATAAAAATGTTTAGTCTGATGGGCATTTCCTGTTGACTTACAAAAATGAAAGATCTGGAACGTCTCGAATCGTCTCGCGCATCCCGTTGTATTTCCGTCCCCGGGCTCTTAAAATTCCACATCAGACGTTTTGAGGTCTTCGATTTTGACGACCCCATTGTCGCTGGCATAAGCAACAGGATCCGCGTACGAAGTCGCGGGCAGAAGCTAGTAAATAAATATAAATTGTTTTTATTCGGAACCACATAGGAACCATTTTTGTTAGTACACACATAAGACATATACACTAAGATTAGTAGGTAACAAATTAAAGAAATAACAAAGAAAAGCAGGCCGGTTATTGAATCATGTACTTACGAAGCATTTCATGCGGACAATGATTCCGCATGAGATGCCTCAGTACAGGAGCTCCCGGGTTCTCGGCCACGACTTTCAGGACGCTATTGCTACTCCCCTGAATCCTCCTCACAAGCGATGCCACCTTTTTTCTGATGATGGCATGGAAACCTGCACGCGATTGGGCAAACATCCCTGAGGCACTACAGAAACGAGGGAGTCTCAACATCATCCTGAAAACATTGTTATATTGGACGCGCAAGGCATCTAGCGTCCCCCGCGAACAGCTGAACCACAGACTTCCCGTGTACAGGCCTTGACAGTACGCTTTAAACAAGGTTATTTTGACCTGATCGGTACAACGAAAAAATCTGCGTGCCAACATGTTCCCGCGGACCGCCAACGCCCTGTGCTCCCTCTCCACGTCATCATCGTCCTTAAGGTCGTTGACAAGTATATGGCCCAGATATTTAAACTTGGTCACCTGCATTATATTAGCGCCGTTCAAGGTAATTAAAGGAATGGTATCTGGGCACTTGCTTCCAGCCTTAAAGACCATGAACTCTGTTTTTCTAACATTATAAATAAGACCATGTGATGCGGCGTATTTTTCACAAACCTTCAACATTTCCCTGATTGACCTCGCAGTCGGGCCCAGCAACACCATTCATCCGCGTATCGCTGTCTCACTCCGCACTCCAACCCATATGACTCTGAGAGACAGTTTGACCACCTAACACAATTAGTCTGATTCGAGTACCAGTATTGAAATATTTTCAATAGTTCCGCTGGTATACCCCTGTCCTCCATCTTTCTCCAAAGCACTTCATACGAAACGCGATCGAAGGCTTTGGAGAGATCCAAAAAAACAGGCATACACCGGAGTCTTCCGTTCACTGTAGTATTGGACAGTGTGCTTAAGAGCCAGAATCGCGCTTTCAGTTGACAGTCCAGGTCTAAACCCGAACTGTGCGTCATGTATGTTTATGTACTTATCCAGACAAGACTCAAGCACACTATCCAACAGTTTTGCTACAGTTGTCGCGACAGAGATCGGGCGATAATTTTCCTTGTCCGATATGTCTCCTGTCCTGTTCTTCACTATGGGCACCAGTGGCGAAGGTTCCTTACAACTCGATTCCTACCGGATTCCCTTTGTAAAATGGCACAGTCATAGTATTTGATAGAAAAATAATACAATGACATTAAAGATATTATGTACTCCGGCTTACTTCTTAAAAAATCTAACCCTTCGCTACTGATGGGCACCACTACAGTTTTCATCAAATCATCCGGTAAGTATGAATGACTAATGCACATATTGAAGAACAAGGATAGGATCCTCGGTACATGCACGCCAGCATATTTTAAGTGCTCAATACTGAGCCCATCGTGGCCAGGAGATTTACCTCTACGCATACTATTAATCACTTTTTTAAGTTGCTTCGCTGTAAATTTAAGTAAAGGTTCATCGCCCGCCACGGTGGGCCCACCGTCTGGCATTATGGTCGAAGGACCCAGAGGAGAGCGTACTTTAAAATGCTCCATGAATAAATTAGCTATACCCTCTGGGTCATTTCGGCCATCAACAAATGTCTTATACATTTTATCTAAGACTACCCTATGATCAGACAAAGTACACGGCCCAAAACTACATGTTTCAAATTCAGTGGGGAAGTCAATGTCTCGCAAACCTTTACTGCATAAATCTCGATATTTACTAACTTGAGCCTGCGCGATGTATTTTGGATCGATAGGACTATTTGCACCCAAATTGCACTCGATAAATATAGGCAGATGATCAGAAACAAAAATATCCTCAATTATTCCGACGTTAACTGTTAACTGCCAGGCCGCTTTTGAGACAATACAGTGGTCCAACCAACTGCCCTTACGATGAAACGTGTCAAAGTAGGTAAAAGTGTTTGAATCAATCCCTAAAAATTCTATGTCTGCGCACACCCAAGATCTGTCAGTGCAAAAGCTGTTAAGCTCGGTAAAGAACAATTGGCCAGGTTGCGCATTTAAGTCTCCTAAAATAATGACAGTTTGAACATCACTACCTTCCTCTATTGAGCTGATTTCACTCAGAATATCTGTGAAAATAGGTAAATTTTCTCTCGCTTTTACTGGCATGTATACAGAAAAAACTAGCATGGAGCGACCACTCATAGTAGCATTGGTAGCTAACAGTCTGTCACTGTTGCAATTTATCACAGAAACACTATCAAAAATGCCCTTTCGCCATAGTATGGCCACACCGCCATGGTGAGACTTGGCTATCCGTGGATTATTAAAAAGGCAATGTAGATATGCACATAGAAATTTATATTTTGGTTTTTCTTTACAACTTGACAACACAGAAAATATAACAGCAGTGACAGACCATGTTCCTAACAACATACCTATTCAAACATCCGTCATCTCCCATACCAGCCAGTCTGATTAACGCTTGCAAACCTCTTCTTAACACTCCTCCTCAAGCGTTTCCCTCTGACTCACTCTTGAACATCCATCTCCTTACGACAAAACTCATGCTTACTCTTAGGCACAGGTTTTGTCATAATGTCAGCGACCATCACATTTGTTGCCAGATATTTTAATTTGATAATCTCCTTCTCTAAGGCCTCTCTAACAAAATGATATCGCAAATCAATATGTTTGGTCTGCTGATGATGCACTGGTTTTTGTGCTATGGCCATTGCTGACTATCTGTGTAAATCGTGATAGCCTTTTCTTGAGTGGCCACCAGTTCCCCCAAGAACCTTCTCAAAAATATGGCATCTTTAGCAGCTTCCGATAAGCGGACATATTCAGCCTCTGCTGTTGATATGGCTATACTTCGCTGCTTAGCACTCTGCCATGATACTGCTCCTCCTGCCAATGTGAAAACATTTCCATAAGACTTTCTGTCTATTATATTACCTCCATGATCAGCATCAGAGAAACCTTGTATCTCTGTACTGCAGGCATCATTTGAGTACACGAGTCCCATGTTCTTAGTACCTTTAAGGTACCTTAGAATCCTCTTGGCAGCACTCCAATAAATCTCTTCATAGCAGTTGCAGAACTGACTCATAATATTCACAGCATGAGCAATGTCTGGCCGCGTACACACAGCCAAGTACATCAGTGATCCTATCAACTCTCTGTAAGGTATTTTGTCACTCGGTGTGTGTGAGCCCTCTGGCTTCTTGAAATGTTGACCAGGTACTGCAGGTGTGGCAACTGTCTTGCAGTCTTTCATGCCAAATCTGCGTAGAAGCTTCTCTATTTACTATTCTTGTTCAATCTTTATGTGGCCATTCTCTTGCTTTAGCCGCATCCCTAAAAATAATTCAGCTTTTCCTAAATCTTTCATCTCGAATTTGGACACAAGTTCTTTCTTGACCTTCTGCATTTCTCTTGCATTGTTAAAAAATATTAGGATATCATCAACATAAACTGCAAGTATTATCATATCATTCTCGATTCGCCTGGTGTAGACACATGGTTCATTCTTGCAACGGTGGAAATTCACTCTCTAGCTCTGAATTAAGGTTCAGAATTCCATGAACGTGGCGCCTGTTTCAATCCTTAAAGAGATCTCTTTAATAAGCATACATGGTCTTCCTTGCCTTTCTCTTTGAAATATGGTGGTTGACGCATGTAAACCTCTTCATTTAAATTTCCATTTAGAAACGCTGTCTTCACGTCCATATGATTTATCTGCAGATTCATCTGCGCTGCTAGCGCTATTAACAGCCTCAAAGAGCTATGACGCACAACAGGGGAGAACGTCTCATCGTAATCAATACCTTTTCTCTGTCTGAAGCCTCTTGCAACCAAACGAGCTTTATACCGAGTCTTATTTCCCGCCTCCTTTTTGATTCGGAACAACCATTTCGAATCAATAATGTTGCTTGCTTGGTTTGGCTCTACCAACACCCAGGTTTGATTTTTCTTTAATGCATCCAGCTCTTCCTGAATAGCAACTTTCCACTGTTTTGCGTCTTTTCTCGACAGTGCCTCTTCAACTGTTAGTGGATCTCTTTCTTCCACTATCGCCTCATAGGTGATATGATCCTTAAACTCCACAGGCTTTCTGTTCCTGAGCTGATATCTTCTCTCTTCTACTACAGGTATTGTTTCAACAAGTTGTTCTTCCTCTTGCCTCTGTTCAAATGATGTCCACTGTTCATCTTCGTCTTCCATGAATTCAGCGTCTCTAATATCATCTCTATCACGTTGAAGGTCGGTCTCTTCTTGATAAACAACTTGTCTCTGTTCCTCATTCTCTAGATGAATTGTTGCAGTCTTTCTTTCCTCTTCAGTCTTAGTAAATTTATGGTTCATCTGGTTTTCGAAAAATACCACATCTCTCGCTCTATGCAGCTGTCCATTCATAGGGTTGACTAATCTGTAACCTTTCGATTCTTCACAGTATCCTACAAACACTAGCTCTTTACTCCTCGCATCCCATTTGGTTCTCTTTTCATCTGGGATATGCATAAAGGCTCTGCAACCAAACACACGAAGATTAGACAAATCTATTTTATGGTCACTCCATACCTCCTCGGGTGTCTTGTTCTTCACTGCGATGGTAGGACTCCTGTTTTTCAAATACACCGCTGTATTTACAGCTTCAGCCCAGAATCGAACGGGAAGACCTGCTTCTTGAAGCATTGTTCGTGCTTTTTCCCCTATGGTACGATTGGCTCTCTCCGCCACACCATTTTGTTCAGGTGTATAAGCAATCGTAAGGTGGTGTTTAACACCGTGTTCTCTCAAGAACTCATCAAACCTTTTATTGCAATATTCGCGCCCACTGTCGGTTCTAAAAACCTTCAGCTTCTTACCTGTTTGTGTCTCAGCAAAACTTTTGAACTCCTTCATCTTCTCAAAGGCTTCACTCTTTTGCTTTAAAAAGAATACAAAAGTTTTACGCGAAAAATCATCAATAAAAGTAATATAATATCTAAAACCTCCAAAAGAATTCTCACTCATTGGTCCACTGATATCAGAATGTACCAATTCTAATAAACTTTTGGCTCGCGTGGCTGTATTTCTCTCAAACGGTTGCCGCGTTTGTTTTCCCATCAGACAAGCTACACAGTCTATTTTGTCGTTATGTTCAAACTTTACCCCAGTTGCCATTTTATCTCTCAATAGTGTCAAATTCCGTATACCCAAGTGTGCCATTCTCTTATGCCATAGCTCCATTGATGCTGTAGTCGCTATTGCACAGACCTGCTGAGAAGGAGATTTAACTTTATACACACTCTTATCAAGCAAACCTGTCACACATGGTTGTCCTCTCAACGTATACTCACACTCTTTGAATATCTCGCAACCTCTGTTGGTAAAAACAGCGACCTTACCTTTTTTAACAATACTACTAACACTCAGTAGGTTCGATGTTAGTCCTGGTACGTACAACACATTTTCAATGTTCAGATGCTCATCTGTTACATTACCATATTCCTCTCCATACATCTTACCTCCATTTTTGTGCAACACTTCAACCTTACGACCTGCCTCCGCAAATTTACTCATCCAGTCTTTTCTGCTACTCATATGCATCGACGCTCCTGAATCAATAACCCATGCATCATCTGCTTGCTTCTCTTGACTTCTCGTATCAAGTGCTATCGCTGTCGCCGTTGCTGTCTCCGTTGCTGTCTCGGTTGCCGTCGTAGTCGGTGTTGCAGTTACCATATTAACTGCCTTCGCCTTCCGCTTCGGATTATCCGGACAGTCACGAGCTTTATGCGATCCATCGCAAATGAAACATCTTATTTTCCTTTCTTTGTCTTTATTCCTCTGAACAAACTTTTTCTGATTCTGATTTGTACGGGGTAGCACATTTACTGCTGGTGTGGTGAGGAGTAAAACCACTGATGAACTTCTTGCTTCTTTATTGGGAAGAGTGTTTCCTTAATACTATCTTGCCGACTACTGTGTCGACTGAACAAAATGGCCCTATTTTTATACAATTTTTCCTAAGTAATTGACCAATAAAATTCGTTAACAGATTTCCAAAAAACGCGGGAAAAACTAAAATCCAATGAAAACAAGGTAAAAAAGCGGGAAAACATTGTGCAAGTTACCTTAAGTACTACGAAACTTGACTGTAACGAGAACTGCGATTTACGATTTCTACAGGCGAGTCGCAAGAAAAAGATAGTTTTGGAGACGTAGATTTAATTAGACAAACTTTACATGAATATTAAACATTAAAATTAAGTTATACAAGTGACCATGATCGAAGTTTGATTCATAATGAGAATCACACAGGTGTTCCTCAATTCGGAGAGGTGACCGTGAGAAGATGTCGCCGTGAAGAGCTGACGTTGCGTTGCCGGGTGGTCCATATGCACAGCCGCGCTGGGTACAGTGCAAGCGATGCGATGCGATAGTTAGCTTAGCGTAACACCTCCCCCCGTAGAACAGCGACTATTGAAGACAGAAGTCGTAAATTGAGCTGGAGGTTGATTTGTGTCTACTCTGGTAGCTGGTACAGTGAAGACTCTTTGAAGTTCCATCTGGTTGCTTGCAGGTTCAGCAGGTGTTATCATTGCTTTTCGTCGTAGAAAGTATTTTCGATAGAGCAGGACACTGACGATTGCACAGGCGATGATCACTATCACGTACATCGGTATAGTGGTGTGATATACGCTGGAGTTGCTGTCTTCAATGAGGGTAATTGGTGACTGCATGGACAACTTCCTACTAGTCTCGTGTAAATGGTCCAACTTGATTGAGTTTAACTTAAAGATTGGGACTGAAGATGTCGTCTGCTGCCAAAAAGTCAAATTATCGGCTGGGATATCGATGATTTTCAACGCTTGTCCCTTGAGGCGGTCTTTGAAGTTGTAGATCTTAAAGTGCGGTGTTTCAAGAGAGCATCTCTGAGGTATTATAGCGAGGTAGCTGCCTTTTAAGGTGTCATACAGGTCACGTCCGCAGGATAAATGCACTTTCGTAGGCGTGGGAAAGCTGATACCGTAGTGTCTGTCATCGAGCTCTTCATAAGCAGGTTTCTTCAGGGATACTGTCTTAGGATTGCATGAAGTTGTTCGTTGTTGAGTGGTGATCAAATGCTGGATACAATCTGGTGCTGTCTGATTGTGCATAGTTTTCAACTCGTTGCATAGATACCATTTGCTCGTCTTCGGACATTCTGTCTCTATATACTTGAAGTCTTTCTTATGTAAGGCAAGAAAAGGATGTGGGGGTGATATGACTTGATTTAATTTATTAGGAATCATACATAATTTATAAAAATCATAGGTTAAGGGGATGAGGATCGGAATTTTATATACTATAACTATTTTATTTCCCGTATAGTAGGAGCCTAGTCTGATTACATCATATATTTCCCTTACAATCAAAATCTACTATATTATCTTTGTTATATATTCTAGTTAAGTTTTTAATTATATCCTTAATAGTAATTAAATCTACAACTGCATGATGAGCAGTAGATATTCTTATAAATGCAAGAACATTTTCTAATTTATTAAGTTCTTGCGATATATAATCTATGTTATCGCTAAGAATAGTAAAAACTTGGAAAAGATGAGCATATTTAATTAAATCATTTTCTCTGGTAGCTTCTGTTTCACTAATCTTTTTTACTTTTTTACTATTTAAGGGTTCATCTGTGATAGGTATTTCTAAAATAGGATTTTCGTTATCAGTATGTACAGTAGCGGTATTAGAGTTACTACAATTATCTGAAGCGGTTAGGGTTCTTGAACTAGTGTCATCTATAGTAGGAGTCTTATCCGATGCATTAGCAATAACGGATATGAGTTCTTCATTGTGCAACTCAATGCGAGAAAGGGCATCTGCATTTGTGTTAAACTTTCCCTGCTTATATATTACCGTAAAGTCATATTCACTGAGCTTAAGTCGCCATCGCGTGAGCCGGGAATTGGGCTCCTTAAGACTCATGACCCACTGTAGTGGCTTATGGTCGGTCAAAATTTTGAACTTTCTGCCAAAGATGTATGGTCTAAAATACTTGCATGCCCAAACTATAGCAAGAAGCTCTTTCTCGATTGTACTATAGTTAAGTTCACTAGAGTTCAATGTCCGAGATGCATACGCAATGGGCTTGTCAGAACCAATTATACCCTGGGATAGTACTGCACCAATGGCCACGTTGGAGGCATCCGTGGTTAAAATGAACTCTTTACTGAAATCTGGATATTGAAGGATAGGATCGTTAGTAAGGAGGGTTTTGCAATGGTTAAAACAATTGGTATAATTTTGATCTAAGGTTATTTTAGAACCCTTTTTGAGGCACTGTGTAAGTGGTTTGGTAAGATTTGCAAAATTGGGGATAAATTTACGATAGTAGCCTAGAAGACCAAGAAAACGTTTAATTTCAGTGGGAGTTTTGGGTAAGGGGTAGTTTTCTATTGCATTAATTTTATTAGGATTAGGTTTCACACCGTCCTTACAGATAACATGTCCCAAAAATTCGGTTTCTAACTTCAAGAATTCGGATTTATCCATTTGAATCTTGAAATTAGATTCCCGAAGTCTTTTGAAGACTTTTTCAAGATTAAGGATATGTTCCTGCAAGGAAGTACTGAACACTATAATATCGTCTAAATAGACGAGACAGATACTTTGTAGATCTTTAAGAAGGTTATCCATCACCCTCTGGAAGGTAGATGGCGAATTTTTAAGTCCCATGGGCATCCTTAGAAATTCATAATGGCCGTTTTCAACATTAAAAGCAGTTTTATGAATATCTGCGCTGTCCATTTCGACTTGATAAAATCCAGATGCCAAATCTAGGGTAGTAAAATATTGGCACCTGCCGAGTTTGTCTAAGACATCTGTAATATTAGGTATAGGGTATTTGTCGTCGATCGTTTTTTCATTAACCTTTCGGAAGTCTACCACGAGACGCCACTTAATTTTTCCTGAAGCATCAGGTTTTTTGGGTACTATCCAAATGGGAGAACTCCATGCAGAGTCGGATGGTCTAACAATGTTCTGTTCAAGCATCTTGTTAATTTGGTCCCTAACTTCCTGACGATGAACGTACGGATATCGGTAGCTTTTGGTATGTACTGGAATTTCATCTGTAGTTCTTATCCTGTGTTTGATCTTGTTGGTGAAAGTAAGTGCTTCTCCATCAAGGTAAAACACATCTGCATAATTTTCACAGAGCTGTTCTAAATTAATACGTTCTTCTTCATTTAAATGTTCGGTACGGAGACGCGATAAAACTTCAGCTGTACGATTTGATGAAATTTCAGTACTGTTACTATTAACTTCAAATATTACAGCTTCTACCGGCCTATCCATTGAAAATATGACATGTTCATAGTCATAGCACTCATAGTCCGGATAGTTATAATCATTGTCATAGAAATCAAATTCATTAAAATTAGTCTCACGCGATTTGAAATAATTGTTCGGTGGCGGATTTCCAAATCTACGCCAATCGTGCCCACTAGGCGGTAAAACTTTAGGATTAAAATGGCTTACTCCACTCATTGGACGAGGGGTATTACCGGCACCATGTGGCTGATGAGCTTGTGCTCTATTCGGCAATCTAAAGACATTGCTTTGAGGGTTGTAATTAGGAGGGTATGTGCGCATGACCTGTTGAGTTCGTGTCAGACCCTGAGGGGGTAAAGCTTGCGAAGGAAAGTTAGGTCTCCAGCCTTGAGCAAGTTGTGGTCGGCTACCATATTGAGGAGCTGACCCAAAGTTGTTAAATCCATATGGTTTTGATGGTCCAGGCATACTAAGCGGCATAGGTCTAGGTGCGAAATTATTCAAGGGTAGATGCGTGCCATGTAGAGTAGGACGTAACAAATCTTTCCTATTAGAGCCACCATCAGTACGTTGTTGCATGTAAAGCGTGTTAAGTTCATCCTGAACATACTCGAGAGCTTTCTCAATACTATCAGGACGCATGCAACGGATCCTGGATCCTAGAGGATCCTTAAGTCCACGTAAATAGGCCTGAAGAGTAAGCTTTTTATAAAGAGAGCGCTTTGCCTCTATTGTAGTATTCACAGACTCGTGTAAAGACACATAGGTCATAATCGTGCTGAATAAATTTTGACATCGCTCATAAAATTCTTGCGGCGTGCTAGAGCCTTGTGTCTGCAATGATAGATCACTATATAGCGCGGTCTCGTCACGATGGTCTGCGAAGTTGTTGATTAGCGCACTTCTAATTCCTTGCCAATTTTCCGGTATCCCATTAGAATTGATAAGCCTAGCTGCAGATCCAGAAATTTTATTTAAAATGCCATTAATTAGGGCTAGGTTAGTTAATTCGTGCCCAGGCTCAGTTCTAAAATGCGCAAGTACCAATTGATCGCATAAATTTATGAAACGGGTTAATATATGAGAATTTCCATCAAAATCTGGAACAAGTCTAAGTGACTTATAGATTAAATCTACTGGATTACTATTATTATTTGCCATATTTTCTTCCAAATTCGCGTCTAATTCACTATCCTCTAAAATATCTCCTAGATCCCTGCGTTGATCTATCGATCTATTTCTATTGCTATTCCTATCACTAGCTAACCTATTATTCCGTGATTCTCCCGGATGGAAAATCTTGACGGCTATACGTTAAACTAACACCAAAAAATCACTCGCGAAATATTAAAACGCACACTTAAAATAGATATATAATATACTAGGAAGGACTAATGTAGGAAAGCAAGGACTAAGAAAGATTCAAAGTACTTACTGCATAATGCTCCAGTATCTTTCTCCTGCACAATCAATGTTCAGATCACTCACTGCAAAAATCAATGTAGGTTCGGTAACTTGTCTATGATGTTCTAGTTTTTACAAGTATCCTGTCGGCTGCGCCATTTACGATTTCTACAGGCGAGTCGCAAGAAAAAGATAGTTTTGGAGACGTAGATTTAATTAGACAAACTTTACATGAATATTAAACATTAAAATTAAGTTATACAAGTGACCATGATCGAAGTTTGATTCATAATGAGAATCACACAGGTGTTCCTCAATTCGGAGAGGTGACCGTGAGAAGATGTCGCCGTGAAGAGCTGACGTTGCGTTGCCGGGTGGTCCATATGCACAGCCGCGCTGGGTACAGTGCAAGCGATGCGATGCGATAGTTAGCTTAGCGTAACATGCGTGACAATATTTACGTTTTCTGCTAACTTTTCCATGTAAACATATATAAAACTATATGTTATCGAAATCTAAATATCAAGAACTATCATACAAAAATATAAAATCACCAAAAACATTACATAATAAACATATATACTCCTAACACTAAGTCTACTATTTACGCGAACAAAAATGCAAGAATCCTATTAAAATATAGACTTAAGCTATGTGCAGACGTTTATATACTATTCCTTATGTGCCTATTTACTATCCTATAGGTCCCTATGTACCCTATACACTTATATATACCACTATACACTATCATTATTGTCTTGCACACAAACACTAAACTATCGGTTTATTTTCCACTATAATATCACTTTATGTACTGTTTATGCAGTGTCTATGTATCACTATCACTTTACACTTTAAATTGCACTGTCCCGCACATGATTCTTCATCTTTGCTGTAAGTGCAGCACTCGTGGAATTTCTGGAACTTGCGCAAGATGTGCCTTGGTCCAATTGCAACAGTTTAGTTTTAACATAGTCAGTTGTCAGCTCAATATTGGTGTTCTCCAACGCCAATCTCATCGGATTATACTCCTCCGGTAGTCCTTGCAACATTAGAGCGGCTAACAGCTCATCGTCAACTTCTTTTCCGATATCCCTCAGCTGCTGTGCTACTGACATTAGCGCAGTCACATAGTCTCTCATAGATGATGTGAACTGCTCAAATTTTAGGCTTACTAGCTTTGATAAAAGTCTGCATCGGTTATGTAGCCCTTTATCCTCAAAAGCTGACCTCAAAGACTCCCACGCCTCCTTTGCCGTTTTTGCATGTCTCACGTGAATCAGGCAATGCGGTTGTATCATCATACATATCCTGGGTCTCTCTTTAAACCTAATACATCTGTATTCTCTGGTGTCTTCTGAGTATACTCCCACAGATCATCGTGGATTAAATATAACTCTACCATAAACTTCCACGTACTATAATTCGAGTTTCCATCAAGTTTCTCTATCGACATTAAACTCATACCTGTATCTCGTACCGGCTGCGATCTCTCTAGTCCGCCGCCTGTAGTTGTGTTTACAACATCTTTCGTTTCCATATTACCTTTACTACGTGCCTGGGCCCTTAACCTGGTGAGACTTGGCTATCCGTGGATTATTAAAAAGGCAATGTAGATATGCACAATTGCACATAGAAATTTATATTTTGGTTTTTCTTTACAACTTGACAACACAGAAAATATAACAGCCGTGACAGACCATGTTCCTAACAACATACCTATTCAAACATCCGTCATCTCCCATACCAGCCAGTCTGATTAACGCTTGCAAACCTCTTCTTAACACGCCATATGGTCTACCGACCAGCAATTCACCACTGTCCACTGAACTCTTACCTATGTACTCAAAGTCAGGAGATACAGTAGTTATGTTCTGTTTCGTTTCTTAAGCATCATTTAGTTTGCCTAGTGCGTCGCTGTACTTAGTGCAGGAGCGGATGTTGTTGAAGATTGTTGGCAAAATGTGGTTCACAAGTACCTTCAGTTTGAGCGATTCATCGGGCGATCCTTGTTGTGCGATAAAGTTTTCAAAGGTGTATTTCCAATGGGCCCACTTTAGATCGGCACCAGGTGCAGCAGGCTCCACGTCAAAACAATCGGGTCGGAGATATTGAGTTACTTTCTCTTGAGACATCGTGCTTGATATTATTATACGATAACAATAATTGTTGAATAAATTGATACAGAATAAAGACAAAACCAAAGTAAATCTTGGTTTTATTCAACAATAAAATTTCATAGCGTAGGTATTCTAAGCAGACAAATCGTTTGACACCATGATTTGACATTACTACGACAACATAGTTTATGATGGAGTATCGATATTATGATCTCCTTATTAGTTAAGAAGGTTTCATATCACTACCACTCACCTCAACTCCACTTTCTGGAGCTTTAAGGCGATTGTAGCCTCGAATGTCCTTGAGCGTTTGGGCGGAGCATAGGCGAACCCAGTGTCTCACCCCGCGCGCCCGCTTTCCTCCCCGATCTCAACGAGTGTCGTGGCGCATGCAGAGAGATGCGGCGTGCGATGCATTTTGTCTTAGGCAGTTTTATGACGCTACCTACCTACTCACTGAGTGCAGATAGATCATTGACTTGAGAAGTAGATGGACTGGAAATACCTACAAAAAAAAGGTGCCACAAAATTTCTCATAAAATGGCTGCCAATGATAGGGATGTACCAATTATGGAATATAGTGTTACTATAACAAGTATCGATACTAATACGACATAATAGTTTTACGAGTCTTACTAGATATCACGTTGGAATCATATTTATAATTTACTAAGCACTTCGCCCGCGAAAATTGTGATAGCTCGGCTAATTTGCATGGCATCAATATAATTTATATTCTATGTTACTCGGTAGAAATGTAGCTTTATAATGGTACTTAAAATAATTTTTAACAGTAGTTCTTGAGTTAAAACGTAACAAACACACAAACAAAAAAGCAAATCTTTCCTCTATATTATTATAGCATAGATTCTTAGTCTGTTGTAACAAAAAAATGAGTAAGTTTAATGCTCCTCTGATATCTGACCGTTAATTAATGTAGTGTTTTTTCTGCACAGAATTTATAAACAATTTTAGTCGCATCACTTTTGCGCTTCCGCTTATTTTATATCTGGTTTGTAGCTTCTAGTAGGTATGCGGACTAGGTTTGCCAGATACAGTAATTTCATTTCCTGGCCAATTCGAAGGATACTAATTTGGTGGGTACGAAAATAGTTATTGGTCTTTGTAAATTGCATTTCTTGTAATATTTTACAAACATACCAATACACCTAGGTATGTCAAAAATTAACATACCAGCTTTAATTGCTCATACTATGCAGATTATTTTGATAACACAAACATTAATTGAGTATCGCACCTCCTTTTTAGTTATTCATTAAATAAAACTTCGGTAAAAATCAACATGTGTTTTATTTATTCAATAAACATTTGGTATGAAAACAACAATATGCATATCAAAATAAAACTTAAACTACCTATTCATTTCTAAACAATGTTAGTTTGTTCAAAAACTGCTTTCCGAGCCACGCAGGATACTCGGTATGTAATGGGTGGTCACCCATCCACAGTCCAACCTAGGCAAACACGCACACTTTGCAAGAAGGCCAGCGAATCGTAAAACGGTCGACTTCTAAGTAGATGGAGACATAGGTACCTCTTTGTGCATTGTTTCCACAATTAGATGGGGTAGCTGCAATGGAGGCATTACAGTAGATGTACAAGAAACATCCGATTTTTTAACGTTGCTCGTCTCACAGAAAACATATGGCTCTTGATGTTGTTTTTTGATGGATGCCTGAAAAAAATAGGAATTTCGTTATGCAATATTTGTTTTGTATTGTGTAACGGGCTGGTGTCCGTAACTCCACGTCAAATTCGTCAGTCAAAACGCGTACCTAATTTGCGTGCGAACAATAATAATCATATATTTTCGAACCGATTAGCACACGTATGTACTATACCGATATCGTACCAGCACAGCGAAGGAACTAGTATCGGAAAATATTACAGCAACGGTACTACACTATTCCACCATGACATATTATTGTAAACAAACGAATGAAATTATGAAATTAAAAAAAGGTCTGTTGGACGAAAATAAGCCCAAATATGAACACTACAGCCATAAATTCACGATCCCTTAGCATTTTTTTCCTCAAAAGTGTATTACTATGTGTAATAATTCATGAAAACCGGCTACTAACCTGTGCAAAGACAATTGAGGTTGATTTTCCTTCTTTCTTGCACCACACTTCATAACACAACACGCAGGCATGTTGAATAGCTGTTTTCCACCATATACGTGCAATTTTAAAGATAAACTCTTCGTAATTTTCTCACAATTATCACTAAATGCAAAAGTAAACACTCATTTGACAGCAGAACTACCACAAAACTCGTCGCATAATATGGCGGATACGGCACTTACCTACAACTGTTACTACGTCACAACAAAATGTTGTCATTATGAGCAACAGCTGAAATATTGTTGGCTCTTTTATCAAATACGATTACCACATTAGATAGAATGAAGCAAAACGATATTTCACATTCTGTTTCATATTTCAGTCACATTTGTCTATGCAAATGTAGGTATAGAATATCGGGGCCTCTCCATATTTCTTTCTATCTCTATGAGATAGATCGAGAATACCTACGTACAGTGCGACATAAAAGAGTAGAAATTAAATATTTGGGAACTAAAATTTTTCATTTTCTGGCAACATCTAAAATGAGTACTTGAGCTCAGCGTTGCCCGACCGTACCGTAACCGTACCTCAGAGTAGACCGTACTTTTTTCGTACCTTTTCTATATTATTGATTTATTTTTCACTACAAGGGGTAAAAAAAAATTTAAAAAATCGCCTTCTGCTTTTCTCACACACACACACATTCTGAATTTGCGTTTAAAAAACTTTTATCTTTCAACCAAATAAGTTTTGGCTGTTTGGGTTACATTCCTTTTCTTCCTTCCTAAGGAGCGATGAATTAAAAAAAAAACAGAACAGTTTTTGCATGGTCACCCTGGGGTCTAAAATGGCCGCTTTATCAGAATCTTAGTATGAATCATGTTAAGAAATGTAAATTCTTAAAATGGACTTTATAGTCATGACCATAAAGTCCGTTTTAAAGATTGAATTTTTTTAAAGTGAAATACTTTATGATTCTGCTAAAGTGGCTTTTTTAGGCCCGCTGGTCACCGTAACTCATCATTTTGACAGATGCTTTCGTATCGATACTTTTAATATTGCGATTACGTAAGCATATTGGATATCAAATTGATGACAACTGAGTGTGAAGTTGCTATCGTGATAGACGTTTCTCATAGGTAGTGTTTTATAAGGTTTTGTGATTGTTTCATCCACCAAGTTTCTGAACGCACCTTTTTGACGTTTGACAGATGACGTTTCAGTTGTCAGTGAGATGACGTGGGTTGTCTGTGTGATCTTGGTTGAAATAAAATGGTCGCTTGCGTGTCTTGTTTTTTTTTGGTGCACGCTGCTGTCGTGTAATTATTGATTGAAACTTTGAGTTAATGTTAATCCGATACAATCTTGATCGGTGTTTGATATTTTGTTGATAATTGAGTGAAAATTGAGAAATCTCGCCACCTTGGGTCGTGACCGCGAGTAATTTGTTGGTTATGTAGCCGGCCTTTGTGTCATTTGGACGCCGGTAACTTCCTAAATTCAGTGCTGGACTATTGAAAATCCCCGATTGGGTTAGCAAACCGGGATAAAATTCAGTTGGACATTGAAGAAAAGTGCCACGTGTGTGATCTGAAGGTTTGACCAGGGAGTCGACGGTACGCGCTGTGGGGCGTCCTTTGGTTACCGTCGAATCTACATAACTTCACATACACAACACAAAACACATTTACACTTACACCCCACCCAGATACGACGTGACCAGGGACTACGTCACATCACCAGTACCAACGTGATGGTAAGTGTATCTAATAGTTGTTCTCCTTGTCGATTGGACAAATATTATTTTGATTAGGGCTCCGCGTAATCGCGGACATCGTGAGTCTGTTGGTGCAGTCTCACACAATTGGTAGCAAAGCGTGGTTTAATTGTTAAATTCACCACTTATTGTCGAGTTAAAAGTATTGAGAAGTCTGATTTGTTGCCTGTCAGCCTGACTCAAATTAAACATAGTTAACATAGATTGTTTGACATAATATATTATGATATGTAGTGTCCCTTGTGGCTTGTACTTTAATTTGTTATTGTATAAACAAGGTATTGCTTGTACAGGGTCGGATTTGAACTTGTAATAATTCAAACTAAGTTTTATTATTTGGTTTAAATTGTAGTTGGGTCCGGGAAAATTATTCCTGTTGATTAATTTAATTGAATTTAATTTGTTTTATTTTGATATTTGTCCCAATGGCTTCATTGAAAGCTGTAAACCAAGCCATTGGTGGATTGACCTCACAGCTAAGATGGTTTGCCTCTGCTGCTGCAACCGCTGAGCGTCTAGACCTGGAAGAGGCCACGCTTGCCCGGTATGAGCAGTTGAATGCGAGATTGAGTGCGGTTGACACTTTGTTTGCTCGCTTCAATGAATTGATTTTGGACTTGGACCTGGAAGCATTGGGTCAAGCAGCCCGTGATAAGGTTGTTGCGGATTATGACCAGATGTTGAACCTGGGTGACATAATAAGTATGCGCGCCAGGGAAATTTTGAAGAGTCGGGACCCTGCCCAGGTCAAAACAGAGACCTCTGTTGTTGCAGGCCCTGGACTTTTGGGTAGACTGCCTACCCTGGAGCTGCCACATTTTGACGGTCACTTGGACCATTGGTTAAGCTTCAGGAACCTGTTTGACAGTTTGGTTGATTTGCGTTCTGACCTCCGACCGGCCCAGAAGTTGGCTTATTTGTTGTCAGCCCTAGGAGGTGAGGCTCGAGCCTTGGTGCAGCACTTGCCGGTGACCGACTCGGCCTATCCCACTGCTCTGGAACTTCTATCCCGACGATACCAGAACAAACGTTGCCTGGCTGATGTCCATATTGACCAGATCTTGGGGTTGCCGGCCATCACCAGAATGTCAGCGTTGCGTGCTGACCTATTGAATCCATTGCTGGCAGCAACCAACGCCTTAAAACGATTGGAGTTGCCGGTGGACTATTGGTCCTATCTTTTGGTGCACTTAGTGTTGCAGCGGCTTCCGTCAGATTTGAGGTCCCGTTTTGAGCAGAAGTATGGTGGGGATAGTGCCACCCATCTTCCCCCCTTTGAAGACCTCGTCAAATTTTTGGAGGATGAGTGTCGTTTCCTCGACAACGCTCGTGGTGCCACGGGGTCAAGCCAACCGCCCTCTCGGCTGAGGGCCCAGGGACGGACTAGGACTGTCGGGCCTGGTGATAGCCGCCCTGCCCCCCGTTTTGGTGGCACCCAGAGTAATCCTGCTTGCGGCTATTGTAAGGCCACGGGACATGGCGTACCAACTTGCGCGGCCTTCTTGGAGTTGCACGTGAGTGCCCGCCGCCGAGTTGCCAATGCACGCCGTCTGTGCTTTTCTTGTTTGGGGAATCATTTTCATCGGGATTGCCCCAACCCCCGCCCTTGTTCAATTTGTAGGGGCTCACATCTTGAAGTTTTGTGCGCCAACGCGAACCGCTCTGACAGACCAGCCTCTGATGGGGGTTCGCGCAGGGGGGGGTATGATGGAGATGAGCAACGGGCTCCTCGCTCGCCGGTTCAGAATCGAGGAGGGGCCTACAACTTTGACCACCGTGCTCCACCCCCCGCGCCAGTTGATCGGGAGCCGCGCGACCGCCGATTGACCTCCCCTCGTGAAGGCAATTATGCAGCTGCTGGTAGGCGACATTGGCCAGACCAGCACCGCCTTCCCTCCCCTCCGTTGGCGGAACGCCCCCGTTTGGAGACGCGCCCCCCGCCACACAGGCGTCAAGTGGGATATGCCCCTCCAGCGATGGCGCGCGGCTCGGGACATCGCGCGGACGATTAATGGAATAGGCGAAACACCTATCCCGACTGTTGAGGGACAAACCTTATTTGGGCTCACTCCTGTGAGTTGTTTGGACCCTAAGTTTTTTCCTTCGGCTATTGTTCTGACGAGTATTTTGGGCTGTCATCCCCAACGTCAGCTGTCGCCTGATATTGTCCGGTTGACGTCAGGCCTGGATTTGGCTGACCGCCGGTTTGATTCCCCTAATACAACTCATTTGATATTGGGTTCCGATGTACTAGTTAGAATATTGTTGGGTAATATGAAAGTCTTGCAGCCGAACGGTTTGGTGGCTGTCTCGACCATCTTTGGCTTTGCGGTGATGGGCCCAGTGTTGAAGGCTGCCCCTCCACCTGAGCCTGATTTTGCGTTGGCGTGTGGCTCCGCTCTCTCTGACGCTGTTCAGAGGTTTTGGGAGGTTGAGGAGCCACCGCAAGTGGCCCGCTTGAACCCGGAATATGAGGAGTGCGAGTTGTTCTATCAGAACAACACAGGTCGACTCCGTTCCGGTCGGCTCGTAACACGGTTGCCTTTTGTTGCAGTTCGACCACCTCTCGGCGAGTCCAGACCTATGGCCGAGAAAAGATTGTTGGCGATGGAGCGCCGTATGGCCAGGGATCCGGTGCTGCGGCAGAAATATTTAGATTTCATGCGTGAGTACGCAGACTTGGGACACATGTCGGTGTCAAATTTGGATTGGCGCTCAGTTGAGCATTACTTTCTGCCGCATCACGCGGTCCTCAAGGCATCCACCGGTAAGCTGCGCACAGTGTTTGATGGGTCTGCGCGGACTTCCTCTGGTGTCTCTTTGAATGATTGCTTGCACTCCGGCCCCAAATTGTTGAGGGACCTTTGTGATGTCATCACGTCTTTTCGTCGTCATCAAGTAGTCTTTGTGGCTGACATCAAAATGATGTTCCGGCAAACGGTTATTCACCGGGATGACAGACGTTATCAGTTGATCCTGTGGCGAGAGAATCCCCGGGACCCCATGGTTGTTTATGAGCTCAACACGAATACGTACGGCCTTCGATCGAGCCCTTTTGTTGCTATTCGTTCGCTTTGGGAGCTCGCGGACCGAGAACGCTTGAAGTTCCCTCGGGCGTCCGCCATCTTGAAAACGGACTTGTATGTTGATGACGTCTGCACTGGGGCTTCCACGGTTGAGGAAGCTATCCTGTTGCGTGACGAGTTGGTTCAAATTTTGGATTCCGCTGGCTATGAGTTGCGTAAGTGGGTGTCCAACTCGCCAGCACTGTTGGAAGATGTGGAAGAGGATCATAAGCAGGATCCTCATTTGTTTGAAAATGCTGACAACCCTGCTATGTAGGCCGTTCTCGGCGTTCAGTACCGACCAGTCCAAGACACCTTTACGTATGATGTCGATTTGGAGTCACCACACACTTGGACTAAACGACTGGTATTGTCTACTGTCGCGAGAACCTTTGACCCGAATGGTTGGATATGCCCGGTATTGTTTTGGGCGAAATGTTTTCTCCAGCGCCTTTGGACCGCGGAACTTGGTTGGGATGAGCCACTTCGGGAAACCCTTTTGGAAGATTGGCTCCAATTTGTATCCGCACTTCCTGCGGTCAACGAGGTCGCGTTACCACGCGCTATCCTCCCCCCTGGGAACTATACTGCTACCCTTCATGGGTTTTGTGACGCATCTTCGCACGGTTATGCAGCTGTTGTTTATCTGCGCACCGTCAGCACGACAGGCCAGGTGAAGTTGTCACTGATCATGGCCAAGAGCAAGGTGGCCCCCCTCCGAACGGCATTGACCATCCCTAAGCTAGAGTTGTCAGGGGCGGCGCTTCTTGTGCGTCTCTTGAATCACGTTGCTCAAACTTTGGGTGGATCTGTGAACATTCGGAATTCTTACGCCTGGACGGACAGTCAAATTGTTTTGTGTTGGTTGAAGACGTCCGTCCACTCCTTGGAGGTCTTTGTTGCGAACCGAGTGTCACAGATACAAAATTCCGAAACGCCTTTGATTTGGAGGCACGTGCCTGGAGACTTGAACCCCGGCGACGTAGCCTCACGTGGATGCATGGCCCCCCGCCTGATTGTGCACCCCCTTTGGTGGGGACCGGATTGGCTGACTCGCCCCGAGGATGATTGGCCTCGAACGCCAGTTTTGATGTCGGATCCTTTGCCCGGGCTTAAGGTGCTCGCTGTTGGGACGAAGGACCCTCCGTTTGATCCTGATATTTTGTTGAATCGATACAGCTCCCTCGACAAATTGTTGAACGTTACCTCGTGGATCAGGCGTTTTGGTCACAATGCTAGGAATCCAGGGGACAAGCGCCTGTCACCGGTTCTCTCTCCTCAAGAGCGACAGGAGTCACTCCTCCTGTGGGTTCGCTCTGTGCAGGCCGTACACTTTGAGAAGGAGATCGAGACCTTGAAGTCCGGTAGAGTTAAGTTGTCGGGAGCCGTTAGTAAGTTGAACCCCTTTTTGGATGAAACGGGTCTTTTGCGTGTTGGAGGACGGTTGAGGCACTCTAGCCTTCCTTATGGGGTCCGTCACCCCCTTTTGTTGCCCAAGGCGGGCTATTTGATTAAATTTTTGGTGACTGATCGTCACATTAAGAACTCGCACGCCGGTTGCAATGCGCTGTTGGCCATTCTGCAGCGAGAGTTTTGGATTTTGTCGGCTCGTCGTACCATTCGTAGCATCGTCTTCCGTTGCATACCGTGCTATCGGACTAAGGCCCCAACGATGCAGCCCCAGATGGGAGACTTGCCTGCTGATCGTGTCAATGAGGCGAGGCCCTTTGCAGGCGTCGGAACGGACTTTGCTGGTCCCTTTTCGATAAAGACGTCTACCCTTTGCAATAGTAAAATTGTCAAGGCTTATTTGTGCGTATTTGTCTGCCTGTCAACTAAGGCAGTGCACTTGGAGCTGGTATCCTCCCTCTCGACGGAGGCCTTTGTGGCAACTTTGGATAGATTTACGTCTCGCCGTGGGTTACCTTCTCTGATCAGGTCTGATTGCGGTACCAACTACAAGGGTACAAGTAACTATTTGAAAGAAGTGTATGACTTTCTTAATGAGAGCCAGGTTGACATTGGTAACAAATTGGCCCGTCGAGGGATCACTTGGTTGTTTGACCCGCCAGCCTGCCCCCATTGGGGGGGTATTTTTGAGGCCGCGGTGAAAGCAGCAAAGGGACTCTGGCGGAGATTGTTGGGAGACACCGTTCTCACCTTTGAGGAATTAGCTACGGTATTTTGTCGCATTGAAGCGGTACTAAATTCGCGTCCATTGTGCCCGCTCTCTTCGGACCCGAACGATTTGGAGGCTCTAACCCCGGGCCATTTCTTGATTGGACAGCCACTTGTCGCTCTGCCTGAGTACCCTTTTGTTGATGTGAGCCAAAATCGGCTATCGCGGTTTCAGTTGATGCAACAGCTCACTCAGAGCTTTTGGAAGCGTTGGAGCTTAGAGTATCTGCACATCCTCCAGCAGCGCGTCAAGTGGACTGATAAAACTCATCCGCACAAGATAGGAGACCTCGTCCTTATTAAGGATGCCAACCTTAAGCCTCTGTATTGGCGCCGGGGGCGCATTCTCAATTTGGTGGCTGGCACCGACGGGGTACCTCGTTTTGCTGAGGTTTTAGTGGATGGATCGGTTATGAAGAGAGCGGTCGCAACCTTGTCAAGACTGCCAATTGATTAGCGGACGGGACGGCCCGTCCGGGGGGGGGTAGATGTTTCATCCACCAAGTTTCTGAACGCACATTTTTGACGTTTGACAGATGACGTTTCAGTTGTCAGTGAGATGACGTGGGTTGTCTGTGCGATCTTGGTTGAAAAATGGTCGCTTGCGTGTCTTGTTTTTTTTTGGTGCACGCTGCTGTCGTGTAATTATTGATTGAAACTTTGAGTTAATGTTAATCCGATACAATCTTGATCGGTGTTTGATATTTTGTTGATAATTGAGTGAAAATTGAGAAATCTCGCCACCTTGGGTCGTGACCGCGAGTAATTTGTTGGTTATGTAGCCGGCCTTTGTGTCATTTGGACGCCGGTAACTTCCTAAATTCAGTGCTGGACTATTGAAAATCCCCGATTGGGTTAGCAAACCGGGATAAAATTCAGTTGGACATTGAAGAAAAGTGCCACGTGTGTGATCTGAAGGTTTGACCAGGGAGTCGACGGTACGCGCTGTGGGGCGTCCTTTGGTTACCGTCGAATCTACATAACTTCACATACACAACACAAAACACATTTACACTTACACCCCACCCAGATACGACGTGACCAGGGACTACGTCACATCACCAGTACCAACGTGATGGTAAGTGTATCCAATAGTTGTTCTCCTTGTCGATTGGACAAATATTATTTTGATTAGGGCTCCGCGTAATCGCGGACATCGTGAGTCTGTTGGTGCAGTCTCACACAGTGATATACACCGGTGCCGATTTCTGTGCAAACATTGTCTTTTGTTGTTTTATTGTGTTTAAAGCTTGTAATGTTCTAAAATATTTATTTTCTTGTATTTTAATATTAGTTTTTAAACTAATCGGAATGGTATCGTTAGTTCTGATTTCAGCCACGCGTCAAAAGATCCTTGTACAGTTATAAATGAAAAGGCTTAAAATTAACTACCTATATATAGATAGTTTTATTAATAGCTCGTAATACTTTTAGGCCCAGCGCACACCGCTCGAGGCGCGGCGGAGCGCATTTCCTTAAAACGCGCTGGCGGATCCACGAGCCCCGAGCGGCGCTGAGAGCCCTTGAACGGAGCGGCGCACAGTGGGCTGGAATTACAAGGTTGGGTCTTAAGAGATCAAATGTATTTTTTTGGTATCTAGGCATAAATTTAAAACGTTTTTATTCTTTGACTTTTTTTAATTTAACGAGTACTTTCGGAGATATAGCCATATCAAATTTGTATGAAGAGTCATGTTATTTTATTTAAGCAATTTATTCCAATTAAATTGAAATTGAAAATAATGTATACTAAACGGCCTGAAAACCTCAATACCTACTTAGTTCTTTAAAAAAAAAACTTTTTTTTTTTTATATTGTTCATATCTGCTATCAGTCATCTCTGACTATGATCAGATGTGTGGAAAGATGCATCACATTTTTATAGAATCAGGACCAGTGTCCAAATTCTACTTAATCTGGCAGCACAATGCCAGCTTTCTTGAGTCTCTTGGTATGATTTGGCATCAATAGTGAACGTGAGAGGGGATTTGGATGATTGGTCAATCTATCTTTGTATTTTTATAAAAAAAAAAAAAACAATGTTCGACATTTTCCACCACCATAGGTAGGTATGACGTAATTTGTTTTGAGACTTATTTCCGGGAATCAAGGGATAAGAGTGCGCGAGCGCAACTACAAGTTATGACGTGTCGTAACGTGATTGGTGCAACGATAGGGTATCTACGGAATGTTCGGTTGCATTCAAACGTACTTCAGTGTTCTATTACCCACCATAATAGACGCACTACCCCCCCACACATTCATTACTTACTTATTTGTTATTTTGTATTTGTGAAAATGTTTGAAAATTTAGTGACAATGTGACAAACCTTGATCTTTTCGTTATTTTAAAAAACAGTGGCAGTATTAAAAATAATGACAGTTTGTGTAGTGAGATCAGGCCCCTTATTCACAACGCTTCGATTCGATTTTCGATTCGGTAAGTCGTATGTCTATCTTTTTTTGACAGTACGAAATCGAGCGAGTTATACATACGACTTTCCGAATCGAAAATCGAATCGAAGGGTTGTGAATAGCTATGAAGGTCTACATTTTTAGTCGAATTAAGTGATGATCACGAAAAGACCTTAAAGTTGTTTTGTGCAAAATTTTGTTATAATTTAAATAGAAGATGGGAAAACGCTTATCGTAAAGAAAATATATTCAGAACTAAAAATAGTGAATGGTTACAAGAAAACATAATATGGCCAGACTTTATTAAGTGTTTATTAGGCAGTAATGAAGATCAACCAGCACCGAGTACATCAACTCAGTATGTATCACCATCAAAAGTTTCTGTCGGTGTCTCCACCGAACAAAGCCCAAGAAAACCTTTTTGTGAATTAGCGCCTAAACAGAAAAAAAGACGTGCAGAAAACTTTCATTTATCTTCGGACGAAATAAAATATGCATATTTTGAGCAGTTGAAAGCGGATGGGAATGAGGAGGTTGCTAAAATACTAGAACATTTACTAAAGAATCCCCAAGATGTAAAAAAAGTTGAAAAGTGCATATCTGTTAAAGAAACAAAACCTGTGTTTTCTCCGGATGAGGCTTTAGGGTTATTTTTATCACTTAATTAAGCTGACCAAGTGGCAATAAAGGGGAGACCACTACATAAAAAAAACGCGCCTAGTTCTTAACTTCTATGGTGGTGTGGAATAGAGAACAAAATTTGAAATTGCGACCAAATCGCAGAAAATCGCAACCCGAGAATAGGCGCTAAAATAGGACAAATATACGTACTATGCATACGTAGAGTCAATTCTTTGAGAAAATTTGAGAATTTCGAGATTTTCACATTTTTTTCTTTTGCTTCATACAAAAATTACTTTGGATATTTATAACTCCGAAAATACTAAGTTATCTGAACGACCCTCATAGAAATAATTACTTATAATCGATAGATAAATCCAACACAATATTTAAAATTTCAGAAAAAGAAACTTTTTTTTTTTAAATGCTAAGTCCTTTACCGGCCCGTTTCAGCCCACTGTGCGGCGGTGGCGTGCAGCTACTCCGAGCGCGCACATTAAAGGTCGTAGCACATTAGACAAGCACCGCACCAGCACTGCACCAGCACAGCTGTGGCCCGGTGTTGCCTCGAATTTAGGCTACGGCGCGCTGCCCACCCGCGGTCCGCGCGGGGTCCACCCGCGGTCCGCGCGGCGTCCACCCGCGGTCCGCGCGGCGTCCACCCGCGGTCCGCGCGGCGCCCACCCGCGGGCCGCGCGTCGTCCGCGAAGCGCAAGCTCGCAGTCCACGTACTAGTCGGCATAGTACGGGAGCTAGCATTTTAGGTAGTATTTTTACGCTGATCGTTTGCCCTCTTGTTCATCGATTTCGAATGACTGATAAGTGAACCCAGCGTAAGCTGACACACCTGCGGTGGGTGGAGGATTGGGCAGTTACGGAGATGGTAAAAAAAAAAGAAAAAAGAATTGGGACCATAGACCTACCTACCCCCTATTATGTCTAGTAATTATATTTTTATGTTAAGTGAATTCGTGGATCAATTCACTTACCCCACTAACACCCTTTCCGTTACAGTTTAAAAGGAGTCAGCGTAGTAGCAATGCTCCAATATTTTTAACTGTAACTGCGTCAGCTGACGCGTGACGGGCTGTCCACCGCTACTCAAGCAGCCGATTGTTGTTTTCGTACTTTTGATAATTTAAACAATCACTTTTTTTTCATCAGGTGTACTGTAACTTTATTTTACGTGATTCTTTTACAAGTTTATACGAGCAGCTGACGCATAATCCTCCCTCCACCATTCAGCTGACGATTTTTTTTAAGCTCAGTATGATGTAAACTATTTATGAATAGGTTTCATGACTTTTTTGTTTGCAACGCTATCTCCCGGTCTATGAGCTTGCTGCATTTGTTTACGACATTGTTTCTGTTAAGATTTGGGTTGGTGGTTGATTAAATAAGATTGTATTAATCTGAACACTGTTTATTATAGAAACCTTATACATTTACATATTTGTAGTTTGTAGCAAAGAAATCAATCATTATCATGTACGGAGGTCGGAGAGCGAGAGAACCACAGATAACTTATTCTATACTTTAGTGATGTGCCAGGTAACAATTAGTGATGTGTTTAATGTTTCTCAACACTCCTCCTCAAATTGAACTCAAAACAACATATTAAATTTGCAAAACAAAACAGTAACACATACTACATCATCATAAGATTATTAGAACATAAACTGGTTTACAAAGTTAACAAATTTTTCTTTACACAGACTCTTGGTCATAAGATCTGCTAGATTATTATTAGAATTTACATATTGAATAGAAATTATATCTTTACTTATAACATCCTTTATAAAATGATATTTAATATCAATGTGTTTAGCCCTTTTGGAATTCTCAAAACTTTTGGAGATTAAGATGGCACTTTGATTATCAACAAAAAGTTTTACATTAGATAAACAGTTTAGGTTATTTGCAACTCCTTTAAGATTCAGGACTTCTTGTGTAGTAGTAGCAGCCGCCACATACTCTGCCTCCGCCGTTGAGAGTGCCACACATCCTTGTTTCTTTGAAAACCATGCGATTGGATTACTTCCATGTAGTATTATTCCTCCACTCACACTTTTTCTGTCCTTGTTATCTCCTGCCCAGTCTGCATCCGAGTAGGCATATAAATCGTAATTCTTACTCTTCCTGAATATTAATCCTTTTTCCTTAGTACCTTTTAGATATCTGAGTATTCTTTTAGCTGCTTTCCATGTACTTTCATTTGCTTTGTCTAATATCTGCTTAGATAGCTTACTGAGTATGTTATATCCGGTCTTGTTGCAGTAGTTAGGTAAAGTAGACTTCCTATTAGTTCTCTGTATCTTTCATTAATATCTTCTTTATTTTCTTCTTGTGCTATCTTAAAATTTGTTTCCATTGGTGTTCTCATATCTTTACATTCTGACATATTAAATTTATTTATCAACTTCTCAATTAGTTTTGTTTGTTTTATTTCTATTTTATCTTTCTTTCTAGTAAATTCTATTCCTAAAAACGTTTTAATGTCTCCAAGTTCTTTTGCTTTAAATTCTTCTTTTAACTTTTTTATTATTTCTTCACAATTTCCAATTAATATGATATCATCAACATATATTATTATCCAACAATCTTCTTTGTAGTATAGACAAGTATCATATCCTGATCTTTTGTAGTTATTCTCTTCCATGAAATTATTTATTCGTTCATTCCAGCACTTCGGTGATTCTTTTAATCCATACAGTGCTCGTTCTAATTTTAATACTGTATTTTTCTCCTTTGTTGTGTAACCTTCTGGTGGTTTTATGAATATTTCGGATTTTACTTTACCGTTGAGGAATGCTGTAGGTATGTCTAATTGTTTTATAGGTAGGTCTTCATTCACAGCTTTAGATATTAACATTCTAACAGTCGGTGCTCTAGCAACCGGTGAGTACATTGTTTCATATTGATTTTTCTTCAGTTGAAATCCACGTGCTACTAGTCGTGCTTTCTTTGTTCCATCATCTTTTTCTTTAAATATCCATTTAGTATCTATTGTTTTCTTGTTTGCTGGTAATTGTACTTCTTTCCATGTTTCTAAATTTTCTAATGCTTTTAATTCTTTGTGTACAGCTTCTTTCCATTCTGTATTTTCCATTGCTTCTTCATAAGAGCTAGGTGTATTTGCACTCAGACAAATAACTATATTTGTCTCATACTCATCAAGATGTGCAGGTGGTTTTACTATTCTTCCTGATCTTGTAGTTTTCTCTTCTCTTGTTGCATCTTCGTTTAAAATTCCCTCATTAGTAACATGTTCGTTTTCTTGTCTCATCTCTATTTTGTCTTCTTGATTTTCTTCTTCGTCTTGAATAAATCTTCTTTCCTTGTTTTCTTCATTTTTATATACTGTATCACTTTCATTGAATCTCACATCTCTTGACATTATTATTGAATTATCTTCTGGATCCCACAATCTGTATCCTACTGTATTATAACCAACCATTCTTGTCTCTTTTCCTCTTTTATTCAGTTTGTCTAGTTTAGGTATAATAGTGGCCCACGCCCTTGCTCCAAAAACTCTCAGTTTTGATAGATCACAGGTTCCATTTTTCATGAAACAGGGTGTTTTATAATTTATTGCTGAAGAAGGTGACCTGTTCAGCTGATAGGCAGCACATTGAATAGCTTCACACCATAAAGTTTTGGGCAAATTAGTCTCTGCAAATAAAGTTCTTACTTTATCACACAAGCTACGATTTAATCTTTCCGCTACTCCGTTGGACTCTTTTGTGTAGGGTAAGGTATATTCTACACTTATTCCTTTTTTCTTACAAAAATCTTTTAATTTGTTGGCTGTATATTCCCCACCATTGTCACACCTGATTCGCTGAACTGTATTTCCAGTTTCATTTTCTAACCTTCTTATATAGTCTATCAATTTTTCTGTTGCTTCAGATTTGTTTACTAAAGGGAACACCACACAGAAATGTGAATAATCATCTAATACTGTCATGAAATATTTCTCACCATTTAGTCCACACTCCTTCACAGGTCCCGCTATGTCTGTGTGCAACATTTCTGCTACTCTCTTGGATCTCGGTCTTGGTACCTGCTTAAATGGTGCTCTAGTCGCCTTTCCCTCCATACATGGGCTGCAAGCTTCATTACTTATTGGTAAGCGCATTATACCTAAACATTTTCTATTTAAATGGCCCAGATGTTTGTGCCAAAGAGCATCATCACATTGGTTTTTACCTGTACTAATATTACAGACTTCATAACATACATTAGCGTTTAATTTGTACAATTTTCCTTCAGAATTACCAGTAACAAATGAATTATTTCCTGTTATAACAACTTTATTCATATCAAACTTTACATAGAATCCGGCCTCAGTAATCTTTTTAACTGAAAGTAAGTTATAGGTTATGTTTTCTACAATTAAGGCTTCAACATTTATTTTTAAGTTTTTGTATTTTATTTTTAATTTACCTTTTTTATTAGTATATATGAGGGGTATAAAAGCAAACATGCCACTGTCCAAAAACAATATTTAGCCAAAATGAAGAAAAATGTCTCTGGCCTATATGGGTGTATAGTAAACTAAATTAAAATATTTTTTTAATTCTGAATTTTAAATAAACCAAAAATAATAAGGAAACTTTATTGATATACGACAAGAATCAGCTAATAACTAAAAATTTCGACTGGACAGTGTCAATTTTGCATCTTAATGATGGACAGTAGCAGATTTGCACCTAAAGTTCTGGACAGTGGCCCATTTTTCACGTTTTCGTTTTCTTGCCTTTTCTGGAACCACTTCTGACACATTTTCTTCCATAATTCAACAATATAACAAACAAAATCTCTTGAAAAATTAATAAAAAACGAGCAACGACTTCCTAGAAAAAGAATTCGACGCCATCTTATGATTGGTCCGTTTGGACAATGGCGCTTTTGAATTTGATTGGTTAAGGACAGTGTCAATTTTTGCTTCTCACTCCAAACTTCAAACTTAATTTTCTATGGGACCGTGTGAACATTGCTTCTGAACTAGTTCATACACCAAAATGATTTCAATAAAACCTAATAGATGGCATTCATAGTTCAGTTTTGAGGTTTGACGACCCGAATGGCGCAGCGGTAGTGAGGCTGCCTTACGTTCTTAGGGTTCCGGGTTCGAATCCCGGTCGGAGCATATGTTTGTGTGATGAGCATGGACAGTTGTTTCCGAGTCATGGATGTTTATATGTATAATAAGTATGTATTTACAAACAAAAAAGTATCTATGTAGTTTATCAACTACCTGGTGTCCACAACACAAGCCTCGTTGCTTAGTGTGGCACTAGATGGCGCTGTGTGTAATGTCCAGCAATATTTATTTTATTTATTTATTTTATTTATAGTTCGGACGAAAATGGACAGTGGCGTTTTTGCTTTTATACCCCTCATATATACTGGCCGTTTGCAACTAATATTTCTACCCTTTTATCAAGTATTTGAATGTCTGTCATGAATTTTTCAAATTGGTCACTTACAAGATGTTGTGTGCATCCAGAGTCCACAATAAAGGTGATATCATAGTCTTTGTCCACACTTTTAGCACTTAGAACGTTTTCACTGGCTATAAAACAGACCTCCGATTCACTCACTAGTGAAGTAGCACTTTGTCCTGGGGCTCCTCGGCTTCGGGATGCTCGTCCTTGAAATCTGCCTCTTCCTCTGCGATTTTGGCTATAACCTCGACCTTGGCCTTGGCTCCGTCCTCCTCTGTATTTTCCAGGTTCCTTATTACCAGTACTACACTCATAAGACTTGTGCCCTGGTTTTCCGCATGTGTAACAGGTCATCGTAAATGCGTTCTCCTGGTTCACTGTGTCGCTGCTGATCTTAGTTTCGGCATCTAACAGCCTAGCCTTGACAAAATCAAAACTTAACTTCTTTTCTGAGGCCATTGTTTCTATTGATGTAATTACAGGGTCATACTCTTTCGGCAGTGATAAGAGTAGGTAGCAAATTTGGTCCTCTTCATCTACTTTAACGTCGATCGCTCCCAGGTCGCTGATAATCGAACTGAACTTTATTAGGTATTGTTGCAGCGGTTCATTGCATCTCAGAGAGATTAGTTTCCGTTTTAAGTGAAATCTGTTAAAAACACTCTTTCGTTCAAAGATATTTTCAAGTAGGCTCATCATTTCTTTAGCAGTTCTACCATTCTTTATGATTTCTATGTATTTGTCGGACACACTTTGTGCTATTAACGACTTAGCTTTAGCGTCGTCTTTCTTCGACTTATCTTCAGTAATATCACTTTGCCATAATACGTGTTCCACTTGCTTTTCTTGCAAAATTAGTTTTAATCGGAATTTCCAAGTACTGAAATTCGATTTTTCATCCAAACACGGCAAATTAGACACCGCAGCGCCCGCCATTTTTTCTTCACTTTTTTAACTTGGATCGCAACCCAATTTTAACTTCACAATCAACATCAACCACGCTCTGCTACCATGTTAAGATTTGGGTTGGTGGTTGATTAAATAAGATTGTATTAATCTGAACACTGTTTATTATAGAAACCTTATACATTTACATATTTGTAGTTTGTAGCAAAGAAATCAATCATTATCATGTACGGAGGTCGGAGAGCGAGAGAACCACTGATAACTTATTCTATACTTTAGTGATGTGCCAGGTAACAATTAGTGATGTGTTTAATGTTTCTCAACAGTTTCGCGGGCAACCGCGGGCAACTAGGAGTCGGCGCGCCGTAAGCAGGCGGCCCGCGCGACGTCGGCGCGCCGACCACCCGCGGTCCGCGCGCGGGCCACGCGCCGGCTCCGAGGCGCCCGCGAGTCGAGTCGTATGGTAGCGGAGTATTATATTATCTGTGGTAGCGGTAAGCGGGGTGACCGCCCGCCGTAAGCTTTTTCCTACAGACATTGTAAAATATATTTTATGATATACGATTTAATGCTCTAATTTGAATGGCAAGTTAAATGCTGGGTCGGAGCGGTGCCGGTGCTGTGCTTGTCTAGTGTGCCATGACCTTAATAGTGCTGTTCGATATTTTGTACAGACAACTCGCTCTCGTGGTGCGGCGGCGGAGCGCAGAGCAGCGCGGCGGCGACTGGAGCTAGTTAGGTAGCTAGTTCTTCTAGTAGCTTGAGGGCGCTCTGAGCACCGCGTGCGCCTAAGGCTATCTTATATATTTACCGTATGTCAAGGTAGTTAAGCCGCGCCTCCAGTGGTGTGCGCTGGGCCTTACACTAACTTCACTTTTCTACAAAATGTTGTTTAGGTATTTGTTTTGTGAAACATCTTTAAAAAAAAGGCAAATAATAATGCTGTACTAACTTTATTTATTTGAATTATACTACATACTACTACTAATTATTACCTACGTACTACCAACACTGTATGTTTAGAACAGTTGATGATTCAAAACCGGTTCCTAGTCCATCAGAATACACTATGATATTACTTTGGGTGGGGTTCAAATTGTGGGCTTCTTGCACTCCAGTCCGGATACACCATCAATCAGCTCATTGAACAGGTTATTGGTGTTAGTGATCTCTTTGCTGGCTTTAATGGTGATAAGTGCCTTGCACAATTATTCTGCTTCTAGTTCAAATATTCGTTTCAGTCATGAGTGTCATGTATTGCTGGAAACCAGACACTAGTTGACGGAAATGGTGATACTAGTCCAGTATCTCGTCCTATGTGTTGGGTGTGAAGTTCTGCAAGCTGGCTTTTCAGTTGAGTGTTTTTGTTTACTATTGACTAAATTTCAACTTCACTTCCATCCCGTCTCGCAGTAGCTTGCTCACTCATTTCTAGATGAATCTAGCTCCGTCAGCTCTGATTTTAGTTTGTTACTCATGTCATGAACGTAGCTCCGCAGGTCATCATATTGCCTGATTACCTTAACCAACACCTGAAATGTGACAAAAAACAGCTGAGTATGAATATTATGTTTGTTGAGACCTTGAGAAAGTAGGAGTTTTAAAGTTAGAATGAAGTAAAATATTAAATGAAAAAATAAAGGTACGGAAAAATAACCTAAAGTTAATATTCTATTAATTTTAAATTTGATTTAATATGCTCAAACTTACAGTCAACACTTTAGAGAAAGGCTATTTTTTTACTTTGATAAGATTCAAGGATTGATATGAACATAAGTTTTATGTGGGAACAAAGTTTAAATACCTTACCTTACCCTACCTTCATTATATGTATATGAAGCATGCATGTTCGTTCAAAAGCACAAAGAATTGTTTAAAACAGCAGAGGAAGTAAGCTCTCGTAGTCGGCGTGACCAATATAAAAACTCTGTGGCTATGTGTGTACGTCTCTATAATAAATTACCAAAAATGTTTAAAACTTTAAATTGTAAATTATTTAAAATCCAATTATATAAATGGCTCAATAAACATGAAATCATAATATATCTTTAGTAAATAAGTTTGCATGCTATAATATTAAGCAAAACATGTCTGATCTAATGTTTTTCTGTAACACCTTGTATACCGTACCATGTTTTATGCAAATATAAAAAAAAAAAAAAAAATATGTAGGTACCTACTTTAATTGAACTAAGTGGTTTAGTTATAATATTTAGAGCATAGCTATCAGAGACACCATATTAAGTGTGAAGTAGGGTTTGTAGTGAATGTTATAAGCCTGGGCAAGAGTTTTCGTCCTCGAATTTGCGTACACAATTTGTCAAGCAAAATGAGGCGTAAACGTAGCAGAGGGTCTAAAATGGCCGCTTTATCAGAATCGTAATATGAATCACGTTAAAAATTTAATTTTCTTAAAATGGACTTTATAGTTATGAACATAAAGTCCATTTTAAGAATTTAAATTTTTTAACGTGATTCATACCTACTAAGATTCTGCGTGGATTCTGCTAAAGCGGCCATTTTAGACCCGCTGGTGTTTACTGGGACGTCGCTCGGTGTCTGTGTAAGTGTGTAATGCATAGTATGTAAATTATGCAACACTAATACGTAAATTAAAACAGAATACTCCCCAGGTTCGAAGAATTCAAATTCACAGTCCAAAAGTTGACAGCCGGTTATCGAATGGAGTTATCACAATTTATCCAGGCTTGCACAACAACTTAACACATTCTAAGTCATACATTTTCGGTTCCTTTTACAATTAAAGAAGTTATTTATATTTATAGGTAATAGTAAACACATTTATTTACAATAACAATGTCATTGTCAGTAATGTCACATGTTATATAAACCGCTTATTATAAAATGTTCCCTAAAACCAAGTATTGTAACGCTCAACGGGCGCTACTCTACTTAGTCGCATAATAGTCGATAAAAAATAGAGTGGGCAACTGCTGGGGTACGTTTAAGTAAACCGGCGAAATTTTCACCGGATAAAAATTAAACTAGCGAGGGTTCGCTGAACGGATTCATAGGTCTAGTATGGCCTAAATCAATGTTAGCTATCAAATTCATATGACAGCTCAGCTTGTCAAACAAGTAGGTAACAACTATCAATTCAACTCAACAGTCCATGATCCACAAATAAAATTCACAGAGACGACGAATTAAGTACTCGGTAGAAATATTCGTTTTCTAGGGCGCGAATCGAGCTTATAAAACAACAAACAGATTAATGTCAATGTCAATCTGACAGCAGACTAAAATTTAGCGAGGTAAAAAGGTCGCTAAAATTTATCCTAGTCCGGCGAAAACTTATACCAGCGGACGACCGTAAACGGGGCAGATCAAATTTTAGTCAGTTTAATTTTTCACCTCGCGGTGTGCTTGAACGGGGTGTTTGACATTTAGTCAGTTTAACACTTCAATACCCGCAATTACAGACACAATTAAAATAACAATGCACCGTGCCTCTGGAGGCACGGCCGGGAGCATACGGGTTAAATTTTATCCAGTTTAAAATTAATACTTTTTTTTTTTTTTTTTTTTTTTTTTTTTTAATTTTGATTTATATATTTAATTAATTAATTAAAATGTACGGGCAGCAGCTCCGCACACTGAGATGTAGTATGTAGATGGACGAATCACACGGGATGTGTACAGAGAATAAAATCACTGTTTTGTGTCCGTAAATGATTGACAGTTTATTATGTAAAACATTAAAATATATATATATAATACAAAAAGTAGGTGACTTGTGGCCGGCGTAATAGCCTAGTCAGCGAATGTAAATAAATCTGTGAATTTAGCAACTGCTAGTTCAGGTAAAAACTAAAACAATAAATATCATGTGGCGATGCTCGTACATCCTGCCAACTATAAAAGTACAAATAACAAATAAAATGTAATATCACAGAGTATGTAACGAAAGTTAATATTAGGTTCTACGCTCGCCGCTAACTGATATAGGCGACGTTTCGCGATCCACCTTGTTGCTGTTAGGAAGATGTCCGGGGGCCTCTTCTAGTGCATTTGTTTGTCCTTTCCCAGGAAGATCCCGTTGAGTATGACTTGGTACCATCTCGATCTCTTCCTGGTGCGCCTGCGTTGCAGTTCTGCTTCCTTGAGGTAGACAGAGGCAGCGTGCTTTTATTTGAAAGTATACCCATATGCTGAATATTGTTGCTCAGGTTATCATACAGCCGTACAGGACATAGTGATGTTGCGCCGCCTCCACGGAACTAACTATTTGGATGTCTTGCTGTTCTTTAACCAGCTCAATTTTTCTCTTAAGACCCTTTAGTTGTTCTTCATGGGTTTCAATTTCCATGTTTGTTATGTTATTAATTTGACTGTTGCTTCTTAATAGTTCGTTTAGGTTTATCTCTGGTACGTCGATCTCTTGCTCATTTCCTAAATCCGTTGAGCTTTGCATATTGTAGTGCGGATGTTTATCGCCGCGCATTATGCAACCTGTCGCTAAAGTGATTATGCCTGTATATTGTAGTGTTTGTGACGTAATTCCAGCTGGACAGAAAATGCGCATAGTGCATTCCTCGCAACACGTAAACAACCAAGCCCCTTTGCTGTGTAGTTTTTTCCATTCGTTGCTGCAACTTGATACCTCAGTGCGGCAGGTTGATACTCCTCGATTGTTTATTATGTCAGCTTCGCTCATTTTTGTGGCTGCTTTTATGCCGTAAATAGGTAAGTCAAGGTTACATAGAAGCAGCTGATTTGTGTTTACTTGTGTGCATGATGATAGATGTTGTTGATCCAGTGATATCATCATGTCCATTTTGAAGTTAACGGCTATGTATTGAGTTGTTGGTATAATGTTAATCATGGAGGGTCCCTTTATGTTGCGGATTGGGATGACTTCGATTAGTTCATATTGTTCGTCTGCTACTAGCGGGATTTTCACTTCGAAAATAATAAATTCTTCAGTTAGTTTTCCTTGCACACTTGCTAGTTTATACATCTCCCGGATGCACTTGAATTTGTTTGAGCAGGGTAGTGATAATCCTTTTGGTACTTGTCCCGATATGATGTTCAACTGTTTTTCGAATGCATCGGGTTTCAGCAAATGAGTGTCGACTTTGCCGTGGCGAAGATCTGTAACTAGGTTGATCAACATGTCTTGTATTCTCCGCAAGTTTGCTACCATCATGTTTGCGGCAAGTGCTGTAGCAGTAAGGAATGTTGCTTGGTCTTGTTCGGTTTTCAGTTGTTGCAGCGAGTCTCTGAGACTTTAGTTGATGACGATGAACTGTCGGTTCATTACTTGCTCGTTCCTCTTCAGGAGGTATTCCCCTTCGATTATTGATGTATGTTGTTTGTACAGATTGAGCAAGTGGTGTTCATTGCTGTGTAGTAGTTTGATGTCGTTGTGGTATTTTTCGGCAAATTTGTCATCAAGGACACCAAAGAGAGCGTTGGCAATGTTCCCAATTCCGTTGATGAAACCTCGCTTAGTGCGTCTTCCATGTTCAGATTGTAGTACTTCGTTGTAGTGTTTGAGCTCGTTTAGTTCGTGCTCGAGTTGTGTTGATATAGTCAAGTACGCTATATTTAGTTTACAAAGTCCATGTAGTTGCTGGACGTATTGTTCAACGGCAGAAATGCTTTTCCAGTAAGTCGACATGTTGTAGTATACCACCAGTCTCCATTCATCTTGTATTATCTGTAAGTCTGCGGCTTTGTCAAAGTATACAAGACGGGTAGGGTCTAGGGTTGTTACATTGACGAGTTGTTGCATGGACGGGGTCACGCACGTAACCATGAGTATTAGTAATGTGACTAATGTGCTTAGGTACTTGAGGACGTTACAGCTGGAAACTCCCTTCCGTTCCTGTCTAGGGCTCACCCGACGTTGTCGTTGTGATGTTGATGAAGTCACCTCTGGTTGTTTCTTGTTTGATGGTTTCATTGGTTTGTTTTCGGTATTATTCCCTGTTTCAATGGGTAACCGGGACAATTTTGTTACGGGTCTCTTCATTATGTTGGATTTTGTTTTGAGCGTGACGACTCGTACTAAATTATCTGGTCCAGGGTGCGTCTCTATAACTCGCCCTAATAACCATCGGGCGGGAGCCACTTGTTCTTCCTTTATAAGGACGACGTCATCCACTTCAATGTTGTGTGTTGGGGTTTGCCATTTTCCTCGTAGCTGTAACGTTTGTAGGTAGTCTTTGGACCATTTCTTCCAAAATTCTTTGTACATGTTTTCTGTCAAGCGCCATCGTAAAGTTAACTGACTGTTATCACCCTCTGACGTCATCGGAGGTGCCAGTACCGGTCCACCGACTAAAAAGTGGCCTGGTGTCAAGTGATCAATGTCGTCGAGGTCGTTTGTTAGAGCGACAAGTGGCCTCGAGTTGAGGCAGGCTTCAATTTGTGCTAGTAAAGTATTACATTCTTCGTACGTAAGCTTTTGTTCACCAAGAACTCGTTTAAGGTAGTGTTTCATACTCTTGTCTGCAGCTTCCCACAATCCTCCCGCGGTTGGCCAAGATGGGGCGTTAAAGTGCCATTCGATGCCATCCTCGGAAGTGCTGTTAATGAGGTCGTCGTTGACTAGAAGCTGCATCGCTTCCTGGCGTTCTTTGGTTAGTGCTTTTGCTGCTCCGACGAAGTTCGTTCCGTTGTCACTGTAGATATGTTTTGGCGTTCCTCGTCGTGCGCATAGCCGCTTCAGTGCTGCGAGGAATGTTACAGTGCTGAGATCTGACACCAGTTCAAGGTGGGTAGCTTTTGTACATAGACAAATGAAGATCGCAATGTAGGCCTTAACTGTTTTAATGCCCCGACCTTTGTTAGCCTTTATTTCAACGTGTCCCGTGAAATCTACGCCTGTGTGTGTGAATGGCCGTGACGGTGTAACTCGAGGTGTTGGTAAGTCTGCCATTTGCTGATTACTGCGTTGCGTTTTGTAGCGATGACAGGTGACACATTTATTTAGTTGCTTCTTGATTGGTTTCATGCCGCCAAGTATCCAATATTTGTTATGAAAGTGTCCCAAAGTAAGCCTGGCACCGCCGTGGAGAGTATTCTTGTGGGCTTGGTCAATCAAGAGCTCTGACAGCTTGTGATTGTTTGGTAGAATTATCGGATGTTTTTGGGAGTTGCTTAACTTGGCATGTTCAAGTCTTCCTCCCACTCGAAGAATGCCTTGTGCGTCTAGTATAGGGCTCAAACTCAACAGTTTGCTTGTGGCCCGTACCCTATTATGTTTGTTTAGGTACGCTATTTCCTCGGCAAAGGCATTGTTCTGTGCAGTTTTGACGAGCAGGTGTTGAGTCTGCACTATGTCCTCTGTAGTTAAGTGTGACTTGCGGTTGGCTCTTGTTACGTCACGCGAGTTGTTTATGAATCGTATGTTCCAGCTGATGACTCGGGTTAGATAAGTCATTGTGCTGTATTTTTGCAGTAGTTGCTCGATGAGTGGCGCGTGTTTTGTTTGTTTTGCGCATATTTGACCTAGTTTCCTCTGCTCTTCGTTTGTTGTAAAAATTTCTTTTAAAAAAATAGTTTAAAATTTAAACTGACTAAATGTCAAACACCCCGTTCAAGCACACCGCGAGGTGAAAAATTTAACTGACTAAAATTTAATCTGCCCCGTTCACGGTCGTCCACTGGTATAAGTTTTCGCCTGATTAGGATAAATTTTAGCGACCTTTCGAGATCGCTAAATTTTAGTCTGCTGTCAGATTGACATTGACATTGAGCTGTTTGTTGTTTCATTTGCTCGATTCGCGCCCCAGAAAACGAATATTTCTACCGAGTACTTAATTCATCGTCTCCGTGAATTTTATTTGTGGATTATGGACTTTTGAGTTGAATTGATGGCTGTTACTTGTTTGACAAGCTGAGCTGTCAATTGAATTTGATAGTTAACATTGATTTAAGCCTTTGTAGACCTATGACTCCGTTCAGCAAACCCTCGCTAGTTTAATTTTTATCTGGCGAAAATTTCGCCGGCTTACTTAAACGTACCCCTGAGGCGAAGCGGGCTGTTAGTCACCGTAAACTGTTATTCACTCAGTGTGATACGTACCTAATACCAATAATAATATGACATTCACGGTTGTCATCAGAGTTCGGTGTACAACCGAAGCTTGTTAGTCACTGGATATCAAAAAGATACGTAATAGGCCTGCAGAACAAAATCCTTAGTCCGCTCCTGGTAGAATCAGTTTTAGCGACTTTCTGGTGACTTTTGATATTGAGTCTAGCGACTTGAAGTTATAGGAGTTGGCAACACTGGTGCAGTGTCCTATTATCACACGGTCAAGGGATATTTCATACTCAATTAAATAACTCGAAAAGTACTGGCCGCATTGGAATCTTTTATACACCGATTTGTTTGTAATTTAACTCAGACTAATTCCAAATTCAAATTTTTGAATTTTTTTTTGTTTCGGTGGCATAAAAATGTCTTGATGTATAGGAGAGGGAATTTTCATTTGTGCGAAATTTAGAAAACAATACGAATTACGTTTAGTTACAGTTTTATTTTTCATTTTTAAACGAAAGATAAAGTTAAAATTGAGGTATTGTAGCCATGCAACGCCGACATTTGACGAGGGCGGAGATGTTACGAGCTGTGGGAATGCTGGAAGCTGGATCTGTTCAGCGTAATGTTGCTGAGGCTATAGGGACCCATCAAAATGTAATTTCAAGATTGTGGACACGCTATCGTGCCACAGGTGAAGTAGCGGAGAGGCACCGGGGGCCAAGCCGCATCACTACCCCCAGACAAGACCGATTTTTGCAAATTACTGCGCGAGCACAACCAAATGCAACGGCGACTCAATTGGTCCAAAGGCTGCGAGTCGAACACCAAGTGCTTGTGAGTGACCAAACTGTAAGAAGGCGACTGCATGAAAGCAATCTACGCTCTCGTAGACCACTCCGGGTCCCACCTTTACGGAGAGGCCGACGGCGGGTGGACGACGATTAGAATGGGTTCGGAACCACGTGGACTGGGGCCGTGACCAATGGTCCAATGTGCTGTTCACGGATGAATCCAGGTTCGGCTTCCATCCAGATTCACGAAGGACGCGTGTTTGGCGAGTTCCTGGACGATGGAGCCGTCTCCAGAACCCTCAGGAAGTTCACCCATACCAAGGAGGAACAATTATGGTTTGGGCAGGAATTCGTCTTGGAGGACGGACGGATCTCGTTTGGGTGCGGGGCAATATGACGGCAGAACGATACGTCCAACAGGTGCTGGGGCCCGCAATCTTGCCCCACAGAACACAAATGCGGCAAGATTTCCTGCTCATGCACGACAATGCCCCACACACGGCGAGAACGGTAGCAGCTTGGTTACATACACATAATGTTAGGGCCTTAGACTGGCCTGCTCAATCGCCAGATCTAAATCCCATTGAGCATGCGTGGGATATGCTGCAAAGAAGAGCTCTGAAGGAAGTTCCTGAAAATCTGGCTACAGAAGATCAACTTTTTGCGCACCTCAGAAGGACATGGGACAATATTCCGCAGCAAGACATTGACAACCTTGTTCTGAGCATGCCGAATCGTTGCCGATGTGTTATGAACATCATGGGCGCTTTCTCAGACTACTAACTTCAAGTTTATAAACACAAATTTAATGATTTTTCTATTTTTTTCAGTTTTTACTCACAAATTAAAAGTTCATTCATATACGGTTTCCGTCTATGCTTCATTTTTTTTCCATAAAATCCTGAAATTTTAATCTATACCTTAACCATTATTAAAAAAAGGTAGAATATTAAATAACGTATCTTTTAAATTTAGACATGTCATATAAATATTTAACACATTGATAGTAATTCGCTTTTTTAAAAATACCCCTAGACCGTGTTGATGTGTGTATATTACTAGGCAGTGAGGAGATACACTGTGGCACTAATGGCGCTAGCATAGCTGGTTCCCAACATCGTCATTCGTTGAAAATGTGGTAGTGTCAATGTTTGAGTCTGCTGACACAATCCGGTATTGTTAGTTGTGCGGCCGATTGGTTGGGGTGTCTCTCCAATCTGGACTTGTATTTTTGTGAACACAATTTTATTTCTGTTTTGACTGTGTTCATGTCAAGGTGTTCGTGAACTTCCGTATTCTTTATAAACCAAGGAGTATTAGCTATTTGTTTAAGTATGATGTTCTGAGTTCTTTGAATGATGTTGATGTTACTATCACTTGCTGAGCCCCACAACTGGATGCCGTAAGTGTTCAATATGGACTTATAGATCAGAAGCTTGTTGTCTACAGACAGCTTTGAATTTCTACCCAGGAGCCATTGCATGCTTTTGTATTTAGTGTCAATTTATTTCCGTTTTGTTGTGATATGCCTCCTCCATGTCAACCGCTGGTCCAGATGCATACCAAGATATTTGACGCAGTCTCTTTGAGGAAGTTGACTACCACCAAGATTCACAGGTGGACATTGTTGTTGTCTTAGGGTGAAAGTGACCTGTACCGATTTGGATGTGTTAGCTCTTATCCTCCATTTTGAGAGCCACTGGTCAATGTCATCTAGACTTTTCTGCAGGATTTGCGAAGCTTCAGTGCGGCAGCTACTACATGCTAAGACTGCAGTATCGTCTGCGTAGGTAGTGATTGTCACACCAGGGGTTTGTGGCAAGTCAGCAGTGAAAAGCGTATAGAGGACTGGTCCAAGTACCGAACCCTGCGGCACTCCAGCTTTTATGTCATGGAAACCGGAAGTGCTATCCTCTTCCTTCACCTGGAAGATTCTATCTGAAAGGTATGATTTCAGAATGTTGTAGTAGGAGTGTGGCAGGTGTAATTTGATTTTATATAATAGTCCCTTATGCCACACTCTGTCGAAAGCTTGCTGTACGTCCAGAAAGACTGACGAACAGTATTGCTTGGTTTCCAGGGTGTTTCTGATGACGCGACAAATCCTGTGTATTTGTTCTGTGGTGGCATGTTCCGGTCTAAATCCAAATTGATGGCCAGGGATTACAGACATTGTACTCAGAAGTCGGGACAATAATATTTTCTCAAAAAGTTTTGAGGTTACAGGCAGCAAACTGATTGGTCGATATGATGTCACTTCATTCGGTGCTTTCCCTGGCTTGTGTGTCATAATAATTTGCGATACTTTCCATAGCAATGGGTAGTATCCCACCCTGAGCATACTATTGAAAATAGTAGTCAGGTAGACGATTGCCTTTTTAGGTAGTTCACTTAGGACTTTTTTGTCGACGAAATCGAATCCTGGGGCCTTTTTATCATCCAGTGCTCTGATTAACCGACCAACTTCCCGCGTTGTTACAGGTTTAATTGGCCTAGCTAACTGGAAGTCACTCTTTAGTAGGTTGTCTATGTCGACATTGTCTGCACCATTTTCTGGTTCATTGGGCACAAAGACTTTTGCTAGGTGTTCAGCAAATGCATCTGCTTTTTCTTTATTTGTTCTAGCCCAAGCTGGTCCTTCTGTCCTTATAGGTGGTTTCGGTATTATGGGTTGGTTTGTCTTCTTGCATGTTTTCCAGAGTGAGTAATCAGTTGAGCTCGTTGCAGACAAAGATTCCAGGTGAGCTTCCATAATAGCGTCTCCAGTCTCTTTAATGGCTCGTTTCAGATTCTCGATAGCCTTGTTTAGGGCCCGTTTGTCATCAGCAAGTCGGCTGGTGTGCCACACTCGGCGCAGCCTGCGCTTTTCTAGGATCATCTGGCGAATTTCCATTGGCACTGGATTATGTCTAGGTGTATAATTAGTTGACGTAGGTGTACACCTCCAACATGCGTCTTGGACCATTCTTGTAAAGTCTGTCACTGCCTTGTCTATTTCATCATTAGTTTTTAGGGCTATTTTCAGAGTCAGTGACTTTTCAATGATGCTGCGGTACTCCGTCTAGTCCGTTCCACTGTTGTATAATCTTGGATTTTTTTGACGATTTTGGACAATCGCGCCGATTGTCAATATCACTGGTACATGGTTGGACGATCCATCCAAGCAAGATTGAATCTCATAGAAGAGTCGCCTCAAACCTTTCATAATGAAGAAGTCCAGAATGTCAGGTAGCTTGTTGGGATCTGTTGGCCAGTGGGTCGGTTGTCTTGTAGCAATTGTGGCAAGCTTATTTTTATCAACGCACTTTTTTAACTCTCTTCCCCTTGTTGTGTTAAGTATCGAACCCCAGTGGACATGTTTTGAATTCCAGTCGCCTCCTGCAATAAAGCGTGGCCCAAGAGTTTGTATGTAGAGAGTTAAATGTTCTTCTTTTAAGTTATGCTTTGGAGGACAGTAAACAGAGGACACCGTGAAGACTCCATTCTTATCACTGACAGCTACTGATGTTGCTTGTATATGGTCAGTGGTAAACGGGGGAAGCTCATAGTGTTTGATGGATTTTCTGATTATGACAGCGGTTCCACCATGGGCAGTGCCATCAGGGTGGTTCGTGCAGTATATGTTGAAGTTTTTTATGTTGATTAGACTAATCGTTAATGTACGTAAACGTTAATGTTCCAAGTGGCTATTTTGATTGTGTTTCATCCACCAAGTTTCTGAACGCACCTTTTTGACGTTTGACAGATTACGTTTCGTTGTCTGTGCGATGACGTTTTTGCTTGTCAGTGCAATATTGGTTTGGAAAAAACTCGCTTCCGTGGTCTTGTAATTTGGTGCACGCGGCTGTCGTGTAATTATTGATTGAAACTTTGAGTTAATGGTAATCCGATACAATCCTGATCGGTGTTTGATATTTTGTTGATAATTGAGTGAAAATTGAGAAATCTCGCCATTTTGGGTCTTGACCGCGAGTGATTTGTTGGTTATGTCCGGCCTTTTTTGTGTCATTTGAACGCCGGTAAATTCCTAAATTTAGTGCTGGACTATTGTGAATCCCCGATTGGGTTGGCAAACCGGGATAAAATTCAGTTGGACATTGGTGCCACGTGTGGGATCTGAAGGTTTGATCCGGGAGTCGACGGTGCGCGCTGTGGGGCCCCCTTTGGTTGCTGTCGAATCTTACATAACTTCACATACACCACACAAACCACAGATATACTTACACCCCACCCAGATAAGACGTGACCAGGGAATACGCCACATCTCCGGTTCCAACGTGATGGGTAAGTTATGTCTAATAGTTGAATAGTTGTTTTCACTTGTCGATTGGACAAATAAATAAATAAATAAATATTGCTGGACATTACACACAGCGCCATCTAGTGCCACACTAAGCAACGCGTGTTGTGTGTGTGTCGTGGACACCAGATAGTTGATATACTAAATATATACTTTTTGTTTTGTAAATACATACTTAATATACATACAAACATCCATGACTCGGAAACAAATGTCCGTGCTCATCACACAAACATTTGCTCCGACCGGGATTCGAACCCGGGACCCTAAGAACGTAAGGCAGCCTCACTACCGCTGCGCCAATCAGGTCGTCAAATATTATTTTGATTAGGGCTCCGCGTAATCGCGGACATCGTGAGTCTGTTTGTGCAGTCTCACACATCTGGTAGCAGAGCGTGGTTTAATTGTCAAATTCACCACTTATTGTCGAGTTAAAAGTATTGAGAAGTCTGATTTGTTGCCGTCAGCCTGACTCAAATTAAACATAGATTGTTTGACATAATATATTGTTAGCTGCAACGTCAGTCTAGAGGGAGTTACGAGTCACCAGCCCTATATAAGCCAGCGGAAACCAGCGCGCCTTCTCTTTGGCCGACAGGCGTGCGCTCGTGAACATCGTTCTAGGAATCTTTTCGTGTCATTTTATTTTAGTTAGAAATATTCTTTTGTTTTGTAAAATTTAAATTAAAAGATATACGTTTGATTGTGTTAATTTTTCTCTTTTTTTTTAAATAAAAATCTATTTAATTTCCCAAAATCAGAAGTGGGATTGAATGCTATTATAGCCGCTTCAAGTCATTTCTGGTTCCTAATGTCGAGTAGAAAACGTGCACCACCGCGAGAGCGCGCGTCTTCGCCTAATTTAGGTAACCTAGCAGCTGGGATGGAAGCAATCCTCAACCGCCTGACAACGCTAGAGCAGCGCGCCGAAACACGTTCAAGCACGCCGCCACTGCCTGCCCTCACCGAGCCGGAGACAGCCTCCACAACGAGCGCGCCACGTGGTGAGAGCGTGGCCAGCACAACGGCTTCAACGGACATCACGGAGCGTCTTATCGACGCGCTGAAATCCATAAACCCGGTGAGATCCAACCACTATTACGTGTCTGATTTCGATCCTAGCATTCATGACGCATATGCGTGGTGTGACGAAGTGGATCGTGCTCGATCGCAAAACCAGTGGGATGAAAAAGAGTGCCTAGCCCGTGTGGGACTATCTCTAAAAGGCGACGCACGTTCCTGGTTGCGCGAGTGGACCAGTAACAACCGTACTTGGTCAAATTTCAAATCGGAGCTCAAATCACTTTGTCCACGACGCATCGACGTCGCAAATATTCTTTTTGATGTGATGTGTAAAGAGTCTGACAGGTACTCCACGTATGCAGACTACGCGCGAAAATCATTGTTACGATTACGCATTGTGAAAGGATTAAGTGACGAATTATTGTGTGCCATAATTGTGCGCGGTATAAAAGATTCACAAATACGTGCAGCCGCCATGAACGCGAAATTAACACCAGAAACTATCGTGGAGTTCCTATCAATTTATGTGAAACCAAGTCGTTCTAGTGTACCTAATAATACTACGACACGCAATAGCCGATCTGATTCCTCCACTGACCGATTCCGCAAGCGTCCTGCCACAGATGTACGTACACGTTGCTATAATTGTAACCAAACCGGGCATAAAAGCAAACATTGTTCAAAACGAAATAAGACCGATGACGGTAAAACTAATAAAAATAAATCCGCGACTACCCCCGAATCAACTAACAAATCCGATACTAAAGTCGTATGCACATTTTGTAAGAAAGTAGGTCACACAGAGAATACTTGTTTTACGAAAGAACGTTCTGAAACGCGAAATAAATCTAACATCAATTTTTGTCGTGAAATAACGTGCGATCGTACTAGAAAGGATGTCATAACAGCCGTGATTAGTGGAGTACCCACCGATATTCTGATCGATAGTGGTTCGAGTATTTCCTTAATATCAAATGATCTTGTTAAACGTTTCTCATGTCGCACGAACCCGAGTGTACAGATATTGCGTGGCTTAGGTGGAATAGAAATGCGTTCCTATTGTTTCGTAACGTTGCCAATAGAATTTAGTGACGTCACCTTAGAGGTAGATTATCTTTATGTTGTACCCCGTGATTACCTTAGTGCGCCAGTGCTTATTGGTACAGATGTACTAAATAGAAAAGGCATCGCGTACATTCGAACTGGCGATTCGCAGCGAATAATTAGGAATAGTTCGATTGTAAATAACTTGACACATAGTGAACCGACTGTGCAACTCGATTCGATAAACACACAATTATTTGGTAATGAAAAAGCACGTTTATCGTTAGTACTAAACAAGTATTCGAAATATTTTCTCAGTGGGACAGCGACAACCACCGTTAATACGGGAGAGATGCACATTCGGCTTACTAGTGAGGAACCTGTTAATTATCGACCATACAAATTATCATACGATGAAAAACTGCGTGTTCGTGAAATTGTTAGTGACTTAAAGGAAAAGGGTATAATCCGTGAGTCAGTCTTCGTACGCGAGTCCGATTTTGTTGGTAAAAAGAAAGACGGATCGGATAGAATGGTTGTTGATTATCGAGCTCTAAACAACATAACGGTTAAAGACAGATACCCTCTTCCTTTGATCGACGATCATATAGATAGGCTTGGGAAGTGTAACTATTTCACGTTGCTAGATATGGTGACAGGTTTCCACCAGATAAAAATTAACGAAGATTCTGTGCACCGAACTGCGTTTGTGACGCCCGAGGGGCATTTTGAATATTTAAAAATGCCTTACGGTCTCGCTAACGCTCCTGTGGTCTACCAGCGTATTATATCTGATACATTGCGATCTTTCATCGATGCAGGCCAGGTCCTGGTCTACATCGATGATGTCATGCTATTATGTGACTCCATAGGGGACGGCTTAACCTTGCTCGATTCTGTTTTGGAGGTTTTAACAATGGCGGGTTTTTCTATTAATTTAAGAAAATGCACCTTCCTTACCACTGAAGTGGAGTATCTTGGGAGGACGATCAGTAAGGGTCAGGTTCGGCCGAGTGTACTAAAAATAGATGCACTAGCCAAATCCCCGATTCCTAAAACTGTTAAGCAAGTGAGACAGTTTCTCGGTCTGGCCGGCTACTTTAGACGATATATCCCAGGATACGCTACTAAAGTGGCCCCCATCGCTTCTTTGACTCGCAAAGATGCTAAGTTTCATTGGGGTAACGAGCAGGAGCGGGCAAGACAAGAAGTCCTCTCGATTCTAACTAGTGAGCCTGCATTATTAATTTTTGACCCATCTTTGCAAACCGAGGTCCACACAGACGCGAGTTCGTTAGGATACGGCGCGGTATTAATGCAAACGGGAAAAGACGGTCGTAGACATGCAGTAGCGTATTATAGTAAGGTCACTGTAGGGGCGGAACCCAGGTACCACTCCTACGAGTTGGAGACCCTCGCTGTAGTTAAGGCCTTGCAACATTTCCGTCAATACCTTGTTGGTAAACACTTTAAAGTAGTTACCGATTGCAACGCCTTAAAGATGACTCAGCGTAAAAAGGATCTCCTGCCTAGGGTGGCACGCTGGTGGATGTTTCTACAAGACTATGATTTTACCCTCGAGTATCGAAAAGGTCAGTTTATGCCACATGCTGACTATCTCAGCCGTAACCCAGTTAACCTTTGCGTCGTACAAAAACCAATTAACTGGGCTCAAGTTGCACAGGCCGCAGACGATGAAACTGTTACGTTACTCGAAAAAATTGATCAGGGTCAGTTAGATAGTTCACGCTATGTAAAGAAAAACAATTTACTTTACTATAAGTACAACCCGATAGGTGAGCAATCACGACTACTTTGTTATGTTCCAAAGGGTTTCAGGTTAAGTTTGTTACGTGTATTTCATGACGAACACGGACACATTAATAATGAAAAAGTGCTCGATTTAATATTAAAACATTTTTGGTTTCCTAACATGCGCCAATTCGTCAAGAAATACATAGGTCATTGCATTGTTTGCTTAACACACAAAAAGGTGCCTCGGGCCCCTCTACAGCCAATTGTATCGTGGACAAAACCCACAATACCTTTTGATACAGTGCACGCAGATGCACTTGGTCCTCTACCTGAATCCAATGGGTACAAATACATTCTTATTATAATCGACGCTTTCACGAAATATTGTTTTCTGTATCCTATGTATAAACAAGAAAGTGCGGAACTAAAGCGAGCATTTACTAACGCGGTGTCGATTTTCGGTACTCCGAGATTAATAGTATGTGATAGGGGCAGAATGTTTGACAGTACCGACTTTGGCGGATGGGCAGCAGATTTTGGTATTCAGATACATTTCATAACGCCCGAAATGCACCAAGAGAATGGCCAAGTAGAACGGTATTGTCGAACAGTACTGAACATGGTTAGGATAGATGTAAATTATAGACACGAGTCCTGGTCCAATGTACTTTGGAGGCTACAGCTGGTACTGAACATTAATAAGCAGAAAAGTACTCAATGCTCAGCATTAAATCTGCTTATCGGCTGTGACACGACAACCCCTGCTATAAATGCTCTCATCCGAGATATAACTGGAGACGGTTCCACACCAAATCGCGAAGCTTGGCGTGAAATGAGACGACAAAGGGCCGAGGATCTGTTGGCTCAAAATCAGGCTAACCAAGATGCACGTGTCAATAAAAGTAGAAAGGCACCTAGAGCCTTTGCTGTGGACGATTTGGTTTTTGTTATTAAATCATCTCAAACTACTAATAAACTTGACAGTGGCATCCGGGGCCCATATCGCATTATAAATGCGTTGCCAAATAGTCGATATGAATTACGGCTCTTGGCGGGCTCTTACGGGAAAACTACGCAGGCAGCCGCGGAATATATGATTCCGTGGCGAGGCGAGTGGACCCCCGAGACCTGTGCAGCCTTCTTCGAATGTAAGATTACTAATTCTTATTTTTGATTAGCATAAGGTTTCTGTTTCCTTTATGTACATGTTTAGAGCTTATGTTTGCTATGGCGATGTGGGTACTTATTTTCTATTTTGCCTACATAAATATGTTATGTGGATATCAGGGAGATCTGGATCAAAACTCTTATAAGGCCTTGTGTGGCATAGAGTTGACTGGGAACAAACAAGTATGTTTGTGCTGTAACATACATGTAAGGCCTGGATGGCTTCGGCATAAGGCATTGTACTGTTTTGTTTTCGTGTAAGGCCTTGTGTGGCATCGAAACGGCGTCCCATGTACCTCGTGTAAGGCCTTGTGTGGCATCGAGATTGTGCCCGAATCGCAGCGTGTAAGGCCTTGTGTGGCATCGCTTATGAATTTATTTCATGAAACATAACATGTAAATATGTACCAACGCATTGCTACATCTTGACCCATCCAAGTATAGAACTATTGATGAGCATGATGTATGTTAGATCTAACATGTATGTTGTCTGCCTCCCCAGGTTATGAGGACTCGGTGGTTGAGACTGCTGAGCCAGAACAAGGACCGTCTGCAGAGGGCATCGAGGACGCTGCCCCGTCAGGAGAGGCCGTGTTAGCTGCAACGTCAGTCTAGAGGGAGTTACGAGTCACCAGCCCTATATAAGCCAGCGGAAACCAGCGCGCCTTCTCTTTGGCCGACAGGCGTGTGCTCGTGAACATCGTTCTAGGAATCTTTTCGTGTCATTTTATTTTAGTTAGAAATATTCTTTTGTTTTGTAAAATTTAAATTAAAAGATATACGTTTGATTGTGTTAATTTTTCTCTTTTTTTTTTAATAAAAATCTATTTAATTTCCCAAAAATATTATGATATGTAGTGTCCCTTGTGGTTTGTACTTTAATTTGCTATTGTATAAACAAGGTATTGCTTGTACAGGGTCGGATTTGAACTTGTAATAATTCAAACTAAGTTTTATTATTTGGTTTAAATTGTAGTTGGGTCCGGGAAAATGATTCCTGTTGATTATTTAATTGAATTTAATTTGTTTATTTGATATTTGTCCCAATGGCTTCATTGAAAGCTGTAAACCAAGCCATTGGTGGATTGACCTCACAGCTAAGATGGTTTGCCTCTGCTGCTGCAACCGCTGAGCGTCTAGACCTGGAAGAGGCCACGCTTGCCCGGTATGAGCAGTTGAATGCGAGATTGAGTGCGGTTGACACTTTGTTTGCTCGCTTCAATGAAGTGATTTTGGACTTGGACCTGGAAACATTGGGTCAAGCAGCCCGTGATAAGGTTGTTGCGGATTATGACCAGATGTTGAACCTGGGTGACATAATAAGTATGCGCGCCAGGGAAATTTTGAAGAGTCGGGACCCTGCCCAGGTCAAAACAGAGACCTCTGTTGTTGCAGGCCCTGGACTTTTGGGTAGACTGCCTACCCTGGAGCTGCCACATTTTGACGGTCACTTGGACCATTGGTTAAGCTTCAGGAACCTGTTTGACAGTTTGGTTGATTCGCGCCCTGACCTCCGACCGGCCCAGAAGTTGGCTTATTTGTTGTCAGCCCTAGGAGGTGAGGCTCGAGCCTTGGTGCAGCACTTGCCGGTGACCGACTCGGCCTATCCCACTGCTCTGGAACTTCTATCCCGACGATACCAGAACAAACGTTGCCTGGCTGATGTCCATATTGACCAGATCTTGGGGTTGCCGGCCATCACCAGAATGTCAGCGTTGCGTGCTGACCTATTGAATCCATTGCTGGCAGCGAGCAACGCCTTAAAACGATTGGAGTTGCCGGTGGACTATTGGTCCTATTTTTTGGTACACCTGGTGTCGCAGCGGCTTCCGTCAGACTTGAGGTCCCGTTCTGAGCAGAAGTATGGTGGGGATAGTGCCACCCATCTTCCCCCCTTTGAAGACCTCGTCAAATTTTTGGAGGATGAGTGTCGTTTCCTCGACAACGCTCGTGGTGCCACGGGGTCAAGCCAACCGCCCTCTCGGCCGAGGGCCCAGGGACGGACTAGGACTGTCGGGCCTGGTGATAGCCGCCCTGCCCCCCGTTTTGGTGGCACCCAGAGTTATCTTGCTTGCGGCTATTGTAAGGCCACGGGACACGGGACATTTGTAGGGGCTCACATCTGGAAGTTTTGTGCGCCAACGCGAACCGCTCTGACAGACCAGCCTCTGATGGGGGTTCGCGCAGGGGGGGGGTATAATGGAGATGAGCACCGGGCTCCTCGCTCGCCGGTTCAGAATCGAGGAGGGGCCCGCAACTTTGACCGCCGTACTCCACCCCCCGCGCCAGTTGATCGGGAGCCACGCGACCGCCGATTGACCTCCCCTCGTGAAGGCGACTATGCAGCTGCTGGTAGGCGACATTGGCCAGACCAGCACCGCCTTCCCTCCCCTCCGTTGGCGGAACGCCCCCGTTTGGAGACGCGCCCCCCGCCACACAGGCGTCAAGTGGGATATGCCCCTCCAGCGATGGACGAGGAGTTTGATTACTACCCTCACCGGGATAGACCCCAGCCTGGATGCGGCGATCGGTCGCCGCCCAGGCATTGCTAGGAAATTGGCGCCTGTCCCGCTAACGTACCTCCCCAGATCGGCACGGTTTTGTTGCCAACGGCATCGGTCAGGGTCTGGGGACCCACGGGAGACTCTGTTGTGGTCCGTGCCATTTTGGACACGGGAGCCCAGGGTTGCCTTTTGTCGTCTTGGTAAGCGGGTCGGGTGAGCCTGGATGTCCGTGCCTTTTCAGGCACGATTAATGGAATAGGCGAAACACCTATCCCGACTGTTGAGGGACAAACCTTATTTGGGCTCACTCCTGTGAGTTGTTTGGACCCTAAGTTTTTTCCTTCGGCTATTGTTCTGACGAGTATTTTGGGCTGTCATCCCCAACGTCAGCTGTCGCCTGATATTGTCCGGTTGACGTCGGGCCTGGATTTGGCTGACCGCCGGTTTGATTCCCCTAATACAACTCATTTGATATTGGGTTCCGATGTACTAGGGAGAATATTGTTGGGTAATATGAAAGTCTTGCAGCCGAACGGTTTGGTGGCTGTCTCGACCATCTTTGGCTTTGCGGTGATGGGCCCAGTGTTGAAGGCTCCCCCTCCACCTGAGCCTGATTTTGCGTTGGCGTGTGGCTCCGCTCTCTCTGACGCTGTTTAGAGGTCTTGGGAGGTTGAGGAGCCACCGCAAGTGGCCCGCTTGAACCCGGAACATGAGGAGTGCGAGTTGTTCTATCAGAACAACACAGGTCGACTCCGTTCCGGTCGGCTCGTAACACGGTTGCCTTTTGTTGCAGTTCGACCACCTCTCGGCGAGTCCAGACCTATGGCCGAGAAGAGATTGCTGGCGATGGAGCGCCGTATGGCCGGGGATCCGGTGCTGCGGCAGAAATATTTAGATTTCATGCGTGAGTACGCAGACTTGGGACACATGTCAGTGTCAAATTTGGATTGGCGCTCGGTTGAGCATTACTTTCTGCCGCATCACGCGGTCCTCAAGGCATCCACCGGTAAGCTGCGCACAGTGTTTGATGGGTCTGCGCGGACTTCCTCTGGTGTCTCTTTGAATGATTGCTTGCACTCCGGCCCCAAATTGTTGAGGGACCTTTGTGATGTCATCACGTCTTTTCGTCGTCATCAAGTAGTCTTTGTGGCTGACATCAAAATGATGTTCCGGCAAACGGTTATTCACCGGGATGACAGACGTTATCAGTTGATCCTGTGGCGAGAGAATCCCCGGGACCCCATGGTTGTTTATGAGCTCAACACGAATACGTACGGCCTTCGATCGAGCCCTTTTGTTGCTATTCGTTCGCTTTGGGAGCTCGCGGACCGAGAACGCTTGAGGTTCCCTCGGGCGTCCGCCATCTTGGAAACGGACTTGTATGTTGATGACGTCTGCACTGGGGCTTCCACGGTTGAGGAAGCTATCCTGTTGCGTGACGAGTTGGTTCAAATTTTGGATTCCGCTGGCTATGAGTTGCGTAAGTGGGTGTCCAACTCGCCAGCACTGTTGGAAGATGTGGAAGAGGATCATAAGCAGGATCCTCATTTGTTTGAAAATGCTGACAACCCTGCTATGTTGGCCGTTCTCGGCGTTCAGTACCGACCAGTCCAAGACACCTTTACGTATGATGTCGATTTGGAGTCACCACACACTTGGACTAAACGACTGGTATTGTCTACTGTCGCGAGAACCTTTGACCCGAATGGTTGGATATGCCCGGTATTGTTTTGGGTGAAATGTTTTCTCCAGCGCCTTTGGACCGCGGAACTTGGTTGGGATGAGCCACTTCGGGAAACCCTTTTGGAAGATTGGCTCCAATTTGTATCCGCACTTCCTGCGGTCAACGAGGTCGCGTTACCACGCGCTATCCTCCCCCCTGGGAACTATACTGCTACCCTTCATGGGTTTTGTGACGCATCTTCGCACGGTTATGCAGCTGTTGTTTATCTGCGCACCGTCAGCGCGACAGGCCAGGTGAAGTTGTCACTGATCATGGCCAAGAGCAAGGTGGCCCCCCTCCGGACGGCATTGACCATCCCTAAGCTAGAGTTGTCAGGGGCGGCGCTTCTTGTGCGTCTCTTGAATCACGTTGCTCAAACTTTGGGTGGATCTGTGAACATTCGGAATTCTTACGCCTGGACGGACAGTCAAATTGTTTTGTGTTGGTTGAAGACGTCCGTCCACTCCTTGGAGGTCTTTGTTGCGAACCGAGTGTCACAGATACAAAATTCCGAAACGCCTTTGATTTGGAGGCACGTGCCTGGAGACTTGAACCCCGGCGACGTAGCCTCACGTGGATGCATGGCCCCCCGCCTGATTGTGCACCCCCTTTGGTGGGGACCGGATTGGCTGACTCGCCCCGAGGATGATTGGCCTCGAACGCCAGTTTTGATGTCGGATCCTTTGCCCGGGCTTAAGGTGCTCGCTGTTGGGACGAAGGACCCTCCGTTTGATCCTGATATTTTGTTGAATCGATACAGCTCCCTCGACAAATTGTTGAACGTTACCTCGTGGATCAGGCGTTTTGGTCACAATGCTAGGAATCCAGGGGACAAGCGCCTGTCACCGGTTCTCTCTCCTCAAGAGCGACAGGAGTCACTCCTCCTGTGGGTTCGCTCTGTGCAGGCCGTACACTTTGAGAAGGAGATCGAGACCTTGGAAGTCCGGTAGAGTTAAGTTGTCGGGAGCCGTTAGTAAGTTGAACCCCTTTTTGGATGAAACGGGTCTTTTGCGTGTTGGAGGACGGTTGAGGCACTCTAGCCTTCCTTATGGGGTCCATCACCCCCTTTTGTTGCCCAAGGCGGGCCATTTGATTAAATTGTTGGTGACTGATCGTTACATTAAGAACTCGCACGCCGGTTGCAATGCGCTGTTGGCCATTCTGCAGCGAGAGTTTTGGATTTTGTCGGCCCGTCGTACCATTCGTAGCATCGTCTTCCGTTGCATACCGTGCTATCGGACTAAGGCCCCAACGATGCAGCCCCAGATGGGAGACTTGCCTGCTGATCGTGTCAATGAGGCGAGGCCCTTTGCAGGCGTAGGAACGGACTTTGCTGGTCCCTTTTCGATAAAGACGTCTACCCTTCGCAATAGTAAAATTGTCAAGGCTTATTTGTGCGTATTTGTCTGCCTGTCAACTAAGGCAGTGCACTTGGAGCTGGTATCCTCCCTCTCGACGGAGGCCTTTGTGGCAACTTTGGATAGATTTACGTCTCGCCGTGGGTTACCTTCTCTGATCAGGTCTGATTGCGGTACCAACTACAAGGGTACAAGTAACTATTTGAAAGAAGTGTATGACTTTCTTAATGAGAGCCAGTTTGACATTGGTAACAAATTGGCCCGTCGAGGGGTCACTTGGTTGTTTGACCCGCCAGCCTGCCCCCATTGGGGGGTATTTTTGAGGCCGCGGTGAAAGCAGCAAAGGGACTCTGGCGGAGATTGTTGGGAGACACCGTTCTCACCTTTGAGGAATTAGCTACGGTATTTTGTCGCATTGAAGCGGTACTAAATTCGCGTCCATTGTGCCCGCTCTCTTCGGACCCGAACGATTTGGAGGCTCTAACCCCGGGCCATTTCTTGATTGGACAGCCACTTGTCGCTCTGCCTGAGTACCCTTTTGTTGATGTGAGCCAAAATCGGCTATCGCGGTTTCAGTTGGTGCAACAGCTCACTCAGAGCTTTTGGAAGCGTTGGAGCTTAGAGTATCTGCACATCCTCCAGCAGCGCGTCAAGTGGACTGATAAAACTCATCCGCCCAAGATAGGAGACCTCGTCCTTATTAAGGATGCCAACCTTAAGCCTCTGTATTGGCGCAGGGGGCGCATTCTCAATTTGGTGGCTGGCACCGACGGGGTACCTCGTTTTGCTGAGGTTTTGGTGGATGGATCGGTTATGAAGAGAGCTGTCGCAACCTTGTCAAGACTGCCAATTGATTAGCGGACGGGACGGCCCGTCCGGGGGGGGTAGATGTTTCATCCTACAAGTTTCCGAACGCAGTTTTTTTGACGTTTGACAGATGACGTTTCAGTTGTCAGTGCGATGACGTTTGGTTGTCAGTGCGATCTTGGTTGGGAAGAAACTTGCTTCCGTTGTCTTGTTTTTTTGGTGCACGCTGCTGTCGTGTAATTATTGATTGAAACTTTGAGTTAATGGTAATCCGATACAATCCTGATCGGTGTTTGATATTTTGTTGATAATTGAGTGAAAATTGAGAAAACTCGCCATTTTGGGTCTTGACCGCGAGTGATTTGTTGGTTATGTCCGGCCTTTTTTGTGTCATTTGAACGCCGGTAAATTCCTAAATTTAGTGCTGGACTATTGTGAATCCCCGATTGGGTTGGCAAACTGGGATAAAATTCAGTTGGACATTGGTGAAAGGTGCCACGTGTGGGATCTGAAGGTTTGATCCGGGAGTCGACGGTGCGCGCTGTGGGGCCCCCTTTGGTTGCTGTCGAATCTTACATAACTTCACATACACCACACAAACCACAGATATACTTACACCCCACCCAGATAAGACGTGACCAGGGAATACGCCACATCTCCGGTTCCAACGTGATGGGTAAGTTATGTCTAATAGTTGAATAGTTGTTTTCACTTGTCGATTGGACAAATATTATTTTGATTAGGGCTCCGCGTAATCGCGGACATCGTGAGTCTGTTTGTGCAGTCTCACACAGATTGTGTTAATCACTTTGCGATTTTATTGACGAGAGTAGTTATGAGACCCAAGAGGGTGCTCATCTGTTGTAAGATGATGTCAATCTTTTCACTTTGTTTTAAGAACATCTCTTCTAGTTTGCCAGTGGTGTGTTGTGGGGGTATGGAGTTTCAGTCTTTTGTTGGGGTTTTGACTTAGCTACTTCTGCATATTGTTTGCTTTCAGTTGTAGTTACGTCCTTGTTTGCTTGCAATGTGTTTGGTTCCAGGATCTTGTTGCCAGTCTGCGTGTTTTGTGCGGATCTATTTTCTATGTAGGTTTGCCTTCGTGTTTTTCTGGCCAGGATTTCTTTGTAGACCTCGCACCCCTTATAGTTTGTTGGGTGCGGGCCTAGACATAAAGCACACTTGGCTGGTGAGCTGCGGTCAGTCTTAGGGCATTCCTTTGTATTATGTGATTCAGCACATTTAAGGCAACGGTAGGGTCTCATGCATTAGTTTTTGGAATGTCCATACTGCTGACATCTATGGCACTGGACTGGGGCTGTTCTCTTCTTAGGGTCCTTGTTTCATCCTACAAGTTTCCGAACGCAGTTTTTTTGACGTTTGACAGATGACGTTTCAGTTGTCAGTGCGATGACGTTTGGTTGTCAGTGCGATCTTGGTTGGGAAGAAACTTGCTTCCGTTGTCTTGTTTTTTTGGTGCACGCTGCTGTCGTGTAATTATTGATTAAAACTTTGAGTTAATGTTAATCCGATACAATCTTGATCGGTGTTTGATATTTTGTTGATAATTGAGTGAAAATTAAGACATTTCGCCATCTTGCGTCGTGACCGCGAATAATTTGTTGGTTAAGTAGCCGGCTTTGTGTCGTTTGGACGCCGGTAACTTCCTGAATTCAGTGCTGGACTATTGTAAATCCCCAACTGGGTTAGCAAACCGGGATAAGATTCAGTTGGACATTGACTGAAAAGTGCCACGTGTGTGATCTGAAGGTTTGACCAGGGAGTCGACGGTACGCGCTGTGGGGCGTCCTTTGGATACCTTCGAATCTACATAACTTACATGCACAACACAAAACACATTTACACTTACACCCCACCCAGATACGACGTGACCAGGGAATACGCCACATCTCCGGTTCCAACGTGATGGGTAAGTTATATCTAATAGTTGAATAGTTGTTTTCCCTTTGTCGATTGGACAAGTATTATTTTGATTAGGGCTCCGCGTAATCGCGGACATCGTGAGTCTGCTAGTGCAGTCTCACACAACTGGTAGCAGAGCGTGGTTTAATTGTTAAATTCACCACTTATTGTCGAGTTAAAAGTATTGAGAAGTATGATTTGTTGCCTGTCAGCCTGACTCAAATTAAACATAGTTAACATTGATTGTTTGACATAATATGTTATGATATGTAGTGTCCCTTGTGGCTTGTACTTTAATTTGTTGTTGTATAAACAAGGTATTGCTTGTACAGGGTCGGATTTGAACTTGTAATAATTCAAACTAAGTTTTATTATTTGGTTTAAATTGTAGTTGGGTCCGGGAAAATTATTCCTGTTGATTATTTAATTGAATTTAATTTGTTTATTTGATATTTGTCCCAATTTGGCTTCATTGAAAGCTGTAAACCAAGCCATTGGTGGATTTACCTCACAGCTAAGATGGTTTGCCTCTGCTGCTGCAACCGCTGAGCGTCTAGACCTGGAAGAGGCCACGCTTGCCCGGTATGAGCAGTTGAATGCGAGATTGAGTGCGGTTGACACTTTGTTTGCTCGCTTCAATGAATTGATTTTGGACTTGGACCTGGAAACATTGGGTCAAGCAGCTCGTGATAAGGTTGTTGTGGATTATGACCAGATGTTGAACCTGGGTGACATAATAAGTATGCGCGCCAGGGAAATTTTGAAGAGTCGGGACCCTGCCCAGGTCAAAACAGAGACCTCTGTTGTTGCAGGCCCTGGACTTTTGGGTAGACTGCCTACCCTGGAGCTGCCACATTTTGACGGTCACTTGGACCATTGGTTAAGCTTCAGGAACCTGTTTGACAGTTTGGTTGATTCGCGCTCTGACCTCCGACCGGCCCAGAAGTTGGCTTATTTGTTGTCAGCCCTAGGAGGTGAGGCTCGAGCCTTGGTGCAGCACTTGCCGGTGACCGACTCGGCCTATCCCACCGCTCTGGAACTTCTATCCCGACGATACCAGAACAAACGTTGTCTGGCTGATGTCCATATTGACCAGATCTTGGGGTTGCCGGCCATCACCAGAATGTCAGCGTTGCGTGCTGACCTGTTGAATCCATTGCTGGCAGCAACCAACGCCTTAAAACGATTGGAGTTGCCGGTGGACTATTGGTCCTATCTTTTGGTGCACATAGTGTTGCAGCGGCTTCCGTCAGACTTGAGGTCCCGTTTTGAACAGAAGTATGGTGGGGATAGTGCCACCCATCTTCCCCCTTTTGAAGACCTCGTCAAATTTTTGGAGGATGAGTGTCGTTTCCTCGACAACGCTCGTGGTGCCACGGGGTCAAGCCAACCGCCCTCTCGGCCGAGGGCCCAGGGACGGACTAGGACTGTCGGGCCTGGTGATAGCCGCCCTGCCCCCCGTTTTGGTGGCACCCAGAGTAATCCTGCTTGCGGCTATTGTAAGGCCACGGGACATGGCGTAGTCACTTGCGCGGCCTTCTTGGAGTTGCACGTGAGTGCCCGCCGCCGAGTGGCCAATGCACGCCGTCTGTGCTTTTCTTGTTTGGGGAATCATTTTCATCGGGATTGCCCCAACCCCCGCCCTTGTTCAATTTGTAGGGGTTCACATCTTGAAGTTTTGTGCGCCAACGCGAACCGCTCTGACAGACCAGCCTCTGATGGGGGTTCGCGTAGGGGGGGGTATGATGGAGATGAGCACCGGGCTCCTCGCTCGCCGGTTCAGAATCGAGGAGGGGCCTACAACTTTGACCGCCGTACTCCACCCCCCGCGCCAGTTGATCAGGAGCCGCGCGACCGCCGGTTGACCTCCCCTCGTGAAGGCGATTATGCAGCTGCTGGTAGGCGACATTGGCCAGACCAGCACCGCCTTCCCTCCCCTCCGTTGGCGGAACGCCCCCGTTTGGAGACGCGCCCCCCGCCACACAGGCGTCAAGTGGGATATGCCCCTCCAGCGATGGACGAGGAGTTTGATTACTACCCTCACCGGGATAGACCCCAGCCTGGATGCGGCGATCGGTCGCCGCCCGGGCATTGCTAGGAAATTGGCGCCTGTCCCGCTAACGTACCTCCCCAGATCGACACGGTTTTGTTGCCAACGGCATCGGTCAGGGTCTGGGGACCCACGGGGGACTCTGTTGTGGTCCGTGCCATTTTGGACATGGGAGCCCAGGGTTGCCTTTTGTCGTCTTGGTTAGCGGGTCGGGTGAGCCTGGATGTCCGTGCCTTTTCAGGCACGATTAATGGAATAGGCGAAACACCTATCCCGACTGTTGAGGGACAAACCTTATTTGGGCTCACTCCTGTGAGTTGTTTGGACCCTAAGTTTTTTCCTTCGGCTATTGTTCTGACGAGTATTTTGGGCTGTCATCCCCAACGTCAGCTGTCGCCTGATATTGTCCGGTTGACGTCAGGCCTGGATTTGGCTGACCGCCGGTTTGATTCCCCTAATACAACTCATTTGATATTGGGTTCCGATGTACTAGGGAGAATATTGTTGGGTAATATGAAAGTCTTGCAGCCGAACGGTTTGGTGGCTGTCTCGACCATCTTTGGCTTTGCGGTGATGGGCCGAGTGTTGAAGGCTGCCCCTCCACCTGAGCCTGATTTTGCGTTGGCGTGTGGCTCCGCTCTCTCTGACGCTGTTCAGAGGTTTTGGGAGGTTGAGGAGCCACCGCAAGTGGCCCGCTTGAACCCGGAACATGAGGAGTGCGAGTTGTTCTATCAGAACAACACAGGTCGACTCCGTTCCGGTCGGCTCGTAACACGGTTGCCTTTTGTTGCAGTTCGACCACCTCTCGGCGAGTCCAGACCTATGGCCGAGAAGAGATTGTTGGCGATGGAGCGCCGTATGGCTAGGGATCCGGTGCTGCGGCAGAAATATTTAGATTTCATGCGTGAGTACGCAGACTTGGGACACATGTCGGTGTCAAATTTGGATTGGCGCTCAGTTGAGCATTACTTTCTGCCGCATCACGCGGTCCTCAAGGCATCCACCGGTAAGCTGCGCACAGTGTTTGATGGGTCTGCGCGGACTTCCTCTGGTGTCTCTTTGAATGATTGCTTGCACTCCGGCCCCAAATTGTTGAGGGACCTTTGTGATGTCATCACGTCTTTTCGTCGTCATCAAGTAGTCTTTGTGGCTGACATCAAAATGATGTTCCGGCAAACGGTTATTCACCGGGATGACAGACGTTATCAGTTGATCCTGTGGCGAGAGAATCCCCGGGACCCCATGGTTGTTTATGAGCTCAACACGAATACGTACGGCCTTCGATCGAGCCCTTTTGTTGCTATTCGTTCGCTTTGGGAGCTCGCGGACCGAGAACGCTTGAAGTTCCCTCGGGCGTCCGCCATCTTGAAAACGGACTTGTATGTTGATGACGTCTGCACTGGGGCTTCCACGGTTGAGGAAGCTATCCTGTTGCGTGACGAGTTGGTTCAAATTTTGGATTCCGCTGGCTATGAGTTGCGTAAGTGGGTGTCCAACTCGCCAGCACTGTTGGAAGATGTGGAAGAGCATCATAAGCAACGTTTACTAGTTTCAATTGTCAGTCAGCAAAACGCTCTATTGATAACATTCGAGCAATCTGTGCTTGGTCAGATGTTGTAGCCCTCCAAGAGACATGGCTTCTTCCCCATGACATATTGATGTTAGGAACCATAAGTCAAGACTTTGAATTTACTGGTAAGTCAGCGGTCGATACAACTGTCGGACCGTTACGAGGAAGACCGTATGGGGGAGTGGCCATTCTCTGGAGGAAAGGCATGTTTGAGTCGGTCTCTGTTTTGGACTGTGCTAGTGAACGGATTATGGCCATAAAGGCAGCCATAGGTGAGCGGGCATTTCTGTTTTTTTCTGTCTACATGCCAACGGACTCGCCAGAGAATTTGACTATGTTTACAGATATATTGAGTGAGATAAATGCTATTGTAGCAAGTTATGATGTTGAAAATGTTTTTATATTGGGAGATTTTAACGCGCACCCCAAACAGAACTTTTATAATGAATTGACTAACTTCTGTACAGACCAGTCATGGGTTTGTGCCGATATTGAGTTCCTAGGTGCTGAGCAAAATCACTACACATTTATTAGTGATGCGCATGGATGTAGGAGATGGCTCGATCACTGTGTGGTATCTTTATCAGCTTGGCACACTGTTGTAGATGTAGGTATTAAAGAGGATGTGTACAACTCTGATCATTTACCCATCTATATTGTATGTGATTTGAGTATAGTTAGGTCAAAACTGGTGACTCAGACAGTGCCTCGTAGTGCGATTATATGGGGTGAAAGAAACTGTTCTGAAATTGACAGATACCGGTTTTTATGTAATAGTAAATTGCGAGATATCGATTTCCCCCAAGAATTTACGGAGTGCAGTCATGGGTCATGCAGCTTGACTGAGCATAGAGTAATTTTAGATAAGTTGTATGATCGGATTGTGAACGTTCTTAGTGAGGCAGCTGAGCAATCTAAAGAGACAAGTGACTTTAGGCCTCATAGAAAACATCGATCTCTGTGTGGCTGGAATAAACATGTACGTGAGGCTCACAGTGAGGCTAGGCTTAAATTTCAAACCTGGATAGAACATAAACGACCAACTTATGGTTATGTTTATGAACAAATGCGAGAGGCTCGCAAAGTTTTCAAAAGTCGCTTGAAATGGTGCCAGAATAACCAAGAAAATATCAAAATGGACATAATAGCAGAACAACGAGCTACTAAGAACTTTGGCAAATTCTGGAAATCCACAGGGAAGTTGGACGTTAAGCCTGGCCTTGCGGTGAGTGTGGAGGGGAAGAGTGATCACGGGGATATTGCAAGCCTGTTTATGAAACATTTCCAGGTGCAATCTCCCCTTGGTTCACCAGTTCCTTCTGAAGATGCCGAGTATTGTTGTCAGGCAAGGGAGACATTTATGCACTTCTCTGCCAAGCAAGTCAAAAGTATCATTCAGGGAATGAGCAGAGGCAGGTCTCCAGGTCATGATGGACTCAGCATTGAGCACTTGAAATATGCAGGAGTCCACATGCCTAGGGTCTTGTCATTGTTCTATGCGATGTGTCTACGGCATTCGTACTTGCCGGAAAATTTCATGAAAACACTTGTGGTTCCCATCGTTAAGAACAGGGTAGGGGACATATCTGATAAGGGGAATTATCGTCCGATTTCCTTGGCTACGATCATGGCTAAGGTATTGGACAGTATGCTTGACTCTTGTTTGAAAAATATTTTAAATCTTCATGAAGCACAGTTTGGTTTCCAGCCTGGACTATCAACTGAAACTGCTATCTTGAGTCTCAAGCATACTGTTCAATATTATACCGATCGTAAGACGCCGGTGTACGCCTGTTTCCTTGACCTCTCGAAGGCCTTCGATCTCGTCTCCTATGATGTGCTTTGGGACAAGTTGAGGAACAGGGGTACGCCTGCTGAAATACTGAAAATCTTCCAGTTTTGGTATGCCAATCAAAAGAATCAGGTTAAGTGGTCTAACACTCTCTCTCCAGCATACGGATTGGAATGCGGTGTGAGACAAGGGCGTTTGACATCCCCTAGGCTCTTCAATCTGTATGTTGATGGCCTCATCACCGAGCTCAGCAGCATGAATGTTGGATGTCGAATAAATGGAGCGAGCGTCAATAACATCAGCTACGCAGACGACATGGTGCTGCTGGGCCCGACTGCTGGGGCAATCAGGGAATTGCTCAAAGTTTGTGAGACTTATGCTGCCTCACATGGACTTATTTATAATGTCACCAAGAGTGAATATATGATATTTAAGGCCGCTGGTAGATGTCCAGACTCTGTTCCAGAGATTCTAAAGCTTAATGGACTCCATTTAAACAGAGTCTCCAATTTCAAGTACCTTGGACATTTTATCACCGACGACCTTAAGGATGATAAAGATATTGAGAGGGAGCGTAGGGCATTGGTGGTCAGAGGTAACATGCTGGCCCGTAGATTTGCTCGGTGCTCTGACCTAGTAAAAATTACTCTTTTTAAGGCCTATTGTCAGAGTTTTTACACGAGCAATCTATGGGTCAACTACACCAAGAGATCGCTGGATGTCCTCCGCGTTCAATATAATAATGCTTTCAGGATGTTGTTGCGACTGCCTCGTTTCTGTAGCGCTTCAGAAATGTTTGCTGAGACCCACACAGATGGCTTTCATGCCATAATGCGCAAAAAAACAGCTTCGCTGCTGTGCAGAGTGCGGAGTAGTCGCAACTATATCCTGAGAGCTGTGGCGGAGAGCTATACTCCAAATATGAGGCATTTTGTGCGGAGGTTGATTGGGTAGGACTTTTTGCCTGGTCGTCCTTTGTTTTAATAATATTATTTTTATATCAATGTTACTAACACTAGAATATAAGCTGTGTGTAATACTAACAAAATATGGATCTTTGTTGTCTGAATTAAATGAATTTTATTTATTTATTTATAAGCAGGATCCTCATTTGTTTGAAAATGCTGACAACCCTGCTATGTAGGCCGTTCTCGGCGTTCAGTACCGACCAGTCCAAGACACCTTTACGTATGATGTCGATTTGGAGTCACCACACACTTGGACTAAACGACTGGTATTGTCTACTGTCGCGAGAACCTTTGACCCGAATGGTTGGATATGCCCGGTATTGTTTTGGGCGAAATGTTTTCTCCAGCGCCTTTGGACCGCGGAACTTGGTTGGGATGAGCCACTTCGGGAAACCCTTTTGGAAGATTGGCTCCAATTTGTATCCGCACTTCCTGCGGTCAACGAGGTCGCGTTACCACGCGCTATCCTCCCCCCTGGGAACTATACTGCTACCCTTCATGGGTTTTGTGACGCATCTTCGCACGGTTATGCAGCTGTTGTTTATCTGCGCACCGTCAGCGCGACAGGCCAGGTGAAGTTGTCACTGATCATGGCCAAGAGCAAGGTGGCCCCCCTCCGGACGGCATTGACCATCCCTAAGCTAGAGTTGTCAGGGGCGGCGCTTCTTGTGCGTCTCTTGAATCACGTTGCTCAAACTTTGGGTGGATCTGTGAACATTCGGAATTCTTACGCCTGGACGGACAGTCAAATTGTTTTGTGTTGGTTGAAGACGTCCGTCCACTCCTTGGAGGTCTTTGTTGCGAACCGAGTGTCACAGATACAAAATTCCGAAACGCCTTTGATTTGGAGGCACGTGCCTGGAGACTTGAACCCCGGCGACGTAGCCTCACGTGGATGCATGGCCCCCCGCCTGATTGTGCACCCCCTTTGGTGGGGACCGGATTGGCTGACTCGCCCCGAGGATGATTGGCCTCGAACGCCAGTTTTGATGTCGGATCCTTTGCCCGGGCTTAAGGTGCTCGCTGTTGGGACGAAGGACCCTCCGTTTGATCCTGATATTTTGTTGAATCGATACAGCTCCCTCGACAAATTGTTGAACGTTACCTCGTGGATCAGGCGTTTTGGTCACAATGCTAGGAATCCAGGGGACAAGCGCCTGTCACCGGTTCTCTCTCCTCAAGAGCGACAGGAGTCACTCCTCCTGTGGGTTCGCTCTGTGCAGGCCGTACACTTTGAGAAGGAGATCGAGACCTTGGAAGTCCGGTAGAGTTAAGTTGTCGGGAGCCGTTAGTAAGTTGAACCCCTTTTTGGATGAAACGGGTCTTTTGCGTGTTGGAGGACGGTTGAGGCACTCTAGCCTTCCTTATGGGGTCCGTCACCCCCTTTTGTTGCCCAAGGCGGGCCATTTGATTAAATTGTTGGTGACTGATCGTCACATTAAGAACTCGCACGCCGGTTGCAATGCGCTGTTGGCCATTCTGCAGCGAGAGTTTTGGATTTTGTCGGCTCGTCGTACCATTCGTAGCATCGTCTTCCGTTGCATACCGTGCTATCGGACTAAGGCCCCAACGATGCAGCCCCAGATGGGAGACTTGCCTGCTGATCGTGTCAATGAGGCGAGGCCCTTTGCAGGCGTAGGAACGGACTTTGCTGGTCCCTTTTCGATAAAGACGTCTACCCTTCGCAATAGTAAAATTGTCAAGGCTTATTTGTGCGTATTTGTCTGCCTGTCAACTAAGGCAGTGCACTTGGAGCTGGTATCCTCCCTCTCGACGGAGGCCTTTGTGGCAACTTTGGATAGATTTACGTCTCGCCGTGGGTTACCTTCTCTGATCAGGTCTGATTGCGGTACCAACTACAAGGGTACAAGTAACTATTTGAAAGAAGTGTATGACTTTCTTAATGAGAGCCAGGTTGACATTGGTAACAAATTGGCCCGTCGAGGGGTCACTTGGTTGTTTGACCCGCCAGCCTGCCCCCATTGGGGGGTATTTTTGAGGCCGCGGTGAAAGCAGCAAAGGGACTCTGGCGGAGATTGTTGGGAGACACCGTTCTCACCTTTGAGGAATTAGCTACGGTATTTTGTCGCATTGAAGCGGTACTAAATTCGCGTCCATTGTGCCCGCTCTCTTCGGACCCGAACGATTTGGAGGCTCTAACCCCGGGCCATTTCTTGATTGGACAGCCACTTGTCGCTCTGCCTGAGTACCCTTTTGTTGATGTGAGCCAAAATCGGCTATCGCGGTTTCAGTTGGTGCAACAGCTCACTCAGAGCTTTTGGAAGCGTTGGAGCTTAGAGTATCTGCACATCCTCCAGCAGCGCGTCAAGTGGACTGATAAAACTCATCCGCCCAAGATAGGAGACCTCGTCCTTATTAAGGATGCCAACCTTAAGCCTCTGTATTGGCGCAGGGGGCGCATTCTCAATTTGGTGGCTGGCACCGACGGGGTACCTCGTTTTGCTGAGGTTTTGGTGGATGGATCGGTTATGAAGAGAGCTGTCGCAACCTTGTCAAGACTGCCAATTGATTAGCGGACGGGACGGCCCGTCCGGGGGGGGTAGATGTTTCATCCTACAAGTTTCCGAACGCAGTTTTTTTGACGTTTGACAGATGACGTTTCAGTTGTCAGTGCGATGACGTTTGGTTGTCAGTGCGATCTTGGTTGGGAAGAAACTTGCTTCCGTTGTCTTGTTTTTTTGGTGCACGCTGCTGTCGTGTAATTATTGATTAAAACTTTGAGTTAATGTTAATCCGATACAATCTTGATCGGTGTTTGATATTTTGTTGATAATTGAGTGAAAATTAAGACATTTCGCCATCTTGCGTCGTGACCGCGAATAATTTGTTGGTTAAGTAGCCGGCTTTGTGTCGTTTGGACGCCAGTAACTTCCTGAATTCAGTGCTGGACTATTGTAAATCCCCAATTGGGTTAGCAAACCGGGATAAGATTCAGTTGGACATTGACTGAAAAGTGCCACGTGTGTGATCTGAAGGTTTGACCAGGGAGTCGACGGTACGCGCTGTGGGGCGTCCTTTGGATACCTTCGAATCTACATCACTTACATGCACAACACAAAACACATTTACACTTACACCCCACCCAGATACGACGTGACCAGGGACTACGCCACATCTCCGGTTCCAACGTGATGGGTAAGTTATATCTAATAGTTGAATAGTTGTTTTCCCTTTGTCGATTCGACAAGTATTATTTTGATTAGGGCTCCGCGTAATCGCGGACATCGTGAGTCTGCTAGTGCAGTCTCACACAGTCCTCTATACCAGTGTTCCGCAAAGGGTGTGCCGCGGCACACTGGTGTACCGTGGTCGTTATTTGGTGTGCCTCGGAAAAATAAGGTTATCTTCTTAAAGCTAAATAGACAGACGGAAGAAAAATACCTACTTAAACAGCCGCAAAACTTTAATAATAAATGCTGATTAATATTATGTAAAAATAGATTTTTTATTTATGGTGTACCTCCTAAATTGTCTGATTTCCTAGATGTACCTTGAACACAAAAAGTTTGCGGAACACTGCTCTATACTGACAATTTGATGATAAATTACTTTCACTTGTTTCGCTGCTTTGTTATTTGGTCCTGCTTGCAGATTAATGAAGAAGGTAGATGTAGGTAATTTCTCAGGCCCATATCTGGAATTTATGATTTCGCCCAGTACTATGTTCCCAGTGCTCTCAAACGCCTGCTTGATAGCTTCGTGCGGTGTTGTGTGGTGTAAGTTTTTGATAACTAGTCTGTATTTTTTTCCATCTTTCCGATTGAATGTATGACCTATCACACCATGTTCTCGGATCACACACATTAATTGTTTATAGATGCTGATATCCTCACATGTAATACGGAGTTGATTTTTGTTTATTATCTTATATGAGAATTTATTGTTCTCGGCTGCCGTCTCAAGAAGCTGTGTAAGCTTATTGACATCATCAACCCCATATAGCATTACTGGTGGTGGTTTACTAGTTCTCTTGTCTTTTGTTTTAATGTCCTCACTGGAGCTTGCTTCCACTGGTAGGCCTTTTTTTTTTTTTTCGGATGGGAAGTCATCAAAAAACCCCTCCCGCTCTGGGCGGAGCAGGAGGAAGTGTCAGACTTTTACTGACTAAAACCCATCCATGTTCCTTCATCGCCCTTTGTGTTCCGGGGCCACGGTATCACTTTCGAACAGTCCCGCAACCCCGGCAGGCATCGGTCCCTATGGACCCCTTCCCTTTTGCTGACTCTCTTTGAGGCGCGCGTGGAACACGAACGCGCCGTTGACACGGCCTGTCGTCATGAGACGGCCGGACGGCGAGCTAGCCCATAGCCCACGCAGGCCCGCGCCTACGGTGGCCGGGGGCCACGTGGTGGTGGCCCCCGACGCCCGGGGCGTCTCCCGCGGCGGCCGGGACGTTGAGAGGTTCTCTCCCTCTCACGTTCCGCCACCTCCTTCTCTAGCATTACTGCTTCGCAGAAGGAGGTGACGGCGTCCCATTCCGTCTCGCTCCGGACCATGGCTTGCACCAGGGCCGGACGCGAGAGGTCGCCGCCACCGATCGCCGCTTCGAGGACACGGCGGTGCTCCGCCCACGCGGGGCACACCTCCACCGTGTGTTCCACCGTGTCCTCCGGTCGATCCTCACAATGGAAGCACCCGGGCGTTTCCTCCCGCCCGATTCGGTGCAGGAACCTCCCGAACACTCCGTGTCCGGTGAGGACCTGCGTCAGGCGGAAGGTGAGGACGCCGTGGCGTCTCTCAAGCCACTCCTCAAAGAGGGGACTTATCGCCACTATCGTGGCGTGCCCTGCACGGGGTTGCGACAGTCGCTCTCTCCATGTCGCCATGAGATCCCGCCGGAAGTCTGTCCGCTGAGCGACAATTTGTCGCGGCAGCGGAGTTTCCCCCCGGCGTAGCGCCTCCGCGCGCCATTCGTGTAGGCGCGCGAGGACTATCGCCTCCAGATCCCATGGTGGCAATCCGGCAAGGAGGCTCGCCGCCTCGCGGGCAATCGTGCGGTAGCCCCGGGCCAGCCTTACGGCTACCACCTTTTGGGGCGCGTTCAGGTAGTGGGCGGCACGCCGCCTCAAAGAACGCGCCCAGTCGTGTAGATCCTCAAGGCAAGTCTGGTGTGTTCGCCTTCACGTGGTTGCCGCCCTGCTTTTGGTCTATTTCCCTAAGAAATAGACGCAACGAAAATCACCAGGCGCATTTTAACCTAACCACGACCCTCCGTGACCGAGTGGGCGTGGGCTCGGCCGCCACTAAACCCAGCTGGCGTCGAGTAGGTAATCTGGTCACCTGCGCTAGGACCTGCGCAGTTGAGCGCCGTAAGCGGGGATAAAGGAGTCCTGGAGGGTTGAGCCGATCGGCGCTGGTGGTAATGCGTCCGTGAGGCAACACGCCCTCTTTGGTCTGGATTTCAAGCGAAACGGTGGCCCTACCCAATAGCCAAGGGTAGGGAAATGGCCACAGTGTCCCGTCAGAGGGCCACGGCGAGGGGTGGGAGGTCCGCGGAGGTCGTCCTCGGATGACCGAAGCGGTTGGTGAAGGTCATGCTGGAGGTGTAAGTGAAGGTTTGATTAGTCGTCAACCCGATCAAGCGCCCGATGTCGCACTGTAAACCAGCCTCATGCCCCTATATCTCGAAGGTACTCCTAACGGTTGAGCTAGTTTGTAGCGAGACGTTCCCAGGTGCGGGCTCCATGGAGGGTGGGAAGCCGGAGAGATGAATTTTTTATACTATACTATGGATATTCAAAGACCATACGACACCACACACACACACACACCACACACACACACACAACAACCATACAAACTCACAAACCTCACACACATTCACACGCACATACTGCACAAACACACACCGGAGAGGAGGCAAAAGCCAAGGATTCTCCCAAGAGGGGTGCATGCAGCACCTCTCTAGCCCCCGGATGCTCCGCTGCTAACGTAGCGAGCTCCAGTGCGGGTACAGGTCCGGCAGTGGCGAGAACCGCTGCCAGGACCAAAACCAGCAGGGCTATTTATTATGTATCTCTGTTGACAGCTCGAATTGATAGTAACTGGGCTCAGTGTATATCAAATAACTGTCAAATGGTTCGTTTTGTATTATGTATCACCAGTCGCAATCAAATATGACGTCATTGGTGAACATCGTTGCTGTTAGTCACCGTAACTCATTTTGACAGATGCTTTCGTATCGATACTTTTAATATTGCGATTACGTAAGCATAATGGATATCAAATTGATGACAACTGAGTGTGAAGTTGCTATCGTGATAGACGTTACTCATAGGTAGTGTTTTAAAAGGTTTTGTGTATACACCGGTGCCGATTTCTGTGCAAACATTGTCTTTTGTTGTTTTATTGTGTTTAAAGCTTGTAATTGTAGTGTCCATAGATAATAATTAATCAAGCACTATGATGTTGATTGGTACACCCCTTTATAATGTAGAGTTATAGTTTATGGTCAGTACAATAAAGAACATGGCGAAGACACAATAAGAAAAGCGCGGGAATCATCGAATTTGGCGGGCGTGATTTTTCCTTCGTTTTCATAAAAATATTAAAAAACGTTTGAGATTGGAGATAAGTTGTGTAGATTTATGTAAATATTCATTAGATTAGTTAGTTTAATTGTTTGTAGCTATAATTCTTCATTTATTAGGGTAAGTTTTTTAAATATTTTATTTTTTCTGGCCAGTGGCCACTATGGACAATGAACCGCCTGATCCGGGGGGCACAGTCCCCTCGGTCGGGCATAATATTACAATTTACGAATCCAGTATGGATACAGACTCGTCTTTAACCAGATCGGAGCGGAAAAGGGCTAGAGCTCCACGCAAAATTTGTAAAAGTTGTAATAAAAGAAGGCGAAGTGGTCATAACTCAACAGGATTAATTAATAACGAAACAAATTGTCATTGTAATAATGAATCAGTAGTCAGTCCAAAAATAACATCAGACGTTCTGGTACATTCCGTTTTAGTTCACGAAGAAGCCACTCCACGTTCTGTGGATGGTCCCCAGACTGAAAACCTCATAAAATCAGATCTTCCCCAGAAGGCGCCACAGGTTGCAAGGGCTTTGTACGAAGCCACAAACCTGTCGCCATACGTTGTGCACATCCAAAAAAATGTTGATACACAAAACTCGGCTCAGACATTACACCCAGTAACTTTAGGGCATTTCCTGAAAAATAGAAGATATAACAACATTATTAACGGTTCTTTAAAACGCATTGGTCGAAACAGAATATCTTTAAGCTTCTCCCGTTACGTAGATGCTAACTCTTTTATAAATGACCCAAGTTTGGCCAAGGAGAAATTGAAGGCATTTGTTCCATCAATTAATGTGTGTCGCATTGGAATTATTAAAGGCGTACCTACCGAATGGTCTCCGGAGGAAATCATGGAAAATATATCTGTCCCCGCTGGATGCGGGAAAGTCATCAAAGCAAGGCGTCTCAACTATAAAATACACGAACCGACCCCTGTGTGGAAACCATCTCAAACAGTCGTGCTCACCTTTGACGGACAAATTCTACCAAAACGTGTGTTTTGTTGTTACAATTCCATGCCAGTGGAATTGTATACATTCCCAACAATTCAATGTTTTAATTGTTGTCGTTTTGGCCATACAAAGGTACAATGCAGGTCGAACCCTCAGTGCTTCAAGTGTGGGGAGAAGCATTCTGCTGACACTTGCAGTATTGAAGACGAGAGTTATAGTAAATGCTGCCATTGCGGTGGCATTCATTACGCCATCAATAAAAAATGCCCAGAATTTGAAAGACAAAAATCAATTAAGCATTATATGGCCCATAGCTGCGTGTCATATGCTGAAGCGTCGCAACTTCATCCACCAATCTCAAAATTGTATGCAGATGTGGTAACATCCGCCCCATCACATACCAATAAAAATTCTTTTTATTCACAACCTTTGCCCCAATCACGTAACACACAAATTGTCTCCTCACAAAGAAAAACGGTATTCCTTAAACCTCGGGATCCTCCAAAAACTGCCAAGGGATATGACCGGGCAGCTCATCAGGCATTAATCAGTAATGAAGTTTCTACGTCAGGGAATGGTGTTGCATTCCAAAATAAAACAACAAATAATAATGAGAGTCAAATTTTAAATTTAATAATCATGTTAATTAATACCTTATCTAAAAATAATACTATTGAACCGTCCAACGTTGCTACTATAATTGATACGCTGTCTAACTTATTTAACTTTAATCTTAATGGATCCAAGTCTACTCAAGATTGTCCAGTGGAACAGTCGCAGCATTGTGAATAAAAAATCTGATTTGTTCTACATATTGAACAAATACGATCCCTTTGCAGTCGCTCTCTGTGAGACATGGCTTAAACCAGGGTTCTCTTTTAGAATTCCTGGCTATGCGTGTCTAAGAACAGACAGAAGCGATGGGTATGGCGGTGTCGCCATACTTATTAAAAATAACTTGTCTTTTCAATCTTTTCCTCTTCCAAGTCTCAGTGACGATATATCTGCTGTCGCTGCTATTGTAAATAAAATCTGTTTAGTATGTATATATTATTCGCGTCCCACTGTAAATATTCTTTCTGAAATAAGTAATCTTCTTTCAGTTTTACCTAAACCATTTTTGGTAATGGGCGACTTTAATACACAACATCAGTCCTGGGGTAGTTCTAGTTCCAATCACTATGGGGAAAAGTTACTAGAAATTCTTGACTCTAATAATTTGTGTATTTTAAATACATGTCTCCCAACACGCCAAACGAATCCAGATGAGGGAGTAAGTGCCCCTGATCTCTCAATCTGCACACCTGATTTAGCATCGACATTATCCTGGTCCCCTTTACAGTCTTCTTATGGTAGTGATCATTACCCTTTAATAATTTCTTTTCTACATAAAAAACCAGCTGCTTGTAATCCAACACCACGATTAAAGTATAGACTTCAAAATGCAGATTGGGATACATACAAAAACTGTGTAGAAGAAAGAATTCTTGCTTTAACTAATTCCTTACAACTACATGATCCTCAGCTATTATCTAATCAAATAACAAGAATTTTAATAGAGGTGGCAGATAATACTTTCCCTATTAAGAATGGTGCTACAGCTAAAATTCCTTCACCACCTTGGTGGGATGCTGAGTGCACTCAGGCCATTAAAAAAAGAAAAGAAGCAGAAAAAAATTATAGTCATACTATGACTCGTCATAATTTTGAGATATACCTAGAAGCTGCTCGTACAACTCGTAAGCTCCTTAAGAAAAAGAAATTTGAAGGTTGCCAAAGATTCTGTGCATCTATCTCGCCAGAAGTTAATGCATCTCTAGTATGGCAAAATATTAGGCGATTCAGGTCAGCATTTAGTGACACAACAGCCTCAAAACTACCATTAGAATTAGCCAATGAGATTATGGATCATTTAGCTCCTCCTTCAGCCCCAGAACAGAAATCTTTAATGCATTTTCCTTATGTTCCTATTCCTAATTCTGAGTTGAATTCTCTCTTCACACTAAGTGAATTGAAAGGAGTCCTTTCACATGTTAAGGATTCAGCTCCTGGTGAAGATGGTATACCATATTCATTTATAGCTAATCTGTCTGACTCTGTTCTTTTAATATATTTAAATCTCATCAATACAGCTTTGATATCTGGCAACATTCCATCAAGTTGGAAGTCTCAAACAATTATTCCTATTCTGAAACCAAACAAAACTTCTTCTAATGTTGCTTCTTATCGACCAATTGCACTTTCTACAGTTCTTGCTAAAATTGCTGAACATCTTGTTAAGAATCGTTTGGAGTGGTTTTTGGAAAGCAAAAACTTGCTAGCTACATCACAGTTTGGTTTTAGGAAGGGTAAAAGTACGATGGACAGCCTTAGTGTGTTCACAACTGATATTCGCTTAGCCTTCACTTCTAATAACTCTGTAATTGCTGCTTTCCTGGATATTAGCTCAGCTTACGATAATGTCCTGGTATCAATCCTAGAACAAAAGCTCAATTCATTACAAGTTCCAACAATGCTGTCTAAGTTCATTATTAACATGCTTTCAGAAAGATCTTTACATCTTCATATTGAAGGGTATACATTTACCCGTTTAGTATGGAAAGGTCTCCCTCAAGGTTCTGTACTTAGTCCAATTCTCTACAATATTTACACTTATGATTTGGAATCCTCTCTAAATGAGTCAGTAAAAGTCCTTCAATATGCAGATGATTTACTTCTTTATTTATCTGGTCATTCTGTTGAAAATATTTGTACTTCCTTAACCTCTTCTCTAGGCTTACTGAAGACTTGGCTAGAAACAAACGGTCTAGACCTGTCAATTGATAAAAGCAACATTGTCTTGTTTACTAGAATGCGTAAGCCTCCTATATTTACAGTAAGGTACAATAATATCCCTATGCCCATTAAAAACCAGGTAAAATTTTTAGGTCTTATTTTGGATACACATCTTACTGGTTTACCACACTGTGATTATATAGCTGCTAAATGCGAACGAAATATCAACATACTTAGATGTCTTGCTGGTGTTTGGTGGGGAGCACATCCCTTTTCATTAAAATTACTGTACAACACTTTGATTAGAAGCGTATTGGACTATGGTACTTTTTTGCTGGATCCTGCTAGTGTTGCTGGTCTTAAGAAACTGGACAGTGTTCAGTCCAAGGCACTTAGAGTGGTTTCAGGTGCAATGAAAAGCAGTCCTATTAATTGTCTTCAGGTGGAATGTGGAGACCCTCCACTTCATTTACGACGTCAATTTTTAGCTGATAGATTTATGGCTCGGTGTTTGCAATTTACGTATCATCCTTTACGAAATAAACTTTCCATTCTCTCTGAAGAAGTAATTTCATCCACTTACTGGAGGCACAAAGCTACTCCGTGTTTAGTTAAAAGCTTTAGAAAATACAATTTAATTGAAGCTCCTTGTCACCAATCCGAGTTTCTTCCTTTATTTCACTGTAATTACAGTTCATTAATAATGTCACCGAACATACATTATAACCTTAACATTTTTCGAAATGACGTATGTCATAACCTTAACTTCAACTTCACTATGGATAGAGACTGGAAGGGCTGCCATCTCTTGTTTACAGATGCTTCGAAGCATGGAAGAGACTCATGTGTGGGAGTAGGTGTATACCACTCCCAATTTAATATTGTCCAAAAAATAAAGCTCCCGCCCGAATCATCTGTATTTACGGGAGAATGTTACGGTCTATTCAAAGCTGTCGAATATATACTTATGATGGGCTTACGGAATTCACTCATTTTAACTGATGCAAGGAGTGCCTTACAATCTTTGGCCAGATTCCCTTTCTATTCTCATAATCCTTATATTATATTTGAAACACGTGAACTCCTTTATAGGTGTTGTATTAAGGGGTATTCAGTGCATTTTGCGTGGATACCCTCGCATTGTGGCATTCTAGGTAATGAGAGAGCTGACCAGTTAGCTAATGATGCCGTTTTGTGTGGCGACGTTTTTCCTTACAAAAATAACACCCAAGATCTGACAGCTCTGCCTAGGGTTTATCTACAGAAATCCTGGGGTCAGCTTTGGTCCGAGCAATCAGCGAAAGGGAAATTTTATCGTAATATTCAGCCATCCATTTTTGTTAAACCTTGGTTTAGCAAGTACAAGCTAAGCAAAAAGATTACAACAATATTCATACGTATGCGATTGGGTCACGTGTGCACTCCTGCTCATCTTGCCAGGCTTGGCATTGTGCAGAACCCTGCGTGTGAATGTGGCGCTGAAGTGGGAGATCTGAACCACCTTATTTTTTCTTGCCCCCTTTATGACCACTCCTCACTTTTCCAAAGTCTTGTTTCCTTCCGAGTCCCTTTACCCACTTCTATCTCATGTATTTTATTTAATTTTAATGTAGATATTTATAAAACCATAGCTCTTTTCCTTGTAAATAATGATATAGCTATTTAAACATTCTAGAGACTGTGTATAGTATTTAATTTACCATGTTTACGCACCGAGTCGACCTTTTTGTTAGGCCACCTGGTTGCGTTAGATGGTTAGTTTTCTGTTGTATTATATTTCCTCACTGTTAACATGTTTTTATTATATTACATTTATATTTAACAACTAATCTCCTTTCCATTTCCAAATTTTCCGTTGTTAGATTTTATCATTTCGCGAGTAGGTACTTGATTCTTACGTTTTGTTACAGTGCTGCCAACTTAGCGCTTTCAGCGCCAGATCTAGCGCTTTTTTTGTTCAATAGCGCGTTCTAGCGCCTAGCGCTAAATCTAGCGCTTTTTGAAATTATATTATGATGTGCACATCTACTATTATTTATTCTGTGATGTGCGTAACATGAAACGAATCACTTAAATTTTTTGAACTTGCATCACATAAATGCTGATAATTATGTTTCAGTTGGTATCGTAGTCTGTCAAACCTATTTTGATTCAATAAAAAAATGCAATAAATAATTTGAATTACTTAATAATTACTTCAAAATATTTAATTTGTCTTAAATATGTACTGTTGTTATAAGTAAAATGTCATACCATCATATCATATGGGATCCCCTTCTTCTTCAAATGAAAAAACACAAAGCCAATGCTCCACTTATAATTTTCTTTAAAACATATACATCAAAATAAAGTTATTACAAATAAAATCAACATTTAAATTCCACTATAAAATCCGTCTACATTATTTCTCTTCTACAACAGACAGTCAATGTATGATTTTTATTCAAACGCTTTTCCACATAATATTTTTCTTTTTCAACGACCATAGACTTTTAAAAGCTGCCAGTAAATCAAAGACATAAAATTCTATTAACCCAATATTACAACATCCCCTCTGAATTTTATGTTTATTACAATTATAATAACATCTCATAGATAACTCCCATCAACTCATTTAAAACCCAACTTAACTAACCCACCCAACTTAACTAAATAAAACAAACAAACTTTTGAATTAACTAATCTAAACACCTTACATAACTAACTTAAACATTAAAATTTCAAATTAATTTTCAAACAACCTTAAATCCTAATAAACCTACATAACTCATCACATTACAGAATGTCCTTCACGTATCACTCACTATACACTGTCTCAATCTCAAAAACTTTGTCCTGTCTAGTGGTTTAGTTAATATATCTGCCAAATTATTTTTAGTCGAACAATAATGAATTTCCAACAAATTCTTATCTATTTTTTCCTTAATGAAATGATATTTAACGTCAATATGTTTGCTTCTTCTATTCAAAATTCCATTTTTAATCAATACTATAGCTGATTGATTATCAACAAACAACTGTGTTTTTGGTAATTTATTTGTCAACTCGTAGATCAAACTCTGAATGTATAATAGGTCTTTTATACATTCGGCTGCAGAAATATATTCAGCCTCAGTACTGGAAAGAGCAGTGACTGACTGTTTACGTGAACACCAATGAATTGGACCACCACCATAAAATATTACAAAGCCAGTCGTACTTTTCCTAGTATCAGGATCACCTGCAAAGTCTGCATCACAATACGCTTTTAAAGTTAAATCGTTACCACGAACATACTGTATACCACTGCTGACTGTATTCTTAATATATCTAAAAAGGTTCTTAATATTTGCAAAATCATTCAAGTTAGGATGTTCTTGATGTCTACTACAATAACCAACATGAAAAGCCAGATCCAATCTTGTTTTATTAACCAAATACAACAATGAACCAATCAATTGTCTATATCGATGCACATCATCAACTCCCATTTTCCCCTCTTGATGTGTATCAACTAAAATATCTGGATGACTACTATCTTTTAAGTTTTCATATTTAAACTTTTCTAAAATTTGATTTATATAACTTTCTTGATAAATCTTAATAAAATTTCGTTCTACTTTAACATCAAACCCTATAAACTTTTCAGTCTTATCAAATTTCCGCATTTCAAACTCTTTTTCTAATTTATTAATAATTTTATTTAAATCAAACTCATTTTCACCAATTAAAATACCATCATCTACATAAATAGCCAAATATATTTCTTTATCTTTATTTACAAACACACATGGATCTGATTTTAATTGTAAAAAACCCAATTTTTTCAAAAACTCCGTTAATCTCTTGTTCCACATAAGTGGTGCTTGTTTCAATCCATACAAACTCTTCTTTAATTTACATACTTTATTCTCTTTGTCTTTTATATCATATCCTAAAGGTACTTCCATAAAAATTTCTTCATCTAATTCTCCATATAAAAATGCTGTCTTTACATCAAATTGCTTAATTTTAAAACCTTTTTGAGCTGTAAACGCCAACAACAATCTAACACTAGTAGTATTAACCACTGGACTATATGTCTCCTTATAATCAATATTGTATTTTTGTAGAAAACCTCTTGCCACTAATCTAGCCTTATATCTTCCACCAGGCTTTATAGTAAATATCCATTTACTCGAAATTATTTTCCTATTTTTTGCTTCACACTTGTTAACAATTTCCCAAGTTTTGTTTCTCTCTAAGGAATCTTTTTCCTCATCCATTGCTCTTTTCCATAAATCTTTATCAAAACTATTAAAAACATCTGTATAAGTTAAAAACGAAGTCTCCAAATCATAATCTTTCAACCAAAATGGCAATTTCCTTTCTCTATTCGGTAAAATCCGCAATCCATCATTAATAACTGGTTCAATTGCATCCTCAAACTCATCACTAATTACAACTCCTGTATCATCTGTAACTTCCCCTCTCAAACTATTATTTTCTTCAACACCAACTCCAATGTCTTCAACGCTATCTTCAAAATTCTCATTATCTTCAACACCAACTCCTCTAACTTCAACATCTTCACCACTAACTTCAACTTCAACATCTTCAATACTGCCTTGAAAAATCTCAGCATCTTCATCACTAACTTCAGCTCTATTTTCTAAAACTTCTTCATCACCAACAACTCCATCACCACTTTCACTACGAAAACCATTACCACCTTCACCACGAAAACTATTATCACCTTCACCACAAAAACTATCACCACGAATATCAACACTAACCTGTTTAAATAAATTTTCTAAATCGCATTGTTTCACACTACAATTACACATTTTCAAATAATCTGCAACGTCACTCTTATTATTATTAAACACCACATCTCTTGAATAAACAATTCTAAAACTCGAAGGATCCCATATCTTATAACCATTGTTAGTATACCCTACTAAAAGCCCTTTGCTACTCCTGGAGTCAAGTTTATGTAGCTGAAAATTATTTTTATAATATACTAAAGATCCAAAAATGTTTAAATGTTTTAAATTAGGTATTCTATTAAACCACATTTCAGCTGGTGTTTTAACATTTATTTTATTTGCACTCCTGTTCAATAAATAAGCAGAAGTTAAAACGGCTTCACCCCATAATTCATGTGGTAGCTGCATGTCAAAAAGCAACGCTCTTGTTCGTTCCAATAATGACCTGTTTAATCGTTCAGCTGTACCATTCAGCTGTGGAGTATATGGAATAGTGTAATCAATATTAATACCTTTGTTATTACAGTACATTTTAAATTGTTTGCTAGTATATTCACCCCCATTATCGCATCTGAATGTTTTAACCGTTGTTTCAAAATGATTTTCCACCAAATTAATATAATTAATTATTTTTGAAAACGCTTCGTTTTTATTTTTGATTAGAAATACTTTAACAAAATGAGTGTAATCATCCAAAAACGTGATAAAATATTTGTAACCATCCCATGTTTCCGTTTCAATAGGACCACAAATATCACTATGAATAATTTCAAGTGGCTTACTAGCTCTCTGTCTATTTGTTTTAAAAGGTTTTCTACATAATTTTGATTGTGTGCAGACTTCACAGATGTCAATCTCCTTTACCAGACCTCTATCTATACCTCGAACAAGATCTTTTGTCCTGTTAATAGGTACATGACCTAATGCACGATGCCAGAAATGAGCATTTATATGAAAGATATTCACTGACCTTGAAAGTACGACTGGCTTTGCATTAATGTTCAAATAATACAGACCATCTTGCTTCAGTCCACCAACCTCTATGCATTCAGAGCCCTCACTTTCGATTTGACAACTCGTTCTGAAAAATTTTAACAAATAATTATCATCAGCTAATCTAGATACAGATATTAAGTTCTTTTTGAGTTGGGGAACACATAATACATCTTTAAAAACAATATTTTTAGTGTAAATGTTGCCCATTATGTTGACATGATGAATATTACCGTCTGCAGTCATGATTTTATAATTAATCTTCTTCTTATCTTTAAGGTAACTTTCTGATGTAACAATATGACTGCTGGTACCTGAATCTATTATGAATTCAATCTCTGCTTCTGTTGTATTAGTTGTATAGAAGTTACTTACATTTTGTTTTAGGCAGAACCTTGTATAATGTGAGTTAGCCTTACAGTTCACGCAGTTAAATTTTAAATTACAATCTGCATGTCTGTGTCCACTCTTCATGCATTTATAGCATTGAGCTATGTTGTTGTATGCTTTACCGTCACCATTTAATGTTCTGCAGAATCTTGCAATGTGTCCTTTCTTTCCACATTTGAAGCAACTCCTTACATGAAAACTGTTTTCTATTTGTTTGACAGTGTCATTCTCAACAGATGTTGTCGGTTTTGAAACTTCATGTCTATCTGTATTTTCTTGTCTCATCTTTATTTCTAAATTAAGCCTTGATATTAAATTAATTAAAGTTTTATCTTCCAATGATGTTGATTCCCAAGCTGTTCTAAAATGAATATATTTTTCCGGTAGATTTGAAAGTATTTTGGTTATGATTTGCTTGTCATCAAAATTGTATCCTAAACCTCTTATCCTCGTTGCTTTATTCTCAATTTCTGCTATGTCTGTCATTAAATCTTTATTTTCAAATTTATATTTATAATAATCTTCTAATAAGCGAGAAATTTGAGTATCCTTATGTCCAAGAAATAATGTGTCAAATTTTTCTATAATTTCCTTGGAAGTTTTGCAATTTATTGCGTAAACCATATACTTATCACTAATTGCACATATTATTAGCAATTTTGCTTTGGCATCTCTTTTAATAAAATCATTCTTTAAATTTTCATTATCTTCCAAAACAGATTCCAGCTCTCTTGCCGTCAAAAATAACATTAATTTTTGTTTCCATAGAACATACTCAGACTCGTTTGTCAGTTTTGACAATTCATGATCGTCAGACATTTTTTTCAAAAATTTTATTTCCAATAATTTTAACTTGAACTCCAAAATATTTTTCAGGCTCTTACTTCCTCGACCTCCTCACAATATCAGTTCAATTGGCAACCCATAATCTTTTAAAACCTGAAGGGTTCTGGGCCCATAACCTGTTGTTATATGTAAAATGTCATACCATCATATCATATGGGATCCCCTTCTTCTTCAAATGAAAAAACACAAAGCCAATGCTCCACTTATAATTTTCTTTAAAACATATACATCAAAATAAAGTTATTACAAATAAAATCAACATTTAAATTCCACTATAAAATCCGTCTACATTATTTCTCTTCTACAACAGACAGTCAATGTATCATTTTTATTCAAACGCTTTTCCACATAATATTTTTCTTTTTCAACGACCATAGACTTTTAGAAGCTGCCAGTAAATCAAAGACATAAAATTCTATTAACCCAATATTACAACATGTACCGAATCATTCCGACGAAATACGTTTAAACATCCCCAGTATCAAATTATTGGGCGTTTTGTTTGAATTTGGACGCCGAATACAGCGATTTTTTGACAATGACCATTTAGCGCTTTCTAGCGCTTTTTTAAAGAGCTAACAGCGCGTTTTTGCTCAGACGGGTTGGCAGCACTGTTTTGTTATCAAATAAATATTGTCAGTGGCAATAAGCACGAATAGTGCAATGCCAAAACGAGAAAAAAAAAAAAAAAAAAAATACACAATAAGGTCGTTTTAATGAGTCGGATAAAATCCCAATAAATCCTGGAGCATCACATATTAAGATTCCTGGCCGAACCACGAACACAACAATTTGGCGACGAAGATGGAGGTCAGTGGTAAAAGTTTCATCGGAAACTTACCAGTTTTCGATAATGACGCTCAAAGTTTCGCAAGCTGGATGGAGATATTTGAAGAATATTGTACGTTAAACAGCGTCCCATTAGAGAATGTCAGCAACGTCAGAAAGTCACTATTTCTATGTCATATTGGAGTCAAGCATTATAACGTGCTACACAGTATATGCTTACCAAATAAGCCAAGTTCAAAAACAATCGCAGAATTGGCAACCATTTTGTCGGAAAAATATGATTCGCCAGGTCTAGAGTCTACAAACAGGTACATATTCTACCGAAGGATGCAGTCAGAAGCAGAAAGTGGCACGGAATATATTGCGGCCCTGCAGGAAATTGCAGCCAAATGCAATTTTGGCGGCTATGCGGAGAACGCATGCCGGGACCAACTCATTGTTGGAATCCGTAGCGAAAGTATAAGAAAAAAACTGCTGTCGATCTCAGAGCTAACCTATGAAAAAGCGAAAACTATATTCCTACAAGAAGAGTCTGTTGTGATGCAAATGAAAAATATGTCGGGTACATCAAATATTAATAAAGTCAGGAATCGTCAGGATAATCCAGGTCGTCGTTACCCAAATATTCAGAGTCAAAATCGTCAAGGTCCACCACGTCAGAGTCAAAATCGTCAAGGTCCGCCGTGTCAGAGTCAAAATCGTCAAGGTCCGCCGTGTCAGAGTCAAAATCGTCAAGGTCCACCGTGGAGTCAAAATCGTCAAGGCCCACAAAGTCAAAACCGTCAGCATCCAGGTTACCACAACCAGTCAAGTCAACAAGGTCATAACGCCAGGCACCAGTCATGCTACCGATGTGGGAGGAACCACAACCCAACAACGTGTCCAGCTCGTTCATGGAAGTGCTATGTATGTCAGCGCTTTGGTCATACGTCAACGATGTGCAGAAATCGCAATCAAGGTAACACAAACCAAGTAACTGAAGTCGAGTCGGTTACAAGTCCTGTAAGTAATAGTGTAGACAGTGTAGTTAACTTGTTAACAGATTCTTTTAACATAAATAGTTTACAGTCAAGTCAGTCAATGTGTAAACTTCAGTACTACAGACAAACATGTACTTGCATATCTTGTGATCTTAATTGTGGATTTTGTACAAATATTAAGTTGGTAAACATTAATAGTGTCTCACCTAAGCCACATATTATTAAAGTCAATGTTGAAGGATCACCATTAGAAATGGAAATTGATACAGGTGCAGCTATTTCATTAATTCCATATCAATATTATTTAGATATGTTTAAAAGTCATACCTTGAAGTCATGTAATATAAAACTAAATACTGTGTCAGGTCCTCTTGAAGTAGCTGGTATAATAAAAGTTAAAGTGTCCTTTAGTAAGTCAGTAGTTCCCAAGTTGTTACCACTTGTTGTAACAGCAGATAAAAAGTCTTTTATACCTTTGCTTGGGCGTGATTGGTTAGATATTTTAAACCCAGAGTGGAGAAATAATATTTTGTCAAGTAGTATTAACAATAAGAATTATGTAAAGTCTATTCAGCCAGAAGTCAAGTCAAAGAGTGAGTCTAATGTTGTACAACAGTTCATGAAAACTTATCCAAATGTGTTCACCAAAAATGTTGATTCACACATAGAAGGTTTTGAAGCAAAATTAGTTTTGAAAGAAAATAGTACACCGGTATTTTTAAAGCCTTACCCATTACCTTATAATATTGTCCAAGTTGTCAGTGATACTTTAGATAAGTTGGAAAAAGATGGAAAGATTTATAAAGTCAATTATTCAGAGTGGGCATCACCATTGGTACCAGTGAGAAAAACCAATGGAGATTACAGAATTTGTGTTGATTTTAAGCGTTCAGTGAATTATAATATTAAAGTTGATTCTTACCCGCTTCCCAAGCCGGAAGATGTGTTTGCTACAATGTCAGGTGGTGAAGTATTTGTTGTTTTAGATTTATCAGATGCATATACACAGTTATTAGTAGATGAGCAGAGTCAAGAATTGTTAACAGTCAATACACATAAAGGGTTATATAGATACAAACGTTTAATTTATGGTATAGCATCAGCTCCAGCAATTTTTCAAAAAGTCATGGATCAATTATTGTCTGGTATACCTAGTACAGTGTGTTATATCGATGATATTTTAATAAAAGGGAAGGATTATGCAGATTGTTACAATACAGTTGTCAAAGTTTTAGAAAAGTTAAATAAACATAATGTCAGAATTAATCATGAAAAGTGTAAATGGTTTGCAAAGTCTGTAGAGTACTTAGGTCATATAATTTCAAAGGAAGGTAGAAAGCCTAGTCCATCCTTAGTAGAAGCTATTGTCAATGCAAAGTGTCCCCAAAATGTTAAAGAGTTGAGATCATATTTAGGTATGTTAAATTTCTATCATAATTTCATAGGGAATTTAAGTACATTAGTTAAACCTTTGCGTCGTTTAACAGAAAATAATGTTAAATGGGATTGGACACCTGAATGTCAGTCTGCTTTCACCTTAAGTAAACAAATGTTAATTAGTAGTGATATTTTAGTCCATTATAATCCGTCATTACCTTTAGTTGTATATTCAGATGCAAGTCCAGTAGGTCTAGGTGCAGTGTTGTGTCATGTTATTAATATTAATGGAAAATCTGTAGAGAAGCCAATAGCTTATGCATCATGTTCATTAACTAAAGTCCAGTGTAACTATTCTCAGTTAGATAGAGAAGCCTTAGGTATTGTTTATGCAGTCAGTAAATTTCACAAATATTTATAGGGTCGTCATTTCACCCTTATTACAGATAATGCTCCAATTAAGTATATTTTGCACCCTGGTAAAGGAATACCAACATTAGCAGCTCAGCGCTTGCAACATTGGGCATTAATTCTTGAGAGTTATGATTATAACTTAGAACATAGAAAAAGTGAGTTTTTACAGCCAGCAGATGCTTTGTCTAGACTGCCAATTAATAAAATTGTCTTAGATGTCAATAGTAATGCATTTTCAAGTGACTTACCTATTAATATGTTTGATATTGCAAAACAAACTTTGGAAGATCCTGTGTTAATTAAAGTTGTCAAGTTCACTAAAGAGGGATGGCCTCATTTTTGTAAAGATCCTGCAATTAGTCCTTATTTCAAGATAAGAAACTTTATTTCAATTAATGAAGATTGTCTAATGTTTGGTTCAAGATTAATTGTACCACAAAAATGTCAACAATATGTATTGAATCTTTTACATGAAAGTCATCCGGGTATTGTACGTTCTAAAATGTTAGCTAGGTCATTGTTCTGGTGGCCATCAATGTCTGTAGATATAGAGACAAAATGTCAATCTTGTGAACCTTGTTCTGTTGTTAATTTTAAGCCTAGTAATGATAAATTGTCATGGCCTAGAACTTCTATGCCATTTGAAAGAGTTCATATTGATTTCTTTGAATTTAAGAAACAACATTTCCTCATTTATTGTGATAGTTATTCTAAGTGGTTAGATATTAAACACATGTCAAAGTCTTGTAATGCAGAGAGTGTGATAGAAGAGTTATGTGGTATATTTTCATTTGTTGGATTACCAATTGAAATTGTGTCTGATAATGGTCCACCATTTGATTCATATGCTTTTATAAATTTTTGTACTAAGTTCAATATTAAAGTCACAAAAAGTCCTCCTTACCATCCTGAAAGTAATGGTTTTGCTGAAAGAAATGTTCAAATAGCTAAGAAAGCATTAAGTAAACTTGTTTTAGATAAAAATGGTTCTGAGTCCTTAAGTCTTAAGATTAATAAATTTCTTCTAAATTATAGAAACACTCAGACTACAACTACAGAAAAATGTCCTAATTCATTGTTATTTTTGTATCAGCAAAGAACTCTAATGTCCATGTTAAATCCTAATTTTAATCCTAAGTCTGTTAAGAAATATCCTAGTTCTCATGTATTTAGTGAGAATGATAATGTTTTAATTCGCATAGGGAGGAATGGTGTTATTAATAAGGGTATAGTTTTAAAATGTCTTAGCCCAGTTATGTTTCTTGTATCTGTAGATGGTGTAGGTAGTTAAGAAAGTCCATTTAAATCAAATGTCCCATGCACCTCTACCATCCAGTAGTCCAGTTGCTCCTCCTTTAGTGCCAAGTTCAGTATATCCTGGTCCAGTAGTAATTCCTCAACCCAGCTTTAGTCAGCCCATTCCAATGTATCCTGGTCTAGTCCGATCAAGTCCCTTACATCCTAGTCCTGTCCAGCCCAGTCCAGTATGTCCCAGCCCTGTCCAGCCCAGTCCAGTATGTCCCAGTCCTGTCCAGCCCAGTCCAGTACGTCCCAGTCTTGTCCAGCCCAGTCCAGTTCAGTCTAATCCAGTGTCAGCTCCTCAACTCGGGAGATCTAAGAGAATCATCCACCCACCAAGTAAACTAAATCTGTGAGGGAGGATGTAGTGTCCATAGATAATAATTAATCAAGCACTATGATGTTGATTGGTACACCCCTTTATAATGTAGAGTTATAGTTTATGGTCAGTACAATAAAGAACATGGCGAAGACACAATAAGGTCGTTTTAATGAGTCGGATAAAATCCCAATAAATCCTGGAGCATCACATATTAAGATTCCTGGCCGAACCACGAACACAACAGTAATGTTCTAAAATATTTATTTTCTTGTATTTTAATATTAGTTTTTGAACTAATCGGAATGGTATCGTTAGTTCTGATTTCAGCCACGCGTCAAAAGATCCTTGTACAGTTATAAATGAAAAGGCCTTAAATTAACTATAGATAGTTTTATTAATAGCTCGTAATACTTTTAGGCCCAGCGCACACCGCTGGAGGCGCGGCGGAGCGCATTTCCTTAAAGCGCGCTGGCGGATCCACGGGCCCCGAGCGGCGCTGAGAGCCCTTGAACGGAGCGGCGTGCAGCTACTCCGAGCGCGCACATTAATAGTGCTGTTCGATATTTTGTACAGACAACTCGCTCTCGTGGTGCGGCGGCGGAGCGCAGAGCAGCGCGGCGGCGACTGGAGCTAGTTAGGTAGCTAGTTCTTCTAGTAGCTTGAAGGCGCTCTGTCTGAGCACCGCGTGCGCCTAAGGCTATCTTATATATTTACCGTATGTCAAGGTAGTTAAGCCGCGCCTCCAGTGGTGTGCGCTGGGCCTTACACTAACTTCACTTTTCTACAAAATGTTGTTTAGGTATTTGTTTTGTGAAACATCTTTAAAAAAAAGGCAAATAATAATGCTGTACTAACTTTATTTATTTGAATTATACTACATACTACTACTAATTATTACCTACGTACTACCAACACTGTATGTTTAGAACAGTTGATGATTCAAAACCGGTTCCTAGTCCATCAGAATAATTACTTTGGGTGGGGTTCAAATTGTGGGCTTCTCGCACTCCAGTCCGGATACACCATCAATCAGCTCATTGAACAGGTTATTGGTGTTAGTGATCTCTTTGCTGGCTTTAATGGTGATAAGTGCCTTGCACAATTATTCTGCTTCTAGTTCAAATATTCGTTTCAGTCATGAGTGTCATGTATTGCTGGAAACCAGACACTAGTTGACGGAAATGGTGATACTAGTCCAGTATCTCGTCCTATGTGTTGGGTGTGAAGTTCTGCAAGCTGGCTTTTCAGTTGAGTGTTTTTGTTTACTATTGACTAAATTTCAACTTCACTTCCATCCCGTCTCGCAGTAGCTTGCTCACTCATTTCTAGATGAATCTAGCTCCGTCAGCTCTGCTTTTAGTTTGTCACTCATGTCATGAACGTAGCTCCGCAGGTCATCATATTGCTTGATTACCTTAACCAACACCTGAAATGTGACAAGAAACAGCTGAGTATGTTAAGAGAATATTATGTTTGTTGAAACCTTGAGAAAGTAGGAGTTTTAAAGTTAGAATGAAGTAAAATATTAAATGAAAAAATAAAGGTAAGTACGGAAAAATAACATAAAATTAATATTCTATTAATTTTAAATTTGATTTAATATGCTCAAACTTACTACAGTCAACACTTTAGGGAAAGGCTATTTTTTTACTTTGATATGATTCAAGGATTGATATGAACATAAGTTTTAAGTGGGAACAAAGTTTAAATATGTACTTTAATTATAACTAAGTGGTTTAGTTATAATATTTAGAGCATAGCTATCAGAGACACCATATTAAGTGTGAAGTAGGGTTTGTAGTGAATGTTCTATGTCTGGGCTTGCCCAGACATAGAACATTCACTACAATCCCAAATTCGAGGACGCAAATTCGAGGACGAAAACTCTTGAGTTTTCGTCCTCGAATTTGCGTACACAATTTGTCAAGCAAAATGAGACGTAAACGTAGCTGGTGTTTACTAGGACGTCGCTCGGTGTCTGTGTAATGCATAGTATGTAAATTATGCAACACTAATACGTAAATTAAAACAGAATACTCCCCAGGTTCGAAGAATTCAAATTCACAGTCCAAAAGTTGACAGCCGGTTATCGAATGGAGTTATCACAATTTATCCAGGCTTGCACAACAACTTATAACATTTTATGTCATACATTTTCGGTTCCTTTTACAATTAAAGAAGTTATTTATAAGTAAACACATTTATTTACAATAACAATGTCATTGTCAGTAATGTCACATGTTATATAAACCACTTATTATAAAATGTTCCATAGAACCAAGTATTGTAACGGTCAAAGGGTGTTTCTCAACTTGGCCGCATAATAGTCGATAAAAAATAGAGTGGTTAACTGCTGAGGCGAAGCGGGCTGTTAGTCACCGTAAAGTGATATCCACTCAGTGTGTTAGGTAATACCACTGACGTATAAATCCTATGGACTTGGCATACCTACAAGAAAAACGTGGACATACCTACAATAGAGAGAGAAAATAAAATGGCGGCTAATAGGGTAGCCCATATCGATATTTCTCTACAATAACATCGTTAAAAGATTGTGAGAATGTTTTCACGTTGTCACGGTCCACTATCAGCGGGTAAGTATTTTTAACACACTTTTCTTATCTTCACTTGTTTTTATCTAACAAAATAAATAGTTAAGCAAATCTTAAAAGTTATAAATGATCCACTTCCCGGTTTTTGATTAAGCTAACATTTTGCATGTTTAGTTTGGATGATATTGCTACCGATTCTCTGGTTCAGTAACTAATCTAAAATCAGAGAATTGCCATTTTTTACTAAAAAGGCAGTGTATGTGTTTATGCCTTGCGCTTCATCGTGTTTTTAGTCGACATCGACAATATTAGTTAAATTAAATGTGACAGCTCTAATTTACGTCCGTCTCTTTCCCGTTTTATTAGAGAGAAAAAGATAGCAATAGCCAAACAGCGGGAAAATAAAATGGCGACCCGGCCGCAAATAGGTATTTCAATGACGCTAGGAATGAAGGTTTGCTATTATAGTAACTGTCAAAAATACTGCTATACTTTTTCGCCTATGCAAAATTGTAAAAGTTAAAAAGAGATAACAGTATTTTTATGATTTCGGTGTCGATATGCCTCATATTTGTATAACTGTATTTTCTATAGTCAAACATTTCAAGTCCATATGATTTATACGTCAGTGGGTAATACCAATAAAGTGACATTTACGGTTGTCATCGAAGTTCGGTGTACAACCGAAGCTTGATAGTCACTGGATATCAAAAAGATACATAATAGGCCTGCAGGTCCCGTAATAAACGGAGGACCGCGGCGCTGCTCGGGACCAGTACCGCTCCTCCCTCTTTTTCAGGCGCGGAGCCCGCCACGACGGTTAATTCCTCTGGCCGGGCTCCCCTCATACATCTTCCTCCGCCTACTGCTCCCCCCCCCCGGTGGCCGTCACTGGTCAACCGGCGGAGACCAGCACCACAGGTGACGCGTTCGCGCTCACCTGGCAGGTGCAGAGGAGCAGGCGCAAAGGCAGGAAGGAGGATTCCGGCAAACAACGCCACTGCGCTGAACCCTCAGTGCAGGCTGCCCCGGTCCCTTCGACGGGTAAACCGAGAAGGAAGAACAGGCCGTCCCTGAGGCAGCGGCAGACACTGAGGACGGGTAAGTCCCCTCAATCTATACAGGCTAACGCCACGGGCCGGGTTAAACCGACCCATGGCAATGTCAACTTCTCCGCAGGCAAGCGGTCGCAGGCCGCGGCCGGCAGCAGCCGACCGGGACCCAGCCAACCAGCAGCCAGCGGCGCGAGTGGACCAGCCACGCAAACGTCACCGCAACCCGTTCGGATAGATCAGGCCGCGGCAAAGCGAGCCCTCAACGAGACTTTAACACCTCGAGGAGAGCGCAAGCGGCCGTGTCTTGATAAATCCAAACGGGACGTTAAGCGTACCTACGCCCAAGCTGTAAGCTCCGACCTTGATGTCGCAGTCACCTGCGGCCGTACGGGGCACATCAGCAAGGAGGTGTCAACCCTGGTTCTCGCGGCTATCCAGAAGAAGATACTCGTCGAGGCCTCTTCTCCCACACAAGACTCACCTGTACCGATCTTCAATGCGAGGCCGGTGTTCAGCAGCGGGGTCCTCAGACTGTGGTGCGGGAACGACCACACCTTAGCATGGCTAAGGAAACTGATCTCCGAGTTGCCTCCCCCCCCTAGCACCCCGCTAGTGGTCAGGAGGCAGGCGGACATCAAGCGCCGGGTAAGATGCGGCATCCTCATTCCTGATGAGCAGGGGATCTTCGCGGAGCCGTCCGACATCGGGCGTGCTCTGTGCTACCAGAACTCTTGGGTTGGCATCAGGGAGCGGGTGTTGCTGGGCGCCAACAAACAGGCCGAAGCGTGGTATGTGATGGTCGGGGTCCCTGAGGACCAAATTCCGACCCTGATGGAAGCCGAACGCCGTCTCTCATTTGGTGCAGGGACGGTGTACGTTAAGTTCCAGGGTCCGAACGGCAGATTTGTCGACGTCCCTCAGGAATATCCGGGCGCCGCCAGCGCTGGGACACACGTGGAGGAGGCAACTCCCCCCCCAACAAACACCACGGAAACACCCGCGGTTGAGCCTGCAGTAGCAGCGCCAGCCGCCCCTACCGCCGCTAGCGTGGGCGCCGTCCTCTCGGGGGAGGAGCTCGAGGACATCATCCTGTCCTCGGCCTCTGACCTGGAGGGGGACGGCTTCGACGCGGGCGACCTGTTTGCTGGGCTGCGGCTGGCAGGTGACGAGGAAGGAACGTCCAGTGATGGCGTCCCCTTCGTCGACCTGTAAGGTCCTGCAGACCAACCTCCACCACAGTCAGACCGCGACGGCTCAGCTGCGGAAGTGGCTGGAGGTACAACATACGGCCATTGCCTTGATCCAAGAGCCGTGGATTAGGGCGGGCCAAATACAAGGACTCTCCAATCTTGGTGGTAAGCTCTTAGTAAATACAGATCATGATAAACCAAGATCGTGCATCTATGTGACACGTAACATAAAAACACAGCCACTAACAGATTTCTGTTGCAGGGATGTCTCTGCAGCTAGGCTATTGATACAGCGGGGGGACACAGTAGCAACTGTGGTCTTCGCCTCCGCTTACATGCCCGAGGCAGAAGAGCCGCCGCCGCATGACCTCGCCCGCCTCGTGACTTACTGCGAGAGCACTGGGCTGGAGCTTGTCATAGGCGCCGATGCGAACGCTCATCACCCTCTGTGGGGCATGGACACACAAAATGCAAGGGGTAAGGCGCTAGTAGATTACTTATTTACAACTAACCTAACCCTACTAAATACAGGTTCCGAACCAACCTTCGTAAACAGACGTAGCCAAACAATCATAGACCTTACTCTGGCATCGGAGGGTGCTGCGGCCATCACCACCGGCTGGCAGGTCTCCAAGGAGGCCTCCTGCTCGGACCACAGGTGGATCCGCTTCGATATTGAGGTCTGTGTGACACCAACACTGCCACGGCGAAACCCGCGAAACACAGACCGTGCTGCTTATACACGCATCCTCGAAACCAAACTTGCGTCAGTAAACTACGGAATGACCTACGAGGACACGCAGCAGATCGACGAGCGTGTAAGCACAGAATAGATAAGTACAGAAGTTGCACTCCTTTGATCTTGAAGAAAGCCGACATTATAAATACCTAAACTGGGCCCGCTCGATCTAAATTGTGCCTAGACGCTACGCGTTAGCGTATTTTATTCGGCGTCTCACTGCTTAATGGTCAGTCGGCAGGGTTGCCTCAAGTACTCAAAATAAAATACCACCAACATTTTTGTATTTTAATGTATTATTATATAAATGTTAATTAAAACTTTTATAATAACAATAATTTTTATTCTTATTCTTATTCTTTATTGCACACAAAATTAAAAAAGTATACACACAAATTAAAATATATAGCTTATAATATTTTTTACTCTATTATAATGTCTCATAATATCTTGCCTTCTCTAAAATCACGATTACTTATTAAATTTAATAGCAGCATAAATGCGAAATCTAACAGATAGGTAATTTTAAGGCCCTTCCAACCCTAAAATTAGCAACTCTATTTGTGGTGGTTCAAACTTCGTTTGAAATACTTTTAGAATAAAGTTCTAATCAGCTTGCACTACAAAGCGGTTGTTACGTCAGTCACTGCGGCCGAATAGTGCGAAATGAGTCAAAAAATCTATTGATTGGATTAAAAAAATAAAACACATAAGTAAGACCTGCTTTAGTTAGTTCAGTTAGTATGCAATGTTTCATGATCTAATTTAAAGTACTTTTTGAATACCCTTTGGATTTTTTTTCTATCGAGTAAAGTTTATGGAATCGTGTTTTCGTCACACATAGTACTTAGCATTAATCCTCAACTTTACCATAAGTATACCTATATTTATTTCAAAATTAATGCTGTAGTATTTTAGGCGTAACGGAGGATCGTGCTAAGCCATTGGAGGGATATATAGCCCTTAAAATAAACTCTGATGGGAAGCATGGACATGGAGCAGTGAAATTTATATAAAAAAGACAATTTTTTTCTACATTTATTAACAGCAACAGTTTATACGGCTTGTCATTTTCACTAGTAATGATTAATGATCAATAAATCACGAAATACGAGTAGGTAGGTACGCGACGCAAGGCCAAAAGAGCGCGAAAAATTAACGCGGCATACGTACGCAGTAACGCACGGCTAGAGCGCGATAGCCCTAGAAAGCTTGCATATTCAATACGCGCGAAGCGGTAGGTAATTATCTCATGCCTACACACGGAGTGCAATAGCTCTGGTGTAAGTCATCTCACAAAATCAATGCTAGACAGCTACCATTCATCCTGCCCGGAGACCACTCCGCCCACAACACCAGGGAAGCAACCATGGTGGGGTGCGGATCTGGAACGTAAGCGCGGGAAGGTAAGGTCAGCCCTAAACAGAGCCATGAACACCTGTGCTGATGAGGATTGGGACGCGTACTACGCGGCCAAAAAATCATATAAAAAATGCATCAGATTCAGGAGCTCCACTGGATGGCGCAAATACTGTGGCAACATCGAATCCTGCCAACAAGCAAACAGGGTAAGGAAAATATTGGCACAGCAGAACCCGACTGGGCCTGCTGTCCTCCGTAAACCTGACAACACACTTACCACCTCACCAGAAGAGGCGACGCGCGTCCTTATTGAAACTCACTTCCCAGGCTGCGCTTTTACACAGGCTATCGACTGGACAGAGGTAAATCAAACACCGTCAGAAAACGACTGGCGCTATGCACACAAAGTCGTCACGCTGGAAAAACTCCAGTGGGCGATTCGGTGCTTCCATCCTTTCAAGGCGGCCGGTCCAGACGGGGTCTTTCCTGCCTTACTGCAGTGGGGTGGGACCTCTGTCGCCAACATACTGGTACCCATAATGAGAGCGTGCCTGGCCTTCAGATACGTTCCAAAAGGATGGAGGGAAGTGAAAGTCATATTCATTCCTAAGCCAGGTAGAGTGACTATACCAACGCCAAACACCACCGACCAATCAGCCTGACCTTCTTTCTCCTTAAAACTTTGGAGAGAATTTGCGAGAGTGAGCTGAGGGACGGCGTTTTGAAAACTATCCCACTCCACACTAACCAACACGCATACAGCTCGGGCAAGTCCACTGAATCCGCCCTCCATCTAGTGGTCGGCCGGATAGAAGAGGAGATTCACCAGAAGGGCATCTGCCTGGGCACCTTCATAGACATCGAAGGAGCCTTCGATAAAACAAACTTCGCCAGCATCAACACCGCGCTCTCCCGTCACGGAGTAGAACAGGTACTGACAGACTGGATCACCAATATGTTAAGCAAACGAGTGGTTCGACTTGAAGGGGAACAGCAGATGGCCTTGATAGCCAGAGGCTGCCCCCAAGGTGGAGTACTATCCCCGCTCCTCTGGAATCTGGTGATAAATGATCTCATCACAAAACTCAACGCGAACCATTTCTACACAATAGGGTATGCTGACGACCTCGCTATCCTCATTTCAGGTAAAGTGACAGGGACAATCTGCAACCTCACTCAACAAGCACTACGCATCGTTGAGCGGTGGTGCAGAGAGTTCATTCTCTCAGTGAACCCCACGAAAACTGAACTAGTCATATTTACCCAAAAACGAACACTAGGCCCTTATCGCCTACCCAAACTTTTCGATACGGAACTCCAGTTAGCCGACGAGGTCAAATATCTGGGAGTCATCCTGGACAGTAAGTTAAATTGGAGTAGTCACTTAGATAATAAAATAAACAGGGCCTGCATCACCTTTTGGCAATGCAGGAGGATGATAGGTAAGAAGTGGGGCCTATCCCCTAAAATTATACTTTGGTTATACTGCGCGGTTATCCGACCTATGATCACTTATGGGGCAGTGGTCTGGTGGCCCCGTACCAAACTAACTACAGCCTCCATCAAACTGCAACGCATGCAAAGGCTTGCCTGCATGGCGATCACAGGCTGCATGAGGACTACCCCGACCGCAGCTCTCGAAGCCATGCTGGGGCTCCCACCGCTTCATCTGTTCATACAGCAGGAAGCGACGATGACGGCTGTACGCCTTAATACACTTCAACTATGGGGTAAGAAAAAAACACAGCACACCGCGGTACTGGAGGGATTCCACAACGAGTTCCCCCTGACGAAAGCAATAAACGATCGGATACCAAAACAATTTGTATTCGATAAGAAGTACAAAATCCAGCTCCACGAGGATCACCGCTGCGAGGGATTAAACCCCGCGGAACTACGGATCTTCACGGATGGATCTAAAACAGGTACTGGCACAGGTGCTGGAGTCTTCTCCGAGGATCTCAACATCCAGATAGCCAAACCTCTGGGGGCCCACAACACGGTATTTCAGGCAGAATGCATGGGCATTTCTCTGGCGGCATCTGCCATCTTAGCCAGGAAGGTTGTGGACCACTCAATCCGTATACTCTCAGACAGCATGGCTGTACTGCTGGCACTAAACAACCACACAGTCAACTCTGGGTTAATACACGAGTGTCACCAACGCCTGAACCAGGTTGGTAATCTCAATAATATAACCATCCAATGGATTAAGGGACACAGCGACTCCCGTGGCAATGATGCCGCGGACGAACTCGCTAGAAGGGGATCGAGCATGGCAGCGGTGGGACCCGAACCTATCGTGCCACTCCCTTTCGGATACCTACGCACACTGGTAAGGAACCGAACTAGTGAACAACACCACAAGCTATGGCTAGACCACGGCGAGTGCAGGCAGGCCAAGGAAGCACTTCCTACTATCGACGGCCGCCTCACCAAACGCGCGCTTCGGTTGACCAAACCGCAGCTGCGCACAGTTACAGCTGCCATTACTGGACACGGCTCTTTTAATAAACACCTCTTTGTCATAGGAGTCACGGACAGCCCCCTGTGCCGTGCCTGCATGGAGGAAGAAGAGACAGCAGCCCACGTGCTTCTGCACTGCCCAGGGGTTGCAACATACAGGGCAAAGTACTTCGGTAACCCAGGTACTCTCCGCGAGATTGTCAGCAACACCAAGGCGCTGCTGGCCTTTCTCGGGGAGTTAGGGTGGATCGAATAAAATTCCCACCCGTACGCAAAATACGCGCTTTGACGTGGAGTTGCGGACACCAGCCCGCTATACAATACAATACAAGCAGGCGCGGATACCCCCCGGGATACCCCCTGAACCGGACCAAATACGTCATTAGCCAAGCTTGAACTAATTTGACGGAATTGAAACTAAATATTCTAGTTATATATCTTGTCATGGGCGTCGCCAGGAGGAGGCAGCTGCCCCTAGAGGCTCAGCATTTTGAATTTGACGTAATAAATTGTAGCGTAAAATGGAATCACAGGCAATGTTGTGAAAAAATTCAAGCTCGCTACGCTCGCTCTTGAAGCGTAGTTTTTCATGAGTCTTAACTTTGTCTATAAGAAGCCCAGGTAACTCCAGTAGGTCGGTAGGAAAAGTGTTAAAATTTTCGAGCTCGCTTCCCTCGCTCTACAAACTACTTTAAAATTCGACCAAGGAATTCGTACATAAACGTTCGAAACCATTATAACCTGTCCAAGGCAAGGTGTCGTAAGAATCCGTATCTTGCATGATCGAAGCATATTATAGACTTCTGTAAAGTAACGCCCATTTTAAATATCAAAAGTATATAATTTTTAATAATGAATTTTCCAAAAATTGCCCCCCCTTAAAGGAAATCCTGTATCCGCGCCTGAATACAAGGCCGCCCCCACGGATCTCTGTCGAGAGTCCCCAGCATCTCCTGCGGGCCAGGGATCTGCCTCGCGGAGAGCGGTCTTCGCCGCTCTGTACCCCTCATATAGCTCCGCCTCAATGGCTGCCGCATCCGGTGGGCGGATGCGGAGCCTGCGATGCCTGGCGTACAGGTGCCGTGCAGCGACGCACGCCTTACGCAGAGACGTTAGCTCTCGCGACCACCAGTACACCTGACGCCGGGCGCTTCTTGGCCGAACGCGGGGCATTGCCACGTCGCAGATGTCGGACATGGCCTCCTGGAACCACCCTGCCTCATTGGTTATGTCGGCAGGCCTGTCCGGTGATGTCACCCAGGCCTGCACGATCGAGGCTTCCAGGAGGAGCTCCCGGTCCAGCTGCTTCAGCGACCAACGCGGACCACTCGGGGCCTGTTGGATCGGCGCGCTTGAGGTCTGGGTGGAGACGTCGAACCGGATGTACCGGTGGTCGGAATAGGTCTCCACCCCCTCCATGACACGCCAGTCAACGACACGCGGCGACAGAGCGGGGCTAGCGAACGAAATGTCCACCACCGACTCGCCCCGCATCCGCACACACGTAGGGACAGAACCCCGATTTACGACGACCAGCAGGGCTATTATGTATCTCTGTTGACAGCTCGAATTGATAGCAACTGGGCTCAGTGTATATCAATTAACTGTCAAAAGGTTAGTTCATATTATGTATGACCAAACGCGATCAAATATGACGTCATTGGTGAACATCGTGGCTGTTAGTCACCGTAAATCATTTTGACAGATGCTTTCGTATCGATACTTCTAATATTGCGATTATGTAAGCTTAATGGACATCAAATTGATGACAACTGATAGACTAAGCTCCCGTTGCATGAAACCCTACCTCACAAGGTGGCAGATCAGAAATGTAATGTAGTGATACTACTTAGGAACACTGGATTTTAGTAGGTTAAATATAAATATAAATAAATATTGCTGGACATTACACACAGCGCTATCTAGTGCCACACTAAGCAACGAGGCTTGTGTCGTGGACACCAGATAGTTGATATACTACATAGATACTTTTTGTTTGTAAATACATACTTATTATACATATAAACATCCATGACTCGGAAACAAATGTCCATGCTCATCACACAAACATTTGCTCCGACCGGGATTCGAACCCAGGACCCTAAGAACGTAAGGCAGCCTCACTACCGCTGCGCCAATCAGGTCGTCAAAACCATCGCATATCCTGGAAGAACTTCTATTTTTTTTCGTTTTCGTATCGCTATTTTGATCGAAAATTACATCATAAGGTGGCAGATCGAAACGTTTACCTATCGAAAGAGACACATTTGGAGATAACAACCCGCATTGCTTGCCAGCCCAAACCCTGGCAGGTTTCAAGATCAGCCATGTTTTATGAGCCCCAAAAATGGGGTAAATTACCTCATCAGGTGGCACCATGAAACCGATGCAGATCGATTGCCCTAGACGTGCCGTTCATGAATATATAGGGTTGCCTGCCCTCAGCTTGGCAGTTTTTCTGGTCAGCCACCTCGAACATTATATATCAAAAACTTGGAATAACGAGAAATTCTTGTATAGATGCTGTACATTATAAATATTGTTATGCAGCACAAAAATGCCCGTTAGACTATATCACGTTGAACGTAAAAGGCAACATCACTTTTTTCAATATTTGAAGAAATGACCAAAACTGGTACATTTACCTTATTATTTCAACACCGTGAGACGCAAGTCTGTTATTACGTTGACTTTAATTTAATATCCCGATTTTTATTAAATTAAACCTTGAATCATAGCATCTATAAAAGAATTTCTCGTTATTCCAAGTTTTTGATATATATAGTTCGAGGTGGCTGACCAGAAAAACTGCCAAGCTGAGGGCAGGCAACCCTATATATTCATGAACGGCACGTCTAGGCCATCGATCTGCATCGGTTTCATGGTGCCACCTGATGAGGTAATTTACCCCATTTTTGAGGCTCATAAAACTTGGCTGATCTTGAAACCTGCCAGGGTTTGGGCTGGCAACCAATGCGGGTTGTTATCTCCAAATGTGTCTCTTTCGATAGGTAAACGTTTCGATCTGCCACCTTATGATGTAATTTTCGATCAAAATAGCGATACGAAAACGAAAAAAAATAGAAGTTCTTCCAGGATATGCGATGGCAACCTACTAAAATCCAGTGTTCCTAAGTAGTATCTATCACTACATTACATTTCTGATTGCACGAAACCCTACCTCACAAGGTGGCAGCACCTTGTGAGGTAGGGTTTCGTGCAACGGGAGCTTAGTCTATGAGTGTGAAGTTGCTATCGTGATAGACGTTACTCATAGGTAGTGTTTTATAAGGTTTTGTGATATACACCGATGCCGATTTCTGTGCAAACATTATGTCTTTTGTTGTTTTATTGTTTAGATAGCTTGTGATGTTCTAAAATATTTATTTTCTTGTATTAATATTAGTTGCTAATAAACTAATCGGAATGGTATCGTTAGTTCTGATTTCAGCCACGCGCCAAAAGATCCTTGTAGTTATAAATGAAAAGGCCTAGTTAATTAATTAGAGATAAATAGTTTTATTAGTAGCTCGTAATACTTTTAGGCCTTTAGGTCTAGCCCACACCGCTGGAGGCGCGGTGGAGCGCATTTCCCTAAAACGTGCTGGCAGATCCGCGGGCCCCGAGCGGCGCTGAGAGCCCTTGAGCGGAGCGGCGCGCAGCTACTCCGAGCGCGCCCATTAATAGTGCTGTTCGATATTTTGTACAGACAACTCGCTCTCGTGGTGCGGCGGCGGAGCGCAGAGAAGCACGGCGGTGACTGGAGCAGTCGCAAGCATGTTCTTGTAGTGGCTTGAGGGCGCTCTGAGCACCGCGTGCGCCTTTATCTTATATATTTACCGTATGTCAAGGTAGTTAAGCCGCGCCTGCAGCGGTGTGCGCTGGGCCTTACTTTAAGGTGAATGCTCCAGGGTAGCCCGCGAAATTCAAATTTTCTTACGTTTTTTGCAATTAGCAGGCCCGTGTTAGGTCGTATGTTGATTAAAATATTATTCTCAGCTGTAAGACGTATGTAGTTACAGAATTATAATCATCAAAATTATCAATACAACCCTCCAAGTTCATAAAGGTGTAGGAAACAAAAAAAAAAGCAGAAAAAGTTATTTCTACACCTGTAAGAAAGTGGAGGGTTGTATTGATGATTATAATTCTGTAACTACATACGTCTTACACCCGCGAATAATATTTTAATCAACATACAACCTAGCACTGGCCTGCAAATTGCAAAAAATGTAAGAAAATTCGAATTTCGCGGGCTACTCTAGAGCATCAGCCTTAACTTCACTTTTCTACATGTTGTATATTTGTTATGTGAAACATATTGGAAAAAAAAAGACAATTAATAATCCTGTACTAACTTTATTTATTTGAATTATACTACATACAGGTTCGGCTCGGGGAGAAGTAGACTCCCACCACTACGATCTCCCCGAACCGGGCTGCTACGCACCCCCGACCCCTCCTGACACCTTCAAGGGTCGGGGTACCGGCGGCGGCCGACGACATTATGGTCACTGAGCCGCTAAGGTCCGCCACCCAGTCTTCCCTGGGGAGGACAAAATACGGCTCAGCGACCACAGCAATGTTAATCAACCACTGCGCCATGCTCTGGAGCAACAGATCCTGAGCGCAGGCGCAGTGATTGATGTTCGCTTGGAGGAAGCGTAATGGGGCCGTTATTGGCACTCCATTACCGCTTCCTCCCTAGCCCCCTGCGAGGGCCCCTCTGTGGCGGCGACAGTGGCAGCGGCAGCGGTGGCAGTTGCGGCTGCGGCGGTGGCGACGGTGGTGGTGGTGGCGACGGAGGGCCTTCTCTTGCCTCTGGTGGCCTTGGTGGGTGCAGCGCAGGCCTTGCTTCCGGCCCGGTGGTCGGCTGGCTTGCCAGCCGCCGCACAGGCACCGCAGTGCGGCGTGGCACAGCAAGCCGCGGATACGTGACCGGGCTGGCTGCACCGGAAGCAGAGTCCGCTGCGGTCAACCTCCGAGGCGCACTGTACTGACACGTGGTGTCCCACGTGGCAGCGATAGCACCTCAGAGGTCTGGGCTCTAGCAGCTTCACCTGCGCTGAGACCCAGCCCACCAGTAGCCTTCGGCCCTCCGTTATGGTTTTAGCCGCCGTCACCGGGCAGCATACCGTAACGGTATGCATACCCGTGGAGTCCAGGCGAAGAGCGCCTGCCCTGACCTGATCGGCAGGGCATCCTCCGGACTTGGCGACGGCAGCCACCACCTCCTCCTTGGTAACCGAGTCGTCCAGACCCAGGATGCGCAGGTCTGCGCATCTGACGGGCCTGGACACTCGGGCCTCGTCCGCGTTTAGGGACGCTCTGAGCTTTTCAGCTAGAGCGTCGGCGGACGAGCCGCTGGTTTCGCCGGGGATCTCTAGCAATCGAGCCCCTGTCGCGGTGACTTTAAGCCGGAGGCCCCCGGTGATCCCAAGCTCACCGAGGTTCACCGCCTCTTTCGCCTTCGCCAGAAGGTCGCGGTAGGACGCGCCCCTTTGTTTCGCTTCCGGCTGTAGTGTAATGACTACAGCCGCGGTCTTCGGGGCGCGGAGCCTTGCCGCGATCTTTCGCGCCCTGTGCTGGCGCTGCCGCTCCGCATTTCGGGCCTTTTTGGCCGCCTTCCTCCCCTTCTTCTTCTCCCCGACCACCTGCCATCCGGCTTCAGCCGCAGGTGTCGGGGACTGAGGGGGCGGTGGTGGCGGTGGCAGCTGGCCTGCCGCAGGCACTGGGCCATTCGCCGCTGGCACTGACGCCGGCACAGTCGACTGTGCAGCTGCCTTGCCCTTCCTCCTCTTGGGCGCCTTCTTAACCGGCGCCGGTGTCGCCGGAGCCGGCTTTTCGGGGGTGGCCGCCACAGCCCTGCCGGAGGGCTGACTCGCCGGCTCCGGTCCGGGTGCGGGTACCACAGCCGCAGCGGCAGCCGCGTACGACACCGTGCTCGAGCCCGCGGCTGCCCTGTTTGCACCCGGGGGGGGGGCGCAGGACCCTTCCCTCCAGGACGGAGAACCGCTGCTCGAAGGCAGCCAGCTCCTTCCGTACCAGATTAAGGATCTGGTTCTCCGCCGGTTCGGGCTGAGTAGGCCGCTGGGTCTGGCCCCCCTTTTGAGAGCTAGGCCCCCGCAGGCTGGCCAGATCTGCCCGGAGCTTCGCATTTTCCTTTTGGAGAAGCTCCGTGGTGGCCGTCAGGCGGGCCACCTCCTCCCGCAGCTTGGCCAACTCCTCTCCACCTACCGGAGGCGGAGGACGGGAAGGCCCCGCAAAATTGGCCTTCGCTGCCGCCAAGATGGAGGCGGAAGCCGCGGGTATGGCCTTAAGTTTTGTGCCTGTCTTCACTTTATTGGCCACGCCCCTTATCGCGGCTTCCACCGCCTTTGTGAACCTGGCCTTACGCTCCGCCTCGGAGCCGCCAGTTTCACCCGCCTCGTCGCCAGGCCCGGGAACAGTAGTGCCCGGGGGGCGCACCTCCTCGGCAGGTCTTGCCGACCTCACGGAGGCAGGGAGCCCCCTCCCCTTGCCCCGGATCCCCCCACGCTTGTTGGTGGGGATTTTTCGGGCTGAGGCCTCCTCATCTCCGGATGACGACCCCCGGTCGCCATCCCGCCTGGGCCGCTTGCGGAAGAACTTGCTGTTCTCCGCAGGCGTCCCGGCCCTCGCGCGACGGGAGCTCTCCGAGCCTCCCGCGCTCACCTCACTGGATGCTACGTCGGACTCCGACGCCGCATCCCTCCTCTCTTCTTCTTTGCCGTTGCCGGCGGTGTTGGTTTTTTTGGTTTCGATATCCATACTTAATCCCACGAGTATGGGGGAAATATTCTCAATCTAGGCAGAGGCCCCTGTACTTAGAAGGGCAGATTTAAGTATTTATTACTCACCATGGGGGCCTGCAGGTACCCTGGCGAGGAGTGCACTAGCGACTGATTTGTTCCATGGAACACCCGTCAGCCATACATCCCCTCGCGGTGCGTCGCCACTTGGGATTCGGGGTAACTTTTTAAAGAGGTTTTCTACCTCGCGGTCCGGGCGGTTAAGCCAAGACCCTCGGTCCCCTATCGGAACCGCGAGACGTGATCCACAGCGCTTCGATAGCCAGATTACGAGATTGGCGGTGACAGAGGAGGACGGATCCTTCTCTGTCTGCTCGGAGGCAGGGTGAGTGCACACCGAGCCCGCCCTCATTCCTCTGCTGTGCCCTCTGCTTTACAGAGGGTCACGCAGAACAACGCTCTGTTGGTCCAGAATGGACCCTAACCTTGTCAGATTCATTAGCCGCGGCGGTCACATTCCCCGGGGGATAAAAGGAAACTCTCATTTCCTCTCATTCCCCGGAGAAGGATACCGCCACGTCCAGGGTGCACCGGCCCAGCAGCTGCTTTCCCTCCAGACGTATCGAGAGGGACCAGCAGCCGCCAGACACACGTGGAGGACTTCTGACATCGCACCCCTCCACTGGTAGGCCTGAGAATCTGTTTGACACCTCTATGTCTTCAGGTGGTGGTGGACTGGTAAGTTTCCTTTTTTTGGAGGTTCTCGTAATTGGGACTCTTTGCCAGTCGGGAGGACGAGTGCCAGAGTCCTTTTCTGGCTGTGTTGGGATTAAGTTTTCCTTGCGTTGGCTGATTTTAGTTTGGTGCTCCATAGGACTTTGAGAAGTACTTCTTATAGAGGAGCTTCTAGGACGTGACAAAAATAAGCCTGGGTGAAAGGCGTGTTGAACTAATCTTCTGCTACTGCTGCTGCTGCCAGATGCATTAACTAACACAGGGGCCTGGTCGCCCACTCCTGAGTAGTCTTCGGTAACAGATTTAACACTCACAGGCCCGGGTACCTGTGAGCGCCGGGTGTTAGCCGGATCGTCCGACATATCGATCATCGTATTTTCTATATTCATAAAAAGGGGGTTGGTAATATACCTATGACACTTTCCCAAGGTGCGATGGCCACTCGTTTAGAGAGGATTTAATTTCTCTAGGCTTGTGGTAGCCTTGACAGGTTATTCAAAGTCCGCCGCCTGTTGCTCGGCGTTGTTGCTCGTTTTGCACCACCCGGGGGACACGTGTAGGGTGGGCCTAGGAAAAGGTGGTAAATCCTATGCACGAGAGCAACTCCATCCCCCAATCCCCCACTAGAGATTTAAATAAAAGACGTAAGAGTTAAATTTGTTACAAAGTATAATATTTTATTAAAGTTTTAGAAGGTATATAAAACAAATTTTGTTTAGTACAGTATTTTTATTCAAAAAATTTCATTTTGTGGATTACCTATGTGGCAAATTAATCAAAAATAAGCGGGGAATTTCGGGGAATTGGCAACACAGTCGGGGAATCAAGAATTTTTTGTTGGCAGCACTCCTGTCCACAGAGTACATTATACTTACAGAGTACATTATACTTATAGGGCATAGAGATCCGACTCCATGGGTTTTTCAAGCAATGGACGCCAGCGACATCTAGTTTTCTCCGATGACAACTTTTTCCATAAGTACATACGTAACCTTGAATCGATAGCGCCTACACTACAGGTTGTTTACTCATTCTTTTTTTTTAGAAGCATTTTATTTTGATCCATAGGTACATTAGTTTGGATTAAAATAAAATGCTTTTAAATGTATGTAATGTTTACTAAAACCATTATCTTAATCCATACAAAATCCATCAATCCATTCAAAAATAAAACAACATAAACTCAGTTAATTATATTTATTTCGTCAACTTTGACGTATGAGGCCTTTTACAATGTTTTATAAAGTAATTTTTTGCCATTACCTGATATTTATCGGTGTCGCTGATAGTTTCTTGCTTTCCAGTAAGAATTTTATTTATCATTTTGCAATAATTAAATACAAAAAATCTTATTGCTAAATTTATAATATACTCTTGCAATTCTTTTTTATGTATATCACATTCTATAAAATTAAAATCTGCTGAGATATATATTAAAGTTTTTATATACTCTCCAATATTCTTTATTTCCAAATTTTCTTTCAACTCATCTGTAATTATGTCCTGGAAAGCAGAAACTAGAGCAATCACCGACTTAGTAGGACTGCAAAGCCAACGTTTATTTGAGTATTTTCTGTAACGTATATATTCCAACTCGTTTTTATTTATTAAATTTTCACTGCATTTGGAGCAATTTTTATATATTTTTTTAGATTTTTTTACTATATATCCACTCACATATTGTAATGGAGCCATAATTTTGGGATTGGCTTATTCCTCCAAAGACAGCACGTTCGTCTGTAATATTTTATTTAAATCTATATTTTGTGTAAGCTTATTGGCTTCGCAGTCCTTATTTGTAACTAGAGTAACTAAGGCCTCACAATAATCTTTTTGGCAATTACCACCTGGGGCATGAACGCTGGAGAGGTTATTTACTAATAACGCTGCATAGGCAGATTGGAATCCATCTGGAGTTGGATTGACATTGCTGCACCCGTGGCTTCTTATTGCGCCAAAAAAGTTTTCTAGTGGATCTTGATTCAGGTGCCGCATCCAAACTGACGTAACGTTGTATTTTTTTTTCTAAAGTATTTGTATACCTTCCAGCGTCCACACCCAATTATTTACAGTCGGTACATTTTCCGAAGAATTGCCCTTATAAAATTTCATGGTTTTTAATATTTTTTTTAATTCAATCCATTATTTATGATGAGCTGAATTAGGCTTCACTGGTTGAAGTAGTGGCTTAGAAAATTTATTTTTGTTTGCAAAACTGCCGTTGACGGAATCAAACACCTCGTCAAAAAATAGAAGTAAGTCTGCCGTATCTTTGCATTCCTTTTCCAAAATTCCTTTATCTGAAAAGAGATTTTTTTTTTTAAATCTTATTCCTTCTTATCTCAGGGCGATATTGTTATGAATTAGGTAGATGAGACACAGCAGCACTTTTATAGTAGAGCCTCTGCATGTAGCTTCTTAGGTGAATCCCACGGGAACACATTAGTACGTACACATACAAAGTGAAACAGGAAAATTTAGGCACTTATTCCCTGTAATTGGATATTTTAAAAGTTAGAAATATATTAAAAATGATATTTACAAACCTGCTAGGTATCCCATATTCGACGCCACTGTTCGGCCAAATATCTGAGCTGCATATTTTACTTTCATTTTGCTAATTTTTTTCCCATCAATATGGTTTTCTGTTATTTTATGTATAAGACGGATACCTTTATAGGTTGGGTTTTCCTTCATTAAAAGTTCCAAGTGATGCCACTTTGCGGTTTTAGCATCACCATTTATTTCAAATTCTAAATTTTTTGTTAGTAAGTTGTTGCGTATACCCTTCAACAAATGTGGCGGATCGTATAGTGGGATTATTTCTTGTTCATTTATTTGAAATATATTATAATTATCTTTAGGGATTTCACCTCTTTGTAGACATTTTCTTTTTCTTTCGTCTGTTAAAATTTTGATGGCACTTCTGTTGTTTGCCCCCTGATCACAAACAGTAGCCAACACTATAAATCCAGCATCTTGAAGTTCTTTTATTACAGTTTTAATTTGTTTTGCCAGTTCTGGACCTTTAGTTGCTCCTGATGAAAATGTATACAGAACTGGCTGCTTATAATTTGTAATAAGGCCACGTACCATAAAAACTTGAACATGATCCGCAAAAATTGGGCGCGTTTCTTCTCCATCCGTTACAAAACCCGTTACAGTATCTTTTCTGGTGTTAAAAGTGAGACTGGGTTTTAGAGACATTTCATCAAATAGCAATACACATAATTGGTCTTCGGTTGACATTTTATCTGTTCTTGCCTTTAATTGGGCAAACACGTTTTTGTTTATACCTGGACCAATATTTGCTTGGTTCAAAAGGGTCCCCAAAGTTTGTGGAGAAGGCAGTATAAATATTTTTCTCAGAAATTTGTATGCCTTTGGGCTTTGCTTAAATATGGACAAAGAGATATTTTTTTCCTTTTCTGAAAATCTTCATCCTTTCTCTTTCTTCTTGTTCTCCCTGAACTGCATTAATGTTATTAACCTTCCTGTACTTGGCATATTTTCTAGTGCTTCTATAAATTTAATGTTGGTAAAAAGTTTCCTAACACTCTTTAATTCTGATGCTTGTTTTTTAGATTTGTTTCTGCATTTTGATAGTTTCATCTTTACATAATTTAATTTCTTATACAGTTCATGTTCAGTTCTCGTCATCTTTGATTTAAAAAATGACGTCTTTTTCAAAGCTTGGCCTGCTGAAAATTAAAATAGTTTTATCTTTGATGTGTAAAACGAATCAAGTGTTTAAGGTCTATGAAAACATAAAATATATTTAAAGGCTATCCAGTCCTCTTTTAGCGGACTTTGGACACACATTAGTGGGCAGTGAAGGTACTTAAGACGGCGATGCACAAATGTAAACAGTTTTTATTGAAACTACAAGAGCTCGCCACAGACACTTTATTTTATTGCAAGTTAAAAACAAAGACAACATCTTTATAGGTGTTGCTATTATACATAAATATATTATTTTGATACATATTTAACACACTCCCATAACAAAATAATTCACTACTGACAAAAAAAAAAACATTAATTTGAAACACAACAAAATAAACAAATTTCAATTTATAACGGAGTAACACCCAACTGTTCAATAAAATTATAATGTTTTTGGAACATAAACTTTTTGTTAATAAATCTGCAGGCATATCATTTGTATTTAAATACTTTATTACAATAAATTTATTTTCAACAGCTGTTCTGACAAAATGAAATCTAACATCAATATGCTTGCTTCTTTTATGGAATACACTATGTTTAGTTAACAATTGTGCACTCTGGTTATCATTATATAACAGTATGGGTGACTCATTTCTGCATTTCAATTCTAATAACAAGTTTCTTAAGTAAATGGCTTCTTTACTTGCCTCACATATAGCCATATATTCGGCTTCTGTACTAGACAAAGCTATTGTTAATTGTTTTTTACATTCAAATGAGATGACACTACCAGACATCTTAAACATAAATCCCGTGTAAGACTTACGGTCCACACAATCTGATGCCCAATCAGCATCGGCATATCCTATTAAATCTAAATCATCTTTAACATATTTTAAACCAAAATGTTTTGTTTTAAGCAAGTACTTTAAAATACGTTTTACATGCTTCCAATGTGTTTCATTATAGTTATTATTAAACTGACTTAGGTAACAAACAGAATAAAATATATCAGGACGGGTTAACACAGATAAATAAAGCAAACTTCCTATTAACTGCTGGTAAGGATACTGAGTACTACAAGTGTCTCCCTTTTCAAGCTTTAAATTTACCTCCATTGGTGTACTGATTGGATTACAATTATTCATATTGAACTTATTCAATAAATGATCAACAAATTGTTCCTGGTCTACAAAAATCTCATTATTTTGTCTTCTGACCCTCATACCCAAGCACTGTCTAATGTCTCCCAAGTCTTTTAATTTAAATTTAGACTTCAATTCAGTCTTGAGACATTCAGTTTCTGTTTTACAATCAGAAAATATAAAAAAATCATCTACGAACAAAGCTATGTATAATAACAAGTCTCTGTGGTATGTTATATATCAAGATTTATTATAATAATCGACAAGTACAATATTGAGTACACAAGGAAGGAGCGTAGACAAGTCAGCAAGTGTTGCCAGTATAAGATGCGTTCGGACAGCGGCAATATTAAATTGCATCCGGATACATATATGACATCCCCCTTTTTCAGCGATAGCGCTCTGGAAGGATTACTTGTCGACCGCTGCGAGTAGTCTTTATTTCAGGTGCAGTGTCCGCTGCTCGAGGAGAAGGTCTTGGAGATCCAGGCTGGACCGGTTCAGGGTTTGGTACTTGCTGTTGTTCTTGGCCTGGTGGTTCTTCCAGTAGTGGAGATGATTCCTTTGTTGGACTGTCTGCTGGCAACATTTCTCTAGAAGGTGCATGTTTAAGATGCCAAGCATTTCTGTGATAGATGCTTCCATCATCTGTTTTCACTTTGTATGAACGTGGCCTCTCTGGTGTTTCATTCATTATTTTAGCAGAAATCCAGTCATGATGGTCTTTCCTTAGAAGTACTTCTTCTCCTTTACTGAACTCTCTGTTCTCCTTTTTTCCAGTATCTGCATATTCTTTTTCTTTCTCTTTTAGTTTCTTCAACTTTTTTGTTACATTTTTTATGACTTTAGGTGTTAGAAGCTTTTCATTAATAGGTAGTAGCGTTTTTGTTCTTTTGTTCATCAATCTTTGGCATGGTGAACCTAAATCCAATCGAGGAGTGTTTCTATGGTGTAGCAGTGCTAGCTGAATGTCTGTATCATCCTCTTTGCATTTTTTCAACAGAGTTTTTGCCTCTTGTACATATCTTTCTGCTAACCCATTAGACCTGGGAAAATGGGGGCTAGAAATTCTGTGTTCAAATTTCCATTCTTTAGTGAAATTCCTAAATTCTTCACAATCGTATTGTTTTCCTCCATCTGTTTGAAGTATGTCTGGTATACCAAATGTTGCAAACCATCTTTTAATGCACTTTATTATTGCTGAGCTAGACAAATTGGTGAGTGGTTGCATGTCAAAGTATCCTGAATAAGCATCTGCAATAACAATGTAGTCTTGGCCCTTCAAATGGAATAAATCTGATGCTACTATACTCCATGAACGTTCTGGTACGTTCTGTAAGATTATGGGCTCCATCGGGTTGTCTTTCTGGATTTTATTACATGATTTGCAGTTTCTTACATAGTTTGTTAAGTCTTTGGACATTTCCGGCCAAAACACATTGTCTCTTGCTAATCTCAATGTGCCTTGTATTCCTTTGTGGCTTAAGTGGCAGTGCTTCATAACTAAGGGCACCATTGTTTTTGGTATCATAGCTCGTCCATTTTTAAATATGATGTTATTGTGCACACTAAGTGTTTCTCTATAGTACCAATACTTCTTCAATTTTTCATCTATGTTTTCAATTTTTTCAGGCCATCCATTCATTATTATTTCTTTTAATTCTCTTAACTCATCACTATTTTCTGTTTCTTTTTTCAGCTCTTCCCGTCGTGTTTTTGAAAATGGGAGTACTATGGCGCATATTTGTAAATATTCATTTTCGTCTTCACAGGTAAGATCTCTGCAGTCTCTACTGAGCGTATCTGCGACATACATCTCAATCCCTTTTTTGTACACTATTTTTGGATTATAAGGTAAGATTTGGTAGAACATTCTTTGTAATCTGGGCGGCGCTTCTATAAGTGGCTTCTTGAAGATTGTCTCTAGAGGCTTGTGGTCGGACTCAATAGTTAGATCCTTGCAGCCCCAGATGTAGCAATGAAATTTTTTACAGGCGACCAGTATGGCATTCGCTTCTTTTTCTAGCTGGCTATACCCTTTTTCAGTGTTTGTGAATGATTTAGCACAGTATGCAATAGGTTTACCATTTTGCATCATTACTCCTCCACATGCATAGCTACTTGCATCCACAGAAAGTAATATTGGTGCTTTTGGGTCATAATATCCAAGAACAGGTGGTTTCTTTAACAGCTCTTTAAGCCTTTTGAAGGCTGCCTCTTGCTTATGTTCCCAATTCCATGCTATATCTTTTTGTAGTAGTATTTTTAAAGGCGCTGTCACATCTGCCATGTTTTTTTATAAACTTTGACAGATAAGTCACTAGACCCAGGAAACGCTGCAATGCTTTGACATTTTCAGGTTGTTTTATCTTGCTTATTGTCTCTAACTTCTCAGGGTCAGGCTTCAGTCCATTGTGAGTGACCACATGTCCAAGGAATTTTACCTCTTGGGTGTTGAACACACATTTTTCTTTGTTTAATTTTAGTCCAGATTTGTGGAATTTTTGTAAGACTTTTTGTGTAATTTTCTCCAATTCTTCTTTAGTTTCTGCATGGAGAAGAATATCGTCCATAGAGACTTCAACATTCTTTATGTCGGCTAGTAGTGTAGTCATCACTTGCTGGAACACTTCAGGTGCTGATGCCAATCCAAATGGCATTCTAAGACACGAATATCTACCAAACGGGGTGCTGAAGGTTAGATATTCTGATGTTCTCTCGGTAACTTTTAATTGCCAAAATCCTCTTCTACAATCTAGTAATGTGAACCATTTAGATCCATGTATCCTCGCTGTGATTTCTTCTACTGTATTCAGCGGGTAGTGTCTTCTTTTTAGAATTTTATTTATAGCAGACGGGTCAATGCACAGTCGCATTTTGTCATTTTTCTTCACAACTACCATGGGCGAAACCGCTGGTGTTGGCTTTGTGACTGGCTTTATTATTTTTTGGGCCACCATACTGTCAAGTTCTATTTTTACTCTCTCTCTTAATATGTGTGGCACTTTTCTTGCTGGGCATATTGGCAATTTTGGGTTTTCAATCAAGTCTATATCATATTTGAATTGTTTTAGACATCCTATGCCCTCAAATAAGCTTTCATCTTCTTTTGTAAGTGAATCAATTCTCTTCATTAAGTTTAGCTTGACACAGGTAGATTTTCCCAATATCGGTGTAACATTTTGGTTAACTATAATATATTTTACCTCTGCAGTCATGCCTTTTACTTTTGTTTGAATTTTGGCTTCTCCGAGCACTGTTATTTTATGGTTAGAGAATGATCTTAAGTATTTAGTTGTGCATGACTTTATTGTAGTTCCAGTCTTTTTAGCTATCTTTTCGCTTAAGACGTTGCACTGGCTTCCAGAATCAAGCTTGAAATTAATTGTTGTTTTGTCAGCCAATCTTGCTTTTTGGTACCAATCATGGGTATCTATATCATCATCTTTGACTGAATAAACATACACAGAAGAGTCACTTTCAGTGCTGTCGTCCTCACTATTCTGCTGGATTGTTTCAACTGACGACCCGATTGGCGCAGCGGTAGTGAGGCTGCCTTACGTTCTTAGGGTCCCGGGTTCGAATCCCGGTCGGATCAAATGTTTGTGTGATGAGCATGGACATTTGTTTCCGAGTCATGGATGTTTATATGTATACTAAGTATGTATTTACAAACAAAAAAGTATCTACGTAGTATATCAACTATCTGGTGTCCACGACACAAGCCTCGTTGCTTAGTGTGGCACTAGATGGCGCTGTGTGTAATGTCCAGCAATATTTATTATATTTATTTATTTAACTTTCTTTGCCTTACAGCATTTAGTGTAATGATTCTTTTTCTTACATCTGTCGCACTGTTTGTTAAAGGCGGGACAAGCTCTGCGACCGTGTGTAGTATCACATCTTTTGCAGTGAAATTCTTCTTCGTTTACTTGTTTTTCTTTTTTATTTTGCGACTTATTTAACTTTTTGCTGTTTCCTTTGTAGTTAATTGCCTCTACCGCAGCTGCTTCTGTTTGTTTCATATTCTCCACTTGCTTTTTCACTTGTTCCGCTGAGTGGCAGATGTCAACTGTCTTTTGTAGGGTCAAATTATATTCTCCCAGCAATTTTTCTCTTGTTCTGTCGCTTTTTATGCCTATCACAATCCTATCTCGTAGTATACTTTCTTCTAACGTACCATAACCACAATTTTTAACTTTACTTTTGAGGTTAGTAAGAAAATCGTCGAAATTTTGTTCAGACTTCTGTGAAATGACGTTGAACATATATCTTTCGTATGTTTCGTTTATTTTCGGCGTGAAATAGTCCGTAAACCTTTTTTTTATTATTGTTATCGACTTTTTCTGAGCGTCGTCAAGGTCAAACGTGTTGTATATGACTGCAGCATCGGGACCGCACCTACTGGTAATCTGGTTTGTTTGCCTTCACAGCACACTGTACAATTGAACTTGCTGATCTCTGCTCTTTTGTCAAACTCCAAACCTTCAACAGCGCCGTTTCTCATGTCATTCATATCTTTGCTATTAATGTGTCCGAGTCTTCTGTGCCATATCACACCTGAGGTCGTTGTTGCTGAAGCCGCGAACAAACATGCTGACCTGGTGTTTAACTTGTAGACCCCATTCACTAACTGTGCTATACCAATCAGTTCATTCTGCCGATTCCTGATGTAACAACATTCACTTTGAAAACTGACTTTGTTACCTTGCTTAATCATCTGGCTGACTGACAATAAGTTTGTGGTAAGATTGGGAATACATAGCACATCCTTAACAACTATATCATATTCCTTGTTGTTCACAACAGTCGTGATCTGTGTACATCCTGAGCACAACACTGGCATAGTTGATTTATTTGCAACTATAATCTCCTTTGTAGTTAGGTTATGTGAAACATTTTTCATGTTTTCTTGGCTGATCATCATATGGCTACTCGCACCGGAGTCGATATACCATTCATGTTTATCAAAACTGCCATTTAGAAACACTGCACTGAATGCATTTACTTGTTTTTCCTTATTTTGTGGACATTGGTTTTTATAATGGCCGGTTTGTTTAAATCTATAGCATTTAATAACTTTGACAGGTCGAGATGACGTTTCTTTTGCCTTGCCAGCTTTGTTCTCTTTATGACGCTGCCAACCTTTTTTTGATGATAAAAAAGCGCTTTCCGACTCATTACTGCCAACAGATAATGTTGGCAGTAATGACGTCATAAAAACGAAATTGTTGGACATGAGTGATAACTCATGTCCAACAATTTCGTTTTTATGACGTCAGTGGAAATGGCTAGGCGATCGAACATTCGCCAATGTTAATGGCGAATGTTCGATCGCCATTAACATTGGCGAGAATTTGTCGGGTAAACCCGCCAACAATAACGACCCTATCCATTCTTCGTTAATATCAAACCCGGTACCTCTTAATTTTTGCGCCGTATCGATGAGCTGCGTAACATACGCCGTCATTGACTCACAATTCTCGAGGCGAATAGAAATCAAAGGTCAAACTCCGTAACAAGTTAATCCGACGTGTGAAACCCGAGTCGTCGAATAGTCCCTTGAGTTTTTTCCACACACCCAAAGCGGTCTTTTCAGCTTTTATATGCACGTACAACGTCGAATCGATTGTCATCACCAATTTTGCTTTTGCCATTTGATCGTCAACCACGTTAGCTGCATTCTCGCCATCTTGCTTATTGATGTCGACGCCTTCCAAAATCTCTCGTCGTAATTTTCGCGACCTTTGAGTTTAGGAACGTTTACGATATAGCTTCCAGCCATTTCACGAAGTAAAAACTATATATTTTTTGCAATTTAATACGGGACTGGGCCCCTAACCTATTGAAACTACAAGAGCTCGCCACAGACAACACTTTATTTTATTGCAAGTTAAAAACAAAGACAACATCTTTATAGGTGTTGCTATTATACATAAATATATTATTTTGATACATATTTAACAGTTTTACTGTATTCCGTGTTAAGATTTGGGTAGGTGGTTGATTAAATAAGATGGTATTAATCTGAACACTGTTTATTAAGAATTTTATTTTTAATTTACCTTTTTTATTAGTATATATATATATTGGCCGTTTGCAACTAATATTTCTACCCTTTTATCAAGTATTTGAATGTCTGTCATGAATTTTTCAAATTGGTCACTTACAAGATGTTGTGTGCATCCAGAGTCCACAATAAAGGTGATATCATAGTCTTTGTCCACACTTTTAGCACTTAGAACGGTTTCACTGGCTATAAAACAGACCTCCGATTCACTCACTAGTGAAGTAGCACCTTGTCCTGGGGCTCCTCGGCTTCGGGATGCTCGTCCTTGAAATCTGCCTCTTCTTCTGCGATTTTGGCCATAACCTCGACCTTGGCCTTGGCTCCGTCCTCCTCTGTATTTACCAGGTTCCTTATTACCAGTACTACACTCATAAGACTTGTGCCCTGGTTTTCCGCATGTGTAACAGGTCATCGTAAACGCATTCTCCTGGTTCACTGTGTCGCTGCTGATCTTAGTTTCGGCATCTAACAGCCTGGCCTTGACAAAATCAAAACTTAACTTCTTTTCTGAGGCCATTGTTTCTATTGATGTAATTACAGGGTCATACTCTTTTGGCAGTGATGAGAGTAGGTAGCAAATTTGATCCTCTTCATCTACTTTAACGTCGATCGCTCCCAGGTCGCTGATAATCGAACTGAACTTTATTAGGTATTGTTGCAGCGGCTCATTGCATCTCAGAGAGATTAGTTTCCGTTTTAAGTGAAATCTGTTAAAAACACTCTTTCGTTCAAAGATATTTTCAAGTAGGCTCATCATTTCTTTAGCAGTTCTACCATTCTTTATGATTTCTATGTATTTGTCGGACACGCTTTGTGCTATTAACGACTTAGCTTTAGCGTCGTCTTTCTTCGACTTATCTTCAGTAATATCACTTTCCCATAATACGTGTTCCACTTGCTTTTCTTGCAAAATTAGTTTTAATCGGAATTTCCAAGTACTGAAATTCGATTTTTCATCCAAACACGGCAAATTAGACACCGCAGCGCCCGCCATTTTTTCTTCACTTTTCTAACTTGGATCGCAACCCAATTTTAACTTCACAATCAACATCAACCACGCTCTGCTACCATGTTAAGATTTGGGTAGGTGGTTGATTAAATAAGATGGTATTAATCTGAACACTGTTTATTAAGAAAGCTTAGACATTTACATATTTGTAGTTTGTAGCAAAGAAATCAATCAATACCATGTTCGGAGGTCGGAGAGCGAGAGAACCACAGATAACCTATATTCTATACTTTAGTGATGTGCCAGGTAACAATTAGTGATGTGTTTAATGTTTCTCAACATTCCGCGAAGTGTATGTGAGAGCCACAAACGAGGTTTGACAATATATTACATAAATCAACTTTAAACATCGCAGCCATAGCAGTGGTGACAATGCCCACTTTGGTCTGTAAGTAGTGTACAGTTTGAAAGAATAGATCTCTGCTGACTTTGCACACAACATGAAACCCGTGCCCACCTTATGTATCACCATAATTCATAAAAGTAAGTAAAAAATAATAATGTATAACTTACTTTTCTGCATGAGCTGAATAGTATCCTGACACACTTCAGAACTTATTTTGTTCTCTGTGATAATAGATTCTTTCCCTTTTTTTCTTTCTATTGTTGGAGCAGGAATAGAAATAATACTTTGTTCAGGGCCAAGTAGTTGACATGCTGAAAATTTAGGGATTTTTATATTATCTGCACAAACAATTTAGTTTCGTGACATCGCAGTCAAATGTTTATTTATGACATCATCTGCATAGCCTTTTCCCAACTATGTTGGGGTTGGCTTCCATTAAGTGCAAGCTACACAAGTGTTTAAGACAATGACATGATAATAATAAAAATCACATATGATAACTTTTACTATTTTGACTGAACTCTGTTTATCCAGGTTCAAAGTAACGAAAAAAGTAAAGCAAACTTTAACAGGTCAGAGAGGACTGAATTCTGAAATGTCACTCAATTTTAAGGGTGGCTTAAATCTCTTGGGTGTCACTGACACTGATGTGTATTGCAGCAAAAGCAATACTTTTAGTTTTTAGTAGCCTCTTTAAAGTTTTTTTTTAAGAATTCATGGGTTAATTTATTAATATTTAAATCATAGAATATGTTTATGCTTAACAAAAACATCTTACCCATGTTTTCTTTCTCCATCGGAACTGGTGGTATTGAAATAATTATTTCTTGATCTGGATTTTGGAGATCAGTACATACTGAAAACAGAAAACTTTACATTGAGTATGTAAGTCAACTGCCAATTAATGCTGGAAAACGACACATTAGAGGTATAATTGGATTGGATACCCAATACTGTGATTAGGAAATTTTAACATCACAAACTAGGTGCCAAAAAACTGAACAATAATTAATACACTTCATTATTGATATTGAAGTGCAATTTATCAATTTAATATTTTCTTTTATCACAAATACCTAGGTTTCTCTGAATCAATTATATCAGTTGTTGGTAAAATTTACATAATAATACTAACAGACAATGCAGCTTAAACCGGTAAGTCTGGAATGAAATAGGTAGGCTATCCAAAAACTGTAACATTATCTCAGAAACAAGGTAGGGCCCTATTGCTGACACAATGTTAAGGTTTAGGGCCCATATTAAACATCAAATAATTATTTGATATTTAATAATAGCACTGCATTCTTTAATTAAACAAAGATTACCTTTAGAAGCAGACGGTAAAATGTTGGACACATTTTCAATTGATTTCAAAGGTCTTCTTTCTATTGAAGTAGAGTAGAACTTGAGTGTTGATAGCCCTGTAAATAAATAGTCAGTTGATTTTTTAAGTGTGTGACACTAAGAGCTTGTTTTAACCTCATCTGGCATCTATTGATATTGAGATATAACCTTACAAAACTGTTCATGTCATGTTTACATAGCAAATCTAAATAAAAGTTGTTTGTTTTTAGTAAGCTAAATATTTTTAATAATATCTGACTTTTATCATCATAGAAGTCATTAGAGCAAAAAACATAGAAAATGTTGCAGATACAAATGAAAACCTGCACTGCAAACTGAAATAGACAGTAAGAACTACTTGCTATTCATAAATATATATAATCAATTTGCCCATCTCACTTTAAGTGATACCAAGTCATCAAAACAATATTTTGCTTTCCAAGACAAATTATGAGTAATTCCAGTAATTTAAAGAATGTTCGCATTTTAATCTCAGTCTCAATCTGTATAAAATCGACTAATGGTGAATATACTTATATAAAATTAAATGAACATAGGGATATTTAATTTTTGATCATTTGTCGAATAACTGTGAACTTAATTGACTCACCTGGCATATTTAAAGTTGGCACAGCGATATCAATACAAATAAGTTTTGTATGAGATAAAATGTCACGTTTACGATTGATGAGCTATTAAAAGTTAAAATCCATTCACTGATAGCATCTTCAATACAACTTTGATTTGATCAGACACGCATAAAACGTATATCAATCGATGGCATCAATACAAACAAGTTTTTTCTGACACAAAATCTTTTAAAGCGTCACGTTTCCGAGATTTAAGCTATCAAAGTTGTACTGGTAGCGATCACAACGCTATATATATTCGAAAACGTAGCTAACGTTGCTGTCTCAGACATAATGAATGTGTAAATGGACCACCATGAATGGACTTTAGCTTTGATAGCTCATATTTCTGAAACGTGACGCTTTAGAAGATTATGTACCCAACAAAATTTGCTTGTATAAATGTCGCAGCCAATTCGTATAACACGCCGTTTCACATAATGGCGCGCCGGATTGAAAAACGCCGTCGTTATGTAATACGGCGCCCCACAGTGGTCCGGATTTTGAATATGGAGGACTTAGGACCCAAGGTCAACATTTCAGGCTGAAAAAAATCATATGGACAGATAAGTAAACGCTCATCAACGTTTGTTCTAGCGGTTTTCATGGAATTGTTTAATTTCGCGAAAAAAAAATATTGAAAAAAAAAATGTATGGAGAAAAAGTGAAATAATTTTTTTTCTCGACTTGTTTAAAAGTGTTAGCAATGAAACCTTTTGTATGCTATTATATTACCTTTATTGATTAATTTCACAAATATTTTTTTCGCATATACTTGCAGCCTTGGCTAAAATAAGCATCGGAACTTTCAATATTTTTATTTCAACTATTTGTGACAATTAAAGGTTTTTATTTATAGTCACATCATTTTCGTATATTTTCAATATTATAAATATTAATAGTCATTATTTGCCGACGATTTTTGACTTTCAATTATTTTGAAAAATAGATACAATTTAATTTCATAATAATATTTTACTTCTTTGTTGTTAGCGCTGTTACTCAAAGCGTAGTTAGTGACAGAATGACGCATTGCCTGCTCACCTCCCCCCACCCTTTTTCTCTAAGGGTCTTACACCCTTGCTAGTTGCGCGCTAATGAATCATATAAAAGATACGAGAGCTCCTGCTAGGGCGGCATTAACCAGTTCATATGCTTTTTCATGAATGTTTTTTGTACTCTATGTGCTTCGGTCCATCGACGATTTAAGTTCACTGTGAGAGATCTTGCAAAATTCAATATTTTTTCACTATCTTCTTGCGAAATTTCAAGCGAAATACAGTCCATAATTGCTTGATGTAGTCTTTTGTAGTCCTTGAGGTCTCCTTCTCGTAGAAACATATAAATGTCCAGGTAAGTACCAAATCCAGACATGATTAAGTAGGTAGTTTTCTTCACGTTAAATTTTTCAGGTATGTTGACTCTTCAAGGGTTGAATGTCTAATGACGCCCTAGCAGGAGCTCTCGTATCTTTTATATGATTCATTAGCGCGCAACTAGCAAGGGTGTAAGACCCTTAGAGAAAAAGGGTGGGGGGAGGTGAGCAGGCAATGCGTCATTCTGTCACTAACTACGCTTTGAGTAACAGCGCTAACAACAAAGAAGTAAAATATTATTATGAAATTAAATTGTATCTATTTTTCAAAATAATTGAAAGTCAAAAATCGTCGGCAAATAATGACTATTAATATTTATAATATTGAAAATATACGAAAATGATGTGACTATAAATAAAAACCTTTAATTGTCACAAATAGTTGAAATAAAAATATTGAAAGTTCCGATGCTTATTTTAGCCAAGGCTGCAAGTATATGCGAAAAAAATATTTGTGAAATTAATCAATAAAGGTAATATAATAGCATACAAAAGGTTTCATTGCTAACACTTTTAAACAAGTCGAGAAAAAAAAATATTTCACTTTTTCTCCATACATTTTTTTTTTCAATATTTTTTTTTCGCGAAATTAAACAATTCCATGAAAACCGCTAGAACAAACGTTGTTGAGCGTTTACTTATCTGTCCATATGATTTTTTTCAGCCTGAAATGTTGACCTTGGGTCCTAAGTCCTCCATATTCAAAATCCGGACCACTGTGCGCCCTCACGTTCAGCCGGATTGTGGTGGGGCGATACGTTTGATAAGCGGCGTCCAACGTTTAGCCGTAATGTCAGCAATTCCGATACCTCAAATAACCTAGGTACTAAAATTGTCCTAAAAGTCTTGCTAGCTGGCATGAGGAGTGTAGGGCGAAGGCCGGTGGAGCGACGACGACATTTGTGACAAAAAGTGAATGTGTAATGTGAAATGCGAGTCGTAGCGAGCGCGCGTCATGGAGTCGTAGCAGGTTCTAAATTTGCTTATATCTCGAAAACGGTGCGTCCTATCGCAAAAATAATGAAAAATTCACCCCCCCTTTTAGAAACCCTCTGCCACGTAATTCTCAACATGTAGGTAAAAAAAAAATGAAAAAAAATCGAAAAATAAAATGAAAAAAATAAAATTGAAAAGCAGGAAAAGCGGCCATTTCATTGTGACATGGTTGTCGATTGTGACGCCATTTTGTTTCTTGTTATGATCATGCAACGCCACTTGCGGTGATAAATGGAACTAAAACTTTCAAAGCGGTGTCGACGATGCGTCCGTTTGTATAACGGCGGCACGTTATTACGTCGCTTTGACGAACGCAAAGAGCTCATTCAATGCGGCGTACTTTATTTCAGCCGAATTGTAATCCAGCTGAACGTGAGGACGCCGTATTACGTAACGGCGGCGTTTTTTCAACCATACATAATAACGGCGCGCCATACATAATAATGGCGCGTCATACATATGAATTCTCTACGACATTAATATGACCATTTTCTTTCTTTCTTTTCACTTAGTTTTTAACCTCTCGGTACCCGCGCGAAATAACGGTATATCTCCCTGTCGCACCATGCCGCAACACTTAGTTACGTCATCGCATGCGTCATCGGACACCGATAACGAAAACACTTATCGTTCGAGTTCCAAGAGCCCTTATCTCGAACCGTAAACATTGTCGTCTTTGTTATGAATCAGACTGCGTTTTATAATATAAACAACACTTGTGAAACCACTTCAGTATTATAAACAAAGGATATGAGATAGATGACATATGAGAATTTGCCTCGTTATGACCTGTGGCCGTATTTTATTTAATTTTGCTAAAACTACTGATTCAATTTACACGAAACTTTAGAACCAATGTAACAAATACACAAGTAACCTAATACATAATTCATATAAGTGTCTTACTGATACATTCTAATCAGATTTCAACTAGATTGTAACTAAAAATTCTTATACGGCGAACTGTCATTTTATTGTCATTGACCTCGATTTGAAAACACTTGAAATCTATATAAATATGAATATGTATGCTTATTCTTATATTAAATAATGAATTATGATTATTACTTACCTTGTTTTTGCTGTTTCCAAGACCATATTTCATTTTAGAACAGTCAAATTCACATTTTCAATTGTTTACTCCATTTTGACAAAAAATCGTTCGACAAAAAATTTTGTTGGCTCACAAAATAATTTTGGTTCATTGTTCTACGTAAATATCTTGCTACAAAGTAGCATTACACAATAATAAGGTAATAAACATTCACTTCACAACGTTTTCAAGCACTTAACTAAACAAAAACACAATAAATCACTCGAGTGGCACTCCAATGTTTACCTGCACTGACGTTCCAACGACCGACGCGCTTCTATATATTTTTTTTTTAAGTTGCCCGTTTTAAGTTCATAGTGTTTGGCATCGTTAGAATCGACTACTGTCAGGCACCAGAGGTAAAAATTGCCTAACGATTTCGAACCATAGGTTAAGTAAAAATAAGGTTTGAAGTTGTTCGTACGAGGTGGAACGACGGCGTGCCAGCGGGGCTCAACGGTATGTTCGTTATGTGGAATGCATGTCGGCACTCCGGTACCGAGAGGTTAACTAATGTCTGACAGTTTCGGTACTTTATGCGGGTTACAAGTTGAACACTAGAATGTTTTTTTTTAAATATGATTCTGTTTAGTCCGTCCATTAGATTATCGAAAAATATTGGATACATGTTGTTTGTTTTATTTTAATTAATAAAATTGACGAAGATAAAATGCGTCAAAGATAAAGAGAGGCTTGTGACGTCACTTTCCGGTAAAAACTGTACTCAAATGTGACGTCACATGAGTTTTCGACGCACTGTATCGTCTTCATTTTTAGATTACGTGAAAAAATAAAAAAAACTGTGTTCAATATTTTTTGCAAATCTTTCTGACGTTAATTTTTTGTTTGTCATCTACCCTACTGTATTGTTGATGAGTCGACGTACACCATAACTGTCAAATGTTTGCAATGGATAGACAGCGGGTCTAAAATGGCCGCTTTAGCAGAATCCACGCAGAATCTTAGCATGAATCACGTTAAAAAATTAAAATGGACTTTATGGTTATGGTCATAAAGTCCATTTTAAGAATTTTAAATTTTTAACGTGATTCATATTACGATTCTGCTAAAGCGGCCAGTTTAGACCCCCAGGTCCAGGTCAAATGTGTACGGTTCTTTCTTCAAAATCATCTTAGATATTAATCTGCGTTAATCTAATTTATTATGACTTAACCATCATAACATCACGCCTTTAATCCCCGAAGGTATAGGCAGCAATGCACCTAACAGTACAGTACACCCACATTTCGCCAGTTCTGTGGAAATCCCATGTAACAGGGGCCGAGCCTATTGCCATCAACCGGGCACAAATCCTGACTCCATGGCTGCTACTGAGAAATTCCTGATGGAAAATCCAATAAGACGACATATTGATTGTGATAAGCACACAAATTCATGACTTTTATTTCTAAACCGTACTTACTACTTAATATGTTACATAAAAATAACTCAAAGATCAAAATGGTTTAAGCGATCACTACACTCGATCGTAACCCGTGTGTGCGTGTATCTGCATGAACAATGCACACAAACATAGGATCGCAACGAATTTGCCTAAACTCTAGCGAGTGGATTTTATACTGCGGGCTCTTAACAGCAATGACAGATGGCATGCAATGCATTTTTGAACATTCCGACATAATTAGTGTTGTAATAGAATTTTATGTCTTTGAATTACTGGCAGCTTTTAAAGTCTATGGTCGTTGGCAAAAATAAATGTTGTTAAGAAGGTGTTTGAATAAAAAAACCGGCCAAGTGCGAGTCAAACTCGCTCAGGAAGGGTTCCGTACCATTATCAAAAATCACGTTTGTTGTATGGGAGCCCCACTTTAATATTTATTTTATTCTGTTTTTAGTATTTGTTGTTATAGCGGCAACAGAAATACATCATCTGTGAAAATTTCAACTGTCTAGCTGTCACGGTTCATGAGATACAGCCTGGTGACAGACAGACGGACAGACAGCGAAGTCTTAGTAATAGGGTTCCGTTTTTACCCTTTGGGTACGGAACCCTAAAAAATGACACAGTGCCATATAAGACAGAATGTGAACAGGTAAAGAGAAAAATGGTGTTATGTATTTTATTTGTAGCAATTTTATTCTGATGGGTGAGTTTAAAGTAAATGTGAAGTCATGGTGATTAATTGATTTTTATTTAAAGAAGGATCCCTCACAATATGACGGTATGAATTTAAACATATAATAACAATTAGTGTGTATTAAACACTTAGTCATGGTCGTGTCAGGTTTCTTACTAGCGCATCATCATAATGCCAGCCCTTTTATCCCACAGCTGGATGTAGGCCTCCCCTATAGTTCCACAATGAATGGTGGCTCACTTGCGCATTGTTATCTCACTTCAGCTTTATAACAATTTAAAATCATCAAGTGGGTGATCTTAGTACATACCAGAATTCCCAGAACACCCAGGGACACAGCACTTCTTCTCGGAAGACATGATTATGCACTTGTCGTACTGCCGTCAGCAAAATACACAATGCACTGGAGTCACTATCTCAACACAATAATACTGGAGTCACTATCTCAACACAATGTACTGGAGTCAATATCTCAATTTCAGTCAATAAACAAGCTATCACGGCGTAGATCCGATATTAGTTTGGAGGAGGAGTCCCTATAATGCACGTCACAGCAATGCACACACCAGCAATGCACACACCAGCAATGCACGACACAACAATGTACGACCTATGTCTCCAATTGCTGGGGTGTACCTTGCTTGTCCGGACCAAGAATGTACAGCATGATAATTGGCGACATCACGTGACTCGAAATTTTGGGACATGGATACTAGGTAATTGAGCTAGGTAGTGCTGTTCCGAAAGACGTTAGACGATTGATTGCGTGATTGAAAAGTTGATAGGGACTCGATCAGCCATTGACTGTTATAACACGTTCCATTTTAAGTTCACCAGCAATGTAAAAAGGCGAATAAAAATTCTGTGGAAATTGCATGTAAAAACACGACAGTCTCGCGCCAGTGTCATTTTGGCTCCGGTATGTTGAGGTTGAATGATGGGTTTAAAAAGCGTAGTCGACGCTTTACAGATAGTCGAAATGGGCAAAAAAAAAGCTGCCACCCTATACCCCGTTAGCCATGTCGTCGGATTTCTGCCGGCCTTCGGCCTACGCTCATGTCCCAAAGTATGACCTTCGGGGACCAAATTTTAAATGAATGAAATAAAAAAAAAAACAAACAAAAAAAAATTACTCGATTCACAAAAAGAGAATCCTGTAGCTGGGATCGAACTCAAGACTCATGATTGTAAAACAGCACTGTACCCCAAGACCAGCTGACTTATTGTTAACCGTAGTGAATATGTAGATCATAAGGTGCTTCTACAGGTCGGTAATGTTCGGGATGGCGAGAGCCAAAATGATACTGGCGCGAGTTGGTCCTGGAAAAACAACTACATAATGGCGACGCAAAGATTCTAAAGGCTGCTTTACGCCGCCGCCGGGGCAACACTGTGCGACATTGCTGCATACCACTAGGCCGCATGCTACAATAATTTAAAATGTTGCACATATCGTGGCAAAAATCGTGCGGCATGGCAACATCTTGCGTCATTCTGCTAAAGTTACTTCGTCAGCCATATTCTACGGTGTCTTGTCCCCGCCTCGATCAATCAAGTTGGTAGACTAAAACACTCCATTAAAATGTACAGCACGATGCTTTAAAAAATATCTAGGCACGATGTTGCCTCGGTGTAAAATAGGCTGCCGCATAACGCAATGACAGGTTTTCTTTTTGAGGTATTAAAAAAAAACTTAGTTTCCAAGAACTTTATTGATGGCGTTGAACTTACTATGATAGTTGCACAAGATGACGCACGCCGCAAAATGTGGCATACAGCAATGCCGCACAGTGTTGCCCCGGTGTAAAGCAGCCTTAACTAGCGCCTCAAGTGTCAAAATTATTGTGAAGCTGTCTAAGAACGATACTTTGACAGTTTTCGATACAATTTACGTCACGGAAAATTTTATTTATTAAATATAAATCAGATTAATGTGGTTTCTTGCTGGACGAGACACTAATTATGTTGTCAATGGTCGATGTAATTAAAGCGTCTGCAGGATACACAAAACCAATGCGTTCTAGAGAAGAATTATTACGGAGTGGAGGTTTGTGAATTGATCAATTACTTTTATATCCATTTGTATCTTATCAATAAATATCGTTATTATGTTAAATTATAAAGATTTATTCGTTATAAATATTTATCGTTATAGTATTTAACTCGGGCTGTCTGTTAGTTAGTCTGTAACACTTTTATAGCTAGTTAAAATCAGTTTTTTAGGTTCCGTTCCTTGAATTATCATACTAACTCCTAGCGCCATCTATCCAGCGACTAGGGAAGAGCTAAAAAGAAAATCCCTCATTCCAGATGGATTACATGTTGTGCACCTCACCATAATCATACACAGCTTGTAACTTCTTTTTAGGCAAACGCAAAATTGAAGGAAGTTGGATTGTTCCATTGATAGACAAATCCGTCCCACTGAGCAAATGTTCTCTCATCGGGAGCGTCTATTTGTATCATTGCTCAAAATCTGGATAGTTAAATTACAAGTCAATGCTGTGGTGAGGGTGCGCCATTATGGTGGAAACGCCAGGGTAGCTCGCGAAATACAAATATTTTCTTACGCGTTTTGCCATTAGCAGGCTATTTGTCAGGTTGTATCTTGAATATAATATGATTCGCAGCCGTAAGAAATATGACTTTACAGAGTTATATTCATTAAAATGATAAACAACCCTTTTATGGCCATTTAGCTCCATTGAAAGAAAATGTACCAAGTCTTCTTCTTCGTGTCGATGATTACCATTTTATTATTCATTCTACTAGTGACTTGGAACTCAGCTCTCAGTCGATTGGCTCGCAAGTGCCGTATTTAGTAATAATATACTCTGTGCTCGCAACATCTCCGCATTGTAAAGATAAAGAGGGTGTCGTTTGTCAGTCTCTTGTTTATATTTTTCGGAGGAGCAAGCAACACCTCTCTTTGGACTTCAGAGGGAGCCACTCTTCCGAGTAGGTATAAAGCAGTAGGCAACCAGTGATGATTCCAATGATATTCTAATAAACAGATATGTTATACACCTACAAAACCACCGAAAAAAGTGTGCCGCGGGGGAGAGCCAGCTCACATACACGCAGTGACGCAGAATAAAGGAAAATCAGGCCAATTGGCGCGTTTTCGAGTCTTCACGATTGCGCGCTCATAACATATCTGTTTAATTAAATATCATTGGAAGATTCTGCATGTTTCAATAAGTGCTACATCTACCGCACGGCCGCACGGGCATGATGCCATACTGGGCAAGTAAATTCGCCAGCTTATGTTATGGATTTTCTCTTTGTGAATCGAGTCATTTTGTTTTTATTTTATTCTAGGTGTTTGTTTTTTCTTTTATTTCTTTTAGAAACCATTCAGATGTAGGAGCCTCGCAAATTGCCGCTCCGTCGACCGGGACTCCGTCAACTTGATGCAAGAGCGAGCGATTCAAATTATCACGCCCTTGCACGGTGTAAAGCACGAGTAGCTAAACTCATGTGGTGTAAAGTGCAAAAAATGACTGATCCAAAGACATTCAAATATTTTAACTATTTCTTTTAGATCTTTTTGGACTGATCTTAGGCTGCTTCAACAGGTCTGTGATGTTCATGATTGTTTGGGATGGCGGGAGCCAAAATGACACTAGCGCGAGACGGTCGTGTTTTCTTGACAAACAACGATTGGCGATGCAAAGATTATCCGCGCGCATCTAGTGGCGAAATTTAGAAGTTGTCTAAGAACGACACTTTGCTTTAAAGTTGAGGTTGTTTGGAGAAAATCAGATGGATCACGATTAGATACATATACCTGTTACTAATAAATGCAGAAATACGAAATATTGTTGCGTTCCTCAATGTAGTGCCTAGTTACGGAGATTCTGGAATAAGTTTTCATTTGTTTCCAAACAAAACCCTCCAAGTTCATAAAGGTCTAGCAATGACTTTGACCTTGAAAAAATCGTTTCTCGACCTTTATGAACTTGGAGGGTTGTATTGATGGTTTTGATGATTATAATTCTGTAACTACATACGTCTTTCAATCGCATCCAATATTTTAATCAACATACAACCTAGCACTGGCCTGCAATTTGCCAAAAACGTAAGAAAATTTGAATTTCGCGGGCTACCCTGGAGCATCAGCCTTAAGTAGGTACCTCCACAGAGTGCAACTCGTTCATGGGTCAATTTACAAAAAAAATATACGCTTCTACAACAAACTTCCCATTGAAACTCGTAATATAAGTACCCATCACGAAATTTAAAAATTGCATTTTAACTAAACTTTTAAAAAAAGGTTATTACAAAATATCAGATTACCTACTTAAATGTTAAAACACGCTTGAGAATGAGGTGCTCGCTTAGCCTGTGAATCCTGTGATATCTTATTTTATGCCTCTGGATGTTATACTACATTTATTTTCATATTAATTTTATTTTTGACACTGAATGCCTCAAATATTGTATTATTATTAATTTTTCGTATTTTTTTTGGTTGATGACATAGATTGACATGATGACTTAGCTCATTGACATGTTAATAATATTAATTCAGTCAAATGTAACTTTGTTTGTGAATGTGAGTATCATCTATGCTAACGACTCAATATCTAATACGTGACACCAGACTGTCTGACGGGTTTGAGTATTTTTTAGGTGGCCTACTCAAATATTCTGCAGCTCTGGTAGTGTCGTGTGACAGGTCGTTGAGCTCCATAAAATGTGGTTGAGCTACACGATGACTGATGCATGCGTGCTGTCTCTCGGGACAGGTCAACTCAAACCTGCTATGGCTCTTTCCTCAAAAGACCATAACAGACAATGCCTACATGATCACACTCACATTGATATCGCTTCAAATAATAGTGTCTGGACTGTAAAAGAGACCACGATCCCTGAGTTCTTTTCGGTATTTCTTCTCTGGGGTAGTCAGTTAAGAAATGCCGGTTCCTTCGTTCTCTTACAACAAAATACTGACGTTTCTAAGTGATATATCCTATTTGCAAATAAATAATTTCATTTCATTTCTTTTTGAACGATTCTAAATTTGAATTTGAAAAAAATAATTATAAATAAAAGATTTACGCGGCTTATTGGTAGCGAAGTCCGAAGGTTTCATTTACCTACAGAGGGAGTCGTTACCCGTGGTACCGGTGATTATTTTCATTACCCGTGGTTCCATGGCAATAGGGATTGTTTCCTGGACTTCTGAATATATCGATAGAAAATACAAATCCATAATAACAGCCTAAGTACGTTATTTACGAGTACAAGCGGTGTCCTTCGTCCTACCACATCAACACGGTCTAGGGATATTTTTAAAAAAGCGAATTACTATCAATGTGTTAATTATTTATAAGACATGTATATATTTAAAAGATACGTTATTTAATATTCTACCATTTTTTAATAATGGTTAAGGTATAGATTAAAATTTCAGGATTTTATGGAAAAAAAATGAAGCATAGACGGAAACCGTATATGAATGAACTTTTAATTTGTGAGTAAAAACTAAAAAAATTGAAAAATCATTTAATTTGTGTTTATAAACTTGAAGTTAGTAGTCTGAGAAAGCGCCCATGATGTTCATAACACATCGGCAACGATTCGGCATGCTCAGAACAAGGTTGTCAATGTCTTGCTGCGGAATATTGTCCCATGTCCTTCTGAGGTGCGCAAAAAGTTGATCTTCTATAGCCAGATTTTCAGGAACTTCCTTCAGAGCTCTTCTTTGCAGCATATCCCACGCATGCTCAATGGGATTTAAATCTGGCGATTGAGCAGGCCAGTCTAAGGCCCTAACATTATGTGTATGTAACCAAGCTGCTACCGTTCTCGCCGTGTGTGCCCGGGCATTGTCGTGCATGAGCAGGAAATCTTGCCCCATTTGTGTTCTGTGGGGCAAGATTACGGGCCCCAGCACCTGTTGGACGTATCGTGCTGCCGTCATATTGCTCCGCACCCAAACGAGATCCGTCCGTCCTCCAAGACGAATTCCTGCCCAAACCATAATTGTTCCTCCTTGGTATGGGTGAACTTCCTGAGGGTTCTGGAGACGGCTCCATCGTCCAGGAACTCGCCAAACACGCGTCCTTCGTGAATCTGGATGGAAGCCGAACCTGGATTCATCCGTGAACAGCACATTGGACCATTGGTCACGGCCCCAGTCCACGTGGTTCCGAACCCATTCTAATCGTCGTCCACGATTGCCTCTCCGTAAAGGTGGGACCCGGAGTGGTCTACGAGAGCGTAGATTGCTTTCATGCAGTCGCCTTCTTACAGTTTGGTCACTCACAAGCACTTGGTGTTCCACTCGCAGCCTTTGGACCAATTGAGTCGCCGTTGCATTTGGTTGTGCTCGCGCAGTAATTTGCAAAAATCGGTCTTGTCTGGGGGTAGTGATGCGACTTGGCCCCCGGTGCCTCTCCGCTACTTCACCTGTGGCACGATAGCGTGTCCACAATCTTGAAATTACATTTTGATGGGTCCCTATGGCCTCAGCAACATTACGCTGAACAGATCCAGCTTCCAGCATTCCCACAGCTCGTAACATCTCCGCCCTCGTCAAATGTCGGCGTTGCATGGCTACAATACCTCAATTTTAACTTTATCTTTCGTTTAAAAATGAAAAAAAAACTGTAACTAAACGTAATTCGTATTGTTTTCTAAATTTCGCACAAATGAAAATTCCCTCTCTTAAACATCAAGACATTTTTATGCCACCGAAACAAAAGAATTTTCAAAAATTTGAATTTGGAATTAGTCTGAGATAAATTACAAACAAATCGGTGTTTAAAAGATTCCAATGCGGCCAGTACTTTTCGAGTTATCTAATTGAGTATGAAATATCCCTAGACCGTGTTGATGTGTGTAATATGATCGGTTCCCAGCGAGTCACACCCAATCGTGTCACATTGTGGCTCAGTGGGATTTTTTCCAACATGTCACGGTTACACTGGGTGTGTGTGACACGTTGGGAACCCTCCTGGAAAAAGGTTGCAACGGGTCACACAGTGTGACTCGATGGGAACATACTTCTGAAAGTCTGAAGTTGTTTTGTTGATTATAAGATAATCTAGCAAAAGCACTACTTAGCATAAGTTCAAGGTGGTACCTATGTATTTTAATTCTGGGTAATAGCCACTCGTCTGTTATTCGAATGGCGCGACCCCACAACCAGACCCCACAGACGCGCGCTAGCGCGGGTCATGACCACAAATGAAGGGATATGTGCGTGATACTAGAATACTACTAGTGCGTGATTCTATGATCGAATTTCCTTTTTTAATTTTTGTTAGCTTAGTACTTTTTCCAGGCGAAAAAAAAAGCGGACTCTGGCTAATCTGGCTTAGACAAATATGACACTCCAGCTGCAGCTTTCTCTCTGTTCAACCGTTTTCATTAAAGATAGTTAGTTAGGCGGACAAGAGAAGTGTAACTATCGAAATTCTATTTGTGGGCTAAAACACCTTTTTTTTCGGATGGGAAATCTTCAAATGACGGGTCCCGCTCTAGGCGAAGTGTCAGACTTTTGCTGATTATAGGGTATCCATGTTCCTTCTTGGCCCTTTGTGTTGGCCATGGTATATCTTCGTCTTTGCGGACCCCTTTTTTCTGACATCTTTTTGAGGCCCGCGTGGAACACAAACGTGCGTGTGTAGCCCTCCTCCTAATTTTTGTGTTGTTATGCCCGACAGGCCCCACAATGCTCCAAAACGAATGTATGTCTTTATGTACCTACCACTTAGGTTCACATAATGGAATGCAATAAACGTATTGAGTATTGCCGTCAACATTGCCTGTCGTCGTCGTAAGACGGACGGACGGCGAGCTAGCCCCTAGCTCACCGCCCACAAGGGGGGAAAGAAAATACGATATAGTTACAATTTTACAAAATCTCTAATATTTACAAGATATAACAACTGAATCCAAAATCTTATTTGATATAATGATCAATTAATATAATAAACGTATATGTAAATATAAAGTAACTATTTTTTTTGTGCTACATAGACATACATTGAATATTCGTCGTCATGTTTACCTTTGCCAAAAAAAAAGTTTGTTGTGGACACTTTGACAGTTGACAATGACATACTGTGACGCCAGATCTACTGATTTAGCAGTAGATCTACGATTTAAAAAAAATCTACTGATCTACTGCCTTGATTAGAAATCTACCTGCTTTTTTCAAATCAGATCGTATCATCTAGGTATTGACGACATGTCGTGTCATCTGGCTTATAGGCCTAGATAACATGACATTTGGTCAACAACCGTAGTAAGTATCGAAAAATATTGGATACGTGTTCTTTGTTTTATCAAATTAATAAAAATTGTCGAAGATAAAACGTGTCAAAGCTCATGAGTTTGGCTTGGGACGTCACATTTGAGTAAAAAATGTACTCAATTATGACGTTACACGAGTTTTCGACGCAATGTATCGTCTTCATTTTAAGTTTACGTGAAAAAAGAAAAAATACGTGTCCAATATTTTTTGAAAATCTATCTGACAGACTAATGGGGAGACACAGGCAAAGATAATCTAAGATGGCGCCACCATAGCTGGTGTCAATCTGACCAATGAGGTTAAGCTATTTTGAAATATTATATGACATTACCACATTTTCAACCAATGACGATGTTGGGAACCAGCTATGCTAGCGCCATTAGTTCCACAGTGTGTCTCCCCATTAGATTTTTTTGTCATGTACCCTATTCAAGCTCAATTCCTTTTTACCTCATGTGGGTATGACTTTTTTAATCTACAGATTTTTCCTTCGATCTACTGCTTAAACTTTAATTTTTCTACTGATTTCTTCAGATTCCATCTGGCAACACTGATGACATTAGACAAAGACATTACTTTCTTGCTTTCTTGAGGTTTGAGAAAAAAACTTTGTTTTGTGTTTCACAAATTTAATTTATCAAATAAATAGTCACACTCACAGTCAATGTTTCGTCCCACCATGATGCAGTACATGAAACGTCTGACCAAGGGCTTTTTCGATTCAGCCGAAAAACACCCTAATCCGCTGATCTCCTCAGCAGCCAGTTATGCCCCCTCTAACATATCTAGGATTCGTAGACCCAGACTTACCCTTGCCACTCCCGATGACCCTATCACCCTTTATCAAGAGAGCTGTAGGGAAACGAGTACACTACGTAGGTACAAATACAAAAACCGATTTAAACCGCGAATCCGGTCCCGCCGGCGTGGACCCCCGCGACCCCCCAGTAACATCACTGCCCGACCCCAGCCCGACATGCTCGATGAGCCAATTAATGATCCGACCCAGCCTGTTGTTGTCCCTTGCTGCCCCCTTGCCAATGACCCACTAAGCCGAGGCCCGAACCCCACAGGGGGTGCCCTTAGTGACGGTTCATTTAATGTGTAATTCCTGTTAGTTTGTAAGCCCTGGCTGGGGGCCTTAAAGTAATTTTTGGCCACCACAGGATTGTCCGGTTAAGCAGTCAAGCAACCGTCTAGAGTTGCAACTGCGAGTGGTCCCACCTAAAAAAAAAAAAAAAAAAAAAAAAAAAAAAAAAAAAATCAATGTTTCGTCTTTGCAGTAACAGGAATGTTTCACTTTTCAACGTTCTCGGAGATGGCTGAATGAGCAAGGTACGTATTTTTATATTGAACAGTATAAAATAGTTCTAAAGCTTCATCCTTAAATAGGTTTCTTTAGAACATTCAAATCTTGGGTTCTTGGGACTACTCTCTAGTTCAGTAATAAACAGTCATAAGTCAGTTATTTTGGCTGAAAAAGCAGCAAATAGCTGTAACGAGCAAACAAGGATTCAAGTGCTCTAATCAATTCAATACAACCAACTTTTACAATCTTTATCATCATCTTATAGCTTTTCACATCTCAGTGGCATGTTCACTACTGGAAATTGGTTTCTAACAACAGAGTGAATATACTATTAGCTTTTTCTCAATAAAAAGGCTGCTGGATGTCATTTTATATCATTTGTTTATAATTTTTTCAACTTTAGTTTCAAATAATTTTTTTTGTTTGATCATAATAATGATCACAACATTATATTGTCACAACATGAATCCCTGAAGGGGTGTCAGAGGTGTTCCCATGTGTCACAGTCGACACCTGGTACACCTTCTTTTCACCGATGATTATTACATCCGAAGATTGGTGGAGGGAGAGTCCTATCACAATATTTACTATGGAGATTGAACCCACAACCTCTGAGTTAGCAGTCCACTACCTGAGTAGTAGACTGACTTATCACAGAAGTAGTCATAATAATTACTGTGATTAAGGTTATAATGCTGTTAATGCTTTACTTACAGACATGGAGGGATCTCAAATCAAGGGCCAAGAGTGCGAATGCAAAGTGGGATCGAGCTCGACCCTGGGAATTGTGCATTTACATTTAAAAGCCTGCAGTTAACATCGCACTCCTAAAACAATTTAGGAAAAATAATTAGCATACTTGTATAAGTAGCTATAAATTGATTGTGAACGTTGTTGGGTACCTAGATACTGGGATGTACTGTACTGTACACTGTAAATTGGAAAATAAATAAGTACTAACAAACTGTGTGTTATTGCTGTAGTACCCTCTTTTTATACCCATATGAGGGCTCATCGGGATTGGTGTTGTAGGGTGTGACTATTGTAACATGGGTGCAATCGACACAACCAAGGCAATCTCGCTTTCCAGTGCTGGAATCCTTCCACGATGGCTCTCCTTTAGCTGCAGTTCCTGGGACCTTCATGTAGGTAGGTGTGGAAGAGGCGGCGAACTATTGCCCTCGAAACTTCTTGCACAACCTTGCTCACAGTTTTGTGGCCAAGGGCAAGATTGTACTGTTAGAATAAAAAGAGTATTTACTATTTATAATGATCTTTTTGTTCTTTGTAAGTTTATTTTTCTACTTGTGTTTTGTTTTTTTCTCTTGTCACTCAAATGTGTCAGCGTGAATAAAAACCATCTATAGTTTTGATCTAAACTTTTATTTTATTCAAACAAACTTATATTCCTGAAGAAGTCTGTGTTCCTCAAGGTATTGAGCCTGATATAACTATGGATGATCAGCCTCAAGAGGTGGACCAATCGGATACTCATGAAGACATGTGTGGAGTACACAGTCCAGTCTCTGAACCTGAGTCAACTGTCATTAATGAAACTCAAGAGGACATAGAGTTTCTAGACTGTGAGCCTGACTTATCTGTCAATGATCAACCTCAAGAAGTGGAACGGAGGTATCCACTTAGAGCTAGAAAACCCAAAAAGTTCCCGGATTATTTGCTATATCAAGCTGCAGAATCAGAACTGGATCCTACAACAGTTCAAGAAGCACTATCAAGACCTGATAGTAAAGAATGGAAAGCAGCAATTCAGGAGGAGATTGATGCTTTAAAGAAGAATAATACCTGGTTTTTGGTAAAACCTGAACAAGCGAGCAACATAGTAGATTCAAAATGGTTATTTAGAATCAAACAAGAGCCGGGAAATAAACAAAGATACAAAGCTCGACTTGTTGCCAGAGGTTTTAGCCAGAGATGTGGCATCGATTACGACGAGACATTCTCCCCCGTGGTGAGACATAGCTCATTAAGAGTCCTCCTGGGAATAGCAGCACAAAAAGGCTTAAATATAGACCAAATGGACGTAAAAACTGCGTTCCTAAATGGAGTTTTAAAGGAAAATGTCTACATGAAACAACCCGTTCACTTTACGGATTAAAACAAGCCCCTAGAGCATGGAACAATAAGCTGAACAATGAGTTGTTACAGTTAAAATTTAAACGATGTAAAAATGAACCGTATACACGAGATCCCAGGGTGAAAAGATCATCATTTTAGCAGTGTATGTGGATGACATGCTGATATTTTGGAATGATCATGAAGAGCTGAGCAAAGTCAAAAGAGATCTCATGACAAAATTTGAAATGAAGGATCTTGGGAAGGCAGAGGATATTCTGGGAATGCACATAACACAGAACGATATTGGAATCAAAGTTGATCAAGAGAAGTATGTCAACAAAATGTTGAAAGTTTTTGGGATGACTGACTGCAAAGTTGCATCAACACCATCAGTTCCTGGTCAAAAGCTAGAGAAACCTGGATCTGAACACAAACCTGATCCAGCGATTCCATATCAGAATTTAATTGGTTCGCTGATGTACTTATCTGTGTGCACGAGACCAGATATTGCACATACAGTTAATTATCTTAGCCAATTTAATACCTGCTATGCTGAGGAACACTGGATAGCTGCTAAACGAGTGCTAAGATATCTGAAGGGTACTAAAAGCCTTGGGCTACAGTACAAGAGAGGAGGAAAATATAAAGTGCAGGGTTACGCAGATGCAAGTCATGCCACTTGTTATGATAGGAGGTCATACTCGGGTATGGTTTTTCTGCATACGGGAGCTGCAATCTCTTGGGAAAGCAGGAAACAAAGGACGGTTGCTCTATCCACAGCGGAAGCGGAATATGTTGCAATATCTGAAGCTGCTAGGGAGGCAATATTCCTAAAAAGATTGTACTCAGAAGTCACTGGTCAAGCTGAGACGCCAATGAAAATTCTCAGTGATAGCCAATCTGCTGTGGCCATTGCGGAGAACCCTGTACACCACCAACGCACAAAACACATAGATGTGCGACACCATTTTATAAGGGAGGCTGTCGAGAATGGACATATTGTTCTTGAGTATCTAGAGACAGCTCATATGATTGCAGATGCTTTGACGAAACCTTTGTTGAAAGGGAAGTTTAAGTGGTGTGCTCTTAATAAGGGTGTTGTGTAATTGTGTGATGGATGAAAGTAGAGAAATGAACTTAAGGAGGAGTGTTAGAATAAAAAGAGTATTTACTATTTATAATGATCTTTTTGTTCTTTGTAAGTTTATTTTTCTACTTGTGTTTTGTTTTTTTCTCTCGTCACTCAAATGTGTCAGCGTGAATAAAAACCATCTATAGTTTTCATCTAAACTTTTATTTTATTCAAATACTTACCGTTTATTTCCAAATTCGTACTGGCTACGCACTGTGCACCTTAATGGGACGTGAGTTGCCCCACTAACATGTACTCCTGCCCAATGCACCTTTGGTAGATCCAAAATGTCGTTTCGTACTTGCATTTTCGTTGGAAATCGTTAAAATTTTAGTTACATAGAGTTGAAATAGTACTTACGTACTTGCGACATCGATTCGATTCGATGTAGCTCTTCGATACCCGCAATTACAGACACAATTCTATCTATCTATCATGGGGTTTTGGTTTCCGCACTTAGTCCTTAAAGTGGACGACAATTAAAATAACAATGCACCGTACCCGATCCGGCTGGGGACATACAGACATACTTACTCAATTTGTCGAGATTAGCCGTCAGATTTTATCGAATCGATTCCTATCCTACGTACTTTCACTGCAGGACCTACAGAAACGTGCCCTCCGAATCCGAAGCACGGAATCATCTTACTTTCTAATCAATCAGGTGATTTTAACCTGCAATGCCTTACCTAAACTTGGAACAGTCCCTTATAGATATTTTTGTGAGACAGTGTCCCCACCGGTAATCCAACCCATCGGATCGCGAGCCAAATACTCTGATCACAGTGTAGGCTTTTAATTTGTTGATGATTTAATAAAAATAGCTAATGGTTCATCATCATCATAACTGCAGTCCACTGCTTGACATAGGCCTCCACCAAGGTGCACCACAAGGTCTAGTGGTTAAATTGGTATTTCTTACTTATTTATTAAGTATAGATTATTATATTTATGAGGCCCATGTTCAATAGTGGACTTTCTATGGCTGATGATGATGATAATATTTATACTGCATTTTTGTTTATTTAATTTTACTTATAAGGTATCATGGAAAGAAGCAAGCTACGAATAGAGATCGAGATGATTTATGTATGGTCGCGGGATCTGTGTGGAGAACAAGGGAAAGGACTATCCTGCAGGACGTACCTAATACGGACGAGGAAGAGTGAAAAAAAGACAATGAAATTCAATATATAATTAATTTAATTAAATGTTAAGTTTATATTAAAACAATGATCATCATATAAATTACCCATTTCTTAATTTTAATTACAAATAAAAATATGTAACAAACAATTAGTAGGTGGTACCTACTATTCTAAAGGCTATTTATTGTCATGGATCAAAAATAAAAGTATTACCTATTTTAGTTGGTGTTTAAGATTATTTTAGATAGAGAGATAAGCTTTAGCATTCATAGAGCAGTAACTATAATGCTATCCTGATAATAATTTACTTTGCCACTTTCATACTAACTGTCTCCACACTTAATCTTAACTCTGGTTGCGCCCATAATTTTGTTTATCCAATTACTATTTTGGTCCTGGTCGCTGATCTTATTTTTGAATTTATTTCATAGTAGGTATTTCTTTCGCCTTAGCAGCTAGGTATGTAATTCAGGGCAGCTTTGACTAGGTATAACCAATTAACTTTTTACTAAAGTGTTTTTTCTTCTGCGATGAAACCATAATATATAATGTAATGGAATTCTATGCCAGGCTTGCGGTCCTCTTGAGCAGCAAGCAGCAACACAATAGTGATATGGACTATGTTTGGGGCAAATATTTAATTGCTTTTATAATTATCTCGATCAAGTGTGAGTCACACACATCTTCGATCACAGTGAAAATCTAAAATAAATAAGATTAATTAGAAAGTTATTATGATGGCAGCTACAGGTACTTACCTTCTACAAAATTCCTAGTTTTAATAATATAAACACTGATGAATTTTTTTCATAGCTAGACTTTGCTAGCACGGTATAGTTATAGTATGTGCCTACTTATGTATTACTATTTTTAATTCTGTATTAAAGCTACATATGTTGAGATCTTGCCACTGTCTCCACAGCTGCCAGCTGGTGTTAGTAGGTAATATGTAGGAATGTTTTGTGGATAGGTATTTATTTATCAGATAATATGGACCTACATACATAATATAGAGTACCTACAAGGATTGATTAATAAATCACAAAGCCAAAGGGACCAAACTAACAGCCCCCAGCTACAGAGCTCATCATGGTATCACAAATTGAGACGATTTGTAAGAGCTCGTAGTAAGAGCCCTGGTTGCTCATGGAGAAATTGTTGTAATGCTGATACCTATTCAAACTTCCGTAATAAAGTACTTAAGTACACCAATGATGTTGTAATTTGTAACAGTTTATGTTCTTACTTGCCAAACATGTTTCAACATCTCAAAGATCACCAATGAAATATCTGTTCTTGTTGAAAACGCTTGCACGTTGCTAATGTTATTAAATGTTGTTATATGTAAAATGTCATACCATCATATCGTATGGGATCCCCTTCTTCAAATGAAAAAACACAAATCCATGGCTCCACTTATAATTTACTTAAAACATATACATCAAAATAAAGTTACTACAAATAAAATCAACATTCAAATTCCTTTAGAAAACCCGTCTACCTTATTTCTCTTACTATAACAGACTGTCACTGTATGATTTTTATTCACGCTTTTCCACATAATATTTTTCTTTTTAAACGACCATAGACTTTTAAAAACTGCCAGTAAATCAAAGACAGATTAGAGGGCAACACTGGTTGAGTGACATGTCAAAATTTAGCTCCGTAATTTTAAATTAGTTTTAATTAATATTTTAGTGTAAAAAACTTGTATTATTATAATTAAATGTCTATTGTATGTATTAATACCCAAGATTATTGTTTTCACGGAAAAATACACTGTAACACGTAGTGTTTGGTTTCCTAACTCAACCGGTAACCTATAACACGAACAGCTGATGTACCTGCGGATCTATCTGGGGAGTATAATTTGTTTCCTTTTAATGTCTAATAAGTAGCTCATATTAACCAATTAAAAGCTCTGTAGCACTAAGTTCATTATTCTGACTAATCTGGCACTCTTTTGTAGTTGAAGTTAGGTTCTGTGTCAGTTAGCACTTGTTAATTATGTAGTTGTGTAGTTTGTAATAAGTAAATGTACTTGCTATCTATATATTTAATCAACTAAATACACAACAATAAAGTACGTTGGTTATTCTTTAATAATTTTTGGCATTATTAGTCAAATAAGTCCAATAATTTTAAACCAAAGAGTCCTACCCACTTCATAAAAAAGTTAAAGACATTAAATCAATTTAAAGTTTAACTTAATTTAATAATCTTATTAAAGTATTTTGTGTAAGACTCATAAGCCTACCACAGTTACCAATTTATTAATCACATATTCCAGTCTATTCTCATTTTCTTCTTTCATTTCTAGCTTTCCTAATTTTGTCCATCCAATTAGTTCTCACCATTCTTTGTACTTCTACTTTCAGTTCTATTCCCTGAAACCATGCCTGTGATGACCCGTAAGGCAACTACCCAGGAGTTACAGGCTAAGTTGAGAACGGCCCTTGATGAACTTAAGGAAGCAAACAGCAAATGTCAACAGCTGTTATTGGATAGAGAGGAACATGAGGTTGAAATCGAGAAGGTCGTTCACAAAAACACAAGCCTGAAACGGGAGCTAGTGGACCTGCACCAACAATACATGGATGTTGTTGATGAACGGGACAATCTGCGGGTAGTCACAGATGGTTTCAACGACTGCAGTAACCATTATGAAATGGCTTTATGTAAGGTTAGGGACTTAGAAGTAGAACTGCTTCATGCCAACAAACAAATTATTGAGTTTCAGAAAGAAAGAGAATGTACTCAGGTTAGGGAAACAGATCACCTATATAATCAATTATTAAATTCAAATTGCAACCCACATTTCTTAACAACAATAGATCTTACTGAAGATTCTATTCTGAAATATAATTGTAGTAGTTATAAAGTAAGCCAAAATAAAATAAAGAAATATGCAAAACTAAATAGAATTATAAAAAAATGCAAGAAATTTAAAAAACAACAAAAACACAGTTCCAAAAATATTCAACTAATAAAAGAACGTGTTTTCCTCATAAAAAAGTTGAATAATTATCAAATTAAATTAGAAGATAGTAAGAAGTTTTATGAAATAGACACTCAAAACTTACAGTCTGAAATTCAAGTTTTAGAGCGTCAACTTAAGTCATGTTATTCTATGTATGTAAATTCTCAAAAACAAATTAAGGAACATATCCTTGCTGCAAACGAACTAGTTGATAGCGGTAATAGCAATGCAGACTGTGTAAACACGATGACCTTCAACAACACTCAATGTACATCACAAAGTGAATCCAGCCCGGACACTCTCCTACCCGAGGTAACGGAGAACCCGACCCGGCTGAGCAGTGTTCCGGACTGTATCTCCATTCAAAATTCACCAGATATTGTACAAGGTTCATCACAGGTAGGACAAATAGATAGTAGTTCTCCCCCTTCTTGTAATACACACAGTTGCTGCTCCATTTTGTTCTCAGATAGTATAGGAAAAGGGTTAGGCAAGTTAATTAGTAACAATCTGAGTCATTCTTCTCTAAATTATTGTACTCCTCAGGCTTCTTACAACCAGATAATAACATCAATAACTCGGAAGGAATTTGATCCTAATACCATTATAACTGTACTTGTAGGTAACAGTTCTAACGTTAAACTTGATGATGTCACTGACAATGTCACTCAACTATTAAAACTAAATTGTAAGAGAGTAATTCTGTGCTCATTCCCATATTTTGAGAAATTATCAAGCAGACGGAATCATTATATCCATAAACTAAACGATAGGCTACATTTGTTGGTTAGTCATTTTAGTGACAGGTTGACATTTTTCGACACCAACAGTTTCGTTCAGAAATTAAAGTCAACTAGGAATGATGCGTACCTGCCTATTAGTTTTAGACGTCAAATAGCAAGGCTATTAGCTTTTATTATAAACTCAGACATAAGTGGTATGTCGCAGTTTTTTGTAAATATGTCTACGGAAATTAGTAATTATACTAATTGTAATTATACAAATATTAGCTTAGATTTAAACTAGTCAGTAAGACAATAGAAGGTACGAGTGACAATTTAGTTAAACATAGCAACTCTAGGGTATCTTCTAGCTCTCAATTAATAAATTGTCAAAAAGGGTTTGAGCAGAATTCCTTTAAATTATTTCATCAGAATATTCAGGGTTTTTCTTCCAAACAATTAGAAATTGAACTATTTTTAGAAAAAACCAAGTTTGATATTATCTGTATAACTGAACATTGGATGAAAGATTATGAAATGCAAATAAATTTTGAGAATTACAGTACGGGCAGTTGCTTTAATCGGAAATCTAAGATGCGTGGGGGTTCACTAATCTTAGTTAAAAATTGTATTAAATTTAAGCCTAGAAATGATATTGTCGAGCTATCGGTTGAACATAGCATCGAATTGTCTTGTGTTGAGCTAGATAGGCATGTGATAGTGTGCGTTTACAGACCCCCTAATTACCTGAACTACTCTATCTTTGAGTCAGTAATGGAAGATGCTTTAGCAAAACTTGTTACTGGTAATAAACTAATAATTATCTGTGGTGACTTTAACGTTAATATCTTAGAAAATAACGTAAACAGCAGTAGATTTTTAAGTCTCTTTAAATCATTTAATTTGTCAAATGTTTTTTCAGAACCTACCCGAATTACTACCAATACTGCTACATGTATTGATAATGTTTTTTGTTGCTGCGAGTACTTAGACAAATCCATTGTAAATTACCTTCCTTCAGATCACAGCGGACAGTCTGTGACTTTCGCATCCAAGATACAATTACAAAGAACTCAGATTCAAACTAGACAAATAACACCTAGCAGTTTAGAAAAATTTAATAATAATTTAAATAACAAGTTAAATATACCAGGCCATATTAGAAACAATGTAAATGAATTGTATGAAGAATTCTTTTCGGTAGTGCACGCCGAGTTCAATAATACTTTAAAAAAGAAAACAAAAACTATTGGCCCAAAGTTTATTTTCAGTGACTGGGCAACACAGGGTATTAGGAAAAGTAGGGAACGATTGTTTGAGCTGTACGGCCTTAGGCCTTACATGAACACAGAATCTTTTAGTAAATATGTTGCTACTTACTCGAAAATTTTTAAAAACTCTTGCAGGGTAGCCAAATCTCTTTTTATTAGCAACAAGATTAAATCAGCTGATAACAAAATTAAGACAGTTTGGAAAATTATCAACAGTGAAACAAGTAGAAATAAAAAACAAAGTAATGACATAACACTAGAGACCTCACGTGGCCTCGTGAGCTCTAATAATGAAGTTGCTCAAGAATTTGTAAATTTCTTTACCAGTATCCCACTTAAAACTACAGAAAGCTTAAATTCCTCTCCCTTGCTCTCTGTTGATTTATTGAAAGCGAACGTTCCAGCCTGTTCTAATGAATTTAAATTTCAGCACATAAACCCCATAACAATCGTAAAAGCTTTTAAACAAATCAAGATTAAATTAACCGAAGATCTATGGGGTATGTCTATCAAAGCTTGTACCTCAATTATTGAGACTGTAGCACCGTATTTAGCCTCGATATTTAATTTGTGCGTGGATCAAGGGGTCTTCCCGGATTTAATGAAATTCAGTAAGGTAAGACCTCTTTTTAAATCCGGAGACAGTAAAGACACCAATAACTATAGGCCCGTATCCGTGTTGCCGGTTTTTAGCAAGGTGTTTGAAAAGATTATGCTCAATCAAATGCTTAACCACTTTAACACCAATAAAATATTACACGAGCAACAGTACGGTTTCACCAAAGGACGTTGTACGACTGACGCCGGTGTCACTTTATTAAAACACATATTTACTGCGTGGGAAGAGGCACAAGATGCCATAGGAATCTTCTGTGACCTTTCGAAGGCATTTGATTGCGTAAATCACGAAACCCTGATTTTGAAACTGGAGCATTACGGTTTAGGTAAACTTGCGCTCAGTTTAGTAAAATCGTATTTGAATGATAGACAGCAGCATGTACAAGTAAATGGTGTAAATTCAATGGGTTTAAAAGTAAAAATGGGTGTACCACAAGGTTCGATATTGGGTCCCTTCCTCTTTTTAGTGTACATAAATGACCTACCCCATTTATTTAAAAACTACCCGCAATTGGTGTTGTTTGCTGACGATACTTCTTTAATATTTAGGATAAACAGACGTGCCACAAATCTTGACGACATAAATAACGCCTTGCTGCAGGTTAATAATTGGTTTACCGCTAATAACTTAGTACTAAATGGGAAAAAAACAAAGTGCATAAGATTTGCTTTACCAAATGTCAAAAGTACGGACTGTGACGTGGTATTGAATCAAGAGAAACTAGAATTTGTCGATAAAACGGTTTTCTTGGGAATGACGCTTGACTCAAGGCTACAATGGGGTCCTCATTTAACATCTCTTGCAGGACGGCTGAGCTCAGCAGCATATGCTGTTAGAAAAATCCGCCAATTTACAGATGTTGATACGGCGAGGCTAGTCTATTTTAGTTATTTTCATAGTATTATGTCATACGGTATTTTACTATGGGGACGGGCTGCAGACATCGAGTCTATATTTATTCTGCAGAAAAGAGCCATCAGAGCCATTTATGAATTACGTAGACGCGATTCTCTAAGAGAACTGTTTAAGGAAATAAATATCATGACAGTACCTTGTCAATACATCTATGAGAATATCATGTACGTTAGGAAAAATCTGCATTTATTCAGTAAAAGAGGTGATAGACACCACTATAATACTAGAAATAGGGACCAACTAGTTCAGCCAGGTTTTAGGCTTGCTAAGGTAGATTCATCTTTCATGGGGTACTGTTTAAAATGTTACAATAAAATACCTCCCCACATTCTACAACTAAATGAGACGAAATTTAAATCTTGTATAAAACGCACACTATGTAGTCAAGCATATTATAAGTTAGGGGATTACATTAATGATAAAAATGCTTGGCTCAATGCTGGTCCTGCTCCACAACCATAGGGGAAAACTAATTGGGCAAATTATTGTGGTAGCTGCAGAAGATTGTAAAAATATCCTTGCTTTGTATAGACTCCATCTCTTAGTATTGTATAATTGCATAGCTCATGTGTGAGTACCATGTACTGTAAAGCATTTGCATTTAGTTATCTTTCATTGACTTGAATATGCTTTGGTGGCCGAGAGAATGTCATGCTCACTCAAATGTCTCGCTGATGGTGGCGGGTGTGTCGGGTCATTTAGTTCCCTTCAATCTGGTTGAGTTGAATGGCGCCGATACATGCGTCATGTTCGTGTACGGGCGCTGTCAGTTGGGACTGGTCATCTCTTAGCTGCCATGGTTCATTTTAATTACCTACTTTATTTATACATTTTTGATTTAATATTTTGCTCTGGACGCTCTTAATGTGCACGTCTTTCTACATCGTTCTCACATATATGTATAATCTCAATATGAATGATGTAACCAAGATTTTGTAACAATATTTTGATTAAAAAGAGTGTCCATGGAGTTTCTTGCCCGTTCTTCTCCATCGAGATCTACGCTAGGGAATGGGCAACTACAGTACTTTCTCAAGTTATTATGTCTTGTGACTGGGACTGTAGCTTTGTTTTTTTTTGTATTTTTGACATTCAAAAGTGCCGTAATGGTCTAATTGAAATAAATGCTTTGAGTTTGAGTTTGACATAAAATTCTATTAACCCAATATTACAACATCCCCTCTGAATTTTATGTTTATTACAATTATAATAAAATCTCATAGATAACTCCCATCAACTGATTTAAAACCCAACATAACTAACCCACCCAACTTAACTAAATAAAACAAACAAACTTTTGAATTAACTAATATAAACACCTTACATAACTAACTTATACATTAAAATTTCAAATTAATTTTCAAACAAACTTAAATCCTAATAAACCTACATAACTCATCACATTACAGAATGTCCTTCATGTATCACTCACTATACACTGTCTCAATCTCAAAAACTTTGTCCTGTCTAGTGGTTTAGTTAATATATCTGCCAAATTATTTTTAGTCGAACAATAATGAATTTCCAACAAATTCTTATCTATTTTTTCCTTAATGAAATGATATTTAACGTCAATATGTTTGCTTCTTCTATTCAAAATTCCATTTTTAATCAATACTATAGCTGATTGATTATCAACAAACAACTGTGTTTTTGGTAATTTATTTGTCAACTCGTAGATCAAACTCTGAATATTATACATTCAGGTCTTTTATACATTCGGCTGCAGAAATATATTCAGCCTCAGTACTGGAAAGAGCAGTGACTGACTGTTTACGTGAACACCAATGAATTGGACCACCACTATAAAATATTACAAAGCCAGTCGTACTTTTCCTAGTATCAGGATCACCTGCAAAGTCTGCATCACAATACGCTTTTAAAGTTAAATCGTTACCACGAACATACTGTATACCACTGCTGACTGTATTTTTAATATATCTAAAAAGGTTCTTAATATTTGCAAAATCATTCAAGTTAGGATGTTCTTGATGTCTACTACAATAACCAACATGAAAAGCCAGATCCAATCTTGTTTTATTAACCAAATACAACAATGAACCAATCAATTGTCTATATCGATGCACATCATCAACTCCCATTTTCCCCTCTTGATGTGTATCAACTAAAATATCTGGATGACTACTATCTTTTAAGTTTTCATATTTAAACTTTTCTAAAATTTGATTTATATAACTTTCTTGATAAATCTTAATAAAATTTCGTTCTACTTTAACATCAAACCCTATAAACTTTTCAGTCTTATCAAATTTCCGCATTTCAAACTCTTTTTCTAATTTATTAATAATTTTATTTAAATCAAACTCATTTTCACCAATTAAAATACCATCATCTACATAAATAGCCAAATATATTTCTTTATCTTTATTTACAAACACACATGGATCTGATTTTAATTGTAAAAAACCCATTTTTTTCAAAAACTCCGTTAATCTCTTGTTCCACATAAGTGGTGCTTGTTTCAATCCATACAAACTCTTCTTTAATTTACATACTTTATTCTCTTTGTCTTTTAAATCATATCCTAAAGGTACTTCCATAAAAATTTCTTCATCTAATTCTCCATATAAAAATGCTGTCTTTACATCAAATTGCTTAATTTTAAAACCTTTTTGAGCTGTAAGCGCCAACAACAATCTAACACTAGTAGTATTAACCACTGGACTATATGTCTCCTTATAATCAATATTGTATTTTTGTAGAAAACCTCTTGCCACTAATCTAGCCTTATATCTTCCACCAGGCTTTATAGTAAATATCCATTTACTCGAAATTATTTTCCTATTTTTTGCTTCACACTTGTTAACAATTTCCCAAGTTTTGTTTCTCTCTAAGGAATCTTTTTCCTCATCCATTGCTCTTTTCCATAAATCTTTATCAAAACTATTAAAAACATCTGTATAAGTTAAAAACGAAGTCTCCAAATCATAATCTTTCAACCAAAATGGGAATTTCCTTTCTCTTTTCGGTAAAATCCGCAATCCATCATTAATAACTGGTTCAATTGCATCCTCAAACTCATCACTAATTACAACTCCTGTATCATCTGTAACTTCCCCTCTCAAACTATTATTTTCTTCAACCCCAACTCCAATGTCTTCAACGCTATCTTCAAAATTCTCATTATCTTCAACACCAACTCCTCTAACTTCAACATCTTCACCACTAACTTCAACTTCAACATCTTCAATACTGCCTTCAAAAATCTCAGCATCTTCATCACTAACTTCAGCTCTATTTTCTAAAACTTCTTCATCACCAACAACTCCATTACCACTTTCACTACGAAAACCATTACCACCTTCACCACGAAAACTATTATCACCTTCACCACAAAAACTATCATCACGAATATCAACACTAACTTGTTTAAATAAATTTTCTAAATCGCATTGTTTCACACTACAATTACACATTTTCAAATAATCTGCAACGTCACTCTTATTATTATTAAACACCACATCTCTTGAATAAACAATTCTAAAACTCGAAGGATCCCATATCTTATAACCATTGTTAGTATACCCTACTAAAAGCCCTTTGCTACTCCTGGAGTCAAGTTTATGTAACTGAAAATTATTTTTATAATAATAAAATAATAATAATATTTTATTTGCACTCCTGTTCAATAAATAAGCAGAAGTTAAAACGGCTTCACCCCATAATTCATGTGGTAGCTGCATATCAAAAAGCAACGCTCTTTTTCGTTCCATTAATGACCTGTTTAATCGTTCAGCTGTACCATTCAGCTGTGGAGTATAGGGAATAGTGTAAACAATATTAATACCTTTGTTATTACAGTACATTTTAAATTGTTTGCTAGTATATTCACCCCCATTATCGCATCTGAATGTTTTAATCGTTGTTTCAAAATGATTTTCCACCAAATTAATATAGTTAATTATTTTTGAAAACGCTTCGTTTTTATTTTTGATTAGAAAAACTTTAACAAAATGAGTGTAATCATCCAAAAACGTGATAAAATATTTGTAACCATCCCATGTTTCCGTTTCAATAGGACCACAAATATCACTATGAATAATTTCAAGTGGCTTACTAGCTCTCTGTCTATTTGTTTTAAAAGGTTTTCTACATAATTTTGATTGTGTGCAGACTTCACAGATGTCAATCTCCTTTACCAGGCCTCTATCTATACCTCGAACAAGATCTTTTGTCCTGTTAATAGGTACATGACCTAATGCACGATGCCAGAAATGAGCATTTATATGAAAGATGTTCACTGACCTTGAAAGTACGACTGGCTTTGCATTAATGTTCAAATAATACAGACCATCTTGCTTCAGTCCACCAACCTCTATGCATTCAGAGTCCTCACTTTCGATTTGACAACTCGTTCTGAAAAATTTTAACAAATAATTATCATCAGCTAATCTAGATACAGATATTAAGTTCTTTTTGAGTTGGGGAACACATAATACATCTTTAAAAACAATATTTTTAGTGTAAATGTTGCCCATTATGTTGACATGATGAATATTACCGTCTGCAGTCATGATTTTATAATTAATCTTCTTCTTATCTTTAAGGTAACTTTCTGATGTAACAATATGACTGCTGGTACCTGAATCTATTATGAATTCAATCTCTGCTTCTGTTGTATTAGTTGTATAGAAGTTACTTACATTTTGTTTTAGGCAGAACCTTGTATAATGTGAGTTAGCCTTACAGTTCACGCAGTTAAATTTTAAATTACAATCTGCATGTCTGTGTCCACTCTTCATGCATTTATAGCATTGAGCTATGTTGTTGTATGCTTTACCGTCACCATTTAATGTTCTGCAGAATCTTGCAATGTGTCCTTTCTTTCCACATTTGAAGCAACTCCTTACATGAAAACTGTTTTCTATTTGTTTGACAGTATCATTCTCAACAGATGTTGTCGGTTTTGAAACTTCATGTCTATCTGTATTTTCTTGTCTCATCTTTATTTCTAAATTAAGCCTTGATATTAAATTAATTAAAGTTCTATCTTCTAATGATGTTAATTCCCAAGCTGTTCTAAAATGAATATATTTTTCCGGTAGATTTGAAAGTATTTTGGTTATGATTTGCTTGTCATCAAAATTGTATCCTAAACCTCTTATCCTCGTTGCTTTATTCTCAATTTCTGCTATGTCTGTCATTAAATCTTTATTTTCAAATTTATATTTATAATAATCTTCTAATAAGCGAGAAATTTGAGTATCCTTATGTCCAAGAAATAATGTGTCAAATTTTTCTATAATTTCCTTGGAAGTTTTGCAATTTATTGCGTAAACCATATACTTATCACTAATTGCACATATTATTAGCAATCTTGCTTTGGCATCTCTTTTAATAAAATCTTTCTTTAAATTTTCATTATCTTCCAAAACAGATTCCAGCTCTCTTGCTGTCAAAAATAACATTAATTTTTGTTTCCATAGAACATACTCAGACTCGTTTGTCAGTTTTGACAATTTATGATCGTCAGACATTTTTTCCAAAAATTTTATTTCCAATAATTTTAAATTTGAACTCCAAAATATTTTTCAGGCTCTTACTTCCTTGACCTCCTCACAATATCAGTTCAATTGGCAACCCATAATCTTTTAAAACCTGAAGGGTTCTGGGCCCATAACCTGTTGTTATATGTAAAATGTCATACCATCATATCGTATGGGATCCCCTTCTTCTTCAAATGAAAAAAACACAAATCCATGGCTCCACTTATAATTTACTTAAAACATAATCAAAATAAAGTTACTACAAATAAAATCAACATTCAAATTCCTTTAGAAAACCCGTCTACCTTATTTCTCTTATTAAAACAGACTGTCACTGTATGATTTTTATTCAAACGCTTTTCCACATAATATTTTTCTTTTTATACGACCATAGACTTTTAAAAACTGCCAGTAAATCAAAGACATAAAATTCTATTAACCCAATATTACAACATTAAAAACTACCTATTTCATTAGCTTTTGTTTTCTTCCAGGACCATTTTCTCTTCCTAATTTAGCTGTAGGAGGGTGCCTTACAACCAGAACTCAACAAGAAAACCCAAACTGCGTTTTTATAGTTCCAAACAAACCAAACATAACATCACGATTATTTCATTCACAGATTACTTCAATATAATTGATTGAACGTCAACCATACCACAGAATAATAACTAACCATACGTTAAATGAAACAAAATCAATCCATATTCAATCAAAATCAATAAAATCTGTGTATCACCCGTCCCTAGTGTCACATGGCTTTTTACTTTTTAAAATGTGACGTCACTGTTTGTTTTGATTCCAATGGGGTTGGCTGGTCAAAGCTGATTGTAGATGGCGTGTCCATCGCTTAGACCCAATGTGACCAATGAGATCAAACTATTTTGAAATATAAAATGACATTGACAGATTTTCAACCAATGACTATGTTAGGTTCATGCGGTGCTAGCGCCATTAGTTCCACAAGTTGCCCGTCCCATTGGCGTGCTGTACCATGCCGGGCATTCTTGGTCCGGGCCGAGAATGGCCGACATGATAATGTACGTCATTGGAATTCAAAACACGTACATTCCAATGTCGTGCATTCTCGTGTTGTGCATTGTCATGTTGTGCATTGTTGGTTCCCTGGAGGAGCAGGGGCTCGACTACAACAAACAGCATGGAAACAACACAAGGATATGTCTTGGAATAGGACCAAAAGCACAAAATGCAGAAAAATAACGAACCGCACCAAACGAGAACCGAAATTTTTCCAAAGAGTATGTGATTTTTCTGCAATGTGACGTCACTGACATGTGAAAATTAATGATACCAGCAGTCGTAATTCGAGAATTCTACTAGCTACACAGCGTACAAAAATTTAAAAAAATTAAACACCATCAAACTAGAAACGTAATACCAATAATGACAAATTAAAGTATTTATTGATTATAATCGTTAAAATTAAGTAAGTACTCACATACGCACACTAAACTACCAAAATGGTAGTAAAAAATAATTGGTTATTGATATTACTAAAATAATCCGTCTAAATTATAATGTCCATCAATTGCTAAACAGTTGTCCTACAACACTAATCATTTTAAATATGTCGTTTAATGCTACAATAGCGACCTCTATACCCTTAAGATCGAAACTCTCGCAATATAATACTACTAAATGAAAAAATACTTCTCTACGAAGATTTTTAAGTAACATTTGGTACTCCACAATTTTTTAGTGTAATGATCCAAGTTCCGCCAGGCTTTTAGTTTGAAGTTTGGAGACCCTGAGTGCGATATCTACCTCTTTTTGCTATATAATATCATTGCAGCTCACAAGTAAAACAAGAAAGTCTAGATCTGCCCTAGATAGTAATTCTAGTTCAAGCTTGAATTCTTCCCTGGTAGAACCTAATCATAAACAACACTCAATCACAGATCACTGGTAGAAGAATGAGTGAAAAGAGCAACAACTGCAGTCAGGGGTCTGCTAAGGTTGTTCTCAAAAGGTCAATGAGGTCAGAAAAACCCGAGTTTGTAAGCAAGGTAAAGCAGTTCCTGAACTCAATCACTGGTAGACTTAACAAAGATTCGGATGATGACGAAGAAGAAGGAGATAAAACTGAGCTACTTGAACCCATTAAGAAGCCAACTCCTCCAAAACGCAGAAAATCTGTAGCTGCAGTAAGTACCTAAAGCTTTTTAATTTTAATTTTAGTTAGTTTATTTAATAGTAGTGGTAGTTATTATTACTTTGCTTGGCTGATCCATTTTACTAACATACTGTAATGATATTTAAAGGAGATGTTTGATGTTGTGGTGAAAAAAAATAGTCTCACCACCATAAACATCATAATTCTACAGGTCGCGGCACGTAACTCTAGCGTCTCTAGCGCTGAACGAAACGTGGAGGGGATATCTGCGCATGTTATACGACTGGAGAGCCAATCGGCGCAACCCAAGACATTCTTATTTTTTACTTCTGCGCAATAACGGTCAGCGCTAGAGTTTCGTGCCTCGACCTGTAGTTAAAGTAAGTTTTCCAATAAGAGGGGGTATTGTATGTTAACTGATAATAAAATGGCTGCGTATGCTTTTAATATGTGGGTATTGTCACAATTATTTACCATCAGAAACTTGTGTTACTTATCAACAGTTTAATATGTCACAATTATTGTTAGTCTGTGTTATTATTCATAAACATTATATTAATTATAGGCAGACTGCAACTAACTGTGAATAATCAAAATGCTATCAAATTACTCATTTATTCCAGAGGTTAAGGATTTTTTTTTTTTTTTTACATATACTATTGCTCTTCACTATATCTTTATTCAGGAACTACAAAGTAGAAAAAACTTGAATACATTCTTTCAATTTTTCCTCAGGTTACAGAGAAGAGCAATAAACTTCGGTGTGATGCATACTGCTGGCGGTGTCACTCGGTCGTGGAGGAGAATGAGTTACATCCTCCAATGCAATGTACGGTCTGCCCGCGGACCTACCACCATGAATGTCTGACTAGTTCGGAGAGGAATAAGATCAACTTGGAGAAGAACTGGGTCTGTCCTGAATGTACGGTCCTACTGCAAGCGGAGAGCTCAGAGAGCAGGTGAATGCCCGCTGTAATTATTATTAAAGATTGAAATGGTTGTATGTTCAATAACATGATTCTCTAATTCTAAACCTGAACTCATTGTTTAGAACATGAGTTCAGCTACATGAATTTTGATTGGTATGTAATCTTTTTGCCTTGAAGAAGTAATGTCTCTCTTTTACAAGCTGCAGAACCTTTCTTAGTTTAAGTGTTTCGGGTTACTCCACTTATTATCTATTTGTCAAGCACTACATAGTGCTAAAAAAATAGATAACATCCAATGGAGCTAAAACTTGTTTGTCAAAGTTTTCTATCTTAAGCAATCCCAACAGTTTACTTATATTTGTTGTTACCCATCTTTTCATTTAAAATAATCAGCCTTCTTATATTCAACTGCATTGCACAGGCTTTTCCTACAGAGAAGAATTCATTTGGTCTTCTAAAAAATCTTGGGAATTATAATAAAAAGCCGTTGAAATATTGTTGAATAACTAAATAAAATTATCACACCAATCTAATTCATTTCATAAGAAATTATGTTATCACTTAGCAATACAGTTTTTAAGCTTATGTACCACATTTCCTTAAACCGTTTTAAAATATGGATCTCTATGATAATTGTGCGGGACAGTACAATATATAGTGAAAAGTTATAGTGATACATAGACACTGCATAAACAGTACATAAAGTGAAATAGTGATAAATAAACTGATAGTTATAGTATTTTGTGTGCAGGACAGTGATGACTGTATAGTTACAGATATAGGTAGTATGTAGGTGTATAGGGTACATAGGCACCTATAGGATAGTACATAGGCACAAATAGTTTATTATATAAACAGCTCAAGTTTATATTTTAATAGTTTTCTTGCATTTTTGTTCGTGTACATAGTAGACTTAGTGTTAGGAGTAAATAAGTTTATTATGTTATATGTTTTGTTGATTTTATATTTTTGTATGATAGTTTTTGATATATAGATCTCGTTAACATATAGTTTTATATAGGTTTTCATAGAAAAAGTTAGTGAAAAACGCAAATATTGTCACGCGGTTCTCGTTACAGTCAAGTTTCGTAGTAATTAAGGTAACTTGCACAATGTTTTCCCGCTTTTTTGTTATGTTTTCATTGGTTTTTAGTTTTTCCCGCGCTTTTTGGAAATTTGTCATCGTTTTTGATTGGTCAATTACTTAGGAAAAATTGTATAAAAATAGGGCCATTTTGTTCGACCGACACAGTAGTCGGCAAGATAGTAACAAGGAAACACTCTTCCCAATAAAGAAGCAAGAAGTTCATCAGTGGTTTTACTCCTCACCACACCAGCAGTAAATGTGCTACCTCGTACATTTTGGTCCTGTCGAGCCGGATATTGTGGGGTACAGCAGACCTGAAGACTTCGTGCTACATATAGAAGAATCCTCCATTTGAAGACGTCGTGCTACAGCTACTAGGGAAGACTTCGACCCACAGTTATTAGGGAAGATTTCTCCACCAGAAGACGTCGGGCTACAGTTAATAGGGAAGACTTCGACCCACAGTTATTAGGGAAGATTTCTCCATCCGAAGACGTCGTGCTGCAGTTAATAGGGAAGACTTCGTCTCACAGTTATTAGGGAAGATTTCTCCATCGGAAGACGTCGTGCTACAGTTATTAGGGAAGATTCATTAGGGAAGAGTGTTTCAAGACTCAAGATAGTCATCAGTCGACAGCATGCCAGTTACACGCTCAGAGGGAAGGGGCCGCAAGCCATTGGGGGAACAGAAGCCGTCATCGACCGAGACCAGAACCTCGCCGAACGGTACCAGTGCGGAGGCCAGCACGGAAGAATCTACAGCAACAGGGACGACTGCCACGGGGACATCAGAACAAACAGACAGCTCCGCGGCGACTGATCCATCCACCGTGACCTCCGCCACCGAAGCAACCACCTCGACAGCTGCGACCGCCACCTCAGCGCCGCCCGCCGCGCACCCTGCTAGCGCCGCCGCCCCGTCCGTCATCCCTTCCGCTACGACGACGCTTACTGCGGGAACGAAGGCCAAGCAGCTGATGAAGCCGCCTGCTACTGTCAACACAGAAACCGCTACAGTGAAGCAAGTTTTGAGGAGCAACGCCGGTCCACCGAAGACTACCGGACTACAGGACCCCCGCCCCCCTAGCAACAAGGGGGGAAGGGGGGGATCGACGCACAGCAGAACAAAGCAACTCAAGCTTGCGAAGGCGAAGGAAGAATTACTACGCCTTCAAGTGGAATTAGCCGCAGCACGCATCGCTACCTTGGAGAAAGAAGACTCAGAAGATGAAGAAGATGACATCACTCTCTACTCGAAGTCAGAAGCGAATGCAAGAGTGGACAACTGGTTGGAGCATCAAGTGACTCGTCCGGTGCTGGCAATCGCCGACGAACCTCACAACCACCCAGAAGAACCGACGGTCATCCAAATAGAAGAACCAAGGCCAGCGAAGCATGAAGAAGCACGTCAGCCACTGGCGGGAGGTCAAACCGACCTAGCCCTCCTAGCCGAAGCCATCACCCGGGCTATCGGCACCACCCAGCGACCCAAGTTCGTCGAGTTACCATTCTTCAGTGGGTCTCATCAAGAGTGGCTACCCTTTCGCGCCGCTTACTACGAAACCGAAGCAATGTTCACCTCAGTTGAAAATACGAATCGACTTAGAAGAAACTTGAAGGGAAAGGCCAGAGAAGCGGTCGAAGGTCTACTTATAACCAACGCGCATCCAGCTAATGTGATGAAGACTTTGGAGTCAAGATTCGGAAGACCTGAGTCCATAGCCATGCTGGAGATGGACACGCTTCGAAGCCTGCCACGCCTTACTGAGTCGCCGAGGGACATCTGCATATTCGCCACTAAAGTATCCAACGTAGTGGCGACACTGAAGACTTTGGGTTGTTTCAACTACATGTACAACCCGGAACTCGCGAAGACATTAGTGGACAAGCTGACGCCGACTCTTCGATACAGATTCTACGACTTCTCAGCCATGCAGCCACGTGAAGATCCTTGCCTGATCAAGATAGAGAAGTTCTTCAAAAGGGAAGCAGAGTTATGCGGACCTTACGCGCTGCCTGAACAAATGGCACTTCAGCCGCACAACAAAAGAAGACGCAACGGGTCAACAACGTTACTGAGAAGCCACAGACATTGAAGTGCGCCGTATGTGACAACACGGGGCACAGCGACGCAACAGAATGTGAAGAATTTGAGAAGTTGGATGCGAATGCAAGATGGGACATGGCCAAGTCCAAACGCCTCTGCTTCAGATGTCTTCGCTACAGAACCAAGACACACCACTGCAAACCCAAACCGTGTGGTGTCAACAGCTGCAAGTACTCTCATAACAAGATGCTGCACTACGAAAAGAAGACAGAAGTAACAGAAGATAAAGAAAAAACAGAAGTTATCAATTCGACTTGGACCATCAAGAAGCAGTCCTACCTGAAGATCCTACCGGTCCAGGTGAAGGGACCAAATGGGGCTGTCAACACCTTCGCGTTGATGGACGACGGGTCAACAGTCACGCTGGTCGACGACAGCGTGGCAACGAGCATCGGAGCAACAGGACCCACAGATCCACTGAAAATAGAAACCATCAACGACATGAAGACTTCACAATCAGCATCCAGAAGAGTCACCATCAAGTTGAAGGGGCTCAACGATCATGAAGAGCAAATACAAGCACGCACAGTGAAGAACCTGCAAGTCTCGTCTCAACGGGTTCCACAAGAACTAGTGGAAGGGTGTCAACACTTATGCGACATCCGAGGGCACCTTACATATGCGAATGCGAAGCCACAAGTTCTCATCGGGCAAGACAACTGGCATGACAACAGAAACCAGAAGAGGAGACAAGAATCACCCAGTGGCATCCCTCACGCCACTAGGTTGGGTACTCCACGGCAGCCAGATACGAACCTTCGGCCAGAAGCTCGACTTCGTGTCACACATCACAGAAGATCCAGAAGACAGCCTAGAAGCCCTCGTGAAGCAATATTTCGAGATGGACGCACTCTGCATAAACCCCAAGAGACCGAAGACTGATCCAGAAGATGTCAAGTTCCCAGACAACTATGAAAACTCACTGAAGAGGCTCTTCAGCATCGAAAAGAAGATTGATAGTGACCCCATTCTGAAGAAGAAGTACGCCGAACAGATGGACGCTCTCATCGCAAAGGGGTACGCTGAACCTGCCCCGAAACAGAAAACAGCTGATAAGACGTGGTACCTGCCTCACTTCGCAGTTGTCAACCCGATGAAGCCAGACAAACTTCGGGTAGTACACGACGCGGCAGCCAATACCAAAGGGGTGGCACTCAATGACATGCTGCTCAAAGGTCTCGATCTACTGCAGTCGCTGCCAGGCGTCGTCATAAGGTTCCGACAACACATGGTCGCAGTCACAGCGGACATCAAGGAGATGTTCATGCAAGTCAAGCTGAATACAGAAGATAGAGATGCACTGCGGTACCTATGGCGCGGGGATCGACGAGACAGCCAACCTCCCGAAGAATACAGAATGACGTCATTGATCTTCGGAGCTTCGAGTTCGCCATCAACAGCAATCTACGTCAAGAACTTGAACGCAAAACAGCATGAAGAAACTCACCCCGAAGCCGCCGCTGCCATCATAGAGAAACATTACGTCGACGACTACTTCGACAGCTTCAGAAGCCTTGAAGACGCCGAACGTATTACGAAGAGTGTGCGAGAAGTGCACATGAAGGCCAGCTTCGAATTGAAACAATGGAAGTCGAACTCAGCGTCACTCCTAGAAAAACTCGGAGAAGATAGTCAGACAGAAGACATAGAACTCTACAGAACAGAAGAAAAGACGGAACGAGTCCTGGGCGTCATATGGAAGATCAACTCGGACGAGCTCACCTTCAACCTCAACTTAGCCAGAATACCTTCGACACTCATAGAGGGTAACCAGCCAACGAAGAGAGAAGCATTGAGAATAGTAATGTCGCTCTTCGACCCGCTCGGGTTCGCCTCGCCTATCACAATCAGGGCGAAGCAACTCCTCCAGGAAGTCTGGCGCAGAGGAACAGCATGGGATGACAAGACCGATGAAGACCTGGCGGAGCAGTGGGAGACCTGGATGACACACCTCAAGAGCCTCCACGAAGTAGCAATCCCGCGGCAATATCTACACTACAGCGACGCCGCCTCATTAGAACTCCACGTCTTCAGCGACGCCAGCGAATCTGCCTACTCTGCAGTCCTCTTCTGGAGATCGGTAGCAGCAGATGGCGAGGTCGCCCTGTCTCTCATCATCGCCAAAGCAAAAGTGGCGCCACTGAAGCTGACGTCGATTCCCCGGTTGGAGCTGCAGGCGGCAGTCATGGGCACCAGACTCGCAGAAACCGTGGTTGAAGAGCACGAGAGGAAGCCCGACCGCAAGGTGTTCTGGACAGACAGCAAGACCGTCTTGACCTGGATAAAGACAGGGTCATGTTCCTACAAACCTTACGTGGCTCATCGTCTAGCGGCAATAGAAGAGAGTTCCAAAGTCAACGACTGGCGCTGGGTTCCAACGAAGCTTAACGTGGCAGACGACGCCACACGAGATGTACCAGCAACGTTCAACAGAGATCATAGGTGGTTCAGAGGGCCCGACTTCTTATACCTACCAGAAGACTCATGGCCGACAGAAACCACAAGAGCAACAGCAGAAGAATCTTCCGAGGAAGAGAAGACGCATCACGTGAGCGACAAGAGAAGACCGAAGCTCGCAGAGGGTCTGCCTGACCCATCGAAATTCTCCAGCTGGGACCGACTCCGATACTCGACAGCGCGTGTTCTGCAGTTTATCCAACTCTGCAGAGTCACAAAACAGAGAGTCAACTACAGAAGAACAAAGAAGAATAAAGAAGCTGATCCAGCTTGGAAGAAGAACAAGACCACAGTGAAAAGGCAGGCGCCCACGACGGCAAAGAAGTCGTCACAAGAAGAGAAGAAGCTGCTTCCGGTCACAGCAGAGCTGCTCACAAAAGCTGAAGAACTCCTGATGCGATCCTCTCAAGAAGAGTCATTTCCAGCAGAAGTAAACAGCCTGAACAACGGGAAGCCCATCGACAAAGAAAGCCGCCTTCACCAGCTGAGCGTCGTGTCCGTAAACGGCACAATCCGACTAAGAAGTCGTATTCAAGCAGTCGAAAATATGAAGGAAGAGTTTACGAACCCGCTGGTAATCGACGGTGATCATCCTACGGTCAAGCTCTGGGTGCTAAGTATTCATCGGCAACTCCATCACTCCGGCGTCGAAGCAACAGTCAACGAGTGCAGACAACAGTATTGGGTACTACGACTACGCCCTATCACACGCACACTACTGCGACGATGCCTGTTCTGCAGAATGAAGACACAAGTGCCACCGCATCCGAGAACCGGGGACCTGCCAGCGTGTCGCTTAGCTCATCACAAGCGACCCTTCACCTTCACCGGAGTCGACTACTTCGGACCTCTCTCCGTGACCGTCGGACGAACTCGACAGAAGAGATATGTGGCCATCTTCACATGTCTCACGACGCGAGCAATACATCTCGAAGTCGCCGGCTCGCTCAGCGCCGACTCTGCGGTGATGGCGGTCAGAAGGCTGATCGCACGACGAGGCTGCCCGACTGAGATCTGGTCGGACAACGGCACCAACCTTAAGGCTGCCGACAAGGAACTACGACAAGTGATCGACACAGCGACTGCAGAGGAAGCGGCGAAAGGACCATCTCCTGGCGCTACATTCCGCCTGGAGCTCCATTCATGGGCGGAGCTTGGGAGCGAATGGTTCGCTCTGTGAAGACGGCACTCACCGCGACGTTACACGAACGTCACCCAACAGAAGAAGTCCTCACGACTCTACTTGCCGAAGTAGAGTACACCGTCAACAGTCGTCCGCTGACTCACGTCTCAGTCAGCCCAGAAGATCCAGAAGCCCTCACTCCCAACCACTTCTTGTTGGGGGGACCAGGGCGAGTGCCACAGCTAGGCACTTTCACCGAGCAAGACGCCATCTCACGATCCAGCTGGCGAGCCGCACAGAGGCTAGCCGACGTCTTCTGGCTACGCTGGGTAAAGGAGTACCTTCCTGAGCTTCAACACCGGCGGGAGCCCCATGGACGAGGACAAGCAGTGCGAGTCAATGACCTCGTACAGATCGTCGACCCGAACCTGCCTCGCAACGTGTGGATCCGAGGAAGAGTCGTCGCCACGTATCCGGGCCCCGACAACATCGTGCGGACGGTGGACGTGCTGACCAGAGGAGGCATCCTGCGCCGGCCGGCCAGTGAGGAAGCTGGTGATCCTGCCCCTGTCTACAGACGTCGAGCCCGCAGCTGATGCGACGCGGTCGCACGGCGGGAGTGATGTGCGGGACAGTGCAATATATAGTGAAAAGTTATAGTGATACATAGACACTGCATAAACAGTACATAAAGTGAAATAGTGATAAATAAACTGATAGTTATAGTATTTTGTGTGCAGGACAGTGATGACAGTGTATAGTTACAGATATAGGTGGTATGTAGGTGTATAGGGTACATAGGCACCTATAGGATAGTACATAGGCACAAATAGTTTATTATATAAACAGCTCGTTTATATTTTAATAGTTTTCTTGCATTTTTGTTCGTGTACATAGTAGACTTAGTGTTAGGAGTAAATAAGTTTATTATGTTATATGTTTTGTTGATTTTATATTTTTGTATGATAGTTTTTGATATATAGATCTCGTTAACATATAGTTTTATATAGGTTTTCATAGAAAAAGTTAGTGAAAAACGCAAATAATATATTGTCACGCGGTTCTCGTTACAGTCAAGTTTCGTAGTAGTTAAGGTATCTTGCACAATGTTTTCCCGCTTTTTTGTTATGTTTTCATTGGTTTTTAGTTTTTCCCGCGCTTTTTGGAAATTTGTCATCGTTTTTGATTGGTCAATTACTTAGGAAAAATTGTATAAAAATAGGGCCATTTTGTTCGACCGACACAGTAGTCGGCAAGATAGTAACAAGGAAACACTCTTCCCAATAAAGAAGCAAGAAGTTCATCAGTGGTTTTACTCCTCACCACACCAGCAGTAAATGTGCTACCTCGTACAATAATGGAGAAATATTATGAGATTTTATCATCTTTGCTATGTATCAAATTCGATGTTTGAGCTTCATTACATAAACAATCTTAGTGGTACAAACAAGAAAGCATTTTTAAAGTAACTACCTACCTACTGACAAATCGGTACTGCGGGCCTAAAATGGCCGCTTTAGCAGAATCATAATATGAATCACGTAAAAAAAATTGAATTCTTAACTTTTGGACTTTATGCACATAATCATAAAGTCTATTTTTAAGAATTTTAAGTTTTTAACGTGATTCATATTACGATTCCGCTAAAGCGGCCATATTAGACCCCTGGGTCAGTACCTACCGATCGGTACAAGGTTATGCATAGAGAAAAGAAACCGGTAAATCTGTTGATAGTGACCATGAAATCTTCGAATTCGTCGGACGGTGAGATTTTTCTCCTCGAAAGTGTTCAATAAAAAAGGACAGTTGGTGTTTCTAATATACTGAGGCTTTACTCTCTAACGTTTCGTCTTTATCAGATCTATCCGTCTCTCTCTCTCGCACTCATTTGCAGACGTGCGCAAGAGAAACGGATAGATCCGAATATACGGACAAAACGTTAGAGAGTAGAGCCGCTGACCCGTACCGATTGTCAGTAACTACTTAAAAAATAATAATAAACACCGCTGGAAATTACACACAGCGCCATCTAGGAGCCACACTAAAGGCTGTTTTACGCCGGGGCAACACTGGGCGGCATTGCTGCAAGCTACATATTGTGGCGTTCGTAATCTTGTGGTATGCTACAAATAACCCACATATGTGGCAATTGTGGTATGCGGCAGACTATTTTACGCCGAGGCAACATCGTGCCTAGATCATTTTCAAAGCATCTAGAACATAACCTGTAAACTGTATGACGCATCAAAAATGTAGCATGAAATCCATAATTGTGTTTGGATAGAAGCTACGACTGGCTGCGACATTCTGCCACATGACGCTATGTGTTGCCTTGCCGCACGATTCTAGCCACAATGTAAAAATTTTAAATTATTGTTGCATGCGGCCTTGTGGCATGCCGTTATAACGCAGTGTTACCCCGGCGTAAAACAGCCAGCAACGAGGCTTGTATCGTGGTCACCAGAAAAATAAAAATGAATTCTTAATGTCTGTAGGTACCCTTTTAGATTGCACAGGTATATTTTTCCCGTACTTATAGGTACTGACCCGTACAGTGGCGGATTTACACATTTGCCGCCAGTAGGCTTTTCAAATTTTGCCGCCCCTACTGACCTCTACACAATGTGTTAGAGTTCCTTTAGGATTCTTTTTACAACCCAAAAATTTTGTTATGATTACCCAAGAAATAGTTTTTGGGTAAATTCCTGAGCTAAGCGAAAATTTTAACACTACCTTGAACAGGCTAGAATTGTTTCAATCCTGATACTTATGAGTTACTTGTTCGACTCACATATAAAGGTAAGAGTAAGTAGGCTACAAGAGAGAGCGAAGCGAGCTCGAAAATTTGTACACTTTACCTACCTTGGACAGGTTAGAATTGTTTCGACCTACCAGAGTTACCTGGGCGACTTATAGACAAAGATAAGATTCAAGAGAAGCTAGACTGCATGAGCGAGCAAAGCGAGCTCGAACATTTTTACATCTTGCCTCGAGTAAATTCAGATAGTTAGGAGGTTTGAGATCAAAATATCCACATGCTATGCAACCTTGCGTATGTATGCTATAATTGCCTATTAGGGCCTCGGGGCAAGGGGCTCCAAATTTATTTCAGCCTCTGTCTATACCGATCGATCGAGAAGTTTTTCGCAGGGTACAAACCGCGCGCGTTTGTTTAAAGAAAATGTGTAATTTTGTAGCGATAGTAAAAGTACTCAGAGGCTCATTTACTACTACTACTACTACAACAGCCCATAACGTCCACTGCTGGACATAAGCCTCTCCCATGATGGAAGGAATTTTGCCGTAATCTCCACGCTTGGCAGGCGGATTGGAGATCGCAGTGATGAAAGACTAACAGAAAACGCTGCTGCCCATTCTCTGGTCTACGGAGGCGTAAGGTGTTCTGCCTCAGACATTAGTCGCCTTATACGACACCCGTGACTGTAATGGGTTGGATCTATTCTACTCTGCCGGATACCACACGGCTTACAGGCTCATTTATAACCTTAAAACACTCGCTACAATTTGTTACGTCTAATACCAATTCTGTGGCATCAGGCAGGAAAACGCTGCCCCTGGCGAAGCCCATGTTACCTATAACTTCGACACACTTGTCTTGATTCCATGGCGAAATACAATAATAATTTTAAAGAAATTCTTAAACATGGGGCATATGGACTCTCTCTCTTTTAGCCTGAATTTGAACCTTCACTTAGTTTATTGTTCCAAAAAAACCTTCCACACTAACAATTTACTGCCGTTTCCATTTTTTGTAAATGTAAAATTATTCCCGTCGGCTTGTTTTCATTAAACGCGATTCAATAAGTTGTAGAAAAATCAGCTAGCTGGTGAAACATTTAGAACATATTGATTGCTTGTGTGGACCTAATAGCATTTAGGAATATAATTATGAATGTATTAATTTCTGTAACACTTAAAAAGAAAACTGGCTCATATTTGCCGCCCCTAAAATCTACCGCCCTAGGCTCCAGCCTACTTAGCCTACTGGTAAATCCGCCACTGGACCCGTACCAATTATCAGTATCTATCTAGGTACTTTAAAAATGCATTCTTTATGTTTGCATCCTACTTTCCATCCCTTCATAATATTTTAGCTGGAAAGATGTAGGTACCTATTTAGCATAAAAAAACCCAACTTATTGCATTTTTTAATATCGTAATAAGTAGGTACGTACTGTTCGCATGCGCGCGTAGGTAGGTAGGCAAGGCATAATTGAAAGGGTGGCTGATTCAAGTCCAATTAATAACAAAAGAAAAAGACATTTCTCTGACCCCAAGGATGAGGGCAAGAAGGCGACGACTAATATTGATTTTACTATAGCCTAACAAAAGAAAGATGATTGCAAGTGTTTGTGCTTATTTCCAGGTCTCCAGCCATGAAGAAGATATCCCTAGGGATGCTCTGTTATCTCCTGAAGCATGCGCTGGAACGAATGATGGACCTCAATGGGGTAATTTGCCTATGTTTTTACTTATTGGGTAGTCATAATTACGTCTCTCCCAATACTCCTAATTCAAAGATCATACGTTAGTTGTTAGCTCTGTAGCTATTGTTTTTCGATGTGGTTGGATAAATAATAATATAGTTATCATGAACCAAACATTTCATTCATTAAGCTTGAGAATGTGACGAATAAACGCGCACCCGCAGTATTAGAGCATGAACTGCACGAAGCCGGATCGGCGGCGGTGTGCGTACCGGTGGCGCCCGCGTCTTGGCCGGCTGAGGCTGGGCATTTGGGAAAGAGGGACTCGCCGCTATCGATAAGCGGTACGGACAAGAAACTACATAAATAAACAAGCGTTACTACTATTATTTAATCTGTAACATCGTCATTCCAGCCGAAAGACGTCCACTGCTGGACATAGGCCTCCCCCAAAAGTCGCCACATTGACCGGTCCCGTGCGACCCGCATCCAACGGATTTCCGCAACTTTACCAGGTCATCGGTCCACCTAGTGGGAGGTCTTCCAACGCAACGGCTTCCGGTTCGCGGTCGCCACATGTGGGTAGCGGTAGCGGGTAGCGGGTGTTACATGGGCATTCAACATGACCTTAGTTTTATCCATGTCCATTTTAAGACCCACTCTTTCGGAAGCTCTATTGAGGTCATCGAGCATTGTACTGAAGTCCTCTATGGTCTCAGCCATGACCACTATATCGTCGGCAAACCGAAGGTAAGTGATGTATGTACTCGCCATTGACGTTGATGCCTAGCCCTCTCCAGTTCAGAACCTTGAACACATCCTCTAGTGCAGCGGTGAACAGTTTCGGAGATATGACGTCTCCCTATCTCACACCTCGGTGCAGAAGGATAGGTTCCGAGGCTTGGTCCTGAAGGCAGAGTGACATGGTGGCGTTTTTGTACAAACGCTTCGATGTACCGGTAGTCGATATGGCACCGTTGGAGAGACTGCATTACAGCCCAGATTTCGATCGAATCGAAGGCTTTCTCGTAGTCCACAAACGCTTAACAGAGGGGCAGATTCGCGTTCCAATGCGACATGCAAATTAATATTCTATAAATTGCTTAGCGTGGCGAATGCCGGCGCTCGAAATTGAACCGCTATGAATGAAAAACTTGTGTTGAATTAGCTGCTGGCGTTTCTGCAGCAGAAACTGGAAGTGATGGACGAGGTGTTCGCAGTTCAGATCTGCGCAACAAACTTCAGCGAGGAAGGCATAGCTGTCGCTAAGCTGTTGCTGTTTACTGTGCTGAATAAGCGCAAAAAAATGTCGTTCTGCCGCCGTGACGGCACCAAGAGAAGCCTGCAGGATATAATCACGCTGCTCAAGGAGACCGATCCCGATGACGTAAAGATAAAGATAATTACGACGACGACGACCGACGACCGACGATTATTATTGACGTACCGACGTTTGTGGCGAACGAGCTAAACAAGCTTCCTCCTGTCACATTTGACCATGTCGATGTAACGAGCCAAAATTGGATGCATCCCAGCCCGCGTAGCATGGCGACGTAGAAACGGGGAAAGACTCGACAAATCTTTTGTTCATCTGTCATTTTGTCTATTCAATATCGACAAAATGACAGATGAACAAAAGATTTGTCGAGTCTTTCCCCGTTTCTACGTCGCCATGCTACGCGGGCAGATCATCATCACCGATTTGCGCAAGGAGGTTAGTGAGTTGCGCAACAGTGTAGCAGTATATAGGTCAGCAGGTAATGCGCCTAACGCTGACTCGTGTCGCGGAGCCGGCCACGATATCGTCGGCGAATTCCGCGTCACCAGTTTCAACACCGGATGACCCTAAAGTGAGCCTGCGTGCTACCAAGCCGAATACACCTGTGTACATTTCCCGCTTGCATTACACCACTAAAGCGAAGAACATCGTGGAGTACGTGCGCCAAAACACGAGGTACACACACTGAGGGTGCAGTTACTGGAGTCGCGTCGCAACGTCAACTTCAAGGCGTTCTTGGTGCGAATACCGAATTGTTATCTGCCCATGGTGATGGAGGAAGACTTTTGGCCGCAGGACGTGGTGTTCCGCGGACAAGTTCCCCTGGATACAGCCAACACAAGTGAAGTGTGACTAAGTGAAGTGCTACTGACATAGTTTAAAGTCTTATTTATTAACACGAAGTCTTGTATTTCTATACTAATATTATAAAGAGGAAACCTTTGTATTTTTGTATGTTTGTATTGAACAGGCTCAAAAACTACTGGACCGATTTCAAAATTTCTTTTACCATTACTTAGAGGGATTCTTCCGAATCCGTATAGGCTATATTTTATCACCGTACTCCCACGGGAACGGGAACTACGCGGGTGAAACCGCGTGACGTCCGCTAGTACTTTATATTTAAGTTAGTTTATAAGGTATATATTCATGGGCCATTGTAGCCTGAAATAAATTGATGTTGATGTATACTCTTCGGTCTTCTGTATAACCTGGCGCAGTGTATGTATGTGGTCCACGGTGCTAAAGCCTTTTCGGAAACCGGCTTGTTCGGGAGGCTGAAAATCGTCAAACCTGCGCGCGAGACGATTCGTGATGACTCTTGAAAACAACTTACATAAACATGGCTCAGGAGTGAGATGGGCCTATAATTATTCAGCCGGGCATTGTCGCCCTTCTTGAAGAAGAGTACCACCACACCCCTGTACCATGCCTGTGGCATTTTCCCCTCAAGTATGACGGAATTAAACATCTTCTGAAGGGCCTTAAGTACCGGTTTTCCACCCGCCTTCACGAGTTCGGCCGTAATTCCGTCATCACCCGGTGCCTTGTTGTTTTTGAGCTGCTTCAGAGCCATCCTAATCTCGTACAGGCTGACGTCCCTGATGTCTTCGGTATAGTGTCGGGTCAGTCTAGCTCTTGGGTCGTTTGCCAGATCTATAACGGGTTAAGTGGTTGACGTGTACAACTGCCCATAGAAGCTTTCGATCTCCCTCAGAAGCTCCGGTTTGGCGGATACGATCCTGCCATCATTGGTTTTCAGTTTCGTAAACTGGCTCTGCCCAATAGCCAGATCTCTTGTAAATGTCTTGGAGCCTTTGTTCCGCTCGATCGCGTCTTTAATACGCTCGGTATTAAAGCGGTGGAGGTCGCTCTTCAAGGATTTAGAGATCCGTCTATTGAGCTGCTGGCACGCCTCTTCTGAAGACTGCAGGATCATTTCACGCCGCTCCTTCATGAGCTTGAGAGTGTGATCGGAGAATCTCGTGTTCTGATCTGTACGGCGTGTCTTGAAGAACTTAGACCCGGTCGTATGGACAGTTTCCACGAACCCATCGTTGTAATCGTCCACTGAGCTTCTTATGCACTCAAAACGATTCTGGAGTTCAAGCTGAAAGCTCTCGGGGTTTTGGATTTGGATCTGTGCTGGACGGAGCGTAGTCTTCATTGTTAAGACCTTTAAGCTTGTTATTGATGTTCAATGTGCCTCTTACCACGCGGTAATCGCTCCCGGTTTTCACCGAATTGATCACAGAGACATGATAGGACATTTGCTTCTTGGTTGACATGATGAAGTCAATCTCGTTTTTAGTTGCATCATCTGGGCTCTGCCAGGTCCATTTCCTGTGCTCACGCTTTCTGAAGGAGGTCGTCATATAGAGGCCCTCATTCTCCATAAAACTAGCCAGTTGATTTCCTCGGTGATTCCGACGTCCGAACGAATCACATTCCAAAACAAAAAAAAAAACATGTGTAGTTATTTTAGCGACGATGGGTACAAATAATACGAAAGTGACGTAGAGAGATTTTTGCGTTGTGGTGCGGCCCCTTTTGCGATGACCCGTATGGTTAATAAAAAGTGACTGACTCGATAATAAGATGATGTACTAAAACCTTGTCAACTCAAATGTCAAGTGTGTAGTATACACGGCGACACATCAAACTGTACATTTCCAGTATAACATGGCCTCGCTTTGTATGAATGTCCCGTACAATCAGCATAAACTGGTTCTGTGTAGCTTGATTGGTCGCCGTGCTTACTTGCAACCGGACTGGCCTGTGTATGAACGTGGACGATTTCTCATTTCGACCTGAATGGCGCAGCGGTAAAGTATTTAAAAAAATAAAAGGCCCGTTTTGACATTTGTTAGTGTATCTATACATATAATAAATCTGTAGAAAAATCGTTTTTGTACATCGAAAATATTTGGAAAAAAAATTGCCAGGGTGTTAACCTCTCAAGGGCCAAGCGAAATAAACGGTAAACATCCCTCCCGCCCCACCGTCGCAGCTGCAGTTACGTCATCGCATGAGTCATCTGACCTCTCTTAGTAAAACACTTGTCGCTCGAGCTCTACTCGTTCTTATCTTAAGCCGTAAACATTCTCGGAATCGTTTTGAAATAGGCCGTATTTTATTATATAAACAGCACTTGTAAAACCACTTCAGTATTTTAAACAAAGGATATGAGATAGATGACATATGAGAATTTGCCACGCTAAGACCTGTGGCCGTATCTTATTTTTTTGACGTGACAACGTCTTATAAATTGGTTTGCCGGGTGACACTTCAAGAAACTGCGTTACGCTCCCGCTCACGTTATGCGCTCACAATGAGAGCGAGTGAGAGCCCGCCTAAGAGCGAGAGAGACAGACATAAAAAGTTTATTTTACCACTCAAAGTCGTTGTCACGTAAAACTTTCGCCCGTATACCGACTTTTTTTTGGTAAAACTACTGATTCAATTTACACGAAACTTTAGAACCAATGTAACAAATACACAAGTAACCTAATACATAATTCATATAAGAGTCTTACTGATATATTCTAATCAGATTTCAACTAGATTGTAACAAAAAATTCGTATACGGCGAACTGTCATTTTATTGTCATTGACCTCGATTTGAAAACACTTGAAATCTATATAAATATGAATATGTATGCTTGGAATACATGAAAATAATGAATTATGATTATTACTTACCTTGTTTTTGCTGTTTTCAAGACCATATTTCATTTTAGAACAGTCAAATTCACATTTTCAATTGTTGACTCCATGTTGACAAAAAAATCGTTCGACGAAAATTTATGTTAAAGGATAACCAACAGAACTCATTTCCAGCATTTTTGGAATTTTTGTCTGTTTCGATGATCAAGCATCACGTAAAATTTACGCAAGTAATGTAGATAACTTTTATACATAAAAATTGTGCGTATCTTGGGGTATTATTTAGTTTTTGTTTCATCGCAATTGGTTAATTCTATCAAAAGATATATGAATTTAAAGTGTTCAAGAAGAACTAATCATCAAATGTAAGATGCAGCGACATCTATTGAACTAAAATGGTACCAATGACTAAAAATGTGTTTAAAATTTACACATGATTTCCATGCATTATATTTAAGCAGTTTAACATCTTGGTCGATAGATGGCGTTGTTCATTTTACTCCATTTTCTGAATCGCGTTGATAAGATTTTCCGACCCCTCGCACGTGTCAGTTGCCTCAAGTTTAGTTTTTAACCGACAAAACAACAGGAGAAAGTTCACAATTCGACGCTTATTTTTTTTTGTTTGTCCACGAGAGAGAGAAGTCCGATATACACTAATGTAGGAGCGGAGTATCAATGCTAAATGTTGCAAAAACAGGGAAAATTTATTTCTTTTGAGAGCTTCCGGGTTAAGGGTTAAAGTTACGCAACAATCAAGTTTGAGGGAATATCGTTTCTCATAAAAAGTTAAAAAAAAAATCCGCGATAGCATAATGTCTATCTTTTAAGGTTCACACTTTCTCTAACCCTCTCTCTCTCATGTGACGCAGACGAAGTTGCGCGGGTCAGCTAGTTAGTAATAAAGTTCAATCTCCGATAGCGGTGTTAATTTACTATGGATTTGACGGCTTTCAAAACGGACTTCTTAGATTTCGTCCACTTTAGTGAGGCTGCTTTACGTTCTTAGGGTCTCGGGTTCGAATCCCGGTAGGAGCAAATGTTTGTGTGATGACCATGGACATTTTTTTCCGTGTCGGATGGTTATATATGTATATGAGGTATGTATTTACAAACAAAAAGTAGGTATCTATGTTGTATATCAACTATCCGGTGTCCGCGACACAAGCCTCGTCGCTTGGCGTGGCACTAGATGGCGCTGTGTGTAATGTCCAGTAATATTCATTTAATTTTCCAGGTGGAACCATTCAAGCAGACCGTAGACCGCATAGCCTACCCTGACTACGACAAGTACGTGGTGCATCCCATGGACCTATCGCTCATGAAGGACAATATCAACAGAGGTCTTTACGGCAGTACTGAAGCATTCATTGCCGACGCGCAATGGATACTGCACAACTGTATTATTATCAATACATGTTAGTATTGCTTGTTTTTTTTTTACTCGAAAACGCCTTTGAATTTTTTTTTGGTAAATTTAGTAATGCATGTGTCGAAATTACGAAATGGAATTTAAAAAAAAAATGATGCGTAATTAACACATATGTGTCGAAATTACGAAATGGAATTTAAAAACCGGCCAAGTGCGAGTCGGACTCGCGCACGAAGTGTTCCGTACGTTTGTTGTGGAGCCTCTTTATTTTATTCTGTTTTTAGTATTTGTTGTAACCGGCAACCGAAATACACCATCTGTGAAAATTTCAACTGTCTCTATCACGGTTCATGAGATACAGCCTGGTGACAGACGGACGAACAGTGGAGTCTTAGTAATAGCGTCCCGTTTTTACCCTTTGGGTACGGAACCCTAAAAAAATAAATCCCTTCGGCAAGCCGCAGGAGGAGGTAGATTTCGAAGAAAGTTCCAACCATATTTTTTTCAACCCCTTGTTAAAATCCTCCCGAGTTCAGCATGGAAAAATAAAATAAAAAACTTGTAATAATTGTATAAAATAAAAAAATGTAGAATAAATATTTTGCTTTCAAAAACAAATATTTGTGTCGGTAAAAATGTTTACCATTTCGGAATATAATTTTGAAAAAAAAATGAAAAAAGGTTAAAAAAAAGTTGTCTGTATACTATATGTATACTCTGAATGATAAAAATGTGAATTGATCCACAATTTTTCCGAAGGAAAAAAGTTATGGCCAAAAAACAGATTTTCGAAAAACCGCCCCCTCGCTGCACCCCATGGATGAATTCCGAGTGTACGTAACCCCAGCAGGAAAGTGTCTCCTAGAGTTGTATGAGTGGAACGTTTAATTAGTGCCTTATCTGCTGTCAATGTGCCCCCACATAAAAAATGTGTGCCCCCCTGTCGTTTTGGAAATAAACGGAAAAAACGATTCCTGCTGGGATAACGTTTTTCTAGCAGGAAAATTCTAAACGAATGATCGGAGAGAGAAACATTGTGCATGGCCTTGTAGCTTATGTTAGTGCCACATTGTGCCCCCAAAAATAAAATTTGTGCCCCTTCAGGTTTTCGAGATATTGCGTTTCCTGCTGGAGTAACGTTTTGCATAATCGTATATCTCTGAAACCATTGTATGTGCCCCTGTAGAATAAACATACACGAGTAGCTCTTAATGTGTGCCCCTTAGTGCCCCAATTAGATTTAAGAAAATATTTCTAATTTCCAAGTTATCGCGGTTTTATGAAAACTCGAAAAAACATCGCAGCGCCTAAATGAGATAAGGTATAAGGTCGCTGAAAACTGTATTCTGTCCGTCTTGACACTAATAATAACCATATAAAGTTTCAAAACTGTTCATGCATGAGTTTTTGAATTATCTTGTTTTAAGTCAAAACGATGGTGACATAACTTTGACAGCAAAATACAAGGAACCAGCTCAATCCCAGATGTGTAGGTGTAAACCAATAATGTGTGCCTTTAGTCAAAAATATATGGTGAAAATATTCAGCTTGGAATGTTTCACAATAAGTAAATATCGACCAAAAACTAAACATGTAAATAACGGCTGGTTATTCGACCAAATTCGAATGACTACTAAAAAGCGACGGATTCATACATAACGATGACCCTCTTTATTGGACGTATTATACCTAAGCTGTTGTCCATACCACATTATAAATATAGACAGTACGGAAACTACCTAAAACAAACATGCGCATCGACGCGGTCCCCATAGTCTAAGATCTCTTACAAAACGACCTTCACCGAGCTGGTTAATGGATGAAAAGTATTTTATATCAAATTAAATTATGTCAATAAATATATTACAAATGGGTTGACTAAAAAATTTTAGTTCAGAATATGATTAATTAGCAATGTAAAAATTACTTTTTTTTTTAAACATTTCTCTGGTTTGGTTAATAGACAAATTCCATCATCGAAAGTATGAAGCCTGTAAATGAAATGAAATATGAAATTAGAAATATTTTCTTATATCTAATTGGGGCACTAAGGGGCACACATTAAGAGCTACTCGTGTATGTTTATTCTACAGGGGCACATACAATGGTTTCAGAGATATACGATTCTGCAAAACGTTACTCCAGCAGGAAACGCAATATCTCGAAAACCTGAAGTGGCACTCATTTTATTTTTGGGGGCACATTGTGGCACTAACATAAGCTACAAGGCTATGCACAATGTTTCTCTCTCCGATCATTCGTTTAGATTTTTCCTGCTAGAAAAACGTTACCCCGGCAGGAATCGTTTTTTCCGTTTATTTCCAAAACGACAGGGGGCCAGATTTTTTATGTGGGGGCACATTGACAGCAGTTAGGGCACTAATTAAACGTTCCACTCATATATCTCTAGGAGACACTTTTCTGCTAGGGTAACGTACACAATTCCGACCATTTACGAACTTAACCTGTTTTGATCCTTTCGATTTTTTTGCCAAGTTTGAAAGCAATCGGTGCATAATTGCGTGTGGCTAAATTTAGCTTGGCGCCCCCACATACAAACATACATACATATACAGGGTGTCCGGTAATTAATGGATAACCTTGAAATGGCTTATAGTAGAACTTACGGCCATTTAGAAAAAATAAAATCATATCAATAAAGAAAGAAAGAAAGAAAAATACTTAGTAAGAAAAATATCAATCATATTTTAATCAACATACAATCTAGCACTGGCCTGCAAATTGCAAAAAACGTAAGAAAATTTTAATTTCGTAGGCTACCCTGGACCATCTACCTTATTTTACTTTTGTTACCATACACATCTGTTCAAACCTACGGGCATAATATATTATAGTTTCGCATGACATTGGTTCTGCAGTGCAGTCGAAGTTGACGGCGGATGCGCGCGCGCTGGTGCGCTCGTGTCGCGCGGAGATGTGCGCGGTGGAGACCTGTCCGGACTGCTACGCCGGCGCGCATATGCGCGGGCCCACCTGGTTCACTGACGTTTGTACTACGCCGCATATATTGCTCTGGGCGAAGCTGAAAGGTATTGAATTTCTTTGTTAATTGGAGCCTGTAGTTGTGTTTACAATAATGGTACTTCTGTTATATGTGTTCTTTCTCTTGTACTTTAATAAATTGTATGATAATCGTCAGAGTATACATGATTGTATTACTTTCACGTGTGAACTAGCGCTGAGTGATTAAGGATTAAGATATATCTTCGAGATTATTCCCAAGTACTTTGTTTATTAATTTACATAAAACTTTAATCTTAATTCACAAAAAATTGTGGTTAAATAAGTATTACATTCAAATTCTTTTAGTAAGGCAATCAAGTTAAGTAAGTTAAGGTTTCAATCAATAATTAGTAATAATTTTAGTATAGTTATAATAGATAAAAGTAGGTATGTATACTTAACTCTGAATGAGTTTGAGAATTAGAACTTATTGGTAACAAATTGTTTTTATTGAGAATTCAATAGATAACAGGTAATTTGTTACGAAATCGTCTTAAATAATTATCTTTTTATTGCGTGTATTGTACAATGAGTCGTACAATAGAATTACTGGTGGGTGACACACTTACATTACACCGAATTGTTCCAATGCCTCCCGATGGAAGCTGCCTTTTCCATTCGATTGCATATTCTTTGTTTGACTATATTAATATAAAACAAACAAATAGGTTGCGTGAGGCTATAGTAGATTATGTATGTCGTAACTGGGATGATTTAAGTTTGTACACTAGCACTCCAAACGGGGATCCTTACTGCTCTGAAGAAGAGTATCGAGCAAGCATGCTTTGTTCGACAACTTATGGAGCTGCTTCTAAGTTAAAGGCTGCAGTAAATTTGCATAGTATTGAGATCGAAGTGTATCATCAGGATGGGGTTCTGCTACAAAAACTATTTAGTATTAATTTTGCCTACCTACTACAAATTTATGTACAAAAAGTAATGATATCCCATCAAAAACATAAATGTGAAATGAGAGCCAATATTATGATATATGCCTTGGTTGTTGACTTCAACGACAAAAGAAGTGAAATCTAAATGGGTGCCATGTTCAATTGTCAGTCCTCAAATTTATTTATAACAACATAAACTATTTTTTTTTCTTATAACTTAGGAGAATATATTGTAGCCTAAGGTTTGACTTGGCTAGTTCTCATAATATACGAATTATTATGTTCGATGGTTAGTTTCTATCAGCAAGCCAAATTTTCGGAATAATAAAATAAGAACCAACAAGTAACAGGTTGAACTTGCGAAGGCTATAATATAATTTCGTATGTGCATGTAAGGCCTGCCAGTGCTGCATGAAAGGTCCGTCCAACCTATTGGTAACAGCGGTGAGAAGACTGTTGCCGCTGCCCCGCACTCTACTCGCTAACGAGGTCGCGCACTTGCGCATGCTGGCATAAAAACAGTCAATGCGGACGCTTGCGAACATTCCCGATGCGCTGCAGAAGCGAGGCAGCCGCAGCAGCGCTCTCAGAGCGTTATTATATTGAACGCGGTGAGCGCTGTAGGATTTCTGCAAATATGACACCCACCGACTACTCGTATAAAAAGATGTGCAGTAGGCTCGAAACAAGGTGATCTTCACATCCTTGGATCTACGAGCAAACCTGCGGGCAATCATATTCGCCCTCACCGACAGCGCCCTCCTTTCTCGCTCAATATCAGCGTCGTCAAAATAAAACAACCTGAATTTAAAAAAGCAAACTTGTCAAAAAGTTGGAACTTTGACCCCCAATATCTCCGTAACTAGAAAGTTCCCAGGTATGGTCTAGAATTCTAGATAGAAAAAAAATGATCGCAATGACGGGGAGAACAAGTGCCTTTCGGCTTCGTTACGAGGTTTTTTACACCCTCGATTCAAACATGTAATCACATACAATCTTGCAAATCACAGATCTAATATTACCCTCTTCCATCTTCCAGGCTTCCCCTACTGGCCAGCGAAAGGCATGTCCGTGAACAGTGCTGGTCTGGTCGACGTGCACTTCTTCGGAGACCACAAACGTGCCTGGGTGCCCGCTAAGGACTGCTTCCTGTACTCCAAGAATAATCCCAACTACTCCCAGACTAAGCAGCAGGATATTATGTGTAGTAAGCAGGTAAAGAACAGAATAGAATATAGTTACAGGTCGATATTTTACAAATTATACATAGGCAAGAACGTGTTACTGTAATTTTGTAAAACATTTTTGCCAAACTATTGCCTTTTTTTGGTAATTGATCAGCCATGATTCGTTTCTAATTAACATGAACTACATATGGTCGAAAGACCGATTAGACCGATCTCTATGTGACCATAGCAACGCTTCCGTGGACAGCTACTTTCCTGCCGGTTGCTGCTTTTATATTTACATTTTACAAAACCTACGAACTTGTACTTTTACAGACTTATACACAAACGAATCTAGGTTATTAATTATTAGGTGACTATAGGACGCCAAAAACTAAAATCAAGGTCAAATTTTGTTTTAGGAAGCAGAACATCACATTCAAAACATATCAAGAAAGTACGGTAAATTCGTTTACCCGCCTTTCAAGACCCAATTCGAACCAAGCAAAATGTATGAGCAACTCAAAATGATGGTAAGTGCAACATTTTACAGACATGCTTCTATTTCTTTGGCATTCAGGCTGGAAGGGAAACTGACGCTAAACGGTTATTACGTATTCAGTACATCATTCCGAACCACGCCAAATAGAAATTCACTAGGTACATGATTCTGAACTACCCCAAATAGAAATTCAGTACATCATTCCGAAATACCCCAAATAGAAATTAGGTACATCATTCTGAACCACCCCAAATAGAAATTCAGTATATCATTCTGATTAACCCCAAATAGCAATTCAGTACATCATTCTGAACCACCCCAAATAGAAATTCAGTACATCATTCTGATTCACCACAAATAGAAATTCAGTACATCATTCCGAACCACCCCAAATAGCAATTCAGTACATCATTCTGAACCACCCCAAATAGAAATTCAGTACATCATTCTGATTCACCACAAATAGAAATTCAGTACATCATTCTGAACCACCCCAAATAGAAATTCAGTACATCATTCTGAACCCTCTCACATAGAAACTTAGTGTCAGTTATTAAAAGTTGTCCCTTCAACAACTGTATACTATTAGTGTAGGAACAAGCCGTATGCCCGATGTGATTTCACATTTACATTTAGTAGTAGCGGGTAATCGTACCGCGCCATCACAATTATTTCAAAGCTAAAAAAAACCGTTCTCTCGTCGGGCAACACTGTGTGTATATGTCATTTTCTTTAAAGCTAGTAATCTTAAACAACCCTATTTAGGGAAGAACTACAGTTAGTAATTTAATTCAAACCATTGAATGGTGTCAACTGGATGTTTTTACTTTTATTTTATTAATTATTGGGTCTTAAGAAGTGCAAAGAGGAAAAAAGTGTCTTCTCCGTCCCCTGAACGAACAATAACCAGTAATCAATTTAGTGGACTCCCTGTTGACGAAACAGAAGACAATAATACTCGAAATGCTGTCAAAAAAGTCCCGAAACCTCCACCAATCATTCTTTATGGTATTGAAGATGTAAACAAGCTAACGGAACTTGTAGAAAAATCAGACTTTATCTTAAAATCACAAATAAAAATCAACTAAGAATTAACTGCACTACAGTTGAAGCATATAAAATTGTCATAAATATTGTCAGACAAAAGAGACTGATTGGACACACGTTCAACAGCAAAGAGAAGCGACCTTACAGAATAGTAATTAAAAATCTCCACCACACAACGCCATTAACTGAAATCAAAGAAGCAATAGAAGAGACTGGTAATACAGTTATTGGGGAAATAATAAATGCAAAGTATGGACCCGAAAAAAAACCAACTTCTACATTCTTTGCAAACATACAACAGGGCTCTAATAATAAAGCCGTAAAAAACATTAAATATATCCACAATCAATCTATTACTATAGAAGACCCACGAAAACGGAAAATAGTAGTACAATGTCAGAGATGCCAGCAATATGGCCACTCCATAAACTATTGTATGAGGCCATACCGCTGTGTGAAATGTGCAGAATCCCATAGGTCCTCTGAATGTCCTAAGACTGACCGCAACACCCCAGCTACATGCGCTCTTTGCTTCGGCGCCCATCCATCAATTTTCAAAGGCTGTGAGGTTTACAGAGAAATTTATGCCAGGAAATTCAATAGAAGACCACGAATCAACCCTAAAGATATAAATCACAAAACGGCTGAGAATCCCAATAACCATGCCTCAAACACACACAGAAAGACTAACCTAAAAGAAAACACCAGTACAAATATAATAACCCCCCCAGGAGAGATAGATATGCCGATGTAACAAAAACAAAACCTAAATAGCAAAGAAGCAGAAATTCCATCACCAAATCATACAATAGAGCAAATGTTCCTAAAACAAGCAGAAAAGCTAGACATTATCCTACAACAAATGAGCACTTTAATAAATCTCATAACAACACTAGTGTCTAGGGAGTCACGATGACTTCCCTTAAGATAGTAACCTGGAACCTTGATGGCCTGTCTATATTTTTTATTAATAAGGAGGAGGTCGAAATTCTATTAAATACACACAACATAGACATTCTGCTAGTGTCTGAAACTCATTTCACACAGAACAGTAGTATTAGATTACAAAATTACAATATAATATATACCACTAACCATCCAGACGGCACTGCCCACGCTGGGGCGGCAGTTGTTATTAGATCTAGCATCAAACATCACCAATTACCACAGTTTAAAAAAGCACACATACAAGCAACAACGATCGCTATAGAAGACCGCAACGGAGCCTTCAACGTCTCTGCCATATACAGCCCTCCGAAACACAGAATAACTGAGGAGCTATATAACGAGTTTTTTAATACCTTAGGCCCACGCTTCATAGCCGGCGGAGATTGGAATGCAAAGCATGTACATTGGGCCTCTAGACTAACCAACACCAGAGGTAGAGAACTGAAGAAAAGCCTAGATGGTAACTGTCTTTCTACAATCTCAACGGCAGAGCCCACAAATTGGCCTACTGATCCAAACAGACTGCCAGACGTCATCGACTTCTTCATCACCAAGGGCTCATCCAGACTCTCTCATCAAATAGAAACATGCCTAGACGCTGACACAAATCACGTACCGGTAATACTGACAATTGGCTCCACTGTCCTCAATATCGAGAGAAATCTGAAACTCTATAACAAACGAACAGATTGGCACAATTTTCGGGAATTAATTGAGGAGAAACTTGAACTCAAAATAGCTTTAAAAACTGAGGCCGACATTGATGATGCTACCAAAACAATAACTACCCTGATACAGCAATGTTGCTGGATCTGCACCCCAGTAACCATCGAGCGTCGACAACAACGAAAAGCGTATTCGGATACCATAAGATTGGAAATACTAGAAAAACGAAGACTCCGTCGAACATGGCATACTAGTAGACATCCCAGTGACAAAAGAGAGCTGAACAAAGCGGCCAAAAAACTAAAATCCTTTATATGGGAAGCTAACGAAGCCGCCCTGGAGACGACATACTTAGAAGGTCTAACACCTACAAAAGACACAAACCACTCCCTATGGAGGGCATGCAAAAATTATAATCGGCCATCGCTCCACAAACCTCCACTCCGGACACGTGGTGGAAATTGGGCTAAGACTGCACAAGATAAGGCTAATGCATTTGCGAGTCATCTCAGCCAAGTTTTTAAACCAAACGCTGCTTGTCCGAACGTAAATGAATTAGACATAGACCTAATCCTCGACCAGGACTATTAACTCGGTCTACCACTGAAGACGGTTACACCGGGAGAAGTCTCCAGACACATCAAATCCATGGACAACAACAAGGCCCCGGGGTTTGATCTCATTGACAAGAAAGTCCTAGAAGAGCTCCCGCGTAAGGCAATAGTTTATCTCACAATACTGTTTAACGCTATTTTACGGGTAGGATACTTCCCGGATCTGTGGAAGGTCTCCCAAATTCTAATGCTACACAAACCAGGTAAACCTGCACATGAAGTTACTTCTTACAGACCGATTAGCTTACTGCCGGTTATGTCTAAGCTATTTGAAAAAATCTTTCTGCAAAGACTCAACAATGTCCTGAAAGAAAAGTCAATCATTCCTGACCATCAATTTGGCTTTCGTAAAGAACATGCCACTACAGAACAGGTACATAGGGTGACAAGAGTAATAAGGAAGGCATTTGAGAGTAAAGAATATTGTTCATCAGCCTTCTTGGACATCCAGCAAGCTTTCGACAGGGTTTGGCACAAGGGGTTGTTATGCAAAATAAAATCCCTATTACCACACACGTATTTTGAAACGCTGAAATCGTACTTAACCAACAGAATATTCCAAGTCAAAGAAAATGATTGCACGTCAGACTTCTATGAAATGAGCGCAGGAGTGCCTCAAGGGTCTGTACTCGGGCCCGTCTTGTACTCTCTGTATACATCCGACCTACCAAAAAGCCAAGCGTTCACAGTCGCAACTTTTGCAGACGATACAGCTTTACTCGCCTGGGACCCATGTCCAGCTAAAGCATCTGAAATCCTACAGAGTGGACTCCATAAAATAGAGAAATGGATGACCAAATGGAGAATTGCAGCTATTTTAGTGAGAACAAATCAGTGCACGTAACCTTCACGCTCCGCAAAGAGAACTGTCCCCCAGTAACTCTAAATAATACACAACTGTCTCATCAAAACTCGGTAAAATACCTGGGAATGCATTTAGATCGCAGACTCACTTGGAAGAAACATGTGCAAGCAAAAAGAGATTAGATCAACCTCAAGTACAAGGGTCTCTACTGGTTGCTGGGTAGGAACTCAAAACTGGCAATTGACAAAAAGGTTCTCATATACAATGTTGTGCTAAAGCCAATCTGGACCTATGGTATTGAACTATGGGGCACAGCATGTAGCACCAATATGACAATAATACAAAGGGCGCAAAACTACATCCTGAGGCAAATATCAAATGCGCCATGGTTCATCAAAACAAAGGCGAATCCATGAAATTCTTAACCTGTCAATGGTTAAAGAAGTGATTGACTATTATGGCTCCAGCTACAAGTCACGACTACAAACACATCCAGATCAGCTTGCAGGACAGCTTACTATCCCTGAAACAATTCGTCGACTGAAGAAACGACGAGATCTCTTTGACGACAATAGTCGCTGAAAGTTGACTATAAAAAACGAAGGGTGGGCTCCGCTGGGAGTACTCTAGCACCCTACACATCATTTCATCTACACCCCATCTGCTTATAGTCCAGACACGACGAGAGAAGAAAAAAAAATATTGGGTGTTTCTATGTTAATTATTGTAATTGGTGTTTGCCGTTTTAATTAACTATAAATAAATATTAATAAATACCTTCACCCCAAACTAAACTTTCAACCCTAACCTAAACCAGGAAAGAATTTTCGAAAATCCTTGCTTAAGGTTGCACAAGTCAGTCATTCTTCCATACAAACGTAGTCTGGTGATTACTCGTTTGTTTGACGGTGTAGGTTCAAAATTAAAAATTGTATCAACTGGTCTTTTCATTATCTAGCCCTGTATGGAAGCAAATTGCAAAAAAAAAATTGGTTTGGAAGCTATGAGCGTCGAATCTTTCATATTTCAACACTAATTTTAACTCATCTTTGGGCATAAATAAATGACCTAAGTCGTATGAAAATGGAAAAACTAAAACCATACAAGAATAGATAATTTATTCAAAAGTTGAAATATTTTTATTTTGAACAGATACATCCAATAGATTTTTCATGATACCCTTACTCCCAAAGGTCTGCATAAAGAATTTCGCGCGCCCGTTTTCGTTGTAAATCATATTGCATTTCGCTACAAGTTACCACCCCTGTCACTGGGGAAGAGGGGAAGCACGCAGCGCGTGTGTGTGCGCAGTGTGTGTGGGTGCACACATGCTCACTTGGTTAGCTGCCGCCCGGCACGTCATGCTGTCGTATTACGAGTACCTATACTATTTACGATTTAACGAAGCCATAGCAACGAAATATTTTTTTTTACTGAGTAGGTACCTACCTATATTTAAAAAATCTCTACTTGACCCACACAATAAATAGGTACTGGCTCCATATTTTAACAACATCCATTACGCTAGTTTACTACAATACTACGTCGTATTTAGCTGAGCGGCACAATGCCTATTGTTGATAAATGTATAATAAGACAATATTACAGACCGCTATTGTAAATAAATAAACAGCCAACAAACAATTTACAAAATAACATAATTTTTTATTTGATGAATCAACAACAAGACTCACAGTCACATCAAAGTCACGCTGTCGAAAAAGCAATTATCCTGACTCTGGCTGTTCTAATCAGGAGTCGCCAGTGGGTTAATTATAGGTAACTAGCTAGGCTAAGTAAATACCTAGGTATTTAACATAAGTAGTAACATAGTTGCACAACCTATAAAAACAAGTATAGAAATAAAGTCATATCAATGAAATTATTTTTTAAACTAAATAACAATATCTACCTACATTACTACCTACCTACATTGTTCTACTTATATTCACATTTTCGCAAGCGAACTCATTGCCACGTCTCGCAAAGTCGCGGGTAAGTACCTACCTATTAGGAATATTATAGGATGTATGTAGGAGCTTGTCCTTTCATAATAACAACTAAATTGGGTGCATAATAATTATGTTTCACTGAGTCACAGATAATATAATACTTCGACTGAGTGATTGTCCTATGTTGTAAATTACACCCGCGCCGCGCGCCGCCGCTACAATGTCGTCCCGTCTTCAATGAAATCGCGCATGTATGCGTCACTCAGCGTTAGGAGTGTGTATGTGTACGCGCAGTAGCTTCCTTCTGCTCTTTACCGCGTCTATCCCTTTCGCTCGTGATGTCGGATGAAATAGCATGCATTTTAACCCCGGCCATCAACTAGTTCGTTCAGCTAACTTGTGCGTTCTTAATACTCAACTACTCATCTTTCTTGAAAAAAGAGTGCAAAATATCACTTCTTTAAACCACACAGGCTGGTAGTGATGTAAGTGAATTTAAGAGGCCATAGTAATAAATCAGCCAGGTTGCATGATAACTAGGGTAATTAGGAATCTAGTAGCGCTTCCGCGACATTGCTGCACTTGTAACGTATTTGTTTGCTACAGATCCCAGCGTTTGAGGGTGAAGTAAGATCTCTCGTAAAGAAGCCGCCAGCCGCCAAGCCGCGGATAAGGACCAACTCCAACAAATCTACTAAGGAGTCATTTAACGATGGGTTCGTACACATTGTAATATCTTCCAAGTAGCCGTGACCGATCCATAGTCACACCAAATTGCCACACCAGTGTGACTATGGTTCATTTTATTTATCCATAGTCACACTGGTGTGACTACGGATAATTTAGCCTGATCCGTAGTCACACTGGTGTGACTACGGCTGATCCGTAATCACTCTGGTGTGACTACGGACAATTTAACCTGATCCGTAGTCACACCATCACACCATTGACCCAATTTGTGTCTTTTAATTGGGTTGCTTTTTTCCCAACTGATTCATCGTCACACCAAATTGCTACACCAGTGAGACTATGGTTAATTTTATTTCAAAAGCCTGACACACTCTTCACGATCAAAAATAAAAGCCCATCAAAATTGTATTTAATTTAAAAAATAAATATATATTAATGTTAACTAATGGCATTTTCTAAATATATTATGTGAAAGGCAAACACAGGAATAACGGTAACTTTAAAATAAACTTTATTTAACACAGACTAATTATTTACACACTATAAGTCTATACTTAATAGTAAAAATGTGAAAAAAAAAGAGTAAAATTTTAATCTTCTATCTCAGATTAAAGAAATAGGCAGATGGAACGCTCAGAACACGCGAGTGGTTCCACCAAAACAAATACAAAATCAAAAGCAAATACAAACTCGCGACAGTACCAAGCTACGCATCGTCTCGCTCACACGTCACTAGTGATTTGTCATTTTAGGTCAAAACATGCCGTCTTGTGTGTTTAAACACTGCAAAAGTTGTTCACAAAAACTAAGAAAACAAGATGGAATATCTTTCCACAGGTAACTCTTGTTATTTTTATTGTTTTGGTATTTATTTTCCATCAAATATTTTCGGCTCACTTGAAACACAAAACCTCAACAGTAAGTCGTCTGTGTTGCTAGTTTATGACGGGAAAATTACCCTGAATTAGGGGAAAAAAAATAATCGATATTTTTTATGCACAATACACATTATTGTGCATAAAAAATATCGATTAATTTATACATACGTAATTGCGTATAAGGAAATATTGTATCTAAAGGGTGCATTTAATTTCATGACGAATATTTTAACCTCCGGCATTACTAACGATACTAATTGTACTACGCAACTCAAAAACATTATTAAATTATTAATGCATATTAGTATGCAGTATTTAAAACCTCACAACAGCTGACTTACACATACTACATCACAGTAACAGTCCACTAACACTGCGATCCAAATTATCACTACGAGTGGCGCGAGCGCCGACACGTCACGGGACAAATCGATGAAATGCGTCAATACACCTGCGCAGTCGTAATGACACGAGGTCACTAGTTAGTTCCGTCCGGGTCGTAAAGACTTCGGGTCTCGGGAGGGCACCCCCGCGCGCGGGGCTGTATTCGTATTTTTGCGTGAGAAAGAGGGACGGAGAGCATGCCTTTAAACTATTTGGTACTTGTAAGGATATGCCGCGGTCGCGCCGCTGGATTATTTTATTATTTCATGTACGTTTACTTTTCGTTCCGCGCGCGGTGTACTGCGCTTTAAAATTTTAATATTTCAAGACTTATTGGGGTTAATGAAGTATTTTATTATTACTTTTAGTGTTTAATTGCAACAATTAGCCTTTGCCATGTGACATGCTACATTTTAAAGGTTAGGTTAAAAGTTTAGGTAAATACATTTGCTGAAATAGTTTATTAATCAAATTACCAAAAAGCGATATAAAGTGTTATGTTGTCTGATATAAATTAATTAAATAGTTAATAATTACGCATATTTAATTTTTATGCTCTTATTATTGTTCTGTTCGAATACTACACGCTTTTGCTATCTGGGTATAACCATAAAGCAAAATCGCGTTTCCAATTTAAAAAAATAGTGGTACAATATTTGGGAACAATTTAAATTTAACTGAACAAAAATATGGGAGTATTTCTCAATATCTGGCAACCGTAAACGCACACAGACGCGCGTGTCCCTACACGGCGCCTCTTGTCTGCCGCGCACACATAAATAAAAACCGGAGCCAACTTGTTTGTCGCGCATGTTCTATCTGCCTATTTCTTTAATCTGAGTCTTCTATATAATAAAACAAACACGGGTTTGTTACAACCATTGACATATATATTACTGCGTAAGGACTGGGTGGACCGCATGTTACAATGACGCCTCGAACGTGGTCCCAAAATGGTCTTCCCTATAGCGAACTAAACTAGAACGCGTTCGGCAGTCTTCGGGAGCGGTCGTAAATTTTACAAGCAAAAATGCCAAGTTGTGTCGTGAAGGGATGCGTGAACTACGACAAAAAGCACAATAAAATAAATGATAACATTTCTTATCACCGGTAAGTTAAATAAAAATATTATATCAACTTCTAACATTATTTAAAACAATTTTCTTTCGTATTTGTCTCAACGTTTGGCAAAGACAAAGAGATTAAATATACCTACTATAGAGGGGCTATGCGAAGAAATGTCATAGAAAAACTGTGATCCCTTGTCTCAGTAACGCCATCTAGCATAATATAGCAAAATTAGAGCGGCTATTGGGAACACCAAATGTCAGTAACGCCATCTAGCTTTGAAAACCATACTAGAAACTTTGTGTAGGGATGTGACCATTTAATTAACAAGGTATCGATAATAATAATAAAAGTTACGAGACTATTTTTTGTACACATTTGAATAGATTGAATCAAATGCCAAAAAATTAGGAAAACAATAAAACGATTAGTGGTTTCAATGTGTACAAGTTATTCTTTTTTTTTTTACATACAAATTACTAAATGATCATGAAAGATATAGAAATGGATATATAAATTATCATTAAAGACATGTAATTTTCTTGTGAAATAAAATTTATAATTATATAAATTTTATAAAATTTATATATAAATTTTATTTTATAATTACAAGACTAACGGTACTTTGTAACTTGAATTGGGAACCTCTTCATCCGAACTAGGTGGTAACCTGTATCTCGGAATACAAACCATCCCCTCTAATAGATTGTACAATTTATAAGCCATTATCATGGTCTAATGATTCAAGGGTTCGATACCCACAGGACACAAATATTTAGGTGATGAATATAAATGTTCGCATTAATCTGAGTGTTTCATATGTATTAATTTACCAGAAAAAAGTGTTCTAACCATTGTCTAGTAGAAGCTCTACTCTGCGAGTTTATGGCTCGAATTATATGCACGGCCTGGCCGCTACACCTTGAAATTACAAGCAAAAGTATGCAATGATTTATTTGGACAGTCGCACAGCCGCTCGTACACCGCATATAGTTGTTTGTAATTTTGTGACGTTAGCGGCCGGGTCGCTTGGTCTTGCGGACGCATATAATTTGAGCCATAAGCAAACAGATCAATCGACCTTGCTTACATACAAAACATCAAAGTTAATAACATTCATACAGCTGGTAATGAGGAGACCACAGACATTCTACTTAAGAATCTTATACCTGACGATTCATAGAATAATAATAGCAAGTACCACCAACAAATCAGAGCATGGGCTGCCGTGCCACCTGTGCCCCAAAATCAGACCCAAAAAAATATAAATAAAAGATCGTAATAAATATCTATTTTGTTGGCCTATTTTTTTAATTTTAACCTGATGACGTAGTTTTTGTTTTTGTAATGTGCCTTCAATGCAATTTTTCTCGGAGTGTCGAAGATAGACTCAGAGTCTGAAACATCAACATTGACTGGTGTAGTAAGTTTGGTGGCTTTGGGGTTCATTTCATCATCCTGAAATTATAAAAAAAGTCTAAATGTGAGTCGTACTCGCGCTAAACTATACTAAGTTTGAAACCTTGTATTATATCGGTTATTGTACTCATCATTATGAACAACTTTTACTATGGGACCAGCACTGAAATCGCGAAAAAAAAATCAGCTGATCCATACATTATGTCGAGGTATGCAAATTTAAATGTATGCAGCTGTTATTTATAAAAAAAACTAATGTTGTAAACCTAAAGACTGAAAATTTCCCTTTCGTTCGCATCTTCAGCAACTGGTTGCGTTGCAAGTGATAATTAATTGCGAAACTTGATAATGAAAAAAAAAGTAAGAAAGTAATCAAGATAAAGAAAGTAATATTTCAGTATCTGATTTCTATTTTGTGGGATACCGGGAGACGAACAGACAGATAGCAAAGTTGAGCAAGTAATAAGGACTATAAGCAGTGTACTATTTTACTATAAAGAATGCCTACGAAAAATCAAGAAACGTGCAACTCACTTCACTTGTAGTACAAGGTACAGATTCTTTTTTAGGGTTCCGTACCCAAAGGGTAAAAACGGAACCCTATTACTAAGACTTCGCTGTCTGTCCGTCTGTCCGTCTGTCCGTCTGTCTGTCACCAGGCTGTATCTCATGAACCGTGACAGCTAGACAGTTGAAATTTTCACAGATGATGTATTTCTGTTGCCGCTATAACAACAAATACTAAAAACAGAATAAAATTAATATTTAAGGGGGGCTCCCATACAACAAACGTGATTTTTTTGCCGTTTTGTCTAATGTATAGATAATGGTACGGAACCCTTCGTGCGCGAGTCCGACTCGCACTTGGCCGGTTTTTTAAAATTGATCGACCAGTCTTTCCGAAGTAAATGTCGTCTTATAAAATGCTTTGAGCATAATTTTGACGAAGCAGATGGAAGCCAATTTTCTTCTTTACGGTCTATTTGAACAAAACGTATCCACTTTTCACGTTCTACATTATTTACACTCGGAAACCTGCAATAACAGAACCCTACTTGAACGAATAGTACTTGTTCCTTTATTAACATTTAAATTAAATAATATGATTATGTTCAAACAGTATTATATTTTAAGTGTTATTTATTATTTACCTCATAAAATATCGATGACAAAATCGATAAACAACATCACATCTCTGCAAGGCAGTAGTAAAGCTATTCAGTAATAGAGGGCGTTTATTACAAAAGGAGCATATGTTCTAGAACTATTTATTAAAATTATTACTTAGTAAATATAACAAATACTTACGAAAATAAACCGAAGTTAGATCCAGTCGTTCTACCATAACGAGATTTACAATACCGTAATGCGCAACTCGGCATAATTTCTTAGAAAATATTTTTCTTTTGTTTGACAGTTTGTCAAGAATACGACTTATCACGCAGGCGTACCACACTAGACTGAACGACTTTTGCCCACTAGGACAAATGTATCGGATTACGATTTTTTTCGCTATGTCCCGTCTATTGTGTAGTATAATTTAATGTCTTTGGGCAAAGACGACGCGAAGCCGAGTAAAAGTTAGACATAACTTTGCAGCGGCGCGCGTTTTAGCCGATGAAATGAAAAGATTTAATAACTTTAATTTCGGAAGTCGGTGTCTCTGGATCAGTGTATTTTAGTTTTTTGACACCGACTTCCGAAATTAAAGTTATTTTTCACGTTGTTGGAAAGTGTTCTTGAGTAGTTTTCACGTTGGGAAGTCGGTTGTGTTTTTTGTAAGAATTATTATTTTTCAGTTTTTAGTGGGTTGGTTTGTCTATCTATCTAAGTTACAATAGCTTATTGTCAACTGCTCATCAAAAATACCTAAATCGCTATAGATGTGCCTATAATATTTGAAGAGTTCCCTCGATCTCCAAGATTTCATCATCAGATCGTGACCAAATGACAATGGGACCAACTTTGAAGTATAAAATCTCAGTATAAAATCAAATCGGTCCAGCCGTCTTCGAGTGAGTAATCGGGGAAAATATCCCGACGAATTGAGAACCTCCTCCTTTTTTTCAAGTCGGTTAAAAATACCCGCTCTTACAAGGTTACGTCTAGGGGCAGACCACGCCGATTGACATCGTAGTTCATGGTAGTTCTAATAGATGGCGTTAGTGTTTCTGTATGGCGACCGCGTTTGGCCAACGTTCGGACGACCGTATCTTTACTATTTAAATCAATGGTTACAACACTTATAACTCGAGATCTGCTAGATCAATTTTCATGGTTTTTGTTTCGTTGGATTTGTGTCCGCCCTGAATAGCAGAATACATTTTAAAAACACTGAAAACGTAAAAAAAAAAACATATTCGGTAGTAAGTAGGTAGGTAGGTAGGTGGTAGGTAGGTGGTAGGTAGGTAGTAGGTAGGTAGGTGGTAGGTAGGTAGTAGGTAGGTAGGTGGTAGGTAGGTAGTAGGTAGGTGGTAGGTAGGTGGTAGGTAGGTGGTAGGTAGGTGGTAGGTAGGTGGTAGGTAGGTAGGTGGTAGGTAGGTGGTAGGTAGGTGGTAGGTAGGTGGTAGGTAGGTGGTAGGTAGGTGGTAGGTAGGTGGTAGGTAGGTGGTAGGTAGGTGGTAGGTAGTAGGTAGGTAGTAGGTAGGTAGTAGGTAGGTAGTAGGTAGGTAGTAGGTAGGCAGTAGGTAGGCAGTAGGTAGGCAGTAGGTGGTAGTAGGTAGGTAGTAGGTAGGTAGTAGGTAGGTAGTAGGTAGGTAGTAGGTAGGTAGTAGGTAGGTAGTAGGTAGGTAGTAGGTAGGTAGTAGGTAGGTAGTAGGTAGGTAGTAGGTAGGTAGTAGGTAGGTAGTAGGTAGGTAGTAGGTAGGTAGTAGGTAGGTAGTAGGTAGGTAGTAGGTAGGTAGTAGGTAGGTAGTAGGTAGGTAGTAGGTAGGTAGTAGGTAGGTAGTAGGTAGGTAGTAGGTAGGTAGTAGGTAGGTAGTAGGTAGGTAGTAGGTAGGTAGTAGGTAGGTAGTAGGTAGGTAGTAGGTAGGTAGTAGGTAGGTAGTAGGTAGGTAGTAGGTAGGTAGTAGGTAGGTAGTAGGTAGGTAGTAGGTAGGTAGTAGGTAGGTAGTAGGTAGGTAGGTAGTAGGTAGGTAGTAGGTAGGTAGTAGGTAGGTAGTAGGTAGGTAGTAGGTAGGTAGTAGGTAGGTAGTAGGTAGGTAGTAGGTAGGTAGTAGGTAGGTAGTAGGTAGGTAGTAGGTAGGTAGTAGGTAGGTAGTAGGTAGGTAGTAGGTAGGTAGTAGGTAGGTAGTAGGTAGGTAGTAGGTAGGTAGTAGGTAGGTAGTAGGTAGGTAGTAGGTAGGTAGTAGGTAGGTAGTAGGTAGGTAGTAGGTAGGTAGTAGGTAGGTAGTAGGTAGGTAGTAGGTAGGTAGTAGGTAGGTAGTAGGTAGGTAGTAGGTAGGTAGTAGGTAGGTAGTAGGTAGGTAGTAGGTAGGTAGTAGGTAGGTAGTAGGTAGGTAGTAGGTAGGTAGTAGGTAGGTAGTAGGTAGGTAGTAGGTAGGTAGTAGGTAGGTAGTAGGTAGGTAGTAGGTAGGTAGTAGGTAGGTAGTAGGTAGGTAGTAGGTAGGTAGTAGGTAGGTAGTAGGTAGGTAGTAGGTAGGTAGTAGGTAGGTAGTAGGTAGGTAGTAGGTAGGTAGTAGGTAGGTAGTAGGTAGGTAGTAGGTAGGTAGTAGGTAGGTAGTAGGTAGGTAGTAGGTAGGTAGTAGGTAGGTAGTAGGTAGGTAGTAGGTAGGTAGTAGGTAGGTAGTAGGTAGGTAGTAGGTAGGTAGTAGGTAGGTAGTAGGTAGGTAGTAGGTAGGTAGTAGGTAGGTAGTAGGTAGGTAGTAGGTAGGTAGTAGGTAGGTAGTAGGTAGGTAGTAGGTAGGTAGTAGGTAGGTAGTAGGTAGGTAGTAGGTAGGTAGTAGGTAGGTAGTAGGTAGGTAGTAGGTAGGTAGTAGGTAGGTAGTAGGTAGGTAGTAGGTAGGTAGTAGGTAGGTAGTAGGTAGGTAGTAGGTAGGTAGTAGGTAGGTAGTAGGTAGGTAGTAGGTAGGTAGTAGGTAGGTAGTAGGTAGGTAGTAGGTAGGTAGTAGGTAGGTAGTAGGTAGGTAGTAGGTAGGTAGTAGGTAGGTAGTAGGTAGGTAGTAGGTAGGTAGTAGGTAGGTAGTAGGTAGGTAGTAGGTAGGTAGTAGGTAGGTAGTAGGTAGGTAGTAGGTAGGTAGTAGGTAGGTAGTAGGTAGGTAGTAGGTAGGTAGTAGGTAGGTAGTAGGTAGGTAGTAGGTAGGTAGTAGGTAGGTAGTAGGTAGGTAGTAGGTAGGTAGTAGGTAGGTAGTAGGTAGGTAGTAGGTAGGTAGTAGGTAGGTAGTAGGTAGGTAGTAGGTAGGTAGTAGGTAGGTAGTAGGTAGGTAGTAGGTAGGTAGTAGGTAGGTAGTAGGTAGGTAGTAGGTAGGTAGTAGGTAGGTAGTAGGTAGGTAGTAGGTAGGTAGTAGGTAGGTAGTAGGTAGGTAGTAGGTAGGTAGTAGGTAGGTAGTAGGTAGGTAGTAGGTAGGTAGTAGGTAGGTAGTAGGTAGGTAGTAGGTAGGTAGTAAGTAGGTAGGTAGTAGGTAGGTAGTAGGTAGGTAGTAGGTAGGTAGTAGGTAGGTCATGTGACGCAGACGAAGTTGCGCGGGTCAGCTAGTATTTTAATAAAAGTACATTTTGATACAAGTGGAGAAAGTTTGTTATTTCATTCGAGGCGGTATTATATCATGCGAGGGTGTTTTTGAGCCGAGAATTGCAATAACAAATGTCCATGTGTATCAAACGACGTTTTTCAATAGACTTTTGAAGAAATAAAATAAAATAACGAAAAATATTTTTGTCACGAACTATGAAACTATGATTTTAATTTTCTTTTTTTTCGCGCTTTGGTTTCGCCAGGTTGAAGGCGAGGCAAAGGTATGAAGTCGTTAAACAGCCTAATATAAAAAATAGGTATTAATTTTATATTTTTGAATTCAGAACACAAATAAATGTTAATTTGTGTATAAAAGTAATATAAAATAATATAAAAGTTGTGTTTTAATAATCATGTTTATCTATGATATTCTATTTATGAACACAATTTGAATATTCAATAAATATTTATGCCGTAAAGACGCGTAGTGCTTTGCCGAAATTAAAAAAAAACATTCATCTCAGACTATAGGCATTGAACCAATTTGGACTAAGTATAGGTATAGTTATCTGTGGCAATTTTCATTCACGCACACGTGCAGGAAAGTGGAAAAAATCGCACGGGTGTGAAATACATTGCATGTTGTACCTAATCGTAGTGCGTTACGGACCAGTTTTCGAGGAAGTGTATTGAAAAATCCATTTTTACACACAATAAAATAATGACAAGGTAAAAACAAATTCATAATTATAACAGGGTGGACACGGTAAAGCTACACGAAAATGGTTTTAGGAGACTATCCATAATTTTTCATTAAATTTAAATTCCCCCTTCACAGACTTTCGAAAACTGTACAGTTAGCAAGAAAATGGCCATTTTACATAAAACATTTTTGTTGATGCCATTCGATGCTGTTTCAAAATACTGATCAAAAAGTTCTATGGGAAAAATCTAGGTTGGAGTACTAAAAAGTCAGAAATGGTGTGATGATGTGACGCGTGCAGGTTTAATTATCCGTAGTCACACCAGTGTGGCTACGGATCAGCCTCGGTCACACCAGTGTCACTAAGGGTCAGGTTAAATTATCCATAGTTACACCAGTGTGACTACGGATCAGCGGTAGTCACACCAGTGTGACTACAGATGAATAAAATGAACCGTAGTCACACTGGTGTGGCAATTTGGTGTGACTATGGATCGGTCTCGAAAAGTAGCGACACGATGTGTCGCTACTTTTACTACTAGTAGCTTTTGTCTAATATCCACAACATATAAAAAACATGTTATAGGCTAGTTTCCACCATCAATAAATTGCAAATCTATTTAGTCCGTCAGTTAGAGTATTGAAAAATAATGGAGACGTATTTTTTGTTTTTGGAAATCAATGAACATTGACAAAGTTAAAACGCATCAAAACTCGGGAGTGGGGGCTCGTGACGTCACAACACACTCAAAATTATAGCACAGCGTGACGTATTGAGAATTTTAAATTAGTCGTATCTTCGTCAATTTTGATCTACATAAAAGAAAAAAAACGTCAAATATATTGAGAAAGTAAGTCTAACTGACGGATTAATTAGATTTTTTTGAGGACACAAGCTTATTTAGATTTGTGAATATATTCCGTTCGAGTCGCATAAATCGATGTATGTAGGTATATCTTTAACAAACGCTAGTGAAAGTTAAAATCAGTGTATTAAACGCTTCTTATTAGAGATTACAATGTGACATCACTATTATGAATACTTAGTCTTTGGTTTTCTACATTTGACTATGGTCTCTCTCTTATAATGGCGGTTGCGTTGTATAGCAGTACCTATGTTGTATTCAATCAATTAAGTAAAAGGTGTTTTCCAAGTAACACTCTTTCTCTTGTGTCCCATATATTCTAACACTTCTAGCCCAAACATAACCATACTTTTGAACCTCGGCGCAGTCCGGAAAAAGACATGTTCGACTAATACTGATACATTTTTTCCAACAAAAGTGTTAACTTCTTGAACTGGGTTTTCCGTGGATGCAATCAAAGACTTGAAGAACTCGTGCACCAGATATATTGTAAAATAAAGTTACTCGAAGAAAATATATGAGCGCAGCCATCAAGCTGTCACATTGACAAAAACAAAAGTCGTTCTCAATTCAAAAAAATACGATCGTAGTATAGAATCAAAACCACAAATCAAACTGACTGCACAAAGAAGGTCAACATTCAACAAAAAGTCACAAAAAAATAACAATATTTAATATAAATGGGCCGGTTCAAATATAATTTTTATTCACTTCAAATATGAAACCAGCACAGATCAATACAATTTAATATTAAACATCAGGTTGCTGATTTACTCGGATAGTTCGGATAGTTATGAAGAGAAACTACCTTCCTTACTACTACCTGTGAAAAATATCTTGGTCTAAGAATTGACAGCTCACTTACGTGGAATGCTCACATTGAACACAAAAGCAAACTTTCAGCACTTACAGGATCTCTGCGTAATATAGTTCGTTGCATCCCACCTAAATTGCGGTACACCATATCTGCAATTCCCTAGTGAAGCCGCATCTGCTTTATTTGATCGAAATTTGGGGCAGTCCTGCAAAAACTAAATTGTCAGAACTACAAATAACTCGAAATAAACTCATAAAAATACTATTCAACTATCCATATTTAACATCAACCAGCAAAATTTATAAAGACACAAAAATAATGAATGTCAAACAACTGTATATTTACCACACTTGTACCTATGATCATCAAAAAAATTCTTACCAAAACTATTCACACGAACATAACACTCACCCAATATAAACAAGTCGGTCAACGTAGCACACGGCGAGCTAGCTTGGTAGTTTTACCCAAAACTAGAACTAACTACGGCAAAAAAATGCTTACTTTTGAAGGAGCACAGCTTTTTAATAGAATACCCTCTAGTATAAGAAATCTGCACTCTTTCAATGCATTCAAAACTCAACTTAGTTAGTATTAATATACTAAGTTGTTAGTTGAGTTTTGAATGCATTATGGCGGATCGAGCACTTCTGGAGAAATTAAGGCATTGAATGCGTTTTGTCTAGTTTGTAACTGATGGCGACGAACTATGTAATTTTAAATTCTAGTAGGTATTGTTCTCAAGCAAGTGATATTATTTTGTCTTTATTGAGAATAGTGTTGCCCAAATGCAAGGCCAAGATGAGACCTTAGCCAGTCTTGGTCTTGGTCTTGCGTCAATACACCTGGTCTTGGTCTTGGTATTGCGCTCTCAGTCTTGGTCTTAGTCTTGGTCTTGCAGCAAGAGTCTCACAAATCTTGCGAGACTCTACTACATATACTAGACTACTTTCAAATACCTATTAGCCTATTGCTATATTAATAATAAATTATTCTTATTCTTATATAATAAACACGTTAGTTTAGATCTTAGAACAACGTAAGTAGGTACATGTTGAGCTTAAATTGACATAGGTATAGTGAACTACCAAATTAATAAAATTAACTTGACAATAATTAAAATAAAAACCGGCCAAGTGCGAGTCGGACTCGCACACGAAGGGTTCCGTACCATTGACTATATTTAGTATTTGTTGATAAAGCCGCAACAGAAATACATCATCTGTGAAAATTTCAAATAGGGTTCCGTTTTTATCCTTTGGGTACGGAACCCTAAAAATGACGCAATTTTTTTAATTATTTATCCCAATCAACCATGAACACTATTGCTTTAGCGATAAAATTGAAAATCTGTTAAAGAAATTTGGCAGATTGTAGTAGCTTGATGTGCTCGGGTCAGTACCATTACATCGGCTTACTTAAAAACTGCTACTAGTACTAGACTAACTCGACTCGCTGTTAGTTTTAAATTATGCTGAATAGAAGAATAATATAAACTTTATATGTAGATATACCTACAAGGTATAAAATAAACTTTGCTAGAAAGTTATGCTAGGTACATTTTTATCACATGGGAACATATTTGTAAGTAACACGCTACCTACTTAATAAATAGTCGAAATATATAATAATCAACACAATACCTTCTAGTGTTATGACGATACGGTTTTGATACTGGGGAACGTCTATCAAAATCGGGATTGAAACCAATACCTACTATAACGCCCAAATCTCAGTTTGACTTATCTGTGAGACGCTAGAGTACGAAGTATTATATTATCTGTGCTAGAGTCTTGCAGGCTTCAGTCTTGGTCTTGGTCTTGCTACAATAAGTCGGTCTTGGTCTTGGTCTTGCAAAAATGCAAGAACAAGAACAAGACTGCAAGACCAAGACTGCAAGACCAAGACCGGTTTTGGGCAACACTATGAGAACTAGCGGACGTCACGCGGTTTCACCCGCGTAGTTCCTGTTCCCATGGAAGTACGGGGATAAGAAATCACAGAACGCCACCTGCTACGATACATTTTTTTATTGGATGGAAAATCATCAAATGACTCCTCCCGCTCTGGGCGGAGCAGGAGGGAGTGTCAGACTTTTACTGACTACATCCCATCCATGTTCCTTCATCGCCCTTTGTGTTCCGGGGCCACGGTATCTCTTTCGAACAGTCCCGCAACCCCTGCAGCCAAGTTAGACCTTAGGCTACAATATATTCTCTTAGGTTACAAGAAAAAAAAATATTTTATTTATTTATTTATTTGGATCTCCAACAAAAGATAATATAAGTCACATTTATACTAAGGTTCTTTTAAGTGTGTTCCTTCAATTACAGGAGACCACAGCATGCGCATAAAACTAGGTGTTAACACAAAAAAAAAATTAAAAAATATAAATAATTCGAAAAACAATACAAAAACCAAAATAATAAAAAGCATTTGATGACAAGAAATCATACGTATTAAAATTGAATTACAAATAAAATAAAAATTAAACTCGAAATCAAATCAAAATTAAAAAGTATTATGTTCAAAAGGTTGTATTCAGTTCAAAGTTCAAAGTAAAAAATTGGTTGCCTGTAAAGTCGGTATACGGGCGAAAGTTTTACGTGACAACGACTTTGAGTGGTAAAATAAACTTTTTATGTCTGTCTCTCTCGCTCTTAGGCGGGCTCTCACTTGCTCTCATTGTGAGCGCATAACGTGAGCGGAGCGTAACGCAGTTTCTTGAAGTGTCACCCGGCAAACCAATTTATAAGACGTTGTCACGTCAAAATCAAAATCAACTTCAAACTAAATTCAAAATCAATATCAAAATTAAAATCATAATCAAAAATAAATTGTATTAATATTAAAATCGTATTAAAAATTATGTCAAAATTAAAATTGTTTATCTATATTAATTGCAGTGGCCAATTTTTTTTTTTTGTATTTAGAGATGGGGAAGGTTATGTCCATGTCAGATTGCTTTGACAATTCATTATATTGCGTACAGAGTCTTGGGAGGGCGGTGAAATGTCCTAGAATAGTTTTGGAACCTTTGACATAAAACAAATTGACTTGTTCAATAAAAAAAAAAACATCATTGTTAAAATATAATTTAAATCTTTATCATAAATGATAGTAATGATAGAAGCGAGAAACTCTCAATTCTTTTTTATTTATTTATTATAGACAATTTAAAATTGATAAAATTTTGAAATTAGTCACGTGACTAGAAACGCGCCAAAATCGGTTACCATGTTGGCTACGTCACAATGTTAAAGGACTTGCTCCACAATACAGTGTGAATTTTCGTGAACTTTCAGCATTAAATTTTATAATGAAAAATATGTCACGGCAGCTGTTTCATACAATAAGTTTGTCGTTAATATCTACAATAACGTGTAGAGGTCGGTAAAACGACAGCGACATCAGTTTATTGCCAAATATGTGTAAAATACTTAGTACTACACCCTTCCTAAAATAGGTAACCTACATGCACTGAAAATATTGTACTTATAGAAGCTTCTCGTTTGCTAATAAAACTCGAAAGGTCAAATGAAAACAATAACATTCTATCTCCGTTCTTATTTTCGTCATTATTCATACATAATTTTCATACACAAGCACAACACAATCAAAGTCTTGACAATATTACTAAAAAAACCATGTTGCAACATAACACTTCTTTTAGTAGTGCTGACCGCAAACGCAAGTTTCGCAATCACGATTAAAAAGTTGCATTCAGCCTAATCGATACTCGCAATGAAATGAAGTCTGGAAAAAAAGAGTTGATACTGAATACTGAAAGCTCCTCGGTATAATTTTCATTAATTATTATAAACTATCATTTTTATTAATGTAATTTAGTAATTCGATGCTTTTGATTGATTTCACGAGAAGGAGATTATATTAATGAGAAACAAGGCTACGGCTAAATTTGCGTCGATTTTTTAGTTTCTAAATTTAAACTTGGAATGCGCTCGCAATTCACATCTATAATGAGTATTTTTATTTACTACATCATTTTATTTATTGTGAATTTTGTTTTGTAATAACTGAAGGTTGTATATAGTGCGCCAAGGATCTTGGTAGGCATAGTTTTGATTGATCCACCAAAGATAGATAAATATTATCAACTCTAAAACCTCAACAGATTTTTACAATACCTACCAAGATCCTTGGCGTACTATTTCCAACTAACGGGACGCTAGACTGAAGTGATAACTTAAATTAAACTAATTTATGTTGAACTACCTATTTGATATTGAAATTGTTTAAAAATAAACAAATTAGTGGCGTTAGTTCAGATTTTGTCCACGCGCCAAAAGATCCTTGTACAGTCTGTTTTTTTAATACAATTGGATTGGGTTTTAAGACATGTGTCAAAATAAAAAGTAATTTAAATCAAAAGCACTAATATGGGGTAGAATTTCGGAAAATGCTTTCTTATCGGATGCCTACGTCATACAAAGAACACACCCTCTAAGTTTCAGGTCTCTACGATCAGCGGTTTGGCTGTGCATTGATCCATCAGTCAGTCATTCAGGAACTACTTCGTTCCCGAACTCCTTCGTTACCGTTCCGAATCGAGTCACCTTCCCAGAAGAAGTTGTCACTTCAAAAAATAGTAAATTTAAATACAATGTAATTTTGAACAGCGAGTGCCAATGAGATTTATTATATATAACATCATTGGCGAGTGCATTTCTAATTTAAATTTTGATTTCGAAAAAATCGGCGCGAATTTAGCCATGGATCAATCTGTACTGTTTATTGTTGGGTTGGTTTGAATACCTACGTATACAATATACAAAATACTATTAAGATTACCTATAAAAAACCGGCCAAGTGCGAGTCGGACTCGCACACGAAGGGTTCCGTACCATTGACTATATTTAGTATTTCTTGTTATAGCGGCAACAGAAATACATCATCTGTGAAAATTTCAACTGTCTAGCTGTCACGGTTCATGAGATACAGCCTGGTGACAGACAGACGGACAGACGGACGGACAGACAGCGAAGTCTTAGTAATAGGGTTCCGTTTTTACCCTTTGGGTACGGAACCCTAAAAGCACAATAATATAATAAATATTTATTGTTTTTACGCTTAAAACTAGATTATTTTAATTTCCATTCGTCGATTATTACAATCCTTAATTTAATTACTCGAGTTAATCCAAACTTACAAAAAAATAATCGATTGGAATAATCGCTTTCACACATCACAAAGATTAAAAAAAAAAATATCGGCATGTCATGTCGTCAACGTCAATAACAAATACAAATTGAGTAGTGGTAATAAATATTACGTGTTATTGGTCCTGTGTTAGTAAATTACGCTAAGATCTGGGTATTTTTAACCGACTTCCAAAAGGAGGAGGTTCTCAATTCGGTTGGTATTTTTTCATGTTGTATACAATATTTGTAATGATATTTGTCATAGGTATTTGTTTTAGAATCTATGCGTCTGTGTGATACAATGTGAAAAATAAAAATGTAAACACGCAAGATTGCCGCGAAACTTCGACTTTAGATTTCTAAATGATCATTACCATTAATTATTTAAATGGAACTATGGATGAATTCGCCACATAATTAAATGACGAGTCAATTATTCTCAACATAGTGGAGCTAGGATGTCCGAAAACTATTTTTTTATGATTTCTAGCCTCGGCTCACAATATGGCGATGACCGTATTTACGCACTTGGATTTTATTAGTGCTAAATATATAACTTTTAATGGTGTTGACATACACGCAGAAAAAATATTGTTGGCTCCAACAATAAAACTTTAACAGGGGAGAGCCCACCATAGTGTATAGTTCGTGCGACAACGTTTTTACTGTCATGAAATAAGTTGTCAGTACAACAATATTCCTTCAACATATATATGTATTGATACTACAACAATGTTTCTCTACATCGTGAAAACAACAATTCTTCCTTTGTTAATATGAAAGAGCCTTCGTTCCAGTAGCAATGTAATTTAAATACAGGAGCTACGCTACTTCGCGAAAACAACTATACTTCCTTTGCTAATATGATTATGAAAGAGCCTTCGGTATTGGTTAACGTCCTCTTGCGAAGGGAGTGAAAGTTGAACGATCATTGAGAGCTAATGGTAGGTCTACCACCGGCCGCCTCACGCTCAGGGTAACGCACCACATCTCATCAACGTGACTTGTGAGGACTCATACAGAGTGAAAATCTCGAGAAGAGCTTACTATAGTAATAATCCTATAGATGGACTATGAAGTAAGTCTTGATTCAAATCGGACGAACCGATAAGGGTCATTCAGCCGCGGAGAATCTTAACACCGCGATGTAGGAATGCGCGTCATAGGGACAGCGCCATCTAGTAGCGCGTTTTATTTATTTACAATGTTCACATTGACACACTTGCAACGTTCCATTGTTACCACAGCCACATATATTTTCTATGAAAAGGATAGTTTAATGCTACGAAATTAGTTATTTTTTTAGATTTATATACAATGTTGACATTGGGATACTTGCAACGTTCCACTGTTACCACAGCTACATATATCTTGTCTGGCAAATGGTAGTTAAATGCTACGAATAAAGTTATTTTGTTAGATTGTTTACAATGTTCACATTGACACACTCGCAATGTTCCATTGTTACCTCAGCCACATACATATTGTACCACAATTAGTAGTTTAATGCTACGACTATAGTTATTTTGTCAAATTTATTAACAATGTTCAAATAGACACACCTACAACGTTTTATTGTTACGACATCCAATTTTTTATTAACTTTAATTTAAGGACAAAGCTAAATTGTTCCTAGCACATTAAGGGGGTGGTACCTGCTAATGAGAGGTTTTCTCCATGTAACTCCTCTTTGATGAGTGAATATAAATGTCCAAAAAAATATATGTTGCTTGTTAGACTCTAAACTTTAATTGGTACAATTGAAATAATTCTAACTTTATTATTACTATATAAAAAAAATCTTCAAAGTGAAGCATATTTTCTTTGAAATTTCGTAACTACTCCTAAACGGCATTAAGTTTTAATATTTTTTTTTTCACACAAATATTTGTCACGTTTTTCTTCACAAAGCGTACAATTGGAATTTTGATCTAATGATTTATTAGGCTACAATTAAATAAAAACCACTCATTTCGCACTAATAGGCCCGCAGTGACGGACGTAACAACCGCTTTGTAGTGCAAGCTGATTAGAACTTTATTCTAACAGTATTTCAAACGAAGTTTGAACCACCGCAAACAGAGTTGCTAATTTAGCAGATACCCCAGCCTTAAACGGCGGGCAATCAGCGCACAATAAAAAAGTTGCTAATCCCAACTAAGCTCTTTCTGTTATAGTAACAAAAAATTTAGTTGCTCCGACAGGAAATTGTCAACAAAGCATTTATTGTGGCTTTGTTGACTCATATTTTTCTGCGTGTATATATGATCCTTTTATCCAACTCTCTTAATTAACGCACACTCATAGTATTTGAGGAACAGAATTTTAATAATAACAAGAAATCATCGATGCTAGGTCAAAACACTGTATCAGCTGTATGGTACGATGAGTAAGTATTAACATTGTGACGTCACACACGCGCTCGGGTTTATTCGGGAACTGTCGGCGTGTTTTCGGTACGGGGTTCGAGAATGTATTTTTAATCTAATATAACTTTCTAATTAGAGCGAAAAAAAATAAAATAAAAATTGTTTGTTATAAAACATATATATGGTATTTCCGATTATGACAAAAAAAACAATCTAGTATAATACTCAATTGTAACTAGTTTTCCGCGGCAGGCGAGATGGCGCGTTCATGTGTAATTTGCCTAGTAATTCGCTGCAGTCTATGGCTCCATTAAATATTTTGTGGAGTAGAATCAGGTCTGCCGTTTTTCGCCTTTCAGCAAGTGAGACCATTTTATAGTGTCTGTCTTTGTAGCTGGTTACCTTTTTAGCTAACCGTTGTTTGTAACACAGATGATACAGGAAGCGCCTTTGGACACTTTCCAGGTATTTGATGTATATGTCGTAGTGAGGATTCCAAACCGGGCTGCCACATTCAAGTATAGGGCGAACCGGTGTGTTGAATAATTTTATTCTGGTGGACGCTTTTATAAATTAATTACTGTTGCGTAAGATAAATCCCAGAATTTTAAACCCCTTTGATACCGTGTTTAGGATATGTTTGTCGAATTTAAGTTGTTTATCTAGTGTGACTCCTAGGTCACGCATTTCTTCTATTTGTTTTAGTTTTTGTTGGCCAATCGTGTAAGTGTTTGGTTTGACAATTTTGTTACGGCTGAATTGCATGTAATAACACTTTGAGACGTTAAGGACGTTATGTTGTTATAAATAAATTTCAGGACTGACCATTGAACTTGGCACCCATATTTAGATTTCACTTCTTTTGTCGTTGAAGTCAACAACCAAGGTATATATCATTATATTGAACTTGGCTCTTCATTTCACATTTATGTTTTTGATGGGATTTCTTTGACGTCACAAAATAATCATTTTGTTATTGGCTTGGCTTTAAGTCACACCACAAGTGCTTATAAGTTATTCTTTATAAGCACTTGTGGTGTGACTGACGTCTGACTGACTGACGTCAAAGTGATGCGTACTAGTGTACCTTATAGTGTACACATCACTTTGACGTCACAAAATCATCATTTTGTTTCTGGCTTTTCAGTACATTTAAGCAGACGATAGTGAATATTGCTGGTATCTGAACAGGCCTTAGTGGTGACACGGCAGTATATACTAACAGCCTTATTCATAAAAAGTTAGAGCCTCCTTGAAGGCTCCTTGATGGCCCGATGCTAAAAAACATTATTCATAAACGTCTGCTAACGCTAATCAGTCCATCAAGGCTCTGCTAAAGTTAGAAGACTGTTGACCCTCCTTTATCTCTCTGCTAAGTCACAAAATGGCGGCCGCAAATTTGAACAGCTGACTTTGACAAGAGCAAAAAACCATACCGATGATAATTTTAGTGAAAGGAGGGTTACGCAGATTAAAAAAAAAACAGGAAAAATTATTTTTTGGAATTTGTATTTAAAAATCCTCTTAATTAGGTATTTAAGATGATACGTGTACTAACAATAAATATGAAAAAAAAAATTAGGATGATGAACATAGTTACGGCTTTTTGCACTTAGGTACAATATAAACATGCGGATCGGAAATGGCGGGAAAACAAACATCTCGCTTTTTTTAAAAGTTGATCTTGGGGTTGTATCGTCAAATTTTTATCTTTTCTTATTGGTTTATCATTTCTGTTTTATTTCTTTTCTTTTTTCTCGTGTGTATTTGTAAAAAATTGTGTTTTCCCGCTAATTTGCTGTCATTGCTGTAATTTTTTTTAAATTGTCGATGAGGCCATTTTTAGGGTTCCGTAGCCAAATGGCAAAAAACGGAACTCTTATGGATTCGTCATGTATGTCTGTCTGTCCGTCCGTATGTCACAGCCACTGTTTTCGAAACTATTTGGTAAGTAGATGTATTCTGTGAATCGCATTAAGATTTTCACACAAATATAAAAAAAAAACAATACATTTTGGGGGTTTCCATACTTAAAACTGAAACTCAAAAATTGTTTTCATCAAACCCATACGTGTGGGGTATCTATGGATAGGTCTTCAAAAATGATATTGAGGTTTCTGATACATTTTTTTTCTAAACTGAATAGTTTGCGCGAGAGACACTTCCAAAGTGGTAAAATGTGTCCCCTGTAACTTCTAAAATAGTAGTATGATAAAACTAAAAAAAATATATGATGTACCATGTAAACTTCCACCGTAAACTGGGTTTAACTTAATTTAAAAAATACACTATTATTAAAACATCGATCAAAGTTACAACGAACTACAAGAACTTTTATATTATGTTACTTGCTGCTACGGAACTTTTTTGTCTGTTGATTTGTCAAGATGGCCAACATAACGCGTCTAATCCGTCTATCAGCAGCTCATTAACTAGCAGACTGCTAGCAAGCGTTTATGAATCATACTTTTTGACAACCGTCTAACAAGCCTAATGAGTCTGCTAGCTAACAGACCAATCAAACCTCAATTAAGGATTTTTTATGAATAAGGCTGTTAGTCTATGCATTTTATCACATAATCTGACATCAATAAGCTGCTAACTAAAGTTGGGTTACGTTGTTGTATGACTAGCACCCTAGAGCTATACCAGCCCGTTTGATTTAAATTATGTTTTATTTTGACACATGTCTAAAAACTCAATCCGATTTTATTCAAAAAAGGTTGAACTCAACTCACTTAAAAACTTGTTATTGTAAAAATATCTGTGTTTGATTTGTTGTGTTTACTATAGTAGTGTTATGTGGATCTTTTGACTGTACAAGGATCTTTTGGCGTGTGGCCACAATCTGAACTATTTTGATTATTTTTAAACAATTTCAATATTAAATAGTCCAACTTAGATAAGTGGAACTACTTCGTTCCCGTTCCGAATCGAGTCACCCTCCCATAAGAAGTTATCACTTCAAAAACCCGCGGGGGCCACGAACGGTTGATATCTCCCAATTCCTAGGTACCAGATCAGTGATACGATGTGAGTGCAAGTTCCTACAGTTCGCCGTCCGGTCAAGCAAGAGCAGTAATATTGTGTTATCGCGTTTCTTCCAACTTGCCAGACCCGGAACAATTACTTCTCGTCCGATCACCGAAGTTAAGCAAAATCGGGCGCGGTTATTACTTGGATGGGAGACCGTCTGGGAACAAACACTGTTTTAAGCTTTTACAGTTTAAAAGTAAACAAATAATAATCACGGAAGATATAGCCGAGTGCAATTAGACATAAAACACTCAAAAGGTGGAACGAAGTTTATAGTGGTCGGATTTTCATGGGACTTTTTTTATTGAGTTTCTAGAGGAGTGGAGAAGAAAGTTAAAAAAAAAAATCGCCTCGTGACTTTTTTTTTTTAATTTTCTTTGGAATATGTTTTTTCGTTTATGACCAAAAAAAAATGTGAAAATGAGAATCTTCAAATTCGATGAATTCATATTGTAGCGTAATAGTGTGACCTGTGTGCACCCATTTAATGCTAATTTAGTCTGTTTCTTTGTTCATAGTAGTCGATGTAATGCAATATTTCAAGTCTTTTTCGAAAATGTTCTTTTTTCTGCAATTATCTTTAAATTTTTGAATTTTAAGACCAAGATTTCTTTTGAAATTGGTAACTGATACTTTTTCACAGATAATTGGATGTAAAAATATTCAAGAAAAGCATGTTTACGATTAAAGTGACTAAAAATATATTCACAATTATCAGAAAATCGTCTATATAAAAGTAAAGAAGGCCATTTTTCTCAAAATATTTCTATGACGGTCAACGTAAATATTATCCTCAAAATATCCAAGAAGAAAAGATAAGAATCCGCTTAACCATTTCAAAGACCTAGCAAAAACAAAAACGTTACCCCAGCAAAATCTCGAATAACTTCACAACCGATGAAAGAACAAATACAAAATAAGGCACAACATTTACTTCAACTAGACAACTAATTTTATAGCTAGTACTAGTATTTGCGTGGGTGCGCGAGCTGCGCGCAGCTCGCGTGTTGTCGTGTTCTTGAGAAGTATTCCTTACCATCATAAAATTTTGAGAATCCATAGGAATCCTTAAAATAATTGGAAAATCCGTTACAACTACCCCTAAATCAGTATGAAAACCCTTAAGTAGCCCTAAAACATTCTACAAACTAAATCAATAAAAAATTAAAAAAAGAGAATTCATTAGAATCGTTAAAAGCTGAGTTACGCTTCACCCACTCGACCTTCGTTACGCTACGGAGGTCGCCTTCTCTCCACTCGGTCTCGCAGGTTCGCTCCACTCGGGACTCCACCACCACCGGACAGGTTTCGACGTCTACTATAATATTTGTTCAAACACATAATGGCTATCTCTGACCGTTACGAAGTTATAGCCCTTTTATTTTTAGGGGAGGTTGGGGAGGGGAGGATACCCTCCGTTTACAAATTTAAACGCTCCTCATTAATAATTTATAGTAAAAATCAAAAAGCCGCTACGTTTCCTAGTTTCTGAGATACGATGGGGGGAGGGGTGAAGGGGGGGAGAGTGGGGAGTTTTGAAAACTGGTTTTTACTTTTCCGAACCTCCTCTATACGAATCTGAAAAAAAAAATGTTCCAAGTCTCTTAACTTCCGAGATCCGCCTTAAGGGGGTGAAAAGGGGGGCAAGGGGGGCAACTTTGAAAACTGGTTTTTACTTCTCCGAGCCTCCTCTATACGAATCTGAAAAAATAAATGTTCCAAGTCTCTTTGTTTCCGAGATACGATAGGGAGGGGGAGGAAGGGGGTGAAAAGGGGAGGTTTGGCACTTTTCCCAAACTATTCAGAGTTAGTTGTTTACGAATCTGTCAAAATATACCCACCTCCCCATCCACCATCTGGGAGAACAATTCTGTCAGTGAGTCAGTGAGTGAGTGGTAATCGAGCTTTATATAGTATAATAACTAGTATTTGCGTGGGTGCGCGAGCTGCGCGCAGCTCGCGTTTTGTCGTGTTCTTGAGAAGTATTCCTCACCATCATAAAATTTTGAGAATCCATAAGAATCCTTAAAATAATTGGGAAAACCGTTACAACTACCCCTAAATCAGTATGAAAACCCTTAGGAACCCCTAAAACATTATAAAATTAATTTAAAAAAAATCCTAATAAAATAAAAGTAAAAACCTTACTTAAAAACTTAACCCTAAAGTTGCTTGTCGTCCCCCCTGAGTTACGCTTCACCCACTCGACCTTCGTTACGCTACGGAGGTCGCCGGCTCGCTTCGCTCGCCACCTCCCCCCTTCTCTCCACTCGGTCTCGCAGGTTCGCTCCACTCAGAACCTACCTACCACCAGACAGGTTTCGACGCCTACTATAATATTTGTTCAAGCACTCAATGGCTATCTCTAACCCTTACGAAGTTACAGCCCTTTCAATTTTAGGGGAGGTTGGGGAGGGGTGGATACCCTCCGTATACAAATTTAAACGCTCCTCAATAATAATTTATAGAAAAAATCACAAAGTCGCTACGTGTCCTAGTTTCCGAGATACGATGGGGGGAGGGGTGAAAGAGAGGAGAGTGGGGAGTTTTGAAACATGATTTTGACTAACGCGTTGCCCCTTTATATGAATCTGAAAAAAAAATGTTCCAAGTCTTTCAATTTCCGAGATCCTCCTAAAGGGGGTGAAAAGGGGGGCAAGGGGGGCAACTTTAAAAACTGGTTATTACTTTCCCGAGCCTCCTCTATACGAATCCGTAAAAAACTAAAAATACGGGTCTCTTTGTTTCCGAGATACAATAGGGAGGGGGAGGAAGGGGGGTGAAAAGGGGAGGTTTGGCACTTTTCCCATACTCGCGGGAGTTACTTGTTTACGAATCTGTCAAAATATACTCACCTCCCCATCCACCATCAGGGAGAACAATTATGTCAATGAGTCAGTCAGTCAGTGAGTCAGTCAGTGGTAATCGAGCTTTATATAGTATAATTTATTTAAATATTCCCATTAGAAAAAAAAAGGTCTGGCTGGGGTCACGTTACCCCAGCAGGAAATGTTTTTGTAAAATAATTAAAAAACTATAAGCGCAACAAAATTAAAAATGTGCGCAACAATTACAGAAGCCGCAAAACTATTTATCTATAAGATTCAAATGACCATTTTCGACAACATCTGGCCTGGATAACGGACACGAGGGAACCCCATTACAAGTATCCTTATAACTTACCGGGGCTGCCTTATTATTTATTTTTTTTATTACTCTGGATAAGTGAGTTGTTAATTCGGAAAAGTAAGAAGAATAATCAAGAATATTCAACATAAATGCATTATTTTTGTACGATTATTTATTAATTTAAAAAAAAATGTTTTGTTTACAGAGATAAGGAAACTGGGACGCCTGTAATTATCAAAACTAAAGAAAATTCTAAGTCTTCTACGTTAACAACAAGTTCTTCTAGAAAGCGTCGCCGTTCGGCAGCCGTGCTCGAGGAAGCAGTAATTGAATTAAGTGACAGCAGCAGCAGTAGTAGTTGCACTACCGAAAATGAAAATGAACCAAGCAATAGCATGACTGATGAAAATCTCACAGCTGACCTATCTAACGAAAGAGCAACTGAAGCCACTTCATTCCAAACAAATGTAACGCCGGCCAGAGCAAAAGGCACTAATCCAAGACACGGTGCCGAAAAAGAAAAACAAAGAGTCACTCCTATAAGAATAGCGCTAGAAACAAATGAAAAACGTGAAAGTAGAAATAGTTCCTCCTCCAAACATACCGCCGCTACAATCATGACCCCTATTAGAGATAAGGACAAAGAAAAAGAAAAGCCGATGCCGTTGAGACGGAAATCCACTAGATCTGAAAAGGGAGATGAAAAGCCGATGCCGTTGAGACGGAAATCCACTGGATCTGAAAAAAGAGATGAAAAGCCGATGCCGTTGAGACGGAAATCCACTAGATCTGAAAAGGGAGATGAAAAGCCGATGCCGTTGAGACGGAAATCCACTGAATCTGAAAAAAGAGATGAAAAGCCGATGCCGTTGAGACGGAAATCCACTAGATCTGAAAAGGGAGATGAAAAGCCGATGCCGTTGAGACGGAAATCCACTGAATCTGAAAAAAGAGATGAAAAGCCGATGCCGTTGAGACGGAAATCCACTAGATCTGAAAAGGGAGATGAAAAGCCGATGCCGTTGAGACGGAAATCCACTAGATCTGAAAAGGGAGATGAAAAGCCGATGCCGTTGAGACGGAAATCCACTAGATCTGAAAAGGGAGATGAAAAGCCGATGCCGTTGAGACGGAAATCCACTGCATCTGAAAAAAGAGATGAAAAGCCGATGCCGTTGAGACGGAAATCCACTACATCTGATAAGACCTCTACGAAAATAGAAAATTTTAAAAAACCTACGTCCAAAGCTGAAAAAACTCCGGCGTCAAAATCGGAAAAAGTTCGGAAACCATCTACCTCAAAATCTGAAAAAGTTGAGAAAACACCAAATTCGAAAGCAGAAAAAGTAGAAATTACACCAAGCGATAAATCTTCTAAAGAGGATCGATCCAGGGTTGAGGAAAAAGGAAATTCTAGAAGTAGCAGATCAACTAACACTAACATTTCGACTAGATCCACAATCAGAACCGAAAAGAAATCTCATAAGACTTTTGAAAGCTCGAAAACAGAAAGAAGAGGAAGCTGCTCTTCAGCTAAAGAGAAAGACAAAGATTCAGATACCGACAAATCGATAATGGATATGCAGATGTCTCCTAAATCAACCCCAGAGTTATTAAGACGAAAATCTATGAGAGACCGGTTGCAATTTGAAGACGACACTACCCTAGCTGACTTGGCGCATGGAACTAGTACATCAACAGTGTCAAGTAACAATACCGGCCTCCCCTGTATTATCACCTCTGTCCAAAGAACTACGACAAACGCTAACACTATACTGATAGATATCTCCGAGGACACTGCTCCCGACTCCAGTGTTGTCACTCCCACTAGTACGGAGAACGTGACGACTGTGCAAGATGCGGTCTCAAACCTTCAGCCAGTACGCACCGCGCCTGTACCCGGCCCCGCGCCTGTACTCGGCCTCGCGCCTGTATCCGGCCCCGCGCCTATACTCGGCCAAGCCCCTGTATCCGGCTCTGCGCTGGCCGCCACTGTATTGAATAATAGAGCTCCTGCTGAAAATACGCTTGGCGAGGTATGCCATTCCTTTATAAGTGCTTATGTAAACTTAACATTGTCAATTGCCATTGTTTCGAAAATATACTGGGTCAGTCTTTTTGGCAAGTCATCTTTGACCTCCTGTAACGACAAGGTTGTTGTCGAGTGTTGCAAGAAGAAGACGATTCTTCATGGCGTCGGTATTTTGGTAACGGATTTCATTTACCAACCATGGCTATTACCAACCACCACTATAATTAACTCTAGGTTATAGTTCAATTCGACTACAGATCTAGCAAAAAACCGTCTTTGATCGATCTAAGTATGTGCTCATTTCACCTTTTAATTAAAAACTATGTCGTCATCAGGCGGCGCGACTCTTGCACCGTCCGCTGCTAATCCCGCCGGACGCTCCCACGGCGGGCCCTATCACCTCCAAGCTCTACCAGAACGCTGTCAAGGTGACGTGACGTCACATGCGACGTATAGGCTTATACGCCGTAAATTCGTTTCACTCGCACACAAGCTCTCAATACTAAGGATAGTGACCCTTCTTGTGGCTTACTCTAAAGATAAGCCCCAAGGACTAGAGGATGGTGTTGGTCTACCGTTTTGGTCGTCGAGCCATAGGATATTTCCCTGGTGTCTTTCCACTGACCAAGACTCTCCACCAGAGAGTCAGCGCCATTAATAATTGTTTTGCGAAATACAACAAGTACGTTATTGCCGAGATTTGTCTTATTGTCTACTGCTATTCAGTCAGAGAATTTGTAATATGTATTTTATGCTCTGCGCGAAGTTAAATGCGTTTGTTTTTTCTGCGGGATATCCGACCCTTGTGAAACGAATACCAAGCAAATCCACAATATACCTTGCAAACCTGCTTTTTATACTAAAACTATAAACCATTGTTCTAGTTGACAGATTTCATCAGCACGTTAGTTGAGCAGATCAAGGAGATCAAACGTAACCTTGGTATGTACGATGTAGACCCATAAAATAAGTAATACTAAGTCGCCGTTCCCCCTATGTTGTAACGATTAATTTATCGTTGGTTTTTAGTTGGCAAAAGTCGTGGTCTCCATATAGATACACAAGCCACGACACTTAAAACTACACGATTATCTGTCGCCACGACATAGTGGGTACGGGGCCTTACTGAGAAAAACTGTACTCATCACCCGCTTCAAAGCAGAGACTGTACATTTAGAGTGCGTTACCCCAGCCAGATTTTGTCGAAAATCGTCTTCTAAGTGCACAAAATAATTAGAAATACTGCTTCTGTAAATGGTTAGCACATTTTAAAATTTGGTATGCTGATAGTTAATTAAAAAAAGAAGAACGTTCCACGTTCGTTAAGAGGAGGAACGGACGGACGTTCACGGGCCCGAGAACCCGTTTTCCCAGAGACAGTGGGCTCTGCAGGTTCGTACAGAATAAAGTTATTAATACGTCTACCAATACTGCTGAGCGTCCCCGCCTGCTGGCTGTGGGTGAATGGGAGTCGGGCCTCTGGCTTCAGGCGCTACCGTCACCTAATATAGGCACTATTTTAGGTAACACAACCTTCCGGCTCGCTACATGTTTGCGTTTGGGCGCTCCTTGTGGAGCTCTACGGAGCAGTCGAGTGCCTCGGACACCATGGCCTTTCTTGCAGTAAGAGTGCAGATCGGATAGCGCGGCACGCTAGCATTAATGATCTCATCCGTCGTGCTCTTGCCACCGCCGGGGTGCCAGCTGTATTAGAACCCACTGGCTTGGCACGCGTCGATGGCAAGAGACCAGATGCTATGACCATAATGCCATGGAAATTGGGTAGGCCTTTGGTGTGGGACGTAACTTGCGTCTACACCCTTGCGCCATCCCATCTTCCTAGCACAGTGTGCTGCGCTGGGGCGGCTGCTGCAGATGCTGAAAACCTCAAACGGCGCAAATACAATAATTTAATTGGTAATTATGTGTTTGAGCCGTTTAGGGTTGAAACACTAGGGCCATGGGGTCCGAGTGCCGTGTACGTTACCCCAGCAGGAAAGTGTCTCCTAGAGATATATGAGTGGAACGTTTAATTAGTGCCCTAACTGATGTCAATGTGCCCCCACATAAAAAATGTGTGCCCCCTGTCGTTTTGGAAATAAACGGAAAAAAACGATTCCTGCTGGGGTAACGTTTTTCTAGCAGGAAAATTCTAAACGAATGATCGGAGAGAGAAACATTGTGCATGGCCTTGTAGCTTATGTTAGTGCCACAATGTGCCCCCAAAAATAAAATGTGTGCCCCTTCAGGTTTTCGAGATATTGCGTTTCCTGCTGGAGTAACGTTTTGCAGAATCGTATATCTCTGAAACCATTGTATGTGCCCCTGTAGAATAAACATACACGAGTAGCTCTTAATGTGTGCCCCTTAGTGCCTCAATTAGATTTAAGAAAATATTTCTAATTTCCAAGTTATCGCGGTTGTATGAAAACTCGAAAAAACATCGCAGCGCCTAAATGAGACAAGGTATAAGGTCGCTGAAAACTGTATTCTGTCCGTCTTGACACTAATAATAACCATACAAAGTTTCAAAACTGTTCATGCATGAGTTTTTGTATTATCTTGTTATAAGTCAAAACGATGGTGACATAACTTTGACGGCAAAATACAAGGAACCAGCTCAATCCCAGATGTGTAGGTGTAAACCAATAATGTGTGCCTTTAGTCAAAAATATATGGTGAAAATATTCAGCTTGGAATGTTTCACAATAAGTAAATATCGACAAAAAAATAAACATGTAAATAACGGCTGGTTATCCGACCAAATTCGAATGACTACTAAAAAGCGACGGATTCATACATAACGATGACCCTCTTTATTGGACGTATTATACCTAAGCTGTTGTCTATACCACAGTATAAATAAGAACAGTACGGAAACTACCTACAAATGCTCGAAACCGCACAGTAACACAAACATGAGCATCGACGGGGTCCCCATAGTCTAAGATCCCTTACAAAACGACCTTCACCGAGCTGGTTAATGGATGAAAAGTATTTTATATCAAATTAAATATGTCAATAAATATATTACAAATGGGTTGACTAAAAAATTTCAGTTAAGAACATGATTAATTAGCAATTTAAAAATTATATTTTTTTTTAAACATTTCTCTGGTTTGGTTAATAGTTTGGTAAGGTTCCGTTCCTTGCATTATCATACTTACTCCTACCGCCATCTATCCAGCGACTAGGGAAGAGCTAAAAAGAAAATCCCTCATTGGTATGGAATTTGTCTATTAACCAAACCAGAGAAATGTTTAAAAAAATATATAATTTTTAAATTGCTGGTTAATCATATTCTGAACTGAAATTTTTTAGTCAACCCCTTTGTAATATATTTATTGACATAATTTAATTTGGTATAAAATACTTTTCATCCATTAACCAGCTCGGTGAAGGTCGTTTTGTAAGGGATCTTAGACTATGGGGACCGCGTCGATGCGCATGTTTGTGTTAGTGTGCGGTTTCGAGCATTTGTAGGTAGTTTCCGTACTGTCCATATTTATACTGTGGTATAGACAACAGCTTAGGTATAATACGTCCAATAAAGAGGGTCATCGTTATGTATGAATCCGTCGCTTTTTAGTAGTCATTCGAATTTGGTCGGATAACCAGCCGTTATTTACATGTTTAGTTTTTTGTCGATATTTACTTATTATGAAACATTCCAAGCTGAATATTTTCACCATATATTTTTGACTAAAGGCACACATTATTGGTTTACACCTACACATCTGGGATTGAGCTGGTTCCTTGTATTTTGCCGTCAAAGTTATGTCACCATCGTTTTGACTTATAACAAGATAATTCAAAAACTCATGCATGAACAGTTTTGAAACTTTGTATGGTTATTATTAGTGTCAAGACGGACAGAATACAGTTTTCAGCGACCTTATACCTTGTCTCATTTAGGCGCTGCGATGTTTTTTCGAGTTTTCATATAACCGCGATAACTTGGAAATTAGAAATATTTTCTTAAATCTAATTGGGGCACTAAGGGGCACACATTAAGAGCTACTCGTGTATGTTTATTCTACAGGGGCACATACAATGTTTTCAGAGATATACGATTCTGCAAAACGTTACTCCAGCAGGAAACGCAATATCTCGAAAACCTGAAGGGGCACACATTTTATTTTTGGGGGCACATTGTGGCACTAACATAAGCTACAAGGCCATGCACAATGTTTCTCTCTCCAATCATTCGTTTAGAATTTTCCTGCTAGAAAAACGTTACCCCAGCAGGAATCGTTTTTTCCGTTTATTTCCAAAACGACAGGGGGCACACATTTTTTATGTGGGGGCACATTGACAGCAGTTAGGGCACTAAATAAACGTTCCACTCATATATCTCTAGGAGACACTTTCCTGCTGGGGTTACGTACACCCGAGTGCCCACCTATTTTTTCGAGAAATCGCCAAATGGTTGGTCGACTCTTCACGTGACCAGAGGGCGGGCCTATTTTTTGGCCAAAGAATCAGCATTGCCATCCAACGTGGCAATGCTGCCAGCCTTCTGGGAACTTTTCCTGTTGACAGCGATGTGGACGATTTTTTCGACGCCCTGTAACCCTTTTTGATACTTGTAAATATTTTTATTTCTATTAAAGAGTTAGTATGTAAATAATGTAAACATAACAGTTAGCCAAAAAAAAAAAAGTTATACCATTTATTTCCAATTCATTTCTAATTATTTAGTTATGATTTATTTCAAAATATCCATTTTTTAACAAAACATCTGGCTGGGGTAACTCCAGCCGGAAGTGTTTTTATCAAATAATTAAAAAACTATCAGCATACCACATTTAAAAATGTGCTTACCAGTTACAGAAGCAGTATTTCTAATTATTTAGTGCACTTAGAAGACGATTTTCGACAAAATCTGGCTGGGGTAACGCACTCGTACATTTATACAGATATACCTACGATTGCCATATCGCTTCCAAACAATTTATTATTACGGCAAATATTTTCGCGTAGTGTTCTGCATGTATTTTGTACCGTGGTTTGTAAATCGATCAAGTATCATTTCACTCTTCATCTCATGATCGTACAAAAAACGGTCCCTCTGCGCATGTTAGCGCGTTTCGCAGTGACGCGACTGAAGTAATATAACGTTGCAGAGCTGACGTTGGCAGAGATGCGCACACTGTTCGACAAGGAGAAGGTTGAACTCGACAACGCAGTCAAACTTGCCAAGACCCAACAATGGTAAGGATAGCGATTTTTTTTCGTCTTAATTCCAAATATCGTCATTCAGATAGTTTTCTTTCGTAAATTGTTTTTAAATTATAACCTACAACCTTTTCAGCTCATTTGTCTTTCTATTAGTGAAAATCGTATCAAAATCTGTTCAGTAGTTTCTGAGATCATAACGCAACTAAATAAGTATATAACACCTCATGACAACCAATTCGGTTTTAGGGCCGGATTGTTTACGGACAGCGCTATTTTGTGTCTTAAGCAGACTACCAAATATTATACGGATCGGGAAACGCCCGTGTACGCTGGATTTCTCGGCCTCTCGAAAGCTTTTGACCTAGTTTCATATGAAATACTATGGAAAAAGCTAGATGATGCTAAATTACCTAAAGAACTTGTTAATAACATCAAGTTCTGGTATACTGTCTAAACCATGTCAATAGTGTCAGGTGGGCAGGGGTCAGATTTGACGCATATGGGTTGTAGTGCGGGTTGAGACAAGGAGGGTTGACATCGCCACCGCTCTTCAACCTGTATGTGAAGGATCTGATCGAGGAGCTCAGCAGCACCAGGGTAGGCTGCTATATAGATGGAGTGTGCTTAAATAATATTAGCTATGCGGACGACATGGTGCTGCTGAGTGCGTCACCCTGTGGCCTCAGCAAGCTGTTGAGGATTTGCGAAAGGTATGCATTACAACATGGGCTTGTGTACAATGTGAAAAAGAGTGAAGTTATGGTCTTTGAGGCCGGCAGTAGTGTTCCTATTGATATGCCTACTATTAAACTGAACGATGTTCCTCTACAGAGAGTAAACCAATTTAAACATTTATGGCACAATCTTACTGCCGACCTCAGGGATGATAATGACATCGAACGGGAGCGAAGGGCGCTGTCTGTACGTGCTAACATGATAGCACGCAGGTTCGCACGCTGTTCGAGTGAAGTCAAAGTCAGTGTTATTCTGTGCTTATTGTACTTCATTCTACGCGTGTAGCCTGTGGGCTTATTTTACACTAAAGGCGTACAGCGCCCTTCGTGTCCAGTTTAACAACGCATTTAGGGTGCTGATGGGGGTTACCGCGCTTCTATAGTGCTTCAGGGATGTTTGCAGAAGCCCGCGTAGATTGCTTCTATACAGTAATGCGTAAGAGACGCGCATACCTGGTACGCAGGGTGCGGGGCAGCGCCAACAGCATCCTAAAAATGATCTCTGGCCGACTGGACTGCGCGATCGTTAACCGGTCCTGCAAAATTTCTGCTGGACCTGCAGCATAGTACCGAAGTGCCCCTTTTTAATTTTAGGTTAATTTCATGATTTGTATATAATTTAGTTTACTAACAATTATAAGTGAAATTGTTACTAACACTATGAGTTATGTTGCTCGAATAAATAATTGGATTATTATTATTATAACGAACAAACAGACCCTCTGCCCGACGGTGGACTTGTAAATAATATGTAGTAATGATAAATCTTTATCTGTTCTAGAGAAAAATCTAGTGTTTTGTTAGAAAAATAAGTTAATTCTTCTTTCATAAATGTTTTACCTTTTTTCTTAATATAAATGTGTGGTTATTGTTATATTAATTTATTTCTAGATTTATATTGTAATTGATGATTCTGTTGTAATTCTTTTATTTTTATAATTTAATGTAACATTTCGATACAATGTAAAAATTGTTACTGAAATAAATGAATGAAACGATTTGATACCACAATGGGGTAGATGACACACCAATCAAATTAGATACTTTTTAAGAGCTGTTAATACGCGGTTCTTTCATAGATTTTGTACGGCAATAGCAAACTGTGATGTCACTGTTTTTCAACTCAATGACTCAACTATTTATTGATTTCAAACTAAAAATCGAATTTGGCAATTAATTGAAAAGAAATCGGGTTTTTCTGCGGGTCTAAAATGGCTGCTTTAGCAGAATCTACGCAGAATCTTAGCATGAATCACGTTATAGAATTGAAATTCTTAAAATTATTTATAAAATTTGTTATGAATATAAGGTCCATTTTGAGGATTTTAAATTGTTCATGTGATCCATATTACGATTCCGCTAAAGCGGCCATTTTAGACCCCCGGGCCCAAAATAGTGTTTTTTTTTTTTAGAGATTGGTGTCTTGGAATTATTGTTTTATGGTGTCATCAACCCTATTGGGCTGGTTATGCACTATAATTCAATTATAAATTGTGCATGTTCCAGGTGTGCTAAGTGCAGACAGGAGGCGCAGTACTACTGCTGCGGGAACACATTACACTACGTGACCTGCCAGCAGCGCATTCAGGTAACACACAGCTCTCAGCATTACGGGACCTGCCAGTAGCGCGACCAGGTAACACACAGCTCTCAGCACTACGGGACCTGCCAGCAGCGTGACCAGGTAACACACAGCTCTCAGCACTACGGGACCTGACAGCAGCGCGACCAGGTAACACACAGCTCTCAGCACTACGGGACCTGCCAGCAGCGCGACCAGGTAACACACAGCTCTCAGCATTACGGGACCTGCCAGTAGCGCGACCAGGTAACACACAGGTCTCAGCACTACGGGACCTGCCAGCAGCGGTATAAATATCAATCAGTCAACATGTTATGTAAATATGTAGTTAAATAAAAAAAAATCGTTTTAATTTTACAAACTTATTATTTGCGGTTGGGTGCAAGTTTCTGAAAGTTAAGTTTGTCCTTATCCTTTGTTTGTCCTTTTTTTGAAAAGTTTGTACGGAACCCTCGGTGCGCGAGTCCGACTCGCTCTTGGCCGGTTTTTTTTTAATTACCTACATGACCAAATGCGACGAATTTTCGTGCATTTTATTCCAGTATTAGTTTTTCTTTCACACGGTGTAGTCTGTGTAACAAAAGGAACACATATTTATTACACAGCTGATGTGCATTGGTGTTACAGAAGAACACGTGTTCGCCGAACATGGCGGTCGGCGGTAATGTCGCCCAGTTGCGCCCCCTCAACCCAGACCCACATAGCGCGCCGAAGACTTCTCTTAGTGGTGCGTATACTGTCTGTATACGTATAGTCTGTGTCTGTATAGTGATTAACTACTGCTTTACCTTTCATACACATTCAAATAAATCCACGGACTACTGACGTATCCAATATCGCGATAGCAGAGATTACTTACTACACATACACCTTTAATGTTACTTTTTACAATTTTTACATATTGTTATCTTTTTTTTTTCTAAATTTTATTTATAACTAGAATTATATACGTTCTCTATCTTGACCTGGCAACATTGAACTAGGTTCTATTAGGAAACGCAAACAGAAGTGTCAGGCAACGAGCGTATGTGACGTGACGCCATGTTTTTTTTTTCCAAGCGTTTTGGCTTTGGCACCTAGTAACGTAGCCAGTTCAACGCCTCACAGAGTTCTTGGAAACTATGTTTTTTTTTTAATACCTCTCATTGAAAAATCAAGATAGGTGTCAGTCTTCCGGCTGAATGATGTACAGTAACATCTTTTCGTAACTATTTTATTTATAATCGAGGGAAAATATAATGACCACCGAAATAAACTTTGCGACCACTACCATCTATCACCTAAAATATCAATTGATCACCAAATTTAGTAAATTGAGCACCAAATTTTAATGAGGTGTTTGATGACAAACTAGTTTTGCCTAGGCCGACTTGGGGCACCCCGAAACGGATAGATTAGGTTAGAAGAACAGGGATTAGGCAGGGTCTATTCGCTCGCTTCGCTCGCTCATTCGACCCCGCCATACCCTTCGTGGTTATTTTTTTATAAACCATTCAGAAGTTGGAACCCCGCGAGGCGGGGCTCCGTCGACCGGGTCTCCCTCGACTCGGATGCAAGAGCATAACAGTTCAATTTCTGGTGGTCAAAAATAAATTTTTGGTTCTAATTTCACGATAAAATGAGGATTAATTTTGGTGATCATTTACTAATTTTTGGCAATCAAAAGTGATTTTTTTGCCGTTACTTTTTGCTAAATCTGGTGGTGTGTTAAGGGCCTATACTACCTCAAATGGCTTAGCATGATATTCCGTTACGCCTAAAATACTGCAGCATTAATTTTGAAATAAATATATGGTAAAGTTGAGGATTAATGTTAGGTCTTATGTTTGGCGAAAACACGATTTAAAAAAATTTTCTCGATAGAAAAAAATCCCAAAGTTACCTCCAAATCGAACAATAAACCGCTGGTATTCGAAAAGTACTTCAAATTAGATCATGAAACTTTGCATACTAACTGAACTAACATAAAGCAGGTCTGTTTTTTATTTTTTCCAAAATACGAAAATTTGATTTTATAAATAATAAAAACCACTCATTTCGCACTATTCGGCCGCAGTGACTGACGTAACAACCGCTTTGTAGTGCAAGCTGATTAAAACGTTATTCTAACAGTATTACAAACGAAGTTTGAACCACCACAAATAGATTTGCTAATCAGAGGTAGTATAGGCTCTTAATTGTATCCCTTTATAATTTACTTCATATTATGTTTTTTTTTTAATAATAATATAATAATAATATTGCTGTATTTATAATAATACCATATTATAAATACAGCCCTGAAACAGTACTAGAAAACAACATAACAAAGTTGTACTTTGACCGAGCTCTCTTCACTGACCACACAATTCATTATAACAGACCAGACATCACATTGATAAACAAATTAAACAACACTGGATTCCTAATAGACATAGCCGTGCCAAACACTCACAACTTACAGACTACAATAGCCGAAAAACTATCGAAATACATAGAGTTAAAAGACGAAATAACCCGACTTTGTCGCCTACAAAAAGTTATAATTGTCCCTAAAGTTATTTCGTCAACAGGAGTCATCCCTAAACAGCTTCATCAGTCCCTGAGTTCTCTTAACTTATCAGCTAGCACGTATTACTTACTGCAGAAGGCAGTGATTTTAAACACATGCAGACTAGTAAGAAAGTTTCTGCAGTGTGAGTCGGACAATATTACACAGTCTGCGCATAACCGCGTGGAAACTAATATCTCCATACCCGAAATTAACCCAACTGATGAACACTTGGCTTGGCCCGTGCCATTAGAACTTCCCGGCTAGCCGGAGGAACAGAAATGTCAAAACAAAAATAATAATGAATTTTTATTCAGTTCGCATAACAAGGTACAATATTAAAAAGCTAGAAACAAAAAACAATGATCCTTATGCACTAGATTTTTACAAATTCCCTGGACTCCACCACACTGTGTCGTGGGGTCCAGTCTCTTCCCAAGTAAAGGTAACCTGTTAGCTTTAACTGAACTACTTAATTACAAAGGAAATAAAAGATAGGTAAATTAAGATAAATAAATTAACAACTAAAAACTATTATAACAATATTTTTAAAACGAAAAATTTAAGGACAAGAGGTTTGATGTTTTTGGAAGTGTGTGTGTGTGCGTGTGTGGGTGGGTGAGGTGTGGTGGGTGTTAGGATATGTATGGCGTATATGAGTGGGTGTGGTGTGTATGGTGGGTGAGTAGGTACGTGCATGGTTGTGTTTCTCTATATTTTTTTTTTACAATTTTACGACTGTATATATAAAAGGTGTTCTGTTTGGTCATAAATTTTGGGATGCAGCCATTTAAATATAACATTTTTACAAGAGCCGTACGTTAGGGTGAGTACTTATAGTTTTATTATGAGCGTACAATTTGGAATAGAGGTAGGGGCCAAGAAATGCAAAGGATCTGCGTGCAAAACATGAGTGTACTCTTGGTTGATACAATTTTAATGTTCTGGATGAGTGAATGGCCAATTCTCTAGCAGACCTATGGAAACGCAGCAATGTGGAAACGACAAACAACTGCCTCACACGAAGTACGCTACACTCGTGAGTACAAAGCATCAGTAGAGTAGCGCCATGCTTTTTTGTAAGCTATTTTTAGGATAGCTCGTTGAGCTCGTTCCAGCCGTAACAAGAGGGTTTTGTTTGTTGCTCCCCAGACCGATACACAGTAACCAAATATTGACTGGCACAAGGTTAAGTACATACACGATGCGAATCAGCTCGGGTGTTGCGATGGACTTTATATTTTTAAATATGTGCGAGAGTTTTCTGGTACGTTTCACAAGTGCATCAATTTGACCTTTCCATGTCCGATGTTCATCAATTTAATGCATTTCAGTAAATGTGGCAGAAGACACAAGCGGCAACCAGACTATGGAATGCGTCAGCATGTACAAGTGTTCCTCACCGGAAGGTGTCGTCCAACCAGAACTCACGGTAAAACTCAAAGCAATTTATTTCAATCAGACCATTACGGCACTTTTGAATGTCAAAAAACAAAAAAAAACGAACACACAGTCACAACTCACAAGGCATAATAACTTGAGAAAGTACTGTAGTTGCACATTTCAAAGCGTAGAGATCTCTATGGAGAAGAACAGGCAAGAAACTCCATGGACACTCTTCTAAATCAAAATGTTGTTACAAAATCTTGGTTACATCAGTCATGTTGAGTTTACACATGTGAGAACGATGTAGAAAGACGTGCACTTTAAGAGCGTCCAGAGTAAAGGATTAAAAGGAGTCCGTTACCCCAGCCAGATGTTGTCGAAAATGGTCATTTGAATCTTATAGATAATTAGTTTTACGGCTTCTATAATTGTTGCGCACATTTTTAAATTTGTTGCTTTTATAGTTTTTTAATTATTTCACAAAAACATTTCCTGCTGGGGTAACGTTACCCCAGCCAGACCTTTTTCTTTCTAATGGGAATATTTAAATAAATACTAGCTATAAAATTAGTTGTCTAGTTGAAGTAAATGTTGTGCCTTATTTTGTATTTGTTCTTTCATCGCTTGCGAAGTTATTCGAGATTTTGCTGGGGTAACGTTTTTGGTTTTGCTAGGTCTTTGAAATGGTTAAGCGGATTCTTATCATATTTTGTACATGACTTCTTAGGAATTAGTTTAAATTTGTTCTGCAATAAAAAAAAACAAAATAATACATAGCTTAAAGGTTATTTCATTAAATAGAAAAACTCAATAAGAAGTCTAAAGACTTTAACGTTATTTTAAAGCTTGTAACTGCCTTCAAATGTGTGTGAAGTTTCATTAGTATCCTGTAAGTATTTAACAAATTATGATGATATTCAGTTCTTCACGAGCACGGTCTTGATGCGCGCGGTGTTATTTGGCCACTGGATTGGATATATGAACTGAATGTTATGTCAATTATTAGTTTTTTAGTTCAGTTGTATATCAGTAAAATTTTAGCGTAGTACATTGGATAATTAATGAGATAATACGATTAAAGTCATTAGGAAGTGAATGACCGTGGTAACCCGACCAAGTTTAGGTGGTTACGAAAAAGCGAAAACGCAGAACATTATCTTTTGAAATGTTTAGTATAATACGCCTTACAATTTCGGTACAGACGCGTACACTGTTAAATACATAATAATATAATAACATCTGTACTATGAAAACATAATTATTATCTTCCAATTGCACAAACTTACCAAAAATTACCGATATAACATGTCGTTCGGTGGGACGCGGGAGGGGTGGGGTGAGGGGGTAATACATTGTTTGCATAACGCACTAAACATGCTCGATAATCACTTATTTCATCTTGTAGAGTGCGCGTGCGTTTCGGCAGTTCTGTTTCCTGTTTTTGCAAATATTTATCGAGTGCGTGAGAGCTATTATATAATAATAAGTGTGGCGAATTACTGCTAATGTGGAGTGCTTCTGTTGATGATCATAATTATGGTGCGGGCTGCTTGATGAATTCACGAACAAGGTAAGCTTGCATAATGTAACTACAGAAATAGTAGCAAAATTATTATTAATATGTACATGTTGTTAGGTACTTATCTAAAACTGTATTTTTTTAAGGTTTAAATATTTGAATTTAGGAACTTACTTATTATTTTTGTTTTTTCGTACTTAGTTATCACCTGGACTGGAATTCTCAACAATGATAACGACATATTTATCCTTCGCTACATATAGTACCTATAAAACAAAGTCGCTTCCCGTTTGTCTGTCCCTGTTTGCTTAGATCTTTAAAACTACGCAACGGATTCTGAAGCAGAGCAGCTTTTTAGGGTTCCGTAGTGTGTGAGACTGCACTAGCAGACTCACGATGTCCGCGATTACGCGGAGCCCTAATCAAAATAATATTTGTCCAATCGACAAGGAGAACAACTATTAGATACACTTACCATCACGTTGGTACTGGTGATGTGACGTAGTCCCTGGTCACGTCGTATCTGGGTGGGGTGTAAGTGTAAATGTGTTTTATGTTGTGTATGTGAAGTTATGTAGATTCGACGGTAACCAAAGGACGCCCCACAGCGCGTACCGTCGACTCCCTGGTCAAACCTTCAGATCACACACGTGGCACTTTTCATCAATGTCCAACTGAATTTTATCCCGGTTTGCTAACCCAATCGGGGTTTTACAATAGTCCAGCACTGAATTCAGGAAGTTACCGGCATCCAAACGACACAAAGCCGGCAACTTAACCAACAAATAATTCGCGGTCACGACGCAAGATGGCGAAATGTCTTAATTTTCACTCAATTATCAACAAAATATCAAACACCGATCAAGATTGTATCGGATTAACATTAACTCAAAGTTTCCATCAATAATTACACGACAGCAGCGTGCACGAAAAAAAAAACAAAACGGGAGCGACCATTTTTCCAACCAAAATCGCACAGACAACTAAACGTCATCGCACTGACAACTGAAACGTCATCTGTCAAACGTCAAAAAACTGCGTTCAGAAACTTATGGGATGAAACACGTAGTCAACTTATACAACCCTTATAGTTTCGCCATGTCTGTCCGTCCGTCTGTCCGTCCTCGCTTAATCTCTGTGACCGTTAGCACTAGAAAGCTGAAATTTGGTACCAATATGTATATCAATCACGCCGACAAAGTGGTAAAATAAAAATTGGAAAAAAATGTTTTATTAGGGTAGCCCCCCTATATGTAAAGTGGGAAGTGATTTTTTTTTAATTTCAAACCTAACGTGTGATATATTGTTGGAAAGGTATTTAAAAATGAATAGGGGTTTTCTAAAATCATTTTTTGATAATGTCAATAATTTCTGAAATAATCGCTCCAAAAGTAAAAAACAATGTGTCCGGGCCCCTCTAACTTTTGAACCATAAGTTTAGAAAATATGAAAAAAATCTGAAAAGTAGAACTTTATAAGGACTTTCTAGGAAAATTATTTTGAACTTGATGGAAACAACAGTTTTTGTACAAAAAAGACAAAATTTGTACAAAATAATTTCTGGACTAAGTTTGTAGTATATTCGTATATGCAAGCATTTTTTTTAACTTCGTTTACATATTTTATTATCCTGAACATATCTACGGAACCCTACACTGAGCGTGGCCCGACACGCTCTTGGCCGGTTTTTTAATAGATAGATTGATTCAAGTGGAAGGTTTTTGTGTATACATTGTCAACATATGACTTGAAACTTGATTAATAAAATTCATGACTTAGCGACCGATTTTTATCGTTGTACAGTCCCCGGCACGTAACTTGGCAAGAGTCGTTAGATGCGCAGAAGTCGTTTTTAGGTCTCTTTGGTGGTCAAGCGGGACGCGGGGTATGACGTAGCGCCGATACAAGCGCGCGATTGGTGCGTCAGTCGACCCCTGCCTCCCGCACCGCGTCCTACATTCCGTTCGCTCCCGATTACACTTGCGTGCACGAAAGTTGTACCCTTTGTTTTTGTTGACTTTTAGTTACGAGTTCAGTTTTAGTTTTAAATTAAGTTTTTGTTACGAGTTATTGTTATTGTTTTAAATTTAGTTTTTATTACGAGTTGTTGTTATTGTTTTAAATTTAGTTTTTGTTATGTTTATCACATAATATGCCAGCTCAAGTGGTAGTTCTAATTTGATGCCAGGGGTAACAGTATTATTAACCGATAGTGACGACGAGAACCTATAATTTTTAATAATAAGTAATACTTATTAATCTTAATTAAAAAAATGCATATTATATTTTATTTATAACACCTAATAAATGTCACGAATTCCTCTGTTTTGTTAAACTACATGATTAAAAATAAATGATGGCAATAACCATAATGACAATCAATAAAAGTGACCAGTTTTTTGTGCCACTAAGTGCACGATGCGCGAACTTGCCCCCACTACGCCAAAACCTTGCCAACTTACGTGCCGGGAACTGTAGGTAGGTATTTATTTCCCCAAACTCCTTGGACACGTAGACTTTAAGAAATCCATAATTACCTTGTTGCGACACTCGCGTTGATATAAACTCGCAAATAGATGACGATTCGAGTTTCAAATATGTAGCAAAACTACAATTGAAACCCCATTAAGGATTTAGACAAAAAAAAATGTACTCTTTCTTTTTATTGTAGGCATAAACAGAATGGCAACATAGCAATAGTCGTGGGCCGCGATGATGGACGCGGTGATGGCAACATAATACCTACGTATGAGTGTGGTGGAGACTATGGCTGCGTGGTGAAGTTGTAAAAAATATCGTTTGACGTTCTCTACGTCTGTAACTCAGAAACTCTCAATCTATGGTGAGTACGTACTTATATCTAGCTAGGTATATACTACTACGATTTAGGTAGGTTGACCTGCTGGCCACTGTACAATCTTTATTACTATGGATCAGGACTTAAATACATTTTTCTACATATAGTAAGTAGATTATTACAAATGTAATATGTAGGTAAATAAAAATGCTCTAAATACGCGCGCTATTACAGTACCCGAGCCCGACACGTAACTTGGCAAAAGTTGTTAGATGCGCGAAACTCGTTTTTATGAGGTAGCGCCGGTAGCCGATCTGAGCGCGCGATTGGTGTGTCACTCGGACTTTTGCACCCCGCACCCCGTATACGTCTCGGGCGTATACAAAATTGTACCTTTTGTTATTATGAGTTTTTGTTACGAGTTGTTATAATAGTGTTACTTAAATATATTTTTAGGTGAAATTTTTAATTTGATACGAGGTAAAGCAGTTTTGTTAGCTGATAGTAACGACTACAACATAATTTTTAACCCCCGACGCAAAAAGAGGGGTGTTATAAGTTTGTTGATAATGTATTCTTTTTTTGTCTTTTTTATGCGTATATTATAATAAGGTATAACTCCTAATGAACTTCACGAATTCTCTCTTTTTCTTAACTTTCTCCTCAACAAACATGTTGAAACGAGACCCGATGACGTCATCGGTTTATGGGTGAGGAATTTAATAATATTTTTTTCGGTCATCATGTGATCGGATATTATGTATGTAATGCTTTGATGGCTAAACCGCTGAACCGATTTTGATAAAATTTGGCATGGAGATAGTTTGAGACCCAGGAGAGAACATAGGATAGCTTTTATCCCGGAATCTTGAAGGATTTCCTCGGGAGCGCGAATTTAATGCATATTATTATCATACATAGTATTATAGAATCATGCGTTTTATTATATACCCTATTTAGTAGTTAATAGGCATTTATTGTGTACTATATTCTTTTTCCTCTATTTTCATATTAAAATTCGACAGCCCTTTAGCTCTAAATAAAACTTTGTTATATTTACAGTTATTTTTTTTGTTTTGTTATAGATGTTCTGATGACCGATGTACGATGGAATGGCAATCTTCTCATCGACCAATATTTGAGGACCTCAATTATTTAATTTCTTAGCCCGTTATCCATAGTGAATACGCTCGTGCACTCAATCAAGAATTAACTAAACAAAATGGCAGGTAGAAAGAGCGCTATACCATTGCAAGATCAAAAACGCATTATTTCTAAATATGCATATATATTTAATAAGTCGTGTCCTTCTATTACTCATGATGTATATGAACGTATACAGAATGAATTTTATGAAAAGTTGCAACATAAGATGTCTAAAATGGCCATACAAATGTCAGTGAGACGTAATCAATTTTATTTTTTCCATGATAATGTCACAGATGTACGGGTTGATGACGTAACAGACAAGACGAAAAAAAGAAAGTACTTTGACAGTAACGGTGATTTTGAAAATATTGATGATAGCAACAGTAATTCTGATTTCAAAGTAAAGTTTCTAATGGATATTCACGAATTTAAACTTATTGCACCCAAAAACCACACGTTGTTACAGAAAAGTTGGACTAATGAGCTGCAAGATCAAATATGGAAAAAAACAGATTTAAATTGTACGTTTGCTTTTAAAAATAATTACGTACCTACGAACTTTCTGTTTGACTCTATTAAATGCAATGGAAAATGTACTCAGTGTGGCGCAGTTATTATTGTTGACATATCTCCTAAAACTGAAAATTTTTTAGAGGTAATTTGTCAAATAAATATTTACAAAAAGACCATGTCTACGATTTGAATGTTAAAAATAAACTTACATCGACACGAAAACAAAAAATTGCTGTACAATTAAAGTATGAAAAGGCGCTTAGTCAGAACTTTGCTGGCTGATGAACTCATGAAAATAGATAATCCAAAAGAACCTCCAACGCTACCTAAATTAGGTAATTTAAGGAAAATACGACATGATGTTAAAAGGGCCCTTCAATTTGATAAAAACACAATGTTATCCATCTAAGCAATGTCTCAAAGAAAAATGCAAATATTTTTATATTAACTGTATAAAGAAAACTCATACACTACATTGCTATAAGGAAATAAAATCTGTTATCAATGATATAGTAACAGTATCGTTACACAAATATGTTAAACCTGGTTTAGATGGTCAGCTATGTGGTAAATATGAGCAAGCTCTACAGCGTTTGACTGATTATAAGGATGATACTAATGTGATTGGTGTCGATAACGATGATCAAACAGATAAACATTTTCTAGATGAAAATGACGAGGTAACTATGAATACTGGTACTGTTTGTCCTCTTATCAATTATTACAACAAAATAATGGAAACGGAAAAGTTATATTTGCTATTACTTGACCCAAAGCATGAACAAATAAATGAGTATTATTTGCCGTCTATAAACGATACTTTAAAAAGGCTGTTGCGAAAATTACCTATGTGGGGTAATGTTATGACCAAATATTTTGTCAATGCAAAAGAAGTAGCTAGTAGTTCAAATAATGAAAATCACTTTAAGGACCTAAAGACCATATATTATAATACCAAAGATGAGCGAATACGACTTGATGAGTTCATAGTACAACACAATAGTTTTATAAATGGGTCTGTCAAATTAAACATTTCTGAAAATTTTGTAAAAACAAAATTAAATAAAGACAACAACGAAAACGTTTTTAAAAAACGAAATATGACTAATGATTTTGACTTGACACATGAAACAAAAAGTAAAATTGTAGTTTTACAAAATGCGCCTATTCCGCAGACATCAACATATAACTTAGAAAATTGAAATGTTCAAAACTTACTAGTAAATAGAAATACAGCAGTTCATACACGAAACGTGAAGTACAATGAGGACTTTGAATTAAAGTCTATATTTCAGGACGAACCTGTTGAAGTAGAAAACTGGCGAGGTCTTGCTGTTTCTCGCCAAAAAACAAACGTTAGCATAAAACCTATATATATATATTACAAAATGGCAACAAAGCCATATCTAGAAATAAAAGCATAATTCTGACTAATACTTGTGCATTTGACGCAATCTCGCAAGCATTAGCCATAGCTTACAAAGAAAGAAATACATTCAGACAGGAGATCAACAACAGTAAAATAATGCAAAATGACGCTTTTACGACGTTCATCGCAAATCTTGCTACTGCTAAGAACTTCAGCCAAAAACTCTACAACCAAAGAGATGTACTTTTATGTAATATTTTTTGTGCAAATTTTGAAACAAATAACGAAACTACTTCCAATGTTATAAATTGCGCATGTAATATTACAAAAATATTAGAAGAAATTTGTATTTCATACTTTTCCGCTACTAGAAAAAGAATTTGCTCAAACGCAAATTGCACTAGCCACAAAAACAAAGAGACATTTGAATGCAAATACTTGCCATTGAATATAGATCTCATAAAACAAAAAGGTATTTCAAATTTACAAGAGTCTGTAGAAGCAGGAATGAAAAACGATTTCTCACCACTTTGTGTTTCTTGCAGAATAGGCACAGTTTCATTTAATAATTATTTGAACCATTTAATAATATTTGAGCTTCATGATATTAATATACAGCTAAATGATATCCCAATTAATATTGAAATTAATAATAGATTATATGTGATCCTGGCAGTCATTGAATTTAATCCACCTCTCAGCTTCGAAGGAGTTGGCCACTACAAAGCTCATTGCTATCGAACACAAACTAGAACTTTTCAATGTTATGACGATATGTATAGCAAAATTCAGAAGAGTCAGATTAATTTAATGCCTCACGCGATTATTCATACATTACAATCTGATAATATCTCATTATAATATCTAATTTATCTAAAATACAAAACTATTTTATAGATTTTGTATTGTCACTTGACGTGTATTTACTTTAAAATTGTGAATTTTAATGCTAGTCACATTTTTTTATAGATGTGATAATAATAATAATAAAAAATCGTCTCCAATCTTATGCAGTCGGAAGCAATGTGTTTTTTATTCAATTAAAGATGGCGAACACATATTTCACACTTTTTAATATAGAACCTAAATCATGACCATTTCATCGACTGACGTAAGAATCAACAAAATCTGCCTACGCTTATGGTCTCTCTAGAGCGCCAACTAGATCTCCGTTTATGTCAACTTTTGTTTCACAAAGTTACCTACTCGTACGTATTTGGATACTCATTTTACAAAATGACCTGTGATTTTTTATACAAAAACCAACAAAGTTTTAGAATGTACCTTTACACGTTGACTTTTTGAGATTGTAATTAGTTAAAAGTAATACTTACATAATTATTTGACTGCAGTTTAATATTACTTAACTCTTCAATTCCCATGACTGTATTATTAAAAAAAGCGACTACTTTTTTTGTGAAAATTTTTTGAATACATTGAAGATCACTACACACAATTTGAAAAATCTAACTACCCCCATTTTTTATATGGGGGGTGTCACCTACAGGTGACACTGGGCATTGTATGTAGTGAAACCCTGAATAACTTACGCGATAGTCCTAAACATTCTGTAGAAATAAGACATCAGTTTCTTTATAACATTGAGTATTTATTTATGTCAAAAAGGAATGTACTGTGGTGGTTAACTGAACCCTTAGTATTGATTGTAAAACATGTACAGTCACGAGCACAATTACCTACCTAACAATTACGCAAGATAAATAATGTTGTTTATACAAACATAGCATTTTGGAAATTATTCTATTATGAAGTACTTTTCTTTTCACGAAGTGACAATGACTGTTTCACATGAAAATTGGTTTTGAATTTGTATTAGTGTATGCTCGTGACTGTACCAATACTTCACACTTAGCGAGCTGGTGACAATATCCGTAGTATATAACAGTCGATTTATGATGAAAAGTGCGGGAAATGCATATGTACAGACGTACATATGCATTTCCCGCACTTTTCATCACAGTAGGCACTTCCATCTACACCGGAACATCACAAGTAGGATTTCGTGTTGGAGGCTTGCCATGCAATCTTTGTTTCGTTTCCATCTTCGCTTTCTTCGCCAGTCACCAGACCATCATCAGGGAAAAAATAAAATATTATCGCCTGGGTCTGCCCCCACCTGCAATTCCTCAGCAATCTCAACTAACGTCAACCTGTAATACCCATACAAGATCTAAAACCCCATCACCACATAGCGATAACACGAAGGGTAAAGAACATTAATGTTCAATTCTTATCAATTATAATGCCAAGTGTCACCTGTGGGTGACACGGCATATTTTCAGTGTTGTAGTAATCTAACTATAAATTATTTTTATTGCAAATTATGTTTACACTAAACTTTATATATTTATTTATTATATGTAATAAGAAAAAAACAATACTTACGGTTTAGGCATTTGTTATTCACTTTATATTGCAAGGGATCACAGAAACTAGGATTTCTTCAATTACTCATGAAACAAATGAATGAATTTGAAAAATGGTGAAAAGATTTTTTTCCAAAAATTAAATATGAATAGTGTCACTAATTGGCTTTGTAACAAGCCTTGTAAAATATAAAATGTAAATATCTGTGTGGTAGAAAAAAAATCATAAAGTTGTGTCACCTACAGGTGACACTGGGAATTGAAGAGTTAATTTTATTATTTAGGTCTGTGATTTTTAAATAGTAAGTTCATTTTATGTGTGTAAACTTAGGAAAAAAATTGTGATATTTGAAATGAGACAACAAAACTAACTAGGACTAACTGTGAGCATTTTACTACATTGTGATGTCATTTAATATGACCATTGATCTGTGATTTTAATTGATATAAGTAGGTATTAGTAGACATACGTAAGTTTGGTGTTAACTGAAAAAAACCATTGTATAATATTTATTGTCTGTGATCATTACACATTCAAATATGTGTATATTTAAATAAAAACTGTAACTGTGTACTGTGTATACTGAAATCTATAATTTAAATAAAAAATGATAGAACATTACTACCTGTAATTTTAATCTGTGATTGTTTTTAAGTATAAGTTTATTAATACTTTAAAAGTTCAATTGAAATGATTATTTTACCTGTCAATAAAAATTCTTTAATAATCATGTAGTTTTTTTTAAACTTGTGTACATGTCTGTACTAAATTTGAAACACTATCCTACATATTTTAGAAGGTACCATAATGTTCTGCGTTTTCGGTTTTTCGTAACCACCCAAACTTGGTCGGGTTACCACGGTCATTCACTTCCTAATGACTTTAATCGTATTATCTCATTAATTATCCAATTTACTGAGCTGAAATTTTACTGCTATACAACTGAACTAAAAAACTAATAATTGACATAACATTCAGTTCATATATCCAATCCAGTGGCAAAATAACACCGCGCGCATCAAGACCGTGCTCGTGAAGAACTGAATATCATCATAACTTGTTAAATACTTATAGGGTACTAATGAAACTTCACATACATTTGAAGGCAGTTACAAGCTTCAAAATAATGTTTAAAGTAAGTCTTTAGACCTCTTATTGAGAGTGCTGGGACCAATTGAAGTGTTTTTCTATTTAATGAAATAACCTTTAAGCTATGTATTATTTTGGTTTTTTTATTGCAGAACAAATTTAAACTAATTCCTAAGAAGTCTTGTACAAAATATGATAAGAATCCGCTTAACCATTTCAAAGATCTAGCAAAACCAAAAATGTTACCCCAGCAAAATGTTGAATAACTTCGCAACCGAAGAAAGAACAAATACAAAATAAGGCACAACATTTACTTCATCTAGACAACTAATTTTATCGCTAGTATTTATTTAAATATTCCCATTAGAAATAAAAAGGTCTGACTGGGGTAACGTTACCCCAGCAGGAAATGTTTTTGTGAAATAATTAAAAAACTATAAGCGAAACTAATTATCTATAAGATTCAAATGACCATTTTCGACAACATCTGGCCTGGGTAACGGACACGATTAAAAGTCAACCATTTAAAAATAAACTAATTAAAATGAACCTTGGCAGCTAAGAGATGACCAGTCCCAACTGACAGCGCCTGTTCACGAACATGACGCATGTACCGGCGCCGTTCAACTCAACCATATTGAAGGGAAATAAATGACCCGACACAAGCGCCACCATCAGCGAGACATTTGAGTGAGCATGACATTCTCTAAGCCATATTCCAATTCCATTCCAAGGCATAGGTATTCAAGTCAAAGAAAGATAACATAATCTAAATGGTGGCTTTAGAGTATAAAGGGTGTAAAACACACCTCTTAACGAAGCCGAAAGGCACTTGTTCTCCCCGTCATTGCGATCATTTTTTTGTTCTACACCATACCTGGGAACCTTCTAGGTACGTAGATATTGGGGGTCAAAGTTCCAACTTATTGACAAGTTTTTTTTTTTTTTAAATCCAAGTTTTTAATGGAAGATTTTTAATTTAAACAGCTCCACGATCCCCGTACTATTTAATCCATCCATAAGCACAATGTTTTAAGTGCGTTACATTTAGTTCTACCACAAAACATGATTTTTCACCCCAAAAAAAAAAGTAATTTCCCAGCAATAATTTTTGCGTAAAGTTACTTAGTTTGATGTACAGAATGCTTGATTGACGGCTTCGTGATGAGGTCTTTTACACCCTGTATACCGAGTACTCACACATGTGCTCGGTAATAGTTATAAAATTAAATTAAAAGAAAAAGTACGCAGGTAGCTAACTTATAACTTTACTGCTTATCTATATATAAACCCATACAACAGGTTAGGCACTAACCACACGATAAAAAAAAACTAGTGTACCTTCATTATTTTAGTTAGCATAGAACATCTCGCTATTTACCTAATCCTATTACAGTAAGTATAGGTACTACTCAAAGCAGTGTAATATTTTTGCATCTTCCAACAGTTAATGAACAACGACGAGTCCGCGAACACGAACAAGAAGGTGACGTCATCTCCGGGCGGGCGTACGCACACCATCCAGTACTACTCCTGAGGCACTACTCTACTAGTCTACCAGCCTATCAACCTACCAATGAGAAACAGGAGCAGTAGAGTTTATACAACCATACTCCATTTATTATAACATTAGACTGATGTGAACCATCCAGATGCGTATACTTTTCGACCCATTTGACGAGTGACCACACTTACAGACGCAAAATCGTCTAAAGCCGGTTAGAAACAGCTGAAGAGAATGTCCATGCAATAAAAAGGAATGGTCCGCTGTGGTGTAGAATCATTTCCGAGTAGGTATAAACAAAACGTATGCCGTCTTTTTCTCGGTCTCCCTTCGTGTAGCATTTTGGAGTCATCTTGATTGACCTTTTAGTTTCAAAATCTTAAACTGACTGTTGAATCCTTGCTGGCTTGCTTGCTCCTTGCTGGCTTGCTTGGTCCTTGCTTCAAACTCGTAGTTTCTGAATGATAAACAGCTTTTAAATATCGATACCTTTGGGTAGAAAGGTCGTATAAACCAAAACCCGACTTTTCAGGAGAGCAGAAAAACTTTTTTTTTTACATAAAAATTTGTAACTTTTTTGTTTTTGAAGTTATAAAAAAATGATTTATGGGAAAGGTTCTTACAATTTGCAAATGAAAAAGGTTAAATCATCAAAACCTATCTATCTTCTTTAGTTTTAAAGTTAGCTTGGATTTACGTCTTAGAAAAAATCAATTCTTGGTTAATACACCCCATGAAAATGTACTTTAAAAAAACTGTATAGGTCGTATATCCATTTTTGGTAAGTTTATGGTCACATTTACTGTCGTAAAAACCCATATAAGTAGTTTTTTTTGTATTAAAAACCATTTATAATCATAGATCAATTGAATTTTGACTAATAAACAATCTTGTTACTCTCAAAATTAGTAGGAACTTAATTATTATTATTCTTATACCCAATAACGATCGATTCAAATAAAATAAAACTACCTGAAATACGAAATCAACATTTATTAAGTATTATAATACCTTCTAATCAACATTTACTATTATTTAACCCAATTATGGGTTAAGCTCGCCCTTGTACATGAGCTATATAATTGCAATTTTTTTATGTATATTTGATTTTTTGTGTGCAATAAAGAATAAGAATAAGAATTTCAATAATGGTACAACATACTAAACAGGTTTAACATTTTTAAATTGAAAAATAATTATAACAACTTAAACTGAAAAGTGAAATACAAAAATCTACTTAGTCATAAAAAATAAAAACTATTCAAACTTCTTCTAAAAACAAAAATTATGCAAACTTCTCTAAATTAAAGTAATCAGGCATTTTAATCATTTATAAAATTATGACTTGATCGTTTTTTTTTAATTTTTATACATATTTAAATGTACTTAATTCAATAAATTAAGCCTTTGTACTAAGGCTTACTTACTAATTAGTAATTTATTGAATTGCAACGAAATACAAAAAAAAAAAAAAAACGATCAAGAACTAAACGTCACTAACTAAAAAGTAACTTATTATGATATTTTGTATAATTAGTTTAAAATTATTTATGATTTGTTACTCTAAATTATTTTAATTATTATTATAAATTATTTTAACACGAATTATGAATTGAGAAACACATTTTCAAAAAAAAAATAGGTGACAAAGAATAAAATCATTAAACATAGTCTTGTTTTTTTTTACTAAATATTAATATTTTACTAACGAACGAAATGTGAAATTACGTAAATACGAAAAGTTATTATAGGAATAATAATAACTTTTAAAAGTTATTATTAAGTAAGTAAGCCTTAGTACAAAGGCTTAATTTAATAATTTATTGAATTATTTCAATAAATTATTAAATTACATATTACATACATTATTACATATTTAAATGTACTAGTACATTTAAATATGTACAAAAATTAAAAAAAAAACGATCAAGACATAATTTTATAAATGATTAAAATGCCTGATTACTTTAATTTAGAAGAAGTTTGAATAATTTTTGTTTTTAGAAAAAGTTTGAATAATTTTTGTTTTTTATGACTACCTAAGTAGATTTTTTTATTTCACTTTTCAGTTTAAGTTGTTATATTTATTTTTCATTTTAAAAATGTTAAACCTGTTAAGTATGTTGTACCATTATTGAAATAATAGTAAATGTTAATTAGAAGGTATAGTAAATGTTGATTTCGTATTTCAGGTAGTTTTATTTTATTTGAATCGATCATTATTGGGTATTAGAATAATATTAATTAAGTTCCTACTAATTCTGAGAGTAACAGGATTGTTTATTAGTCAAAATTCAATTGATCTATTATTATAAATGGTTTTTAATACAAAAAAAAAACTACATATTGGTTTTTACGACAGTAAATGTGACCATAAGCTTACCAAAAATGGATATACGCCCTATACAGTTTTTTTTAAGTACATTTTCATGGGGTGTATTAACCAAGAATTTATTTTTTCTAAGACGTAAATCCAAGCTAACTTTAAAACTAAAGAAGATATATAGGTTTTGATGATTTACCCTTTTCCATTTGCAAATTGTAAGAACCTTTCCCATAAAATATTTTTTTATAACTTCAAAAACAAAATGTTATATTTTTTTATGTAAAAAAAAAAGTTTGTCTGCTCTCCTGAAAAGTCGGGTTTTGGTTTATACGACCTTGCTACCCAAAGGTATTGAAATGCGCCGGCCGGTATCTGTCTATCCCGCTCGTTCTTCTGCTTGTCGCTGCGCGCCAAATGCGAGCTTTGTGTGTTGGTCGTAAAGTGCTTCTTGCAATCAACATGGTTTATACACCAACGTCGCGAACTGCCTTTGGATTTACGACGTCGAATTTAAACTATGTTTAGGTAATGCATTTAACACGTTAGGGCGTAAAAACCATTTACAATTAACGACTATTTTTACGCCCTGAGTTAATATAAATTATGGTCATTACATCATAACAAAACTACAAAAAAAAAACATTCGGCTTTTACATTGAAAATTTACTTTTTTTATGAGGCTATGACCGAAAATTTCTGGGCCGTATTAACCATTTTTGTGCGAATTTCTGTATTTCGTATATACAGATCGATAGAGAAAAAAAAACTGAGAAAAATGGTACATATAACTCAATTTGGCCAAAATGGTTTATACGACCTTTCTACCCAAAGGTATCGATATATTTTGATGTCACGTACAAATAGAAAATGGATTGTTGGCAATCAGTCAAAACAGAAATATGGTAAGTGTAAATTGCATATACGTAATCTTAAACAGCAATAAGTACTGTTCATTTTACTTAGTTCATACGAATTTTTGCAAACTGTTTCATAAGTGTTAGTCAGTAAAGTTATTTTTTTTATCGTTTTCTTCTTTTCTTTTAGACGACTACTACGTATTAGTAAGTAAGTTTACAATCATTTTAAGACTGTTAAATGTTAAGTTCACTTTAGTAATGTAATCTTCATTTTAGTTGTTAGTCACTACCACCGATATTATTAGAAAGAAGTCTGTCAGAGGGGTCTGAGAGAGGGCGGTGGGTTCATTTATTTGTGTTTCATATAGGTATTATGTTTCTAAGTAAAAATGAGGCAATCCAAGCACGCGAAGATTAATATTTATAATAAGTTCACTTGTAAAGTTCATTTTAGTTGTTAGTCACTACCACCGATATTATTAGAAACAAGTCTGTCAGAGGGGTCTGAGAGAGGGGGGTGGGTTCATTTATTTGTGTTTCATATAGGTATTATGTTTCTAAGTAAAAATGAGGCAATCCAAGCACGCGAAGATTGATATTAATGTTAAGTTCACTTGTAATGTTCATTTTAGTTGTTAGTCACTACCACCGATATTATTAGAAACAAGTCTGTCAGAGGGGTCTGAGAGAGGGGGTGGGTTCATTTATTTGTGTTTCATATAGGTATTATGTTTCTAAGTAAAAATGAGGCAATCCAAGCACGCGAAGATTGATATTAATGTTAAGTTCACTTGTAATGTTCATTTTAGTTGTTAGTCACTACCACCGATATTATTAGAAACAAGTCTGTCAGAGGGGTCTGAGAGAGGGGGGTGGGCTCATTTATTTGTGTTTCATATAGGTATTATGTTTCTAAGTAAAAATGAGGCAATCCAAGCACGCGAAGATTGATATTAATGTTAAGTTCACTTGTAATGTTATTAGAAACAAGTCTGTCAGAGGGGTCTGAGAGAGGGGGGTGGGTTCATTTATTTGTGTTTCATATAGGTATTATGTTTCTAAGTAAAAATGAGGCAATCCAAGCACGCGAAGATTGATATTAATGTTAAGTTCACTTGTAATGTTCATTTTAGTTGTTAGTCACTACCACCGATATTATTAGAAACAAGTCTGTCAGAGGGGTCTGAGAGAGGGGGTGGGTTCATTTATTTGTGTTTCATATAGGTATTATGTTTCTAAGTAAAAATGAGGCAATCCAAGCACGCGAAGATTAATATTAATGATAAGTTCACTTGTAATGTTCATTTTAGTTGTTAGTCACTACCACCGATATTATTAGAATCAAGTCTGTCAGAGGGGTCTGAGAGAGGGGGTGGGTTCATTTATTTGTGTTTCATATAGGTATTATGTTTCTAAGTAAAAATGAGGCAATCCAAGCACGCGAAGATTAATATTAATGATAAGTTCACTTATAATGTTCATTTTAGTTGTTAGTCACTACCACCGATATTATTAGAAACAAGTCTGTCAGAGGGGTCTGAGAGAGGGGGGTGGGTTCATTTATTTGTGTTTCATATAGGTATTATGTTTCTAAATAAAAATGAGGCAATCCAAGCACGCGAAGATTAATATTAAGGTTTAATTAATCGTTGGAGTACCTAGTCACTTATGAAGAAGATACAGCAATATTTATTTTAATTAATATTCATTTAGGATACGCTTCGCAACTTGGATAGTGTCAGCAAACAAACATACAATTTATTCATTATTTCTAACACAGACATTAATAATTTATTAGTTAGTTAAATTATTAAAAATTTAACATTCAACTCTAATAAATTGTTAAAGATCATACTTATTTCGTCTTTTCTGAGAATGGATGTGGACGAGTGTCAAATGTTGTCGCTGTTTGTAAATAGTAAGATTACGTTACTATGAAGAGCTTTTAGTACACTCATACGATACTTACGAAACTGTTTCATTCAATAAATAAACGATGAAACCGATTTCATTCTTTTATTTGTCGGAACATCATTTCCTTTGTAGTATGTTTTTGTAGTACTAGCGGACGTCCCGCGGTTTCACCCGCGTAGTTCCCGTTCCCGTGGGATTACGGGAATAAAATATAGCCTATGTTATTCAGGGTGAATGTAGCTTTCTAATGGTGAAAGAATTTTTGAAATCAGCGCAGGGGTTTTTGAGTTTATTTATTACAAACATACACAAACACATAGCGGCGTGGCTGAACTGAAAATGTTGCAAAGCCTAAGTAAACAACTGACGATATTTGGTGGAAAAAAGTTTCGCTTTCCGTTCTGAGTTTGGTTTTTAATAAAATCATTTTTATTTTCTTATTAAATAAGCCTAAATTAGTGGTGCTTAACTTTTCGTATTTTAAATACCGTCACAAAATTACATTTAATTCAATATCAAGTTGTCAGTTTCAAGTAATTTATGTAAGAGCCATCTATTGTCTTAAATATAACAACTGAACCCTTCGAGTCACTTCGTAATGAGGGATTTTCTTTTTAGCTCTTCCCTAGTCGCTGGATAGATGGCGCTAGGAGTAAGTATGATAATGCAACCTAAAAAAACTGATTTCAACAAAGCGCGAGAAATGTTGGTTATATTCGGAAGGTTAAGCAAATGAAAGTGTCAGTAAACGAGAGTATGTGACGTGACACAATGTTTTATTTTTCAAGCGTTTTGGCTTTGGCACCAACTATCATAGTAAGTTCAACGCCATCTATAGCGTTCTTGGAAACTAAGTTTTTTTTTAAAACCTCAAAAGGAAAACCTCTCATTATTTCCCTCGCTTTACTACACAAATAATAAATTGGTTTCTCAATACACATTGTTGAAAATGTTACTCACAATGTAAACAGCCTTATCTCTCTATTCTTCTTTGAGCATCATTTATGTAATCATAATAATGATGAAGCATAACATTTTTAGGCATAATTTACGTACGCACAATGGAAAAAATAAAAATATGTTTTAATGTCATTACATTAAAACATATTTTTTATAAGCTTCAAAGAAGCATAATAATTAACTCATAAAATGTTAGACATACCATAATTGGATATACCAATTTATTTTGACAGTTGGAAAAAAAACCATATCTCCTGAAGCAGGTAACAAACATATTCGTTTTGAACATATTGATTGTGAACAAATGTGGGTATTTTTCCCTGTAAGAAGCATGCAAACAAGCATACACCATATATGCAGCGTGCAAACAAGCATACACGATGCATGCAGCCAGCATGCAAACAAGCATACACCATTGCAAGCAAGTATGCAGCAAGCATGCAGTATGCAACAAGCAGCATGCATGATTTCTGTCACGGCTCCGGCGCTGCGGGGCTCTGGCGGTCCCACGCGAGCTTATCGTCGCAGATATGGTTTATGCGGGATCCTTTCTTATTGCATAATATTCTTTTTCTTAATATACTATGGCGGAACTGTTTTAGCATAATTTGTTTTGCCGTAATAATACTTTGCCAATTTTTTTTTGGCATACAGTTTATATTGGCATAATCATTTTGAAGGCTGATTTGTTTTGGAATAAATTAAATTCGCATAATGTTACTAGGCATAATGACTATTAGCATACTAGTATTTAGGCATACAATTAATACCAGAATCAAATTTGAGTTATTGTTACTTATTTATTTTGAATTAAAAACTCATTCAATTGTGCTACAAAAGTTAGTGACTGAAACGAATCTCTGCAAAAACGACTCCACGTAGTCTTGTCTGCCCTACCCCTAGTGTGTAATCTAAGCCCGCGTAGGCGCGGAGGGGCGAGGCGGCCCGCAAGCTGAGGAGCAGGTGGTTTTAACGCTCGCCGTCGCAGCTGAGGCTGGCTGACAAAACCAGCCAGCAAGCCGAAGCTGCGGTAGTGAGCGTAAAACACATCTGCGACGATAAGCTCGCGTGGGACCGCCGGAGCCTCGCAGCGCCAGGGCCGTGACAGAAACCATGACCGATGCTTGTTGCTTGGTGTATGCTTGTTTGCATGCTGCATGCTTGCTGTATGCTTGTTTGCATGCTTCTTACAGGAATAAAACTCACATATGTTCACAATCAACTATGTTCAAAACGAATATGTTATGTACTAACTGCTTCAGGAGATATGGTTTCTTTTCCAATCGTCAAAATAAATTGGTAGGTATAACCAATTAGGTTATATCTAACATTTTAGTAGTTACTTATTATGCTTCTTTGTTATGCCTATAAAAATGTGTTTAATATCATTATGCGTAAATAATGTTATATGTGAAAATATAATTAGGAGTATGTAAGTATATTAGGAAAAAGAATATTATGCAAAAAGAAGGGATCCCTAGTTTCCAACCATACGCCTAGATACAAAATTTTGTGATTTTTACTTCGAAAATTAAAACACAAGACGTTTTATTCACAAATCCCCATTTTTATCCCTTTTTAGGGTTCCGTACCCAAAGGGTAAAAACGGAACCCTATTACTAAGACTTCGCTGTCTGTCCGTCTGTCTGTCACCAGGCTGTATCTCATGAACCGTGACAGCTAGACAGTTGAAATTTTCAGTTTTTTTTTTTTTTTTTTTCATTATCTTAAGTCTTGCAATCAGTCCTTCTGACTATGCGCAGATGTGTTGAGCGGCTATTATTCATGAGGAGATGAACCCCACTAGGAACATCCTCCATATTAGTATATTGGCTTAGTCAACTCCGCCGCCGAGATCCAAGGTTCTGCGCCGTTTCAGGCGATTTAGACAGTCAGGTAATGTGAGCTGGACAGCGAGCTGGTTAGGATGGTCATCCAGTCTTGTTTTGTATTTGCCTGCGAATGCCTTTATCTCATCCTTCACTGTTGGCATGTTTAGGTATTTGTGTACTTCACTGTTTCCAATGAACCAGGGTGCATTGCTAATTTGCTTTAGGATGGAGTTCTGAACTCTTTGAATAATATTTATGTTGGCATCACAGCAGGCTCCCCATAACTGAATCCCGTAGGTCCAGACTGGTTTTATGACAGCCTTGTAAATTAGGAGCTTGTTGTCCAGTGACAGTTTTGAGTTTCTACCCAGGAGCCAGTAGAGGCCCTTGTATTTGAGGTTGACCTGTTTACGTTTTGCTTCAATGTGTTTCCGCCATGTCAACCTGCGGTCCAAGTGTAGACCGAGGTATTTAGCTGTGTCACTCTGAGTCAACTCCCTTCTACTAAGGTTAACAGGGGAACAAGTTTCTCTTCGCAGTGTGAAGGTGACCTGCACTGACTTATTAGCACTCACTTTTATACGCCATTTGTCAAACCAGTTGCTTATTTCATCAAGGCTTTGTTAAAGTTTCGCAGTGGCTTCTGCAGGGTCTTTACTAGAAGCTAATATTGCTGTATCATCTGCATAAGTAGCAATAGTAACTCCAGGTGTTAGTGGCAGATCTGATGTGATGTGTATATGGTGTACAAAACTGGGCCGAGAACGGAGCCTTGTGGCACACCAGCAAGTATCTCGTGAAAGCCTGACGAGCAGTCATCCTCTTTAACTTGAAATATTCTATTGTTGAGATATGAATCTAGTATGTGATAGAAACTGTGAGGCAGTAGTAACTTAATTTTATAGAGTAATCCCATATGCCATACCCGGTCAAAAGCCTGTTGAACATCAAGGAAGGCCGAAGAGCAATATTCCTTCTTCTCAAGACTGTCACTAATACGTCTGCACACTCTGTGTATTTGTTCAATGGTGCTGTGCTCTGGCCTGAACCCAAATTGGTGGTCTGGAGTTACGGAGTTTTCGTACATAGCACATGAGAGTCGTCGGAGTAGTATCTTCTCTAGAACCTTAGATATTATTGGCATTAAGCTAATTGGCCTGTAAGATGATAATTCATGTGCTGGCTTTCCAGGTTTATAGACCATGATCACTTGGGAGACCTTCCATAGTGCAGGAAAATAAGATGTTCTGAAGATACAATTGAATAACGTAGTCAGATATACTATTGCTTTTCGTGGCAATTCTGACAGGATCTTTTTGTCTATGAGGTCGAATCCGGGGGCTTTTTTATTGTCTAGTTGACGGATGGTTCTTGTCACTTCTCCTGGTGTCACTACTTTTAGAGGCAAGTCAAGTTGGTGGTCTTGTTGGAGAATGTCGTCTATGTCAGCTTCATTAGAGCCAGGACGGGCATCGTTAGGAACAAATACTTTGGCAAGGTGATCAGCGAAAGCATTCAACTTTTCCTGTTTCGTTCTGGCCCACTTGTCTCTTTCTAGTCGTAGAGGTGGCTTTGGGTTTATTGGCTGGTTCATACTTTTACATGCCTTCCAGAGAGAATAGTCAGAGTTTGCAGTAGCAGTAAGCGATAATAGTTTTGCTTCAATTGTGGCATTTTCTGCTTCTTTTATAGTTTGTTTCAGAGCTTTACTGTAATTGTTTAACATCCTTTTATCGTGGAGATGCCGGCTTGAGTGCCAGACTCTACGTAGTCTCCTTTTCTCCAGAATCATTTCTTTGATTTCTTGTGGTACATAAGCCTGCCTTACATTCTTACGATTTACCTGTTCTGTGCTATTCCAGCAAGCTTTTTGGACCGCGACTGTGAACGCTAAGACTGCATCATCAATTTCGTCCTCGTTCTTTAAGGAGACTTGTAGCTGTAAGGAATCCTCAACAAGGCAACGAAAGAGTTTCCAGTTGGTCTGATTATTATACAGTTTAGGTATTCTCTGGTTCTTCAAGACATTGGCACTAATTGTTAGTACAACAGGGATGTGGTTTGAGGTTCCATCTAGGCAAGAGTCAATTTGGTATAAGAGTCTAGATAGTCCTTTCATTAAAAAGAAGTCCAAGACATCAGGCAATTTATTTGGGTCAGTCGGCCAGTGGGTAGGCTCAGGAGTAGCAATTGTTGTAAGGTGGTTTTTATCAACACATTTCTTAAGTTCCCTGCCTCGCGTGGAACTTAAGAAATTTTCACAGATGATGTATTTCTGTTGCCGCTATAACAACAAATACTAAAAACAGAATAAAATTAATATTTAAGGGGGGCTCCCATACAACAAACGTGATTTTTATGCCGTTTTGTCTAATGTATAGATAATGGTACGGAACCCTTCGTGCGCGAGTCCGACTCGCACTTGGCCGGTTTTTTTAATCCTTTGCGGGTGGAATTATCAAAAACGCTGAGAGTTGAGACACGTATAAATTAATTTTCAATCGTCAGACCTTTTTTTTTATCGAATTCGTAATCATCAAATGACTCCTCCCGCTCTGGGCGACATCTTCAGATTGAACAAGCCCCTTTAAATAAATAGGAGTGAGTGTCAGACTTTTACACTTCAATTGGTCCCAGCACTCTCAATAAGAGGTCTAAAAACTTACTTTATTAAACATTATTTTGAAGCTTGTAGCTGCCTTCAAATGTATGTGAAGTTTCATTAGTATTCTGTAAGTATTTAACAAGTTATGATGATATTCAGTTCTTCACGAGCACGGTCTTGATGCGTGCGGTGTTATTTGGCCACTGGACTGGATATATGAACTGAATGTTATGTTAATTATTAGTTTTTTAGTTCAGTTGTATATCAGTAAAATTTCAGCTCAGTACATTGGATAATTAATGAGATAATACGATTATGACCAATTGAAGTGTTTTTCTATTTAATGAAATAACCTTTAAGCTATGCATTATTTTGGTTTTTTTATTGCAGAACAAATTTAACCTAATTCCTAAGAAGTCTTGTACAAAATATGATAAGAATCCGCTTAACCATTTCAAAGATCTAGCAAAACCAAAAACGTTACCCCAGCAAAATCTCGAATAACTTCGCAACCGATGAAAGAACAAATCTATACATATAATAAAACAGTTACGAAAGAAAAACTGTACATTGAGAATTTTCGAGAAAAAATAAGTGGCTTTTGTTAGAAAAACGTAGCTGATGACAAAAAGTGACTTTTTAGAATTTTTATCTGTTTGTCTGTTTGTCTGTTTGTCTGTGTGTATGGTACGGCTTCACGCCTAAACTATTGGATAGATTGAATTGAAATTCAGCAAAAATGTTCTTTGTAAACCAAGGAAGGCTTTAGGCTACATATTATCACGCCGTATGTTATGGGAGGTAAGCAATATTGATTTTAAAAGGTTTTTGTTCGTATGAGATACATACATGCAGCGATGTCGCAGCAAAAATGTTCTTTGTAAACCAAGGAAGGCTTTAGGCTACATATTATCACGCCGTATGTTATGGGAGGTAAGCAAAATTTATTTTAAAAGGTTTTTGTTCGTAAGATACATACATGCAGCGACATCTGTTGAACTAAAATGGTACCAATGACTAAAAATGTGCTCACCACATAAATTTTAAATCGACTGACCGGCTTTAAAAAAATATATGAAATTAGCGTTTTGTCGTACTGACCACTTTGATCTATATATTATATTTAAATAAAAACAAAAGGCCTGAATGACTGACTGACTGACTCATCAACGCGCAGCCCAAAACCTTGGACCTAGAAAGCTGAAATTTTGCACAGAGGTTCCCTTTATAATGTAGACAAGGAATAAAAAAGGAATTGTAGATATTCAACCCCTAATGGAGTTAAATCGGGGATGGAAGTTTGTATGAAAGTCCGTCAGTTTTAAAGTTAGGATCTTCAAATGTTGTGTTTAGGCTGACAATTAAAAATTAATTTATACGTGTCTCAGCGTTTTTCATAATACAACCCCCGAAGGGTTAAAAAGGAGAATGAAGTTGTTTATGGAAAATCGTCAGTTTTAAAGTTAGGATCTTCAAATTTTGAGTTTAGGCTGATTAATAAAAATTAATTGTTCACGTGTCTCAGCGTTTTCCATAATACCACCCCCGAAGGGTTAAAAAGGAGAATGAAGTTGTTTATGGAAAGTCCTTAATTTTCGAAGTAGAACTCACTAAATTTATTATCTAGGCTTATGGTCGGAAGCTAACGCATCGTTGTTTTTAAAAATGTCAACCCCTAAGGGGTCAAAGATGAAAAGGGGGCTTTATCTGTACAAATAAATAAAATTGAAGTGTCTGTTTGTAATATTAAAACAACCGCATTTTACTACATGCATACGAATGTATACGTATATAGGGTACATATACCAAAACATTTTTTTTTTCAATTTTTGTCTGTTGTCTGTTTGTTCCGGCTAATCTCTGGAACGGCGGGACCGATTTTGTCGGGACTTTCACTGGCAGATAGCTGATGAAATAAGGAGTAACTTAGGTTACTTCTATTTTACATAAATCTATTTAATAACCCTTCTTCTGGCGCAGTCGGGTTTAAATATATAAAAGAAGAAGAAACTGACTGACTGACTGACTGTGACACACAGCCCAGACCGCTGGGTCCACTGATTCCAAATTTGGCAAGTAGGTTCCTTATGTGGTCAAGGAGTGCTAAGAAAGGATTTTTCAAAATTTATTTACTCCCTAAGGGGATGAAAAGGGCTCCAAAGTTTGAATGGGGAAACAAGATTAGTTAAACTGTTTTATTCGAAACTTAACAGGATTACTCCTCTCGATAATTGAGTTAACATTTGTGTTTCAGGTTTTTTTCAGAATTAAACCCCAAAGAGCCCTCTCTTTGGGGGTTAATTCGGATTTGAAATTAGGTTCCAAGAGGTTTAAGGGTGCACTAAGAAAGGATTTTTCAAAATACACCCCCTTTGGGGCTGAAACGGGGGTCCAAAATGTACATGGGGAAATAACATTAGTTAGATTATTTTATTCGAAACTTAACAGGAGTACTCCTATCGATAAATGGGTAGAAATATGGGTTTCAGGTTTTTTCAGAATTCAACCCCTAAAGAGGGAAATGGGTTTGGTATTGTTTGTATGGTGTATCGGGTCGGGTGTATTACAAAAACAGCGTTTTTAAGATTTAATGTGGCGGACCTGAAATACCATCATCCCCCTGTTGGGGTGCGCTGGGGTTGAAATGTCTCAAAATCAATATGGGTGTCGATTCCGAGATTATCATTGGTGCTGATTACGAATATGGCATTTATTTTTAGATCCAAAAGATGGCGGATTCGACTTCTATACAGGATTATTGTTGATTTATTGTGATGATTTTGATAACGATGATGGTAATTGTGATAATGATTGTGATAGTGATTGTGATTGGGGTAGTGATGGTGATGGTGATTGCGATTGTGACAGTGATAATGATGGTGATAGTGATGGTGATTGTGATAGCGATTGTGATGATTATAATTGTGATGATTATGAAATTTGGCACATAGATAGTTTATAACCTGGATTAACATGAAGGATACTATTTATCCCTTTATTATGATCCCGTGGGACAGTTACCGAACTTCACGCGGGCGAAGCCGCGGGCAACAGCTAGTACAAAATAAGGCACAACATTTACTTCAACTAGACAACTAATTTTATAGCTAGTATTTATTTAAATATTCCCATTTTTTTATTGAGCAGATTTCGTCCGAGCTCATATATTACATAATAAAAATGCTGGAATTAGTTATCACCTGTAAACAGCCCCTAAACTACGTTATTTTTATATTAATTATAAACATGGATCAATTTTTTTCTATGGGGATGGTGTTATGCCCGATGGACTAAGTAAATCAATTCAATTCAATTCCTTTTATTTCAATCAACGGTTGGATCATATATACATATCATAAGTATTAACCTTGTGTAATGTATTGTGTCTGGGTCACCAAGATACAGGCTGTGCTAGTTTGGGACCCGTTGTTAAACCTATCTCAAATACTTATAATGAATAATTAAATAAATAAATAAAAATAAATATGCATTAGGTAGGTACCTGGGTATTTATTTCATTTGGTGCAAATTGGGCGGTTTGTTAAAAAAATAAAAATAAAATTGTTTTTAATCGCAAACTTCATCTTAGTTAAAAGTGTCTTTTTTAAGGATGATAAAAAAAATGAAGGCCATCTCTTAGGTTCCATATTAGTGGAGATATAGACCCGCAAAGTTTTAAGCGTCATGGTAATGACATGTTGCACGCTTGGTAATGACCATAGCATATGGTAATGACATTTAATATGCTTGGTAATGACCATAGCACATGGTAATGACAAATATTTCTATCTCCAATTAGTGAACAGGTCTTGCAGTACTCATCTCTAGTCTGTGTGTGTGTGTGTGTGTGTTTCTAAAATAATATAATATTAGACCTTATTAGAGGAATGAATAATAAGACCATAATAATATTATCGTAATTATTTATATATTATTTTCATTTTGCTTCTCGAAATAATCTTAATAAAACACATATATTTGGCATTCTATATAATAGAAAAAAATCTCTTTTTTTACAATCAGTACGTATGTATAGGTATTCATAAAAAAAATCTAGGTATTCTTTATACAGCTTAGGGTTAGATTTAATTTTTTCGCGCCATTTCTTTTCAGATAAGTATGCATTTTTTTCGTAACAGTTATTGTTTTTGACGTGGCCTATTCATTTACTTCAGTCACTGGAACAATCAATATTATAAAAAAAACTAAAATAATCATGCGATAAATATTTGCGCAAAATACAGACACTAAAATTAACGGAAAGTGTGCACAGATATAAAAGGCAACAATTTTAAAATGCAAGCTCTTTTTCGGGTAAGTGGAGATACTCATTACCATGGAATCATTGTCATTACCATGGAATCATTGTCATTACCATGGAAACATTGTCATTACCGTGGATTGAAAGTCCACGGCAATCCATGGTAATGACAAAATCCAGAAATTTTCACTTTAGCATGTTAATGCCAAAACGTTCTACTTATAACGTCATAACAAATCAGTTAGGCTCAAGGCAAAAATTTAAAAAGGCAAGCTCTATGCAGTATAAGTGGAGAAAGTCATTACCATGGAATCATTGTCATTACCGTGGGTAGAAAAGTCCACGGAAATCCATGGTAATGACCACCTTGGTAATGACAAAATCCAGAAATTTCCACTTTAACACTTACCGTATAAGATATTCCAGAATGTTTTACTGATTACGTCATAACAAAACAGTTAGGCTATAAGATAAAATACGATTAATATAAACAATTCGTATACTTACTGAGGAATGATTCCCACGGGAATGACAATATTACTGTGACAAAAACCACGGTACGACTTTGTAAAATGTATAAAAAATCTTAATTTTGCGCTGCGCGACCTGCGTTCACTTCGCCGTCTGAATGGCGGCTAGGGGCACTCGGGGGCAGTGGCGGGGTTTGTGCAAAGCTATTTAGTGAAGAGCTGCATGTCGCGTTACGTTGTGCCACGGTAATGATGAGTTTATTAGGAACCAAGATGTACGATGTTGCTGTTCAGTGTTTTACAATACGTTTTAATTTGTGCAATCAATAATGTATGTCATAACTATTGAACTTTTTAGGTAGACAGTAGTTTCAGCCGTAAACGTGAATTTAATGGAACATTTTGCTGAAGTTTTACCGAAAACTGGAAAGCGGACACCCCTTGGTAATGACATTTTGGCCCTTTTGAACAAAATAACTTTTAAATTACTTAATATATATAAAATTTAAAAGAAGCGCCAGTTAGAAATCATTCCATATTACAAGTTACTTTAATCCACGGTAAAAATCTAACTTCATTTATGGTGATATTATCGCGGACAGCCGATTTACACCAAATGAAATAATTACCCACCTACATTAAATTAAATTATTAGAAAAATAAAAATAAGACAAAACACGACACACACCTTCACTAGGTACTTATTACTTAAAAATTAAATTGGCAGTCAACAAATTAAAATTAGAAATAATCATAAATGTAAAAATAATAACTTATATATAAAAAATATTTACTTAATAATTATCATTTATTCAAGATTTTAATGTCGTAAAATAGAAAACAGGGACAGTTAATAAACACTAATGTGATATGATTATTTCATTTTCTTGCCATTGTCACTACATTATAAGCATACAACAATGGTTAATGTAGTGACAGTTGAACCTCTCAGCCAACATCCTCAAGATGGTGTTGGAGCTGGCGCGGACCCTACGCGCCAAGGATGTGCACCGTTTCCGCATTGTCGCTTAGAAGCAGTCAATGCGTGACTCAGCGAACATCCCCGACGCACTGCAATACCGAGGCAATCCCAACAACATCCTGTAGGCATTGTTGAATATGACTCGTAGAGCGCTGTATTGTTTTTGAGTATAGTTAGCCCACAGGGCGCTCGAAAATCAGGTACAAAAGGCTCTGAAAAGAGTGTTTTTTGCTTCCTTCGAGCATCGTGAAAACCTGCAACATATTATGTTCGCTCTAACAACAACTAGATATTCCTACACACACAAAAAACACATATATATATATAAAGGGTGTAAAACACGTCTTAACGAAGCCGAAAGGTACTCTTGTTTTCCTCGTCATTGCGATTATTTTTTTGTTCTACGCCATACCTTCTAGTTACGGAGATATTGAGGGTCAAAGTTCCAACCTTTTGATAAGTTTTTTTTTAAATACAAGTTTTTAATGTAAATTTACTATTCAATCCATCCATCAGCACAATGTTTTGAGTGCGTTACATTGAGTTCTACCACAAAACATGATTTTCCACCCCAAAAAAAAAGTCGTTTCCCAGCAATATTTTTTGCGTAAAGTTACTTAGTTTGGTGTAGGTACATAATGCTTGGTTGACGGCTTCGTGATGAGGTCTTTTACACCCTGTATATATCTGTGTGTGTGTTTTTTGAGTACTTTGCTGTGTGTATAATAATTGTAGGTACATTATGGCATGTGCCAAATATTTTTTCTTTCTTTCATTTTTTTTCTTTCTTTGTATGATAGTCGTTTGAGCCATTTTATGTAAATATAAACGTGAACTTTTTGTTGTTATGCATCTACATCAAACGCAAAAGAAATAAAAATACATAATAAAACATTTTCAAATTATTCATTATTCATTTTATATAAATCGTCCACTTTGACAATTCTTGCAGCCCGTCAAACTAATGTCATGTGTTCATTTCCAGCGCCAATGATGCCATTGTTACTATGCGTTGCTTAGCCAATTAGAGACGAGCGTTGACAACCTACCCAATCATAACTTCGTGATGTTAATGCTATATTATTATCACGCCTATGTTTGCTCATCATCAGATATGGAATCATTGGTGTCGATTCTGTTGTGCACAAACTAAACTTAATTTAGGCTATTTCTATCTTCTACTAAAAGGCAGTGCGAGAAAAGGACTGCTATATCTATGAACTAAGTTAAAGATGTCAAACAAGTTTATGCCTTGCGCTTCACCGTGTTTTTAGTCGACTTGTTTTTTCGTGCACCCTTCATTTGTATGGAACTAAATTTGACAGCTCTAAATTACGTCCGTCTCTTTCTCGTTTTATTAGAGAGAAAGAGATAGCAATAGCCTTAATTAAGTTTAGGTTGTGCACAACAGAATCGACATCTATGCCTTGCGCTTCACCGCGGTGTTTTTAGTCGACATGTTTTTACGTACACCCTTCATTAAATTTGTAAGGAAATATAAGTTCCAATTAAATTTGACAGGTCTAAGTTACGTCCGTCTCTTTCTCGTTTTATTAGAGAGAAAAAGATAGCAATAGCCTAAATTAAGTTTAGTTTGTGCACAACAGAATCGACACCAATGTCTGGGGAAACACTTCTGAAGTCTTATGGGCGTTGTTAGCTCAAAAAATGACAATAAAGGAGAATGCCCATTTTTCTACTGACCGCCGTTGCGCATCAAAACTTTTTGTATGATAGCAAAAATTGGATATAAAACAGGGATGATGTCGTACTTTCTAAGGAAAAAAAAAAATCCATTTATTTTGTGGGGTTTTTGTTGTGGGGCTTTGATTTTCTGTTCAGTTTTGAGGTTAGTTTTGTAACGAACCTTCCACTAAAAGCAGCAGCCCTTTACAACAAAATGACTTGAATTGACATTTAAGACACGAACAGAACGCAATGATAAGTTATTTACAAGCACATCAAACTGAAGAACTATCGATGCACAATTAAAAACAGAAGTATTCGGCAGCGAGGTTTGATTTGTTTGTTTGACAAATTGACAGTGACAGTTCACATTTCACATCGTGATAGTGTTACCAACGCAGTTAATCTAAATCACTCTTGAATAGAACTGATTTGTCAAATATAGAAAGATTTTTAATTAGCAAAGTAATATTATTTAAAAGGATGCGAATTAAGAAAATATATTATTTCAATTATGCTAATTAAAAAATGTAAAATAACGAGAATAGTCATTGTCTATGCATGGCATGTCGACGACCGGCTGGAGGCGCGCGGTGGCTGAGAGGGCGCGCGGGCTGCGGCAGCAGCATCGGGCGTCCGCGGCGGCTGAGGGGCGCGCGGGTGGCGGCAGCGTGAGCGCGGGCGCGCGCGCCGACCATCGCCTCACTTCTAAATTTTACCACGACGAAGACACTGCTCGTAAATCTTGTATCCTGGATTACACCAGATCAAACAGTCCACGTATTTTTATTTCTCTTCTACTCTATTCTTTGCTCCTGTAACTGCACAAGGCGTAAACGCGCCAACATATGGTCCGACTCCGACCGTAAAACTCCGAGTCTGATGGATTATGGGGAGGTTTTAATAAATTGGCAACATTTACCGAAATACGCCATTTTAAAAAGTATGCAGCAAAATCCAATATTTTAACTAATTAAATACAAAATAGTAACCCACATACCATTTCGATCAAGTGAATTAAGAGAAGTTTAAAATAATATTTTATTATTTATGAGTTTGTTTGTATGGCTATAGTCTTTTACTATAAAGCGACTCTGATTGTGGTCAATCTCCTTTAGAAGGACTTTTTATTACTCTAACGATGGTTGGTCCGATAGGAGTTTTTGATCAGTATTAGAAACAGGATCAAGAACATCAAAAAAAAAAAATTGGTTATTTTATGTATGGGATTTTTTTTTGCATGTTCTGACTTTTATAGTACTCCAACCTGGGTTGGTACAGTAGAACTTTTTGATCAGTACATATTTGAAACAGAATCGATTGGCATCAAAAAATGTTTTGTGTAAAATGGACATTTTCTTGCTAACTGTACATTTTATCGGAAATCTGTAAGTGGGGATCAAAATTTCACGAAAAATTATGGATTGTCTCATAAGACCATTTTTGTATAGCTGCAACGGTTAATGTAGCTGCCCCGTTTACCGTATTCACCCTGTATAATCGGTAGTCACCCATCCACAGAACAACCTAGGCATGCACGGCTTAACCTAAGATCGACCCAAGTGGCTGTAATTATTTAGCCACGAGCTCCTCAAACAACAACAGATAACAATGCTAAACTTTAGCTAATAATAATACTTAATTCCACCACCTCCAGGAGATACCATGCACATGGTACATGGATACACACACTGCGGTACATGCATTGCGGACAGGTGGACACCCTATTAGGTGGCCTTCAACCTTGCTATCAAGTCAAGTATTGCCTCAGTGCAATACCTAGCAAGACTACAAAAAATCATACCTGTATCGCATGATCGAACCTTTTTGAATAAAAAATAGTGCATGTCAAACGCATGGCTGGTTCGATTGATGCCTACAAAATTCAGAAAATGAATTCCAAAATTCATGTCATCCAGTTTTTGGCAAACTGTTAAATTGAAAACATTTCGAAAGCAAAATTTTACAGTTTTTCGTTATATTCCCGAAATGTTGGGTTTGGAAAGGCATTTAAATCAGATGCTCGTTAAGTCAATGTATGTATACCTAGATACTTAATAATCAAAAATGGCTGTTACGGATACAATGTTCTTTTTCGAGGTAATGGTGGAAGAATTGAAAACCTTTGTAAATTGCAGCGAGTTTCGCATTAAAGGTGAATTTGCAGATGTATTTAGTGTTTATCTGAAAGATCCCAATATATTCGAACGGTTCTCATCAAAGCGTACCCGGCCAATGAAAAAAAGGCGAAAAGCGAAGAGCGGAGAAAGCGTGGAGCAAGTGTCAACAACGTCTACAGCGCAGACGGGGCAAATTGTCTTATTTGCGATTAATGTTGGCACTCTGATATCAAACATGAAGCTGTACCCCTTGGAGTTGTCGCTGTTGAGTAAGGATGTACCAGACTATAAAATAGGATCGACTCAGATTCCATGGAGTGCGCCGTATTTCGAATATTTGAATATGCTCTACACGGAGCAAGAAGAGGAGCCGATATGCGTAAGAGGCGATTACGCTATATTTGAAGAGGCTACTTCGAAACGTATGGCTATAATTAAACTAAGCGTAAAATTGAGCCACTTTAAAGATAAAATTACTACTCCATCTCCATCTCAGGTAACTCGACAAACTGAAATTACCATTCCCTTAAATTCTAAGCCAGGTAGCGTGTTAAGTACAAAAGTTAAAGATATACCAATTAACTTCACTGAAGAAACTGGGACTATAAAGACTATTTATAGTAGTGACAAACGTAGACATGTCCGCACCAAAAAGAAAATTCTTAAAAAGCAAGAAACTAAGAGTATTGACCGCGGTAGTAGCGGGACGCGCGTTGCTCAAGTGGATAGAACCGTTAACAGAAATTTAAATAGTCGAGTTATTCATTTAGTAAGAACTGAAAGAAACTTGGATAAAAATCCAATTTCAACTCTAATAAAATCCAAATCTTATTCATCAATTGTACAAAAAAGAAATTTACATATTTTAGATGATTACATATTTGGGGCAGGGGCCCCGGCCGGGCCATTTGGTAACCGAGTCCACTGCGTTGGTTACTTTACAGTAGAAAATGACATGGCTGATCCAAGCAGTCCAAAGACTCCTTCTGGAAAGTCTGAAACATCTGGGAATACCTCTGAAGAATTTGAGAAACAGAAAGACAGGTACAAATTTAGAATATGCAAGAGGGAATGTCTTAAATTTGCCCCACACAGTCGCACACAAAGTGCGTGTTCTTTAGATATAACTAAAAAAGCTGCACCTCTAATCACGGTGACAAAATGTTCTGACGTGAAATGTACTTTTGAAAAAATGAGGGAACTTCCTACACCACTAGATGATCGCATTTTGATAGACCTGAGTTCTCCGAGACCAGACTGCTGCGAACGAACCGAGGAAATGGTGGCGGGGATGAAAGCAAAGATGACATTTGGTAGCCACCCTTGTTATTGTGAATGCGAATGTCAATTTGGCTTCATGAAAAAAACAAAGTTTTGTAACATATGCGGCGGCTACGAAAAGTTTGGTGAAGACTATGGAAAAGTACCTGGATACGAGCTGCCTTTTCCCTGTCCTATCTTCCGCAACATAAAGATGAGTCCGTCTAAGGAAGGAAGCGACACTAAGAAGAGAACAAAATCAGCAGAAAGAAAAGAGTCGAAGGCAAAGCAAAGTTTGAGTGAAGAAGGAGAATCATCATCGAAAAAAGGGAAAAAGAAAAAAACTGATGACAGATTCAAGTTTAAGTACGGCTTTACTGGTATACGTATGTATTTTTATCTTCTCGGTACTTTACTGTTTTTTTGTTTTTTTTTTTTGTCATATTATCGTTTTATTTATAGCGCCTGTTATTGGCCACAGTCGCTGCGCACTGCCTTGTGTTGGCGCTTTAGGTGCGGTACCCAGGAGCATGGGCTGGCTCTGGAATTGTGAGAACGTACCTGGCTTGAAGGTACGTACTAAAGTCTATAAAACATGTTTTATTCGAAGTAGTTAAGATTTTTATTTTCTTTTTTTGTTTATAGTTCCGTCCGTCGTATAAGCCTGGTGCAATTAATAAGCATGTGTTGAGATTACTTAAGATTGCCAAGAATCCCGATGTAGTGTTTGCTAAAAAGAGAAAAAAAGTTGCCGGAAAGAGACCGCTAAAGCGGCCGTTACTTATTGTGCATAAGAAAGATTGTGAATTTACTGTGACTATGGAAACCATGAGAACTTTCACAAAAACGAGGACTTATAATCAACACCCGTATGAAGACAAGCCTGTGGTGACTTACACGATCGAGAGGACATCGGAAGAAAACCTACAAAGAAAGTTAAAGAAAGAACATGCGAAAAGACGGCTGGAGAGACTTCAACGCGACTTCGTTCAGAGCGCATTTAGAGATAAGTGCCAGGAAATCTGTCAGAAGACATATCAGCAGGCGCTTGGTTTGCTGCCCGATGTTGAGAAACCCGACTGTACCTGTCTCCCAGCACTCCCTGGTCCTGATGACGTAGACATGGATCACTCCTGCTCCTGTGAGGAAGACAAGAGTTTGTCTGAATCTGACACTGACTCTGATGAATGGATTGTTGAATTTACTCCCCCTATAGCTAAGTTTGATCCATCGTTCAAATCTAAGAAATCAGTAACTACAGACAAAGCAAGTCAATATACGTACATGGACTACAGAGTAAAACTTAAAGATAGGTTAGGAACTCCCGTGCCAAGATTCTTTAAAGGTCCTGATGGTAAACAAGAATGCAGTGATTTGGGAGGATTTTGGAGCGCAGACCGTAAATGGCTAAAAATTAACGTGGACGGGTTTATAGGACCTGACGGGAGATGGGCCCCACACAACTTCCTAGGACCTAATGATGAGCCGGTCGCTGGTCAGACTGGTAAATTCAAAGCCATGAATGGTAAATGGTTGGTTATTGGAGTTGATGGATATGTTGAACAAGGAAAGTGGATGAACTACTGTAAGCCAAAAAGTCAACAGACAAAGAAGCATCAGCCTTTCAAGAAATCCGGCAGTGGCGGTGGCCGTGGCCCGAAGGACAAGAAAACGGAGGAAACTTTTAGTTGCTTCGGCAGTGTATCTCCAAAACAGTTAGCCAAAATGGGGATAATAGGTCATGGACCCGATAAGAAGGTATTACTTTCAAAATTAAAAGACTTGGAGGCGCGTGGAGAAAATATAACCATTCCGGAGCCTTCAATAGTACCGCGGTCAAACATGCCGAAAGGAAAACGAGGCACTTCTCGAACACGCTCTTTTATAGAGAGAACAGAATGTAAACACGCTACGCCTTCTGATAAAGGTATAGTGGCTGTAGATCGGGCTGGGAATAAGAAATAAGTACCTACTTTAAAAATAAATCGGATGAGCTCGGTTGCAGGTCAGGGTATTAGTGTAAGCCCATTTCATGTGCCATGTTACCAGTCGTTCATTGGTAATGAAAAGATGAAAAACCAGCAGTATGACCGCCTGGTATAGTTTGGTTCAAACTTAATAGCGGCTCGGAAGTTAGCTGCAAGTGACGGTCTGCGCATTAAACACAAAACGATGCGTCATCTGCGCCCCGTTGATACCTAAAATTGTTGTCTGCGCAGCTTTACACTAGATGTTCCTAATTGCCATAAAGTTTAAAGCCCTATTCCTGCGTAGATCGTCACTCGCAACTAACTTCCGAGCCGCCATTAAGTTTGAACCGAACTATAGGGCTCGCTGAAGCCAGGGGGGGAAGTGCCGCTCATAGCCCACGCAGGAGGGGCCGAAGTACTCCATCCACAGCTGACTATACCGGTGTCTACGAAGTATAAGTAACTCCCGGTTCTGAGTAATGTATGTAAACCAATTTTGTGTAGGAATTTGTTGAGTAACTTATAGACAGTCGATGTTTTAATTTATTTATTTGGTAAACGTCCTATGTGAAGTTTTGTGACGTTATGGTACCTAACTTTGTAAGATAAATATATTATTTATTTGTATTGATGTTTCATATCTTTAAGGTGTTTCGGGTTCTGTACCCAAAGGGTAAAAACGGGACCCTATTACTAAGACTCCACTGTCCGTCTGTCTGTCTGTCACCAGGCTGTATCTCATGTACCGTGACAGCTAGACAGTTTAAATTTTTACAAAAAGTCGTTTCCCAGCAATAATTTTTGCGGAAAGTTACTTAGTTTGATGTACAGAATGCTTGGTTGACGGCTTCGTGATGAGGTCTTTTACACCCTGTAGAACCCATCATGCGCGAGTCCGACTCGCACTAGGCCAGTTTTTTAAGACAACACGATCACCCTCTCAACAAACTTTCACAACCAACTTATTGTTTTCTATGTCCGCAAGGATTGAGGAGCCATTTTTTGTAGCTTAATGAAATTAATATACTTATTTAGTAGTAAGTTTAAAAAAATTTTAGGATCGAACCTCGATTTTGAAGAAAAATACTTCAAAAGTTATATAATCATAAAGGTGGCACCTCAATCTAAATGTTCGGATTGAGGAGCCACGTCAGAACTTCTAACATCATGGATTAATATTTATCATAATTTAGTATGATATTGTATCATTTGAGAGTAGTTAGTAGATAAAATCTGATCACGGTTGTATTAAAATTAAAAAAAGTTACCATACATTATGTATGTGGCGCCTCAGACCATAATACGACTCATCATTTTTCAAAGAAGCAGTTGTTCAATTAAAGCGCAATTTCTTTGTTATTTAGTAGTAAGTATATTAGATTTGTAGGACAAGATTCGTTAATTAAAAATGAGTGAATTGGGAGCTATAGCACATTTTAACTGGCTCCTCAATCCTGACGTTACTACTCACGAAAGATCACAACGTTACTCTGTAGCTACCTGAGATCACAACGGAATCTAAAACCAGATACACTAACATTTAGTAGTAAATGTCTTCTAAATACATTGGTACAGAACAATATTGTATATATGCGGTACCTATAAAACAAATTATTTTTCGTTATGCCTTAAGAATTCGCTGTTAAGGGTGACCATGGTATATGAATGAAACCAGGATAACTAGTTTTTCAAATTTTATTTATATCTTGGCGCACAGCTGCTGGAGGCACAAATTGAGCTGGACCCTTGCGTTTTTTCGCCTGGATGTCTGGTTCAGTGTTTCGCCGTTGTACGTGTGCTTTTATCCCCATCTTACAGAGCACCGTACCAATCTCTTCATGAAAATCAGCAGATGGCAGCAGTGGTTCATTCGTACTCTTAGTCTTATAAACCACAAGGTCCAGAAAATGATAAAACATTCGAACATGCCATCTCTTGCTTCGTAGTTTTATTTTATATCTACCCATTATTCTGTCAATGAGATCGACACCGCCCATGTGGCGGTAGTATTCTCCTACCACGTTTGGTCTATCAATGGTCACATACCTCTTGTGGGGCTTGTCGTATCCTAGATACTTGTGACTTGGGTCAACCGGCATTGTGTCTTTTACAAGAGGTGTTCCTAAACTACCACTCCAATGTTTCGTTACTCTTGGTAGATGCACTAACGACATAATGAAAACCAGACCAATAAATTGCTGGATATCTGTCTCTGTGACCCGGAATGGCATGTTAGTGTCTTTCTGTTCGATATAAAGGTTACTTTGGTTGGCAATTTCTATAAAAAGTTCCTTGGGAAATATTTTGTAAAAGAACTGTATCGGACTATCAAGTTCTAGAAACTCTGCTGGCATGTCTTCGTCACCTGTAAAGCAGAGTTGCTGCTCATTTAGCTGAAGGTTCTTTTTTATCCAACGTAAATTCAATTTCCGCATGATTTGACTGCCTCCTGATAATCCAGGTCTGGGTGATGGTCCTGGTTGAGGAACGGTTTCAGACAAAGTTGGCGGTTGGGAAACACTACTTGAATTCCCAATATTTTCAATGATTGTGTCAATATTTAATCCATCAACCTCTTCAAAATCATCCACTTCCAATGGCACCTCCAAATCCGGAACAAAATCAGGAACTGCGATGCTGTCGTCATCACCGTCGAATCCATCTTCACTCTCTGCATAATCAAAGAGAAACTTCTCTATTTGTTCGTTTCCTAAACCTCTAGATGCCATCCTGTCGCAAAAATAAAAAGTGTTAAATGTACGACACTAAATGTACATTTTAACACAATGTACCAGAACTGGCACAAACATAAAACGACAATTATTTTGAACAAAAAACGGAAAATTATTCAATGTCTACAATAAATAGCAAAGAACACACACTTACCTAGTAAATTCACAACACAAACAAACAGTTTTCACAGTTAGAATATTTTTCGTCTAATATCAAAACTTTGTAAACAAACGTATTAGAATACGTTAAAAACGAATTTGAATCCAACAGTTTGGTGTTTCGTAGACGAAACACCAAACTGTTGGATTCAAATTCGTTTTTCTTGAAAAAGCGACATCTGTTGGCTATAAATTATACTAAATATTGAAGCGCGCTATGTTCCCGAACGAGCACTCTGTTCTATTACGGAAAAAATATTTTGCTTTAGATTTTATATGGAAAAATTTGGTATGTTCCAGTACTGTGCCACGGTTATTTACAGGGTTAAGTAACGAATCTTGTCCTACAAATCTACTAAATAACAAAGAAATTGCGCATTATTTGAAAATAGGAGCCACATACATAATGTATATAATAGAGCCACATAATGGAGCCACATACATAACTTTTTTACTTTTAATACAACCGTGTTCAGATTTTGTATACTAACTACTCTCAAATGCTACAATATCATACTAAATTATGGTAAATATTAATCCATGGTGTTCGAAGTTCTGACGTGGCTCCTCAATCCAAACATTTAGATTGAGGTGCCACCTTTATGATTATATAACTTTTGAAGTATTATACTACAAAATCAAGGATCGATCCTACTATTTTTTTAAACTTACAACTAAATGAGTATATATTAATTTCATTAAGCTACAAAAAATGGCTCCTCAATCCTTACGGACATTGTTTTCTTACTAAAAATATTAAAGGCTTCTTCTACTTCGGTTGGAATTGGGGCTAAAGGGCATATTTGGATAAGATAAGATAGATAAGATAAGATAAGTCTTTATTTGCCTTAAACATGGTATAAAGTTGTTACAGTCAGATATTAATCTAAAGTCCGCATGTTTAGCTATACAGGATATTTGTATCAATTGCATGCAAAATAATAATTATAAGTAAATTTTAAAGTACAATGTCACAGATTAATACAATACAGGTTAATACAATAATAATAGTTTTCGCAATGACAAAAGTTCAGAAATTATAGGTTATTGTTAAATCTTTAATGTCATAAAACATGTGTTCTTTCAACCATTTCAATAATTTGTTTCTAAATGAGTTAATATTAAATAACAATTTTAATTTTTTGGGTATTTTGTTATAAATGCGTATACACATGACTAGGAAACTTTTTGCATAGGTACTTGGCTGATTTAGGAGTATCCTGCAATACAAGTCTGCATGGATCTCTATTTCGAGAATTCAATTGATAGGCTCTTTTGAACAATCCCTTATTATTATAAACATAATTACAAATTTCAAAAATGTACAGTGACGGAAGTGGTAATATACCTAGCTTTTTAAAGAACGGTCTACATGACTCATCAGGACGGATACCACAAATGGCTCTAATGCATTTCTTTTGCGCAATAAATGCTCTGTGTCTATCTGTACTGTTACCCCAAAGGATAAGCCCGTATCGTAAGATAGATTCTATGTAGGCGTGATATGCTGTAATTGCTGTTTTTTTATTGGTTATGTTCTTTATTTGTCTGAGAGCATAAACAAACTTATTAATCCTACTGCACAAACTATCCAAATGTACTTTCCAATTCAGATCTTGGTCTAAGAGTACTCCTAAGAATTTAGTTTGTGGAACTTCTTTTAACCTGTCAATATGAAGTTTGAAATTGTATTTGGTATGTTTTGATTTATAAAACACAAATATTGGAATATTGGAAATACAAATATTACGTTTCGTAGAAAAGCCCATATGGTTTCAAAAATTCATCATTATTGATGAAATAAGAGAAGAAAGGCAATTCGGCTTTCGAACTATTTAATATAATTAAAGAATTTTGCAAACGTAACTGTCAGTCCACAAATCATGGGCGAGAACGCCTATATAAAAATACGAAGCAGACATGCGCATCACATATTGCTATTTAACTTAGCGCAGGCATCCATACTGTCAACATCCTCTCCTGGACGCAGACGCTTTCAAATTATAAGGAAGTTTTAATGCAACTTGTCAAAATATCGGTGACCATGTCCATGTACCATCATTGTACCATGACTTTGTTTGGCAGCTATGTTCTCTCGTACGAAGTCGTAGCGGACGTCTGTGTTTACTGCGTGCGTGGTAGACAGCATTTCCTGGAAGGCTTATCGTACTCTGATTATCGCAGTAGGTAAAGGGCTAAAGGCGTACAGTTATTACAACTCGTCTCCCTGCTGTTTCAACTAAATTACAGCTTCACGAATGGCAGACGTTAGAGCCATATATTCAGCCTCAGTTGTAGGAAGAGCTACGGTCTGCTGTTTCTTAGAATTCAAGCTTATTGCTGCACCCTGTAAAAAATATGTAGCCTGTGATCTTCTATCCTCAATATCACCTGCAGTCTCAATATTTCACTTGGGTATAAACCAGTTACATATAAATTGTAGCTCTCAGATACCTCAAGGCTCGCCCAATGTTCATTAGTAGGTTGACTATTACTATAGTAGGTACAGTAAGCGTCAATAAGTTCAGAGGCACGCTAAGGATTGTATTACTGTGAACGCACGGTCGAGCGTCCGTGCGTCTGTATGTGTAAGTGGTCTCAATACAGTACGCACACCACAGCCACAGAGTTCGCCCAATCGCATGTCGCGCGTCACACTCCACGAAACATAAGAATACGCAGCAAACCTTATTTGTGTAGCGACCTGTTCTTACCATTCGATAGCTAAAATTCACATCTATTTACCATGTGTTGATAGCTGTTGGGGTAATCAGTAGGATTCACGATCAATGAGATCCGAGTTCGAATCCTGTTAACGTGGGGTTTTTGTTTCTTGGTAACATTAGTTATTGGTTCATTATTTATTTTTTATAAGAATAAGTTAAATATTAGTAAAAAAAAACATAGTATTATTATTCAACTATTTATTTATTATTTTAGCTGTTCGGTGTTGGAAGGTGGAAATAAAAAAGTCGTGGTGAATGATAAAGAAATGTTTATTCGTTTTATTTATTTATAAAATTAACAAACTTTCATGATAATTGTAACGTCACATTCCTACCTAGATGTAAAAAAGTTCTCTTGTAACCGATCATAAGATTTTTTATTGTATCGGTATACCCACTTACTTTCAATTCATAATAACATACTTAAGTAACAAGGAAAGGATATTCTAATCACACAAATATAACATATAGTTGATACCCACTTATTATAAGTATCGGTAATCAGCTGCAGAGTTTATTGAAAACTATCTATCCGGTTTCTTCAAATATTTTGCCACTTTTATGCAGCACGATAATATTAGTCGCCCTCGCCTCAATATCAATATTTGCCTGCATTTTGAGAAATACCAACAACAATACCGCTATCTATTAAACCACACGTCACTAACCAAATTTAACACAACCAAACGACAACGTTCATTTCCATCAAGTAAAATATTCATAAAACTCAAGTTTACCTCACAGAAATATAAATTCTTGACTTATTTTTCTATGATCTACCTTCTTCTAACTTTACGAAATGTGTGAACAAAGCGAGAATATTTTTCTGTCCCATTACTTCAAATCGAGTAAAAACTTACAAAAAGTCTAAAAGTAACAACGTGAGATTTGAACTCACAGCTTACTGATTCACTCTGTGGACGCGCCTAACCACTAGGCATCTTGACTTATATTTCAATGTTGAAATTTTGGACTACATTTACTTGAAGATGACAATGTCTATTTTCTTGAAAGTAGAAGGTCGTAAGTCAAACTAAACGTCAAAGCTATTGCTTTGTGAGATTGCCTATCGACTTTTGGTCGACACTGTACCTACTCAGAGAATTTACTACATAAGTAGGTAATGTCTGGTCGAGAGTTCCACAACCCAGTTAGTACTGGGTATTACGATACCCCTTGGTAAGACTGGTTGTCGACTTTTTGCCACTGACCATTATATACGTCAAAAGAACATTTTATCTATCTTTCACAAGTGGACAGTTCTTAAGAATAATACTCATAGAAAAGGTTTTCTAACACTCGATTAAGTTGTATAAATAGGAACAAACATGGAGAATAACAAATGTTCCTATCGGATCAACTAAATGGTTGATTCGTTGGGAACAAAAAATAGTTGATCCGTTTCAGTTGATCAGTTTAGTTGATCCGAGTGGAAAACGTGGTATAGTAGTCTCCACTTACCTGTAACGACTGTCAAAGATCTGCAAATACCACACAAATACTCTGTCTACGAATATCACAGACAATTTCATAAAATAAACGTCACAAAGACAAAGATGCTCTATGGTATCTATTATGCTCATTATGCTCTGTGTAAAGATGGCTGAATAATATTGTTTAACTTTAAAGTTTCCATTTTTTTTTCTATTGGATTTACTTGTAAAGTTACTTGTTCGTGAATAAACTGCGAGGACAATGAACGTGCTTTGTAAGAGCCATTATTACGACGTGTTAAAGGCCGCTCAAGAGGATACGATTTTAGAATCTGCCTTATCCGTTGAGGATTGTGAAAGTCGTCTTGCACCAACTTCAGAGGTGGGATGCTATACCAGGCCGCACCTGAAGTCCCACGAAGTTCAAACAAATTTCACACGAAGCAACAAGAACTTTCGCAATGAATGTACAGCCACCAGTGACGAACATAGTGAGCTGGCCAGTCCTTTCAACAGAGACACGTACTCCATTTACTCCAGCCGCAGTTGGCCAGTGACTGGTTCGCCAAACAGTCAGAAGTCTCCATTGTTGAATAGTAGGAAAACAGTTGTCATCACCCAACATGCGGCCGTATCAATGAAATGTTGCCATTGTAAGAAAAAACTATCGGAACTACAGCCTATTATTATACCTATCAAAGTGGGTAATGATAAATCTACTCAGTTCGAGTGTTTACAGTGTAAAAGGAGTATTTGTAACTGTGATGAATACCGGTATTTTCCATCTAACAGAGGCTTGGCTGCTCGTCGTACTTTCACGCTTGGCACTACAGAGTCCCGTCGTTGGCAGAACGAACACTGTAAGACAAAGCTTATTGGAGGCTGTCGAGTACCAGTGAGCAAGAATTATAAAAACAGATTTTGATGGTGTATTTATTCCTTTTTTTTGTAACTTTTAAAACACTTTCCAAACGAAACGCTGCGGATTAACTTACTACTCTACTATTATAAATGAGAAAGTTTGGATAGAGTGATGTACTACGTGTTACTTAATCACGCCAGAACGGCTGAAAGGATCTGGGTGAAGTTTGGAAGAGAGATAGATTATAGTCGGGATTAGCACATAGGTTACACGACGACTTTTTTTTCTCACACACACATCAAATTTTCCACGCGAACGAAGTCGCGGGACTTTACAACTTACAACGCAGATGATCGCAGAGGTTGTCAGATGCAGATTTATAAGACAACTATTATGATTCTGCTAAACCGGCCAATTTAAGCTCCCAGTAGTGGTAACAGGCAGTCAGTAAACTCAGGTAGTCTTTATGTTTCATTTATTTCGTCATTCAAAATGTTAAAGGAAAAGGCAGCATGTCCTAGAACCAAAAAATTCGTAGACATGTGACATCTACGAAACCGCACAGGGTGCGCGTGGTGGAGACCCACTCATAGAGAGAACAGGAAGTCGGTTTCCCAGTAGTAGGAACATTATAAGCTGATTTGCCATTAACATTGAAACCTTATGAACCTATACTACCTCAAATTAGCAACTCTATTTGTGGTGGTTCAAACTTCGTTTGAAATACTGTCAGAATAACGTTCTAATCAGCTTGCACTACAAAGTGGTTGTTACGTCCACAGAACATTTAAAGTTACGTCAGTCACTGCAGGCCGAATAGTGCGAAATGAGTGGTTTTTATTCTTTATAAAATCAACTTTACGCCTTTTGGAAAAAATAAAAAAAACATAAGACCTGCTTTATTGTTAGTTCAGTTAGTAGGCAAAGTTTCATGATCTAATTTGGAGTACTTTTTGAATACCAGCGGTTTATTGTTCAATTTGGAGGTAACTTTGGATTTTTTTTCTATCGAGAAAAGTTTATGGAATTGTGTTTTCGACATACATAGGACTTAACATTAATCCTCAAGTTTACCATATATTTATTTCAAATTAATGCTGCAGTATTTTAGGCGTAATGGAGAATCATGCTAAGCCATTTGAGGTAGTATAGGCCCTTAAGGTGCATTTGACAGCAAAGTTACTTTAACTACAGGAAAATTGTGCAAAATTTCGTAATCCTACCTATCATAAATTGTGCAACATTTCGTAATCCTACCTATCATAAATTGTGCAACATTTCGTAATCCTACCTATCATAAATCGTGCAACATTTCGTAATCCTACCTATCATAAATTGTGCAACATTTCGTAATCCTACCTATCATAAATTGTGCAACATTTCGTAATCCTACCTATCATAAATGCGAAAGTTTGTGAGGATGGATGGATTGATGGTTGTTTGTTACTCTTTCACGCAAAAACTGCTGAACGGAGTTGGATGAAGTTTAGCACACCAAAAAATACATATATATATTTATTACTTCTCAAACATTGTGTCATACATACATTGAGGCAGCCCCAGTAATTTACAATAGTACGTATACTTGTGTCGGGGCTGTCTCGCTCTTCCCATAAGTGGTATCCTAGCAATCAAAATGAAGTAAACGAATGGATTAAAAATACTTAAAAAAATATATAATCATCATCATCATCAGCCTATTAATGCTCCCACTGCTGGGACACAGGCCTCCTCTCTATGAGAGGGAATAGGCCACCACGCGGGCCCAGTGCGGATTGAAAGATGTCACATTTCTTCGATTTTTTTGGTTCTAGGACATGCCGGTTTCCTTATGATGTTTTTCTTCACCGTTTTCGAGAGCAGTGGTGATGAAATAAATTACACAAAGTAATTCGCCTGTCTGGGTTCGAACCCATGACTTACTGTTCGTAAGTCGGGGCCGCCATCACTGGGCCACCGCTGCTGCTGCTGCTGCGCTGCAATAAATGATAGTTAATTAATTAATTACTTAAGCAGCTCTTCTTGTGTTTTGTGCGAGCGTGTGTATTTGAGTGCATGTTTTTTGTGTGTGTGTGTGTGTGTATTTGTCAGTTTGTGTGTGTGTTTGTGCGATATAATAATCCAGATAATTATGCAGCATGTTAGCATACCCTGATCAGAATGTTTTCTATTTCTTCATATGTTTAGAGATCTTAACCAATCACTTATTGTTCTTTTATATAGTAAAACCGCATGGGATATATTAAAATATATCCACTTAAGATTCAGTTTATTGTAGATGTAGTGTGTAGGTATATAATTTTGACGTCTATTAGCAAATGCTGATCGAACCCCTAGAGAGTAGGCCACAATATCTCTGCGCCTTCTGCTCTGAGTATCTGGGTCAAAAGGAAGACTTTTATGCAGGGTTAAGGTCACATTTTAACACAAAAAGCTTTCTAATTGAAAGCAAGTTGCTGACTTTAGAGGTTTGTTGTGGGGAACCTAAACGGTTTAAAATACATCACCTTGATAAGTGTGATAAGTGATCGCTGAGCTCTTTCCAGATCGAGGTATTTCATTTTGGAAGCTCCACCCCATATCGGAATGCAGTAAGTTATTACGGATTGCACCAGAGCTATATAGATCTTGTTTATAAGTTGGGCGGACATAACATGACGCAAAGTTTTGAAGACCCAAATGAGCTTCCTGATCCTTTTCATGAGGATCTCAATGTGAGGGTGCCACGACAGTCTTTGGTCAACAAGTATGCTTAAGAAGGCTCATAAGCATACTTGTTGACCAAAGACTGTCGTGCTAAATAGAGTTGCTAATTTGAGGTAGTAAGGGTATAGGCATACTACCTCAAATTAGCAACTCTATTTGTGGTGGTTCAAACTTCGTTTGAAATACTGTTGAATAACTTTCTAATCAGCTTGCACTACGAAGTGGTTGTTACGTCAGTCACTGCAGGCCGAATAGTGCGAAATGAGTGGTTTTTATTCTTTATAAAATCAAATTTTCGTCTTTTGGAAAAAATAAAAAAACATAAGACCTGCTTTATAGTTAGTTCAGTTAGTATGCAAAGTTTCATGATCTAATTTGAAGTACTTTTTGAATACCAGTGGCTTATTGTTCGATTTGGAGGTAACTTTGAATTTTTTTCTATAGAGAAAAATTTATAATAATATAATAATAATAATTTATTTTATTTCGGACACAAAAAGATCCATAGAGTGTTAGTAACATAATATTAAATAACTTATTATCTAGTGTTAGTACCAATTACCCTCTGCACAAGAAAAATTACAATTGGAGAGCTGTAGCTCTCCGCTACAGTTCTCAGGATGCTGTTGCGACTAAGACACAGTTCGAGTCGAGTAAGACACAGTTCTCAGGATGCTGTTGCGACTATCTCTCACTCTCCTGAGTAGCGAGGCACTTTTTTTACGGACCATCGCGTGAAACCCGTCGGTACGAGCTTGCGCGAACATCCCCGACGCACTGCAGAAGCGAGGTAGCCTCAACAACATCCTGAAGGCATTATTATACTGGACGCGCAGGGTATCTAGCGACCGTTTGGTGTAATCGATCCATAGATTACCCGTGTACAGACTCTGACAGTAAGCCTTGAAAAGGGTGATTTTAACTAGGTCCGTACACCGAGCAAATCTACGGATCAACATATTGCACCGGACGGCAAGTGCCCTGCGCTCCCTTTCTATATCTACATCGTCTTTAAGGTCGTCGGACAGAAAATGACCCAAGTATTTAAAAGAAGATACTTTACGAATTACTGACCCATTTATAAGCAGCTCGGGTCCCTCTTCCCGGCATTTGCCGCCGACCTTAAAGACCATGTACTCACATTTTTTTACATTATAAGTTAAACCATGCGCGGCAGCGTAGGCTTCACAAGTCTTAAGTAATTTCCCTACCGCCCCCGCAGACGGACCCAACAGCACCATATCGTCCGCATAGCTGATGTTGTTAATGCTAACACCACCAACACTGCATCCGACACGCATGCTGCCGAGTCCCTCTATGAGGTCATCTACGTAGAGGTTAAAAAGCCTGGGGGACGTCAGACCTCCTTGTCTCACCCCTCACTCCAACCTATAAGGCTCAGAGAGCGTACCATCCCATCTCACGTGATTGGTCTGATTGCCATACCAATACTGGAATAGCCCACATATTTCGGCGGGTATACCCCTGCTTGCCATTTTCCCCCAGAGCACATCATACGAGACAAGATCGAAGGCTCTGGAGAGATCAAGGAAGCAGGCGTACACCGGCGTCCCGCGATCTACATAGTATTGAACTGTATGCTTGAGACTCAAAATAGCGCTTTCAGTTGAAAGTCCGGGACGAAACCCGAACTGCGCATCATGAAGATGTATATAGTCATTAAGGTAAGTACCTATCAAGCACACCGTCCAACACCTTTGCTATTATAGTCGCAAGAGAAATGGGACGATAGTTACCCATAAGTTTATGGAATCGTGTTTTCGCCAAACATAGGACCTAACATTAATCCTCAACTTTACCATATATTTATTTCAAAATTAATGCTGCAGTATTTTAGGCGTAACGGAGGATCATGCTAAACCATTTGAGGTAGTATAGGCCCTTAATATTTTGTGGATCTGACTTGTTGTACATTCTGACAGCCACAGCTTCTTGTATAGATAGTTATGGATAGAATAATTTGGACAAACATGAATAGTAATGCCAAAGTCAGTTCCAGGTTGTGATCTTTGGCTTGGTGAAATCAAATAAAATTAGTTTTGCTGGTATTAAGGGTTAAAATGCAAGTTAGTGTCAAGGGTAGTTTATACCCCGAATTAACACATATTATAGTTTTATACCGGAAGTGTGATCTTGTGGGACAATTAACGAACTCAACGCGGGTGAAACAGCGGGCATAAGCTAGTATTAGGTATATATTTTTCTATTATTTTTTTTTGCTCACTAAATACTTACAAACGTTGCTTAACAAAAATAACTTCGATGTGGACACATATTTACAATGACAATGTAGTGATATTTACGCTCTTAGGGGCCGGGCACACTATACACAAGTCTATCATAAGACAGACATTAGGGAATTTTCCAGTGCTTTTTATGAACGAAGTAGATGGCGCTGATCAACCTTGGGAATAATAAAACGGCTCGTTTTTATGTCCAAAAAGCCTTAACTAAAGTACGGAGGAACCGAGGAACCTAAGCTCGACTCGACCCACCAAAAGTTTAGACGTAACGCAAAAACACTCAGAAGAACAATAGCAAAAACCATGTTGTAGTTCACTTTAGTGATGCAAAAGAACAGACTTTTTAGGTTCAAAATGTTTCACAGAAAAGGGTTCTTTACAGTTCTCACTCTAAATACAACAATTAATAATAATAAAGATCGGAAAATAAAGAAATTTAATAAACATTGAGTTTGACATGTTGAGTTTTTTTTTGCCCTGTTATGAGATTTTACCATTGACCTATATACGTAGTGTTCATCAGACGTGATCGAGCTCAAGAGCAGGCCCACAGTCATTGTAATAAAAAAAGTAAATTCTTTTTTCATTGGATTTTACTGGAACGCCGCTTAAATATTTCCTAAAACAGATCAGCTCCATCTATTGATATATACTGAAGCGTTGTGACAAACGTCAGTGGAAAATTCCCCATTGCCCTACTAGTGCGAGCGGGACAGACTATTTATTCCCTTTAGCAATAGCCTGTCTTAAGACAATCTTGTCTATAGTGTTCGAAGGATACTAATATGATCACTGAGAATCGCTTGTTTTGGTGGTCATATTATTTTTCTAAACATCCTAACATATTTGCTACACACTGCAGACCCACCGTAGCCCTGGCCGTACCCCTGGTGGTACGGGACTACGTTGAGCTTGTTAAAGTTAAACGATACCACTAGGTAATATTGTTGTAACACTAGTTAAAACCACTTCTGACAACAACAGTTTTATTTAATAATTTTTAATCCTATATGGGCGGCATGGGCACCCATAAAGCCGGCACTTCGGGGACAGAAGTTAAAGAGTGTTATTTAAACTTCAATACCCGCTATTACAGATACAACTAAAATAACAATGCACCGTGCCGCAAGAGGCACGGCTGGGAACATAAGGGTTAATATGCGAGAGAAGCGATCGCGCGTCACAGAGTCGTAGCAAGGATGTTTATAAAAATAATATGACCACCAATACAAGCTATTCTCACTAGTCATATTAGTATGACATGCCAGAATGACCACGAAGAAACGAGGGTTTTTATAATGCGCTGACGACGCGCGTTTTTGCTAAGGGTGTCCTCTGCGCGTTATCAACACATTTTAGCAGATTTCACATGTTTTTAAAGATACAAACGCAAATGTAATGCGTGTTTGTACCTATTCAAACGCTCGCTTTCAGCGCGTTTGTGCCATTGGTGGTTTGGGAATGAAGGTGATAATGGCGGTAATAATCAAATGGCGACAGCTTTCCGCGCGATGCATCGCGCTACAAACAAGAGTTTACGGCGCGTTTGTAGCGATGTATCAGCGCGTTTATAGCGATACAAACGCAAGGATCATGTGCAAGGATCTTGTGCAAAGGTAACAACGTGATTTCAGTCCTGCGTTTACTGAGCGTCCTGACTGCGTTCTACGCGCGTCGTCAACGCATAAAAAAAACGTGGTGTGCAAAGGCTCTTATCTGTACAAAACAAAAGTAAACAAACATGAAAATGATCGTTGACTTGCGAAGTTGCAAATCATCAAACACAGGTTCTGGTTTATATTCTAAACACTTAAAAAAACTTGTTGTATTATGAAAAAAAATAACTACCATTTTAAACCTGCACTTGGTGAGCTGTCTGCTTAGTTTTTGTGTCGACGATTTACGACAGACACGTCAGTGCAACAGCACTTATCGAGACGAACCTTGTCAAGTGCCTGTCATCAGCAGCCACTGAATAACGTCAGATAAGCTTAGCGTGCTGTGTTCCCTTTTTGTGAACTATTAGTAACTATTTTTATATTTAAGGACTGCCTTGTTGGTCTTGTAGTAGTCAGCGTGACTACTGAGGTTCGATTCCCACGACGGGTTTGTACCACCCGATGCAGTTCTGTAGAGCAGCCAGCCCGCTTAGCATGAACGCCGTAGAAACGAAAGAGACCCGACATATCTTTTGTTCATCTGTCATTGAATCGACAAAATGACAGATGAACAAAAGATTTGTCGATTCTCTTTCGTGTCTACGGCGGCGTTCATGCTAAGCGGGCAGGAATGGATTTGGATGGATGGCAATAGGCTCGCCCCTATTACATGGGACTTCAAAATTTGGGCTGTAATATTACTATATACTACTATTATTTAAATCGCGTGTCGTGTTTATACACTTGTATATTTGCTTGCTTGCACCTGCCAGCTTGAAAGATAGGATAGATATGGACCCGCTAGGGGGCGCTGTTGTTGTATATAAATCTCGATATTTTGTCATATTCCCATTACACCCGTGCGGAGCAGGAGCGGGTAGCTAGTTAATTATAAAAAGTGATCTGATAAAAGTTCTACAAACCTGAAAAATTCCAGCCCCGTCTGTGGAACATCCGGAACGGGGTCTCCACTACTGCGCAGACACTTGGCAGTTGTTAAAGTCTCATCAAAATCGGTCCAGCCGTTTCGGGAGTTCGTTGGAGACGAATACTACCATGTAAGATAATTGTTTTCAGGATGAGCCGTTCATAAAATTACCATCAGACGTCACTTAAGGTGTAGTCGGTTGATGCAGATTTGATGCAGCTCATCTGCTTAGATACATCACACTTCTTTTTAGAGCATCGATGGCGATCTCTAATGAGGCGGTCCAGATTCCTGTTTTCCTTGCATCGGTGAAGGAAAACATCGTGAGCAAACCAGCATGCCTGTGAAATACTTCTCGATGGCATGTAAAGCCAAGTCGGAGAGGCCCATGGGTGGCATACAATTTCTGACACCGGGTTAGTCACTAACCGAGTAACCACACAATAAAGAAAAAGATCAATTCCTGTAGTGCAGGCATCAGGGCACGCAGAATACGAAGCAACACGACTAGGTGAAGGATCTCGTTCAAAGAAGTAATGCCACCAAGACAATTTCCGCTGAGGACAGTTGCTGGTTTGAAGGGCAATCGTAGAAAGATGTATAGGTAAACAGGTATGATACTGGGCGGTTACCCTGACGTCTTGCAGCCGTTTTCTATAACTTACTTACGTATAACTGTTGGTTAATATGCCTACTTCTGTAGCTGTCGGTGTTTCTCTATACAAAGAATATCCTGTCCGCGTCACCTACCTGTCACTTGATTCATAGAAAAATGGAAAAATCAAAGTAAGCTTTTCTGTGACGTTTTGTTTCTAACCGAACAGTAAGCAAAATGTCAAACAGACAGACATAGCAACCTACCGAAACCGGCTAGTAAGTTATTGAAAATGGCCGTTAGAGCAGTATTGTTTTAATGTTACTCGCAGAGTTAGAGACGAAGCTATAGAAAACGTCTAGCAACATCTCTTTCCCATTCTCGAATAAGATTAAATCATGCTTTACGACGTCATTGGTAGGCCGTCTGAGCTGGCAACACATGTACGATACAATACCTGTCTTTTTATTCTACTGACTGTGACACCTCTCATAGGCTTGAATTTCTGTCGCGCGTACGAGTTTACATTGTGTTCTTTATAGCATCATATACGTACATTCATACTGCGATGCTGACGTCATCATCCGACCGTGCGCGACCGACCGTCAGCGTGACAGGAATTCAAGCCTTACTGTCGCATTTTGAAAAAGCCTCTTCGACTGTCATAGAGTAGCTTTTCCTAATTGACGACTTTTAATTTAAGAAACCGAGAATGTGGTTATGGTGGTAAATATTTAAAAAATCAATAGAATTGTAAAGTGTTTATTTAAAAAAAAAGAAACAGCTTACGACTAATAAAATAAATCGTGCCCGTTTATAGACACAATATGTTTCTAAATAATACATAAAACAATGTGAATATGAAAATATTAACATAATACTTTTGTGTCGCTTATGATTACTTTATTCTAGCAATTCACTAATGACTTTGATAAATATCCTACTGGTTTACATTTACTATATTATAAGTAGGTACTACATACAGGGTGTTTGGTTTATGGACCGACACAATTTTTCCAGGGATTTGGGAGGTCATTAGCTAGGTTCTACCCATACACCCTATGTCCTAAATGTCATGGTTGGTTACGCATGTTTTTTTTTTCAAATGAAAAAAATACCCAAAATGTTTCCTTTTACTCCAAATACCTTTTTTGTTTTTGAGTGGAATGGCACAAAATATTTTATTTGTATTCTCCAAAGTCTTTTTAATCTGAATACATCTTTGTTTGTTAGAACTGGTTTCAAGAAAATTTCTTACGAGCTACCAAAGTTATTTTCTTTTATAAATGTATGAAATAGTACAAATTCAAAATTTATTATTTAAATAACTAAAAGCCATTTTGAACTTAGCTTTATCTTAAAAAGTTCTTTAGTTGATACCCTTTCTAACGGTATGCTACATGTGACAAAGAACAATTCATTAAGTAGTCAAAATGTTAGTTAGGAGAGTCAGGATTAAGAAAAGACTTATAAATGTTATTTTGTTTTTATAAAGTAAAGTTATAAATCTTGTTCAAATTTGATTCAAATTCACCCAATATTGATTTTGTGCCATTACAACCACAAACGAAAAAGTGATTTCGAATCAAAGGAAACATTTCGGGTATTTATTTATTAACATTATGTAACCAACCGTGACATTTGGGACATACGATGTATGGGTAATGTTGGGTTAATTTGAATCAAATTTGAATAATATTTATAACCTTAGTTTATAAATAAAAACATAATAACATTTATAAGTCTTTTCTCCTAACTAACATTTTGACTACTTAATGAATTGTTCTTTGTGACATGTAGCATACCGCTAGAAAGGGTATCAACTAAAGAACTTTTTAAAATAAAGCTAAGTTCAAAATGGCTTTTAGTTTTTTTTTTATAATAAATTTTGAATTTGTACTATTTCATACATTTATAAAAGAAAATAACTTTGGTAGCTCGTAAGAAATTTTCTTGAAACCAGTTCTAACAAACAAAGATGTATTCAGATTAAAAAGACTTTGGAGAATACAAAAAAAAATATTTTGTAGGGTGTATGGGTAGAAAATAGCTAATGACCTTCCAAATCCCTGGAAAAATTGTGTCGGTCCATAAACCAAACACCCTGTATAACGTAATGATCACTGTGATTATATTTAAATTAAGTAATTAAGATTTTTCATGCAAATTAATTTACTATTCGCATTACTAACTCTATAAATCCAAATGTAAGTTTTAAGCTTAAGCATTTTATGTTCAGGTAGATAATAATAATTGTACCAAGTATAGACAGTATACTAGGTATAAAAATAAGAGTATCTTGAATACTATGCTATAAGTGGAGAAGCTTTTCAAAGAACTCGAGAGGATCTCAGAGGGCCTTGACAGAGTGACATACTGGTTTTGATGGTAAAGTCAAACATGTATTAGGTTGACATATTATGTAAATACATACGTTACAGAAAAGCAACCCTGTTGAAGTCGTGGTAGTATTTGTCTAGACCCCTAGGTAATAAACTAACAGAAACTACCAAGCATTACGTAAATGATGTGCATTTAGCCATTAAGACATTACCTACAGCAAGTGAAACAATTTTCATCAGATTATAATGAGTTTTTCTTCTACACTACAATTAATGCTACAATAAAAATCTAAACACACAAATTACGTATCCATCTACATGAAACGATAGCTAAAGTGGGGCTTAAATTATGAAAACATTAGTACTTTACCTTTAACGTGGAATAATATATTGTTTATGACTAAAAATCATTAAGTATTCCACTTTTATATAATTTTGAGAGTTACGGCACTTTTTTCGTAGTGTAAACCCCACATAAACAAGACTGATTTACTCTCACATTAAACTAAAACTAAATCTTTGGGACATTAGTTCACATTTTTTTTACATTAAGCACTGGGCTGGGTCCCGAAAAGTTTATTTATATCATAATAATATAAAATATAAATATCTGGCTGAAAATAATAACAGTATCACACCAAGAATTAAATCTACCCAAATAACATATTTTTCCGAAATTCAATGTTAAAATGGTTTATTATTAAGTACATTTTCCGTTCTCTGAAGTAATTTCATGTAACAGTAAAACCGTACACAAACTTCTGATTATTCTTAAAATATTTGGTCTTTGATTTGGCATATTTTTTTTGGTGCAACGTCATGCCTGAACAAGCAGTGTTATTTTGTAAACTTCACTGCTAAAGTGTAGAGCATCGCTCAAGAGTCCATATTTCGCAAACAAGCTCACATGTTTTTCATAGCTGGACACCTTTTTAATTTCAGAGGGCTGTTTAAAGAATATTAATGAGCCTGAAATGGTTTTAAACTTTTAATACCTGTCATAAAAGTACTGACGCAAAAAAACCTAAATGTGGTTCTTGCTACCCATTAAAATCAGTTCCATATATAAGTACATACAAAATGTGTGCTTAGTACAAATGAAAATTACTTAGCATCTACTATCAAAAAATCCGGATGCTGGGAGAAATTGTGATGTGGCCTGGTAAGGCAAATTTAAAACTATGCTCAGACTTTTATCAGACTAACAGTATTAAATCCAAGTTGTATTTTAGTTGCAAGCGCCAAATAATTGGGACGTGCCAATGCCAACGTGGTTTTAGAATTGTGTAATCTCAGTGTAATGGATGTCATTGATATTAGAGGCGGCTACTGGCGTCGTGTCGGCGAAACGTGTATCTGAATTTAAAACCATCCGTAATTAATTAAGTACCTATATCAATAGTTACAATTACACAATATACAGTCATAATTGTATAGTCGGCAGTGCATCAAGTTACCACATACTGTCAAATTTTCTCATTCGACTTTGAACTTGACCATCAACAATTTATGGTTTTCAATCATTTGGACAAATTTGTCATTTCAATACTCAATACGTTTATTGCATTCCACAATGTGAACTTAGGTGGTAGGTACATAAAGACATACATTCGTTTTGGAGCATTGTGGGCCCTGTCGGGCATAACAACATAAAAATTAGGCGGAGGGCTATTATTTATAGATATTTGTTAACAATTTTAATATTAATCTACTCTTTCGTTTTCTGTAGGTAGGTAGGCTGATAACTAATTGTGTACATATAATTTTTACCACTCATATATTGGATTTATACATTAATATTTATTTAACATTAATGTATAAATTACATATAATGTAATATATTATTATTATCATTGGTAATTATAAATAAATTATTATTGCGTTTTTTTTTTGATATTATTGTTTATTTATAAAATTTTTGTTCATTTTTAATTTCATCAGGTAGTTTATTATATATTTTAACAGACATTACTAAAGTGCTTGTGGAGTGAATTTTTAGCTAAGAACCTGGTTGGTTTAGTCTGTTTTTGTGTCGTAGTGTGTAATGAGTCTGTATGTTTTTGTGTCGTAGTGTGTAATGAGTCTGTATGTTTTCGCGTGTAGTAAAGATTTTTTGATTATTTCTAACAAATTTGCATATTTCCAAGATATATATGCAAGGTAGGGTTAGAAGTTTATGTTCATGGAAATGGGGTTTGCAGCTGTCTGTGTTATCTATGTTAACTAGACATTTTGTGGTAATTTGATGTGCTGGAGACTACATCAGCGGTCCCATTCATTTGCATCAGGTATGGTGTGGGAAAACTGATTATTTTTTCATCATTATGCATGATGTTGGGCTAGTATGAAGCCTGTTCCTTTTGATCATTTGTGCCATAACCTTAAATATGTGAGCAACTGTATGATGCACGTTGTTGAGATGCCGATATAAATATTGTACTTGTGGGTCTAGATGAAGTTCGAACGCGCTGCTAAAATATTGTACTTGTGGGTCTAGATGAAGTTCGAACGCTGCTAAATATTGTACTTGTGGGTCTAGATGAAGTTCGAACGCTGCTAAATATTGTACTTGTGGGTCTAGATGAAGTTCGAACGCTGCTAAAATTGAAAATAGGTTCTCATCTCGTACATTGACGTTTTACTTGAATGTTAACTACCGTAAAACGGGGCTATTTGGGTCTTAGGGTCTATTTCGTTGCATATAAACCAAAATGTTATTGGGTATTTCCATCAGGATTTTTTTAGTACTAGCCAATCAAAGGGTTTCTAGACATTGTAAAATAACTTCTACCATATACCAACCGACAGTTATCGATATTTTTGTTAAAAATTCTAGGTCATCCCAAATAGCCCCCAAAACCCAAATAGCCCCGATTTACTGTATGGGTTATTAGTGCTTGTTGCAAATATTCAAGTAGGTAAAACTGTAGGTAAAAGTACGCGGTACTGTTTCATTGCTAGTCATTGAATCACGTTTGCACAAACATGTAATTCTTTGGCGTATGTACTCTTTACCCCAATTTGGGCCAAGAAATGTTCAATATATTTGAAGAAAGGCTAGACTACGTTTTAATCAATATTGTGGTTGCACGGCTACGGCGTAGCAAAGTGCTACGAAATGACTTCATGGCATTTTTAAAGTTCCGTGCAAAATATTTCCTGAGTACTTATATTACTTACTCCTAGAAATACTTTCCACTTTTTTAAGACGTTCAAATGTAATTAATCTCATGTGTTCTAAAAATATCGACTGCATGTCTGTGGTAACAACTTCTCCACGAGCTTCCCTAACTACGGAATAATTTTACTTAAGTTGTTTAATAGACTTCAAGGGCAGTTGAGATTACATTGGTTTGATTGGTTTACACTGACATAAACTGTGGCAGCAAGAACACGGATAAAATACGGTAATCAAGAGGTCGACAGGACCTATCGGAGAAAGTTGAACAGTGATTTTTATTTAAAGAATTTTAGAAATTTATTGGAAGATTCATCAAACCATTATTTTTAAAGTTAATTAGTTGCTTGAATAGGAATACACCTTTATAGAATATATTTTATTACATAGGTGGGTACGTAACTAAATGATACAACCCCACTTTTAATTAGAGCTGCCCTTTAAACAAGAGTATTTATTTAATTTTATTCAAAATACGTCATATAATAATTTAGGTAGAATAAGCTCATTCAAATGTGAAGAATAATTTTACAGCCACGGCTTGACATTTCAGGAAAAGATCGATGATAATCGTTTTTATTATTATATTAAACTCCTTTGAAGGCCCACTTGTATCAAAAACCAGAAATCGCCAAGTGCTTACATTTTTTGATATGATGCAAGCGGACCATAAGGTAGTGGTCGACAGTTACCTATAACTCATTGATAGTAAGTGTGAACAGAGCTGGATGATGATGGTGGTGGGCCGGGTGTGGGGACCGACGCTGGGGACGGCAGGGTCGGGAGCGGCGTTGGCGGCGGCGACGAGTACACCTTGCGGTCGGGGGGCAGCGACGGCAGGGATGACGACAGCCCGAAGCCGCCCAGCCCGCTGATCGAGGAGCCCCCCGATAGCATCTGGCCGTGCACACCCCTCATGCCCGCGAACATCGGCGCTGAGCCTGCACACAACAATGTTATCGTATCAGCATATGGAAGTCGTTGTTGTTACACGCGGTGCATGATGTCATGGGTATTCTTAACAGTTATATTATGATTTCATTTATCGCTTTGGGTTATCCTGTAATGGTAGATGTAAGTAGATAAAAAAATAATTATATGTATGTGGTAGTCAGTGCGTCGTATCAACTTAGAGTAAGTTAAATAATTTGAATGAAAGTTCAAAATAAAATTATAAATTAAAAAAAACCCTTTTAAAAAATAAGCTTTCATAGAAAAAGCTTGTCGCGTATACCTACGTAGTTATTTTCCTGTTCTATTTAATTCACGCTACAAGCTTTTATGAAAACCTTTTTTGTTTTATTTCTTCTTTTAAATGCATTTTATCTATAAGCTTATTTTAAAAGTTTTTTAATTTATAATTTTATTTTCAAATTTTTAGTTTTATAGTAGGTAATCATTTTCGATAACGTATCATTATCTTAACACTATTTTTGTATCCGCGCTATTAACCATTGAAGAGTTCTTTGTGAGAAGACGATCCTGGCTTCAGGATTAGGTATTGTTTGTCTTAAAAATATTTTATCATCTGAACCAAAGGTGTGTGCAAAAGGAGAATGGCGAGGTTGAACCCACGTAATTTAAAAATCAACGGAGCGCCGTTCACGGTCTAGTTTATATTAATTATAGTAAAGAGTTTATCAAAGTTCAATGTAAAAAAAATATTGAGTTACTAGATGATGGGAATTAAAAATTACGAATGATTTTAATTTATATAAAAATAAGTCATTGTGCAGTTTTCGAACGCAACGTTTGACATTTACCTTTTACAACTGAGAAAAGTGTCAAATTCATCTGTGGACATAGTCTGTGGATTATTCTATTGTTTGTTTGTGTTCAACGGCTACGCGGAATACGGATAAAAGCTATTTTAAGCCATTAAACTACTAAATAAAAACCAATAAGTCCGTGCCTTAAGTTAGGTTAAAATCTACCTTTCATATCTTTTTTTTTCCCAACTTCTTTAACCTACTTTCCATTTGCTTTTTTGTTAGTCTTAAGTCGTTCTTTAACTATTCATAAGTTTCTACAATGCACGCTACCTATATCACTGGGTCCCAGATTACATGCAATCTCGCCATTCTCCTTTCACCTCAATCGATTGGGGGGAACTGGTTTGAAATTCAGTTGTAAGATTTGACCAATACATACTAACAAACTAGGTCTAAGAGTAAACTTACATAGCTGTTCCATTTACATTCATATACTTAGCTACTAAATCGACAAGCCACAGGTTGGAACTATGAGAAAATATATTTTTTGTCCCAAAGTTTATCGCGTTAACGCATCATCAAAATTAACTCACCACGGTAAAGAAACATTTCAAACTTTTAAAGCTGCGACTACATAATCACACATAAAAAAAATTGTGATCACCAGCATAACCTGACATAATTTTCAAGAAAAAATCTTTGTTATGTGTTGTCTTTGTTTTGGTTTATTGTTTTATATTCTAAATCTATATTTTTTAAATAAATAATCTAAGAAGAAGAAAAAAATCTCCTGTAACAAAAAAGATTTCGATTTTTCAAAGTGATCGCAAACTTTTTTTGATGTGTGTATATTGGATTGATCGGAAAGGGCAAATTTTAAACAGGATTGGAAAGTCATAGGGGAGGCCTTTGCCCAGCTGTGGGACAGAATAGGCTGACATAAAAAAAAACATAAATAGCCTATTTATTTAGGCACGAAATTTTCGTTAAAAAAGAAAAAAAAAATTGTTTGTTGGCGTAGTGCTTATTTATAGTTCATTTAAAAAAATATCTTTCTTGCTTGTGTTACTAAGATTTCCATTACGTTTTCTGTTTTGACGTGACAACGTCTTATAAATTGGTTTGCCGGGTGACACTTCAAGAAACTGGGTAACGCTCTGCTCACGTTATGCGCTCACAATGAGAGCGAGTGAGAGGCACGCGTCCCGCCTAAGAGCGAGAGAGACAGACATAAAAAGTTTATTTTACCACTCAAAGTCGTTGTCACGTAAAACTTTCGCCCGTATACCGACTTTACAGGCAACCAATTTTTTTGACCGTTAGAACCTGTAATTGGCTCAGTATACAGGCGTTTTCAATGACCAGCCAAAATTTAAACTTAAGATCTAGATATCAAACGAAAAGTGAATTTTAATATTATTGTCGAAAAATGTAAAATAAAATAATAGGATTAATTTGAAAGTGTCCTAATAATTTCCTAAATCATAAACCTAGTGGGAATCAATGCACTTGTGTGCGTGCATGCACCGCCAAATGTATGTGTGTGCTAACTGCTACCTATCTAGGCTGGTGAACTGAATTGTGCTGTTGGAATATCCACAGCTTTTTGGTGGTGGACAGGAATGAAATTTATCCATTATCTCGAAAATATTGATTATCGATTCTAAACCATTTCTGAAAATTTGGCTGGTAATTGAACACTAACCCATATCACCGTTATTGTTGTGTTAAAGTTGATGTTTATTTTTTATTTTTTTTATTACAATATGGGCCTGCTCTTGACCTCGATCACGTCTGATGGAAAGTATATAGATGGTTCTCTTACAGGTACGTAACAAAATAAAATACAGGTAGTTATATCCTTTATGATCATGCTGACTAGAAATCAAAACGTCTATGCCAAGAATTGCCTAAACCTTATATTGACTAAGAAGCACAATGCCTACCTTGCAATATGTCTATACAGTATTTGAACTAAATCTTATTCTGACTATAAACCAAAATGTCTACCTTGCAATATGAGTTATTAAGTATGGTTTACCTGTATGAGGCCATTCAAATTATATTTGAATCGATAATGATAAAAACCTAACCTATAGCATTTAGGTTTAGTCGAGACATACACCATCAATATCACCCATAGATATGAATAAAGTGCTAAAATCAAGTGAATATTATGATGTGTTAAAACAAGATTTTTTATATAACTCGAATGTATAAGGATTGTTTACTCGTTCGTGATTGAGTGATGACCACAAAAACAAAAAATATACTATAAAATAAATAATGTGATTAAAGGTTTCAACATAAATAATATATACCTACACTATTTAGTTGAAACCAAAAATCACATAGTTTTAAATCGAAGTATTTACGTAGTCACAAGATCACCTAGTAGGTAAGTTATTTTAGATAGGTACTTGATAAAAAGTAATCGCTTAGTCTATGAGTTTTATATTAATTTAAAGCAATACCTCCTGCCTAACTCAAATACAAGAACTAGAAGAAGAACTGAAGACAAAAACTAAAGTTTATTACATACTTTGTGGTCTAGAAAACGTAGCTTTGCAGCCAGCTGGTTTAGAAAAGCATACTTTATGTGCATGTGTCCGACTGAATCAATCATCAACTTTGTACAAACACTCTAATTTATTACAAAACAATTCACTAAAAGAATATTCATGAGACAACTCTACGGTGTTCGGAAACCACAAACTCTGTGGAAAAAATAAGCAGTGCACCGCTGACAACGCGTTGATATAATAAATGTGAAGACGGTGTAAAACCTCACGTACAGCGGCGTGCTCACATAAATATGTGGATGTTAGGCTATAATTGCACACTACGAGTTCCCATCGATCGCGGCATCGCGGCCGCCTCTGTGCGCCTGGTGCTCATCTGTTGGCGGCCACGTGCACCGCTCGGTACCTAATCGCCATAATTTAAACAAACCTAGCAACAGCTTCCAATTGGCCGGTTTTAGGAATAAAATTTTACTTCGACTTAAAATTTTCCGAGAATTTTGTTATTATCTAGTTATATTTGTACATTACAAGTGTATCCCAATTTCTCGATTCAAAACGATTCCCAGAACTACTTGGAGAGCTGAATATATATTCTGAAATGAAATTGTTTGATTACGACATTCATCATTTCACTTTGTTGAGTGAGACAGCGGAAGATTATCAATATTTTTCATCAGATTGCTTTGGTAATATATATGTTGCAGGCACTGTTTCGAATTCTAAGAACACTGAAACTACTTTTTTTATTTTATCGTTTATAATGAAAAACAGAAGTGCTGGTTACTCTGCGGCCGTTTCATAAGCTAACATTCCGGTACTTGTCATCGCTTTTTAAAGACCATAGATCACGCCAGGGAGAGGGCCTCGCCGATGGGATAAATTGCTCTCAAGTTGGCAGGCGACGAGCGACGTGCGCCGGCGGCGGCGCAGAGCTCGCCGACCTCCCGCCCCGACCCGCGCCGACCCGCGCCCGAATTACATTACTTTAACAGTTTAACTATAGATTTATTGGAATTTAAGTGGTACACACAGGTACCTACGTGGGGAAAACGCCTGAAGTATTATTATTCCTGGAGCAAATGGAAAAAGAATTCGCATAAGTCGCACAGCTATTGCACATAAAATTTAATTTACAAAAAGTAATTTCATCGCCAGCGAATTATGTGAATCCTGAATGCCGGAAATTTATGATAGTAATCAAAATATTTTTTATGTCATTGAAGCAATAAAACTAGATAATTCGTTTTATATTAGTTCATGCATGTTTCCCTAATTACATTCATTTACGACGCGTCGGATGTGTGTGAATGTGAGGATGTCTGAAACGATTAGTGATGGCTTCAGGCTCGTGAGTTTCGTAGGCATTAAGGATTCACGAAGACGCAATATTCCAGAAAACACGAAGACCAAAGTAATCCGTGTTCTGAATTCGGCGACAGTTTCCTTGCGTTGGTATAACGTAGTGATATGTATCGTCATAAAGAGACTATAAAGAAGTAAGAAATCATGGTAAATAGGTGCAACGATACACACCGCTGTACTGTCTCGATCAGTCTCATAATTTATTCATCTATTTTAGGTACTTTTACATCGGATTACTTTGAGCTTAAAGGACAATTCGCGGTGACACTGCAGTAACTTGAATTTTTCATAATACCTGATCAATAAATCATCGATGACCGTAATCTTTCAAGTCACAAACGTTGAAAGGTATTCTGGTATTGCGCCAACGATCCTCCCTAAATCAAGGAAAATTATATTTCATTATTATTTTCTTTGAAAGTAATGACGAAGTTAACATGCCAAAACAGAAAATACAGTTCGAGAATTACATGAAATTAAAAAATAATAAAACGACTGTTAATTCTGTTTTCATTACTGTAATAAAACACTGAAAATTAATGTGATACCTATTTTATTAACTATGAAAACTTTTGCAAGTTGTAAAAACTCCGTTTGAATTATATCTGTCAAGGATCTGTGCGTTCGGAAGTTTGCAAAGGTTTTTTGCCTCAAAAAATCTGGCAGTTGTAAAAAGTTAACCATTTTTTTATATAAACAAGGGTCAAGGTTGCCATATGAAAGGGTTAACTTTTTTATTTATTCGTAGGAGCAACCGGAGGGAAGATCTGTTTTAACTTTTTTTTGTATTGCGTGTTTATGGTAGAAGCAAGCTAAATCTGTTTGTATTGGGTGAGGGACCACCCGTAAACCACGTTAACACGAAATGTTTTAGTACGGAATGGTATTGTGATTATCACGTATTTAAAAATATGTTTTTGTGTCATAATTGATTTTTTTAGGTACCTACCTTTATAAAATATTAACGAAAATATTTTTTCCTCCTGAAATATACTACCAACCTCGAATTATAGCATATATAATCAATAAACTCTACATTTTATTCAGTCTTTTCATCGCATTTTTTTACCACTACCTATTCTGTTGGCTAACCTAACGGTTAGCCGTTTTATAGGGTTTCGATGATTCCCCGTAGAACATGTTTTTTTTAAGGTACACAAACCTGTAGGTATACTATGAAAAGACAGGAGAGAAAACGAATTATAAGAAGTGAAAAACACAAATTTCACAAAAAAGACATTGCAGTGAAAACTTTTTACTTTTCACTGCAATGTCTTTCAGATCACATGGTTGCTGGGTGCACCTCCTCTCGTCAAGCCGTGTCGGGAGATCGATTTCGGATCGGGACCGCACACATTGAGTCAAATGCATCGAACTGTGTCAATTACTCAGTTATTTATACCTAACGCATATAGAACAATACCGAAGATGTGTTATTTAGGGATATAACTGTTTTAACAGGCACCGGAAATAATCGGATTTGTGAACAAAGAATCCAATACATATTTAATAAGTACATGGTTAAACTCAAGTCTTTTTCCGATTGGGGTACGCAGAATCTACTGACAGTACACAGATCATGGAAACAACAGGGACAGTAGGACGCTATGATTTATAATACGCGATCTGCTTTGTTAAAAATGTATGTTATTGTTATTTTTCATGTTGTTAACTAAGTCATAATCAGCGTTTTATGTTCGCACTTAAGAGGCACTGGCCTCCTCCCTTTGAGAGACCAAAATATAATTCACGCTGGCCCAGTGCCTGCTGCAGCATGTCAAAATGTACTACATTTTTTGGTTCTATATTATGACATGGCCGGTTCCGTCACGATGTTTTCCATCACCGTTTTAAGAGCAGCATAGGTTGGAACCATTAGCGTTGAACCTCATCTGGCAGCATGGAATCGCACTTTTCCGTGGTCCTATCCTTTTCTGTCGCAGAACCATAATTTGCTAGAACGGGAATGCTATCGCACGCGGCAGCATCGCCGATGCTATCGGGCGCACGCTCTGTATCTCGCTCTAACAAATGACGGTTCTGGGCGATAGAAAAAGATACGAGCATGGAAAAATGCGATTCCGTGCTGCCAGATGAGGTTCAGCCCTTACGCCAGTCTAGGACGATCCCACTAGACCACTAGTTAGAACGATGTTCAACGAGTCGGGCATAACTCAACGTTTAGGTAGCAAGCGAGCAGGCGGCCCAGCTGATGGTTATGAAGTGGTCAGAGACCAATGTCAATGTGCCAGTGGCCAATGTTTTAAAAACCACAAACAAGACTTTATGGTCCAAGCAATTTCACGTTTGTCAAGATTTTTATATCATTTCCTACTACTACTATCTACTAATTGGAAATGATATAAAATAATCTCGTAGTTCACTTCACCATCATCAATCAGTATATTGTTTCTACGTAGATGTGATAGAGCTTCAAATACGAATCAACGTTTAATTAAACACCGGAAATCGAGTCCATCATTACAATCCAAAGTGACTAATGCAAAGTTAGTTACTTCGCCGAATAACAGAAGTATTCGTACAAATAAACCTCAGCCTCAAGCCGTCAGTCGTAATCGTAAATTAAAATACACCTCATCTTTTGTGAAATCTGAGGCTTACTCACGTCTTGGAAGGCCGATAACATGCCGGCGAGACGGCACACGGCACAAGGTAGGTAGGTACCTATGCAACGTACTGAAATACAATTTACAAACAGACGTCAGTTTCGTTAAATCAAAAAATGCTCATAAACTGAGCACCCATAGCCGAGCATAAACAGGGTATCAAGGTTGTCGTTCTTAAAAATCATTCTCGATTTTTTTTTATTAAAGCGAGCGTTAGAGTTCCGCCGACGGCGATATTTTTGAAATACCTATTGCATTTATAAAGATCAAACGGCTTGAACAAACGGGCGTTCATGTAAACACATCATACTCCAGCGCTGACTACGGCGCGGCGTCGGCGCGTACGCCGCCTAGCGCGCCATTATACGCACGTAAACTAAAATACATCACACCACGCTCTCTCAGTCAACTTTTATGTTTTTATGATCGTCTTGTATTCAAGTAAATTGTATTCAGCGGCCTAGTATAGGTATGCTATTTTAACATGTTTTCAGAGATTGCAGTTAAAATAACAGTGCTGCGAAAAATGTGGTTAGATCTAATAGTTTAAAAATAAAACTGCTGTCTGAGCCAAATATAGCAATCGTGCTGACTTGTATTGATCGGAGCGTAACCTTTGTGTGCCCTGATTGTGTTGTATTACAAAAGTTATCAGCTAGGTTTAGAACTTCCGGTAATAACGTAACATCACGCCTATACACCAAGTAATGTTAGACTGAGAAGGTTAGATGGATTTGAGCCCGGTTGATGGCAATAGGCTTGCTCCCTATTACATGGGACTTATACATAACTGGCGAAATGTGGGTGTACTATTAGGTACACCTCTGTCTAACCCCTTGGGGATTAAAGGCGTGATGTTAGACGTAATGTGTGCGTGTGTATTTCGCCAAGTAAGACGGGGTATAGCCTCCGTATTGCATGGTGAAATGTGGGTTTAAAAGTCTGTAAGCAATAACATAAGTAGTATAAAAGTAAAGTTAGGTAAGGTAATCCCGAGGCTTCGCTTCCGATTTCAATAAATCTTTCACTGATCATAGAAAGCTTCTATATTGACGAGTGCCATAGGTAGGATATTATGTTCAATGAGGGCCAAGTTGTGGCTCCACGAGGCCCAAGTTGTGGCTCCATGAGGCCCAAGTTGTGGCTCCACGAGGCCCAAGTTGTGGCTCCATGAGGCCCAAGTTGTGGCTACTACATATGGCACCAGGTTGGTCCCTTCGGGGGAAACCAACGTTTGTACAAATTTTTACATGAGTCACATGTGGTGTAGGTATAATAGAAGTTAAACACCCTTAACGAAGTCGAAAGGTACCTAAGTACTTGTTCTCCCTCATTTTTCGATTGCGATCATTTTTATGGTTCCGTACTCAAAGGGTTAAAACGTGACCCTATTACTAAGACTTCACTGTCCATCTGTCTGTCACTGGGCTGTCTCTCATAAACCGTGATAGCTAAACAGTTGAAAATTTCATAAATTATGTATTTCTGTTGCCGCTATAACAAAAAATTCTAAAAACAGAATAAAATAAATATTTAAGTGGGGCTCCCATTCAACAAACGTGATTTTTTTATTATGGGACGGAACCCTTTGTGCGCGAGTCCGACTCGCACTTGGCCGGTTTTTTTTTGTTCATGATCATACCAACCTGAGAACCATCCTTTTACGGAGATATTGGAGGTCTAAGTTCCAACTTTTTCAAGTGTTTTTTTTTTTATAAAAAAAAATTGTAAATTTTAAACTTTATAACTGTGCGGTTTGAATCGATCAGTACAATGTTTTGATTGCACATTGACTTCTACCGTAAAACGTGGTTTTTCACCCCAATAAAAATCGTTTCCAAGCAATAATTTTTGAGTTACTTAGTTTGATGAATAAAAGAATTAGGACAAGATAATGATGACGATGATGATGATGATGACTTAGTTTGATGAACAGAATGCTTGGTTAGCGACTTAGCTACGGGTCCGCTTACACCATGGTATAAACCGAATTTTAACAATGAAACTGATCACGATCAACAAACACATCTAAACTGCATTCAAGAGCTGTCACAGTCATTACATTATTGTTTTTGCCGTTTTTTGTGCATGTGGTGTTAATCTATAATTATTATTAATTGTTGCACTTGTAAATGTTACTCTAGTCATTAAGGGCCTATACTACCTCAAATGGCTTAGCATGATCCTCCATTACGCCTAAAATACTGCAGCATTAATTTTGAAATAAATATATGGTAAAGTTGAGGATTAATGTTAGATCCTATGTTTGGCGAAAACACGATTCCATAAAATTTTCTCGATAGAAAAAAAATCCAAAGTTACCTCCAAATCGAACAATAAACCGTGAGTATTCAAAAAGTACTTAAAATTAGATCATGAAACTTTGCATGCTAACTGAACTAACTATAAAGCAGGTCTTATGTATTTTTTTATTTTTTCCAAAAGACGAAAATTTGATTTTATAAAGAATAAAAACCACGAGTCCGTTACCCCAGCCAGATGTTGTCGAAAATGGTCATTTGAATCTTATAGATAATTAGTTATGCGGCTTGTGTAATTGTTGCGCACATTTTTAAATTTGTTGCGCTTATAGTTTTTTAATTATTTCACAAAAACATTTCCTGCTGGGGTAACGTTACCCCAACCAGACCTTTTTCTTTCTAATGGGAATATTTAAATAATTACTAGCTATAAAATTAGTTGTCTAGATGAAGTAAATGTTGTGCTTTATTTTGTATTTGTTCTTTCTTCGGTTGCGAAGTTATTCGAGATTTTGCTGGGGTAACGTTTTTGGTTTTGCTAGATCTTTGAAATGGTTAAGCGGATTCTTACCATATTTTGTACATGACTTCTTACGAATTATTTTAAATTAGTTCTGCAATAAAAAAAACAAAATAATGCATAGCTTAAAGGTTATTTCATTAAATAGAAAAACACTTAGATTGGTCCCAGCACTCTCAATAAGAGGTCTAAAGACTTACTTTCAATATTATTTTGAAGCTTGTAACGGCCTTCAAATGTATGTGAAGTTTCATTAGTTTCACTGCCGAAGCGCACGCGCACTCTACAAGATGAATTATGTGATTATGGAGCATGTTTAGTGCGTTATGCAAACAATGTATTACCCCTTCACCCCACCCCTCCCGCGTCCCACCGAGCGACATGTTATATCGGTGATTTTTGATAAGTTTGTGCAACTGGAAGATAATAATAATGTTTTCATAGTACAGATATTATTATATTATTATGTATTTAACAGTGTACGCGTCTGTACCGAAATTGTAAGGTGTATTATACTAAACATTTCAAAAGATAGTATAATGTTCTGCGTTTTCGCTTTTTCGTAACCACCTAAACTTGGTCGGGTTACCACGGTCATTCACTTCCTAATGACTATAATCGTATTATCTCATTAATTATCCAATGTACTGAGCTGAAATTTTACTGATATACAACTGAACTAAACAACTAATAATTGACATAACATTCAGTTCATATATCCAATCCAGTGGCCAAATAACACCGCGCGCATCAAGACCGTGCTCGTGAAGAACTGAATATCATCATAACTTGTTAAATACTTACAGGATACTAATGAAACTTCACATACATTTGAAGGCCGTTACAAGCTTCAAAATAATATTGAAAGTAAGTCTTTAGACCTCTTATTGAGAGTGCTGGGACCAATCGAAGTGTTTTTTCTATTTAATGAAATAACCTTTAAGCTATGCATTATTTTGGTTTTTTTATTGCAGAACTAATTTAAAATAATTTGTAAGAAGTCATGTACAAAATATGGTAAGAATCCGCTTAACCATTTCAAAGATCTAGCAAAACCAAAAACGTTACCCCAGCAAAATCTCGAATAACTTCGCAACCGAAGAAAGAACAAATACAAAATAAGGCACAACATTTACTTCATCTAGACAACTAATTTTATAGCTAGTAATTATTTAAATATTCCCATTAGAAAGAAAAAGGTCTGGCTGGGGTAACGTTACCCCAGCAGGAAATGTTTTTGTGAAATAATTAAAAAACTATAAGCGCAACAAATTTAAAAATGTGCGCAACAATTACAGAAGCCGCATAACTAATTATCTATAAGATTCAAATGACCATTTTCGACAACATCTGGCTGGGGTAACGGACTCAAAAACCACTCATTTCGCACTATTCGGCCTGTAGTGACTGACGTAACAACCACTTTGTAGTGCAAGCTGATTAGAACGTTACTCTAACAGTATTTCAAACGAAGTTTAAACCACCACAAATAGTTGCTAATTTGAGGTAGTAGGAGAAATCTACATAGTGTAAACAATTGTTGGTTGACCTAAATTAATAAATAAATCATGCTACGGAATATTAACAGAGACAGTTGTTAAACGCCGTTCAGATGTGTTAATCGCGTTTAGTTTTATTGGTGAAATCTTACTACCTTACGTTGAAAAACTAAGATAATGCAAACGTTACCTGGGTGTAAATTGTGTCAGTATTCACGGCAACATACCTACATTAATAACGAGAGCCCGGAAACGTGTAGTGCAGATAGCAAAATACACTAGCGAATATGATTTAGTGTCTCTTTCACACTCCTTGATTTAATCAAGTAACAGTCGGAATCGTTTTTAATTTACGTTTTTTGAAATTTGAAGGTTAAGTTAAAACAGTACCAAAATATTGAGAATACTTAATTCTACACATAAAGTTGAGTATTGCAGCACAAAATCTACCAAAAACTTAAGCCAAAAAGGCAGAGGCCAGTTATGTTTATCTCCAATGTGTTGGGGGTGTACATATAGGTACTCCTAAATACGATGTACCTACAACTGTTATGTGTGTGTTGTGTGATGTTTAACAACGGGGTAGACGACACATCAATCAATTAAGATACTTTCTAAGAGCTGTCAAAACACGGTTCTCTCCATAGACTTAGTATATATACTGCCGTAAGTCTATGGTTCTCTCATAGATTTTGTACGGCAATAGCCAACTGTGACGTCACTGTTTAATCAACTCAATGACTCAACTATTTATTGATTTCAAAGCAACTAAAATCGAATTTGGCAATCAATTGAAAATAAATCGACCCAAAATAAAGTTTTTTTTTAGAGATTGGTGTCTTGGAATTATTGTTTTATGGTGTCATCTACCACATGTTTTCCTCAAACCACAGTTGGAATTAAAATAAGATTAGTTGTCTCTCTTTTATATATGTATATAAAAGAGAGACAACTCTCTTTTCTTCTCTTTTTTAATCTTATTTTAATTCCACTAAGATTCCGAAATAAGATTAGTTGTCTCTCTTTTATATAAGTATATATTGTTATTGTATGTAAGTAAATACAATAACAATATAAACTGAATCAGTTCCTACCTACATAAACAACAAATTATGATCCCAACCTTTCCGAGACAATGATACAGACCGAATCACATAAACGCACATATCTGGCACTAAATCCCGACCTTAAAAGCAGCAGAGCCAGCGATCAGTTCGTCAGATGCAGGCTCCGCCATTGCACATGTTATACCGCATCTTTTACGACCGTCGTAAGGGAGCTGTATCTTCTCTGCGCGTTCTGAGAAACGGGCCGCTGTGCACATGGGCGGTCATAAACCGGCGATTATCCGGCCCTGTTCCGAACTTCGTATTTATTGGCTATCTATGTACACTGCCCCTTAATCTTAGGTGTTATATTTGCAGGGCTTTGTTTGTGTATTTTCATTTTACCACCGTTTGGTTGCGCGCCATGTTCACTTACGAAGTGAACTTTGATTTTCAATTGGTAGTTTTAACAAGTAACATTTAATTAAAAGTATCAAAAAACCTGACTACAAATTGTATGTATACAGGTGTTGTCTGTTTATATACAGGGCTATTGGTTTAGTCGACCGAGATCCGTTATGGGGTTGTAGTGTCCATCATTTCTGCCTGTTTTTACTATCAACTATCAAGACATACCCCAAACTGAACCGTTTTTAAGAACTTAACCAGTAACCCTGTATATTTGTAATCTCCTTTATTTTGATACCCTACTCGATGGGTTCGGTTGAAAATAATACACATGGTGTAAAAGACCTCATCACGAAGCCGTCAACCAAGCATTCTGTACATCAAAATAAGTAACTTTACGCAAAAAATATTGCTGGGAAAAGACTTTTTTTTTTGGGGTGAAAAATCATGTTTTGTGGTAGAACTCAATGTAACGCACTCAAAACATTGTGCTGATGGATGGATTGAATAGTACGGGGGTCGTGAAGGTGTTAAAAGTAAAAATCTTACATTAAAAAATTGTATTTTAAATTTTAAAAGTTTTTTTTACTTGTCAAAAAGTTGGAACTTTGATCCCCAATATCTCAGTAACTAGAAGGTTCCCAGGTATGGTGTAGAACAAAAACATGATCGCAATGACGGGGAGAACAAATGCATTTCGGCTTCGTTAAGAGGTGTTTTACACCCTTTATAACGACTTACATTTTTTTTTAAAACACCTACCTCGAGACACTTGTCGTCGAAATAAAAAAAAAAAAAAAAAAAGAAAAAATGGCTATATGAGCCATTTCGAACATACGAGGTTATAAAGAAATTTACAAAGAAACACCACAAAAATACACGCTCATAGTTCCGATAATAAAAGGAGAATTAGTGATTGCAAAGCTTTTAAACCAAATAACCTTTAGCGTTGCTAACGCATAGGTAGGTAATAAAACGTAAGCAACTGTTTACCTACCAATATAGGAAAAACCTGCGCTACTTAATTAAATATAATTTACTAAGACATATGAACTTTTCCAAGGATTTATCCCACTTACGCTCCTGTCAAGTTTCTAAAGAAAACGTAACCGTTTCCCCAATTCAAATGAAAATGTTGTGAGGACATTAATTTATAAAAAATCGAGAACAAAGTGAACATTTTGATACAAGTGAAGAAAGTTTTTATTTTTTCATTCGAGGCGGAATTATAATACAAGAAATATAATATGAGAACTGCAATAGGTAACAAATGTCCACGTGTATCAAACGACGTTTTTCAATACACTTTTGAAGAAATAAAAATAAAATAACGAAAAATATTTTTGTCACGGAAACTATGATTTTAATTTTCTTTTTTTTTGCGCTTTGCTTTCGCCGGGTTGAAAGAGAGGCAAAGGTATGAAGCCGTTAACAGCCTAATATAAAAAATAGATTTATTTTATACTAGCTGACCCGCGCAACTTCGTCTGCGTCACATGAGAGAGAGAGGGTTAGAGAGAGTGGAGTCAACCTTGAAGTAGACATAATGCTATCGCGGTTTTTTTTAGAACGCTTTAAAACGAACAATTCCCTAATACATGATTGTTGCGCAACTTTAACCGTTTATGCAGCGCCCGCAAAGGAAGCTCTCGAAAGAAATAAATTTTCCTTGTTTTTGCAACATTTATCATTGATGCTCCGCTCCTTTTAATTATAGCGTGATGTTAGATAACCTATAGCCAGCCTCGATAACTATTCAACACTAAAAGTTTTCCTGTAATTAGCGCGTTCAACCAACCAAAATCTCATTAGCTTTATAATATTAGTAGATACCTACGTAGATCCAAGTGGGTAACAATTTAATTTCTTCGATATATTTGCATTAATCGCTAAAATAATCTACTTATGTTTTTCCAAAAAAGGGCTTACCTCGACAGCCTTTTTTTTTCGGATGGGAAATCATCAAATGACTCCTCCCGCTCTGGGCGGACCAGGAGGCAGTGTCATACTTTTACTGACTAAACCCATCCATGTTCCTTCATCGCCCTTTGTGTTCCGGGGCCACGGTATCTCTTTAGAACAGTCCCGCAACCCCGGCAGGCATCGGCCCTTCCTATTGCTGACTCTCTTTGAGGCGCGCGTCGAACACGAACGTGCCGTCGACACGGCCTGTCGTCATGAGACAGACGGACGGTGAGCTAGCCCATAGCCCACCGTCCACAGGCCCGCGCGTACGGTGGCCGGGGGCCACGTGGTGGCCCCGGACGCCCGGGGCGTCTCCCGCGGCGGCCGGGACGTTTAGAGGTTCTCTCCCTCTCATGTTCCGCCACCTCCTTCATCCTTAGACACTCGATGACAGTCATACTCCAGCTAGGTCGAAAGTTCTCATCAAAGGTGCAAGAAATTAGCCCAAACACGATTTTTCAATTATAAATGGGACCAACTTTGAGATGTACCTACGCTTTTTACAAACAAAAGGACCATGTACGGACTTCTCTGTAAAAGTTATCCGTGGTCATATATAAAAAAAATACGCGTCGAATTGAGAACTGCCTTCTTTTTGTTTCGTCGGTTAAAAAACCAATCTTGAGGCAACTTACACGTTTGCGGCGGCGACCTCTCGTGTCCGGCCCTGGTGCAAGCCATGGTCCGGAGCGAGACGGAATGGGACGCCGTCACCTCCTTCTGCGAAGCAGTAATGCTAGAGAAGGAGGTGGCGGAACGTGAGAGGGAGAGAACCTCTCAACGTCCCGGCTGCCGCGGCAGACGCCCCGGGCTTCCGGGGCAACCACGTGGCCCCCGGCCACCGTAGGCGCGGGCCTGTGGACGGTGGGCTATGGCTAGCTCGCCGTCCGTCCGTCTCATGACGACAGGCCGTGTCGACGGCGCGTTCGTGTTCCACGCGCGCCTAAAAGAGAGTCAGCAAAAAGGAAGGGCCGATCCGCAAGGACCGATGTCTGCCGGGGTTGCGGGACTGTTCGAAAGAGATACCGTGGCCCCGGAACAAAAGGGCGATGAAGGAACATGGCTGGGTTTTAGTCAGTAAAAGTCTGACACTCCCTCCTGCTCCGCCCAGAGCAGGAGGAGTCATTTGATGATTTCCCATCCGAAAAAAAACAGAAAAAATAGGCAACTGACACGGGCGAGGGTCATTCAATTCAGAAAATGGAGTGAAATAAACAACGCCGTCTATCGACCAAAATGTTAAACTGCTAAAGTACATAGATTACCTATGCTATAATTTTTTTTTAAAGCTGGTCAGTCGATTTAAAGGTTATGACTGTGGTGAGCACATTTTTAGTCATTGGTATCATTTTAGTTCAACAGATGTCGCTGCATGTATGTATCTTACATTTGATGATTAGTTCTTCTTGAAAACTTTAAGTTCATATATCTTTTGATAGAATTAACCGATTTCAATGAAACAAACACTAAATCATACCCCAAGTTACACAGAATTTTTATGTATAAACATTGTCAGCATTGAATTCGTAGATTTTACGTGATGTGCGCACAAACAAACAGACAAACAGACAAACAGACAAAAATTTCAAAAATGATGGAAATGGGTTCTGTTACTTATCTTTTCACACGCTGGCTATTTTTTGTTTCAATTTCTTCAATGTACAAAAATGACTTTTCTACAGATTTATTATATGTATAGATTTTTGAATTCAGAACACAAATAAATGTTAATTTGTGTATAAAAGTAACTATTAGTTTTTAATAATCATGTTTATCTATGATATTCCATTTATTTGAATATTCAAAAAATATTTATGACGTAAAGACGCGTAGTGCTTTGCTGAAATAAAAAAAAAAAACATTCACCTCAGACTATAGGCATTGAACTAATTTGGACTAAGTATAGGTATAGTTATCTGTGGCAATTTTCATTCCCGCACACGTGCGGGAAAATGGAAAAAAACGTAGGTACGCGTGTGAAATACATTGCATGTTGTACCTAAACGTAGTGCGTTATGGACCAGTTTTCGAGGAAGTGTATTGAAAAAAATATTTCTGAATGAAATATTGTGTAGTCTACATTGCTGTTGTGACATCCAACGGCTCATTTGACATTCAACAGTGTTCCTACTGCCTTCATTGGATGGTCTACAAAACCATACGCTACTAGGATCGCAGAAACATAAAGGAGGTTGCTCTACACAATGCATTGGCGCTTTGCATGAAAATTCAACCCTGTTGCACAAGCTGATGGCTGTTGGGGTAGGCAATAGTAAAACTAGATGAATTGAGGGATGAAACAGTTTGAATGAAATGAAATAATACGCTAGATAAGATACACGCGGTGGTTATTAAAAACCAGATTCACCACTTCGAACAATGCGTTCTGATCCGAGTGTCATATGGATAGAAATATTCACGTTCCATCATTTCATTTAATTTAAAAGTGAAAACTAAGCCTACGCGGTAAAAACTGTACCAGGGGCGCATAAAAGGGAAGAGTTGTATGTTTCGTCGTTGCAGTTTGCAGTTGAAGGTGGCCGAGGGAAAATGTATCGATCCGTCAAACTTGGTACATTTAGTAGTTCAGTGTTTTCTCGTCTGCACAGATTGAAGTATTGAATGTAGTGTTGACGTCAATCTGCGTACACATTTTGCACACAGCAACATACCCTCTCTACATTGGACAACATGACGTCAGCGAGATTCAACGATACCAATCTCAATGAATTCGGATGAATTGATAAATTGTTGTTTGAAAAATTGAGTTTGCATTCAATTTATCTAATGCAAAAATTGCATTGAATGCAAAAAGAGTTTGCATTCAATTTGTCAGGTGCAAATAAGAAAATAGAAATGACAAAAGCTTGCTGTGTTTTAACCCGACTGCGCCAGAAGGAGGGTTATGTTTTTTGAGAGATGTATGTATGTATAATTGTTTGGAAAGCTCTGTGGCCTGAACGGCTCGACAGATTTTAGCTTGAGAGGTGTCCTTAGATTCGTATTTACTGTGAGAGTGACACTGGGCATATCAAAATAAATAAATAAAACAAAATGGCGGATTTCTGGCGCCAAATTCAAATGTTTGGCACGCTCTGCAGCCTGAACGGCATGATAAAGGGCTCATCATGAGGATTTTAAAATGCTTTATCTAAGTAACTAAAAAGTGTAAAATAAAAAACTCGACTGCGTAAAAAATAACTACCAGTTTTAAATAAAAACTGAAAAGAATAAAACAACTGACTGCAACAGTCGGGACCCATTATATATATAATCTAGATTAAAATCATTTCATCCAATATGGGTCCCGACTGTTGCAGTCAATATGTCCTGTCTCCTGAACTTGTTTTATTATTTTCAGTTTTTATTTAAAACTATTGGTTATTTTTTACGCAGTCGGGTTTTAAATTATTTTTTTATTAAATCTTATTTTGGAGAATAAGTATTTACGGTCTTCAAATTATGAAAAGGAAATCGATGAACACTATGTAGAGGGTGTGGTCTTGCATCGCTTGACGAAGGAGTCTTAAAATTACGAACAAAATAAGGTCAAACCTCGAGGTTTGAAAAAACTTCAATCAGGTCCCATAATTAAAGACTGTGATGTAGAAACATCTCTGTGACTATTGTTTAAGTGAAAAACTTTTGGGGAATAATTAGAACAACATAACATCACGCCTGTAATCCCCAACGGCCTAGGCAGAGGTGTATCTAATACCCAAATTTCGTCAGTTATGTTTAAGTCCCATGTTATAGGGGGCGAGCCTATTGCCATCAACTGGGCGCAAATCCATCTGACTATCTCTCCGTGGCTGCTACTGAGAAATTAATGATGGAAAAACCCAATAACACATCGCACCTCTTATAACTCTTCCACTATTACCAATAACACATCGCCCCTCTTATAACTCTTCCACTATTACCATACCGTGTGGTACCTAACATGGTCGCATCGTTGACCATAAATTTGTTAATGTGCACGTAAAATACAAAAAAAAACATGCAAACATCATCATCTGCCTAGCATTTTCCCAGCTATGTTGGGGTCGGCTTCCAGTCTAACCGGATACAGCTGAATACCAGTATTTAATATAGAACGACTGCCTATCTGACCTCCACAACTCAGTACTGGGTAATACGATACCCCTTGGTAAGACTGGTTGTAAGACTTTTTGGGCCAGTGACTACCTGTAACGACTGTCAAAAATCTACAAATGACAGCCGGGACCAACTGATTTACTGCTTCACGTCTCATCTGTCATCTGGAAAAATTCATCTATACTAATATTATAAAGAGGAAAACTTTGTTTGTTTGGTTGTTTGTTTGGTTGTAACGAATAGGCTCAAAAACCACTGGACCGATTTAAAAAATTCTTTCACCATTTGAAAGCTACATTATCCACGAGTAACATAGGCTATATTTTATCCCCGTACTCCCACTGGAACGGGACCTACGCGGGTGAAACCGCGGGACGTCCGCTAGTTTTCTATATTTTCACCGGATTTTCACCCAAGCAGTGCTCAATTAGCCCAGGTACTGCATGTATCCTAGAGCGCCTAGAACAAAACAAAAAAATGGTTGTCTGTAATGTCGGTTTACAGACGATAGTTTTACGTAATAACGACATTTTTCATGACATTAGTGATTTTAACTTAGAAAATAAAATTTCATCCCCTTTTTCACCCCCTTAAGGATTGAAATTCCAACAACACCGTTTCGTTAGCTTCTAAACGCCTAGATAATAAATTTTGTGATTTTACTTCGAAAATTAAGGACTTTCCATAGACAACTTGGAGAGCAGTGGTGGCCCAGTGGTGGCGGTCCCGACTTACGAACAGTAAGTCGTGGGTTCGAACCCAGACGGGCGTATTACTTTGTGTAATTTATTTCATCACCACTGTTCTCAAAACCATGAAGAAAAACATCGTGAGGAAACCGGCGGTCCTAGAACCAAAAAAATCGAAGATATGTGACATCTACCAATCCGCACTGGGCCCGCGTGGTGGATTATAGCCCATTCTCTCTCATCGAGAGGAGGCCTGTGTCCCAGCAGTGGGAAAGTTAATAGGCTGGTGATGATGATGGTGATGCACAACTTCGTCCCCTTTTTTAACCCTTTGGTGGTAGAATTATCAAAAACGCTGCGACACATATGACTTAATTTTCAATCTTCAGCCTAAACACAAAATTTTAAGTTCCTAACTTTAAAACTGGCGGACTTTCATACAAACTTCATCCCCTTTTTTAACCCTTTGGGGGTAAATTTATCAAAAACGCTGAAACACGTTTAAATTAATTTTTAATCGTCAGCCTAAATACAAAATTATAAGATCCTAACTACTTTCATACAAACTTTCATCCCCTATGTAACTCCCTTAGGGGTTGAATTTCGAAAAACTCTTCCTTATTCTTTGTCTAAATTATTATAAAGGGAACCACTGTGCAAAATTTCAGTTTTCTAGGTTCAAGGAGGCTGGGCGTTGATCGCCGATTGGAACGGTGTGACACTTTTTCGTGCGTGCAGCCGGTTTTCATCAATTTACAAGACGTTATCACGTCAAAAAACTGAAATATGTCACAGAATTCCTCCACATTGTCGTCGACTAGTAATTTAATTAACTTCACTAAGATACCAGCCGAATAGGTACATAACTTTCTCCTTTTTTAGAAGTCGGTTAAAAAACATCGGCGTCTTTAGTAATTTGAACAGCAATCAGTACCTACTCACTCAACAATCATGATTAGTCGTCTTGATAACTGAAGCTACGTACTTTAAACTTGAGCTTTCAATCCGCATGAGATTATAATTTCGAGTACTTAGGTGTCAGCTGTACAAGTACTTATATTATTGTTAGAAGTGATAGGTATGTGAAGTTATCGTCAAAATTTCGATCAACTCATATGATGATTATTTGTTGGCATTTTAATGCCGGTAAGATTTAAAATTACTTAAAATGGAAAAAAATTTTCAAGAAGCTCGAAGTTTATATTGTACGCATTTAAAATCCTAGTTTTAAAGCACTATAAACTGAGATAATATCATTGCTCAGAAAGAAGCTTCAGGTGAATGCTAAGCAAAGAAGATTGTCTCCAAGAAAACAAAATTGCGGGAAATTCTTTGTTTTAAAATCAAGAATATTTTTCTTGAATAACAAGTTTTTGAGTCTATTGTATATTAAAATATTGTTTCACAATTTCGAAAGTGTGCACAATTTTTTTTTAATATAGAAATTGATTAAATGAAATAAATTTTGTAATTCACATTAATTTAGGCAACATTGATCAAAATCCATAATTCAGTAAAAACTTAAAAATATATGAAGAAAGGCACAACGCTCTTAAGAAGCTCCTGCATAATCGTATAGTCCTGGTAGTTTTTTCGAGAAAGCTGATCAATACATTGCACTGGAATGGGTTATTAGGGCGCGGCGGTACAGCAGCGCCACCCTTAGTTCCGCCTGCACTATTGATCCGAAGCTTCGAGTTTAAATTCGGTTACCAGGAGACAAGCGAGGTAGAGGATGTATTCATTCACAATATGAGCGTTCATTTCGCACGTCATCAGTGTAGTACACGGCTGCTGTACCTATGTGTGGAAAAGGGGATGCAATCTCCACTGTGGAGGAATGTGGAGGCTCCACACAGACGCAAGTTGGCCTGGTAGGAAATGAGAAGCTATTTTGAATAGAATCGTGAGAAGCTAAAAAAAAAATGAGAACAGTTTGATATAATTCCGCATGATAGCTTTGGAGGGTATAATAATAATTATGTATTAGTAAAGGTTTCCAAATCTTGGCTACTTTTTTCACCAGTATGTTTCAAGAACAGAATTATTTCCTGCCGATAAATATTATATTACAAAGTGTAAGTGGACCTTTCACGAAGCCATCAACAAAGCATTCTGTACATCAAATTAAGTAACAGCAGTAAAAAATATTACAAAATATACTTTTTGTTTGGGTGAAAAATCTTGTTTTACGGTAAGACTCAATATAACGCACTCAAAATGTTGTCTGATGGATGCATTAAATAATATGGGGGTCATGAAAGTATGTAATGTAAACTTATAACATTAAAAACTTACGTTAAAAAAAACTTCTGAAAAAGTTGGATCTTTAACCACCAATATATCCGTTCCGTTCTGAAGGTTCCCAGGTCTCCAGAAACCAAAAATACGCTATGACGGAGAGAACAACTGCCTTTCGGCTTCATTATATATTTCGGGGTATTTTTACAAACATTATTTATTTTGCATTAATATAATTAATATATTATTCAACTTTGTAACACGTTAAAATCTTGCTAAACAAATACAGCGTCATCTAAAAGTTAGTTGAAGACTTATTTATTCACTTCATACGTTCCGTCAGATTATTATTTAAAATTCTAGGTTTGGTTGTCTATCGGCCATTTTCAATAACATAATTACAACAGGTAACGGAATTACGTTACCTGTTATTAAGGTTGCTATATCTGTCTGTTTGACATTTAGCTTACGGACCGTTAGAAACAAAACGTCACAGAAAAGCTCTCTTTGATTTTTCTAGGAATCAAGTGACAGGTAGGTGACGCGGTAGGTATTTCAAGCTAATTTTATTAATAGAAAAACACCGATAGCTACGAGACGTTGTAGGCACATTAACTAACAGTTATACGAAAGTAAGTTATAGCAAAACGGCCGTAAGACAAGGTTTTACTGACTATTCGGATTTTCATAATAATATATTTTACTTTTAGAGTGTTCAAAAAAGAGCATGCAAAATCAAAACTGCATCTCCTCTAGACCAGTGTTTTTCAACCTTTTTCATGACATGGCCCCCATAGTATGAAAAATATTTCGAAACCCGCGAATATTATTCCGAAATTCGCTTTTTTTTCATGTATTTTATAGTGTTACAAATATTCAATCCATATAACATTTTTATGCATTTGCTTAATTAGGATTCGGATAAATACATAATCAACTCATTTTTTTTTAAAATGGAAGTGTATGTAGCAAAAACGGATCCACGATGGGAGTAAACAGTTAATGAAAAACAAGCGCAACCTTCGCATTAAGGGCTATATATCCCTCAAATGGCTTAGCATGATCCTCCGTTACGCCTAAAATATTGCAGCATTAATTTTGAAATAAATATAAGGTAAAGTTGAGAATGAATGCTAAGTCCTACGTGTGACGAAAACACGATTCCATACACTTTTCTCGGTAGGAAAAAAAATCCAAAGTTACCTCCAAATCGAACAATAAACCGCTGGTATTGTATTATTAGAATAAACAGGGTAACAATTGTAGATAGGCCAATAAATAAATAAATAATTGAGTACCTAACGGTTTTTAAATAAACCCACCTAATAAACGGCGGTTATATTTTGGGTTAACGTTGTGATGAGTTTTGTGTCTTTCATTTCCAGATCGATATTTTTTCAGTTTCGGTCATTGAGCGTCACAGAAGATAAGACCCTTCTAACTGTAATAAATATGAAAAACATTGAAGAAATGACAGTTAGGTTAGAGGCTTGCTTAAAAAGAAAAATTACATACATCACGCCTGTAATCTCCTAAGGCACTAGGCAGAGGTGTACCTAATAGTACCTACACCCACATTTTGTCAGCTATGTAAGTCCGTGCAATAGGGAAGCGAGCCTATTGCCATCAACCGGGCATAAATCCAGATTCCAAGGCTGCTGCTGAGAAATTCCTGATGGAAGAACCGAATATCAATAGGTATCAATTGGCCCGACCCGGGAATTGAACCCCGGACCTCATGATCAGCAGTTCCGGTCGCGACCACTATAGATCAACGAGAAATGGAAAATGTTCTACATAATAGGCTTGTTGTAGTCCTGAATAGTCTGTCAGTTAGATTATCAAAAAATATTTGACACCTATTTTTTCTTTTGTAACGTAAACCAAAATTGACGAAGATACGATGCTTTTATAATTCTCAATAGGTACGTCACGCCGTGCTATAATTTTAGTGCGTTGTGACATCACGAGCATGTTTTGATGCGTTTTATCTTTGTAAATATTCATTGATTTACAAAACCAAAAAATACGTGTCCATTATTTTCCAATACTCTAACTGACGGACTAAATAGATTTGCAATTTATTGGTGGTGGAAACTAGCCTATTAAAACCTTAGGTTACCCAACAAAATAAAAAAGGCGAAAGGACTGCATCAACAATTCAACAGGCAAAATCATCATCATCTGCCTAGCCTTTTCCCAACTATGTTGGGGTCGGCTTCCAGTTTTACCGGATGCAGCTGAATACCAGTATTTTACATGGAGCGACTGCCTATCTGACCTCCACAACCCAGTTAGTATCGGGTAATACGATACCCCTTGGTAAGACTGGTTGTCAGACTTTTTGGGCCTCTGACTACCTAACGACTGTCAAAGATCTCTACAAATGACAGCCGGGACCAACGGCTTAACGTTCTTTCTGAGGCACGGAGGAAACTCGGTATATAATGGGTGGTCACCCATCCACAGACCAACCTAGGCAAGCACGGCTTAACCTAACGATCGACCGGAGCGGCTGTTATTATTTAGCAACGAGCTCCTCCCAACAGGCAAAATACAAACATAAAAAAAGCTTTCGTTCATACCGGCTACGAATCCCATTAAAGTTACAAAAGACAGTCCACAAAAGGCCGCGATAAGGTGCTTGGAGTGAGTGGTGCACGTGCAACTAACCGAGCAACAAGTTCCTGACTGCTTGATTTTTAGGGTTCCGTACCCAAATGATAAAAACGGAACCCTATTACTAAGACTTCGCTGTCTGTCCGTCTGTCCGTCTGTCTGTCACCAGGCTGTATCTCATGAACCGTGACAGCTAGACAGTTGAAATTTTCACAGATGATGTATTTCTGTTGCCGCTATAACAACAAATACTAAATTTAGTCAATGGTACGGAACCCTTCGTGTGCGAGTCCGACTCGCACTTGGCCGGTTTTTAATTAAAACTTTGAATTTCACACAGTAATAAATCGCAATAACTAAAACAAAGCAATCACCTATTTTTCCGAATTGGTCTTGGTCATCACTGACATTTGTAAGGGAAAACCTTTTTTGGAAACCAGGATTTATAATAATCAATACTTACAAGTTTAATTTAAGTTTTATATAGTCTTATTTTATTAGTTTGTATATTTATTTAGGTGGTATACCTACAGTTTTAAGCAGATTCTTTAATAAAGTAATACGAGTATAAGGTACTACTTATGTAAGCTTAAAATCACCAATACACCTTGATTGAGCTGTGCCTTCTCTGCACTAGAAGAGACCTTTGTGCTGCAGAATTATGATTGCTGGCTGGTGTTGCTTTTGTTTCACTTACTCAAGCGACTTCTAGGAGAGAGGTCTTGACTAAAATTCCCTAAGTTGGGAAATGGGTGGTAAGTCCTGACAATTTGCTAATAATAAAACTCAGTAAGTAACAGTTTGCACTAGGAATAAATGAAACTAAATTCAGCAATCATGTTCGGGACTGCGATTATCATAGATTTTTATTACAAATTATAAGATATTTTTTCATATCCCGCGACATAAACATAGTCTTATCCTTTAAAAAGGACATATGTATAGACGAATATTTAAACGGCACAAAAAGAAAAGTGAAAAATCGGAACACGTGTTCTCTAGTTCTCACACATCAAGAAAACCAGTGCGAGTTTACAATCAAACTAGTATTCCTCTAAGCTTTAAGAGCGGGCCTAAAGCAAAATTCCAATCTTTGATTTTCAGTAATATTTACATTATTTACATACTAACTCTATTATTAGAAATAAAAATATTTACAAGTATCAAAAAGGGTTACAGGGCGTCGAAAAATTCGTCCACATCGCTGTCTACAGGAAAAGTGCCCAGAAGGCTGGCAGCATTGCCACGTTGGATGGCAATGCTGATTCTTTGGCCAAAAAATAGGCCCGCCCTTTGGTCACGTGAACAGTCGACTAACCGTTTGGCGATTTGCCCAAAATACTAGGTGGGCACTCGGACCCCATGGCCCTAGTGTTTCAACCCCAAACGGCTCAAACACATAATTACCGATTAAATTACTGTATTTGCGCCGTTTGAGGTTTTCAGCACCTGCAGCAGCCGCCCCAGCGCAGCACACTGTGCTAGGAAGATGGGATGGCGCAAGGGTGTCGACGCAAGTTGCGTCCCACACCAAAGGCCTACCCAACTTCCATGGCATTATGGTCAAACCATCTGGTCTCTTGCCATCGACGCGTGCCAAGCCAGTGGGTTCTAATACAGCTGGCACCCCGGCGGTGGCAAGAGCACGACGGATGAGATCATTAATGCTAGCGTGCCGCGCTATCCGACCTGCACTCTTACTGCAAGAAAGGCCATGGTGTCGGAGGCAGTCGACTGCTTCACCACATTGACAGCGATGTGGAGCCCCACAAGGAGCGCCCAAACGCAAACATGTAGCGAGCCGGAAGGTTGTGTCACCTAACATAGTGCCTATATTAGGTGTTTTAAAGCATATTTCTAACTTTCTACCAATTTTGTGAATGAATTAGCCTCACATGGTCCGCCTTGTACTCGAAACCACTTGAGACCTATGCCGTGAACCAGTACTACTGCTCTCAACACCTTCACAAGTTCCCCGTACGTTGTAAGGATGCCAGATTCAGAGTGCGATAAAAGATTGCCACGCGTGGGACCTACCCCCACCAATATCATCGCCGTCGGTATTAGGGAATTTTGGCTATGTATGTTTAACCTCCTTTGTTAATTATAGACGATGTTCTTTCTATTTAAACTACTCGAACTTAACATCCCGACCGTCATCAGCGAATGGTTGGGCACAGGTGTACCTAACACAGTAATAATAAGTAGGTACACCCAAATTTCGCCAGCTGCGTTTAAGTCCAATGTAATATTGGGGAGCCTATAACTTTGATGGCTAGCACGAGTCCCGACCCTGTGGCTGATACTTAGAAATTCATGGTGGCAAAATAAAAATAACTTTTTCGGTATCAATTAGCCACTCTGAAAATGGTAGGTTAAGCTCACATAGCACTGTGGAATTCATTTCTATAGATAAATCGTTCGTACGAAGATTCTAATAAAATTATTATTTTCCTTTGTTCCTTTTTACACATATTAATTCTGGATGACCAATATTTTTTTTTTGTAAAACTTAAACCCTTTCAACTACAGTATTTGTTTTTAAATGTTACCAATATTCAGTATTTCATCAGGTTTTTCATAGAATTTCAGCATTCAAACAGCTTTATTTAAACTTTTACAGAATCAGTTTTATGTAAGTTTTAATTATGAAGAGATTTTACTTCTGTAAGATTTTCCATCCTGCATCTTAAAATTCTTCTAAATTATTTTTCTAAGAACCAACAGACTAACTAGAAAGTAGCCAACTAGAAATTAAAATAGTATTTAAAAATAATTTTGATTTTGAGATAAATGTCCAGGGAACACGGATAATTATTTACAGGGTTCATACGGACCCTTCAGGAAGTCAACCAAGCATTACGTACCTACATCACACAGTAATTCTGCGCAAAAAATAAAACGTATGAATAAGTTGGATCGTTGACCTTTAACATCTCCATCACTATAGAAGGTTTACGGTTCGGAACAAACGAAATATCGCAATGACAGGAAGAACAAGTGCCTCTCGGGTGTTTTAACACCCTTTATGTAAGTACCTATACGTAACGAAGGCCTACAGCACAGTTTTACAAAGTTATTTTTACATAATGGCAAACTCACCCCTTGGCAAGAGTTCTGACGCAAAATGAAACCCTAATTAGCACGGAAACAGCCCACGTAACCAGGTGAAGACTCTCTTCTTCCTCTCAAGGGCTAATTAAAACAGTAAATGATGTTAAACTCACCATGTTCATTGGCCACAGCATACTGGTAGTTGGGGATGAGGTCGGGCAGGTCGTGGTGCGGCGGCGGCGAAGCTGGCGGCGGCCGGTAGCCCGCGTCCACGCCGCCGTACGCCAGCGGCCACTCACGCTCGTTGATAGCGCCGTACGCGCAATACTCGCCGCCGTACGCCAGCTGCTGGCCCGAACTCGCGTGTGAGTACGCGCACGCCCCGTAGTCGATGGAGCCGCCGCCGCCGGCGCCCGCGCCGCTGCCACCCGCCAGCTCGTAGCCCGTCGGCTGCGACGGTGGCAGCGACGGCACTCCACCGCCGCAGAGATAACTCCCGCTCCCGAACTGAGGCTTCAACGCTTGACACTTCCGACGGAAACCGCGCGGTCTTCTTCTAAACGAACCTTCCTCGAACATGAACTCGGATGACGGATCGATCGTCCAGTAGTGACCCTTGCCTGGCCTGCCCAGCCCCTTCGGTAACTTCACGAAACATTCGTTTAAACTTAAATTATGGCGAACAGAGTTCTTCCAGCCCTGATAAGAGCTGCGGAAGAACGGGAACTGTTGTTGGAGGAACGCGTATATCTCGCTGAGCGTCAGCCTTTTGTTTGGCGAATGTCGTATGGCCATGACTATGAGGGCGATGTAGGAAAAGGGTGGTTTTTCTTGTCTCCGGGTAGCGGGCGCTCGGCGCGCCGCCTCCTCCGTGGTTTGGTCCTCGGTCTTCATGCGTGCACGTGCGTGTGCGCCGGGTCGCGTGCGAGCTCGCAGTGCGCGCGCGCCGCCTCACGGCCGCCGCGCGCCGCCCACCACCGCCCCACCACACCACTCCCACGTCCGCCTCCATACTCGAGCGTATTGGCAAACCGATACTCGCTCAAGCGCTATACCATCACGGGCAGAGACTGAAAACTGACTGAACACTGAAAGGCATAACCGGTATTACGTGGTTTAGGTTAAAAGAAACTTTATTCTCAATAAAGACAAATGTCACTCACTTGAGAACAATAATAAAAACATATATATAAATTACACAAACTTCATCGTCATCAGTTACAAACTAGACTACACCCATTCAATGCCTTAAAAAATTCTCAGAACAGCTTTGTAAAGTTCCGAGGTAGCTTAATTCTTAGGGAATTAATTGTAACCCGGATTATTTTAGGAACTAGTAGCTGCTCGGACAGGTTTATAAAATGCCATTGCCAAGTGCAGAGAATCGTAGTATGTAGGAAGTGAGTGGTGGAGAGTTGGTCACTGGAAGGTCAGGTCCGGCACGGTTCCTCTTCGGATGTATGGACATGTACGAGAGTGCGGTCATTGCACTGGCGGATCCCCGTCTGTATCATCCACAAACTCATACAAACATCCAAACAGCGGAAAACCCGCTTAGACAATAATATTTACCCGTCGCAAGGACGCCTGTCGAACGCCCGCTCTTGACCTAGCACAATTAAACCAAACATTTTACTAGAACTATAAAACAGTTATACGACGTACACCAAATATTTACCATAAAGCGTAAACCAAAAGTTTTGCATTAAACTTGCCGGATTTATTTACTCGCACACGTGTAAACTAAAGAGCGCAATCGAAACCAAACTTTATTCGAACATCATACGTTTTATTTTCGAAACCAGAAATTGAAGAATCAATGGCGTTTGGCAGTTCTTCCCATCATTGAAGAGAATGAAGAGGAAGACATTGTAACTAGCTTTATTAAACAAACTTCGACTTTATTGCTGCACATTAAGCACTTTTTATTGATAAAAGAAATCTATTGCTTATGTAGACAATTCATACGTAACAATAACGATAAGGATACTAGTAAGAATTTGTTGGGCGGAAGTGACGTCACCCTGCGCAACGAAAAGCAATGTTTGGAGTGTCACTGTTCGAGTAGGCTAAAGTTTTGTTATAACTTCTATATGCTGTAATGAAGCAACACACAGCATGCTCCTAAGATATTCCAAAAACAGGTACTAAGTAAACTAATTAAATCCTAAACGATTTCAGGATTCATCGACCACAGAGTGTGAGTTTAATATTTGTTTGTTGCCATTAAATGTATACTAAAGTGACGTAACAGGAATGTCGTGATAAATAAATAAATCATTATTATCGAACGGTGCTATAAATACGTGGCATCACAACACCGAGCACGGATGCGCAGGCGCCGCGGGTTGCTGATCTCTCCTATAAACAATCATTGCCACTGCAGTAAACATTAATACTACCATTGTAATTTTTATTTATGTTTCAGTTACGACTACGATTAAACTAACAATAAATTCAGCAGATAAGGGGTCGACCTTTCATATTTATTTTACAACAATGTCTGAAATATAAACAACAAAACTGCTAACATACAACAAATATCATGCCACCATTCTAAGAACTAAGATATTTCAGTAGACAACATAAATACCTACCCATTTCAAAAATAGTCCATCAGGTACGGTGGAGATGACAAACGTACCGCACACACAAAGTTGCTCACTATTTCAAAGCTACTTTTCTCTTTCCAACGCAGTGTTTCCAGATAATACGGAGTTAAAAGGAAGATGCGCTCTGACACGACCGGCCAAACCCCGCCCACAAGATGGCGCGGGCGCTCGGAGCGGCGCGCGCGCAGCCGGCGGAGCATTGCCTGATCTTGAACCCTCCATTCATCACCTTTTACGATCTAGTCATGTTTGCTTTGAGGTTTTTACGGTTTCGCCTTAATTTTTGGTGTGCAATTAGACATTTTATTGCTGAAGTTTAATTGATTTTCCAACCATTATTACAGACCGAAAAATTCGAGAATTCACATCCAGAGCGACATGTAACGATTTATTAGACATGTTACACATGTTGGTATAGTAAACGTCGGGGTTTATTAGATTACTATGTAACGGAAGCCCGGCGGCGCATACTGCTATTGCGATAAGCACATCCTCGGCTGAACGCGCGAGTAACCGTGGCCTCTAAGAATGTAGGTATACTTTGCTTTTGTCAGCGGCTCTATGACTCAGTGCAAACCTTGTGCGAATAAAGATAAGCCTTCATTTAGGTAATGACAATAACAATGTGACCTTAATATAACTAACATACCTTATATTTTAACAGTTTTCGAATATACTAATTACAGTTACTGATTCAATGTTACATGGAATGTAACACTTACTAAACATATAATACCATTTGACCAAAGAATAAGTGTTACTTTTCAATTAATTAAAATCCAAAAGATTTTATTGCAATAATACGTTTCGTAGCTATTCGTAGCCTGTGCTACGAAAACCGTAGCGGCGTAGGCCTTCCGTAAACTTGCACTTTTTATTACAGGTACCGGTGTATAAAGGTTAGTTTACATTGAAAACTGATGACGCTTTAGGCGACTATTTACTACAAACTTTTATTGAACGTCACGTGCTATAGTTGCTGTCAGTTAAGTACGCAATAGCGGTCATTGATCCACCTACATTTATTAAAGTTCAATAAGCCTGTTCAAATCTTGAATCGTCATCTATCGTGATCTTCAACATTTTTTCTAATGACAAACGATACATGGTTCATTTGTTTTGGTTCGTACGAAGAGATATAGGGAAAGGGCAAAAACCGCTATTGCGATCTTAACTGGCAGCAAAGTAGGTAGGTACTATGATTCAGAGGTTTATTTTGTTTTTTTATTTTTTTTTATTATAAAAGTCCTTAACGTTCAAAATAAGTCTGGTTGGAAGTTGTAACTTTGTATTGTCGTGTTGCTATTGCGGTATGTCACCGCCTTCGAAATTATTCTTTGGAAGAAACTTGTAAAATTGTTTTATTGACACCGATCATGAATTTTATGTAGTGGTAAATGGTTTTCGTTCTACCAACAATTATCGCATGACTTCCGGTGCCCCACAGGGTTCCCACTTGGCCCCCATTTTATTTATCATTTTTATAAATGATCTTCCCCACTGCTTTCACTTTTCAGAGTGTTTTCTGTACGCAGATGATTTAAAGTTTGCCAGGAAGGTCGAGTCATCAAATGATACGGAGCTTCTGCAGGATGATTAGAATAGAGTAATTGAATGGTGTAAGAATAACAAAATGGAATTGAACTTTAAAAAATGCTACCACCTGTCTTTTTCTAGGAAGGTTCACCCCGTTAATTCTACTTACTATATAGAAAAACAAAATATTCATGAGGTAGAAACTATGAGAGATCTAGGAGTGTTGTTTGACAAGAAAGTTACTTTTATCCCCCACACCGAAAATATTATCAAAAAATCTTCCAAAATGTTGGGATTTGTACTACGGAATACCAAGGGTTTCAAACAGGTCAGCACTAAAATATTGCTGTATAATAGCCTTGTCCGGAGCATACTGGAGTATTGTAGTGTCGTATGGAGACCACATTACGCTACTCATAAACTTCTCTTAGAAAGGGTCCAGTAACGATTTTTATGGCACCTTGCTTTTTCGAAAGGAAAAAGCAAGCAGCTGCCCTCCTAACTGTCCCGTCTGCAAACTTTCAAAATGCTCTCGTTAACGACTCGAAGAGAAGTTATGGATGCCCTGTTTCTATACAAACTGCTCAGAGGGCAGATAGACTGTCCACAGTTACTGGGTCTCCTCAAGTTTCGTGCCCCAGCCCGCTATCCCAGAAATCCCATCACTCCGCTTTATCCGCCATTGCGTAGAACTGTCCTGGGTGCTAACTCACCAATACCGCGAATGTGTAAAATCCTAAACAGCTGCAGTGACCTCATTGACGTTCACCACGACAGTATAGGAAAATTTTGTAAAGTTATTATTGAATGCTGTTCGCACAACAACACAAGGATTTGAATTTGAATTGTCAATTTTATAATTAATTAATTACCTGTTTAACGTTAATTTAATTTGAAATAATGTATTAATTTATTGACCAAAAATGTAGTCTTAGTTTAATTTAATTTATTTATCTGTTATTTTGTTTTTATTTCTATCAATATATTTAATTTAATTTGATCTTGATTTGTTTGTTATGTCTCTAGATCTATTTTGTTTTACACTAGTTTTATCATTCATAGTTCACAATTAATTGTAATAATATTTAATGTATATTGTAATTTAAATAAAATAGTGCATGTGGTGTTAGCCTGTAAATAATTGTTGCACTTATAAATGTATATCGTGTACTTTTAAATGAAATGTAATGTGTAAACAATTGTAGGCTAACCTTAATAAATAAATCAGCTATCAGTTTTTAGCCTATCAATAAAACCTTGTTCATAAACTCGTTCCGCTCAGAATGATGAATATTGACAATACATTCATCAGATCATTTTTGTAAAATAAAGTTTCTTGACTATTCTTCTCGATACGAAGTACTTCATGAATGAGCAACTAGTAAGATTGAATTCTGTGTCAAGTAATAGAGATGTAAGTATGGAAGAAGAAGACATGCTGCGTGGATCCCAAAGAAACTGAGATAAGGACAGGAGAATGATGATGATGATGATGATGATGATGATGATGATGATGATGATGAATAAACGAGCTGACTTTGAAAGTGATGGGTATCTACACTGCCTTACTACAGAGCTGACCTGGTGGACTCTGAGATATTCACGACGCCCTTCCAGCTGAGGTAAGCTGATCCTAGAAGTTCCCCTGGTATTGACCTGCTACCCTAACGCCTGTTCCCGTTCCTACAGTGCTGAACTGATTCCTAACCAATTAAGTGCGTAAACTATAAAACTATCCTAGAGTGCGTGCTACGTAGGTCTTTTATAATTAGCTGTATTTTTTTTTATTTTCCCTCTAAATATCTTTCCCCTATTAAATTTTAATTGAACAAGTCTGCTTATCCTTTTATTTAATAGGAGCAAGTAGATCTGTTTCAATTTGTTATATTTATTTTTTTAGGCTCTCACATAAATATTCGTGTGATGAATGTAGATGCGTAATAATAAGGTACCTACCTTAACCCGGCCACAGATGTTGTTCACAAACTAGCTATCTTTGCTGACTTAATACAGTAACATTAGTACAGTAATAGCCGGATAATAAACTTTGTAGTGACCACGGCCAGACACATCACGCGTTACGGCTTTGTTTGATACCCGAGCTGCGCTGTTCTTTGAAACCCGACTGCGATCGTAGAATCTAGTGTAAACACTTCGCGCGACTAGAAAGATACATTTTTATTACGATTTAAAATGTCATAAGGGGTTATAGAAATAAACGCGTTTGTTTTGATCTCTACTTATGTGAAGAGCTTTACGTCTGAACGGACCGCGGTCCATTAATTTTGGTCCGTTCAGACTAAGTACCCCTTTTTATCTATATTACTATAATAAAACAGTAACTAAAGAAAAACTGTACATTGAGAATTTTCGAGAAAAAATAAATGGCATATGTTAGAAAAACGTAACTGATGACAAAATGTGACTTTTTAGAATTTTTGTCTGTTTGTCTGTGTGTATTACGGCTTCACAACAAAACTACTGGATAGATTGAATTGAAATTCAGCAAAAATGTTCTTTGTAAACCAAGGACGTCTTTAGGCTACATTTTATCACGCCGTATGTTATGGAAAGTAAGCTATATTGATTTCAAAAGCATTTAAATTTTACCAATCAAATCTTCCCAAGGGGCCCCGACTGTGAGTCGTTCTGTTCTGCATTAGAATTTATGATTTGTTTTATGTGTGTATCGATTATAAAACTATTTTCAATTGTGTAGTTATTTAGTATTACATAACAGAATTCTAAACTACTGGGCTTGTTTCTTTCTTTTTAGTTTTTGTTTAAGTTAATTATTTCACGTATTTTTTTAAAAATTAGTTTTTACGCAGTCGGGTTTTTTGTTTTTCTTTAAATTATTATTTTTTATTTTATACTTTTTAGTTACGATTTATTGAATTCGTAGCGAACAACTTATTAACTACTGATGTATGTACCCTACCTACCGAACTATGAGTCGTGAATCGTAATAGTTTTGGTGACAGAAATGTAATGATGATAACAAAAAACAATAGGAATCCAAATTAAGTATTTTCAAATTTACGTACCTACGTACTAAAGTCAGTTAACTATTCTCTCTGTGAGCTAAAATCAGTTGTAAAGTATGAAAACTTAAATCCATTACAAAGAATTCAATTAGTAGACGCGGAGAATCTTAACACCGCGATTCAGAAACGTGCATCAAATGTACAACGCCATCAATCGAGCTTGGTGGTAAACTTTTTTTTCTCGGCGACTTGGCGATGAATAAAAGTTATTTTTTTACCAAAAATATTTGTTTTTCATGCTGTTTCACTGTTTTTTTGTTTGTATATCGTTAATACTTGAAATAAAAACTTAAATCAATAAGTAAGAATTAGCGAGAATGATTGCTTTGTTAAACAACTTTAAATCGTTTTATATCCTAAACTATTATTTATAATGAAAAATGATAAAAGGAACCTAAAGATGATTTTAAAATACCTATTCAACGACACCCCATTTGACATAATTACTGTAACGTTACAATTTCCTGGATAGGATCCACAAAACTGTAAGGTCACTCTGAGCACTCACCTACCTAACTTTCAGTCTGGAGGGGAGCACTATTAAAAGAAATAGACAAGGGGACGAGTTATAAGAATTTATTAACAAAGATCCTAACCTAAAAGCTGGAGCTACTTAAATCACTAATGCCAGTGAAGCTGGCGGAAAATACTGAAGATGAACGCAGAATGGAATAAATAACTGAAGAACGTCCGTCTTCAGACTGTGGAGGAGGACCGAGGAACCATCAACTCTCAGGCCGTAGAGAAGGGCCGAGGACATCTGTCTTCCGACCGTGGAGGAGGGCCGAGGAGCATCAAATCTTCATCAACAGGCTTGTGCAGCTCAAGCATCAAGGTTTCCAGGTGTTCTAGGTGAGGGTGCGGCACGGAGAGAGGCCGACTTAAAACAGAAGAATAAGGGGAACTGCCCTTTTAAATACACTTTTATGGAGCTTCTCAGAGGTGTTCCTGCTCTCAGCTCTGAACGTAGACTGCCCATTTATTCCACCACCAGGCTCCTGTCAACTCCAGATAATTTACATTTTAAAATTAGAAAATTATTAAAAAGAAAATCGAACGAGGTCGATGTGATTTACCTATACAACCTACAACTAGCTCCAGCAATAAATTAAAAATAAAACTAGGGTTGCCACTAACTGACATCACAAAAGTAAACAAAGATTTAATAGAAATAAAAACTTAAATAACTTGAATTACAAGGTAAAAAGACCAAAGCCGTTGCTAAGCCTCCAAGAAATGACCATGAAGCTACCTAGGGAGGACGAATGCTTAAATTTTCAGGTTAATAATATCCAAAAATGTAAGTAAAAAACCATGTAAGACATACACATTACAATACCTAGTACATCAACTTTTTTTTTTCATTTTGACAATATGGCGTCTGGTTGTCGCTGTGGTGAATTTTGATTACTGTTACTGTGTCTTTAGTGACACTCGCAAGGTTAAGACGAATCGATTGACGTAAGAATTATCAAATTCGGCCTACGCATTTGGTCTCTAGAACGCCACATAGAAACAAACATACATACATACATAGACTGATAAACACATTACCCTCCTTTGCGTCGCGCAGTCGGGTAAAAATGAGATATCACTGTTATTTGTGTCTGTAAACGAGAGATTGGGATTTAGGATCACAACAAATACGCAAACAAATTACAACTAAGTATGATTATTAGGATAATTTCAATTAACCTTATAAGATTACAGAATCGCGTGCGTGGCATTCGCTTTAGTCATATCGCTTTAGTTTTAAACATAAACTTTTATTTACCACAAACTTCCGTTTACAATTCAATTTGTTGCATGGGAAGTATGGGAACTCGTTGAGCGACGCGACGTAAGGCTGTGCATACGAGATGACCATGACTCTGTGTGCATGTATGGAGTACATATGTGTTGGAGTTTTTTCGAAAATATTCACAAACAGAAATAAAACAGTCCATATCGAAAGGACACTCATGCCAATTTTGAATGACGACTAGGAGTGCAGGATAGTACGGGAGGCTTTAAATAGGATGGACAGAGAGAAGAATAAAGCTCCAATAAAGCTCCGAGGTCCGCTTAGGTCCTGGTAGAGGGGTCTAGGAATAGCGCGCTTTCGGTGCCTGGATGCTGTGCGCATGTCTGTGGGCGGCCGTGGCTATTCTTAGCTTTCCACCCCTCTCATTGATTGCGGTGCATTTGAATGTGTGATCGGTCTGTAAACATTGTAAAGTGCATGCGTGTGTACCTCTTATCGATCAGCTATTCATCCTAGTAATCTCGATAGAGCGCTAGAGGTTATTCACCTGCATATCTGTTCTGACTTCATAACACTAGATCACGAGATGATTGGTCTTTTCATTTCCTATGCAAATAAAACTGTCATATGTTTTGCCCACAACTTCTACCTTTTCGGTTTATTTAACTACTAGCTGACGTCCCGCGGTTTCACTCGCGTAGTTCCCGTTCCCGTGGGAGTACGGGAATAAAATATAGCCTATAGCACTCACGAATAATGTAGCTTTCTACCAGTGAAACAATTTTATAAATTGGTTCATTACTACCGGAGATTACCCCCTACATACATACTTACAAACATACAAACAAACTTACAAACAAATGTTACCTCTTTATAATATTACTACCAGAGATTACCCCCTACATACAAACTTACAAACATACAAACTTACAAACAAATGTTACCTCTTTATAATATTAGTATGGATAATCTTCGAATTCTAAGTACTTACTGCTACTTTGTCCACAGCTTTGATAGTAGTTAAGTTAGTTCATAGACAAAGTTTTTAGGGTAGTAGGTGTCAAAGCAGTAGCATAGGTGTAGAGAACAATGATGGTAATTATTACGTTACCAATGTTTACAAACATTATTAACATAATATTGTTACGTCGTACCCATACCTACAATACAAGTAGCTTCTAATAGTAGGTACCTACAACTAAGTAGGTAGGTAGTAGTAGGTATGTATCGAATGATGTAGGTACAAATTCGCAAACTACCTATAAAATACATCAGGAAGTTGTCATTGTCCTACGAGAAACTTCCACAACTTTTGTACAAAGAAAAGAAATAGGTACTTTATGCCCTGGGCGTACGGTCGAAATTACGACGGCGAGCCTGCTCCTGCAGCAGCGCCATTAAAGCTGACAAGTCTGGCGCTACTGATGCTGGAGAAACTCCGGATGGACCAGCGACTGGCATTGACGTAGGCTGGACTCCACCCGGTGTCTGTGTCGGAGAGTCTCCAAACCGCCTTTGGTCCATGTCCTGCTGTCGCTGACTCCTGGTACGGATACCGTCCGTGTTGTCCTTTGGTAGAACTGGCATAATTTATCCCACTTCTGACACCAAATTGTTACGATTTAATTAATTTCGACCGTACGCCCAGGGCATAAAGTACCTATTTCTTTCCTTTGTACAAAAGTTGTGGAAGTTTCTCGTAGGACAATGACCTAGTATGAATTGACTAGAAGATTCTGGATCTTTCTCAAACGTTCGGTCGTCATATAAATGATCAGTAGTGTACTTGTGATTGAGTTTGAAGTGTTTTGTGATTATTAAAGTTATTCAGTTGTTTCATCGGTAGTAATTAATTTATCCCATACCCAGCTCGTAACAATATTGTTAATTAAGTTAATAATGTTTCTAATTCTCTTCACCTAGTTGACGCTTCCCGTGACCCAAGCTTTGATAGTAGTTAAGTTAGTTCATAGACAAAGTTTTAAGGGTAGTAGGTGTCAAAGCAGTAGCATAGGTGTAGAGAACAATGATGGTAATTATTACGTTACCAATGTTTACAAACATTATTAACATAATATTGTTAATTAAGTTAATAATGTTTCTAATTCTCTTCACCTAGTTGACGCTTCCCGTGACCCAAGGGCTGGCTTTTACTAAGCTTGGCTAAGTGTTGCCATACAACGTGGCAACGCGGCACTGCTCTTGGGCACATTACCGGCTGACAGCGTTGAGGAGGAGTTTTTCGATACCCTGTTATAGTTTGTTGTTAGTTTATTTATTTTAGTTTATTTGATAGTTTTTAATTAATTTGTATTTAAGTAAGTAGTTATAAGTATATCTGTTAGCTAATAAAGTGTTATTGATATTTCTTTAATTTTTTTCTTTTGAATTTTTGTATCTTTTGTTGGAGACCTCAATTCATCTTCATCATCAGCCTATTAATGTTCCCACTGCTGGGACACAGGCCTCCTCTCTATGAGAGGGAATGGGCTATAATCCACCACGTGGGCCCAGTGCGGATTGGTAGATGTCAAATGTCTTCGAATTTTTTGGTTCTAGTACATGCCGGTTTCCTCACGATGTTTTCCTTCACCGTTTTGAGAGCAGTGGTGATGAAATAAATTGCACAAAGTAATGCGCCTGTCTGGGTTCGAACCCACGACTTACTGTTCGTAAGACGGGGCCGCCACCACTGGGCCACTGCCGCACTCAGGAGACCTCAATTATATAAGCTATTTATATTATTAGTGATTCCAAATTATTATTTAACCAGTTTTCTTTAAAATATAATATTTGTATGCGAGTCTATGGCGAGACATGTTGAACATATCATCTGCCTAGCCTTTTCCCAACCATGTTGGGGTCGGCTTCCAGTCTAACCGGATGCAGCTGAATACCAGTATTTTACATGGAGCGACTGCCTAATAAGGTAATACGATACCCCTTGGTAAGACTGCATGGTTGTCAGACTTTTTGGGCCACTGACTACCTGTACCGACTGTCAAAAATCTACAAATGGCAGCCGGGACCAACGGCTTAACGTGCTTTCCGAGGCACGGAGGATGCTCGGTATGTAAGGGTGATCACCCAACCTGGGCAAGCACGGCTTAACCTAAAGATCGACCCGAGCGGCTGTTATTATTTAGCCACGAGCTCCTCTTTTTGAACACAAACGTTGAACAGAATCATAATATTTTGAGATCATTATTTGTACACTAATAATTTAACCTTTGATTTAGTTTTACTGTTACTATTACTGTAAGCTTGTGTCATCCTACTGCTGGGTTACGGTCTCCCCATGACTTCCAAATCCTTCGATCCAGGGTCAATGTGGGCCACTGGTCGTTGGTTTTGTCCAGCTCGATCCGCCATCTCCTGCGAGGTCTACCACGTCGCCTTCTGGCTGTATCAGGGCTCCACATCGTCGTTATTTTGGCCCACAGCTCGTCGGGCATCCGGCAGACATGGCCAGCCCAGTCCCACTTTACCTTAGCGGCTTTTTGAGCGACAGTATCAGTATCAGTGTTACATAGCTGGCTATAATATTACACCGATTTATGAATGTGGGTAGAATAAACAACTGTTAAATACTACCATATAATGAAATAAATCAGAAAAAGCTGGTTACAACATTATTCTACAACTACAAAGGTAAATTCGGTTTATACAGTACAGGGGGACTTAATTAAGGACATACACAAAGGGACACAGATGCCTGAAGCAAATAATTATTATAACAACAAAAGATTAACAATTTCCAAATATACAAAAATATTTTCAAACATGGACACTTCTGAATTTCCACAATTTTGACGTTATAATTATATCTTAAGGAGTAGGTAAACACAAAGTGGGTATGTAATTTATTTCAAAGGTTCCGTAATGGGATTATTGATAGGGAGTTGAGTGTTATTTCTGTACGAACCGGATGACAAAGAAGATTGACAGACATTACACAATAACATGAAGACATTATACATTTAACATTTGCAATATTTGAGGTTTACACAGGATATATGTCGAGGAACAAGAACAGTAGATTGAATATCAATAGAGTAGGTAAGACTAGGTAATAGGAAACATTGATCACATTTAGCTTAAAATCACATCGATACACACAACACGATACTAACACTGACAACGAAGTAAAAATTTACTAATAACTTGTAACATTTGTAAATCCAAAGCGCTTCTAAAGAGTAAGTACGGTCGACTACTAAACTATTTTGGTTTACATTTTACAATGTAACTTGCATGTTAAAATGTAAACCAAATAGCTTCGTCGACCGTACATAAATAAAATACATAACGTTTTTAAATCCGTCAAACTGTGAACTACTTTCATGAGTATAACGTAGGTATAATGTTTTTTTTTGTTTTAACACACAAACACATTTTTTTTAAAGTACTACGGTCGCTATTACACTGAATTTTCATTTGCTCCAAATTGATTTGCTTCCGAAGTAAACACAGCAAACAAAACCTTCGTAGCTCCAACATTTTCTGTTCAAAATGATGGATTTTTCTTGACTGATGATCTAGGTAGCTTTCACGTGGTTCATGAATGGCAGCACATGGTCCATCATTATCATCAGCTCTCCGCCGCGGATAAATATCCTGCGCAAGGTGAGGAAGACGCCGCCGATTATATCCCAGAACAGGATGTTAAGGACCCTGAAGGACAGCAGAACTATTTGTACCAACATCAGTATCAGTTGAACGAGTATGGAGTCTTCCAGCATCTCTTTCAAGCTTTTTTCTTGATAGTCTTCGTATTTGAGAACATCGACCCTGTGCTTCATCTTGGGTTTCCTTGTAGGTCTCATGATGGTATTTACTCGCTGATTTGGTTTGGTTAACCACTTATTTCCCTTTATTTGTAATAAATATCCGGGACGTGAAACGTGACGCAAAGAGTGACGACGCCACTTGCAAGCTGCAGTTCAATTGAATAAAATATACGCATGCGTCGAATTCGGTGTAGATACCTAACTACCAATTTCACAGACCTATATAGATTCTTAACGTAGGGTTACGTTACACCGATGTGGATGGTGTGGGTGGTGTATATGAATGTGGGTAAAACAAACAATTTTTGCATATAACCATTTATTGAAATAAATAAGAAAAAAGCGAATTACAACATTTACAACATTATTCTACAACTATAAGGGTAAATTCGGTTTATACAGTACAGGGGGACTTACATAAGGACATGTACACAAAGGGACACAGATGCCTGAAGCAAATAATTATCATAACATTAAAAGATTAACAGTTTCCAAATGTACAAAAAATATTTTCAAACATGGACACTTCTGAATTTCCACAATTTTGACGTTATAATTATATCTTAGGGAGTAGGTAAACACAAAGTAGGTATGTAATTTATTTCAAAGGTTCCGTAATGGTATTATTGATAGGGAGAGTTGGGGGTTATTTCTGCACGAACCGGATGACAAAGAAGATTGACATTGACAGACATTACACAATAACATGAAGACATTATACATTTAACATTTGCAATATTTGAGGTTTACACAGGATATATGTCGAGGAACAAGAACAGTCAGTAGTATTGAATAGCAATAGAGTCTAGCTAATAGAAAACATTGATCACATTTAGCTTAAAATCACATCGATACACATAACAAGACACTGAAAATTAAGTAAAGATTGCCTAATTTTGTAAAACCAAAGCACTTCCAAAGAGTACAGAAAAAACATAAAATCTTAACTTGGTAAAATCCGCCAGAGGTACTGCTTTCATGAGTATAACGTATAGTGATATTATTTTTAACACAAAAACACTTTTTTTTAAACACCACGGTCGCAATACACTGAATTTTTCTTTGCTTCAAATAGATTTTCTTCCGAAATAAACACTGCAAACAGAAATTTCAAAGCTCCAACATTTTCTGTTCAAAATGAAAGATTTAGCTAGACTGATGATCTAGGTAATTTTCATGTAGTGTATGTATGGTATCAGGTAGTCCAGCATCACCACCATTTCTCCATCTTCGTCAAATATCCATTCCAAGGTGTACACGGTGGCCTCGACCAGGGACCAAAGGATTTTAGAGAATAGCAGAGGTGTTTCTACCAAAATCATTTGATAAACCAGAATAAAAGGAAGGAGTAAGGAGTCTATCAAACTTTCCATGAAGCTTCGCTCTTTGTAATCTTCGAAGTTGAACACCAGCGTTGACGTCATCTTGGTGTACCCCATGGACCTCATGATTGTATTTATTTGCTGATTTGGCTTGATTAAACGTTATTATTTACCATTTATTTGTAATAAAAGTCAGGGACGTGCAAAGAGTGACGACACCACTTGCAAGCTGCAGTTCGAATGAATACATATACGCATGCGTCAAACTTGGTGTACATATATCAAACTACCTATTTCACCGACCTAGATTCAGATTTTCTGATGCACCTGTTTGGTTTTATGATGCCCTGGTACAAAATATTTCAATCTGTATTCAAATTAGATAAAGGTAGGTCAGTTTCAGTCATCAGTTGATAAAACTTTTAATAAAGTTAGGTAAATAACAAAGAGTTTACAAGTCAATCATTTTATTTGTGAAAATTCCTTTTTAAACCGATGAAAAAAGGAGTAGGCTCTGAATTGGCCTTTTTTAAGATGGCATGTCAAAAACAATGAATATCATTTCAGCCGAAAGACCTCCACTGCTGGACATAGGCCTCGCCCAAGTGTCGCCACATTGACCGGTCCCGTGCGATTCGCATCCAGCGGATTCCTGCAACCTTCACCAGGTCATCGGTCCACCTAGTGGGAGGCCTTCCAACGCAACGAATGAATATAATACGACTAAATTGTTTTAACATCCACAATACCATTAACGTTCCTGACCGTTTATTTTTCACATTTTCTTGTGGATGAAGCAGAAGGATTTTTTCCGGATCGTAGCAAGTAGTTTAGTTAATTAATCCTTACCCCTAATATTTACACCACATAAATATATGTGTGTGTACATATTTACAGCTAAACGTCTGATCCACCTTGATCACGATCTAACTAATAAGTTATTTTCGCCAAGTTTAATATAGTCCCATGTAATCGGGGCGAGCCTATTGCCATCATTTGGGCACAAATCCAGACTCCGTGGCTGCTACTGAAAAATTCCTCATGGACGCTACTGTATTGACGACCCGATTGGCGCAGCAGCGGTAGTGAGGCTGCCTTACGTTCTTAGGGTCCCGGGTTCGAATCCCGGTCGGACCAAATGTTTGTATGATGAGCAAGGACATTTGTTTCCGAGTCATGGAAATGTAGTCATGGAAATATGTATAATAAGTATGTATTTACAAACAAAAAGTATCTATGTAGTATATAAACTATCTGGTGTCCACGACACAAGCCTCGTTGCTTAGTATGGCACTAGATGATATTTTTTTTGTTTTACACCATACCTGGGAACCTTCTAGTTACAGAGATATTAGAGGCCAAAGTTTTTTAAATACATGTTTTTAATGTAAGAATTTTACTTTAAGCACCTTCACGACCCCCGTACTGTTCAATCCATCCATCAGCACAATGTTTTGAGTGCGTTACACTGAGTTCTACCACAAAACGTGATTTTTCACCCCAAAAAAAAGATGTTTCCCAGCAATAATTTTTGCGTAAAGTTACCTAATTTGATGTACAGAATGCTTGGTTGACGGCTTCATGGTGAGGTTGTTTACACCCTGTATTTATCTCCCTAATCACATCGACAGCGACACATAAATATAATCAACCTAACGACATCATTACGAATAACATTTTTATCAACATAAACATGACAAATAAACAAAAAGTTTAATAACGTAACAAAATTTCAACTCCATGGATAATGGGAAAATTCGAATTTCGCGGGCTGTTTTGGATGTTCCTCAACGAATACTAGATGTCGTTAGTAGCGTTACCTCTAGAAATGGTGCGAAGATGGTGCGAAAAATGTCCGAAACAGTGAATAATGTTACTAGCACTGCAGTAACGCAAAGAGCAATGACCAAAAAACGTTGATCCGTGGGGTTGCCAAGTGCGGTGTTTTCAAAGTCCCATTTCCCATTATTACTAGGATAGAATAGTTCAGGCCTTTTCTTAATATTGGCGCGAAATGTGCGTTTCCTCGTTGACCAAGGGTCTAACGCTTGATTGGTGCTGAAATACTGAATTCCCACCCTAAAGAGTATTTGCCACACCTCAAAGGGGGAACTAGCTAGGGTGAATCAGAATATCATGACCTGTCACTTACTGGAGATCTAAGTATTAATGTACTGCATCGAAATTCCTAGATAAACTGGATTCATTTTATAGCACACACATGCAGGATGCTCAAAGGTTGCAGGGTTGTACCTAAGTGAAGAAATATATCGAGTCCTTTACACAACAGAGTCAACAGAGAGGTTAGAATGAAATAGCACCATGCTTATGCATTCCTCTCTTCTGTTTAAGCTTACTTAATATCTAGACTTATTATGTAGTGTTTGTCTGGGGGCACGGTAGTGCTTAACGCCAAGATGAGCAAAAACAGAAAACTAAGTCTGTATTCAAAATTACCGTTTTAAAATTTAATAAATTCAAATTTAAAACTTTTATTTAAAACCTATTGATCCATGTAAAGTGTTAGTCCTGTTAGTAAATAACACAACAACAACAACAGCCCATAACGTCCACTGTTGGACATAAGCCTCTCCCTTGATGGGAGGAATTTGCCGTAATCTCCACGCTTGGCAGGCGGATTGGAGATCGCAGTGATCAAAGACTAACAGAAAACGCTGCTGCCCATTCTCAGGTCTACGGAGGCGCAAGGTGTTCTGCCTCAGCCATTTGTCGCCTTATACGACACCCGTGAGTGTAATGGGTTGGTTCTATCTACTCTGCCGGATACCACACGGCTAGTAAATAACAAATTACAATAACTTAAAAATAGTCTGCCAGCCCAGATCTAATAAAAGGTTCGTTAACCTTGTCCGCCAGATAGCTAAAGAAAGAGCTATCCCATCCCTCTACAAGAACTTGTAGAGGAATGGGATAACGCTAAAAATCCTATCTGTTGGTCAAAAAGTATGTTTTAATTGATCCTCATCTCAAGAGTTTCTCTCTAGCCATATCATGTTTTATACAGTCTATCTATATTTTTTTGGTCTCCACACTCATACTCAGAACTTCGATCACGACATTTAAAAAATGAATTTTATCGTTGCGTAACAAACAAACAATAAAGCCGTGCAACATAAATCTCAACACCTTTGTAAACGGGAAAAGTCTCTTAGAAGTAAGGCAACATTGCAGAATCGTAAAGAAATTTTGAATTTCCCGGGGTAACTAGAGCTTCCACTTCTAATCCCAGATGTCGCTAGTGGCGTTCCGCATAGAAATGGTGCCAATACTGCGGAACATGGTACTAAGACTGCAGTAACGCAAAGAGAAAACTTCCAAAAAACGTTGATCCCTGGGGGTGTTGGTGGTGTTGTCAGTTGCGGTGTTGTCAAAATCCCAATTCTATTTAATAAAAATATTAAAACTTAATTTTCTCGTAGACATTTGCATGGTAAATAATAAAATCAATGAAAATATATGTTCTTATGCAGAGCCTATTGTTTTATGGAGTTTTAAACGGATGAGCAAACATATATGAATGACATACGACTTCTTAAAGCAAATTTTGTTTTAACTTTTGATAAGCGTAAAAAAGTGTTGTCACCAACATGACTGTTGTGTTATTTTAATAGCATGTTTCTAAATTAGAATTTTTGGCGCCTTTTTTGATAAAGGCGTTGTGTGCGTTATTTAACGTCGACCATGGGTCCAACACATGATTGGCTCTGAAATACTGGCATACACTACTGAAGTGTTAACAACACCTCAAAGGGGGAACCAGCTAGGGTGAACCAGAATATCACGACCTGCCACTAACTGGATACCTAAGTATTAATGTACTGCATCGAAATGCCTAGATAAATTGGATGCACTTTATACACACACATGCAGGATGCAGGGTTGTATGAACAAGTGACGAAACATACTGGGTCCATTACACAACAGCGTTTAAAACTAGGATAAAATGAAATAGCACTATGTTTATGCATCCCCCTTTTCCATCTGAACCTACATCGTATCTAGACTTATATTGATAGCCTCATGGACCCTAGTTATTTCATTCATCAGGTGGCGCTTTGGCACATGCGTACAAGTAACTAGTCCACACATAACATCACGGCTGTATTCCCCGAAGTGCTAATCAGAGGTGCATCTAATACTTAGTACACCCACATATGTTTAAGTTCCATCTTGTAAGGGGCAAGTCTACATGCCATCAACCAGGCACAAATCCAAGCTGCTACTGAAAAAATCCTGATGGAAATAACACTTTACCCGACCTGGGAAGCGAACCCAGAACAGAGAGAGAAGCAGTCGCACAGGGGGTTTTCCATCTACACTAATATTATAAAGAGGAAAGATTTGTATTTTTGTATGTGTGTATGTTTGTAATGAATAAACCCAAAAACTACTGCGCTGATTTAAAAAATACTTTCACCATTAGAAAGCTACCTGAGTAACATAGGCTATATTTTATCCCCGTACTCCCACGGGAACGGGAACTACGCGGTTGAAACCGCGTGAGTCGTCTTTTAGAGTAGTATTATTTTAATTGAAGTGCGGGAAAGAGATGGCGTTTGCAGGAACTCTTTCCCACGCTGAAGTGAGAGAGAGGTTCTGAACCGACGGAAAAACTTTCATGAGGCATGAAAGTGAATGATGGATGAATTACATGTTCCGATAGTGGACAGTGTCCGACTGTTTGTCAGACATGCATGATGGTTGAATGATTTTTATCTTTTATATAAAATAAATATCGCTGGACATTATAACATTTCACATTACATTACACCGCCACCTACGAGTAGTTCCACACTAAGCAACGAGGCTTGTGTCATAGACACGAGATAGTTGATTTATTTATTTATTTATCACACACACGTTTCCTTTGCCATTACAGATAAAATCTAATGCGACAAAGTAACTTAGAAATATGCTTAAGAGCCTATACTACCTCAGATTAGCAACTCTATTTGTGGTGGTTCAAACTTCGTTTGTAATATTGTTAGAATAACGTTCTAATCAGCTTGCACTACAAAGCGGTTGTTACGTCAGTCACTGCGGCCGAATAGTGCGAAATGAGTGGTTTTTATTCCCTAAAAAATCAAATTTTTGTCTTTTGGAAAAAATAAAAAACATAAGACCTGCTTTATAGTTAGTTCAGTTAGTATGCAAAGTTTCATGATCTAATTTGAAGTACTTTACCAGCGGTTTATTGTTCGATTTGGAGGTAACGTTGGGATTTTTTTCTATCGAGAAAATTTTATGAAATCGTGTTTTCGCCAAACATAAGACCTAAAATTACTCCTCAACTTTACCCTAAATTAATTTCAAAATTAATGCTGCAGTATTTTAGGCGTAACGGAGGATCATGCTAAGCCATTTGAGGTAGTATAGGCCCTTAAAAATATATGCTTAACTATACCTTACATGCTACACAGTAAGTGGCCCTTGTGAACTCACTCAGTGTACGTGAATAAGTCTATGGTGTCCGCCACCGTGTTGATCTGATTACGATCTGATTAGTGTCTGTACTTGGCACTGTGAAGGTTGCTTCTCAAGAGCAAACTTAGCTTCCTGGCCGAAAATAATTTAGAAAAGTACACTACGTAAATCTTTGGTTTTACTGTCAGTGGTTTTTAATGAAAAATCGTACGAAGAATTTGTAAGTTCCAGCTCCTACGGAAAAGACAACTAACTCACGGTTTTCGAGAAGCAAGGCACATAGTTGTAACATAATACGGAAATCTCGACACCCCGCCGTACGCGACATGTAACTCAAAGTAGTTTTTCATTGTCAGTTGTCGAGTGGAAACCATTGAAAGTCAAGGAGCTGGTCGCTGGTCGCGGTAAGTAGACTGTGTACACACAAATGTCAAATTGTGTTTTAAAAGAACCTTGACAAGTCCTATAAGACTATTTAGAGTACGTACCTAGTACCAAATGGATATTATTATAGTAATGGTAACCTCAGCCGGCTACGTTTTGGTGATGGTATTAATGAGTTAGTTATGATCTGTTGGGGTGCCCGTGTCTAATAAGTATTCGACCAGCTTGGATTTCGGACCCGCCGGACGCTGCGCTGTGTTTCAAAAGAACGCTAGCCATAGGCGGGAAATATTTATTATTTATGAAGCAAACTTTACAAGGAATATTTAAGTACAATAAAAAATGAGGAAATGGAGAAGGATTGGAATAGTAGAACAGTTGAGTAGAGCAGTTTTTTACAAAAAAAGGCTCCAATTTTGAATACAGCAATGAATATGAAATAACAGTTTTTGAGGCAGTCGTATAGTTAAAATACTTAATATTTAAATGATAAAGAAGGTACAGAATGCTTGGTTCACGAAGCCGTCGACCTAGCATTCTGAATTCAAAAAATATTGTAGGGAAAAACCTTTTTTTGGGGTGAAAAATCACGGTTTAATGTAGGTCTCAATGTAACTAAAAATATTATAATGCTGATGGATGCATTAAATAGTACGAGGTTCCTAGAGGTGTTTAAAGTAAAGTTATAGATTAGATACTAATATATATATAAAAAAAAAAACTTGTGAAAAGTTGAATCTTTGACCCCCAATATCTCCGAAACTAGAAGGTTATAATAATTATGGTCTAGCTAGTAGAGCAAAAAAGTGATCAAAATGACAGGGAGTACCTTTCGGCTTCGTTAAGAGTACTTTTACATCCATTTAATAGGTATTATGAAAAATCACTCTTTCAAAACGCTTTATTCTGTTGGACGAATAGTATTGTCGTGCTTATCATAAATTCGATTGGAATCGATGGACACATAAACCTTGAGTCGAATACATAATAATATCAATGAGTAATTTCAAAATTATGCTACCGTACCGAATTCTAAATACTTGCCTAGGTAACATTGGCTGTATATTTTAGAAAATTATAAATCATTGCTTTGTAAAGGTAGGTTAGGTAGTGTTGTAAGGTACATAGCGGTTATCTTATGGCTGTCATAGTTTTTCCAAGTACCTACTTATTTTTTATTTTCAAATTAGCAGCTAGGTACGCATTATACCTATATTAGTCAATAGTTAGTATCAATACAAAACCATCACTGAATAGATACGATCTAAGAAAAAAAAAATCTGAGCAGTCTTTGGGGACTGCATGCCGATAGAAGTGAAAACAAAAAGTACACAGGCCCCGCCCCAGTCGTAGCACTGGTAATGCACCGCACATGCCTATGTGGCGCTACGCCGTAGCGGATGCTACGAGTGCTACGAACGGCTACGAAGCGTGACCGTACGCTACGTTACGTGACGATGAGTTCAATGTTTTTCCTTCACTCAAAAAGTGCTCAACGCGCCTAAAGAAGTTTTCACTTCAAAAATCAATCAAAGTTACAATTTCCGCCATCAGTACAACTTCTAGCTTTGATAGCTCAAAGATCTAAGTTGTACCTACTAGTGTAACTAGTGTAACGGTGCCAGTTTATACTGGTTTCCTTATCACTAGCATCCGTTCGACTGTAGGGTACGTCGTCAATAGCCATGCGAAGCAATTTCACGGATTGACTTCTTTGACAAACTACTATTTATTTTGTTTCTAAAACTATGTTAAGGCGACTACAGGAGCTAAATTAGCAACTCTATTCGTGGTGGTTCAAACTTCGTTTGAAATACTGTTAGAATAAAGTTCTAATCAGCTTGCACTACAAAGTGGTTGTTACGTCGGGCACTGCGGGCCGAATAATGCGAAATTAGAGGTTTTGCGAAAATCTATTAATTGGACAAAAAATAAAACACTATCATGCTAATATGTTACCTGTAGAATGATTTGCCAAAAAATCAGAATAATCGAAGGTATTTTAATATGGTTTTTACTCGTTAAAATAATTTTTTAGAGATAAGTTCGTGATTTTTTTTTATCAAGATAAATTAGTTGTATTATGTTTTCAAAACACAATCATACTAGCATAATTATATCCTGAAGAATATCATATATTTTTCTGGTTTTGTTTATTGCAGTGAATCATATGCTTTTTTGCATTATAAAACTCACGTTTAGCTCTTGTAGTTAATATGGTGTTTTTAATACTAGTAGGACAAAACATTTCATATTTTTAGATTATAAAGACGAAATGTTTGTAAGTTTGGATGTAGAGAGAACAGAACTAGGTACTGATCCGATTCAGCAAATTATATCACTAATTGAAAGCTACATTAAACCCGTATAATTATTTCCGGGCATACCTTACGCGAACGAAGCCGCAGTCAAAGCTAGTTTTAAAAAAGAGCGTAAAAACGTACCCACAAGCTTGCAACATGTGGTTTGCACTACATTTTGAAATTATTGGTCTTTTCAGAAAATGAGCAGGTGCCTATACTCAGTTATGTGGTTTTTTATCCTCGTATTTGTTTCAATATTGGTAGGTATCATTTTTGTACCTTTCTACGTATATACGCAAATTTTCGGAGTCTGTTTTGTCTGTTGTGCGGTGAGTATTTCATGTTTTTACCTAGTATTGATTCAACAATGCGGTGCCCTAAAGATGTGCCTACGGCGTCGTCCTATTAGAACGAAGATACGCGCTAATCGCGCAAATCAACGACGCAATAATTGGGTGTTCTAATAGTTAGTCGCGCGAGTCTGTTATCACTGACACCCGCGTCACCCCGTTTCAAGACGAGACGCGATTACCGGGTGAATGTTAATAAGGACACCGATTCGACATAAATATGTTTAATCACCCTTTCAAGTGAACGAAGTTCACGCGATTTGCACATTTTGGTCGTGCGATTGCACGGCATGAACTTCAACACATCTATTTGTCATAAGTACGTTTGATCGTCGGTTCGCGAACTTGCGATTGTCGTGGAATTGCATTCTATTAGGACGACGCCTAAGGCTACGTTAAACCAAACGAGCAAATACGCAATGAACACAGTCATTCACTTGGTGTAAACAGGCATAGCATATGTTCATGTCATATAAGGCACAGAGCATGCTAACCACGCAAATGTAAAAATACAGCTTTATATTATGACATGCTCAAGAAAGATGTGTATCGTGTGTTTAGGTTTTTTTTCTTCGACACTTTCCCGTATGAGATCTTGATCGATAAACAATCTTTCAATATTCTTTGTCTGTTCTCGCTTGCCTGAACCCTCGAACATAACAATAGGGTATTTTACTCTCTAAGAGAAAAAATCTAAAAATATATTATCGAGATAGCTTAGGCAAAAAGCAGTCGGAAAACGTTAGTTTTATTTCATGAAATAGCAAACTAAATTTTAAAATTTAATTCAAAGGTTTCAGCTTTTTAAATCTGTTTCATAAAACTATTACAGTAGTCGCTATGTTATTACGTCATACGGCTATGTAAACTTAGAAGTGTCAACTGTCAACTATCAGGCTTTCTAGTTATCACTGCATTTGTTTACACAGCCAACTGACGTCATGACCACAGAGCAATATGGCGTCCACTACGTTCAGCGTTTTCGTCAAATTACGCGCGAAATTTGATAATGCAAAATTTAAATGCATTTTTATGGCACAACAATTTAATAACTTTTTTGTGCATTTTTTAGTGGTTTATTAGCACTACAGAATGTAATTGAGTCACTTTTCAAAAATGGGTGTAATACCCTATTGTGTTATCTAGAATGTTCTGTGAATGACCGGCAGTGCTCGTTCCACGAGTAATATTTTCAAATGTTCGTGTACACGTCCGCACAGACGACCTCAACCCGACAGTTCAGTGCATTTGTTGGAAAGAGTTACTTATAAGATCTTATTTGCGGCAAAGATCCCAAGAGTTTGGTGTTATGGGTCTACCGCGATTCGACTCCGTTTAGGCTGTTACAAGAGTCTAAAGTCTTGCAATATAATTTCCGTTCGTGCAAGCCGCGCTTTATCTCGTCTTGCCTGGAAGGAGCCTACTTCGCCCCAGTAGATGTATTCTTGGACTTTGTAATTTTCCCCCGTCTATGTGCACGTTGGTTGACGTTGATTGGTCAGGTCAAAGATTTAGTTTTCGACATGGTAATCTTTTGTCCGACCTCAAGGCATTGCTTAGCTCTTGAAACACCCTACTTCTGAAGTTGATGAAGAGATGCAGACAATGTCATAAGTGAATTAAAAGATTTGCCATGTACAGGCTGTCCGGCAACAAATGGAGTACCTTGAAAAGGACCATAGCAGACCTATGGCAATTCAGAAAAAAAAAATGAAAAAATATCAATCTTATAAAAAATTTCATCCGCAGATGTAGGGCCTGCATAAGAATGGGGGGCCATATTACATTTTCTTGCTTCAGTATTTTTTGCTCCTTGTTTACATTAATAACAATAATTCATATGAATATTATACCATTATCAAACCTACTTGAAACCGACATTATTCTAAAGTTATTGATCACTCATGTCTGTATACATGTTTTTTACTCAAGATGTTTAAACTTTGTTTAAAAATCAATTCATACTAATTTTCCAAAATAAATGAACTTGCTTACAGGTACTACTTATGATAGATTTTTCGTCTTTTTTTTTTTAAATGGCCATAGGTTCTACTATATAACTATAAGTAGTAGTGTATATTATTTATTTGATATCTTTTAAAATATCGATCAAGACATGTGACTTCATTAAAATTTACGTTCCATCTGCCATCATCATATACCATCTGTTGGAAAGTGTCCTACCATGGAGAGAGAAAGAGAATATAAGCATTATATTCTCTTTCTCTCTCCATGGTAGGACACTCTGCTACGACGACAGACACTGACTGAAAATTCACTTACCTTTGTTTTTACGAATTCTATTTCGAATATTCGTTTAATTTTTATGGCGATAGATCCGATAGAATCCTTGCTGTTTACACCAATAGATCAGGAATTTCAAGGGGAAATTTGTTTCGAGGTTTTGCTCTAAGCATTTGTTTGTTTGGTTTCAACGCACAACGTTCTCTAGACTAGTTTCAAAATACCTATATTTGTTAAGTTTTGGTCAGAATTTACCCATCAAACTGCAGGGTGGGCGAAAAGAAATACATAACTTTCTGGGCCTTAAAAACTATACAAAACGAATTTGCCTGCATTGTAACTAAAATATTCAAAATCAAAATATTTTATTTCACATAGGCCTAGATGGGCACTTAAAAAACGTCCAAAAAGGGGCACGGGTGGGGTTGGTCGTTTCCATGGAGAAGAACCGGCAAGAAACTCCATGGTTACTCTTTTCAAATCATTTGGTAGTACAATATTATCGTGTTACAGCATTAGTAATTGAGTATGGGAGGACAGCGTAGGCCCGACATCTAAGACATAAGAAAATGATACCTCAAACTGAAATGAAGCTAAAAAGAGTTGTATAGTTTATTTTCGCCCACCCTCTATTTAATAATACCTAACACTGAGATTTCGGTACGGTACCTAAACAACGAAAGTCGATTTATTATTAGGAACAACACACTGTTTCTGAAGTAGACCTCAACCAACAATATTTGACACAGATGACGAATTTGTTCCTAGGTATTCGATTCGTCACGTTCACTGCGTTATCGTGCTCATAAAACACATAGGTAATGTGCTGGTCCTTTTGCGCTGTACCTACCATACCATTCTTCATTGCAGGATGCATAATTATATCTGTTAATCGGTAAAGCTAGGACATAAAAAGTGCTTTACTTTCTTCTATTAAGACTAGGAAGTTCGCTAAAACACGCGCGACTGCGGAAAAACTATGAGCTATTCATGGGTCTTTGGAATTCTGGTCCTAAATGTTTTCTACTACATGGTGTAAAGAACCTCATCACGAAGCCGTCAATCAAGCATTCTGTACATCAAACTAAGTAACTTCACGCAAAAATTATTGCTAGGAAACGACTTTTTTTTTGGGTAAAAAATCATGTTTTGTGGTAGAACTCAATGTAACGCACTAAAAACATTATGCTGATGGATGGATTGAATAAAGTAAGGTGTATACGTAAAGGTGTTTATCTACACCCATGCTATAAATCCTCTATAAAAGTATCCGAAACAGTTAGCTTATGGCCAACATTAAAACAGCCAGTGTCATAATAACCATTATAACACCCAAACGGGTGTTATAATGTTGTACTGAATTTCATTATGCAACTCGTTTTAAAAAAAGAACATCGAATGTGGTAGTGAATCGAACGTCTAGCACGTGCGATTTACTACCACAGCGCCGTAATTAAAAAAAAAACTTATAGGTTAATTCGAATTCACGTCGTATCCCGCCATTTTTGTTCGACATTTGGATATTAGTATTGCATTATGTACTTTGTTGTTTACAAAAATGAGTGATACAAGCTTTGTGAATTTTGTTAATTGAACAATCCAAAATGTAAATAATTATATTACTACCTATACACGGTTTGTTTGTATTAAATACAAGCAATTAAACTTTCCATGAATTTACATAGACTTCTTAGAACACTGCAACACCCTATGGTTTCAGAACCTTTTATGGAGGATTCATATCATGGATGTAGATAAAGTCTTGTATGCAACTGTACATAATTAGGTATTAAAACACTCATGTGATACTATTATCACACTCGGCTTCGCCTCGTGTGATAAACCCACATTCGTGTTTTAATACCCCTCATTATACAACAGTTGCATAAATAACTATTAAGGTAAAAATCTTACATTAAAAACTTGTATTTTTAAAAAAACTTGTCAAAAAGTTGGAACTTTGACCCCCAATATCTCTGTAACTAGAAGGTTCCCCAGGTACGGTGTAGAACAAAAAAAATACCGCAATGACAGTGAAAACAAGTGCCTTTCAGCTTCGCTAAGAGGTGTTTTACACCCTTTATTATTTATTCCTATTGGAGCTACCAGAATCCATACATTTATTGACATCAACCTTTAGACGAGTATAGGATTGAGGTACCACTTACCCAAGTAACAATTCATTGAAGACAAGACAGAACAAAAACTACTTTTTTGATGTTTGACTCAATAACCCGAACGCAATGCTGTCGACCAAATCTGTTCGACCTGTAGCGCATGTCTGCCTACTTGTCAGGTCTAGCGACAGGTCTTATCCATAGCATCGAAACAACGTCAGCAGGTCAGAGGCCCTAGTACTAGCGCGTGGCGTAATGTGGGTATACGTATAAGTCTATTTTAAAATTTAGAATACTTGTTTCACATATAATATTTTCATAATTTTAATAATGTATTTATATCGTAGGCTTGGGCCTCAGAACTAGGTGCGCAGTGAACGTGGTTTGTTTCTGTGAGTTCCTATAGATCGTCTACTTTTTATTTAAATTCAAATAGAGGAGATGGTTAAATAGAAGTATGGACGACTGCCCCAACGATGTTTATACATGGTACCTAGCAATATGTAACGCTGAATATATAGCTGAATATTAGTATCAAAAGTTTCAGGAACTTTTCAAATCTTTATAAATATAATCTTGAAAATAAAATCGTGTGACCCCATGTTAATAGGTATAAAAACTGCAAACGAATGACACTGCTATCAGCTTTTACCTAGGCGTTTTCGTTGTACATTTGGTCAATAATAAATAAATAAATATTGCTGGACATTACACACAGCGCCATCTAGTGCCACACTAAGCAACGAGGCTTGTATCGTGGACACCAGATAGTTGATATACTACATAGATACTTTTTGTTTGTAAATACATACTTATTATACATAATAAACATCCATGACTCGGAAACAAATGTCCATGCTCATCACACAAACATTTTCTCCGACCGGGATTCGAACCCGGGACCCTTAGAACGTAAGGCAGCCTGACTACCGCTGCGCCAATCGGGTCGTCTATAGACATAGTACACGAATGTGTAATGTGCAATTACCCCTTTGTAAATATTTGCTTAAGTACCACTGTGCGAAATCGGGGTGAGACGCTGGTCAAAAATACATTACCAACATCATCTCAGTCAGATACATCTAAACGCCTAGATATAAGTTCATAGCAAAGTCATTTGTTTGCAGTTTTTTATACCTATTTAAGTCGGAGTCACACGATTTTATTTTCAGGATTGTAAAGATATGAAAAGTTCCTGGAACTTTTTTATATATAATACTGCTATTCAGCGTTACATATTGCTAGGTACCATGTTTATAGATACTATGTATTATTTCCCCTTGACCTTGTCATGACAATCATATAGGGCATAAAAAGCAATTTATGATACTTTCATATTATGTTTAACAGGTCGCATATGTTCTAGGAAATTACTAAACACTAAATCATTTATGAACGAAAACTTAAATATATTTAAATATACTTAAATATTACCAGTTAATGTGAGATTTCTATACATGCTTGCGGCAGTCATTTAGCCATCTCCTTTGCTTTTTGCACACAGGTTAAATACTTAACTACCTTATATCTGTATAATATTCTGTCCAGGTTTTTCAGCAAACTAATTCAGTATGATAACTTGATGGCTGAGTAGTATATAGGTAGGAAGGCTATTCGCATTTCGTCCCGCATTCACAACTCATCCCATTCGCAGTTAGTCCCATTCGCATTCAATTTAATAAGAAATTGAATGCGAGTTTAGTTTAAGAAGTATTGTTTCTATTCGAATTCTTATTCATTAAAACCAAAATTTATTGAATTTGGATGTTTCATTAATAAAATCCCTGATAATTTTGAACCTATAAACCTACTCTTCTTAAAAACTGCGAATGGGATGATTTGTGAAGGTGGGATTAAATGCGAATAGGACGAAGTGCAAATAGGACGAAGTGCGCGTAACCCAAAACAAATAGAAGCCGAATATGAAAAGTTTCAGATAGACGACGTCAGGCTGGGACTCACTTTAAGATTTCAAAAAGGCCAAAAGCTAATAATGGACTGACAAGCAACGTTGATTTTCAACTCATCGCGCGGGGTCTGAACCAAAACTACGCCCTACCTAATGGCCTATCAAGTTTTCATACCGAATAATCCTTTGGGTAACTCTAAATTTTGAAAAAAAAATACTGTAAGTAAATCGACTTTCGTTGATGATTATATCCCAGTGTAAAGTATAATTAACAATATCTAAATTCAAACGTTTCACCTTAAACCTATCTAGTTGATTGGATACATAAATGGTCATAGTCACTTTATTTGTTGACAACTTCTTTGATTGCAGGACTGCGCAGATTTTTTCCTGGTATTAGTGGAATTCCCGAAATACTGTGCAAATGCTATGTTAGAGGGACGAGGATGCTGTGAAAAATATTAGCTACTAGTGATAAATTTGTGTTGTCGGAATGCAACAAATTTTCACAGATAGGCGAGGGACGAGATAGGTAAGTTATTTAGTGCCATCATTATGGACAAGAATTATTAGAAAAAAAAGGAGCATCAGCAGACCGACAGCCAGATAAGATCTAGACTTTGGACTGGCACTGACGTAGTAAGGAGGTGTAATAGCCATATAGCGGGTCAAACAAGCCTGTTCATGATTAAAATAATTCATAGTTGCTTCCAATTGCCATCTAAAAGAACCGATTCTAAGAACTAAGATGTCACACATCTTCATCAGTACTTTTATAGATTTAAAAACGACTTCGTCTACTTACAACATTACAAACTTCTTGAAGAAACTCCTTGTCTATAAAAAAAACAATTTTTCAAAAAATAAAAAGCGACTTCAAAAACACAAAAGAGTGAAAAATAACTTCAGCTTCTAGTCGGTTTACTACGGTTTACTACTTTTGCTTGTTTTTGTTTTTTGTCACCGATTTCTGAAGCCAAAGTTATTTTTAACCCCCGACGTATCGCAGTTGTACCACGGGTCGGGAGTGAATATGACGGGGTGTTATAAGTTTGACGTGTCTGTGTGTGTGTGTGTGTGTGTGTCTGTCTGTGGCATCGTAGCTCCCGAACGGATGAACCGATTTTGATTTTTTTTTGTTAGATGTGAATTAGTCGGGAGTGTTCTTAGCTATGTTTGATGAAAATCGGTCCAAGATGGCCGCCGCGCCGCCACTAAATGGCGGATTACATATCTTTTTACAAATCCATCCATTGTGCGAATGGGACATTGTGCGAATGGGATATTGTGCAAATGGGACTTCGTGCGAATGGGACATTGTGCAAATGGGACTTTTTGCGAATGGGACATTCTGCGCCAACGGGACTATTTGCGAATGGGACATTCAGCGTCAGATCCCCCTCAATAAGGGTATCAAATTTGAATGAAAGGGCTTGACTAGTAGAATAATGTACAGAGGAATATTAAATAACGAAATGAAAACTAAAAACTTGAACATTATTGTTGTGTTATGTTTTGTCTTATCAATGCCCTAGATTGAGGAGGAAAGTGGAGTGATGACTGGTACCTAGGACCTAACGAATTATTTTTTATTTAGCTTCTTGACGGATACAACACCTGATTAAACACCAAATTACCTGAATCTTAAAACGCAAGAAAATAAAAGAAATGAAATTACAAAAAATAAGGAGTCCCTACAAAAAGCGTGAGAGCATGGTTTTTTTTTAAATTTTAACGTAACTTGTTCAGTTATTTGTTTTTGTTTTTAATGTTTTGTTGTAATATCCTATACAAATATCAGTTATTTGTTTTTGAAGTCTGTTTCTTTTTTTTTGTTTTAATTTTTTGTTGTAATGTCCAATACAAATATTTGCTATACATTGTGTGCTGTACACATCTGCATACTGCGTGTAAACAATAAACATCCAAGCGAGTGCAGCAATCACGACAGATTAGCTGTCTATTATTGAAGAGTTCCGTTCTATATGTCCAAAGTCCATGATCAGATCATGACAATATTTCTATGGGATCAACTTGGAGTACACTATTTTAAACAAAAACAGTTTTTTTTCCAAATTAGTAATCGGTGAACATTCATAAAAAAAAGATACCGATAAATTGAAAACCTCTCCTCCTTTTTTGAAGTCGGTTAAAAAACATAAAAAATACAATTGCCGTAATGAAGTACATCTACCAATCCGCACTGGGCCCGAGTGGTGGTTTACAGCCCATTCCCTCTCATAGAGAGGAGGCCTGCGTCCCAGCAGTGGGAACATTAATAGGCTGATGATGATGATGAATGAAGTTTATTAGTTTACTCAACTATTAATTTATAATTCTTCTACAAGATGGTTGAACACTTCATAATATAGTTGTATGAAGAAAAATACATTTTTGCGGTCTTTATTTTTAAAGTTTCAACAGATGATTGTTTGTCGGCGACGTAAGTCGATCGGAATTGAATAGCATCGCTCCCTATGAATCCTAATTGCAAATCAGATCGACAAGCGATTCATTATTAAAGAATCGTATATGAAAGAACTAGTCAAACTCAGAGTAATACATTTCGGAACCGTGGCGCCTTAAGCTCGGGACAAATACAAGAAGCGTCGGGTGTAGGCGAGGCGCAGTGCGGGCGCGGCGCCACTTCTTTGAAATTTCATACAAAATGTATAGGAAGAGGTGAGGCGCGATACATACTGAGGCTTCATACAAAAATATTTTGACCCCTTATTTTGCACTTTTTTTTTACAAAAAATGTATGTTGTAATGGATACTCGTTTAATATTATTTCAGGGTTCATGTTTCTTTAGCTGAAAAAAATGATAATAGCATAATATTTCGTTTAGAGTGCCATAAAAAAGCTTAAGTAGTGATTATTTATCCACATTTCATAGTTTTGGTGTTCTTGAACTTGATTGTATTGTAGCGGCACTACAAAAAGTACTACGCTACACATGAAACAAAAAGTACTACAGCGCCAGCAGTCAGCCACATCGCAGCGCCACTCTCTACGGCGCCACTCTACGGCGCTACTCTACGGCGCTACTCTACGGCGCTACTCTACGGCGCACCTCGCTACGGCACCTCTCTATGGCACATCTGTCTACAATTGACTCTGGTCTCCGAGGGGGAGTGATGTAGCGGCACTACAAAAAGTACTTCGCTACATGGAGAAAAAGTACTACAGCGCCATCTATGACAAAGATGATGAACTAACCGCGAAACACGTCAAAACTTTATCCGCGAATTGAGACTAAATACGAGAACCCGACAACATGCAACTGCCGGGCAGTGGCCCACCAGACATAACACCCGTCTGGTCGGGGGTCTGGGGTATGAAGAGCTTTACACCCTGTTCCTCATACCCCCAAAGTATGGACGAGGTGTACGACAAGACAAAAATTAAGATAGAAATTTTGAATTTCGACTATTCATCGCAAAATAAATTATTTTTGCAACTAGATTCACTAAAATTTTGTCTTGACTACAGAGTCAGTTCGAGTGGTAAATATTTAAAAATGTTTCCCAAGGTGTGTTGTGAATACACCGCACCTCGAGCAGAGCAGTGTTCATAAAATAATTACGTGATCAACCAGCTAAGTGCTTGTAGAAGTAAGTTCAGGACGAAATAGAGGGATGTAATGAAACAAAAACGTCGCTCCCAACCAAACCACGGTCAATTCAGTAGGGGATGTCCTCTCGAAGAAAAAAGCGACAACTTTAAAGGGCAACCCACAGGAAATCTTCATTCGTCGTGGCTAGTAACTTTTGATGAAAAAGAGTCCTAATATTTTTCAAAACACTATCAATCGACGCTGAATTGAACGACCTAGTATATCCACAACTCCACGTACACATGGCGAGATGACGTGCGTGTGATATTGCAGCGACTTGAGCTTAATTCGCACTCATTCTCATGGAACTACAAATGCTTAACAACTCTACCGATTTGCGTCGCCAACAAACCACCATTTTCTTAGTATCGAATTTCTGCCCCTGTAAAAGAGTAGGTATTCAAATTCCTACTTAGCATAGAAGAAAATGTCCTTGAGAGTCTTTCTCTCTTACTTGTACTTACCTCACTTGGAACGGCTGGCACTAACATCTTGAAATTGGTCTGTTCCAGAAAATGTTCAAGTGCTTTAATTGGTCTTATAGAAAAAATCGAGCTTTATATAGTATAATTTGCATGTGCTTTAATTGGTCTTTTCAGAAAATGTGCAAGTGCTTTTAGAAAAAATCGAGCTTTATATAGTATAATTTGCATGTGCTTTAATTGGTCTTTTCAGAAAATGTGCAAGTGCTTTTAGAAAAAATCGAGCTTTATATAGTATAATTTACAAGTGCTTTAATTGGTCTTTTCAGAAAATGTGCAAGTGCTTTTATCATGTTATGTGGTTTTTTATCCTCATCATACCCGCACATATAATAGCTATTATTGCTGGTATAATCTACGTAATAGTTCAACCCTTCTCAGTCTGTTGCGACTGTTGTGCGGTAAGTAGTTTGTTTACTCAATACTAATATTATAAAGAGATAACATTTGTAAGTTTGTATCTATGGGTTAATCTCCCGGAACTAATGATCCAATTCTCAAAATTCTTTCACTGGCAGAAAGCTACATTATTCGTGGGTGTTATAGACTATAACTATACTTATATCGTTGAACGCACGGAAATTTTGTTCTGGTTTCTACAAGGTCTGTGTAGTAAATAACTCCGGATGTAACCTGTACACTATCCGACATAATATTGCGTTCATTCTGCCAAAGACTGCACTCCCATAAAATGCGATGTGCTGATTGTTCATATTCGCAGTCAGATGTGGAACATTGACAAAAAGGCGAGTCAACAAGCTTGAAGAAAAATAATTTACTCTTAGAGTTACCATGACCGGTGAGAAATTGGGCAACACAGTGATCCTGATCAGCCTCCAGCCATGTCCTGGCCAGCCGTTCACGAACGGATGGAAAGAACTGGCGGAGATGTCGGCCCTTGATGGAATTATCCCACTTACATTGCTATTCAGACAAAAGTTCCTCCCAGACGTCGGTCTGTGGTTTGAATAATCGTGAGCGTTTTTGCCATACCTATTATTGGAATCAAATATAACAGCTCACAACTTGGACTCATTAATGTTAATATTTATCCAGACTCATTAATAATATTTATCCGTGGTGCTAGACAAGTGGGCTGATTCCAGTTGTAAACATCCCTTTGTGCTTATTGGCCTTGTTTCTTTCTGTCTCCCGCTGATATGGAGGGAAGTGGAAATTACGGTTTTTTCCTACTCCTCCGCTATATTTTTCCTGATTAATTTCGTTGCGGGATTCAAGACCGTTAAATTCATTTTCTGGGACTACGTCGAACTTCATTGTCTCGGCGCTTTTCGGGTGGTCGCCACTGTTGATTCTGGCTTTCAGGAGTTACATTGGTTTGGGAATAGTGTGGCGGGCTTGACCCAAATAAAAAATATTAGCCGAGCTATCGGACAAAGTCACGGGCAAAGTGCTAGTTTACTTGTAAGTTGACGTGTCGCTTTGTAGGCCAATCACCATAGACACAAACTTCGCGTTAGGTCTTATAATAATGAGGTGTTTTCAGGGCCAGCTTCCACTGAAAAACGATAGATGGCGCTGTGAAACACTGAGCGTAAAAACTTTTTTTAGCTATAATTATGGAGGCATTGTCCGTCTGTACAAACATCTGTGAGTGCTTTATTTGTTCTTTTCTTGCTTGCTTGTCAGTAATCTGAATATTAATAACTCAAATCGAACGAAGAAAGACACACAAACAGTAGGTACCTAGTAAAAATTTTAACTATATAATTTTTGTAATACCTTTTTGTTATAAAATAAATTTTGAATGGTTCAGATAATATTATTTTTGATAATATTTTTACACCTTACACACATAGGTATACTAACCACCATTTTATTTTTAAAAGGCAATGAACGCCAGCTCTATAGAGGGTGTACGTATATAACACCTCTTAACGAAGCCGAAAGGCACCTGTTCTCTCCGTCATTGTGATCATTTTTTTATACACCATACCTGGGAACCTTCCAGTTCCGGATATATTGGGGGTCAACGTTCCAACTTTTTGACATGTTTTTTTTAATACAAGTTTTTGATGTAAGATTTTTACTTCAAACACCTCCACGACCCCCGTATTATTCAATCCATCCATCAGCACAATTTAAAAATCGTTTCACAGCAATATTTTTTGCGTAAAGTTACTTAGTTTGATGTACAGACAGAATGCTTGATTGACGGCTTCGTGATAAGGTTGTTTACACCATGTATAGCCAAAAAAGACTTTTTCGAGTCTTGCACAGCACCATCTATCGTTTTTCCGTGAAAGCTGGTCCTGAAAACACCACATTGCTCTTACTTTTTACTGGGATGTTGTATAAGGATCGATATCAATATATGTAATAGTGTAAAACCAAGTTTGCAGCTTCGAAAAAAGGTTTTCAGATTTTTTTTCCTTTACATGTGCTGTTGTACATTGCTTCATACCAAATTTCATGATTCTAGGTCAACGGAAAGTACCCTATAAATTTTGATTCCCATGAGACTGTCTAAATACACGTTTTTTTGCGGCATAAACGGCCGTGTCTTTTTTTAACGTTAGATAACTCAGAAGTTTGATTTTTTTCACAGCTTCAAGGGACTGTAGACCCAATTAGATTTTTTTTTTAATTTCAACTCGATACCTCCACGCGTTCTTGAGATACAGGGCCTTGACAGACAGACGGACAACAAAGTGTTCCTATTATAGTTTCGTTATATCCTTTTGAGGTACGAAACCCTAAAAAAAATCAGTCTGTACACTTTTAAAGTTTGTAAAACAAGCTACAATTTACCAGTCGCAATTAACTCTGAGGTTGAAAAGAACCCATAGCAGGGCCAAGTCTGATGAAGAATACGACACTCGTGTTCTTTTGGAAGAGCCAGGTTCGACAGACAACTTTCCTTGGGGCTCCTGATACTCTTTTGTTGTTACATCTACTTGTAAAGGGTTATCTTCTTCATCCGACTCTAACCTGAGCCGGCAGTCTCTACACAAGCAAGTCTCTACATCCAAGATGCGTTTCTCGCAAGCATCATCAGTGCAACCGAATTTATTCGTTAGTAATTAGCGATCGAAAGTTAGCGATTTTGTCGTTATCTCTGGCCAGCAGTCTCGACATAGATAACGACAAAATCGCTAACTTTCGATTGCTAATTACTATCGAATAAATTCGGCTGCAATGATGATGCTTGCGAGTAACGCAAGTCACATCCAAGATGCATTTCTCACAAGCGTCATAATTGCAACCGAGTTTATTCGTTAGTAATTAGCAATAGAAAGTTAGTTATTTTGTCGTTAACTCTGTCGAGACTGAGGCAGCCCTGGGCAGGCAGTCTCGCTAAATTCGCTAACTTTCGATCGCTGATTACTAACGAATAAATTCGGTTGCAATAATGATGCTTACGTGTAGAGCAAGTCTCTACATCCAAGATGCGTTCCTCGCATCATTATTGCAACAGATTATATTCGTTAGTAATCAGCGATTGAAAGTTAGCGATTTTGTCGTTAACTCTGTCAAGACTGCCCTGGGGTAGGTTTTGCTAGCTGATCCCGATTTGAGGCCTTGTGTTACGGTGCTTATAAGTATAATTACGTGTTGTATTGAAAACCAGATTGCCTTCGTTCTAAAATAACATTTAAAGTTTTAAGCACCGACACAGCCCCCACCCGATTTTTTTAATTATGTTTTTGTATCCTATAATATACATAATCTTTGCCAAGTTATTCCAAAAGATTTTCCTAGCTTATTTATATTTTATTAACATAATTTCTCGTAACAAAATTTGTTGGATTATTGTACATCTTTAGTCTGCCAAAATGCCAAATTTCATAGGCAGGAGAATTTTTCGGAAGTCTCTAAATATCCTCGTTGATTGGACTATTATGTATTATCACATTTTGACCATTTTACGAATTGTAACGTAATTACTACTTTACTATACTTTTTGAACTTTACTGACCTTTATTCGATTTACAACATTCGTTTGTAAATTTTTTACCTGACTACTTTTTTGATTGCAGAATTGTGCAGATTTTTTCCTAACAGGATTAGAGTTCCCAAAGTTCTCTACTGAAGCGATGATAGATGGAAGAGGATGTGCTCGTCTCTGGCCTTAGGTAATCAGCCATTACAGAATATATCAAACTAGTATACCATTATACAATAATTTTACACAGGCGAGACGACAAAAAAAATCTAATTAGACCGTCCGGTAGATTTCCAAAAAATATTGGACACATATTTTTTCTTTTGTTACGTAAACCAAAATTGACGAAGATATGACGCTTTTAAAATTCTCAATACGTCACGCCTAGGTATAATTTTTAGCTAGTTCTGACGTCACGAGCCCCCACTCCCGAGTTTTGATGCGTTGTAAATTCATTAATTTACAAAAACAAAAAATATGCGTCCATTATTTTTCAATACTCTGACGGACTAAATAGATTTGCAATTTTTTGATACTGTCGTCATGCCTATTGGAACAAGAGAGACAGACAAGCAAGGCAAATCGACTTTTTTTAATGAAAATACATGAAAAAGCGCGCCCTTGACTTACTTATTTGTCATAGTACTTTTGAACTGAGACGTTTCCATGTTACTGTGTATGTCCGAGTAAGGCGAATCCCAAGATTTCACCGATGTATTCTAGTGAACGTCTGGAATTGGTGTCGATTCTGTTGTGCACAAAGTAAACTTAATTTAGGCTATTGCTATCTTTTACTAAAAGGCAGTGCGAGAAAAGGACGGCTATAGCTAGAGATGTCAAACTAGTTTATGCCTTGCGCTTCACCGTGATTTTAGTCATGTTTTTACGTGCACCCTTCATTTGTATGGAAATTTTAGTTCCAACTAAATTAAGTTTAGTTTGTGCACAACAGAATCGACACGAGTGTCTCATTAATTTACTTCTTCCATATCGTGCGGTCTGGTATTAAAGTTTATAAGCCGCCCATGGGCCTTTACATGTCGTCGAGAAATATCTCTCAGGAATGCAGATTTTCTCACGATGTTTTCCTTCACCGAAGCAAGTGATATTTAAAATACGCAAATGAATTCTAAAAATCAGAGGCGTGTCTTAGGGTCGGACTGACTTGACAGTCCGACGCCGACGGTCACATCACTAGATTATTTGGCGTATCTAAACCTAGCCGATTAATTGTTATTTCTTTTCAACAGATTGAAAACATCCACATACAACTGGAGCGCAGAAGAACCTTATGAGTGTTTAAAGTGATCTTGTGTGGAGTTACTAGCCCTATCAGTGCGTCTTAAAAACTTATGATAGAAACTGCTCATCACAAATTAAAATGATCGTCAGGGTTGAGGTCACTGTGAAGTGAAAAACTAATGTTATCTAGTATTAGTAAATGTTACAAAAACTAAAGAAGGTATAGAGTAGGTATCTAGGTGTAGAGGTATGAAAAGACAATGACCAATATTGGTGCCTCTTAAATTTCAGCGATTATTAACGGAGCATTTCTAAATTTAATGGCACAAAAATCAATTTGATCAAAGCCTCAGCGACATTTAATCTATTAATATTTATAAGATGTTTTTTTACAAAACAGATCGGTTTTGATTCCTACCTTAAGGCGATTACATGAGCTAAATTAGCAACTGTATTTGTGTTGGTTCAAAATACGTTTGAACAACTGTTAGAATAAAGTTCTAATCAGCTTGCACTACAAAGTGGTTGTTACGGCAGTCACTGCGGCCGAATAGTGCGAAATGAGTGGTTTTTTGCGATTTACAAAAAATCTATTGATTGGACTAAAAAAGTAAAACACTATGATGCTAGTATTTTGCTTGTAGAATTATTTGCCAAAAAATCAGAATGATCGCATTTTAGTATGGTTTTTACTAGTTAAGAGGACGCATTGGAAATCATGTAGTCAATGATCTCAATTTTTGTCAGTAATTACAAAACAAATGAAAATATAAGTTGGTGACCTGATAATTCATGATAAAACCCTTATTTTGTTAGTTTTCAATACATGATTAATTAACTTTTGTAACAGAGAAAAAAATATCAAACATACCTCTTTTTAAAAAGAGATTCACATTTAATGGGCAAACGGGACCAATTTAAGCCTCTTAACTTTCTCCGTAGATGAGCCTATACATACTCTTTAAAATTATAGAAGGAATTTCTGAAATTATCGTTCCCAACTGAATTAAATAACAAAAACCATTTTGTCGTTTACGTCCTTTAAGTTATAAGCTAGCAATCCTCGCCCCGCTCAGACGCCCAGTCCCCCGCTCAGTCCCGATGCGCGCGTGCCCGGTTTTAGAACGATGCCTCGCCTTAAAAGAAATTTTTAGAGATTAGTTCGTGATTTTTTTCTATCTAATAAAATTTGTTGTATTATGTTTTCAAAACACTATCGTACTAGCATATATCCTGAAAAATATCATATATTTTTCTGGTTTTGTTTATTGTAGTGAATCATATGCTTTTTTGCGTTATAAAACTCGCGTTTAGCTCATATAATCGCCTTAACCTTTTTCAAAAAACTAAACAAGCAGATTTATTTTCCTTTAAAATAGAACACTACTAAAAGTTTTCGATTTAACCCCTGAAGTTCTCTCAAAAATCAACCTGTGTGAAATGATTTGCCTAAGTCGGCTCAAACTGATTTTTAAGGTTTGCGCATTTTGAGACAAGTGGGACATTGGTGCCGTTTCCCTTGTTTACAAACTAAACCAAATTTAAGTTCAGTGCATCTTTTTCTTTCTATTTCATTAAGAAAAGGACAGAAAATAAAATTTAGTTATGTTCTGTCAAATTAATCAGCGCCATACAAGTTTTAGACGCGATTAAAAAGTTGACTACTAAAATTACATCAAATTACGTCAGGTGCTGACTAATTTGACAGGATTAAACTAATATTTATCTTCTGTCGTTTTCATAATGAAATAGAAAGAAAAAGATGCATTCAACTTAAATTTAGTTTAGTTTGTAAACAAGGGAATTGGCACCATTGTAGCCGATGTGGATTCAAGCCGCAGGCATGGGTGGTATATAATTCTATAGAGCCAAGAACTGTGTGACAAATTTCCACGTGTAACACACGATGTTTATCCAAACACATACAAAGAAATAAAATAACAGAACGAATACTATTTTTGACGTTAATTTGCTTTTTCCCCTCGGTTTGCCTTTGCAGGTTAAAGGGGAAGCCTGAAGTATGAAGCCGCAATACAGTCTAATATTAAAAATTCTAATATTTTTGAATTTAGGCCGACTTACTTTTTAGTACGTCAACGTAGAAAGGCACCATTTTTGGTCATTGGCTTTTCTTTCTTCATTGTTAATTCGTTGTTGTGCAATTTTCGGGCCAGTAGTTCTATTACCTACTGGCCTGTAAATCAATGGTTTTATGGTTATTTGAAGAGTACAAGAAAAAAACAAAAAATGTAGCATTGAATTCCTAGAATCAAGTAAAAATGGTGCAAAAAGCGTAAAAACAATAATAGTTCTTGCCATCAACATTTCTAGACCCTGTGTGGAACACAAGACTTTTTTTGTAAATTTTCTTTTTTTTTGGTCTATACCCTTCATTTAAAAATTACGCGTTATTTATGTATCGTATCATTGAATCGCATTTTTTTATGAAAACGTGATATCTGAAAACAAGTAAATTATTCTATTGTTTAATATAGAAAGACACTCTAAAGTCACATTTTTGCTATGGGCGCGTTTATGTTATATTAGTTTTGTTAAAACAACCCCGCTACAGGTCGCGGCACGTAAGTCTAGCGCTGAACGAAACGTGGAGGGGATATCTGCGCATGTTATACGACTGGAGAGCCAATCGGCGCAACGCACGCCCCAAGCATTCTTATTTTTTACTTCTGCGCAATAACGGTCACCGCTAGACTTTCGTGCCGCGACCTGTACCTTAGATTTGTTTTATAGCTATTACTTACTTTTTTTTAGGAAAAGTGTGTTCTATTTTAAATTTAATAATAGTACCTAATTAGATTTAATAACAATAATTTATTGTTTAAAGGATAATTTATTCTTAATTTTATATAAGTTGATTGTTATTGATAGATACAACTACACACACAATTAATTAAAAAAGTGTCTTAACTAATTTACCTATATTTTTGGAATTATGTTGTTTTGAAAATTAGGGTGTCATCATGAATTAAAATATATTTTATGTTCAGTAAACTCTATATATTATTCATACTTACTATGTTTTGTCTAGAACATAATACCTGTTCTTGACTTTTCCTACTATTTAAGTAAAGCCGCATTCAAAATCAAAAATCATCAAAATCAAAATATTTTGTTTCACATAGTCAAAAAGGTGCACGGTTCGGATTGGTCGTTTCCATGGAGAAGAACCGGCAAGACACTCCATAGTTTAAATAAAAATTAAGACGTAAGTAAGTACCTACATATTATTATATCCAACGACAACAATAGGCCGCGTTCCCACTATGTCGTGACGATTTTATTTATGGTTGGTTTATAGTTGGCAAAAGTCGTGGACGACAGTAATCGCGTCGTCTTATATTATGCGAACACCTCTATTTAAATACACAAGCGACGACACTTAAAACAATACGATATCTGTCGTCACGACAAAGTGGGTACGCGGCCCAATTAATTCTCATAAAAAAAACATGGTGAGTCAAGGGTGCCTCGACTCATGTGTCTCTGAATAGAATTTATTGTTTAGGCTTAATTTTGTTATCCTTCCCGAAACTTTGAACGCACAGTTAACTTCTCCGATTGATGAGTGAATCAAGTGCTTCCTTACCTTCTCATAAAAATATAATAAAAGCTAAAACATTTCAAACATTCGCATCCGTTCAAAGCTCCCGTCAAGTTGCTGTCTTGCCAGACTTATTGGTAATGCCGCACGTTGTCGGATGATGGCAGCAAAGCACAACATTATAAAAAGAAACTCAATCCCCATATAGGTACGCATGCGCCATTTCTAGAACGCCTGAAGTTGGACCTAAGTTCTCCTTAGCAATCATGTTTTCCTAGTAAGTTATTGCTTGAGAGATCAATAAGGGTGCAAAGGTGTGGTCTGAAGCCTTCTTAGGGTTACCGGCCGTAAAAAAGCGACGCGCTCTTACAATGCTTGTTAATAGTGACAGATTTGTAGAGTTTTCTAACTCAATTCATATTTTTAAACCGTCGTATTTCCAGTCACCACTGGTGAATTAAAATGAAAATTTCGATAGTAAGAAATAGGAAAGTAATTTCCCATTTGTTGTGTTGGTATTTTATTTAAAATGGATAAGTTTTAATTTGATAAAATGATATCCATTTTATTTACTATTCGTCGTTTAAAAATACAGCTGTTTTTTAACCTGTGGTATTATGGAGTTTATTCTTTTGGCAACTTTCTAGCCATTCCCGCATGCGTACAGATGGTCACTGTGCTCAACGTGACTTGACTGGTGGTTGGGTGGCAAACCATGGCAAACAGTGACGCTAAATAAGAATGTACTGAATTTTGAACATTTTCGTTTGAAAACGACGTCTAAGTCAAAATATATAGTGGGCATGCAGTTAGGTTCTAAAAAATGGCCTGCTTACTCTAAAATCTCTTGAAATCATAACCTTACCAAGCCTGTATGCTCGAAATAAGTAAATCCGTTTCTGTAAACTCAGCGTACGCACTCGCTCGCAGAAGCGTTAAATATGTCTATCGTATATTGTTTTTAAGAAACATAATAACTAATTTCACTGGAGTTGTAGGAGATAAAAAGCGGACAAACATGATTAAAACACGCAATTAGAAACGCAAAATGTATTTATTTAGTAGACACACAATGTTACATAAATATATGTTTACGCTAGCCGTGAGAGTAATCGCAGTAGGTAGATGGACTTTATAATAATTTTTCGCAGTGCTGGATAGCAGTGCATAGCACTATTTAAAACAGTACTTTTGTACTATAGAAAGGCTGTACTATCTATTTAAATCCATAAAAGACAGACACAGCAATGTTTTGTTACGCGAATGTGGCGACTGCTTGGACACAATCGTTTGAGATTCGTTTCTACACGAGAAGCATAGCGATCGATATTATGTTACGCTAATATGTCTTTTTCAGAACTGGTAATGTTGTGGAAAATGCCGGTGTGAAAAATAATAATGGTAACAAATGGTAATGAACGCATTATGAACGAGAATTTCTTTAAAAAATTTTGTTCCGAGTTAACAATGATGTTGGAATTAAATATTTTCTTGATTTTTTTTCAGTATCTAAGGGTTCTTACAGACGAGCGGCACGTTGCAAACTGCAGCCGACGACATATGTCGACCGCTGCCGTCGACGCTTGCAGTTGTGGTGTCGACGGCTGCCGTCGACACTTGCAGTTGTGGTGTCGGCGGGCTGCCGCCGGCGCGTCGACGACTCCGTCGACAGATGGCGACGGCTGCAGTTTATCTGCCGTTGGCAACGTGTCGCTAGTCTTTAAGAACTCTAAACATATTAGTAATCGTGCATTGTTTTTGTCCGAAATTATTTTAATTATTATACAACCCGTCCGAATTAACCGGTAGGTAGTAGGAAGGTAGATAGTAGATTTATAGGTGGTAGGTAGTAGGTAGGTAGGCAGTAGGTAGGTAGTGATAGGTACTAGGTAAGTAGTAGGTAGGTAGGGTATCAAGACACTTTCGCGAAAGACATTTGCGCGAAGGACACTTGCGCGACTGGACTTTAGCGCGACTTAATGGCCACTGACGTTCACTCTGTAAACATTCACGCCTGTTATTTATACTTTTTGTTTTTCTGTCATGGGTGTCATTTTCAAGGTTTCGGGGTTGCTGTTTACGAAAATGAGGTCAAAATGAAAATCCAAGATGGCGGCGAGGAATATATCCATCATGGGTGTCGTTTTCATGGTTTTCGTGGTCGCTGATTACAAAAATGAGGTCAAAATGAAAATCCAAGATGGCGCCGTGAAAAATTTTAGATTTCCCGTCATGGGTGTCGTTCATGGTTTTCGGGTTTGCTGTTTACGAAAATGATGTCAAAATGAAAATCCAAGATGGCGACCAGTAAATTTTTGGTTTTCGGGGTTGCTGATTACGAAAATGAGGTCAAAATGAAAATCCAAGATGGCGCCGAGGAAAATTTTAGATTTTCTGTCATTGGTGTCGTTTTCATGGTTTTCGGGGTCACTGATAATGAAAATGATGTCAAAATGAAAATCCAAGATGGCGACCAGTAATTTTTTGGTTTTCGGGGTTGCTGTTTACGAAAATGAGGTCAAAATCGCCATCTTGGATTTTCATTTTGACCTCATTTCCGTAAACAGCAACCCCGAAAACCATGAAATGACACCCATGATGGAAAATCTAAAATTTTCCTCGGCGCCATCTTGGATTTTGATTTTGACCTCATTTTTGTAATCTTCGACCACGAAAACCATGAAAACGACACCCATGATGGATATATTCCTCGCCGCCATCTTGGATTTTGATTTTGACCTCATTTTCGTAAACAGCAACCCCGAAAACCATGAAAACGACACCCATGACGGAAAATCTAAAATTTTTCTCGCCGCCGTCTTGGATTTTAATTTTCACCTCATTTTCGTAAACAGCAACCCCGAAAACCATGAAATGACACCCATGACGGAAAATCTAAAATTTTTCTCGGTGCCATCTTGGATTTTCATTTTGACCTCATTTTTGTAATCAGCGACCACGAAAACCATGAAAACGACACCCATGATGGATATATTCCTCGACGCCATCTTGGATTTTCATTTTGACCTCATTTTCGTAAACAGCAACCCCGAAACCTTGAAAATGACACCCATGACAGAAAAACAAAAAAAAAACACTTCAAGTATAAATAACAGGCGTGAATGTTTACAGAGTGAACGTCAGTGGCCATTAAGTCGCGCTAAAGTCCAGTCGCGCAAGTGTCCTTCGCGCAAATGTCTTTCGCGCAAGTGTCTTGATACCCTACCTACCTACTACCTACTGGTTAATTCGGACGGGTTGTATAATAATTAAAATAATTTCGGACAAAAACAATGCACGATTACTAATATGTTTAGGGTTCTTAAAGACTAGCGACACGTTGCCAACGGCAGATAAACTGCAGCCGTCGCCACCTGTCGACGGCTGCCGTCGACGCGCCTGTGGCAGCCGCCAACACCACAACTGCAAGTGTCGACGGCAGCCGTCGACATAATATGTCGTCGGCTGCAGTTGGCAACGTGCCGCTCGTCTGTTATTTCAAAAAACGAACAGATGGCACCACAAGTCTTATTTACCTAAGAACCCTAAACGGTTTTGCTGCCTACTGAGGCTTTTTACACAACTGTCAAAAAATATGAATGCAATGTTTCAGAGTCCATAGTAATAAGTAGGTTTGTAGATATGAGTGTGATTCCTTTGTATTGATTCCTACTATAAATAATAAGAAATACGTTTGCCGATTTGATAACGTAAAATAAGATCACTGTTTCATCATACAAACGCACTTTATAAATTATGATATCATCTTAATCGTTTCCAAATAGAATTACAAAACTAATTTATATGTGTTTCGAAACGATTCATGCTTTCTTTGCAGTGTTTGCAATCAGCTGGGTAGATGACACAAAGCTACGGCGAGATATATACCATCAACTTAACGTGGATAGGCAGTGATAGCCTAATGGTATGACCATTGGACGGCTAAGTCTCGCACACCTCTAATTTTACAGATGCCTATTGTATTTATCACTTAAGTACTTCGGCATGTAAAACCAAGTCAGAGGCATAAAAACTCTGGTTAGGCACTACACGATAAAGAAAGAAGGACCATAGTAATATTAAAAAGATCTAAAATTTGTGTTTGTAAGTTTGGATGTAGAGGGTAATCTTCAGAACTAGTCTACGAACTAACTATTCGAAGTTACATTATTCCCTCTCATTGCGAGGATGCCGTGTCCCAGCAATGCGAACCTATACGCTGATAATGATGACATTATCCCCAAGTGTCATTGGCTATATGTAAAACGATCCAGTGGTAGGGATACTCAATGTCACGAGCGAAACCACGGGCAAAAGCCAGTATCTAATCTAAATATAATATGTACCTATAAAAGCGAATGGTCACTCACTGACTCGTCACGAAAAATTTAAAACCGCTTGACGTATAATGATGAAAGGAGATTGGGCAAAATATTGCTCTTGCGTCCAATAGCGGTAGGATACTTTCTGGCATAGAGTCACTATGTACTGAGATAGACTGAAAACATCCTCGCAACAAAATGACGCGGAGCTTAAAAGCTTAATTGACAATAGAAACTCGTCCCTTACATCACGTCGGAGTCACCACTTTCGCGCACACAGGTCGATTAACTAGTATCGGCGTTATAGTACTTGATTTACTTGGTGATGGACAAGGGGTAAGAATGCCGACCACACAACAAAGGGACTTCAAAATGGCCAGCCATCCTGATATCAGAACGGCTGGTCATTTTGAAGTCCCTTTATTTTGTTTCCAAGTTAATAGGTAGCAATGAGTAGCAAATAGGTAGTAATTTTTTGTCACCAGCCTGACGCCGACCGATGCAGACAACCAGCCATTCTGACGTACACGATTTATTCAGGTCCATAGCTCCGAACGGACTGCGAATTAGCAAAAGTTATGCTAGAAGCAAAAGTTCTCATATAAAAGCTCTCTCCAATGGTGTCTTATTGCTATTGGTAACTCAGAAAATCTTAACTTCAGTGCTCAAAATAACTCATAACGGACAACGGTCGTGTTACTGGCAAAGGTTCTCCTTAAAAAGTTCTATGCAAAGGATTATCATTTATTACTTTTGGTAACCCAGAAGACCTTTATACTTTTTCGAAATAATATCAGCTTACCAGCTCTCAATTTCCAAAAGGCAAATAGTGACCATAGTGACTGATCACTGACTCATAATGCTCATAAGTCACAGGTTTTCCTAGTTTAGGAGTCAGGGTTGTACGCCTTAACTATTGTGAACAAAGTATTACTATTATTATTAAGTAGGTACCCTTTTAGCTCAATAACTCCGAACGGACTGCGAATTGCCAAAAGTCATGTTAGTAGCAAAGGTTCTCCTTAAAAAGCTCTTTTCAGTTATGTATATCTTATGGCTATTGGACCTTGGGGCAGATGCCCATACTTCGAAGTCCATTCTCCTTTGGCAGGGGTAGTTCTATAATTAGTAGACGACCGCTAAGAATGGATTTTGCGACAGTGCTGGAGGCCTCTCGCAAGTTTGTAAAGTCAATAAAATTGGGTTAAGGGTACAAGAATAATGATGATACATAATAGTTTTTACTGCATTATATCCAAGAATCTCAGGACCTCACACTCGGCAGCCGCGTTTGGCCGCTTGAGACCACGATATCAAGAAGTCAGTCGGCTTTTTTGATGAAGCACCTATGTAAGTTTAGATCGGCGTATTCCATAAAAATCATCATCATTTGCCTAGCCTTTTCCCAACTATGTTAGGGTCGGCGAATACCAGTATTTTACATGGAGTGACTGCCTATCTGACCTCCACCAGACTTTTCGGGCTTCTAACAACCCGTAACGACTGTCAAAGATCTACAAATGACAGCCGGGACCCTTTCCGAGGCACGGAGGAGTCTCGGTGTGTAAAGATGGTCACCTAACCTGATGGATCGACTCGTGCGGCTGTTATTAATTAGCCACGAGCTCCTCGTATTCCATAAAAAATAAAACAAAAATGCTTAAAATATTCGATACAAACCCACCGTACCCCTGGCCGTACCCCTGGTAGTATGGTGGGTTTTTTAAAGTTAGGAAATACAACCCAAAAAATACAACCCTATTAGAACATCATTGTATTAGGGTTGTATTTTTTAATCCTTTATGCATGGGCACCGGGCCGTAGTCCGTGGATGTCAGAATAGCTGGTTAAGGTTTTAACCTTCGATCAACAATTAGCAACCACTGACTGATGTTCTAAAGATCATTATTGTTGGCATCGATAGCTCTAGGAAGCTCTTTGATCGAAGCGATAGTGTTGTAACACTATTAAATTAATAAAAACCATCTCAGACACTAATCTGCATAGTCCTCATGTGAATTGAGCAAGATTATGTCTAGACTTCAAAAGAGACTATGACCTCTGAGTTTGTTTCGGCTGTTTCTTCTCAGAGCAGTCAGGTACGAAAGACCGGCCCCATCTAGTTTGAAAAAATGACGTGTAAAAGTGTTTGTAAAAACCTACTTGCAAAATAAACATTATTTATTACCTGGTGGTATCGTTAAACTACACCCACAATACCACCAGGGGTACGGCCAGGGTACGGTGGGTCTGCAGTAAAAATATTTACATGATACATAATAGTTATTACATAAATATATCCACAAGGGACACCGAGAGAGTTCGAAAGGAATGGGAGAGGCTTTTGGTCAGCAGAGGGACAAAATAGGCTAATAAATAGGCGAGTTGGACTCGCGCACCGAGGGTTCCGTACAAACTTTTTGAAAAGACAAACATAAATTTGCTGTTCGATCCCATGAAACAGCTATTGCACCAACCACAAATAATAAGTTTGTAATAGTAGAATCGCTTTTATTTTTTTATTTGTTATTTTTGTTATAAACTACATATTTACGGTTTTCAGATTTCTTCCTTTACTGTGCTGTAAGCCCTTGCTTTTTGCCAAATTTCGCGATTCTAGGTCAACGGGACCATATAGGTTTTCGACCCAAAACCTATAGGGTAGGTACTTCTGGTTGACCTAGAATTGTCAATTTTGGTTAAAAGCAAGGGCTTACAGCACAAGTAAAGGGAAAATTTCGAAAAATGTGAAAAGTTGAAAATTAAGGTAAGCTTTGGTACTTACAAGTTTTCTCGAAAATCTAAATTTGCCCATATCTTTTTATCGTGATGACTAAGGAAAAGGAAGGACCTTAATTTTTATACACCTAAATTATAAACTTCAGTATCTGCTATAAATTTCAACTTGGTAGGTCCTCCCATTACTGAGAAAATGGGTGGTGACAGACGGACAGGCGGACAGACGGACAAGAAAGTGATCTTATAAGGGTTCCTTTTTTACCTTTAGAGGTACGGAACCCTAAAAATCATTGTCATCTATTATAATTCCGAGGTCGTACTATACTATACAGTCATTGTTAGTTGTATTACTGGATTCTGAAACATTTCTCCGACATTCGTTTCGCCGTTGAACGGTTCACCGACAGAACGATTCACTTTTCATTATTTCACCGACAGAAGGTTTCAACGGCGAACGATTCGCCGACATAACGATTCGCTTTTGAAAATGTCATCTTTCACTGGCGAACGATTCGCCGACCCAACTGTTCATCTGCTCCTGGGGTATAAAACATAGGTATTCGACATATAGACCTGTTTCCGTTTATTGTTTAAAAAAAAACAAACAAAATCCCGCGTGGTGGCCCGGCGTGGGGTTATCTTGGCGGTGGCCAAGACAACCCCACCTCGGGACACCACGCGGGAGACACCTCTCTTGACTTTGCCAACGCCTTCAACTCCATGCCCTGGAGCTGCATAAGGGAGGCACTCTGGTACCTTCGTCGTGTGGTTGGGGACTATCTGACGGATAGAGCCGTGATCTCACCCTGGTCGCAGCGGAGAATGGAACCGGCGAGAGATGTCGTGTGGTGTTGCGCAGGGATCCGTTCTAGGGCCGTCCTTGTGGAACATCGGGTACGACTGGGTGCTACGCGCCGACCTCCCTAGCGGTGTCAGCGTAGTTTGCACAATGACAACACGCTGGTGCTGGCACAGGGGAGGTCGCACAAGGCGGTGGCCGAAGCTATGACACGCGGGGTTGCGATAGTCGTTGAGAGGATCCGGCAACTGGGCCTCGAAGTGGCACTGCACAAGTCCGAGGTATGTGCTTTCATGGGCCTCGGAATGCGCCACCGACGGGATCCTTACTCACGGTAGGTCCCCACCTACATCCATCGGCGTCGAGTCGACTTTGAAGTACCTAGGACTCGTCCTCGACAGCCGGTGGAACTTCGTAGAGCACTTCCGACGTTTGGCCCCCAAACTGGAACGGACTGGGGCTGCCTTCAGGCGGCTCCTGCCCAACCTGGGGGGGCCAAACGCCTACTGCCGCAGGCTCTACGCGGAAGTCGTGCGGTCCATGGCCCTTAACGGGGCCCTGGTGTGGGCGCATTCCTTGAGGCTGCGAGGCCTTTTGGGGTGCGTTCAGGTAGTGGGCGGCCCCACTACCTGAACGCACCCCAAAAGGTGGTAGCCGTAAGGCTGGCCCGTGGGTACCGCACGATCGCCCGGGAGGCGGCGAGCCTCCATGCCGGATTGCCGCCATGGGATCTGGAGGCGATAGTCCTCGCGCGCCTACATGAATGGCGCGTGGAGGTGCTACGCCGGGGGGAAACTCCGCTGCCGCGACGCCACGCCACGGCGTCCTCACCTTCCACCTGACGCAGGTCCTCACCGGACACGGCTGTTTCGGGAGGTTCCTGCACTGAATCGGGTGGGAGGAAATGCCCGGTGTTTCCACTGCGAGGATCGACCGGAGGACACGGTGGAGCACACGGTGGAGGTGTGCCCCGCGTGGGCGGAGCACCGCAGTGTCCTCGAAGCGGCGATTGGCGGCGGTGACCTCTCGCGTCAGGCCCTGGTGCAAGCCATGGTTCGGAGCGAGACAGAATGGGACGCCGTCACCTCCTTCTGCGAAGCAGTAATGCTAGAGAAGGAGGTGGTGGAACGTGAGAGGGAGAGAACCTCACAGCATCCCGGTCACCGCGGGAGACGCCCCCGGCCACCGTAGGCGCGGGCTTGTGGACGGTGGGCTATGGGCTAGCTCGCTGTCCTTCCGTCTCATGACGACAGGCCGTGTCGACGGCGCGTTCGTGTTCCACGCGCGCCTCAAAGAGAGTCAGCAATAGGAAGGGGTCAGCAACGGCCGATGCCTGCCGGGGTTGCGGGACTGTTCGAAAGAGATACCGTGGCCCCGGAACACAAAGGGCGATGAAGGAACATGGGTTTTAGTCAGTAAAAGTCTGACACTCCCATCCACTCCGCCAGGAGCATTTGATGATTTCCCATGCGAAAAAAAGGGGCAGATGAACAGTTGGTTTGGCAAATCGTTCGCCGGTGAAAGGTTCTATCGATGAAATTTTCAAAAGTAAATCGTTCTGTCGGCGAATCGTTCGCCGTTGAAACGTTCTGTCGGTGAAAAAATGAAAAGTGAATCGTCTTGTCGGTAAACCGTTCAACGGCGAAACGAATGTCGGAGAAATGTTTCAGAATCGCATTACTGGATCTTTTACAAACATGTCACGTTGATAAAATGTGGCAATTTTTTTTTTACTTATTGTTAGACTTTATATGAATCCTGGCTGTCAAAGTGTCAAGGTATGTGCCTTTGCATTTTATAAATTTGAAAACAAAGAGTCGCGATCGACATCGACAATGACATTATGACTGAATAGACTGTCACTTCAAATTTATTGTTGTCAATAGGGTAAAGTGCCCAATTATTGCTTTTCCTGCAGAAATGTAGGTACTGGTTTGTTAAAAAAAAAATCTTCGTTTATTTTTTGACGTGAAGCATCTTTCTAGTCAGTACCATATACGGGGTACCATGTCAGAAATCCGAACCGTAACGAATTGGGTTATATTGTCTGTAATAACTACAAAACTATTCATCGTAGAAACATAAATTTAGTGTCATTATTTAGCGTAGTTAAAATAACCATCATCATCATCTGCCTAGCCTTTTCCCAACTATGTTGGGGTCGGCTTCCAGTCTAACCGGATGCAGCTGAATACCAGTATTTTACATGGAGCGACTGCCTATCTGACCTCCACAACCCAGTTAGTACCGGGTAATACGATACCCCTTGGTAAGACTGGTTGTCAGACTTTTTGGGTCTCTGACTACCTAACGACTGTCAAAGATCTACAAATAACAGCCGGGACCAACAGCTTAACGTGCTTTCCGAGGCACGGAGGAAACTCGGTATGTAATGGGTGGTCACCCATCCACAGACCAACCTAGGCAAGCACGGCTTAACCTAACGATCGACCCGAGCGGCCGTTATTATTTAGCCACGAGCTCCTCCTCCTCAGTAGTTAAAATAACCAATAAGTATAAAAATAAATAAAAATAACCAATAAGTGTAAAAAATTAAATAAAACCGAGTTAGGGCCGACATATTGATTCGGGTCGTTGTGTCTGAAATGTGATATAGACGTTTCCCATTAAAACCAACTGCCGTGTGCACCGACTCAGCCCCACCCGATTTTTTAACTATCTAGTAAATAAAGGTTGACGCAGTTTGGTCTTTAGTATTTTAGCAAAGCATAGCTACAAGGGAATTGTAGACGTTTTATCGTCTAATTCAGTGTTTTTCAACCTGTGGGTCGACACACACAACACTCGAAGCCTCTATACCGGTCGCGACCGGGGTCGCAATAGGTCGCGAAAACTACCTAAATAAACAAATCAATAAAGCCTAGAAAGATAGATTTAATAAGAAAATGTTAACTACAGAATATAAACATTATGTTCATACAAATTAACAAAATGAAAAACCTATTAGTAACTACTCAACCATCATATTGAGGTTTCGCTTGTTTGTCATTATAACTAATTTCTCCCATAGTGGATCCGTTTTTGCTACATTGAGAATTAAATCGAATTCCAAATTTAAAAAAAATGTATTAAGTAGGTACCTACATATATTTATCCGAATCCTAATTATGCAAATGCATAAACATTTTGTATGGACTTAATATTTGTAATATAATAAAATAAATGAAAAAAAAGCGAAAGGTCGGGGGTCGTCAAATATTTTGTCATACGGGGGTCGTGTCATGAAAAAGGTTGAAAAACACTGGTCTACAACAACAACAACAACAGCCCATAACTTCCACTGCTGGACATAAGCCGAGTGCACGCTCACGTAATCTCCACGCTTGGCAGGCGTATTGGAGATCGCAGTGATGAAAGACTAACAGAAAACGCTGCTGCCCATTCTCTGGTCTACGGAGGCGCAAGGTGTTCTGCCTCAGACATTAGTCGCCTTATACGACACCCGTGTTTGTAATGGGTTGGTTCTATTCTACTCTGCCGGATACCACACGGCTTAAACACTGGTCTAAATTACCCAAATCGTCGCAAAACAACAGTAGCTCATGTGAATGAAAAAAAAAACATTTATTTCTACAAAAGTGTTATAATTTGTTTTAAATCTCAGCGCGATATTTATTTATTTATTTTAGATGCCTCATGATCATCATTATCTTGCCATTATCCCAATTTATTTTGCGTCTGCGCAGCATGTCTTCTTTTTTCATACTTTTCAGTCACCTCCTTACCAGCCATAAGTATCACACACAGTCCATCCATCGTTTCTTTGGTTTTCTTCTACTCTAATAGCTCATACTCAAAGCTTTCCACACTACGTTTTTCTCATTCATTTCTGTAAGGTCTGAATATTATACGCCTTCTCCTTCAACCTGCGCGGGCAAACCACAAGTTAAAAAACCTACTAGTTACTGGTAACAGAATTTATACTGTAGTTATTCAGTATTCACGAATTCTGTAAGTAATTTATTAAGATTCTGTGTTTAAAACCAATCCAAACAAGATTTTTTTACTAAGTTACATGTTAATAATAGGGTTCTTTACCTTAATTGATAATTGGGTGGCATCAAAGAGATTTATAGTAAATATTTGAATGTCTTTGGGTGGCATCAATGATTATTTTCGGCCACTTCCACAGTCACTTCTTATCGAGATAGTCTTCCAGTCAATGAATATTGTTCAAGAGTAGAAGTCACAGAGTACATTTTTTGGTAGAAGTTGAGTTGAACATCATGAGCTACGTAGATCCAAGAAGTGTGAGTATTAATAATATGAAATATTATGTTACTGGTAAAACGAGGTGACTTTGAAAACCTTGACGACTTTGATGTTTAGTCGAAATTAACTGCTTTACCTATTGTATTTTACCCGTAAAATGAATGCAACAAATAATTATTTTTTGTTTACTGGAAACTCAAGTCGCCAGGCTTTATTTTGCCAATGCGTCAGCTATTGAACTTAGTTCTGAATAAACAAAATAACAATGCAAAGTTTACCCTGAATTTTCATCGAGAATGCATAGGTAGGGATCCTATTAGAAGGCAATACAATGATTGGGTGTTAACCCATTTTGCATAACAATATAAATTTATTAGATAATTATAACAAATTTATTTAGTTAGATTATGAGTTTAATCTGCCACTGTATTTTTTATTTTTTTTATTGTGCATTCTATCATTTAGACCCGATATATGGCAGTGTTATGAATGCATAGACGTAAAAAAACTTATTTTCCCAACTGTAGTTTGTGACCGTGGAGCAAATATTGGCCATGCTGGACTACATGAGCGACAACCCGCAACTGGTCCACAGTAGCCGGTTCAGTCGCACCAAGGAGGGACGCGGGATGTGGCTGAGACATTGGGCTGCATGTGCCGATCTGGCCAATAACGTTTCACCAGGCTGCGTCCAAAAAACACCAGAACAATGGAGAGCGGTATAGACAATACTTGTATTTTTTTTAAAACCTCGTGCCATTGAGCTATTACTACGACGTATAGAGAAGACAGCGCGAACAAAACCTGTGCTCTGCTCAACTGCGGTCGACAAGCCGCAGTTCACTCAGTCGCTTGCTCGCTACATACAGGGCTAGACGACCCCCGCGCGCCCCGCACTGCCTCGCTTGTTGCACAGATTTGGTTCCCACTGTCTTCTTTATACGTAATAGTAATAGCTCAATGCCTCGTGCACAGTTTTTCATTTGTAGGTGCACAATTTCATTATTTCTGTTTTCATAACGACCGACATGCACAAATAATGTTAATTTAACCAATAAAACACAAACTTACACGGTGACTCACGGGATATCATCCGTGGTTTTCATTTACTCTGAGCTCACGATATTTCGACGCTGCTGCAAGCGCCATGATCGCGGGATGCCTTGAAAATCACGGAAGATATCCTGTGACAGTGAAAGTTTATAGCCTAGTATTAATCGACGCATAAAAAGGCTAAAATCGCAAAGCATGATGAGTTCTACATTTTTGATATGTTGTAAAGATCAGTTAGGGTGATGTGAATCAAAATTTGCAAATCGAAAAACTTGTGCTCGCTGCGAACCACGCGATAAACAGGGACTTTTTCCACTTTGACTCTCAAAAACTACGCATTTTTAACAAATAATATTCAATATTTGCATAAAGTTAACTAAATTTGCAATAATGAGGATTTTTATAGGCCTGCTTCCACTAAAAACCATAGATGGCGCTGTACATGACTCAGGAAGAGTTCATCTTGATTTGCCCGTACTCGATCGGTACGATACATTGTTATTTTAATTGTGTCTGTAATTGCGGGTACCGAAGAGCTACATACTCTTCAGTAATATCCGGAAAAGTAATATTTAGGTTGATAAAGTTCAAAAAGTTCAAACACGATGACTATAACCCTAATTATTATCAGATTAGGGTTATAGTCATCGTGTTTGAACTTTTTTTCGAAAAACTCTAACTGACCGACTGGTTGTTTTAACTTAGGGTCGCATTGATGATTTTAATGATTATAACCCAGTAACGCCATAGTTTACGGCGATAATCATATTTTAATTAACATACAAGTAAACACCCCACCCTGACACCCTGCAAATTGCAAAAAAAACGCAAGAAAATTTGACTTTCGTCGGCTAACCTGGCGCTTACACCTTAACAAAATAAACTCCTAAAATGATAGTGAAAAACGTATCATAATCTATTGTGTTGTTTACGAGAAATGAGTAATAAGTAGTTTACTCTTAAAAATAATAATATCATATTTTTTCATGTTCATCCAAAATTATTGCAGCTAATAACTTGCCTGAATAAATTAAATGCTTTTATTTTTTCAGTATTACAGTGCTTTCAAGAGCAAACTCAAAAAAAAGGTAAAAGACATAAAGGCCGAAATGATGTCCACAGGTAATAAATGACGCTTTATTTCCATACTTTTTAGAGTTTCATACAAAAAGGGTGATAACGGTACCCTATTACAATACTATGATTTCCCTGTCTGTTGGTCCGTCTGTCACTGGCCTGTAGTTTGAACCGTGATTGGTAGGAAATTTTCAAAGAGTGTGTATTGCTGTGGTCACAGAGCCTGCGCGAGTTCCGAAAAAAAACGTGTTATTGTTCGCGTTTTATTGCTAGTCTATCTATATCTATACATATAATAAATCTGTAGAAAAATCGTTTTTGTACATCGAAAATATTTTGAAAAAATATTGCCAGGGTGTTAAAGGATAAGCAACAGAACACATTTCTAGCAATTTTGGAATTTTTGTCTGTTTATCTGTTTGTCTGTTTCGATGATCAAGCATCACGCAAAATTTACGCAACCAATGTAGATAACTTTTATACATAAAAAATGAGCGTATCTTGAGGTATTATTTAGTTTTTGTTTCATCATAATCGGTTAATTCTATCAAAAGATATATGAATTTAAAGTGTTCAAGAATCATCAAATGTAAGATGCATACATGCAGCGACATCTGTTGAACTAAAATGGTACTAATGACTAAAAATGTGTTTTTCATTTAAATATCATGATTTCTATGCATTCTTTTAAGGTTCTCTCTCTCTTATGTGACGCAGACTAAGTTGCGCGGGTCAGCTAGTTCTTAATAATTCCGTAACAAGATATGTTATGTGTGGTACGGAAACCGTGTGCGAGCTCGACGCGCACTAGACGGTTTTTATATTTTTAGATCCAAGGAATCATCATCATCTGCCTAGCCTTTTCCCAACTATGTAGGGGTCGGCTTCCAATCCAACCGGATGCAGCTGAATACCAGTATTTTACATGGAGCTACTGCCTATCTGACCTCCACAACCCAGTTAGTACTGGGTAATACGAAAGATCCAAGGACAAAAAATATTAACATTACCATTGTTTTAAAGGAGGAGGTCCTGCCAAGAAACGGTTGTCAGAAGTGGAAAACAGGTTATTTTTAATTCTAGGACCTGACCTTGAGGAGCAGTACCCAAGAGTTTGCAATACCTCGGTTTCTGTAAGTGATTTTTTTTTAATATTACATCAGTACTTAAGAGTCCTATTACATTTTTTACGAAAATTCATGATTTTTGACGCAGTAATTTTCAGCATCAGTTAGAAATTTTAATTATTTGTGAATAACAATAGTGCCATTCTCTTTCTTGAAAATTGGAGTTACACATTTTCATTTTTCTTTTCGTGTAATTTACTATAAATATTTTACATGTTAATACCTCACACTCATCTAAATATATAAAAGAAGAAACTGACTGACTGACTGACTGACTGACTGACTGACTCATCTATCCACGCACAGCCCAAACCGCTGGGTCTACAGATTCCAAATTTGGCAAGTAGGTTCCTTATGTGGTCTAGGGGTGCACTAAGAAAGGATTTTTCAAAATTCACCCCCTAAGGGGGTTAAACGGGGCTCCAAAGTTTGTATGGGGAAACAAGATTGACTATTTTATTCGAAACTTCACAGGAGTGCTCCTATTGATAAATGAGTAGAAATTGGTTTCAGGGTTTTTCAGAATTCAACCCCTAAGAGGGGGAAATGGGGTGGCAAAGTATAAAAATCAATGCACAGCCCAAACCGCTGAGTCTAGAGATTCCAAATTTGGCAAGTAGGTTCCTTATGTGGTCTAGGGTTGCACTAAGAAAGGATTTTTCAAAATTCAACCCCTAAGGGGGTTAAACGGGGCTTCAAAGTTTGTATGGGTAAAACAAGATTAGTTAGACTATTTTATTCGAAACTTCACAGGAGTGCTCCTATTGACAAATGAGTAGAAAAGGGTTTCAGGTTTTTTCAGAATTCAACCCCTAAGAGGGGGAAATGGGGTGGCAAAGTATAAAAATCAATGCACAGCCCAAACCGCTGAGTCTAGAGATTCCCAATTTGGCAAGTAGGTTCCTTATGTAGTCTAGGGGTGCACTAAGAAATAATTTTTCAAAAATCAACCCCTATGGGGGTTAAACGGGGCTCCAAACTTTGTATGGGGAAACAATATTAGTTAGACTATTTTATTCGAAACTTCACAGGAGTACTCCTATCGATAAATGAGTTAACGTTTGTGTTTCAGGTTTTTTCAGAATTCAACCCCTAAAGGGGGAAATGGGGTAACAAAGCCTGAAATTTAACATAGGTATTGTTTGTATGGTGAATTGGGTTGGGTGTATTACAAAAACAACGATTTTAAAATTTAATGTGGCGGCCCTAAAATAACATCATTCCCTGTTGGGGTGCGATGGGGTTGAAATGTCTAAAAATCAATATGGGTGTCGATACCGAGATTATCAGATGTGCTGATTACGAAAATGGCATTTATTTTGAGATCCAGAAGATGGCAGTTTCGACTTTTATACAGGGTTATTGTTGATTTATTGTGATGATTGTGATAACGATGATAATGATTGTGATTACGATGATGATGATTGTGATGATGATGATATTTATTACGATGATAATGATTGTTTTACGATGATGATGATTGTGATAACGATGATGGTGATTGTGATAGTGATTGTGATAGTGACGGTGATTGTGATGGTGATAGCGATGGTGATTGTGATTATGACAGTGACGGTGATAATTATGAAGATGATTTTGATTACGATGATAATGATTGTGATAACGAGGATAGTGATTGTGAGAGTGATGGTGATTGTGATTGTGTTAGTGATGGTCATTGTGATAGTGACGGTGATTGTGATAGTGATAGCGATGGTGATTGTGATTGTGATAGCAATGATGATTGTGATTACGATGATAATGATTGTGATAAGGAGGATAGTGATTGCGAGAATGATTGTGATGGTGATTGTTTTAACTTGATTTTGTGATAGTGACGGCGATTGTGATCATGATGATTGTGATTGAGATGATAATTATTGTTATTACGATGACAATGATTGTAATTACGACGATAATGATTGTGAAAACGATGATGGTGATTGTGATAGTGATTTTGATGGTGATTGTGAAAGTGACGGTGATTGAGTTACAGTTAATTAATTAATTAATTAGCTAGTTATTTTTTTTTAATCTATCACAATCACAATCACTATCACTATCACTATCACTATCACTATCACAATCACAATCACAATCACTATCACTATCACTATCACTATCACTATCACAATCACAATCACTATCACGAACACTATCACTATCACTATCACTATCACTATCACTATCACTATCACAATCACTGTCACAATCACAATCACTATCACTATCACTATCACTATCACTATCACAATCACAATCACAATCACAATCACAATCACGAACACTATCACGAACACTATCACGAACACTATCACTATCACTATCACTATCACTATCACTATCACTATCACTATCACAATCGCGACCACGGTCATTATTATATTGCTACATGATAATTGGGCAATTTGATAATAAAGCTAAATTTGACTCGGTGTGAGGAAAGATTTATTTCGCCTGAAGATATTTCAGAGACAGAGATTTCGCTGAGAGTGTTGTAGAATGTCCTCTAAATGCAAGGTTTATAGTGGATGTGGTTGCAAGTCTGATAAATGTAGTTGTCGCAAAGCCAAAAAGTTGTTAAGTCAACTTTAACTTCTGAAGTCGGTGACTTTTGTTTGATTGATTTAGTTTTTTCACCGACTTCTGAAGCTAAAGTTGTTTTTCTCTTTCTTTTATTTTTTGAAGTCGGTTTTATTTTTTGCAAAAATATTTTAAATTTTTTGTGGTTCCCAAACAAATATCGATACTGGAAATATGAAATAACGTAAGGGACAAAACTAAAGTTTTCAGGAGAGCAAAAATAAGATATTTTTCTTACAAAACTGGCTATAATTTTGTAACTTTATTATGTTTTATGTAAAAAGTGTCTAGGACAAAGTTTCTTAGAATTCTTCATTCTTTGCAGCTAAAATAGTAAAAAATCAATAAAGCCTACAGTTTCAAAGATAGCATGTCCCTTACGTTAAATAATAATGAATACGAGTGATATACGTTTACAAAATTTTAGATGTAAATAAACGGCATTGATGTATGGGACACTTAAGGAAATAAACATTTGGAGTTTTTCAAAGTAAAGGTCTCTTAATGGTACACTCTATATTGTTAATGCTGTTAACAAATATAAAAAATAGAATTTTAAACATTCGTGACCTACTATGCCTATGCCATACAGTTTAAAACTACTTTATGGACATAACCATAGTCCATTTTAAGAATTTTTAACATACTATGCCTATGCCATACAGTTTAAAACTACTTTATGGACATAACCATAGTCCATTTTAAGAATTTTTAACATGATTCATATTACGATTCTGCTAAAGCAGCCATTTTAGACCCACTGATTCCGAAAATGAGGAATCCAGAACCACCTTAACCATCATTTCCCAGAAGAGCTGTAAAAAATCAGCCAAGGTGAAATCGAGGCGACTCTTAGACAGCTTAAAAATGGAAAAGCCCCTGATGAGTATGGGATAACTGCAGAGCTCCTGAAAGCGGGAGGAAGGCCTGCAAGAGACCTTCAGGAGCTTTTCAACTCCGTTCTGTTATCTGGGAGAACTCTAGAAGCGTGGAGAAGGGGCGTGGTCGTTGTTTTCTTTAAGAAGGGGAACAAGACCCTATTAAAGAAATACAGACCCATTTCGCTCCTTAGCCATGTGTATACGCTGTTTTCAAGAGACCGAAGCAGACCAGGTTTCGAGGAGAATGTAGCACCATAGACCACATCCACACTTTGCGGCAGATCATACAGAATTCCAAAGAGTTTAATCGGCCGCTGCATTTGTGGACAATGAGAAGGTTTTTGACTCTGTCGAGACCTGGTCAGTCATAAACCTATTGTAGTCAATGGCGGTCCTCTCGAGGGTGTTCGAGAATATGTTTATCTCGGGCAAACTCTGAAGTTTGGTAAGAACAACTTTGAGACTCAATGAAGAATTCAGCTGGGGTGGAGAGCATTTGATAAACATCGTCCGGTCTTCTCGTCGCCTTTCCACAGTGCCTAAAGACGGAAGATCTTCAACCAGCCCGTCCTGCCTGTTATGACTTACGGGACTGAAACGTCACGGCTCACGGTACGGCTGGTTCATAAATTCAAAGTCGCTCAGCGAGCTATGGAACCGGCTGTGCTTGGAGTCTCTCTGAGATGGGGTGGATGTCTGGAACGAGTTGATCCTAACATAGCTCCCAAAATAAGTAAGCTGAAGTGGCAATGGGCCGGTCATATTAGCCACAGAACCGATGACCATTTGGGTAGACGTTTTCTTGAGTGGAGACCGCGTATCAGCAAGCGTAAGATGGGATGCCCACAGACTCGAGTGACTGGAGTGACGATCTTTGCAGGGTGGCTGGTAGCAACTGTATGAGAGTTGCTGATAATCGATTTGAGTGGCATGCCATTGAGTAGGCCTATGTCCAGCAGTGGTCTGCTGTAGGCTGATGATGAAACATTATTCTTGCTTTTCTTCTTCTTTCATCTCTTCATTTTGTAAGCAGCCTCTTTTCGTTGGTCTGTTTTGACATTCTAAAAACCAACAAAATAAAAATAAGAAACTTGATCTTTAGTATGCTACCCCTTTAATAATAGGTCTTATTTACTCCCAAGTACATAACATTTATTTGTTGACAAATGAAACTGTCTTGAAACATAAAAACTGGCTATTTATGTACCTACAAACAGTACGTGAAAACGCCACCAAAGCCACCGAAATTGGAACCAGGCATAAAAAATGTCTTTAAAATAGGGATTTTAAGTTACAATTAAATTGATATCACTGATTATGCGTTACCCAAATCACTAGCAATAATAACGTGCAGCTTACTATTAAAACACGTTAAAATCAACAGCAAATCGATCCACCAAAAATTGAACAATTCTTGTCCCCCGTGCCACCCAAAATGAGTACTTACGTTTTTGGCGGGTAATCGCAGCACTAATCACAAACCTGTGACAAGCTAGCCCAGTGCAAGACCGAGAGGTGCTAAATAAAAAAAATGCGATTGGTCGCACACGCACTAAACTTCATGTTATAGTAAGTTGAAAAAGTGCCACCAAAAATATGTGTTTTGCTTGGACAAACTTTGATCGAGTGTCCCGTGCTTTTAAATTCGATTTTATAATATGGTTTAATTATTTTTAGATAATGTGTCTAATGCGTAAACTAAGGACATTGTTTATTTTTTATTGTACCTACCTTAAATTGTTACTTTGGTGAATGCAATTATATCAAAAAATGGAACTATAATAGGATAAGCCACCAAACTTGAATTTTAAAGCAATTGGTTTTTTTTTTCTGATACACTTATAACAATAAAAAATGTGACCCTAGTTGCACCAAGTAACGTAGTTTACTGTAAAAAAATACATAAGAAACATTCTATCATTTTACACCTTAATTCTCAACATGGACACGTAAAATTTGCTACTTTGATATTTACCCATACAGTAAAATTATAAAAAAATATATAATATAATTATGATAATTTGAGTCAGAATTTAATGTAAGGGACATTGTATTTGTACCTTCTCAGGGAACACTAATGTATAAGACAATAATAAAACATCTCAAATTATGGAATAACTTATGTGACCTGTTGTAAAATGTACTCGATTTTGATTTAATGTAAATACCAAATACTGTGAGTAAAAGAGACTTACATTAGTTTTTATAAAAATATTAATTTAAATGTCATAATTATACAGCTAGTTTCTAGAAAAAAAATTGCCTAGGCCTACGGAAAATGTGTGATGTAAAGGACATTTTTTTAAAAGATATCGTGATTTTAAATATACCAATCGATAGAGCAAAAAATTCCGAATCCAACGATATATATAACTCATTTTCGACAAAATGTCCCTTACGTTATTTCATATTTCCAGTATCGATATTTGCCATGAATTTATTTTACATTGTTAACAATACAATGTCATGGTAATTGGCGTATCCCCAATATATGGAACTTAACATACTTAACTGTCGGAATCTGTCACACTTGCGTACCTCCTCAGAGCATACAGGCGTGATGTTACGTCATGATGTTGTATAAACAAGAAATATCCAAGCGATTGCAGCAATTACGGCAGATTTGCCATCTATTTTTGAAGCGTTCTATTGCATATCTCCTAGAATCAGCATCAGATCTTCACCAAATTAAATGTGACCACCTCAGGAGCATACTCTTTCAAACAAAAAAGAATCATCAAAATCGGTTTATAAACGACGAAGTTATCCGTGAACAAACATTTTAAAAAATACGGAGAGAAACCTCCTTTTTTGAATTCGGTTAAAAAATAT